>JAKCOX010000038.1:1018865-2247866 GCA_022605575.1 Laterallus jamaicensis coturniculus
ATAGTCGCCTCGCAGACCGGCCGGGACCGAGGGAAAAAAAAACCCAGCCGGGGGAACAAAAAAAAATCCCCCGGCTGGGGTTTTTTTATTCTGAAATATCTAATTCCTAAGGCCTGAGCAAACCTGAAACAAAAACATCCCGCACCCAAGGTTAGCCACGCATACTCGCCGCCGCTCGCTCTGCCCTGCTAGGCACCGTCCGGGAACGCCGTTCCCGGGGGCCTCCTCAAAGATCGCCCTGCCTGCAAAAACCCCGTCCCGAGAGCCGTCTGCGCCCAAACTTAGGCGACGATAGTCGCCTCGCAGACCGGCCGGGACCGAGGGAAAAAAAACCCAGCCGGGGGAACAAAAAAAAAATCCCCCGGCTGGGGTTTTTTTATTCTGAAATATCTAATTCCTAAGGCCTGAGCAAACCTGAAACAAAAACATCCCGCACCCAAGGTTAGCCACGCATACTCGCCGCCGCTCGCTCTGCCCTGCTAGGCACCGTCCGGGAACGCCGTTCCCGGGGGCCTCCTCAAAGATCGCCCTGCCTGCAAAAACCCCGTCCCGAGAGCCGTCTGCGCCCAAACTTAGGCGACGATAGTCGCCTCGCAGACCGGCCGGGACCGAGGAAAAAAAAACCCAGCCGGGGGAACAAAAAAAAAATCCCCCGGCTGGGGTTTTTTTATTCTGAAATATCTAATTCCTAAGGCCTGAGCAAACCTGAAACAAAAACATCCCGCACCCAAGGTTAGGCACGCATACTCGCCGCCGCTCGCTCTGCCCTGCTAGGCACCGTCCGGGAACGCCGTTCCCGGGGGCCTCCTCAAAGATCGCCCTGCCTGCAAAAACCCCGTCCCGAGAGCCGTCTGCACCCAAACTTAGGCGACTATAGTCGCCTCGCAGACCGGCCGGGACCGAGGGAAAAAAAAACCCAGCCGGGGGAACAAAAAAAAATCCCCCGGCTGGGGTTTTTTTATTCTGAAATATCTAATTCCTAAGGCCTGAGCAAACCTGAAACAAAAACATCCCGCACCCAAGGTTAGCCACGCATACTCGCCGCCGCTCGCTCTGCCCTGCTAGGCACCGTCCGGGAACGCCGTTCCCGGGGGCCTCCTCAAAGATCGCCCTGCCTGCAAAAACCCCGTCCCGAGAGCCGTCTGCGCCCAAACTTAGGCGACGATAGTCGCCTCGCAGACCGGCCGGGACCGAGGGAAAAAAAACCCAGCCGGGGGAACAAAAAAAAATCCCCCGGCTGGGGTTTTTTTATTCTGAAATATCTAATTCCTAAGGCCTGAGCAAACCTGAAACAAAAACATCCCGCACCCAAGGTTAGGCACGCATACTCGCCGCCGCTCGCTCTGCCCTGCTAGGCACCGTCCGGGAACGCCGTTCCCGGGGGCCTCCTCAAAGATCGCCCTGCCTGCAAAAACCCCGTCCCGAGAGCCGTCTGCGCCCAAACTTAGGCGACGATAGTCGCCTCGCAGACCGGCCGGGACCGAGGGAAAAAAAACCCAGCCGGGGGAACAAAAAAAAAATCCCCCGGCTGGGGTTTTTTTATTCTGAAATATCTAATTCCTAAGGCCTGAGCAAACCTGAAACAAAAACATCCCGCACCCAAGGTTAGCCACGCATACTCGCCGCCGCTCGCTCTGCCCTGCTAGGCACCGTCCGGGAACGCCGTTCCCGGGGGCCTCCTCAAAGATCGCCCTGCCTGCAAAAACCCCGTCCCGAGAGCCGTCTGCGCCCAAACTTAGGCGACGATAGTCGCCTCGCAGACCGGCCGGGACCGAGGGAAAAAAAACCCAGCCGGGGGAACAAAAAAAAAATCCCCCGGCTGGGGTTTTTTTATTCTGAAATATCTAATTCCTAAGGCCTGAGCAAACCTGAAACAAAAACATCCCGCACCCAAGGTTAGCCACGCATACTCGCCGCCGCTCGCTCTGCCCTGCTAGGCACCGTCCGGGAACGCCGTTCCCGGGGGCCTCCTCAAAGATCGCCCTGCCTGCAAAAACCCCGTCCCGAGAGCCGTCTGCGCCCAAACTTAGGCGACGATAGTCGCCTCGCAGACCGGCCGGGACCGAGGAAAAAAAAACCCAGCCGGGGGAACAAAAAAAAAATCCCCCGGCTGGGGTTTTTTTATTCTGAAATATCTAATTCCTAAGGCCTGAGCAAACCTGAAACAAAAACATCCCGCACCCAAGGTTAGGCACGCATACTCGCCGCCGCTCGCTCTGCCCTGCTAGGCACCGTCCGGGAACGCCGTTCCCGGGGGCCTCCTCAAAGATCGCCCTGCCTGCAAAAACCCCGTCCCGAGAGCCGTCTGCGCCCAAACTTAGGCGACGATAGTCGCCTCGCAGACCGGCCGGGACCGAGGGAAAAAAAAACCCAGCCGGGGGAACAAAAAAAAAATCCCCCGGCTGGGGTTTTTTTATTCTGAAATATCTAATTCCTAAGGCCTGAGCAAACCTGAAACAAAAACATCCCGCACCCAAGGTTAGGCACGCATACTCACCGCCGCTCGCTCTGCCCTGCTAGGCACCGTCCGGGAACGCCGTTCCCGGGGGCCTCCTCAAAGATCGCCCTGCCTGCAAAAACCCCGTCCCGAGAGCCGCCTGCGCCCAAACTTAGACGACGATAGTCGCCTCGCAGACTGGCTGGGACCGAGGAAAAAAAACCCAGCCGGGGGAACAAAAAAAAATCCCCCGGCTGGGGTTTTTTTTTTCCTCAAATCTCTACTTCCTGAAGCCTGAGCAAACCTGTAAGGAAAACATCACACACACTAGCAGAGCTAGACTAACTCACCAACAGCCTGTCCGCAGCTCCTGACGCCCACCCGAACCACAGCCATCCCACCTCCGGCCGCCGCATTGGCCCATTGCCTCAAGTCTACAGCCATGCTTGGCATGGTGTCGCCCTTCAAACAGCTTCACCGCTATGACACTTAAGTGTTACATCGCAAAACCTAAAGGCTAAGAAACCGCTTGGCTACCTGCGGCACCCTAGCTCCTGCTTCTCTTTGAAATTTACGCTCTGGCATAATGTGCCACAGATTGTTCCGCAGGAAGCCAAACCTCAATGTAGTACCTGGCAAAAAACAGACCTAGCAAATACACTGTACAGTCCAAGACTGCACCCCTACACAGAGTCATACAATGGAAGACTACCCAAAACCTCAGCCAGACAGCAACTTACAACCCCATGATACAACACTGCTATTGATGACACCATCCCAAAACCTTTCCAGACCACACAAAATGCTAAGTAGATACAGGCATACAATGCAAAGCCCCACAGAGATAGATAGCCCGACAGTGCAAGATGACATCCTAAAACATGACAATGCTATGGATCCCACCCCTTTACACAGGCACGTGGCACGAGACACAGTTCACATACAGAGGCTGACGGCGCGAGACGGCATCCCGAGACATGACAATGCCGTGGATGCCACCCCGTTACAGAGTCACGCGGCACGAGACACAGTTCACATACAGAGGCGGACGGCGCGAGACGGCATCCCGAGACATGACAATGCCGTGGATGCCACCCCGTTACAGAGTCACGCGGCACGAGACACAGTTCACATACAGAGGCTGACGGCGCGAGACGGCATCCCAAGACATGACAATGCCATGGATGCCACCCCGTTACAGAGTCACACGGCACGAGACACAGTTCACATACAGAGGCTGACGGCGCGAGACGGCATCCCAAGACATGACAATGCCATGGATGCCACCCCGTTACAGAGTCACACGGCACAAGACACAGTTCACATACAGAGGCTGACGGCGCGAGACACCATCCCAAAACATAACAATGCCATGGATGCCACCCTGTTACAGAGTCATGCGGCACCAGACGTCACACAGAGCCAGAGCCTTATGATGCAAGACAATCCAAACAATGCGACGTTATCGAGGTCTCACAGCAAGGAAAACCGCTAGAGACTGCTGCGATGCGGTACAAGACCAAATCCATCCATTTGGAGGAAATCAACTGGTAAAGTATGTCGCTAATGAATCGGAGATCGACACTGAATCCCCGCTTAAGACTCCAAACTTTCAAAAGCAGAGATATTGTTCCAGCCCAGGCTCTGCAAAGCTGACAGCGGAGAAGCATTTGAAATGTGAAATCCTTCAGACTGAGAGCGAAATGATTGTTGTTCGCTACGCTTCCTGACAAAGCGAAGAGGCTCAAACGCAATGATGCTCGCTGAGGGTGGAGAGCAGGGAGGCGCGACACAGCCAGCATCTGTAACGGGCGAGACGCAACAGAGACTGTGGATAACAAGTGACATTTGAATACAGATAAAATCCCAAATGCTTGCATCGTGCAGAATGGACGCAAAACCTCTCTCTGACCCTTAATACAAAGGCAATCGGCCTCTCGACACTGATGACAATAAACCCCTGCGTGGCCCCGCTGCAACCGCCCCTTTTTCTTTAAGTCGCCTTTCAGAGGTCACCTTAGGGAAACCAGCCTTGGGAAGACCACATCATTTAAGACACGTGCTCGCTCATCCCAAGGGTTCCTCCTCTTTGCCTGTAATGCAGAACGGTGTCGGTAACCACCGGTGCGGCAGCACGGACCTCACATTGACATCACCTGCATCAATTGCTTGGAGTCAGATTATGCTTTACTCTAACATGCTGACACCCACCTGCCACTGATAATACTAAAACAGGATACAGTTTGTGCTACGCTGGTAGGATGCCTGTAAAACTCCTCTTTTGGCACACTAGGTGTCGGTCACCTCAAAGTTAGCTCGGGGGCTGACATCCCACTATGCGCTTTGTTTTCTACTGAGAAACTAAAACCAGAAATTAATAAGCTCACAACGCTGGCACCGATCCTCTAATGGTGGATGCCAGCCAGCCTTCCTCTGTTACTCCACCTGCCGGTTCGGTTGCCCTCTTCCTTTGACCTGCATCTCAGGCCTCGTGATCTGCATCTGAGAAACTCAAATAAATACTGCGAGTCAACTTGCCCGCTTCCAAGTGATGCTTCCGTGGCACTGCCGGTCGGTCCTCTTTGGGGATAGCTTATCTTACTATGCGGAAAAAGCCAACGAAACCCCAGAGATTGACTCCTACATACACAATGTAAGGCGGGTGCGCTACTTGACACCTGTGACCCAGCTTATTGCCGTAAGACAGATCTGCACAAGAAAATCTGTAACGATGCAAGCCAAACAGAGCTGCGCTTGAACCTACAACTGCAACACACTCAGGGCTCGATAGGAAGAAAGCTAGGGGCACGCAAGACTCGAGAGGTCTAATTACTACTTTGCAAAGACCCAACAACTAAAAGATCTCAGCAAGTTATAATGCAGAATCTAAGAAAAACACTGCAACCTACACAAGCGTAACACAGGCTGGAACCGCCCTGCCTGCCGCACTCTAACATTGCGCTGACAAGTGACCCGCTCGTCCATCACCCAAAGGGGACGGCTCCTGGGCAGACCCTTCCGGGACATGGACTCTCATGGACAAAGAGCACCGAACTCTCACCGCCTGTGTCCCGCCCTCTACTTTGTGCCCTCTTGCTCCCTCTCCCCAGCCCTGCTTCCTCCGCTTAGCTTGCACGCGGCTGCCAATCGGTATCTGTCCTCAATAACAAAAGAGCAAACGCAACGCTACGTGGCCTAACTTAGAAGTTCCTGGACTACCCTGAACTTTGGGGTTGGACCCGATGATCTCTCCGGGTCCCTTCCGACCCCTACAATTTTGTGATTCTACAGCAAACAAAAGCTTGCAGACAAATCAAAACAGGTCAAACAACTAGTATCACAACCATCAACTGCAACCTGAAGACCCTGCTTATCCAAAAGGTGGTGGCATCCCACTGACCCGCTCGAACCTGACACATGCCGGTCATCGTGGCGTGTGCTTGCTATCACCCCCAAGAGATGCAAAGTTACTCTTCCCCTTCTGAGAAATCATTGCTACCGCAACCGCCTCATGCCTGGCGGTGATTCCATCTCACCTCCGTTGCTCCTCCACTTCCACAGGTGGCTGTTCAACACCTACAAGAACAGAGAGGCAAGTGCTACACCTGCCTGCTGAAGTATTAGGCACCACAAAGGATAACAGTCAGCTCACCTACTCAGCGCACAGTGGCCCACCGCCAGCTCCGGAACCTGAAAAAGGCACATGTCAAGACTGCCCAAAACCAGTTCCCACCTTCCATTACCTTACCTTCGCTGATCAATCGCCTGGCCTAGGTCATTTGTGGGAGGCTGCACTGAGGATCAGGCCTGTCCTATAACACACAAACAAGAGATGCCAATAAAACTCAACTGCAAAGCAACGCCAGACCGCTACAAACAGCTCACCTTGCCCAAGTCACCTCCACTAGAAAGGGCCTGCTTCCCTCCTTGTTTTACACCTTCAAAGACACACAGGCAAATCCTGAAATATTCACAGAGCTACCAATCTCATTGAGTAGCCAACACCACCCACCGACCCTCCTTCTCGTGGCACTCCACTCCCGACCTCCAACCCTGGATTGAGACACAGATATCCAGTTAGGGGCTTTGTTTCAAGCAGGTCTTGGCAATCCTCAGGACCAGAGCAAAGAATCCAAACGGAGGCCCTGCATTTGACCTACAAGCAGCACACAAGTGAAAGGGGAAAAGGAAGAAAACAGTGCCGTAAAGAGAGAGCGCTTGAGCGCTACTGCAGGAGCGAGAGAGGCACGCGATACATTACCCCCACCGATACAGAGGGATGTGGCACAAGACATGTCCAATACGGGGGCACACCATCCATTACACCACCCCGATAAAGAGGCACGCGACATGCATTACGCTACCTTATCATCCATGAACATTGCCCAAGGCAAGCTCGATCCAGAAGCACACATTTCTCTCAATCCAAAACCAGAGAGACTAATTTGGCAGAGGTTAAACCCCCTTGCGTTCCAACCGACCTCAGATCGCTCTGGGAGGCTGGGGGCGGCTGGGCTTAACCCCTGTGGGATGTCCAGTTCGGGGCTTTGTTTCGAGCAGGCCTTGGCAATCCTCAGGACCAGAGTGAAGACTCCAAACGGAGGTCCTGCATTGGACCTACAAGCAGCACGCAAGTGAAAGGGGAAAAGGAAGAAAACAGTGCCGTAAAGAGAGAGCGCTTGAGTGCTACTGCAGGAGTGAGAGAGGAACGCGATACATTACCCCCGCCGATACAAAGGGATGTGGCGCAAGACATGTCCAATACAGAGGCACGCCATCCATTACTCCACCCCGATACAGAGGCATGCGGCACAAGACACGTGTGATACAGAGGCTCACAGCGCAAGGTGACTGCAAAAACAGAGCCAAACGCTCCACCTACCTGCCAGGTACTGCTTCAGTATTAGACATCAACACGGACGACGACCGCCTCAGCTTCTCAGTGCGTTCAGACGTGTGGCTACACCCCAACAACGCTGCCTGTGGAGCCTGCAAGGGACAAAGCAAAGAGCAACGTGCCAAGAAACTACCTGAAACCGTTTCCCATCTCCCATTCCCTTCCCTTGACCGACCACTCACAGCCTCCGCCAGTTACAGGTGCCCACGCCGAGGTTCCTGCCTGGGCTGTAAAACAAAAAAGGGATGCCTAGAACTCACCTGCAATGCAACACCGGCCCGCGAGGAATGGCTCGCCTGGCCCGAGTCGCCTCCCCTGGAAACGGACTGCTTTCCGCCTCGTTTCACACCTTCCAAAGAAAAAACAGGCACACACAAACAAACCTTAAACGTGGCAGTGAGCTGCCGACCACTTCATCACACCGACACCACCGGCCGACCCACCTCCCTCGGGTCCTCCCCTCGACTCCTCCGTCGCTGCATCGGTACACATTGCATCTGGCCCTGTCGGATAAACCCAACAATTTATTGAGCACGTCACTCCGATACCAACTCCTCGCTACACCATTGCAGACCTCTCGCTTCCATTTAGGAACCCTATCTGCAGTCTAACTGCAGGCAGCCCTTAAGACACAAACAGTAAAAAACCCAGGCATACCTCAGAGCCCCACAGCCTTACACCCCTGCAAAGTTCCATCTGCTTTCTCCAACGCTGAAGGGCCCCACCTAGCAGCTCCCACCATCTCCCAGGAAGAGGATGGACAGGATGGTCCGCACACCCTGCTGACGGTACCACCTTCGCCGAGCCCTCCCGGGCAGAATCCCGCACGCTTACCCTGGACTCTTGCAGCTATGCCCCATCACCCTGACTCCACAAGCCCGGGCAGAGCAGCTCCGTGCCAAACACACACACAGAATGACGCAACGCAGAACCCTGCGGATGATGGGACTCCAAGAGGACCGAAAACTGTCAGCAAGACAGGAGACACCGTCAAACAATGCCACCAAGGGGCGGATGAGAAGAAGATCTATGGCAGCCCCCGAAGAGAGGGGACTGGAACGGCTCATTGGAAGGACTTACTGTCAAAATTGCAACGACGGATGCACAAGAAGCCCGCCTTCAAGACCTAACGATGGAAAGATGCACGGAAAAAGTCTCCAGCCGTGAAAACGAGTGACTGAAGAGCAGAGCTCCAGACAGAGCCCGCAATGACGCCACAAGAGAGGACCGACCGGAAACTTCCGAGACGTGAGGACAAACCGTGCCATGACCTTGCTAGGCAAATCAAGAGCAGCTCCGCGGCTGCTATGCTGATGAACAAGCGTGGGCATTCAAGACCCTAGAGACCGCGCCCGAGAGGCACACCGGGCACCTTTGAGCACAAAGAGGATGCTGACATCCAGAGAAGGACTAAGACACAGAAGACACACCAAACAACAAGCATCAAGACAGACAGGGGCTGGAGCTGCCCTGCCCGGCACACCCTGGCATTGTGCTGACAAGTGACCCGCTCCTCCCTGTACAGCCTTACCCAGCCTCTCCCCAACCCCTCCCATTCTTGCCCTCTTCTCCCGCTCCTTCTACTTAGCTTGGAGGAGTCCGGGGATCTACAATCCCTTCTTGACAGCAGAAGATGTCTACCAGATGTCTGCTTACTGGGACACTTTGTTGCGGTGTCAAGTGTCGGGTACCGCCTGGAAAGCAAGAGAGACTGTTAGAACTTCACAGACAGTGTCGCTCCTGGAAAACTCATCTCTGCTTTAGCCCGCTAGTCTCAGCTTGCCTGGCCGAGGTCATATGTTGACATGCTGCCATCTGTCTTTTCTTGGCACTTTGTGACTTCAAAAACAAATGACAGACCAAAATGGATAAGCTGGTCAGACAGCCCCCGGTCACACGTTACCTTGCGTGACCTGTCCTGACCCACTCTCCTTATGGCACTCTGCTCAGGCATCTGCAAAGATCATTGAGTGAGTCGCCTGGATGCAGGCGGATAATTGACCGATACCAAAGGTCTCCGCAGGAAGCCTCCCTTCCTCCCAGGCTCAACTTCGCTCATTATTTATCTCCCTTCCTGCCCTCTTCGCAGTCGGCACAGTTCCTGGGGAACTGCCTTGCCAGGCATACCACGTGTTTTGCAGACAGCTGCTAGGTTCGATCTTCTAACAAACTCTTCCCTCTGCTACAGGCCCCTGAAATAAAGAGCTAATGCTTGTAATCCAAGAGGGGCCTGCTGTGACCTCCGAATGAGCTAGGAAAAAACCACAGTGCTCTGGGAACGTCTAGGAAAGCAGTGAGCTCTCCCGGAACTGGGAAAAGGCTATCTATTTGCTGCCTGTTACTTTATTGGGAAAGGCTAAAGCTCATAGGCAGACAAAAGGCTCGCCCTGACCCCACCTAGATAATCTCATCATCCTGCCTTTTAGAAAAAGCAATGCTCGTGGCTTACACATTAGGGAGCAAAGCCTGTTAATAAAATGTGAGGTTCTATCTTCAGTACAATCAGAAATGCCAGTAAAATGCCGCACGCTTACAATTGAAGACTGAGAGATAACTGTATAGGATCATCTTACAATCCCCTAAAAATTCAATACACAATACATTATAAACCCTAAACCAAACCGCAAACCTACTACTTAAGCTCTTACCTCAGATGCATCTGCCCAAAAAGCCAGGCTGACTACTAAGCTCCATCTGCTGAATGAAAGCCAGAGCTCTGATGCTGGAGAAAGCCAGCAGGAGAATGAGCTGCCTAGGGCAAGGCAGATGGCTTATATACCCTTGGCCCCGCCCACCACCCTTCCCATAGTCCCCTGGGAAAGGGGAGTGTCCTGCCTCCAGAAGGCTTAAAAGCAGCTCGAGGAGCAGGCAGGGCTCTTTAGTTCTGAGTTGTTGCTCAGAGACTGTAGGAGATATAAAGGCACTGAAGAAGCTGGAGAGGATTTTCTGACTCAAGTGAGCTTTCTGGGATGCCGGGCGCCGAACGACACTGATTCTCACCGAAAGCAGTGATGCTGGCTCTCCTGGGACTGCGTCTGTTGTATCGGTATGTAAATAGTTTCAATTTTTCTGGCGTGTAGATCGAAAAAGATAGCTATTAAAGGAAACTTGGTAGGAAAATGGCTATTTAGGCTCTAACGAGAGTGTTTTTACAGTGCATATGCGCTTTAGCTAGCTACCGAAAAAGCCAAAATATCAGAGTTATACTTTGCATCTGGTGATGCCACGTGTACTGCCAGACTTCTACAGGAACTATGTTCCTGACAAGGCTAAATGAGGAAGCAGAAATAGATTCCTCAATATATCCCATCGGATGTGGCACGAGAACAACAAGCATTGTGACTCGGGCAGCCTGGAAGAGAGATGAGGGTGGGCAGCAAGTAGATCTTGAGATTTGTGTTAGGGATGGCTAGGCGGACGACTGGCTGCACCTCCTGGAACTGGCAAAAACTCGCTTTGCCTCGAGGCTTCTCTTTCTGCCTCTGCCATATCTTCCTCTTCAGTCTAGTTGCTTAAAGCTGGCCCAGCCAAGAGATGTGGGTGAGTGCATCGACGATCCTCCTCTTCATGCCCCCCTCATCCCCTTTCCTCGAGCTATCTCATCTCTTCCGTTGGTTTTTCAAAGTTCCCAAGGGGAGCTCAAGTACCGGGAAGCGACCGCCCAACCTTGGGAAGAACATGCGTTCGGTCCTTGAAGGAACATGAGGCCATTGCAGCCTGGAAAAGACCATTTGATTATGGGGAGAAAGAAAATAAAGAACCCCATTAACCACCATTTTGATCCCGTAACCCCCAATTTTTATCCAACAGAACCGCCGCTTTCTTCTATAAAAACACCATGCTTTTTTGCTTAAAAAACCCCAATTGATTCTAAAAAACGCTCTTCTTTCCCTACAAAACCACCAGTTCTGTTCTAGATATAAACTGCTTTTTGTCCTACAAAAAAGCTATTTCAAAGCTGTAAAACACATTGTTAAAACACAGCTTTAGTCGGTAAACTATCATTTGGGCCCTATAAACTACCATTTTAATCTATAAACCCACCGATTGTTCCTCCGTGCCCAAGGGTGAGTTGGTTGTGTGTGTGGGCGATTGGCCCTGGCCGAGGGCGAATTCCCCACTGAACCCAGCGTGGTGCTGAGTCTCCAACTACAGGTGTCAGAACTGAAAGATGTTCCCGGCCTGAAATCTCCTGAGGCCTTCCACAGAGAGATGGAGAAATGGAACATTAGAGAGGCGGAGAAAACAATGGTGGACAGAGAAGCAGAGCTGAAAGACAGGAGCCTGAAATGGAGAGAGAGGGATGGAGAAAGGAAACAGAGCAATGCAGCATAGAGGGAGGAACAAAGAGAGACGAGGAGCCGTACAAACTGAGATGGGGAAAGAAAAAGGTAGCGACAGGCTGCAGTGTAACAAATTTAGGAAATCCTGGGCAGGGGACAAGACAGAGGGAAGAATTCAAAATGAGGGGCGGGGAACGGGATCGATAAAGATGGAGAAATCAATCAATTGCCATGAATTGCTATGCGCACCTATGACAAGCGCACAGAGCCGGACAGAGACAGAGGGAGCAGAAACACCGACAGGCTACAGGACTGAATGTGGAATGTCAAAATAGGAACTAGAGTCCAGACAGAGAAAGAGAGAAAGGGGGAAGTACGATAAAAGCCAAATAGAGACTCAAATGCATTGTGGATATCAAATATTACTTCCAGGGGGGTCAAATTGAGTGACAAATAGATGCGAACCAAAATCACGCAGACCCAAAATAACAAGGCCGCTCTTTCCAGGTGGACCATTTAAAGTGACGCGCAACCCAGAATGAAAAAACATCCGGAACCGATGTTGCCAGGTCACCGATTACAGGGGGGAATAGGGGGATGGGGATATGACTGGACAAGATGATGACACATACACAGGTTTCAGTGCTGCAGTCCCTGGAACAAGAAAACCCAGTGGAACCAAATGAGCAGGGTCACCGTTTCTGGGGGAACTGTTTTCAGCGATCCACAGAGCTGAACAAAAAACCCACCCAGAACTAAAGTCATTGGGTCGCTTTTTCTGGCTGTCCCTTAACAGCGCTGCACACCCCAGAAGAAAATAACGCCCGGAACTAAAGTCACCGAGTCTTCGACCTTCACCTTTGACAACACCACAACGGCAGAATCTTCTGAGAGTCCAGGCAAGGCACGCAATTGTTCGATTCTAGATAGTGACTAGGGCCCGGCACAGTGCAGCAAGATGTGCATCTCTGGGAAATGTACGACAGTTTTTTTTCATATATGCAATGACTTTATCAGGGTCCTGTAGCTATCCAGGAGTGAAGTTCCAAACCATCGGGTGTGAGAAACTGCCTAGGTACTCGCCCGTGCTCTGCCACGTGCCCTGCTTCTCGTGATTATCCAACCTCCAAGAAAACTCCGGAGTGGTATTCATAAACCTGTGTTTAATATATAACAAAAACTGAACCTTCTGCACCAAACCTACCGATAGCAAAATGCTAGTTTGAGTATCCCACGGATATTGAAGATTTTCAAAGACTCTGAGCTGTTTTATTTAGCCCCAAAGAAAAGAAAACTGAAGTTATTCCCCTCTGTGCCCCCACCATAGCCGTTGCTGTTATTAACCCCTCCCTGTCCAAGGAATGAACAGGACAGCAAAACCTCATACAAGTACCAGCTTAACCTCAGGGTCACCAATATTATTGTATCATAGACTAATATCAAAAAATACACTAAAGCAAAGTGAGGGAACAAGTATGAGAGCCGCAGCCCTGAGAGAGTAAAGAAATCTGCCAGGATTGCATGCAGCAGTTTGAGTACCGCAGCCATTACCACAGCCTTGTGACCAGAGACTGCTTAAATAACAGTGCTTATCGCAGCTCTATCTTAATTGCGATTGAGTTAGGGTCAAATCTATTGTTATCCCAACCTTTTGTGCGCCACGTTGGATGCCAAAAACTGTGGTAGTTTAGCCCCAGCTGAGACCTGAGCCCCAGACAGTGGCTTGTTCTTTTAACAAAAAGAAAGGGGGGGTGGTGGGGGGGGTGAGCATAGGGTAGGGAAATGTAAAGAGGGAGGAAGAAACCCAAACCAAAACCTAGAAACCCAAAACCGCACAGGTTGGGATAAGGATAGGTTACTAAAATGGCATAAACACAGGAAAAAAAACCAACAATGATAATGCAACTGTAGAGCACAGAATGCGCAAAACTGGTGATACACAAGACCGTATCTCACTGAACCACACAACTAAGGCCGCGCAGCTCAGAGCCATCCCGGAACTCGACGGTCCCAAAAAAACCCACACATCCTGGGGTTCCCTCCTCCTTCTCCCAGTCCCCCCTTTATAATAAGCATGACCTGATTGGCAAGGAATATCGTCTTTGTCCAATTCAGGTCACCTGTCCTGGTTGCGTCCCCTCCTGTTGGAAACATCAAGAACTGAAAAAGTTCTTGACTGCTTGATAACAACTAGGAACGTCAGGATGCTGTCAGCACTGCTCTCATTCTAACACCCAAACACAGCATTCCACCCACTTCCAAATGGTAAATTAACTCCATCTTAGCTGAAACCAGGACAGGTGCACACCCCGGAACAAAAAACCCCCGGAACCAAAGGCACCGGGTCCCTGTACCCGGGGGGACCCTTTTTGGCGTTGCACACCCCGGAACAAAAAACACCCGGAACCAAAGGCACCGGGTCCCTGTACCCGGGGGGACCCTTTTTGGCGTTGCACACCCCGGAACAAAAAAACGCCCGGAAACAAAGGCACCGGGTCCCTGTACCCGGGGGGGACCCTTTTTGGGGTTGCACACCCCGGAACAAAAAACGCCCGGACCCAAAGGCACCGGGTCCCTGTACCCGGGGGGACCCTTTTTGGGGTTGCACACCCCGGAACAAAAAACGCCCGGAACCAAAGGCACCGGGTCCCTGTACCCGGGGGGACCCTTTTTGGCGTTGCACACCCCGGAACAAAAAAACGCCCGGAACCAAAGGCACCGGGTCCCTGTACCCGGGGGGACCCTTTTTGGCGTTGCACACCCCGGAACAAAAAACGCCCGGAACCAAAGGCACCGGGTCGCTGTTTTTTGGGAGACAGTTTTCACCAATGCACGGAGGAGAAATCAAAACACATGGAACTAAAGTCAGTAGAGAACGTATTCTAGGAGGGACAGTTTTCTGCAATAGAGAGGATGGAAGCAAAAGGACAGAAAGCACCAGGAGAAAAAGAAGGGGAGAGGACAACAGGGAAGGGTTTATAAGAGAGAGGAATAAGGGGGATCTGACAGGACAAACCAAAATGGGAGACAGCAAGACTGGGTAGAACCTCACAGCGCAAAGCCAAAATATGGAGGGGGAGCGGGGTGATATGGCACGCAGCCTAAGACAAAAGGGGAGTACAGGGAAGACTAAGACGACAGAAGAACCAAAAAGTGGACAGGACAAAGGAGGATGCAATCACAAAGAAGTGGGAAATACCAAGAAGGGGAGAGGGACAAAGGGGGGGGGGGGGGGCTCCAGAGAGCAGGGTCCAAGAAAAAGTGATAAAGAATGTAGGACCAAGGCTGGGGGGGGGGAGGGTTGTGGTACAAAGGAGGGGACCAAGAAGGGCAGAGGAACAAGAAGAGGGAAGAACAAAGGAGATAACGGCACCACAAAGTGCCCTACAAAACCACCAGTTTGTTCTAAATAGAAATAGCATTTTTGTAGGACAAAAAGCAGTTTACCGCCTAAAGCTGTGTTTTAACAAGGTGTTTTACAGCTTATAAACTATCATTTGGGCCCTATAAACTACCATTTTAATCTATAAACCCACCGCTTGTTCCTCCGTGCCCAAGGGTGAATTGGTTGTGTGTGTGGGCGATTGGCCCTGGCCGAGGGCGAGTTCCCCGCTGAACCCAGCGCAGTGCTGAGTCTCCAACTACACGTGTCAGAACTGAAATATGTTCCCGGCCTGAAATCTCCTGAGGCCATCCACAGAGAGATGGATAAATGGAACATTAGAGAGGCGGAGAAAACAATGGTGGACAGCGAAGCAGAGCTGAAAGAAGGGGAGGTTTTTTCCCTCAGCGGGAGCAGCATTTCATTCCAAACAATCCAAATGTGCCGCATTAGCTCCCAAACCAAAGCAGCCAGGACTGAAAGACATACGCTGCCTGAAACCTCCCTAATTGTCCAACAAGATGCACATTTCACTCTGGGACTCAGAGATTTCCTTTGCCTGCAAAACTCAAATTGTACCTCCATAATCGGCAGAAAAGTTTTTCTCAGCCGGACCAGCATTTCATTCCGTACATTCCAAGTGTCCAGCAATACCTCCCAAATCAAAGCACTCGGGACTGAAACACATACCTTCTCTAAAACCTCCACAGCCGACTTATAAGAAGCACGTTTCAACCTGGGGCTCAAAGCTTACCTTTCCCTGAGAACCTTAAATGTACCAGCAAAAGTGGACGGGGAGGATTGCTACACTACATACACGCACAAGTGTCCGTGCTTCTGGTTCTAAGCAGGTCAATCATATATATTTATTAGGTTACCTCACAAATATTTACATATTCATAACCTGTTCCCACTGCTTATTAAAATGTGTTCCGAGAGGTGTTTTCCATAGTGCCCTCCATTTGAGTTGAACAAAAGAAAAGCAAGCTATCACCCACACCACCCAAAATCCCAGGCACACGGCGCAAGGCAAGCTTGTTACACAGGCATACGGCGCAAGACAAGTCTAATACAGAGGCACGCTATCCATTACTCCATCCCGATACAGAGGCACGCGGCGCAAGACAAGTCTAATACAGAGGCACGCTATCCATTACTCCATCCCGATACAGAGGCATGCGGCGCAAGACATGTCTAATACAGAGGCACGCTATCCATTACTCCACTGCCAGCGGGGGAAGAGGCAGGCCTGCTCAATATGAGTGATAAAAGCAACTTCGTTTATTAGCTCTAAGTTAGCTCCTTTTATACATTGTGGTTAATATATGCCTATTAGTCAATCTACCATTGGTTATTTGTTACAGGTTATATCATCATAAGCCTGCCTCTTGTTTTCATTCTTACAGTTCCTTCAACCAGTTTTTCCCGGATTCACTTGCTTCTTCTGAGGGCTGTCTTCGTTTAAGGTCGTCTTGACCTTGATCCTGATTGGTCCTGCCGCACTGCTTCTGCTCTCCTTTACTCTGCACTCCATTCCTACGTGCACGTACACAGTTCCTTATGTACGCGTATGCAGCTCAGCTATATCTCCATGACCATTTTCTGTCAGCCATTCTCCAACAATTCCCCCTTTTTTCTTCTGAGCAACAAGAGCAGTAACCTTGCCTTGCAGGGTATAAGCTAACAAAGTGCCTACTACTATAACAGCAACTATAATAATCAACAGCCATCATATACCTTCCTTAACCAAGTCACTAAGCCAACCTGTTATTCCCCAAGAGCTTAACCAACCGTCTAACCCCCCATTAAATACTGTAACCTTCTTTACATGATCTTTCAACCATTTTAAATGTTCTTGGATTGATTGTCCATGATCTGACAAATTAAAACAACACTTTCCTTCAATAGTTTCACATCCATGGCCTTGGACAAGCAAAAGACTGGAAAGTGCAAGGGAAGTAGCATTTGTTTGTTTTGCTAGCCAACACCTCAACTTTAGGTGATTGTGTGCAGCTGCTGCTGACACCCCTGGAGCGAGAAGAGATGCAGATATAATCTCTTCCAGTGACCAGAATGTTACCTGGCCGTTGCATTCTTTGTTAAAAGCGTGTGTCTGCCTCCTGGTTCAGCGATGGTGACGGCTCATGTTAAATATCATAGGGGTGTTAGGCGTTAGCAGAGATAAGCGGCCAAGCGTGCATGGCCCCCCTCTTAGACGTGACGGGATACCTGGCCAGGCACAGTCTCTGCATCTCAGTAAATTACCAGGCGGTAGCTGCAAGGGATGGTTAGTAGATATTGAAGTGTTAGGCGAAGTATAATTGCACCAGCTCGTAGCCTTGCTATAAACAGCCATGTTAGAATTTACATTGGTGGGTGAGCTTTAGTTCCTACGTGTATGGTTAAAATATAAACATGCATCAGCCTTTACTGAACCCAGAAGCTCCAACTCCTGCAGTTCCTGAAGTGATACAGGAAGGTAACCAGCCCATCCATCCCATAAACGAAAAGCCATACTATAAAATGTGGCAATCTAAAAACTGCTAATTGGTTACACACACTGTTCACACCAAAGTGATTAATTAGTAATTATAACGAGTTTTGATAAGCATACCTTATAGCCAAACATTGTTAGTTTACCTTTAATGCCTAAAAGTTATCTGCACGCCTGCTGTGCTGTGGCCATCTCATTATGGCTGGTTGATGACATGTTCATTTACTTCCAAATACTTTCTCACAGCTCCTTGATTTAAGGGAGTCTGTACACCTGCTTTCAAGGCCGCTACGCTTTGAAAAAGTGATTACCAAAACTTCTCAGCGTGAGTAATTTTGTTGTTTCATGGGAATTTCAAGGATACTGTCAGAGTCTGTGTTGTTGCGAGGAGAGCCAGGCTGCTAGCAGGCCTGCTGTCCCCCTTGACAAATTTTTCTCTTTTTGTATCTGCGCCACAAAACTGCTTTTAGAGGTTTCTGCAAGGGCCCTTTGCAGAAAGCTCAACAAGCACGGCAGTAAATGTAAGACAAGTACCGAATTGCCAAATCCAATAATCCAAATTTGACCATTGACAATATCCATCCTGAAATTTCCCACTCATGAAACCAATTCTGTTCCATCTCTTAATTTCTGAATGCTCACATGAATCGACTGAGAGCGGTCAGCCAGATTCCTGCAGCACATACCTTCCAAAACTTTCACAATTATGTCTGCGAGCCAGCAGCACAAATCAGCTGCTGCATGTTTCACAGAATCCGCATCTGTAGCTAAGTGCCTCGATACCTTTGCTGTTGTACCTGTTTGCTTTGCCAATCAGGAATGTCAGAAGTGCAGATAACTTCAGCTTCACGTTTCCGTGCAGGCACCGATTGCAGCCTGTGACCTTAGGCTGTGCAGAAATCACTGTTTCTCTAATTTTTATTTACCACTAACACACTCATATTTAAAAGAGTATTCAAAATGTCCCGCAGCAAAACTCATTGTCCATTGTGGCTGCACTTGGAACACTTGACTTCAGTTACTGTGATCAGGATCCCGTCCTGGTTCATGCAAGCTTGATTTCTTCTGGATCCACAGCTTTATCTGCTTGGTTCCCGTATCTGTAATGACATAGGCAGATCTCCTTTCCCAAGTTAGTACCTGTAACTTCATTTCACTAACATCTAACATGAACTTTTCGGTTCAAAACATACAGAGCCTCGTTTAATCAATCAGCTGGAGAGATGTTCTTCTGTCCCCCTTATTGTTTGTGAAGCCTGTGTGCACATAAACAGTTCCTTATGTATGCGTATGCAGCTCAGCTATATCTCCATTAACATTGTCTGTCAGCCATTCTCCAACACTCCACCCCGATACAGAGGCACGCGACATGCATTACACTACCTTATCATCCATGTACATTGCCCAAGGCAAGCTCGATCCAGAAGCACACATTTCTCTCAATCCAAAACCAGAGAGACTAATTTGGCAGAGGTTAAACCCCCTTGCGTTCCAACCGACCTCAGATCGCTCTGGGTGGCTGGGGGCGGCTGGGCTTAACCCCTGTGGGATGTCCAGTTCGGGGCTTTGTTTCGAGCAGGTCTTGGCAATCCTCAGGACCAGAGTGAAGACTCCAAACGGAGGCCCTGCATTTGACCTACAAGCAGCGCGCAAGTGAAAGGGGAAAAGGAAGAAAACGGTGCGGTAAAGAGAGAGCGCTTGAGCGCTACCGCGAAAGTGAGCGCGATTGCAATACCTACCACCATAGAGCTGCAGCATTCCACCGGTCCAAAGCAACTCGGCATCATGTGGGGAATTCCCTTTGTTGTTAGTTGTTCGCGGTTCAGCGCTGGGTGCCCAGGGGAGGATTGCTCCGCTGCAGACGCGCACATTTTTCTGGCAGCTCTTCGTAGTTCCATTCCGTTCCAGGACCCCTATCTATTAGGTTACTTCGCACATATTTACATATTCATAACGTGTTCCCACTACTGATTAAAATGTGTTCTAAGAGGTGTTTTCTATAGGCCGTCCATTTGAGCTAAAGAGAAAAGCAAGCTTTCTCCCACACCACCCAAAACCCCAAGCACGCGGCGCAAGACATGACCAATACAGAGGCACGCGATCCATTACTCGCCACCGCTACAGAGGCACGCGACATGCATTACACTAACTTATCATCCATGAACATTGCCCAAGGCAAGCTCGATCCAGAAGCACACATTTCTCTCAATCCAAAACCAGAGAGACTAATTTGGCAGAGGTTAAACCCCCTTGCGTTCCAACCGACCTCAGATCGCTCTGGGTGGCTGGGGGCGGCTGGGCTTAACCCCTGTGGGATGTCCAGTTGGGGGCTTTGTTTCGAGCAGGTCTTGGCAATCCTCAGGACCAGAGTGAAGACTCCAAACGGAGGCCCTGCATTGGACCTACAAGCAGCACGCAAGTGAAAGGGGAAAAGGAAGAAAACAGTGCGGTAAAGAGAGAGCGATTGAGCGCTACCGCAATACCTACCACCATAGAGCTGCAGCACTCCACCGGTCCAAAGCAACTCGGCATCATGTGGGGAATTCCCTTTGTTGTTAGTTGTTCGCGGTTCAGCGCTGGGTGCCCAGGGGAGGATTGCTCCGCTGCAGACGCGCATGTTTACGTGGCAGCTCTTCGTAGTTCTATTCCGTACCAGGATCCCTATTTATTAGCTTACCTCTCAAATATTTACATATTCATAACCTGTTCCCACTGCTTATTAAAATGTGTTCAGAGAGGTGTTTTCCTTAGTGCCCTCCATTTGAGCTAAACAAAAGAAAAGCAAGCTATCACCCACACCACCCAAAATCCCAGGCACACGGCGCAAGGCAAGCTTGTTACACAGGCATACGGCGCAAGGCAAGTCTAATACAGAGGCTCACAGCGCAAGGTGACTGCAAAAACAGAGCCAAACGCTCCACCTACCTGCCATGTACTGCTTTGGAATTAGGCACCAACACGGACGACGACCGCCTCAGCCTCTCAGTGCGTTCAGACGTGTGGCTACGCCCCAAGGACGCTGCTTGTGCAGCCTGCAAGTGACAAAGCAAAGAGCCACATGCCAAGAGACTGCCTGAAGCCGTTTCCTGCCGGCGGGGGAAGAAGCAAGCCTGCTCAATGTGAGCGATAAAAGCAGCTTCCTTTATTAGTTCTAAGTTAGCTCCTTTTATACTTTGTGGCTAACATATGCCCATAAGTCAATCTATGATTGGTTATTTGTTAAGGGTTATATCATCATAAGCCTGCCTCTTGTTTTCATTCTTGCAGTTCCTTCAACCTGTTTTTCCCTGATTCACTTGCTTCTTCTGAGGGCTGTCTTCGTTTAAGGTCGTCTCGACCTTGATCCTGATTGGTCGTGCCGTGCTTCTTCTGCTCTGCTTTAGTCTGCACTTCGTGCCTACGTGCACGTACTCCAACAATTCCCCCTTTTTTCTTCTGAGCAACAAGAGCAGTAACCTTGCCTTGCAGGGTATAAGCTAACAAAGTGCCTACTACTATAACAGCAACTATAATAATCAACAGCCATCGTATACCTTCCTTAACCAAGTCACTAAGCCAACCTGTTATTCCCCAAGAGCTTAACCAACCGTCTAACCTCCCATTAAACCTGGAACCAACTCCTGCGGTTCCTGAGGTGATACAGGAAGGTAACCAGCCCATCTATTCCATAAACGAAAAGCCATACTATAAAATGTGGCAATCTAAAAACTGCTAATTGGTTACACACACTGTTCACACCAAAGTGATTAATTAGTAATTATAACGAGTTTTGATAAGCATACCTTATAGCCAAACATTGCTAGTTTACCTTTAATGTCTAAAAGTTTTCTGCACGCCTGCTGTGGCCATCTCATTATGGCTGGTTGATGACATGTTCACTTACTTCCAAATACTTTCTCACAGCCCCTTGATTTAAGGGAGTCTGTACACCTGCTTTCAAGGCCGCTACGCTTTGAAAAAGTGATTACCAAAACTTCTCAGCGTGAGTAATTTTGTTGTTTCATGGGAATTTCAAGGATACTGTCAGAGTCTGTGTTGTTGCGAGGAGAGCCAGGCTGCTAGCAGGCCTGCTGTCCCCCTTGACAAATTTTTCCCTTTCTGTATCTGCGCCACAAAACTGCTTTTAGAGGTTTCTGCAAGGGCCCTTTGCAGAAAGCTCAACAAGCACGGCAGTAAATGTAAGACAAGTACCGAATTGCCAAATCCAATAATCCAAATTTGACCATTGACAATATCCATCCTGAAATTTCCCACTCATGAAACCAATTCTGTTCCATCTCTTAATTTCTGAATGCTCACATGAATCGACTGAGAGTGGTCAGCCAGATTCCTGCAGCACATACCTTCCAAAACTTTCACAATTATGTCTGCGAGCCAGCAGCACAAATCAGCTGCTGCATGTTTCACAGAATCCGCATCTGTAGCTAAGTGCCTCGATACCTTTGCTGTTGTACCTGTTTGCTTTGCCAATCAGGAATGTCAGAAGTGCAGATAACTTCAGCTTCACGTTTCCGTGCAGGCACCGATTGCAGCCTGTGACCTTAGGCTGTGCAGAAAACACTGTTTCTCTAATTTTTATTTACCACTAACACACTCATATTTAAAAGAGTATTCAAAATGTCCCGCAGCAAAACTCATTGTCCATTGTGACTGCACTTGGAACACTTGACTTCAGTTACTGTGATCAGGATCCCGTCCTGGTTCATGCAAGCTTGATTTCTTCTGGATCCACAGCTTTATCTGCTTGGTTCCCATATCTGTAATGACATAGGCAGATCTCCTTTCCCAAGTTAGTACCTGTAACTTCATTTCACTAACATCTAACATGAACTTTTCGGTTCAAAACATACAGAGCCTCGTTTAATCAATCAGCTGGAGAGATGTCCTTCTGTCCCCCTTATTGTTTGTGAAGCCTGTGTGCACGTAAACAGTTCCTTATGTATGCGTATGCAGCTCAGCTATATCTCCATTAACATTGTCTGTCAGCCATTCTCCAACACTCCACCCCGATACAGAGGCACGCGACATGCATTACACTACCTTATCATCCATGAACATTGCCCAAGGCAAGCTCGATCCAGAAGCACACATTTCTCTCAATCCAAAACCAGAGAGACTAATTTGGCAGAGGTTAAACCCCCTTGCGTTCCAACCGACCTCAGATCGCTCTGGGAGGCTGGGGGCGGCTGGGCTTAACCCCTGTGGGATGTCCAGTTCGGGGCTTTGTTTCGAGCAGGTCTTGGCAATCCTCAGGACCAGAGTGAAGACTCCAAACGGAGGCCCTGCATTTGACCTACAAGCAGCGCGCAAGTGAAAGGGGAAAAGGAAGAAAACGGTGCGGTAAAGAGAGAGCGCTTAAGAGCTACCGCGAAAGTGAGCGCGATTGCAATACCTACCACCATAGAGCTGCAGCATTCCACCGGTCCAAAGCAACTTGGCATCATGTGGGGAATTCCCTTTGTTGTTAGTTGTTCGCGGTTCAGCGCTGGGTGCCCAGGGGAGGATTGCTCCGCTGCAGACGCGCACATTTTTCTGGCAGCTCTTCGTAGTTCCATTCCGTTCCAGGACCCCTATCTATTAGGTTACTTCGCACATATTTACATATTCATAACGTGTTCCCACTACTGATTAAAATGTGTTCTAAGAGGTGTTTTCTATAGGCCGTCCCTTTGAGCTAAAGAGAAAAGCAAGCTTTCTCCCACACCACCCAAAACCCCAAGCACGCGGCGCAAGACATGACCAATACAGAGGCACGCGATCCATTACTCGCCACCGCTACAGAGTCACGCGACATGCATTACACTACCTTATCATCCATGAACATTGCCCAAGGCAAGCTCGATCCAGAAGCACACATTTCTCTCAATCCAAAACCAGAGAGACTAATTTGGCAGAGGTTAAACCCCCTTGCGTTCCAACCGACCTCAGATCGCTCTGGGTGGCTGGGGGCGGCTGGGCTTAACCCCTGTGGGATGTCCAGTTGGGGGCTTTGTTTCGAGCAGGTCTTGGCAATCCTCAGGACCAGAGTGAAGACTCCAAACGGAGGCCCTGCATTGGGCCTACAAGCAGCACGCAAGTGAAAGGGGAAAAGGAAGAAAACAGTGCGGTAAAGAGAGAGCGCTTGAGCGCTACCGCAATACCTACCACCATAGAGCTGCAGCACTCCACCGGTCCAAAGCAACTCGGCATCATGTGGGGAATTCCCTTTGTTGTTAGTTGTTCGCGGTTCAGCGCTGGGTGCCCAGGGGAGGATTGCTCCGCTGCAGACGCGCATGTTTACGTGGCAGCTCTTCGTAGTTCTATTCCGTACCAGGATCCCTATTTATTAGCTTACCTCTCAAATATTTACATATTCATAACCTGTTCCCACTGCTTATTAAAATGTGTTCCGAGAGGTGTTTTCCTTAGTGCCCTCCATTTGAGCTAAACAAAAGAAAAGCAAGCTATCACCCACACCACCCAAAATCCCAGGCACACGGCGCAAGGCAAGCTTGTTACACAGGCATACGGCGCAAGGCAAGTCTAATACAGAGGCTCACAGCGCAAGGTGACTGCAAAAACAGAGCCAAACGCTCCACCTACCTGCCATGTACTGCTTTGGAATTAGGCACCAACACGGACGACGACCGCCTCAGCCTCTCAGTGCGTTCAGACGTGTGGCTACGCCCCAAGGACGCTGCTTGTGCAGCCTGCAAGTGACAAAGCAAAGAGCCACATGCCAAGAGACTGCCTGAAGCCGTTTCCTGCCGGCGGGGGAAGAAGCAAGCCTGCTCAATGTGAGCGATAAAAGCAGCTTCCTTTATTAGTTCTAAGTTAGCTCCTTTTATACTTTGTGGCTAACATATGCCCATAAGTCAATCTATGATTGGTTATTTGTTAAGGGTTATATCATCATAAGCCTGCCTCTTGTTTTCATTCTTGCAGTTCCTTCAACCTGTTTTTCCCTGATTCACTTGCTTCTTCTGAGGGCTGTCTTCGTTTAAGGTCGTCTCGACCTTGATCCTGATTGGTCGTGCCGTGCTTCTTCTGCTCTGCTTTAGTCTGCACTTCGTGCCTACGTGCACGTACTCCAACAATTCCCCCTTTTTTCTTCTGAGCAACAAGAGCAGTAACCTTGCCTTGCAGGGTATAAGCTAACAAAGTGCCTACTACTATAACAGCAACTATAATAATCAACAGCCATCGTATACCTTCCTTAACCAAGTCACTAAGCCAACCTGTTATTCCCCAAGAGCTTAACCAACCGTCTAACCTCCCATTAAACACTGGAACCAACTCCTGCGGTTCCTGAGGTGATACAGGAAGGTAACCAGCCCATCTATCCCATAAACGAAAAGCCATACTATAAAATGTGGCAATCTAAAAACTGCTAATTGGTTACACACACTGTTCACACCAAAGTGATTAATTAGTAATTATAACGAGTTTTGATAAGCATACCTTATAGCCAAACATTGCTAGTTTACCTTTAATGTCTAAAAGTTTTCTGCACGCCTGCTGTGGCCATCTCATTATGGCTGGTTGATGACATGTTCACTTACTTCCAAATACTTTCTCACAGCCCCTTGATTTAAGGGAGTCTGTACACCTGCTTTCAAGGCCGCTACGCTTTGAAAAAGTGATTACCAAAACTTCTCAGCGTGAGTAATTTTGTTGTTTCATGGGAATTTCAAGGATACTGTCAGAGTCTGTGTTGTTGCGAGGAGAGCCAGGCTGCTAGCAGGCCTGCTGTCCCCCTTGACAAATTTTTCCCTTTCTGTATCTGCGCCACAAAACTGCTTTTAGAGGTTTCTGCAAGGGCCCTTTGCAGAAAGCTCAACAAGCACGGCAGTAAATGTAAGACAAGTACCGAATTGCCAAATCCAATAATCCAAATTTGACCATTGACAATATCCATCCTGAAATTTCCCACTCATGAAACCAATTCTGTTCCATCTCTTAATTTCTGAATGCTCACATGAATCGACTGAGAGTGGTCAGCCAGATTCCTGCAGCACATACCTTCCAAAACTTTCACAATTATGTCTGCGAGCCAGCAGCACAAATCAGCTGCTGCATGTTTCACAGAATCCGCATCTGTAGCTAAGTGCCTCGATACCTTTGCTGTTGTACCTGTTTGCTTTGCCAATCAGGAATGTCAGAAGTGCAGATAACTTCAGCTTCACGTTTCCGTGCAGGCACCGATTGCAGCCTGTGACCTTAGGCTGTGCAGAAAACACTGTTTCTCTAATTTTTATTTACCACTAACACACTCATATTTAAAAGAGTATTCAAAATGTCCCGCAGCAAAACTCATTGTCCATTGTGGCTGCACTTGGAACACTTGACTTCAGTTACTGTGATCAGGATCCCGTCCTGGTTCATGCAAGCTTGATTTCTTCTGGATCCACAGCTTTATCTGCTTGGTTCCCGTATCTGTAATGACATAGGCAGATCTCCTTTCCCAAGTTAGTACCTGTAACTTCATTTCACTAACATCTAACATGAACTTTTCGGTTCAAAACATACAGAGCCTCGTTTAATCAATCAGCTGGAGAGATGTCCTTCTGTCCCCCTTATTGTTTGTGAAGCCTGTGTGCACGTAAACAGTTCCTTATGTATGCGTATGCAGCTCAGCTATATCTCCATTAACATTGTCTGTCAGCCATTCTCCAACACTCCACCCCGATACAGAGGCACGCGACATGCATTACACTACCTTAACATCCATGAACATTGCCCAAGGCAAGCTCGATCCAGAAGCACACATTTCTCTCAATCCAAAACCAGAGAGACTAATTTGGCAGAGGTTAAACCCCCTTGCGTTCCAACCGACCTCAGATCGCTCTGGGAGGCTGGGGGCGGCTGGGCTTAACCCCTGTGGGATGTCCAGTTCGGGGCTTTGTTTCGAGCAGGTCTTGGCAATTCTCAGGACCAGAGTGAAGACTCCAAACGGAGGCCCTGCATTTGACCTACAAGCAGCGCGCAAGTGAAAGGGGAAAAGGAAGAAAACAGTGCGGTATAGAGAGGTGACTGCAAAAACAGAGCCAAACGCTCCACCTACCTGCCATGTACTGCTTTGGAATTAGGCACCAACACGGACGTCGACCGCCTCAGCTTCTCATTGCGTTCAGACGTGTGGCTACGCCCCAACGACGCTGCCTGTGGAGCTGGCAAGGGACAAAGCAAAGAGCAACGTGCCAAGAAACTGCCTGAAACCTTTTCCCATCTCCCATTCCCTTCCCTTCACCGACCGCTCACAGCCCCCGCCAGTTATAGGTGCCCACGCCGAGGTTCCTGCCTGGGCTGTAAAACAAACAAGGGATGCCTAGAACTCACCTGCAATGCAACACCAGCCCGTGAGGAATGCCTTGCCTGGCCCGAGTCGCCTCCCCTCGCTGAAGGGCCTGCTTTCCTCCTCGCTTTGCGCCTTCACAAGAGAAACAGCACACACAAACAAACCTTAAACGTGGCACCGAGCCGCCGACCACTTCATCACGCCAACACCACCGGCCGACCTACCTCCCTCGGGTCCTCCCCTCGACTCCTCCATCGCTGCCTCGGTACACATTGCATCTGGCCCTGTCTGAAAAACCCAACAATTTAGTGAGCACGTCACCCCGATACCGACTCATCGCTGCACCATTGCGGATCTCTCGCTTCCATTTAGGAACCCTCTCTGCGGTCTAACTGCAGGCAGCCCTTAAGACTCAAACAGTAAAAAACCAGGCATACCTCAGAGCCCCACAGCCTTACACCCCTGCAAAGTTCCATCTGCTTTTCCCAACGCTGAAGGGCCCCACCTAGCAGCTCCCACCATCTCCCAGGAACAGGATGGGCAGGATGGTCCGCACACCCTGCTGACGGTACCACCTTCGCCGAGCCCTCCCGGGCAGAATCCCACACGCTAACCCTGGACTCCTCCGGCTATGCCCCATCACCCCGACTCCACAACCCCAGGCAGAGCAGCTCCGTGCCAAACACGCACACAGAATGACGCAACGCAGAACCCTGCGGATGATGGGACTCCAAGAGGACCAAAAACTGTCAGCAAGACAGGAGACACCGTCAAACAACGCCACGAAGGGGCGGATGAGAGGAAGCTCTAAGGCAGCCCCCAAAGAGAGGGGACTGACAGTAAGTCCTTCCAATGAGCCGTTCCAAAGCAGTGACGATGGATGCACAAGAAGCCCGCCTTCAAGACCTAACGATGGAAAGATGCACGGAAAAAGCCTCTGGCTGTGAAAACGAGTGACCGAAGAGCGGGCTCCAGACAGAGCCCGCAATGACGCCACAAGAGAGGACCGACCGGAAACTTCCGAGACGTGAGGACAAACCGTGCCATGACCTTGCTAGGCAAATCAAGAGCAGCTCCGCGGCTGCTATGCTGATGAACGAGCGTGGGCATTCAAGACCCTAGAGACCGCACCCGAGAGGCACACTGGGCACCTTTGAGCACAAAGAGGATGCTGACATCCAGAGAAGGACTAAGACACAGAAGACACACCAAACGACAAGCATCAAGACAGACAGGGGCTGGAGCTGCCCTGCCCGGCACACCCTGGCATTGTGCTGCCAAGTGACCCGCTCCTCCCTGTACAGCCTTATCCAGCCTCTCCCCAACCCCATTCTTGCCCTCTCCTCCGGCTCCTTCTACTTAGCTTGCAGGAGTCCGGGGATCTACAATCCCTTCTTGACAGCAGATGATGTCTACCGGATGTCTGCTTACTGGGGCGCTTTGTTGTGGTGTCAAGCGTCGGGTACCGCCTGGAAAGCAAAAGAGACCGTTAGAACTTCACAGACCAATATGGATAAGCTAGTCATACAGCCACCGATCGCATCTTACCTTGCGTAACGTGTGCTGGACCGCTTTCTTAAGGCTCCGCTCGTCCCTCTGCAGCTGCTAAGAGCATCGAGCGACTCACCCGGATGCGGACCGACGGCTTGCCAGTTCCAAAGGTCTCCCCATGGGAAGCCTTCCTTCTTCCCGGACTCAGCTTCATTCACTATTTATATCCCTTCCTTCTCACTTCCCAGTTGGTGGGAACTTCCCCCAAAACTGCGCTTGCGAGGCGTACCTCGTGTTTTGCGGACGGACGCTATGTTTGGTCTTCTAATGAACTCTGCGCTCTGCTACAGGCCCCTGAAATAAAGTCCATGAGGGGCCTGCTGTGACTTCCAAAATGAGCTAGTAAAGCCTCGCCCTGCCCCCGGCTAGATAATCTCACCGTTGCGCCTGTTAGGAGAAGCGATGCTCATGGCTGACGCATTATAGAGCAAAGAGGATTAATAAAAGGTGAGGTTCTATCTTCAGTGCAGTCAGGAATGGCAGCAAAAAGCCACACGCTTAGAACCCGAGGCTGATAGATAATGGTATAGGGTCATCTTACGACCTGCTAAAAACGCAATAGAAAATAAATTAAAAACCCCAAACCAAGCCACAAACCTATCTAGGAGTACGCTTCCTATCATATACATGCTGCTTAACATTGAGTACTCCTTATGCTCCTTAAGGGGCCAGAGTGAACTCAAGAAAAAGACCAAGAGAAAGGGGTAAGAGATAGAGGAGAACACTAAGACAAGGGCATTAGCCAAGAGAGGGGAGAAAGAGGAATGCAGGAGAAAAGCTACACCAGAACAAACAAGGAGGGGCAGGGAGGAGAGACCAGAGAGGTAAACAAACAGTGGAGAAGGAGGAAGCCCTTGGGGTGAGCAACAGGGAGATAGAGAGGGTGAAAGTGGAGAGACGGAGGAGTGGGGTGAAGAGGGAGAGAAAGGAAGGCAGAGAGTGCGATAGAAGAGAGTGTACAGAAAGACTAAGAAACAAACAGTAGTAGGAGAAAGAGAGACAGCCAGAGACATGAGGGGAAAGAAACACACAGGTGCAGGGAGAGACCACCAGATTGCTAAGCAAGCGAAGGAGAGCCCGATGGGCGCTGTGGCTGCGAGCGAGTGTAGGCATTTGAGACCCTAGAGGCCATGGCCGAGGGGCACATTGCGCCCCTCTGAGTGCAAAGAGGATGCCGGCATCCAGAGAAGGACTAAGACACAGAAGATGCCACACAACACACACACACACACGCGCAGACGTGAGCCAGACCTGCCCTCTCTGGCTCACCCTAACGTCGTGCTGGTGAGTAACCAGCTTGCCCAAAGGGGGGACCGCTCATGGACAGCCCC
Source organism: Laterallus jamaicensis coturniculus (assembly GCA_022605575.1). Lineage (NCBI taxonomy): Eukaryota > Metazoa > Chordata > Aves > Gruiformes > Rallidae > Laterallus > Laterallus jamaicensis. The sequence continues at coordinate 1,048,518 of JAKCOX010000038.1, forward strand.
TTCCCCTACGTCAGCTTTCATGGGCAAGTGACCTCGCTGCTGCCCTCGCCCCCCCTTCTCTTCCCTTGCTCCCTCCCCGGCCCTGGTCACTTCCCTTAGCTCTCAGACTGCTGGGGATCCATCTCCGTCCTCAAGGAACACAGCGCACGCCTCTGTAGGTCAAATGGGATGTTCCTGGAGTTGCCACATTATTCTTCAGCCTCCGTGATAAAGACCACAACCTGGAAGATAGTTGACTTTCATACCCATTACTTTATTAGGAAATGCTAACAGTCTCTATGCAAGCAAGAAGCTTACTCAAACCCTAGCTAGATAAGCTCAGTATCAGTATCATAGTAACAGAAGAGGTGCTAACAGCTTACAGGTTAAAGAGCAAAGCTGGTGGAAAAAGCCCAATGGTCCACCTTGTGCAAAGTCAGGAACGCTGGTGAAATGCTATGCACCCAGAGGCAAAAAATCAACAGCCAACTATATAGGATTGAGTTGCCTTCAAAGGCCCTGAAAAGGCAACACAAAACACACAAAAAGCTATGTCAATAAGTACTCTTGACTAGGTAGACCCTGGTCACACTCAGCCAGTTGCAAAACGCTCACCTGAGACGCGTGAACCAAGACGACAGCAGCAACTCAAATGCTTCAATGGCAGAATGAAAGCTAGAACGGTACAACAGGAGACACAAAGCAGAATGAGCTGCCAAAAGCAAGACGAGTCCCTTATATAACCCAGAGCCCACCCACCACACTTCTCACTGTGGCCTGGAAAGGGGAGGATGCTGCCTGCAGAAGGATTAAAAGCAGCTGGAGCAGCAGGTGTGGCTCTTCTGACCCGAGTTGTTTATCAGAGAATGAATGCTGAATGGAGAAAGGGATTCTTGCTGAAAACACTCTCTACTGTGCTGAATCTTTACATTGATGATTAAAACAGGAATGTAAACCACCATACATTTACTAAAAGATGGATAAAAAACCCTAAAGAGAGTGCTAAACCTCACAGAGAAAATACTGAGTAAACACTATAAAAATGCTGCTGTTAGGAAATCGTGTCTTTTAGACTTGCAGAAAGCAAGAGAAAAACCTACATAACTGATCTTTCATCTGAGTGAGATGGAGTCTAGCACGCAACTTCAACAGGAAAGCCTTCCAGATAATACCAAAGAACAAGGAACAACTGCATCCCTAAGCAGTCCCACCTAAAGGATATGTCTGCACAAGAACCACAGGAAGTACTGTAGTACACTCACAAATCACTCTAACAAATTTCCATAGAAAATAGAGATGAGACACATGTATTCCTAACACATAATGACCCTAGAAAAAAATACAAGCCCCACCAAGAAAAATACCCAGCAGTAGCTCCCAAACCAAAGGAGCCAGGACTGAAAGACATACCTGGCCTGAAACCTCCCCAAGGAGCCCACAAGCAGCCCCATTGACATGGGATATCTCCACACTCCAGTCGAGGCAACTGCCAAGGGCACAAACCTCCCCATCTTCCATCTTAACCTTTAAAAGGCATAAATCCCCTTTTTGAGCCTGTCCACATGACTCCTCAGCCACCATCCAGACCTGCTCACCTTACCTCTCGGCGTGCCTTCTGCCTTCAACACTCCCCCCTCAGCTCAGCCCTCATCTTCTGCAGCAGCCCAGGAGAAACCCAAAGGGACCAGCAGACCCCACCCCAGCTAGCTGCCTTTTAACAGGGAGAGCTGTCTCCATCAGCCCAATTTGTGGCACCTGGGGCTCATCAAGTCCCAGCACTCAGCTTCAGCCCAGTACCTTCGAGTGGGGACTATTTGCCCTGGGGCTCTGAGCTTTCCTTTGCCAGGGAAGCTAAAATACACCTGCAAAAGTGTTTTTCTCATCCAGAGCAGCATTTGCTGCCAAACATGCCAAACATCCAGCAATAGCTTCCAAACCAAAGGAGCCAGGACTAAAAGACATAGCTGGCCTGAAACCTTCCCAAAGGGGACTCACAAGCATCCCCTACCCACATGGGACATCCCCACACTTTCAGCAGGGCACTTACCAAGAGCACAGAGCCCCCCAGCTTCCAACTTCACCTTTAAAATCCAGAAATCCCTTTTTTTTTTTTTCAGGCTTTTCCCCATGACTCCCCAGCCACCTTCCAGTGCTACTCACCTCATCTCCTGCAGAACCTTCTGCCTTCTTACAGCAACGCTCCCTCCCCTCCTCAGCACAGCTCTTGCCTTCTGCAGCAGCTCAAAGGAACCAGCAGACCCCACCCCAGCTAGCTGCCTTTTAACAAGGAGAGCTGTCTCCATCAGCCCAATTTGTGGCACCTGGGGCTCACCAAGCCCCAGTACCTTCCACTGGGGATGGGCGATACCACCTACACCTGTGGTGCTCCCTCCGTGGCTGGAAGCCAAGTGGCCCCTAAAGCCCCTCTTGTCCGGGGGTCAGGGCTTTCCTTCCCCAGGGATCCGTCCTAATGTGCCCTGTGTCATTTTCCAGCTGTAGCAACATCCCTGTTCGACTGTGCTAAACACCCGGCAGCAAATCCCAAACCAAAGTGCTGAGGATTGAGAGATATTCCTGGCAGAGAAACGTGACATTTTTGGGTCAAAAACTGAAGAATTAAGGTCTGACAGACAAGGGCTGGAGCTGCCCTGCCCGGCACACCCTGGCATTGTGCTGACAAGTGACCCGCTCCTCCCTGTACAGCCTTACCCAGCCTCTCCCCAACCCCTCCCATTCTCGCCCTCTTCTCCGGCTCCTTCTACTTAGCTTGCAGGAGTCCGGGGATCTACAATCCCTTCTTGACAGCAGAAGATGTCTACCGGATGTCTGCTTACTGGGACGCTTTGTTGTGGTGTCAAGCGTCGGGTACCGCCTGGAAAGCAAAAGAGACTGTTAGAACTTCACAGACACTGGCGCACCCGCTAGTCTGACATCTGGCTTTGCTCGGCACTTTGTGACTTCAAAAAACATTACAGGCCAAAATGGATAAGCTAGTCAGACAGCCCCTGGTCACATCTGACCTTGCGTAACATGTGCTGACCTGCGTTCCTTAGGGCGCTCGGCTCGTCCCTCTGCAACGAGCATCAAGACAGTCACCCGGTTGCGGGCCAACCGTTTACCAATTCCAAAGGTCTCCGCAGGAAGCCTCCCTTCCTCACAGGCTCAACTTCGCTCATTATTTATCTCCCTTCCTTCCCACTTCCCGGTCGGCGCAGTTCCCCAGAAACTGTGCTTGCCAGGCATACCACGTGTTTTGCAGACAGCTGCTAGGTTCGGTCTTCTAACGAACTCTTCCCTCTGCTACAGGCCCCTGAAATAAAGGGCTAATGCTTGGAGTCCAAGAGGGGCCTGCTGTGAAGTCTAAACAAGCTAAAACAAGAACCACAGTGCTCTGAAAACATCTAGGAAAGCAGTGAGCTCTCCGATGGCTTAAGGGAAGGCCGATGCAAAGGGACATGGCTCTCACAGCCCACAACCAGAGAGACTAATTTGGCAGAGGTTAAACCCCCTTGCGTTCCAACCGACCTCAGATCACTCTGGGTGGCTGGGGGCGGCTGGGCTTAACCCCTGTGGGATGTCCAGTTCGGGGCTTTGTTTCGAGCAGGTCTTGGCAATCCTCAGGACCAGAGTGAAGACTCCAAACGGAGGCCCTGCATTTGACCTACAAGCAGCGTGCAAGTGAAAGGGGAAAAGGAAGAAAACAGTGCGGTAAAGAGAGAGCGCTTGAGCGCTAGCGCGGGAGTGAGCGCGATTGCAATACCTACCACCATAGAGCTGCAGCACTCAACCAGGCATACCTCAGAGCCCCACAGCCTTACACCCCTGCAAAGTTCCATCTGCTTTTCCCAACGCTGAAGGGCCCCACCTAGCAGCTCCCACCATCTCCCAGGAACAGGATGGGCAGGATGGTCCGCACACCCTGCTGACGGTACCACCTTCGCCGAGCCCTCCCGGGCAGAATCCCACACGCTAACCCTGGACTCCTGCAGCTATGCCCCATCACCCCGACTCCACAACCCCGGGCAGAGCAGCTCCGTGCCAAACACGCACACAGAATGACGCAACGCAGAACCCTGCGGATGATGGGACTCCAAGAGGACCGAAAACAGTCAGCAAGACAGGAGACACCGTCAAACAACGCCACGAAGGGGCGGATGAGAGGAAGCTCTAAGGCAGCCCCCAAAGAGAGGGGACTGACAGTAAGTCCTTCCAATGAGCCGTTCCAAAACAGTGACGATGGATGCACAAGAAGCCCGCCTTCAAGACCTAACGATGGAAAGATGCACGGAAAAAGCCTCCGGCTGTGAAAACGAGTGACCGAAGAGCGGGCTCCAGAAAGAGCCCGCAATGACGCCACAAGAGAAGACCGACCGGAAACTTCCGAGACGTGAGGACAAACCGTGCCATGACCTTGCTAGGCAAATCAAGAGCAGCTCCGCGGCTGCTATGCTGATGAACGAGCGTGGGCATTCAAGACCCTAGAGACCACGCCCGAGAGGCACACTGGGCACCTTTGAGCACAAAGAGGATGCTGACATCCAGAGAAGGACTAAGACACAGAAGACACACCAAACGACAAGCATCAAGACAGACAGGGGCTGGAGCTGCCCTGCCCGGCACACCCTGGCATTGTGCTGCCAAACGACCCGCTCCTCCCTCTACAGCCTTATCCAGCCTCTCCCCAACCCCATTCTTGCCCTCTCCTCCGGCTCCTTCTACTTAGCTTGCAGGAGTCCAGGGATCTACAATCCCTTCTTGACAGCAGAAGATGTCTACCGGATGTCTGCTTACTAGGACGCTTTGTTGTGGTGTCAAGCGTCGGGTACCACCTGGAAAGCAAAAGAGACTGTTAGAACTTCACAGACACTGGGGCAGCTGAAAAAGTCATCTCTGCTTTAGCCCGCTAGTCTCAACTCACCTGGCCGAGGTCACATGTTGACATGCTGCCATCCAGCTTTGCTCGGCATTTTGTGACTTCAAAAACAAATGACAGACCAAAAGGGATAAGCTAGTCAGACAGCCACCGGTCACATGTTACCTTGAGAAACTTGTCCTGACCCGCTCTCCTCATGGCGCGCCGCTCGTGCATCTGCAAAGATCATAGAGTGAGTCACCTGGATGCAGGCGGACAGTTGGCCAATTCCAAAGGTCTCCGCAGGAAGCCTCCCTTCCTCCCAGGATCAACTTCATTCATTGTTTATTTCCCTTCCTTCCCTATTCCCGGTTGGCACAGTTCCCCAGAAACTGCGCTTGCCAGGCATACCACGTATTTTGCAGACAGCTGCTAGGTTCCGTCTTCTAACAAACTCTTCCCTCTGCAACAGGCCCCTGAAATAAAGGGCTAATGCTTGGAGTCCATAAGCGGCCTGCTGTGACCTCCAAACAGGCTAGAGAAAAATTCACAGTGCTCTGAAAACATCTAGGAAAGCAGTGAGCTCTCCAATGGCATAAGGGAAGGCTGATCCAGAGGGACATGGCTCTCACAGCCCACAACCAGAGAGACTAATTTGGCAGAGGTTAAACCCCCTTGCGTTCCAACCGACCTCAGACTGCTCTGGGTGGCTGGGGGCACTGGGCTTAACCCCTGTGGGAGGTCCAATTAGGTGCTTTGTTCCTGAGGATTGCAAAGACCTGGTCACAGCAGAGTGAAGACTCCAAACGGAGTCAAGGTTTCAGTCACTGTATTTGGCTGACAAGCAGCATGCAAGAGACTGTGGGAAAGAAAGAAAGAAAAATTGGGGAAAAGAGAGAGCGAAGAAGAACACAAGCCCACGCCTAAGAGCTACCGCGAAAGTGAGCGCGATTGCAATACCTACCACCATAGAGCTGCAGCACTCCACCGGTCCAAAGCAACTCGGCATCATGTGGGGAATTCCCTTTGTTGTTAGTTGTTCGCGGTTCAGCGCTGGGTGCCCAGGGGAGGATTGCTCCGCTGCAGACGCGCATGTTTACGTGGCAGCTCTTCTGGGTTCTATTCCGTACCAGGATCCCTATTTATTAGCTTACCTCTCAAATATTTACATATTCATAACCTGTTCCCACTGCTTGTTAAAAATGTGTTCCGAGAGGTGTTTTCCTTAGTGCACTCCATTTGAGCTAAACAAAAGAAAAGCAAGCTATCACCCACACCACCCAAAATCCCAGGCACACGGCGCAAGGCAAGCTTGTTACACAGGCATGCGGCGCAAGACAAGTCTAATACAGAGGCTCACAGCGCAAGGTGACTGCAAAAACAGAGCCAAACGCTCCACCTACCTGCCATGTACTGCTTTGGAATTAGGCACCAACACGGACGTCGACCGCCTCAGCTTCTCAGTGCGTTCAGACGTGTGGCTACGCCCCAACGACGCTGCCTGTGGAGCCTGCAAGGGACAAAGCAAAGAGCAACGTGCCAAGAGACTGCCTGAAACCGTTTCCTGCCGGCGGGGGAAGAAGCAAGCCTGCTCAATGTGAGCGATAAAAGCAGCTTCCTTTATTAGCTCTAAGTTAGCTCTTTTTATACTTTGTGGCTAACATATGCCCATAAGTCAATCTATGATTGGTTATTTGTTAAGGGTTATATCATCATAAGCCTGCCTCTTGTTTTCATTCTTGCAGTTCCTTCAACCTGTTTTTCCCTGATTCACTTGCTTCTTCTGAGGGCTGTCTTCGTTTAAGGTCGTCTCGACCTTGATCCTGATTGGTCGTGCCGTGCTTCTTCTGCTCTGCTTTAGTCTGCACTTCGTGCCTACGTGCACGTACTCCAACAATTCCCCCTTTTTTCTTCTGAGCAACAAGAGCAGTAACCTTGCCTTGCAGGGTATAAGCTAACAAAGTGCCTACTACTATAACAGCAACTATAATAATCAACAGCCATCGTATACCTTCCTTAACCAAGTCACTAAGCCAACCTGTTATTCCCCAAGAGCTTAACCAACCGTCTAACCTCCCATTAAACACTGGAACCAACTCCTGCGGTTCCTGAGGTGATACAGGAAGGTAACCAGCCCATCTATCCCATAAACGAAAAGCCATACTATAAAATGTGGCAATCTAAAAACTGCTAATTGGTTACACACACTGTTCACACCAAAGTGATTAATTAGTAATTATAACGGGTTTTGATAAGCATACCTTATAGCCAAACATTGCTAGTTTACCTTTAATGTCTAAAAGTTATCTGCACGCCTGCTGTGCTGTGGCCATCTCATTATGGCTGGTTGATGACATGTTCACTTACTTCCAAATACTTTCTCACAGCTCCTTGATTTAAGGGAGTCTGTACACCTGCTTTCAAGGCCGCTACGCTTTGAAAAAGTGATTACCAAAACTTCTCAGCGTGAGTAATTTTGTTGTTTCATGGGAATTTCAAGGATACTGTCAGAGTCTGTGTTGTTGCGAGGAGAGCCAGGCTGCTAGCAGGCCTGCTGTCCCCCTTGACAAATTTTTCTCTTTTTGTATCTGCACCACAAAACTGCTTTTAGAGGTTTCTGCAAGGGCCCTTTGCAGAAAGCTCAACAAGCACGGCAGTAAATGTAAGACAAGTACCGAATTGCCAAATCCAATAATCCAAATTTGACCATTGACAATATCCATCCTGAAATTTCCCACTCATGAAACCAATTCTGTTCCATCTCTTAATTTCTGAATGCTCACATGAATCGACTGAGAGCGGTCAGCCAGATTCCTGCAGCACATACCTTCCAAAACTTTCACAATTATGTCTGCGAGCCAGCAGCACAAATCAGCTGCTGCATGTTTCACAGAATCCGCATCTGTAGCTAAGTGCCTCGATACCTTTGCTGTTGTACCTGTTTGCTTTGACAATCAGGAGTGTCAGAAGTGCAGATAACTTCAGCTTCACGTTTCCGTGCAGGCACCGATTGCAGCCTGTGACCTTAGGCTGTGCAGAAAACACTGTTTCTCTAATTTTTATTTACCACTAACACACTCATATTTAAAAGAGTATTCAAAATGTCCCGCAGCAAAACTCATTGTCCATTGTGGCTGCACTTGGAACACTTGACTTCAGTTACTGTGATCAGGATCGCGTCCTGGTTCATGCAAGCTTGATTTCTTCTGGATCCACAGCTTTATCTGCTTGGTTCCCGTATCTGTAATGACATAGGCAGATCTCCTTTCCCAAGTTAGTACCTGTAACTTCATTTCACTAACATCTAACATGAACTTTTCGGTTCAAAACATACAGAGCCTCGTTTAATCAATCAGCTGGAGAGATGTCCTTCTGTCCCCCTTATTGTTTGTGAAGCCTGTGTGCACGTAAACAGTTCCTTATGTATGCGTATGCAGCTCAGCTATATCTCCATTAACATTGTCTGTCAGCCATTCTCCAACACTCCACCCCGATACAGAGGCACGCGACATGCATTACACTACCTTATCATCCATGAACATTGCCCAAGGCAAGCTCGATCCAGAAGCACACATTTCTCTCAATCCAAAACCAGAGAGACTAATTTGGCAGAGGTTAAACCCCCTTGCGTTCCAACCGACCTCAGATCGCTCTGGGAGGCTGGGGGCGGCTGGGCTTAACCCCTGTGGGATGTCCAGTTCGGGGCTTTGTTTCGAGCAGATCTTGGCAATCCTCAGGACCAGAGTGAAGACTCCAAACGGAGGCCCTGCATTTGACCTACAAGCAGCGCGCAAGTGAAAGGGGAAAAGGAAGAAAACAGTGCGGTAAAGAGAGAGCGCTTGAGCGCTAGCGCGGGAGTGAGCGCGATTGCAATACCTACCACCATAGAGCTGCAGCACTCCACTGGTCCAAAGCAACTTGGCATCATGTGGAGAATTCCATTTGTTGTTAGTTGTTCGCGGTTCAGCGCTGGGTGCCCAGGGGAGGATTGCTCCGCTGCAGACGCGCACGTTTACGTGGCAGCTCATCTGGGTTCTATTCCGTACCAGGATCCCTATTTATTAGCTTACCTCTCAAATATTTACATATTCATAACCTGTTCCCACTGCTTATTAAAATGTGTTCCGAGAGGTGTTTTCCATAGTGCCCTCCATTTGAGCTAAACAAAAGAAAAGCAAGCTATCACCCACACCACCCAAAATCCCAGGCACACGGCGCAAGGCAAGCTTGTTACACAGGCATGCGGCGCAAGACAAGTGTAATACAGAGGCTCACAGCGCAAGGTGACTGCAAAAACAGAGCCAAACGCTCCACCTACCTGCCATGTACTGCTTTGGAATTAGGCACCAACACGGACGACGACCGCCTCAGCTTCTCAGTGCGTTCAGACGTGTGGCTACGCCCCAACGACGCTGCCTGTGGAGCCTGCAAGGGACAAAGCAAAGAGCAACGTGCCAAGAAACTGCCTGAAGCCGTTTCCCATCTCCCATTCCCTTCCCTTCACCGACCGCTCACAGCCCCTGCCAGCTACAGGTGCCCACGCCGAGGTTCCTGCCTGGGCTGGAAAACAAACAAGGGATGCCTAGAACTCACCTGCAATGCAACACCAGCCCGTGAGGAATGCCTTGCCTGGCCCGAGTCGCCTCCCCTCGCTGAAGGGCCCGCTCTCCTCCTCGCTTTGCGCCTTCACAAGAGAAACAGCACACACAAACAAACTTTAAACGTGGCACCGAGCCGCCGACCACTTCATCACGCCAACACCACCGGCCGACCTACCTCCCTCGGGTCCTCCCCTCGACTCCTCCATCGCTGCCTCGGTACACATTGCATCTGGCCCTGTCTGAAAAACCCAACAATTTAGTGAGCACGTCACCCCGATACCGACTCATCGCTGCACCATTGCGGATCTCTCGCTTCCATTTAGGAACCCTCTCTGCGGTCTAACTGCAGGCAGCCCTTAAGACTCAAACAGTAAAAAACCAGGCATACCTCAGAGCCCCACAGCCTTACACCCCTGCAAAGTTCCATCTGCTTTTCCCAACGCTGAAGGGCCCCACCTAGCAGCTCCCACCATCTCCCAGGAACAGGATGGGCAGGATGGTCCGCACACCCTGCTGACGGTACCACCTTTGCCGAGCCCTCCCGGGCAGAATCCCACACGCTAACCCTGGACTCCTGCGGCTATGCCCCATCACCCCGACTCCACAACCCCAGGCAGAGCAGCTCCGTGCCAAACACGCACACAGAATGACGCAACGCAGAACCCTGCGGATGATGGGACTCCAAGAGGACCGAAAACTGTCAGCAAGACAGGAGACACCGTCAAACAACGCCACGAAGGGGCGGATGAGAGGAAGCTCTATGGCAGCCCCCAAAGAGAGGGGACTGACAGTAAGTCCTTCCAATGAGCCGTTCCAAAGCAGTGACGATGGATGCACAAGAAGCCCGCCTTCAAGACCTAACGATGGAAAGATGCACGGAAAAAGCCTCCGGCTGTGAAAACGAGTGACCGAAGAGCGGGCTCCAGACAGAGCCCGCAATGACGCCACAAGAGAAGACCGACCGGAAACTTCCGAGACGTGAGGACAAACCGTGCCATGACCTTGCTAGGAAAATCAAGAGCAGCTCCGCAGCTGCTATGCTGGTGAACGAGCGTGGGCATTCAAGTCCCTAGAGACCACGCCCGAGAGGCACACTGGGCACCTTTGAGCACAAAGAGGATGCTGACATCCAGAGAAGGACTAAGACACAGAAGACACACCAAACGACAAGCATCAAGACAGACAGGGGCAGGAGCTGCCCTGCCCGGCACACCCTGGCATTGTGCTGCCAAGTGACCCGCTCCTCCCTCTACAGCCTTATCCAGCCTCTCCCCAACCCCATTCTTGCCCTCTCCTCCGGCTCCTTCTACTTAGCTTGCAGGAGTCCGGGGGTCTACAATCCCTTCTTGACAGCAGAAGATGTCTACCGGATGTCTGCTTACTGGGACGCTTTGTTGTCGTGTCAAGCGTCGGGTACCGCCTGGAAAGCAAAAGAGACTGTTAGAACTTCACAGACACTGGGGCAGCTGAAAAAGTCATCTCTGCTTTAGCCCAACTCACCTGGCCGAGGTCACATGTTGACATGCTGCCATCCAGCTTTGCTCGGCATTTTGTGACTTCAAAAACAAATGACAGACCAAAAGGGATAAGCCGGTCAGACAGCCACTGGTTACATGTTACCTTGAGAAACTTGTCCTGACCCGCTCTCCTCATGGCGCGCCGCTCGTGCATCTGCAAAGATCATAGAGTGAGTCACCTGGATGCAGGCGGACAGTTGGCCAATTCCAAAGGTCTCCGCAGGAAGCCTCCCTTCCTCCTAGGATCAACTTCATTCATTGTTTATTTCCCTTCCTTCCCTCTTCCCGGTTGGCACAGTTCCCCAGAAACTGCGCTTGCCAGGCATACCACGTATTTTGCAGACAGCTGCTAGGTTCCGTCTTCTAACAAACTCTTCCCTCTGCAACAGGACCCTGAAATAAAGGGCTAATGCTTGGAATCCAAGAGGGGCCTGCTGTGAAGTCCAAACAAGCTAGAGAAAAACCCACAGTGCTCTGGGAACCTCTAGGAAAGCAGTGAGCTCTCCGATGGCATAAGGGAAGGCTGATCCAGAGGGACATGGCTCTCACAGCCCACAACCAGAGAGACTAATTTGGCAGAGGTTAAACCCCCTTGCGTTCCAACCGGCCTCAGACTGCTCTGGGTGGCTGGGGGCGGCTGGGCTTAACCCCTGTGGGAGGTCCAATTTGGGGCTTTGTCCCTGAGGATTGCAAAGACCTGGTCACAGCAGAGTGAAGACTCCAAACGGAGTCAAGGTTTCAGTCACTGTATTTGGCTGACAAGCAGCATGCAAGAGACTGTGGGAAAGAAAGAAAGAAAAATTGGGGAAAAGAGAGAGCGAAGAAGAACACAAGCCCACGCCTAAGAGCTACCGCGAAAGTGAGCGCAATTGCAATACCTACCACCATAGAGCTGCAGCACTCCACCGGTCCAAAGCAACTTGGCATCATGTGGGGAATTCCCTTTGTTGTTAGTTGTTCGCGGTTCAGCGCTGGGTGCCCAGGGGAGGATTGCTCCGCTGCAGACGCGCATGTTTACGTGGCAGCTCTTCTGGGTTCTATTCCGTACCAGGATCCCTATATATTAGCTTACCTCTCAAATATTTACATATTCATAAGCTGTTCCCACTGCTTGTTAAAAATGTGTTCCGAGAGGTGTTTTCCATAGTGCACTCCATTTGAGCTAAACAGAAGAAAAGCAAGCTATCACCCACACCCCCCAAAATCCCAGGCACACGGCGCAAGGCAAGCTTGTTACACAGGCATGCGGCGCAAGACAAGTCTAATACAGAGGCACGCTATCCATTACTCCATCCCCGATACAGAGGCATGCGGCGCAAGACAAGTCTAATACAGAGGCTCACAGCGCAAGGTGACTGCAAAAACAGAGCCAAACGCTCCACCTACCTGCCATGTACTGCTTTGGAATTAGGCACCAACACGGACGTCGACCACCTCAGCTTCTCAGTGCGTTTAGACGTGTGGCTACGCCCCAAGGACGCTGCTTGTGCGGCCTGCAAGTGACAAAGCAAAGAGCCACATGCCAAGAGACTGCCTGAAACCGTTTCCTGCCGGCGGGGGAAGAAGCAAGCCTGCTCAATGTGAGTGATAAAAGCAGCTTCCTTTATTAGTTCTAAGTTAGCTCCTTTTATACTTTGTGGCTAACATATACCCGTAAGTCAATCTATGATTGGTTATTTGTTAAGGGTTATATCATCATAAGCCTGCCTCTTGTTTTCATTCTTGCAGTTCCTTCAACCTGTTTTTCCCTGATTCACTTGCTTCTTCTGAGGGCTGTCTTCGTTTAAGGTCGTCTCGACCTTGATCCTGATTGGTCGTGCCGTGCTTCTTCTGCTCTGCTTTAGTCTGCACTTCGTGTCTACGTGCACGTACTCCAACAATTCCCCCTTTTTTCTTCTGAGCAACAAGAGCAGTAACCTTGCCTTGCAGGGTATAAGCTAACAAAGTGCCTACTACTATAACAGCAACTATAATAATCAACAGCCATCGTATACCTTCCTTAACCAAGTCACTAAGCCAACCTGTTATTCCCCAAGAGCTTAACCAACCGTCTAACCTCCCATTAAACACTGGAACCAACTCCTGCGGTTCCTGAGGTGATACAGGAAGGTAACCAGCCCATCTATCCCATAAACGAAAAGCCATACTATAAAATGTGGCAATCTAAAAACTGCTAATTGGTTACACACACTGTTCACACCAAAGTGATTAATTAGTAATTATAACGGGTTTTGATAAGCATACCTTATAGCCAAACATTGCTAGTTTACCTTTAATGTCTAAAAGTTATCTGCACGCCTGCTGTGGCCATCTCATTATGGCTGGTTGATGACAAGTTCATTTTACTTCCAAATACTTTCTCACAGCTCCTTGATTTAAGGGAGTCTGTACACCTGCTTTCAAGGCCACTACGCTTTGAAAAAGTGATTACCAAAACTTCTCAGCGTGAGTAATTTTGTTGTTTCATGGGAATTTCAAGGATACTGTCAGAGTCTGTGTTGTTGCGAGGAGAGCCAGGCTGCTAGCAGGCCTGCTGTCCCCCTTGACAAATTTTTCTCTTTTTGTATCTGCGCCACAAAACTGCTTTTAGAGGTTTCTGCAAGGGCCCTTTGCAGAAAGCTCAACAAGCACGGCAGTAAATGTAAGACAAGTACCGAATTGCCAAATCCAATAATCCAAATTTGACCATTGACAATATACACCCTGAAATTTCCCACTCATGAAACCAATTCTGTTCCATCTCTTAATTTCTGAATGCTCACATGAATCGACTGAGAGTGGTCAGCCAGATTCCTGCAGCACATACCTTCCAAAACTTTCACAATTATGTCTGCGAGCCAGCAGCACAAATCAGCTGCTGCATGTTTCACAGAATCCGCATCTGTAGCTAAGTGCCTCGATACCTTTGCTGTTGTACCTGTTTGCTTTGCCAATCAGGAATGTCAGAAGTGCAGATAACTTCAGCTTCACGTTTCCGTGCAGGCACCGATTGCAGCCTGTGACCTTAGGCTGTGCAGAAAACACTGTTTCTCTAATTTTTATTTACCACTAACACACTCGTATTTAAAAGAGTATTCAAAATGTCCCGCAGCAAAACTCTGACTCCATTGTGGCTGCACTTGGAACACTTGACTTCAGTTACTGTGATCAGGATCCCGTCCTGGTTCATGCAAGCTTGATTTCTTCTGGATCCACAGCTTTATCTGCTTGGTTCCCATATCTGTAATGACATAGGCAGATCTCCTTTCCAAGTTAGTACCTGTAACTTCATTTCACTAACATCTAACATGAACTTTTCCGTTCAAAACATACAGAGCCTCGTTTAATCAATCAGCTGGAGAGATGTCCTTCTCTCCCCCTTATTGTTTGTGAAGCAAACGCTTGAGAGTTTGATTCATATGTTCTGCCATGGCTTTGTATTGTACAAGTTTTTTAGTTTCAGCAACCAACAAGTGGTATTGTTGTTAAAGCACTTTAGCAGATTGGTAAACAAAGTTTCATGTAATTTCTGAGCTCCTGCAAAGCTGTCTGCTGAGAGAGCAGCCCCGGCCGGTGCAACCAGCCTGTCTGCTCTCTGATTTCTCCCTGCTAGACCTAGATGTAGTCAGTTAGCTCAGTGTGGCTGTGAGTCTGAGTAACAGAGTACTGATGCATAATACCACTCATTGATCTAATCCAGTTAACATTTCTAAGTAATTTTTGAACATCATTTAACATGCCAACCCCAGTTTTGATTGCGATCCTCTGAGGTGTTACAGTACTTTTATCAATTTGTCAGTCCGAATATTTTCACACTGGCTTATTTTGAATTTTTCTATGGAGTAATCTGTAACCCCTTGCTTTTCAAATGCACTGTTAACTCATGAATCAAACTTTCACCGTCCAAGTTTTTTCCCACAATCAATATAGCAACCATATCAGGATGTGTTTTCTGTACTGGAGCAAACGCCCAGGCTACATAAGCCTGGCACATAGTTGCTGAATTTTTTCTGCCTTGTGGGAGCGTACCCAGTGACACCTTTTGAAAAGAAAAAACCCAATCTTTTTTAAAGAAAAATTTTTTGCTTGTTCCACAAACTTGTGGAAGGCTTCATATGACTCTTAGTCAGTTGCTCCCGTATTTAATCATGTATGTGGCCAATTTTTTTCTCAAGTAAGCAGCTATTGATCATTGTTTTCCAGGTTAACTTTTAATATGAGCTGCCCTTTTTCAATGTTCACTATATAAAATTCATTTTTGCTAAGTAACCAGCCTTGCTCTCAGTGGACAAACACAGCCCTGAACTTATAGCACATACGAACAAACGAACGCTGCAAACCAATTAATCAGACAAACAACATTGAGAGACCATCCAGTTCATATGGGTGGGAGGGTTGGGGTGTGGGGGGGGATGTGGGGAGGTGGTTCAGCTACATGCTGACCCTGCGCTCTTATTGCTATGCCGACTCACCCCAACTCTACGGCCCCGGGCAGAGCAGCTCCACACCAGACACATACACAGAACGAGGCTACACAGACCACTGCAGACAACACGACTCCAAGGTCGGAAAAATCTCTCAGTGAAAAGAGCTCCCAGACAAGAGATGCTGTAGAGCGATGCTGCCTATGGAGGTGAAGCACGGAAGCTCTATGACTACAAACATCTTCTCTTCCCCTGCTCCCTCCCTGGCCCTGGTCACTTCCCTTAGCTCTCAGACTGCTGGGGATCCATCTCCGTCCTCAAGGAACACAGCGCACGCCTCTGTAGGTCAAATGGGATGTTCCTGGAGTTGCCACATTATTCTTCAGCCTCCGTGATAAAGACCACAACCTGGAAGATAGTTGACTTTCATACCCATTACTTTATTAGGAAATGCTAACAGTCTCTATGCAAGCAAGAAGCTTACTCAAACCCTAGCTAGATAAGCTCAGTATCAGTATCATAGTAACAGAAGCGGTGCTAACAGCTTACAGTTTAAAGAGCAAAGCTGGTGGAAAAAGCCCAATGGTCTACCTTGTGCAAAGTCAGGAACGCTGGTGAAATGCTATGCACCCAGAAGCAAAAAATCAACAGCCAACTATATAGGATTGAGTTGCCTTCAAAGGCCCTGAAAAGGCAACACAAAATACACAAAAAGCTATGTCAATAAGTACTCTTGACTAGGTAGACCCTGGTCACACTCAGCCAGTTGCAAAACGCTCACCTGAGACGCGTGAACCAAGACGACAGCAGCCACTCAAATGCTTCAATGGCAGAATGAAAGCTAGAACAGTACAACAGGAGACACAAAGCAGAATGAGCTGCCAAAAGCAAGACGAGTCCCTTATATAACCCAGAGCCCACCCACCACCCTTCCCCCTGTGGCCTGGAAAGGGGAGGATGCTGCCTGCAGAAGGATTAAAAGCAGCTGGAGCAGCAGGTGTGGCTCTTCTGACCCGAGTTGTTTATCAGAGAATGAATGCTGAATGGAGAAAGGGATTCTTGCTGAAAACACTCTCTACTGTGCTGAATCTTTATATTGACGATTAAAACAGGAACGTAAACCACCATACATTTACTGAAAGATGGATAAAAAACCCTAAAGAGAGTGCTAAACCTCATAGAAAAAATACTGAGTAAACACTATAAAAATGCTGCTGTTAGGAAATCGTGTAGTTTAGCCTTGCAGAAAGCAAGAGAAAAACCTACATAACTGATCTTTCATCTGAGTGAGATGGAGTCTAGCACGCAACTTCAACAGGAAAGCCTTCCAGATAATACCAAAGAACAAGGAACAACTGCATCCCTAAGCAGTCCCGCCTAAAGGATATGTCTGCACAAGAACCACAGGAAGTACTGTAGTACACTCACAAATCACTCTAACAAATTTCCATAGAAAATAGAGATGAGACACATGTATTCCTAACACATAATGACCCTAGAAAAAATACAAGCCCCACCAAGAAAAATACCCAGCAGTAGCTCCCAAACCAAAGGAGCCAGGACTGAAAGACATACCTGGCCTGAAACCTCCCCAAGGAGCCCACAAGCAGCCCCATTGACATGGGATATCTCCACACTCCAATCGAGGCAACTGCCAAGGGCACAAACCTCCCCATCTTCCATCTTAACCTTTAAAAGGCATAAACCCCCTTTTTGAGCCTGTCCACATGACTCCTCAGCCACCATCCAGACCTGCTCACCTTACCTCTCGGCGTGCCTTCTGCCTTCAACACTCCCCCCTCAGCTCAGCCCTCATCTTCTGCAGCAGCCCAGGAGAAACCCAAAGGGACCAGCAGACCCCACCCCAGCTAGCTGCCTTTTAACAGGGAGAGCTGTCTCCATCAGCCCAATTTGTGGCACCTGGGGCTCATCAAGCCCCAGCACTCAGCTTCAGCCCAGTACTTCGAGTGGGGACTATTTGCCCTGGGGTTCTGAGCTTTCCTTTGCCAGGGAAGCTAAAATACACCTGCAAAAGTGTTTTTCTCATCCAGAGCAGCATTTGCTGCCAAACATGCCAAACATCCAGCAATAGCTTCCAAACCAAAGGAGCCAGGACTAAAAGACATAGCTGGCCTGAAACCTTCCCAAAGGGGACTCACAAGCATCCCCTACCCACATGGAACATGCCCACACTTTCAGCAGGGCTCCTACCAAGAGCACAGAGCCCCCCATCTTCCAACTTCACCTTTAAAAACCAGAAATCCCTTTTTTTTTTCAGGCTTTTCCCCATGACTCCCCAGCCACCTTCCAGTGCCGCTCACCTCATCTCCTGAAAAACCTTCTGCCTTCTTACAGCAACGCTCCCTCCCCTCCTCAGCACAGCTCTTGCCTTCTGCAGCAGCTCAAAGGAACCAGCAGACCCCACCCCAGCTAGCTGCCTTTTAACAGGGAGAGCTGTCTCCATCAGCCCAATTTGTGGCACCTGGGGCTCACCAAGCCCCAGTACCTTCCACTGGGGATGGGCGATACCAGCTACACCTGTGGTGCTCCCTCCGTGGCTGGAAGCCAAGTGGCCCCTAAAGCCCCTCTTGCCCTGGGGTCAGGGCTTTCCTTCCCCAGGGATCGGTCCTAATGTGCCCTGTGTCATTTTCCAGCTGTAGCCACATCCCTGTTCGACTGTGCTAAACACCCGGCAGCAACTCCCACACCAAAGTGCTGAGGATTGAGAGATATTCCAGGCAGAGAAACGTGACATTTTTGGGTCAAAAACTGAAGAATTAAGGTCTGGCAGAGAAACATGACATTTTTGGGTCAAAAACTGAAGAATTAAGTTCTGGCAGAGAAACATGACATTTTTGGGTCAAAAACTGAAGAATTAAGGTCTGGCAGAGAAACGTGACATTTTTGGGTCAAAAACTGAAGAATTAAGGTCTGGCAGAGAAACATGACATTTTTGGGTCAAAAACTGAAGAATTAAGGTCAAGAATCTGAGATTTCTGGCCCAAAATTTCAGATTTGGGTCCAGAATTGGAGCGGTTTGGGAATAAAAGATTTGACTTTTTTTTTTTTTTCAGATTTGGGTCAAGGATTTCGATATTTGGGACCAGAATTTGGGATTTGGGGCCAAAAAATTTGAAGTTTGGGGCAAGAATTTCATGTTTTGGGTGAATTTTGGGGGGTAGAAGCTGGAGATTTGGGTCCAAAAATTAAGATTTTTGTGTCCAAAACTTGAAGTTTTGGTCAAGAATTTTGAGATTTGGCTCCAAAATTTGGATTATTTTTTTTTTTTTGGGTGTCAAAATTTGGAGGGTTTGGGTGAAGAACTTGACAGTTTGGGTAAAGAAATTGAGATTTAGGTGAAAATGCTGAGGGTTTTGGGGTTCAAATATCTGAGGTTTGGGGTAAAAATTGTTGAGGGCTTTTGGTAAACTTGAGGTTTTGCTGAAGATTTTGAGGGTTTGGGGTCAATTCTTGGATGTTTGTGGCCCAAAACCCTTCTCCCCACCCCCCTGGGAGCACAGCCCAACCTGGTCATGACTTGAAAGCTCCCCAGGTAGCCCCCCATCAGGTTAGAACCTCAGGGCTTTTCCAGCCAAGGGAACAGTCCCAACATCCTGATAGAAAAGCTGAGGGCACAAGGGATAGACGAGTGGACAGTGAGGTGGGTTGAGAACTGGCTGTCAGACCGGGCTCAGAGGGTCGTGATCAGTGGAGTAGAATCTGAATGGAGGCCTGTGACCAGTGGTGTTCCCCAGGGCTCGGTGTTGGGTCCAGTCCTGTTTAATATCTTCATTGATGACCTTGATGAGGGAATATCATCCACCCTCAGCAAGTGCTGATGATACAGAGCTGGGAGGGGTGGCTGACACACAGGAACACTGCGCTGCCATTCAGCGAGACCTGGACAGGCTGGAGAGCTGGGCTTGGAGAAATCTAATGAAATTCAACAAGTGCAAGTGTAAAGTCTTGCACCTGGGGAGGAATAACCGACTGTATCAGTACAGGCTGGGGGATGACCTATTGGAAAGGAGCTCTGTGGAGAAGGACCTGGGGGTCCTGGTTGATGACAGGTTGGCTATGAGCCAGCAGTGTGCCCTGGTGGCCAAGAGAGCCAATGGGATCCTGGGATGCATCAAGAAGAGTGTGTCCAGCAGGTCGAAGGAAGTGATCCTCCCCCTCTACTCTGCGTTGGTCAGGCCCCACCTGGAATACTGTGTCCAGTTCTGGGCTCCCTGGGATAAAAAAGACAGGGACCTTCTGGAGAGAGTCCAGAGAAGGTCGACAAAGATGATTAGGGGTCTGGAACATCTCCCCTATGAGGAATGGCTGAGTGAACTGGGTCTGTTCAGCCTAGAAAAAAGAAGTCTTAGGGGGGACCTAATTAGTGTTTACAAATACCTTAGACATGGGTGGCAGGGGGAATTGGCCAGCCCCTTTTCAGTGGTCTTTGGGGACAGGACTAGGGGCAACAGCTGTATGTTCGAGCATAGGAAGTTCCGCACCAACATGGGGAAGAACTTTTTCACAGTGAGGGTGACAGAGCACTGGAATAGGCTGCCCAGGGAGGTGGTGGAGTCTCCTTCTCTGGAGATATTCAAGTCTCGTCTGGACGCCTATCTATGTAACATGAGATAGGGAGCCTGCTTTGGCAGGGGGGTTGGACCCGATGATCTCTTGAGGTCCCTTCCAACCCCTAAGATTCTGTGATTCTGTGATTCTGTGGGAAAGAAACACACAGACACAGATGATGGAGAGACAGACAGACAAATGACGGGGGCAGACAAAGACAGATAAACAGAGGGAGAGGAGGAGACAGTCTGACTACTCAAAATAAATCACCAAAGTCACACAAAAATTTGACAGCGAACACAGTGCACAACATACTTCATAAAAGTATAGACATAATCTTCATCATCTCTTTATTGTTTCAATTTTATACTTGATAACCGACTCCTAAGAGGCTTCTAAACACTATTAGCTGTCATATCCAATGCTGCTACAACACACATGCACATCAATGTACCATTTTTTACTTTGGGCCAACACATGTGATTATCTTCCTTGACGTGGACATATTTTCATACAAACTGACGCCACTGACTGAATTCTTTCCGTTAACCCCCAGAAGCAGCGAGAGCTCCACCGTCCTGGATACATTCTCAACAGCTGTTGCACCGGCACTTAAGAAAAAGAGAAATTTAGTAATGAAAATCCTCATATGACCCAAAATAAATCTACGGTGTTCGCTACCTCTAAATCCAATTGACCCCCACCTACATTGCAATCCAATCCTCCGAAGCGAGGACCGCCTGGCGCCCTGAGGCCCTCACAGAGACTCCTCCCCAGAGACAACAGGGATCACTCCAGGACCCCCCCATGAGACTCCTCGAGACCCCTGGGCTCTCCCAAGGATCCCCCAAGAATCCCCCAGAGATGCCCGGGACCCCCCGAGACCCCTCCAGGAACCCCTATCACCCTGAAACGCTCCCAGAGACCACCCCAAGACACCCTGAGACACCCCCCCAGGACCCCCTGGAACCCTGAGACCCTCACAGACACCCCCAAGAACACCCCAGGATGCCCGACAAGCCCCCAGAGACCCCCGGGACCACCCCAAGACCCATACCCAGGACTCCCTGGCACCCTGAGACACCCCTAGACACCCCCCAGGACCAAAACAGGACCCCATGAGACCACCCCCAGGATGCCCTGGAAACCTGAGACCACCCCGAGAAACCCGGGGCCTCTCCAGGACCCCCTGAGACCCCCACCCACGACCCCCTGGCACCCTGAGACCCCACCACAGACCCTCAGAACCAAAACAGGACCCCAAGAAACCAGCCCCAGGACACTCTGGCTCCCTGAGACCACCCCGAAGCACCCAGGACCACCCCAAGACCCCCTGAGGCACCCTCCCACGATCCACTGGCACCCTGAGACACCCGGGACCACCCCAGGACGCCCTGAGACCGCCACCCACCACCCCCTGGCACCCTGGGACACCCCCGAGACCACCCCGAGAGCCCCGGGCCCCCCCCACTCACCAGCGCCGCCCAGAGCGGTTCCCCTCTTAGCGCAGCCTCCGCCGGCCGCCCGCAGCTTCGCCGCGGCAGGCGGGGAGCGGAGGAAGAAGCGGGAGGAGTGGCCCGGGCGGACGGGAGAGCGGACGGCAGGGCGGGGGGGTGGAGGGGAGGGGAGGGCGGACGGGAGGAGAGGGCGCATGCGCAGTGCCGGAGGGGAAGCAGGGTCAAGGGAAGAAGCGCTGGCAAAGTGCGATGTCCCCTCTTGGTGCCGCCTCCGCCGGCCGCCCGCAGCTTCGCCGCGTCAGGCGGGGAGGGGGGGAGGCAGCGGGGAGAGCGGCCGGGGAGGGCCCGGGGGTCGTTGCCGCCGCCTCCTCCCGACCCCATCTCCCGCCCGCGGCCGCCCGCCAGCTCCCGCAGCGTGCCCTCAGAGAGGCAGCAGCGCTCTGCCGCTCCGTCTGCGTCTCCCAGCCGCAGAACCGCGGCGTATCTGCAAGGCAGCAGCACGCAGCGCGTTTCGTGTGCACCGCCGCAGGCACGCGGCGGGTCCGCACGCAGGCACAACGCAGCGGCTTTCGTGCTCGGCGGCACCCGGCCGCAGTACCGCGGCGTGTCCGCCAGGCGGCAGCACGGAGCGGACAGCGCGCGACCTACCGCGCGTGCGCCGCCAGCTACCTGCAGGTGTCGACTCACCCGCCAGGCGCATGCGCAGGGTACACTTCCCAGCATTCCGCGGGGCACCACATCGCCCCAAAGCGTATGTCCGGGATACTCCGGGAAGCTTCTATGCACGCTACTGCGCATGCTCCTCGGTCCTCCGGCGCTACCGCGGCACAGTTGCTAGGCAACGGCCGCGCGCAGGTCTACAGCGCTCGGCCGCGTGCGCGCCACGCACAGCGAGTCCAGCGCCGCAGCAGAACGCGGCGTGGAGCCTGGCGGGACGTTTCTGTCCCCAGCTGCGTTCAGCATTACGGCGAGAGCGGCGTGGCTAACACCCCCCCAGTGCTTTCACTGCGTGCCCAGCGGCCACACTCTTGCCAGCTTCTCCTACTGCCCGGCTACGGAACAGGCTCGGGGGCACCCCGGGAGCTGGAAGGGGACAGGGGACCTCACCCAAACTAAGCAGAGGGCTACTCCATACCAGTGACAGCATAAAGGGAGGCTTTCGGGGGGGTGGGGGGGAGCTGGAGCGCACTGCTCCAGGATGTGCAGTTTGGGGACACTCCGGCTTTGGGGCAGCGCTGAGCTGTACAGCCTGAGCCCTGCACTCTGGGGACATCCTGCACCGTGCAGCGCCAGTTTCAAGCTATTCACTGTCAGCACTACTCTCACCCGAACACCCAAACATGGCATTCCATCCACTTCTAAAAAGTAAATTACCTCCATCTTAGCTGAAACCCGGACACCCCGGAACAAAAACCGCCCAGAACCAAAGTCTCCGGTCAATGTTGCCTGGGGACCCTTTTTTGTGTGGCACACCCCGGAACAAAAAAGCTCCCGGAACCAAACTCACCGGATTCCTGTTTCCTGGGGACCCTTTTTGGTGTTGCACACCCCCGGAACGAAAAACGCCCGGAACCAAAGTCACCGGGTCACTGTTTCCGGCGGACCCTTTTTGGTGTTGCATCCCCGGAACGAAAAACGCCCGGAACCAAACTCACCGGGTCTCTGTTTCCGGGGAGGGGGGACCCTTTTTGGTGTTGCACACCCCGGAACGAAAAACGCCCGGATCCAAAGTCGCAGAAACACAGCAGGTGTTTCTCTTTTGGCTTGAGTTGTTTATCAAAGTACACAGAGTGAGTAGAGAGAGGGATTGTTACTGAAAACATTGATGCTATTTTTTATTTTGCTGAATCTTTACATGGATTATTCAACCAGGTATGTAAATAGCCATAATTTTTCTAAAATATGTGTAGGAAATGCTAAATAGAGTGTTAAACTGCATAGAAAAAACTAATTGAAGGCTATAAAAATTTTGCCATTGGAAATTATCTGGTTTAGACTTTAAGACAACAGCATAAAAAGCTGCATAGATGCAATTTTATTCTAGTGAAATGGAATACAGTATGGGACTTAAACAGGAAGTACCTTCCAGGTGAGATAAAAGAACAAAGAAGAATTGCATTCCTGAGAAGCCCTAACTAAAGAATATGTCTGTGTGTGAACAGCAAAATGTAAGTACTACACCAAATTTAAAGATCACTCTGAAAAAATCCATAAGAAAAACAGACTGTAGAAGTCTCACTATGTTAAACATCTAGCAGTGCCTCCCAAACCAGAGGAGCCAGGACTGAAAGACATAGTTGGCCTGAAATCTCCCCAGAGGACCCACAAGCACTACCTTTCAACCTGGGGATCACAGCTTTCCTTTCTAAAGGAACAGTCCTTACAGTGCCCTACGTCATTTCTCAGTTCTACATGTAGATGATGCAGAGATTAAGCTATCCACTGTCTTCCAGCGGTAAAATGGCCCCTGGAGAACTTTCCGGGCATAAAAATGAATTTCTCTATCGTGTTTCAGCGGTAAAATGGCCCCTGGAGGACTTCGAATCGCAGAGAGTAAGTTCTCTATCATGTTTCGGCGGTAAAATGGCTCCCGGAGGACTTCCGGGCATAGAGAAAAAGCTCTCTATGGTGTTTCGGCGGTAAAATGGCTCCCGGAGGACTTCCGGGCACAGAGAGTAAGGTCTCTATCATTTTCGGCGGTAAAATGGCCCCCGGAGGACTTCCGGGCATAGAGAGTAAGCTCTCTGTGGTGTTTCGGCGGTAAAATGGCCCCCGGAGGACTTCCGGGCATAGAGAAACAGCTCTCTATGGTGTTTCGGCGGTAAAATGGCCCCCGGAGGACTTCCGGGCATAGAGAAAAAGCTCTCTATGGTGTTTCGGCGGAAAAATGGCTCCCGGAGGACTTCCGGGCACAGAGAGTAAACGCTCTGTGGTAAAATGGCCCTTGGCGGACTTCCGGGCATAGAGACAGCTTTTGGATCATAGAGGTTTTAAATGAAGCGACTGGAGGATGTGTGACACTCGAGACTTCTTGAAATTGCAGCTTTGGGTTGCCGTTTTACCTTTTTGCATTGTGCTTTTTGTTGTTGTGGTTTATGGCTTTGTTAGGTCCTGAAAGGATTGTAATTTAGTAGTTTTTGAGAGGATCTGGGATTTTTAATTGTATTTGAGGTTTGTGGGGTTTTTTAATTTGCTGTAGTATTTGTTTTGGTGGTGCAGTTATGTGGTTGGGGTGTGAAAAATATTACATGACTTTCTCCTTTGTCTCATTCGTATAACATAGAGCTAATATGGGTGGGGTGATGATGGTGGGTGACTCTGCACCTGTGTCATTTAATAAGGTGGGAGTACTGTGTAACACTTAATAAAAGTATTCCTTTTCATTTATACATAAAAAGTCTAGTGCAGAGGTGGGAAGTGGCATGGAGCCTGGGAGTAAGTTTTTGTCCTGAGCTAATTTGCCTTCAAGGAGCTGGTACAGTGCTGTGCTTGAAAATAGGAGGGGAGCAAGGTTTCTAACATGGTTGCTTTTAGTGGTTGCCAAGCAGTCACAGACTTTTCAGCTTTTATGCTGCCCTGCTACTGAAAAGGCAGACAGCACCCAAGAAGCTGGGAGAGCTTCTACACGGCCAGGACAGGTCACCCAAACTAACCAGAGGGCTATTCCACACTAATTATGTTATGCTCAGCATAAAGGGGTGCTGTGGGGGGGTGGGGCACATGGCTCAAAGATGCTCAGTTTGGGGACAGTCTAGCTCCAGGGCAGCTGTGAACTGGTCCGTCTGAGCTGTGCAGTTCTGTAAGAAACTGTATTGTTTGTGTATCACCAGTTTCATATAATTTGCTATAACATCCTATTATTAATTCTGTCTTCTCACTATCCAAATAAGCTGCTCTTATCCCAACACACAAGGACTGTGCCTTTGGTTTTATTTTTCCCTCCCTTTTCAAATCTTCTCCCCCCACGCAGAGAGCAACTGTGTGATGCTCAGGTGGTGGCTGGGGTGAAACTATGATGCTCTCCTAACTGCTATATCACACTATGTGACTCTAAAATGTCAGACTGCCTAACCCAAAGCCTAAGAAATCGCTTCTCTACATGTACCAGGCTCACTCCTGCTTCTCTTTCAAGTTTTTGCTCCAGCAAACTTTGCCACAGGAGTTTCTATCTGGATGTGAATTGCCATGAAGCCCCTGGAAAAAGGAAGGACTCTAGGATCAGGAGCAGTATGGGTATGCAGAAGACACCTGGGCTGGGCAGCCTTGCAAAGGAGAAAAAATCCCAAACAAACACGGGGTGAGGGAACTGAGCTGAGAGAAAAAAGTGACCAAGAACAGGGCAGAAACAGATGCAGGAAACAGGGAGCAATGAAGTGAAGATGCGGGAGTGGGGAAGAGGGCTACACCCACACCAGCACAAGCTGAACAACAAGGGTTATGTGCTACTGGGCAGAGGGGCAAAAGTAAGAAACAGCACCAGAGAGGTAGAGCAAAGACAGAAGCAACAGGCTACAGGGTAGGGAGGGCGGAATTAACAAATCGGGAACCAAGCACCAGCCAGCGGGAGACAGAGAAGGGCAAAACATCACCAAGGCTACGTGGCAGAGAGGGAGGAATTCAAAGAACAGGGCCTGGAGGCACAGAGAGAGACGGAGAAAGAAAAGCAAACAAATACAAACAAGTCATGAGCTATTGGGTGGATAGGGATAAGATAAACCAGCAGCAGGGAACTGGACACAGAGGGTTGGAGAAAGGCAGACAAATAGCCTGGGCCCACAGGACAGAAAGCTGTGGAATCAGAACAGCGAGCGAGGGAGCCTGGCATAGACAGAGATTGACCAAGGAAAGAAGTCCAGGCAGGCTATGAAGCGGAGTGGAAGGAATTAAAATCTGTGGAGCCAGACAGAGCCAGATGGAGAAAACAAATGAACTGAAATATCCAAAGAAGTCCCAGAAACTAGAAACCCCCGCAAAGCCCAAAGAAACCATGAAAACCAATTAAAAACACCTACAAGACCCAGACCCTCCAGGAAAAGCCACAGAAAGCCAAAACACCACAGAACCCCCTAACCCTCCCCCAACCCACAGAAGCCCAAAGACTTCAAGAAGCAGAGAACTGAAACCCCTCCTCACAACCTGTTAGAAAAAGACCCATAAACCCGCACTGACCCCACAAATCCCAGACCTCATAAAAAGACCCATCACCTAACCCCTAATGAAGATCAGGGAAAAAAAAAAAATAAAAAGCCTTACCAACCTCCTTTGCTCCGTTTCTGAAAGGAGCCTGAACCAGCAGACTAATGCATTTTACTTCTAAATTGCATTCTCTATGTTCTTACTCTGCCCCTTCTCTAAATCCTTTTGACTTCTTCCTAGCCACCAGGTTCTGTCTAGAGTAATGGATATAAACACTAACCCAGGTAACAGTACATCCAGTTCCAATAAAGGCACTGAAATTGCCAGCACCGATGTTGCAACCTTCTTAGGGGTAACACAAGTTCCTAAGGACTCACCTGTAACAGGAAAAGAAGAGAAACCACAGAGACTTTTAATGCAATCTGCTACAGCCAGGAAGAGATTTATTCTTGTATTCTAAATGTTAAAATCACATACATAATTCTAGAATTCTTTACAGTTAAAAGTTTCAAACAATGACTCTGAAAGCCTACCTGCAACTGCTAGGATAGTTCTGATAGATAAAATAACACAGCAATTTTCTGCAACTAAAAGATATAGGAAATGATGCTATCACCCAAGTAATTCTGAGTTAACTGATGCCCTGTATTGGACAAGTTTTGAACCTGAGCTCATACCAGCCAGTTTATTGCAATATTTGTCTAGCGTACATATATTTAGAACAAGCTGACATTTGGCTAAATGCTGTAGGAAACTGTAGGAAAGTAAGATGTTTGCACACTATGGCAGAGGACCCGCCAAGGGCCACAATATAGCATGCTGCCGAAGAGTCTGTGGTATAAGAAATTCAGCCTCATGGCTGTTCACTCAAACATGCCAGTGGAATATGCTGCGGAACTGGCCGTGCGCATGGTTTACATGAGATTTTGTAAGCCATGCTAAAAGCAGCCGAGGGTGTTTTACTGGGCATTCCTGGTTTAAGACCTGTCTTGGCTCCTCAAGAAAGCCAGCCAACAAAAGCAGTTAACAAAAGGAACAGAAATCAAATGACAAGTTGATGGGTTTAAGAAGCAAAGTCATAGTTTTGAAAAATCACACCATACGGATCCCTGTTAATGTGCTTGTAGACCAATTGAAAGACCTGGGGCTGCAGACAGTTGTGCAACTCGGTCTTAATTTTCTGAGGGCTGGTATCTTCTGTCAATTGCTGCCAGGTGCTGTCTGGATTGTCCACCTTCAACTTCTCAGCACAGAGCTGATGGTACATCTTTGGTAAGCTCTTTCCTGTATATCCAGAGTTAACTTCCTGGAACACAACACAAAGGTAGTTCTGTAGAATGAGAAAACACACATCAGGAGCTCAAAAACCCAAACTTCACCCCCGATAGCTGAAGAGTCGGGCAACAAAACAGCAATTGTCTCCCTGTTCCAGTGCTGAAACTCACCCCAGTGATTCCTGTATCTGACTGACTGCCACCTTGTGAATCGTGGTATCGGTGGCAAAACTGTGGCAAACTTGTGGAGGGTGGAACAGAAATTCCTAAGCCAACACCCTCCTTTCTTCAGCTTACACTCTAACCCTGCCATTACAGGCAAACAGGGACAGCCTTAAAGCCACAGGGAAAAGATGTGTGGTTTTCACGGGACTTGTCTGTTGTAACAGAACAGTTAGGAAACAGAATGCAGTGAGGCTGAGCAAACATCCACAGCAGCAGTGCCACGAGATGGTGCTGCCACTGCAGTGTCAGTGCCACAGAACAGACACTTCTATCACTGCTTCAGTCAGAAGGAAAAAGTCTCTGCCACTGGCACCCAAGAGTGCTGATCCCCAACTTCCTGCACGATTAACAATTTGCACTCTTATGCCGCAGCACACGAAATGTAATCCATTTAGGACACTCCAGTCCAGTCAGGACATTTTCATTGCCTTAAACTGGTGGCAATTTGGTGTTCAAGCTCGATGTAACAGAGTTTCCTGTGACAGCAATTTTTCCCCCCCCCCAATAAGGCTTAGAGGGAAGCAGAAAGTAAGTTTCTTCTGCAACAATAGGCTAAACCCAGACAATCTTGAGGCAAAAGCTGGCCTTTTTTTCCTCTCTGTTGCAATTGACATGTGCCCACAACTCTGAGAACATGGAAAAAGTCTAAGTATACTCTACAAGAAAATGCAAGTCTACCTTTCAAACAACTGGAGAAAAAACAACCACAAAAACCTTTTGAACACATGAACAAAGCAAGCTGCTTTTTGAAAAAAGATTTTAAATGCAGTTACAGACTAAAAAGCAGTACAATTAAAGGAGGTGGCAACATGTGTCAGTGAGAAAGACCTGTTTATCAACTCAGCCGTTACCAATGTTTGCATGCTACATCAAATAAGCATGCTACATCACAATGGCAAAAAGTTACGTTTCATAAAAGCAAGCCAGTAAAAGCTAAAATTGAGAAAAGGTTCTTACCTGTACTCTTGTGTTTAACAAAGTATTTTTGATCACTTCCAGGCAAAAACACTGAAGTTTTGCAGCAGCATTTAAACCAGATCAGGACTGAACCTGACAAAATAGAACAGTTGTTACCCATTTGAAGAAATTATGAAAAAAAAGAACATCAGCCCTAGAGAAGGCAAAACTTGCCGCAGCTTTAGTTCCTAATGCATTTAACACAGAAGATGTTTTTAAAGCATGTGCTTTTAGACAAGCAGGACTGCTTAAAGGAGAGTCTTAAGTTCCTACAAACGCCCGTAACGTATACTAAGCATCAGTGTTATTTATGGAGTGGCAGAAAATTGTACTTAATCAACCTCAAAATACAGGATTTTTTTGCTTTTTCATCCTAGGGAGGGAGGATGAAGGCGTTCCAGGGTCCAACAGCTGATAAGACTGCTACAGTCCATCAGAAATGTAGCTATCGCATCGTTAAGTCATGATGCTTCCCCCTTCTTGGTTGAAAACGATGAGATTCTCGTTACGCTACTGACGTAGCATCCTTGGATGGATTTCTACTCTAACAAGGTCAAGAGCATCTGTGCTCTGAGGAAGAATCCCCCTTCCCTTGACCTTTGCTCAGTTCTAAAAATAAATGAATGAATACCTTCTCCATGCAGAAAAGACAGATTCAGCAACTCCAGTGTGCACTCGATTTCAGCATCTGGCTCCAGCATATCACACTGGGCTAGTTTGTACATCGACACAAGCCAGAAGTCATCAGCTCAAGACTCAGGAGAGAGAAAGAAAAAGCAGTGATTGTTACTACCGTAGCACACCCCTGGCCGGAGCTGCTCCTCCTACTCCTGCAGTGGCTTCCAAAGACGCCGCTCCTTCCCCACACTGCTGCTGCTAACAGCACCCACGTTCAGGAAGATTGTACCCACATTCAGGAAGAACATGGCCAGCTCTCCGCCTTCCCACCAGGGCTTAGGAGCAGCCTGAGGCTACCGGACAGGTTTCAGGGGAGGCAACGGAACTGGGGGCTGTCGCACAGGAGGCTCTACAGACGTGCCTTGGAGAGTGTCTGCATTCTCGTCCCCTGTCCCAGGTTTGGCTACAAAGAGCTACTTTCTAGCAGCTAGTGTAGTGCTACGTATGGGATTGAGAGCAATGCAAGTGACACACGGATGTTTTTAGTGGTTGCTAAGCAGTCACGGACTTTTCAGCTTCTCACACTGCCCTGCTAAGAAGGTGGGGGGCGCCCCTGAAGCCGGGAGGGGACACAGCCAGGACAGGTCACCCAAATTAACCGAAGAGGGTATTCCGTACCATGATGTTGTGCTTAGCGTAACAGGAAGGGGAGGGGGAGGGTAGCAAAGGAGGAGCACACAGCTCAGGCACGGTCCAGCTCTGAGCCGGAGTTGGTGGTAAGTCCCGTCAGCGTTATTTCTCCTTCCCTTTGCTGCCCCAGTGGCCCATCCTTATCCCGATCCCTCAGCTTCGCCTTTCTCCCCCCCGCCCCCCGACTTTTTTTTCCCTCCCTTCTTCTCTTTCCCTCCCCCCGGCGAAGGGCCGGGCGCAGAATCCGAGCGATCGCTGCGCGGCGCTCAGCTGCCGGCCGGGGCTAAACCACGGCACCCCCTTCCCTCCCGCTAGCTCCCGGGTGACTCTCTGGGGTTGCCCTCGGCCGCGTCTCGTCTCCAGCGGACGGGAGCCTGCCTCGACTGGAAAGGGACGGGCGGACGGCGGGCAAGCGACAGCCCTTCCCCGCCACCGCGTCTCGCTCGCCTCACTAGCGGCGCCGGCCCTCCCACGCCGTGAGAACCCCGCTCAGCGCCGCCATGCTGCTCCTGGGCACTGCGCATGCGCCGGACGCCGACGGCGTAACGGAGGGCAGGCCCGGTAAGCGCGCGTCGCGCTGCAGTACCGCGCTTCGTCCATGAGGCGGCGGCAGCAGCCCGCACCCAAGGGCGCCGCGCACGTGGGGCCGGCAGAGGGGTTTACCTACCGCGAAGCGGCGATGAGCACGGCTGCGGCAGCCCGCGGACGCCGCAGTATCACGATGCCGTCAGGAGCGGGTGGCAACGTGAAGCATGACGGCGCCCATCCGCAGTACCGCCGCTCGGGCGTCTGGGCAACAAGAGCCGGCGCCCGCGCTGCAGTACAGCATCGCGACCTCGGCGAGGAAGCACCGCGCGCCGCACCCGAACTGCGGCGCCAAGATTCGGACACAGCGGCACGCGCTGGGTTCAACGCGCCCCACCGCGCATGCGCGGCTCCAGAGTTGCGGGATCTGGTCACGAGGCGGCGGCGGCAGCGCGAGTTTATGCTACATCGCGCACGCGCGCAGCCCGAGCCGCGGAACAGCTGTAGCGCCCAACTGCGCGTGCGCTCTCGTGGCACGGCCGCACCGCTTCTCGGGAACGGCGAGAAGCCCGCGGGAAACCCTCCGGAAGGAGGTGCAAAGCCAGACCTCGCGTTCGAGCAACCCGTCCCGCCCGGCAGCCAGCAGCAAAGGGCACCTCCGGGCACAGCGGCAAACGCCGCCCGGCAGCCGAGTACCGGGAAACTACACCTCCCCGCGTGCCCCGGCGTGCAAACGCGGCCGAAAGCCAGCCACGTGCCCTGGCACTACATCTCCCGCGTGCCGCAGCAGGCGGCCGTCCACTCTTTCTGACCCTGCGGGGCCACCGTCCCGCCAAACCAACAGCGTACCGCGACCCCGCTCGGATCCCGGTAGCCGCCATCCCCTACACTGCGCGGCACCCCTAGCGCCGCCGCTGCTCCGCGTCTCGGCCGCGGACCCCGCCGCCCCCCACACGGAGGGGCCACCGCCCTCTTCGCGGCTCTCCCCGGGACCCTCCGGTCCATCACTCACCTGCTCCCTCAGTGCAGCCACAACCCGGCGACAGCTCCGCTCCTTCCTTAGCTGACGGTCGCCCCGAGGCAGGGCAGTAGGAGCAGGAAGGGGCCGTCCCTATCAGCCTCACTGCCGGCACCTGGGGCTCTTCCGGCCCCGGCACACAGCTGCAGCCTGGCAGGACCGGAGGGGCGCCACCGCCCGACCCCCAACACCTCTACCCATGGCCTCCCTCACAGCTCCTCACCCAAGGCAAAGAAAACGCAGCCTGGACGCAAAGGATATGACGTGTGTTTACAGAATCACAGAACATACTGGAAGAGACCCATAAGGACCTCAATGGCTCCACACAGGGACAGCTAACTCAGAGCACGGGACTGAGCACATTGTCCACACGGTTCTTGAACTCAGCCAAGCTTGGGGCTGTGACCACTTCCCTGGGAAGCCTGTCCCCCCTCTCCCTAAAGAACCTCTAATATCCAATGTAACATCCCCTATTGCAGCTTCATACTGTTCCCTTGGGTTTCATCACTGCATTTCCCATGCCTATCCAGAAGAAGGGCTCTGGAAGGAGGACCCAGGGAACTATTGATCTGTAATTCTGACCTCAGTGCCTGGGAAGACCATGGGGCAAATCAACCTGAGTGTCATGAGGCACGGTAGGAAAAGCAAGCAATCAGGCACAGTTCATGAAAGGCAGGTCCTGCTTGAGCAATCCGATCTCCTCCTATGACAAGATGACTCGCTTAGTGCATGAGGGAAAAGCTGTGGATGTTCTGTGTCTGGATTTTAGCAAGGCTTTTGGCACCGTTTCCCACAGTATTCTCTTAGAGAAACTGTCTGCTCTTGGCTTGTACCCTTCGCTGGATAAGAAACTGGCTAGATGGCCACCACCAGAGCGGTGGTGAATGGAGTTAAATCCACGTGGCGGCCAGTCACCAGGGGTGCTCCTCAGGGCTCTTTGCTGGGGCCAGATCTCTTCAGCACCTTTATTAATGACCTGGACAAGGGGATCAGGCGCATCCTCAGTCAGTTCGCAGACAACACTAAGTTAGGCAGGAGTATTGATCTGTCTGAGGGTAGGAAGGTCCTACAGAGGAATCTAGACAGGCTGGATCCATGGGCCAAGGCCCATGGCGTGAGGTTCAACAAAGCCAAGTGCCAGGTCTTGCATTTGGGTCATAACAACCCCGAGCAGTGCTACAGGCTTGGGGCAGAGCGGCTGGAAAGCTGCCTGGCAGAAAAGGACCTGGGGGTGTTAACTGACAGCCATCTGAACGTGAGTCAGCAGTGTGCCCAGGTGGCCAAGAAGGCCGAGGGCACCCTGGCCTGTGTCACAAAGAGTGTGGTAAGACTCGGTAAGTCATTGTGCCTCTGTACTCAGCACTGGCGAGGCCCCACCTTGTGTACTGCATTCAGGTTTGGGCCCCTTGTGTCCAGAGAACTGTGACTAGGCTGCTGAGGGAACTGGAGAGTAAACGTTACGAGGAGCAGCTGAGGAAACGGGGGTTGTTTAGCCTGGAGAAAAGGATATTGAGGGATGACCTAACTGCTCTCTACAATTACCTAAAAGGAGGTTGTGAAGAGGCAAGGGCTGACCTTTCCTCCCTAGTGACAAGTGGTAGGACATGAGGAAACGGCCTCAAATTACACTGCGGAGGTTTGGATTGGATAGATCCAAAGCACATGAATTACCATACTGAAGTCTTGCTACAATATAATTTTCACATACCTGGTTTCTAGACGGTGTATATAGCACGAGGACTATTGAATACTAAGGTCAGTCAGGTTTTCCTTCTGACTGCTTCTAAATAGTCATCTCTAGTCAACTACATGTATTTTATTATCCTCCATTTTAAAGTACTGGTGTAAAAATACATATTTATTTATATTTGCAGCAGAATTGCTTTACTAAGATAGGTAAAACTTTTGAGTACCGTTCCTTGCAAAAGTGGGTCTCAAATCAGACCATAGAGAGAGAAATGCTGCATAGTGAGTGAGGAACGAAGATTACAAATTTTACTTAAGTGTTAGAGTTCAAGACTTGTATACTTCAGGAGTTTATCATTTACTTTGGCAAACTACAAATGCTAAACATGAGAATGTGAATCCTAAATGATAAAGGGTGGGAGGCCTGAGAGTACAGTGATCGATAAACCTTAATCCCTCAATCATAGTGATATCCTTTAAGTCATCAATGCCTGTCGATATGTTGCAAACACTGAGAGCCAAACCAACAGGCCTAAGCAGTAACCCCCAAATGTTTTGTTACAGTTGTTTTATGAGCTCATTTTGGTTTTATTTGGGGAGGGGGGTGGGTGAGTTGAGGAGCAGTGGTGCAGAATAGTAGCTTCTGGCTTCAAAATGGGATTTCTGAGAAGTCTCGTACACTATTAACATGTTTAAAACTTTTACAATTCCAAAGACATTTTCCTATTCTGAATGAAGGCTGAATATGATTGGGCTCATGAAAAAAGGCATCAAATCAATGCTGAATTTCTCGAGAGAGAGTATTTACTCAAAGGTTAATTGTAGCATTCAAAATTGGCAGACCACTTGTGTCAAAGGCAAGACAATAGACTGACTGATAGCTCTTGCTGGTGTGTAAATGGGTCCCAGGCACACTTGGTGGTGTATGTTACCACATCTAAGGGACAAAAGATACTAACTAGAGAGAACATTCCTAGCTCCACATGATTCCTTAGTTGTAGCTATTGCAAACAACTATACATAGTATGCAGAGAAGGCTAATGCGAACAACTATACTGGCTATGCAGAGAACACTTGCTGGGATGAAGGCTGGTCATCTTCCTCTCTCTCAGTGCATGCTCTTTACAGTTTTCGCCATAGTTACCAAAACACATTCCTGAGCTCAAAACGCATTCCTACGCGAATTACTTAGGAATGCCTTTTAACTGAAAACAAGATATACTCTGTCTCTTAATTGGTCATTGGTCTCATTATTTATGACTCCCCTATCTTCACTAGCTTCAAGGCTAAGCTAAGTTTTGTAGCCACTTTCACGAAACAGCTCGCACAGTTACAACACAGCCATATTCTACTAAAATCCAAACCAAATGTATTCTTAAAATACACAAATTAAAGTTATATTAATTGTCTCAAGCTGGGTCTACATCAATCTATTCAGCATTATTATATTTCATTGAATCCCACTTAAGGATACTTAGCACATACTAGAAAGCAATTCTCTTTAGGGGAAAAAAATAAACCATGTAACAGCTTTTATGATCTCATGAACACTGACACTTTCAACATGAAGCAGAAACAGAAAAAAATCGGTGCCTCTAATGTGCATTTTTTCCATAGGTAATATCCCAAATTCAATCCAATAAAAAATTAGGTGAGAGGTTTTTGTTGTGCTTGGTAACTGTGTGATACTCTGTAGTATAGGCTTAGGGAAGTCTTACAGTACTCCTGTGTTGGCAGAGACACAAAAAAAGGCATTGTGATAAACAAAAGCCAAGTTATGAACAAATAACACGTCTGATGAAAGACAAAGAAATCAGACCCAGTAATTTTCTGCTGGTTCCTTCCCTCAAAACAATTACTTCATTTTTCAAAAAGCAGCATCAAGTAGCCTCAACAGCTAAACTCGACAAGCATTTTTGCCTCCTGGGGTTTTCCAGGGGTTATTTTGACTACTGATAAAGCCAGTAGTGTTATGAAATTAAGTTACGTTAAATGAATTGCACAGAGAGCACTAATCTGCGCAAATTACTTCCAACAATTAGAGAACCCTGGCTCTGGCAAAGTCAGATAATAGTTTCTATTAGGGAACAGAAAAATAATGCCGTATATAACCTCCTTTCTCTTACTGTCTACAGCTCGAGAAAGGTTTTCCTTCTGATGTGATACAATTTGGAAAATATTTCCTGGATCTCTGCTAGAGTTGATGCCTAGCCTTATCCCTAAGCACTTGGGATGATGGGTGAAAACACAACTTTTCTTTTGGAGACCCTGAATTCCAGCTGAGGGTGCAGGTATTGGAAGGGAATCACATCGCATACTTTTATTTGTTTTGAACAGCTGTCATGGGAAGTTGAACCTGAGTGCTTACATTCCTTGTCCATACAGTCACCACGCTTTAGCGACTTTGTAAATGCAATTCAGGAAGTATTTCCCATTTCAATTATTTACCATCAAAAGGCTTCCCTCCCCCCTCTTCCCCCTCCTCAGACAGTCACTGAATCCATAGTGTGGCAGAGAATTAAGAAAAATTAACTCTTTACCGTTATCTGTCTTCATTATCTATGAGGACCATATTAACAGAAAATCAAACCTCTCAGCACATCAGTATAGACTCTGGGAACAGTAACCCATGTTATTTATCTTATTAGAAAATTCTTTTGAGACACATTTACCGAAGTCCCCATATAATGCCTCCCTCCCTCTGGTAAGTGTGCATTTCTTCACCGAGGTAATTCTTACCGAATTACCAAGGAGAGAGTTTAGCAGTTAAATATACTTCCCTTTTAGGTCCCCCTGATCTCTGGGACACACGCATCAGGTCCCACAGAGGAAAACGCTAGAGGATTTACCTAAATGCTTTCAGTAAGTGCTCAGCTCCATCTGCCAGTAAGCAATATTCCTAAACTGGCAGTCTGAGAAGAAAAATCCCTGTTATGATACCATTTTTCATTTTGATGATTAGAAAGTTTGTGCAGAATGTTGGAAGACAAAAACAAAGCCCTCATTGAGGCAAATATGGAAAGTGCCTCATTCATGACAGACAGAGAAAAGTAATCGGGAAGATAATCTGACATTTCACAGGCATGAAAATCTCACTGAACAGAAGCGCAAGAGCACTTTTCTGAAATATTATCCATAGTATACTGCCTACATGCAGTCCATTCACAGATGTCTTTGCTCTGCCAATCTAAAATAGCTATTCTCTCAACAGTTTAAGAGTAAATACACACTTGTGACGCATCCAGATATCACTGACTGCATTCAAGTGTCTATCACACAAAACACTCTTGAGTTCAGTAATGCACTCTCACAGGAATTTTTTAGTTCTTAAAGGTCAGTAATGACAGCTTCATTTCACTCTTCTGAGCTGAGTTTTTTATCATGCAAAGCTCTGGTGTCATCTGAGAGCATGGTATAGAACCAGCTCTCCCAACTGTAGAAGAAAATAGCTTTACGTTAGCAACCTCTGCTCAAAACCAGCTGTGACATGGCCCTCAAATAATTCACCAGGCTGTATGTTCTGTAAAACTGACTCATTAGACCATTGCAGCTTTCACCAGACAATACGAGCCATTTATCAATAGGTCACTCTTCCAATTCTGATTAATTGCAGAGTTACATATAAAAATAATTACAACAGGTGGTTCTAGCATGGCAAAACCAAATACACTTCATAAATTCATTTAGAATTCATTCAGTGAGGCTGAGGCAAAGCAATCATAATAATGTGTCATAGGCAATGTCTTCAGTTCCCCAACTGGCAAGCACAAGGGTATCTATATGTCTTTGCTTAAGCTTCTATTGCGTTCTCAAGTCTTCAAAGGGCCTGCTGCATTCTGTAGCACTACAGCTAAATTTGCTTGACATATTATTGTGAAATGCCTTGAGAAACATGTTTCTTTGTCTAAAAAGGTATGCATACGTCCTCCCATTTTGTCCTCTACATTAAGGGGCTTGGTAAGATACAGTTGAGTATCTTTGAATAGCTGAAGAAAAACCTAAGTAGTAAACTTTGAAAACTTTTGAGTGTTTCACTATCCTGTTTGGGAGCTGAACCACCACAATTAATCAATTACATGCATCAGCATGAGGAAGTAACAGATGATTTGAATGCTTGGAGAAAAGTGGGCCAACCATCACATGTCACTAGCAAAGCTCACTGTCACTAGAAAATACAGTTTGGGGCACAGTCAGTGACTGTAGCCAAGTTTCATTTTTAAACATTGGTTTGCTATATGAAATTCCAGGTCACTGGAATTTCAACTTCAAATTCAATCCAGGCCAGTTCAACGATTGCAAACTGGAAATATGTAAAAGACCTTAGAATCATAGAATGATTTGGGTTGGAAAATATCTTCATCAAGTCCAACTTCGTGTTATGTAGAAAAATCACTACACCACATCTGCCATAAGTGTGAACTACTTACATTCATGAAAATGTAATGGAAACTTATTTGTGTTTGCTCTTAGGATCACAGGAAAATTCATCTTGGAAAGGACCTAAGGAGTTTATACTCCTGCTTGCAGCAGGGCAGGAATAAGGACAGACCAAGTTACTTGGAGCTTGTGAAAAGGGAGTCAAGAGGGACACCTCCAAATGAAAACCAAGGGGCAAAGTATCCCTTCCCCCTTGATTCCACCACCACCACTACTTAAAAGACTGTAGGGAACATATCTTAAAAGTACATTTCCAGCAGTCATTTGTCACCTGTTTTCATTTATAAAACTCCCTTTTAAAGTTATCTAATGCTGACAAATTTGAAAAGTGGTTTTTTCCTCTATTGTATAATTGGTTTTGTAAAGTTTGCTCAGGTTTTTTTAAGATAACCCATTAAGACCATGTTTTTAAAAGCAGCAACATAAATTCTTAAGGGTGGGAAAAATGTTGCATCTTGCTCTATAGATTTGACCATAGCCAACCTTGGTTCTAATCACAGAATCCCAGAATTACAAGCTTGGAAAAGACAAAAGACCTTTAAGATTATCACGTCCAACCGTTCCTGACCTATGCCAAACCATATCCCTCATCTCTCATCTACCCTTTTTTTAAAACACACCGAGGGATGTGTTTTGCTTTGTGTGCAAGCCTCAAGAATACTGCATAACACCTTGCTGCCTAAGGCACTCGGGCACATTATAGCAGCAATTTCAGTTAACTTGAAAGAGTGCAAAGGATATTTTCATCTCTATTTTGCAAATGGCCTATGTATCTTTAAATAATGCCATTGTTTATTCAACATCCATGCATATACATTAAAGAGGCCTTAACCAAGCAGACAGAATGGTGCATTCCTTCCCTTGGATGCTGCTTTTGCAAACAGCAAAGAACAAATAGCAAAGTAAAGAAGAACTTACATACAATCAACCCAAGGAAACTCCTTTGTTGCTGAAGAGACTTGCCTTTTCTGGGAGAAAGGTGCTTCTTTGAGTATTTCTCTGCCCTGAAAATAACACATACTGTGTGTAGATAAGCTCACAGAGAATGAAAATATGTCACTGCTTTCCTCCCTCCTGACAGCCTGTGACAAATATACTTGAAAACACACACTAAAACAATTTGCCTCAGTGAACTGGTATCTCCTACTGGTTATCACAGTCAATCGTCTTATGAGGGTAAAGAGTTTACTCATTTTATTTCAAAGTCCAATATGTATGGAACATTATATTGAAAACTCCTCAGGTAAAAGTGACTGTAAGGGAATTACTTTTTGTTTCTTCTCCCAAGTGTCTGACATAAAGAGAATATGGTAATTTTCTTTTCTCATTGCTCACTGGGCTGAACATTTGGGAGAGATGTATCCATATATGTCTCTCTGTATGTGAAAACGTATTGCATACATTCACAGAATGGTTTGGGTAGGAAGGGACCTCAAAGATCATATAGATCCAACCCCCCTGCCATGAGCAGGGACACACTCTGTCAGCTCTGATTTTTTTAAGTTTGGTTGTTTGTTTTTTTTAAATGAAGCACTGCAACTAAGGTCCGCTTCATGTAGTTTTTTTGTCCAGTCTGTTACAGTTACAGACACCCCAGAACCTTGGGAGTTTGGTGTGCATTACTAGAATACGTACTGGTAAACTATGCTGCGTCCTTTCTAACCTGCACCTATAAGCATGTATTTACTCAGAATTTCTTATAGGGAATGAAGACAAAGGAGCAATGTCACTAGCAGAATAAAGCTGGAGCACCTTAATGAAAACACTGCTCTTTTTATTGCAGATTTTGCTACAAGTTGCACAATTAGCTAGCACATAGCTCAGAATATGAAGATCAGTGTGCTGGTTAATCCCTAACTATTGATAAAATTTTTTAAAATGGGAGGTTTTTCCAGGAGGTCAGCTTGACCTCACCGTAACAGATCATCTTCAGCAGACAGCAAATACAAAGCGAACTTGCTTTTTCCAATCAACTGATCTGAACATAGGCCACTGATTCAGCAAGTGCACAGTTTGTTAAAAAGTGTGTGTTTTTAAACTAACAGCCACGAGCAACTGGTCAGGTAGGGCAGCATAGTATTTCCAAGTATAGTAAAAAGACAATCGATTTGTTCTACGTTGCAGTGAACATACTGCTTGTTAATTCGCACAATCAACCCAGAATGCTACAACTGCTTCTGCAAAGAATGGTCTCATATGCTCAATGGTGACCTGCTTTGACAGTTACTTCTGGCAAGTCAAATCAAGTCTATAGTCTGACATTAGTAAACCGACTCATAGCTTATAACCAAAAAATGGGATTCTGGTTACAGTTCTGCGTAAACATGCTTTCATTTAACATCAACATGCTTAACTAAAACACTAGCCAGATTCTTCTAGGATCCATACTTGCATTATCATAGGGGAAATTCTCAGATTTTATTTCTAGCCCTTACACTGAAACTGGTCTGTGGCACAATCTGTCACAGCATAGAAATCAATTCAAACTCCTGCTCCTGTTTGTGAATTCCATTTGATGGTCCGTGCTGCACTACCAGTAGGGACCATCAAGGGACAAAGTAATAATGCAAATGTGCTGGGGGATGTGGAAGGAGAGCAGGTGGGACTGCTGCCAGAGGTGTGCAACTGGGGAGAAATTTACAGAGCAAGAGAAACTATCTGCCTACTGATAAACACCAATCTTCTAATCCTTTAATCCAGACAGACCTCTTTCATTAAATAGCCCTCTCATTTGACCACGGCATCACAAAAGCCTGCTCGTGCCATACTCCTTATTGCGTAGACTTAGAGCTAGTGCTCAACCAGTTTCTCCCAAAACCAGTTTCTGGCTATAGGGCAATGGCAGCACTCTTTTCAGAATGCACTTCCAACTAAACCCGAGTTCCAGAGTCCTTCCTCTCCTGAGGAGGAGGGAATCTACTGGCCAGAGCTTATAACCAAGTATTCCAGTTGTTAATAGGGTCAAAAATAAAATCCAAGAAGCCTTGATACTAAAAAAATTCACCCTTGCCATCAATACCTTTGCACGGCCCCTGTCTGGAACTAATGCCTCCCCAAGGGCTTTCTAGATGCAGATCTGCCACCCACAGCTACCTCGTACTCCGAATATGCCCTAAACAAGTTTTCCAGCTCCCCATTCAGGAGCAGAGCCAGTCATCTCCCAGTATGCCTGCTCATCTCCCAGTATGCCTGCTCATTTTTCATCCTATCACCACATAAAAACATTTTCACGTAATTGTCTCCATTAACCAAAATAATCAGTGCACATGAGAAACATCTTTGGTTCAACTTTGCTGTGAAAATCTTCACATGAAATTATTAAGCGTTTTCCATTTTGTTTCAATTCAATTCAATCATATACCCTATCTTGTTTCAAAAGGCAGAATGCCTTGCTTATCAGCTCACATTGCTTTGTTTGCCTTGTACTTGAATAAAATGGGTTTCAATTACGAGACTGCTGTTCCGATGTTGGCGTTACATCCGTTCTGAAGAAACACAAATGGTTTTAAAACAAGCCTGGTAAAGGAATGAGACCCCGATCGGCTAGACAAAATTCCTCCTACTCCCCCCTTTTTTAGAGTTCTAAACAGTGAAAAGAAACTCTGGAAGTCTTCCGCTCGTTTGGCAACTAACAAAAATATTTCTGTTTGCACTTAGCAACACTCTGAATCAGGATTTTAAGTACAAAATCAGCTTACAGAGTCTATCCTGACACTCCAGGCTCTGCAACAGTTTTACTCTGGCTTTTTGCCTTCTCAAAATCTTCCTCAGACTTAGAACTTTTTCAGGAGACTCCACTCAAGGAAAAATTTCTACCACCTCGCTTCGGAATACTGCTTCTTCAGAGTATCTGGCTTGGTTTTTTTTAAAAACAGAATTCAGAGGAAAGACAGACAGCAATAAAAACACTTCCACAGTTAACATGGGAGAATGGAAATACCATACTTATGTAAAATGACTGTAGTACGTTGGGCATTTTTGCTTTATGATAGAAAACAGATCACTACTATCTGCACACAAAAATGAGATTTTTTTTTTCCAGACTTTAATGCTATATTATACAGATTTTTAAATTATGAGGTTGATTTGAACACATTAAAATGCATAAAGTAAATTGCAAATGTAGAAACGGGTAACATGTAAAGGTTGTACCCTCTCAGAAGTATGGCCATCCTCTAAACTGTTATCTGAATCACAGAATCACTAGGTTGGAAAAGACCTTTAAGATCATCGAGTCCAATGAACTCAGAGTCTCTGGTGAGGCTTAGAATTAAAGCAAAGAAGTTAAGATCTGATACTGCTTCAGTTCAACAGAAAGACATTAATTGTGGATCCTGATACTGACTACATTCTGTCACTATCTGAAAACTTCTTGCCTTACTAAAAAACAAAGAATGGTAAAAGGAAATAGCTGCAAGAACAGTTTCAAGGCAGCTGCCTTGAATTTTTCATCATAATTACTTCACATACCTCAAAAATATAAACAAGACTCATTAAATACATAAGAACGACATTTACTACATTCATAAAACTATATATCAGCATTTTTATGTCCTCAGAAGGCATCTAGCCCTCATCCTAATTAGATATGGTACTTTAAAACCTAAAAAATGGCAGGGGGGAGAGGGGCAGGTATCTATTGGTGCTTTAGCAATTACGGCATTTTCTATTAGACTAAAATGATGCGTGTAGGCTTTGAACTACATAATGCCAATGCCAGTTTCTGTCGTTATGAAAAAAGGGCTATGCTAACAACAAAGTCTGTTTCATGTTCTGGTATTCTGCCTGACTATCTCCTCAGTTTAAGGGATGTGGCCTGAGGCCATAGTCCTGATACTGAGCTATATATAACACTGGCAACGAAACAAGTATAGAATTCTCATAGGAACTAGGGGGAAAAAAAAATGCCATATGCATACATGCATTAAATTGGAATGGTAAGACTACCTCATGAGTCTCATGCTGTATCTTTTGTAAGATCATTAGATCATTAGCAGACAATTGAAATCATAAGCAAAAGTTCACAGAAGGTTTACCAAAATAGAACAACTGTCCGCTTACCTACGAGAAATGTTTCTGATTGTCCTTCGCTCACGAGAAGGATTCTTTACGGGCCATGTGAGTCTCGGGCTGGATCTCAGCTGGTTACAAGAAGCTGCACATGCACATAATGAGACCTGCTGTTAAACGGCAGCTTCTCTCTGGAGAACAAAGAGCTGTGCTCACAGACATTTTGTACTTTGGCAAGCTCAGTCATCAGTGAAATGACATTTATTTTTTTTTTATCTAGACGAGTAATTGGGTGAGCAGGGCCTATCAGACTGAAAGCTTTCCATCTCCCTGAGACAGACATATACTTAGCAGTGATCCTCAGAGGAAACTGGAGATAACTTGGCACTGTGCTGTAGTAGCAACGCATTGCTGCTTTTGAATTGCGGAACGGAGTTCAAAGGCACAGACTGCTCTGCCCTACTACTGGAGGGCAGAGAGCACATAACTTAGATGACAATTACATGGTATTTGTAATTTTTTTTTAAAAGAATGACTGCAGTGGGAGCACAGAGAGCTCCGAC
The DNA here is from genome assembly GCA_022605575.1 of Laterallus jamaicensis coturniculus. NCBI lineage: Eukaryota > Metazoa > Chordata > Aves > Gruiformes > Rallidae > Laterallus > Laterallus jamaicensis. Next base: position 1,092,035 of record JAKCOX010000038.1, read on the forward strand.
ACTGTACAAAGATTAGAAGCTAAATAAATTTTGAGCAAAAATGGTGATCGCTTGACTGTGTCACAACACGCTTCTGTGGAAATCTCCAATATAATGCAGAACAGGTGTGTGCCTTCCTATCAGAGTGATACTGAGCGGGAATTCATTTGGCTAAACTGGAGCAGAAGGAGTGGAAAGACACATTAACTGCTTATAAATGAAAATTTACCAAAGGGGAAACTGTAAGCAGTTAAACAACTAAAGAGGTACTGAAGAGAAATTGGTAAGACGACTGAACGAGGGGCATACTTTCAAAGGAAGTGAGGGAGACGTGTAGCTGACAAAACACCACCATTATGTGGCGATTATTTCAGTATTGCTATTTGATTTGAAAGGATGATCAGGCAAGTCTAATTTTTCTCCCTACTAATTTCCATCTGATTTTTCTCTCTCCTGGTTTTTTTTTCAGTTGTATTAGGATGACATTTCAAGTATCAGTGCTCTGCAGGAATTCCAGAAGCAACCTGTGCCGGTGGGAAGAGAGATATACAGCATATGAATGAATGCAAGGGAGCTTGATCAAAATTTCAGTCCCTTCCGTAATTTTTTTTTTCTTTCCTCTGAATGCTTGCTGTTTTCCTTTCAGATCTGGAAAGTTGGAGACTGACATGTCTTTGGATTTTTTATGTTATGCTCCTTTTCTCCTAGGATCTATGCCCTACTGGTTCTGGGAAACTTGTGACCTCTGCATTTTTAATTAGAACTCGTAACTTTTTCCATAGCAACATATTTTGATGTTGCAAACACAGAACCTGTCAAATCAAACAACTTCATCCTGGATAGATGAAGCCCAATTATATATATAAAGGCTGAGCAGCAATAGGGTGTATGACACCACACAGTTAAGAAAAAAAATGGAATTAGCAAAAGAGGGATGGAAGTCTTGGCTATGGTTAATTTATAAGTTTGATCTTAGTAAATCATGAATCAATAAAAATATAAAGGAGTAACACTGCATGCTGGTTTAGAGGCAGAACTTTTAAAACTAGTTTCCTTGCAGTTGAGAACAGATAAAATCCAGCTGTCTGATCGGTGTGCCAGTACTCACATGGTAAAAAAGAAATGAACTATTGTCAGGAAATATTCTTGATGTGGAAAAAAGCCTCATTCACAAGGATGAGCTGTAAAATAAGTAAGCGGTAGAAGAAAAAGAAATCCTCAAACAAAACCTGAGCTTCATTATTAACAGAGCCATTAACGACGCAATTCAATATGCTGTCTGAAGAAATACGGAGTTATATATGTATTTTTCAAAAAATATTTCTTTATTATACATACCTTGCATATGCCAAAAAATACTTTCTTTTATAAGAAACTAGGATTTTTTTTCATTCGGATACACTATTTGTGTGTTACTAGAATTCATTCACTGACTCGATTACATACATTTTTGGCATTACTGTTCTTGATATCTATGTCAGCTTTTAAAATGTATTTCAGTGGCAATAGAGACTTGCACATAGCAGCCCTTCCTCTCACCTTTTCTTTGTAGACACCAAGAATAGTACCACCAAATTTCTTTTCTAATATGAAAAAAGTCTTAGACAAAAGTATTATTATTTTCTGATTAAGCAGGCTTTCACTTACATCATATTTAGTTGCTTGTGTTTTCTTTTCGTGCTTTAACTGGAAGACTCAGCTTCAGACCCAGAAAGCATCTTTCAGTGCCACTGCCAACACTATGCAAGACAATCACCCTTCTGCAAGGACACCCATGTTTAATCCACACAGGTCTGCTGCCAAGAGATATGAATGTGCCCACTAAGTTTTTAAAAACACACGCTGAACTGCATGAACACCTTCAAGAAGAAAAGGCAAACACCGATGTGGGAATAGTTGCTTTTTTTTCACCCTCTGGTTAGCATTAGACACATGATTACTATCCCTTTGCCATCTGTTTCCACTTTCCATAAAAACCACTGAAATATTCAATTAAACTTGATGTGCTTTAACCTTGCATAGCAAATAAGGCCTTCATGGGGTTCCTGGATCCTCCACTATCACAAGCACCTTGGACCGAGTGTGTGTTGGGGGAGCGGGGCACAAAAACACAAGAAGATTTCCCAGCAGATATCTGATATTTCCCCTCATCTCTCTTTGGTATAAAAGAAAGCCAACTATGTTCAACATCGCTGAATATGTACTTTGGTAGCATGCAAGACTGTCTAAAGAGAGCATGAAAATAGATGACGTTACTTACACAGTTTAGATTTTCTGCTTTAAAATTAAATGCTCTATTTGTATAAACTCTCCTACTGTTGCCAGAAGAGGTAATTTTTCAAATTAAATGTTTCATTTCAGCAATTTAAGAAAAAAAACCCAAATGCTTTGATTTCCAAAAACCCAAAATTTTTAAATTTACTTAAAGCAAGATGGAACAATTTAATAAATCTACTGCTACATGCAACATTCATTTAAGCAATCTGACACCTATTTTGCTGGTATTATAAATAAGATACTAAAGGAGCATCACTGTAATTATGTGTGCCTCAAAAAGGACAATATTATTTTTAAAAAACAAATACTATAACCAGAATCTTTTGGAGTTAGACAAAGAAAATTTCCAGGATTTTGCTTTCCAAGTATAGATTGTTCAAGCTTACGCCTGCAGCAAATAGACATGTCTTCTGTCAAAGCCGCTCAGTGAGAGAAGTTGAAGCTGACATTGCTTATACACAACCAGCAGCATTAACTCCCTTTGGAGTTTGCCATTTTCCCAGCTATTTCCATAGATCCGGGCTGCCTCATGGGCCCTAAGGATGCCATAAACGTAAGCAGTCTTATAAATCTAGAGGGGGAAATGATCTGTCTCTTGTCTTAAGCAGAGAGCCTAGGAGAATGTCTGTGGGGCTTTACCAACAAAGTTGCTGAAAAAAGAGCCGAGATTCGAGGGTCCTTGCCCTTTCCCAGCCCTCCTCCACCAATATCAGCCTGCAGCCTGCTCTGTAAAAGTTCCTGTGCTCACCCAGGGAGCAAAATTATAAATCTTCTCCAGGGACACTCGCTTTCTTCCACCAAGCCACTCATCAGACCGATGAAGCATGGAAACCAGAAAAAGTGAGTTAAAAAAAATGGATGCCATTCGATAAGGGTTTCCCATAGCAGAGTGTAAATGCCGTCTCACACTGCCTCATCAGCAGAGCCCTAGCCTACACGCTTAGGGCCTTCGGTGTTTGGAGTGAGCTGTTATGGTGTAGGACCAGTACAAAGCATTTTCTGGGTGATTCATGCATCTGTGAAGCATGTGTATGTAATTACGTTTAAACAGAGTAACATGAGCGTTTAACAAATACTCAGATCCGCTCATCCCACCGTTTATACAAGTGTCCATGGCATTGCATTAATGGCCTATTTTGTCCAAAAATGCTTGGGCTTACAAGTGTTATGCAAGGCTTTCTGAGGGCTAACGATAACAGTATTATTGGAAAAAAACTCCTGGTTGCTATAGCTTCTTTTTTTTATTGTTACATCACCAGAGATCGAGGTAAACTTGATAAACGTGGAGATTTTTCCAGTAAACTAAATACAGGGTATTAAAAATAACCAAGTGCAGTACTCATTTTCAGTTCACTTCACTAGTTGCCAGATTCCAATCAGCTTTTGAGTTGAACCTATAAAACAGTATGCCTATCCAATTTTTGCAACCTCTTCCAGTTCCTGTCACGGGTTTTGCATAGGGAGGATGTGAGGTTTAGAGAGACTTTGCACCACCTAGTGAGCCACTATTGCCTGCATCAGCAGAGGGGAAGCAGCTTGCTTGCACTGAGCTCCACGTGTGTTCTGAGTGGGTAAAATTCACTCTCAGCACAAAATTTACAAAAGGTTTGGAAATTGCTGTCCAAGAAATACAGGTATGCCACTGTTCTTTCAAATTAGGGCATCCGTGATTAAAGGGCTCACGAATATCCTTTTGCCCTCTACAAACTTGAATTTTACAGCTTCCTTAAATCAGAAGACAGCATTGGTCCTCCCTGGATTTCCTTTCCAGGAATGTATTCGTTTTCCCTCGAGCCCATACAAATTTCCCATGTTTACAACATTCTGCGACAACAGGAGGAACAGTCATCTCCTGACTCTGAGACTGGCTTGTGTTGCCCCCTGCTTCTCATGTTGTAGAAAGCACACTAACATTACCTTTGCAATGTCTCTCACAACTTAGCAGAATTCTATCAGCTCTCCCCCTTTTTCCTCATTACTTTACTCCTTTCCAGACTAAAGTGTTCAACTATTAGGCTGCTTCTGATGAAAAATAATTACATATTCTTCATTGTCCTCACCCTTCTTTAAACATTTTCTAGTTTTTTCTAGTCTCTTCCTTCTGCAGAATGAGAACTGCACATGTGTACATGGGGAATTTTTACAGTAGCAGAATTTATTCCCCAAGTCACCTTGCTTTCTTTTCACTGTTACAGACTAAATAAAAGCAAAACCCTCCATTGACTAATATAGGTTTATTTTTCCGGATTTTTAAGTCATCTCAAATTCAATTACTGCAAATATAAGATAAGAGTTTTGAGGGGGTTTTTTTTGTTCTCTTTATCCTGGCACACTGCTTCACATTATCTACAATGATCTTTATCTTTCATTTCACTTGACGCATAATGTAACATCATCCTGATATTCTTCAGAGAGACTGAGGAGTGTAACATGAAATGAAGTCTCCTTGCAGTATTCCCATTCCCATTCACTTATGAATGCTGATGAGACTGGGTTCACGACCCCTGCAGGACTCCCTGGAAAGTGACTATTCCATCACAGCTTGGTGCCTACATTCTAAACCATTCAATTCAATATATAAGCTCATACACCCTAATAGCCTAGCAGTTTCAGTAATGAAATGTGGTTTCTGAAATACATCATTATGAATTTTATGTAATTTCAGCCTAGAAAATTTTGTTATGTTTTTATTTTATTTCCTTCACAAGCATTCCTTATGCTTTAGCATAAACAGGATTTTGCACATCTATTGTTCAGTAATATCTACCTGACTTTTACACCAAACAAGCAAGTTAACAAGGCAGCTTATTTCCCAGACTCTGCAGCTCTGTCTTCAATGTTACAGGCTTCTAGAGAAGGACAGCCTCAGCATACCACAAACACCAATGAGAAGGATAACTGGGGAGTGTTCCCTCAACCAAAATTTGTTGTGGCTTTAATTTATACAGCTACTTTACTTATAGAACTTACGTAATTAAAAACTTAAACAAGTGATACATGTACTATTGTACATACTTGTAGTTTACATAGCGACAATAAATATTTATAGATACGCAGTTAAAGTTTACCTGTCACCAGAAGAAGTTGGTTCATGCAGACACCACACCAAGGTCAAGTGAAAGTTTACTTTTAAGTCCCCTAAAACAAGAAGTAAAAAACACACCTTAGCAGCAGATTGCTTTTGTCATTAAGTAGAACAAACGGTAAATTTCCTGTTTATCGTCAGCAAGACTGAGGAGTATTTTTTCAAAAGATAACTGATTTTACAGCTGATTCATAAATCTGCAGATTGCAGAAAGCCTCTGAATTACGCTCTGTCAGTAAGCAGAAACTAATGGTGTCTCCTCAGAGAAAGACACTTGTATACCTCCACAGTCTACTGTACTTCATATACTGTGGCACAGATAAAAGGGAAGGGAAAAGGCAAGATGAAAGTGAAGAGAGGGGAACAGAACAGGAAGGAACACATGAAGAGGAATCGTGGAGCTCCTCTGCTTTCTCTGCTCTTGCTTTTTGTGAGGAAAACAGGTTACACAAAGATTATTAAAGATTATTCTATGATTTTACAAGTATTTCCATGAGGCAGTTAAACAAATTCATAAAAAGTACTAATAGCAAGATTTACCGGTATTGCAAATAAATACTTTTCAGAGAAGTTCCTGTGTCAGCTGATTTAATCAATCACAGGTACACTTAATTCTGTGTGTCTTCACTTTAAATCTTTCCAGACAATTTTCAGTCAGTGACTGAAACACCTACGTGTTGCATGGTTCATCTCAGTTGTGGAGTTCAGAACTGTGTGCTAAGACTAAATGTACCACAACACTCCTGAACAATGATCATGCCATGCCAAGGGAAGTTTAATTGGGTCAGTCTAACCACCAAAGACTACCTGAAAAGTGACAATGAGGCTCAAGTATATCTGAAATCTTGTAGCTCACTAAGAACTAGCTATTTTACTCAAGTCTGTAAGGAGCCACGTAGGATTTGCAGCCTGGAACCAGTGTCTCAGTAGCAGGCAGCCACAACTTTGTTTTCAAAATTCTCAATAGCCCCTGTTTATTGAAAATGTGGCAGTAAATGCAACTGCTTGTGCCACAGCATGCTGCACTCATTCCTTACACTGCCTCAGTTTTTATTGCACACATCTAGGAAGCAGGAGGCACAAGGGGACCAACTTCTTTCTATAAAAACACAGTAACTCACATGTCCCATCTTCTGAGAGTGTTCTGACAGCCAACCTGTTATGTTAGAGGGGGGCACCAGTGCAGAGCAAAGCAAAGCCCACCCCACTGTTTCTAAGGACCTACAGGCCAGCGTTACCCATAATCTGAGAACATTTGTTAGATGCAATCCCACTGGGATCATCAGAGGTGATCACCACATTCCCAGAATCTGATCCAGTTTACTGACTGAGAAGCTGGGGGAAGGCATCCACTTCATTTTAGAGCCTCATAGATCTATCGACTAAATAACTAAGCCTTTCCAAGATTGCCTTGTCTCTAGGGACTTAATTAACATGACAGCCGATGGTAGCACAGCAGATGCACAGAGGTTCTTCCTCATCGCTATTTTAAAGTTAGCGGACTAAACTTATCCCTCTGATTTTTCTGAACTTTGAATCTGTCTTTTTATGTCATGTCTTGTGAAAGACAACATACAAATATCACCTGTTATCTGAACTGGGTGGTAGGTGCTATTTTCGGCAGCATTAAATTGTTATAGAACTACTTTATGTCCAAGATTCCTTAGTATTTATTTTGTGGTTATTTGCCTGTGTCCTCTGGGAGTCTTGGGCTGAGAACTTTCTGCCGTGGTTTTGTTCGGTATTCGAATTAACATTCAGCTTCTTTTTGTGTCACGGAGTCATGCTTCCCCCACAGACTGAAGTTTGGGTTTCTTTAACCCTCTTTGGAGAGCTTATCTGACATTAATTCCCTGAGCCTATTGATTAATCATCCCGATATACTAAAATCTTATAATTTGAAAACAATCAAATGAGCCAATAAAGGTGAAACGTGACACTATCTGAGAATAAATGTTACACTGATGGATCAGCTGACAATGTTTCAGGAGCTATATGGAATTTGTTCTCATCTCCAAGTGGAAGTCAATGAACCTTGTTTTTCTTTTCAAGGGAACGAGTATAGTGAATTATTTGCTAATAGTAGATGGATAAAGTATACTATCATAAATATATCATATACAATATCTAAACATACTATGTCTATCAAAAGGTGAACCTGGTGATTTGCTACACTGCGGTTTCATTTTGTAGAAGGAAAGATGCTGTTCCTCAGGATATTAATTCCTCCGAAATGGCACTTCCATACTTTGATTTTTCTCGCCTGTAAAGATGAGTGAAGACTTCAAACAGAGGAAAACCTCATTTGTTTTTCTCAACAGACAACACTGCAGAATTCTCTACATTAAACAGTATACAAAATTAAGAAGCGTAATTTGAGAGTGCACAGAAAAAGGAATACTAGTTGCTTTATTTGGAGGATTGCAGACCACAGAACCACCTCACCCACAGGAGAAAGACAAGAAAGAAATAGGTGCCAGCAACCTGTGATACGTATTTCAGACTAATAATTTTTAGAGAGCCACAAGCATACTCTAGACTTCTTTACCAGAAACAGTATCCAAAGAAAACTCGAGAATGCTATATAAATCAGTTTACTATCCTTAACTTCCCTAATAGCTCTGACTGCATCTGAATTTACTTCGTGTTTTGGACTGCTTACTCTTCTTACTTTTGAGAATTTCAAGGGACAGCCGAATACTGTGAAAGGTGATTACAATTGTAATAAAAATTAAAACATTACCTCTGAAGCATTGTTTTAAACATCTATGTAACAGATGCCGATGCTTTGCCTTATGGTTAAAATGGATGATGCGTTCAGCATCTGTTACTGAGTCACCAGGACAGTGATTAGAACGTTATGTTTGTGTTTAGATTATTGGCTATGAACACATCTGGGGGACTGCCCTGGGATTATTGGATGAACTCTGTCATTTGTGTACTATCATCTTACTGATATCTGTTCCTCACAGGGTTTGTTGGAAATTCCCTAACTACCTCCCTGATTCAACTAAAGGAAAGGAAATAAGAAAAATGGAAAAGGTCAGACTTCTAAACTAATCTTCACCATGTGCTTAACATTTACATCATTTATGTCAGCAGATGGCAAAGTAAGCCAAGGGACAGACTGGAAATATGTTAAATGATCACTTACATCAAAAATCGTAGTCATCTTACTGTATGAAAGAACTGAAGAGGAAAAGGCCAGCCCTATAAAGGAAGCTGAACTCCAATGAACAAGCAATGCCACTTCATGGAGATCCCCCAACAAAGTAGTGACAAGATCTGGTACTCTCACCATACATGATATAGACTGACAGACCCCTACGACTTTGACTGAAATTACAAAATCTCCTACATAATGGCAAAAAGGTTATAAGGAGTAGCCCCAAAACAGGGCATCAAACACACAATAGGGTACTAAATGCAATCTTATTCATGCAGCACCATTAAGTCAACACCTACAGTTATCTGGAACAGGCAAACTCAGGCCTAGACTTACATTCTAGGGTCAAAATAAAAATTAAGTAGTAAGCGACTGCTTGGTTTTTTGTTGGCTGGAAGCTAATGTGAAGGTATTAATTTAGTTTTCCAACATCCCTGCTGAAATACACGCAACGCTCAATTGAGAAGAGTCCTTGAAAACCTCAGAAGTGAGGAAATGAGGTGTACAGAATGCCTTCCCTTTTGGTATCTAGGCTCAGGGATGCTTTTCTGAACTGATGACAGGCAACAAGGCACAAACGCTTATGAGGTGTTACCTATAGTGAGGGAAAACTACCAAAGGACATACCCCTTTAAAAAGCTTCCTATTCTACTCATTCACTCAGAGATGGCAACTTGAAAGAATATGGTCTTCTGAAAGTGCCTGCTGTAGTGCACAACCTGAGAAATGCATGCAGAGCTCTAATTTCTGTAAACACATTTTAATATAAAGCTGTTTGAACAGTTAAGACATGCTTCAATTTAGCACATCTCTATCTCAGTACAAAAGAACTCTAAATGCTAAACATATCTTAGAAGATATTAAGGAGCCTCTTCTCAGAGAAGCTGGAGAAAGTCATACCCGACAACTGTCGCAAAGAAAAGTGTCAAAAGCCCTCTTTGCAGGAGGTGAAGGAAAACACCAGTTTAAGTAGGGAGTCCATCACAGATCTGACGCAAGCTCCAGCATAATTAAAGAAGGCACAAGACAAGTTGTCTACAAAAGTGTTTGTAATGTCAGCCAAGTCCATTCTTCACATGGCCTGAGGTACAACAGAAATGCTCAAGGTTCAGTTTTGCAAAGAGATGCATTTTGACTCTGATGGTGCCACAGTTGACGTTTCACTTTACTGCCAGCTTTGTAAAACAAACTGAATTGTCTTCGCTGTTTCTTTTCTATTGTGGTTTCCAGAGAGGCCCGCTGGCTTTAACAATCAATGTAATCTGGCACTTTCTAATTATCACTTCCATCTGCAGTTTTACGAAACAAAACTCTGAGGTAAAAAAGAGTAAACAACAAGATTAAGTTTTAATAAAATGCTTTCATTACCTCTCATTTGATTGTAGTGAGGGCAATATGATTCCAGGAATGTGTTTGGTCCAGAAGTTTCAATGTCACTGAAATCTTAATCTTCAGAAAAAATGGAAGATGAACTTTGACTGTATAGACCTTTAAATAAAAATAGCATTTTAACTAATGTATTCTTCCCAAGTGCCTGCTTCTTCCTAGTATGTTTCCCATCCTAATACTCTATGTTTTTGCAGCTGGCAATTGACACTGCCAATGAGCCTTTATGTTCAATGTTATTTAATATATTCCCATCAGAAGGCTATTTTTACTGTTCAATTTCAGTATCTTCTTGAAGTGTTTTTGCATATAATGTTCATATTTTATTTTGCATTTTTCCCATAGGATAAGTAAATAAAGATTCAAACAACAATATTGAAAGAATTTAGGCTTGTTTGCTGAGAGAAAGAATTTCATAGAATGGAAAACTGCTTTGTTTCACCAAAAATAGTGGAAAAAATGCAACTTTAAGTTTCAGACAGCTATACTGGAGATAACTGGTACAGCACCATCACAATGGGGCATTTGCATTTAATTTTATAGGTATGGGAAAAATAACATGCTCGGTTATCATTATAAATGGTAGGATGAGAAGTTCACAAGATATTATTATAGACAATCTCTTAAATAGATACAACTGGCCCTTCAAGAGGCAGTCTGGATCTGCGTACACATGCCATTTTTCAATGCTGGTGGCGTTTCCTGGCCTAGCATTAAGTGTTGTGGCTAAATCCATGCCACCTGATTTTCTTTCAATGCTTCAGCAGCATGTTCGCAAGGAATCACACATCACACAGCTCTGTTCTGCTGTCACAGTCACAGGGTGATGCACCTTCGGGCTCACATCTGGAGGAAACACCAGCCTATTCTAGGGCTCAGGACCATTATTTGTGTCAAGGGCATTTGAGTTGGATGCTTTCACAATCCTCCCTGGATTTCCATACATGCAAAAGTCAAAACACCTTACAAGAGGAAATCAGTTCTGCCTGAGAGTACGACAGTGGCATCTGCAATTCAAAGATACTTGCTCACCTAACTGTTTCAGTTCAGGCTGATTCACAGTGTTTGAAGAGTATATATCACTTACATGTGTTTGCTCAGGACATATCTGCCATTGCTGCATTACACTAAGATGTAAATCTCCTTTATGCTATAGTTCACTAAATAAGTATACTCTGTCCCTTCCCCTGGACTGAGAGAAGTTTTATTCACATACCGTCAGTATAAAAATACGGTGACCTTTTTAACAATCTTCAAGCCAATACTTTCTGCTGAATTGGAAAAATAATCTTATGTGGCTACAGAAATAATGTTTGTGTTTTATCAGTGTTGTTCCCGCCAAAGGCTGGATTATCTGTTTCACATCCATTTAAACACAGGAAGGTTATAACAGGGCAGACAGCAATCTGGACTTTATTGGCTGGGAAAACTGACCTCATAAATCTGACTTGATGCATCTGTCCTTTCGGCTGTCTGCATATATGCCCATGCATCCAGTTGGCCATGTGCCTGCTCAGCGGTAGATCAGCTTCTGTGGCTACTGCACAGAGGATTTTCCATCTCCCCCACCCCCGCTACAAAAATATACTGAATGAAGTGCAGAAAGGAAGACATCTTTATGGTTGCTTGTAGGTGCTTAAGACAGACAACATAGTGTCCTGATGAACAGTCAGCTATTCAAACTACCTGAGCAATGCCAATTATGTCTCTCCATCCATTTCTGATATTACTCTCATTGACGTACTTTCTGAGCACACCAGAATGGAGTGCATCACCACACAATGCTACAGGCCATTTCATATCCCAAATGCCTCACTTCAACAGCAAAAGATTAGCATCTACCACTTGAACTCAGTTAAAAATGCTGAGCTCTCCAAGGGAACAAGTTTCAGGTAGGGAAGGAAGGATCTGAACTAGTGAAGCATAAGTACAAAGTAGCTATTATTATGTAACACTTTTTCCAGGCGCATGAATTGGCTCAACTGCATGTACTAGAGTGAAATGTTACCGTTTCTCACAAAACCACATGAGGTCTGATCATCTGCAGTAGGCTGCTGATACATAATAGCAAGTTTTTTGATAGGAGTCACCAGCTATCCCTTTTTCCTCCAGTACTCTGGCCTTTCCAAGATTCGGGGCTATCCTTACAGGCTTACACCACTTGCTTTCCATCAATAAACCAACTTCATATAATTAGTGAATACAAGGGAAAAAAGAGAAAGACCATATTTTGCTCCCTGCCTTTTCAAAATGAAGACTGTCAATCTATAACAATAGAAGTCCCTATACCAACAGGCAGCTTTTAAACCAGCTCATACTAGCTCAAGTTCTTTCTATTACCTTCCACTGGTCTCTTGAAGCCACTTCACAAGTGCTGCTATTATACTCTACCTGCAAAAAGTAACACTATGATAGAATGAGGAACCAATTAAAAATTAAGTATTGTAATTTTACAATGTCCCTCCTGCCTTAAATTCATTTTTAATTTTTCAACAGACACACAGGTAATTTCATGACTAATAAACGTTTTTGTTCCATCTGTCTGACTTAGTTGCTAGACACATGTAACAGCAGTAAAATGTACACCTAAGAAGCCTGGCATCTCTACTGATTTATGAGTCTTTCAGGCGCTGTTGTTTAACTTCATAGCAGGAGAGTGGAGGATTAAAAACCAGATTAGCCTCCATACGATGGATGGATTTGGCAATCCAGCTGCTTAGAAGGAAAGCAAAGAAGAATAGGCTCATGCTATTGATCCAATTTTCTGCTATGTACTGAGAGGACACAGGAGCTTGTTCTAATTTTACTATGACTCCACCTCCCAACAAGCTCTTCTAGTAGTGCAGGATAAGAAGATCATGAGAACAGCAGCTGATAGAATAATCCACACATTGATTTCTTCCCTGCTTACTCGCTGTGTTTTAATTTAATTTTGTGGTTCAGCATTGGTTTCAGCCTGTGCTTTCCGAGTCAAGTAGAGTACAAAGTAAAGCAATGGGAAAAATCAAATTCTTGAATTTTGTCCAAATAGAATTGGATAAAAATAGACCCAAAGATTCTCATTGCAAATTTGACTCTGGAATGAGGGTTGTGTTGGGGTTTATTTTGTTCTGTTTTGGGTTTTTCTCCTTTTCGCTCAGCTCTTCCTTGCAAGAAGAGCAATGTGAAAAGAACAATGTTGGGAAAGAGAAATTTTCTTGTTCCCAGCCAAGCAGGTTAAAAAATTAAGGAGCCTGGAGGTTTTGAAGAACTCACTTTTGACACTGATATCACAGAAGAAACTTAGTAGAGGGGGACAAGCTGCTGTCAATCACCTTTTCAATAAATACTTTCTCTGCCAGTCATGCGAGTACTTGGGTTTGCAGTCTGTCATCAATGCACTATGTAAATGCTAATAATTTAAGTGCTGGACATGTAAAGGCATCACAAAATTAAATATCATTCTAAAAGAAAAGGAGGCATTTAAAAATAGCAATGAATAGTTCACTTCCATTCCAGCACTGGGCAGTCTTTACATACCCTGCCTTCCCCATGCCTATGATAAGTTTAGTCAAGTAATAGTGTTTTCCATCACCTTGAGAACACAGTCCTGCATCATGCTTTCTTTCTGCTTTACCTGGAGAATACCCTTAGGAACCTAGGAGTTAAGATTTACAAGCACAGATGATGAAGTGTTTGATGACTTACTAACAACCAAGACTAAGGATGACAAGCTCCAGTTCACTATCTCCCTGTTCCTCAGCATTCCATACAAACTGTAACTAACTAATGCCTTTTCCTCTTCAGCAGGGCTGTCACAAAAGCATAGTTTGATTCCCAAAGGACAGTGCTGTACACTTGTTTAAAAGTTTGAGTAGCTAAGGAACTGACAGGCTATATGTAAACAGAAAATGCACGATGACAAAGAAACAAAGACAAGGCACACACACAACTTTTCACAGTGGCCACAAGGATGTACAATGATTTAGGGCCCACTAAAGAGCTGCATGGAAAAAACCAAGATGAGAGCTGACTGAAGAAAAAGAGAGGTGCTCTTTGAATATCCTGCAAGTTATCCTGGACCTGCAGAACTCTTCAGTAGCTGTTCTTTATAGGAAATCATTAAGCATATATGAGACTTTTGAGTTCTGCTCTTCATACAGTAGCACCTATAATTCCTAGTTTAATTTCCAAGCAGAATTACTTTACCCATCTGCATTTGGAATGATACAAACTTTGGAAATGCTAATGGAATGACAAACACAATGTAAAATTGTATTTGCATGTGCCGAGGAGAAGAGTACAAGGAAAATGCAAAATACCAACAGTCCCTTATTGCATAATGAAGAATAGTTTTCAGACATAATGAGGTTCAGCATTTCAAAAGTATCACAGCATAAGGAGGAGAATAGTGTCAAGACATATAGCAGAAGGGCAGGAACTCACGTAGCACCAAGCCTTTAACACTACAGATCTTGGATATTCATGCAGAAGCCAGGCATGACGCTGCTACAAGGACATTATAGGTCCACGTCTAGTCACCAACTACACTGTATGGTCTTTCACATTACAAGAACAAAGACAAAATGAGGTGAGAGCCTTCAGCAATACTGATTATCAGCACATTCTTCCAAATAGTAATCACAGGATGGACAATTAAAACATCTTTTTACGGCAATGATTTCTCTAGTCTTCTCTTCTTTGTGTTTAGAAAGAGGACATGTGTGTTGCATTAAGGAAAGGAGGAATAAGATAATAAGGAGGAATACAAGTTAGAACCAGTATATGTCTCCCATTTGGGGATCATCGGATCTAAGTGGGCTTCTTCCTGCCATCCAAAGTGGACCAACATGAGTTTCATAAACAAGGCTCTAGATGAGCTAACCAAAACACAGAACAACATTCTCACTGCAACATTCGGTGCTTCTCCAGACATGAGGCAGTGCCGGCAAGGTAATTAACCCATTGGTTCCAGATATAAAAAGCTGTGCAAATTTCATAGTGGTAACATATCCACTTAATCCCTAGTCCCCAATTCCTCAATAGCATGCAGAGTAATTTTTTGTTTACTGAGCACTACATGATCACATTATATAAAGCTGCTGCTAGCAGTATGAAAACATATTAAAAGTTTAACTAAGACAATGTGTTTCAGAAGAATTTGCTTTCTTTGGAGCTGGAATGTCCCCATAAAAAGGCATGAACTGTACTAGACTGAGCTGTCCAATGATCTGCAAATACTGCACATTGTGTCCTGGAGTAAACCCTGCTTTCTTCAAACCCAAATTGGTTTGGATTCCTCCTGTGCATGCAGAGAGCATTTTCATGTAATGATACAGCTGCATGTCTTAAACCTGCATTTTGATTTGTACGGTTGACTTTCACAGATGTGTTTTCACTTTATAGTACTGCAAGTCCACTGAGCCTCTTCACCGTACCCCGGCAGAAGGTGTTTGCGAACGTGTCCCTGAAAAGCATTGCTGTTCCCAATTTCAAGGCTTGATCTACTACCCTGATTTAGATGGCGGGGAGGGAGGGGGGGGGGAGGGGGGAGGGAGGGAGAAAAAAAAAAAGATAGAAAATTGCCTGGCAATATGGAGATGAAAATCATGGTGAAGACGAGATGATGTCTGCATTATTGAAAGAAAACCCCAGTGCATGAGTGTTACAGTCTTATGAGGGGTTGACTGCATGACCAATTTTCCTCACAGCGATACTGAAAAGATGTGCCTTCATTCAGTTTTCAACTTACAATGCTTCTCACACACAGAACTATGCCTTTTACTACAGAACAACTTAACATACCCAAACACTCCCACACTGGTTCAATCTAATGGTAGCTCTGGCCTGGAGTTCTGTCTCCAGCAGTGTCCCTAAGATGTGTAGAAAACATGTGCAAGAAACAGGGCAAGTGCAGGGCAACTCACTCTTTGATATACCCTCCCAGTTTACTGCCTTTTTTAGTAGTAAAGCCAAGTTGTAATACTGGCAGGGAGTCCCAGCTTTTTACACTTTCACCAGTGCTATTGTTGCAACACAATACAGAGCTCAGGTCCTGGAAGGCAAGTAAATGCTTCTGGAGCAGTGCTCTAAGGGAGGGTGTCCCTGCCCATGGCACGGGGTTGGAACTGGAAGATCTCTGAGTCCCTTCCAACCCAATTCTATGATTTCTATGATAAAGTTTACAAAACCATGAAGTCATTGATAAGGTGAATACAAAACTGCTGTTCAAGAAACCTGATGTTATTGTTGACATCCATTGAAACTCACATGAGATCTGTTCAGACCATGTACCAGAAAGTCCTTGAAGAGATGGTAGAGACCTTCTAGACAGTTCCTGTGACCTTCCAAAGACCCTTGGTATTCAGGGCCACTGAAGACTCCCTTAAGAACAAGCACAGCATGCCGCCTTGTAGCAACTGCCTGTAGGTTAGACTTGGATAAACACTGTTTTAAATGCGCCCGTGCCTGTAGCGAGCCCCGCGGCTGTACGAAGATTCACTACTGCAACCTCGAAAGAAGGAAAAATTCTGACATGTTCATATGCAATTTGTCCACTAACATGGCAAAAAGGATGAGATTATAATACTCATCCCCTGAGGATATAAAATCTCTAATGTGTCTGCCAACTCCCAAAGGTCATGAGCAAAGTATGGCCCATACTGGCAAATTATTCACGTTATCGCAGCACACGTTACGCACATGTGATAAAGCCAGGCTTTGACAAGGAGACATAGTTCTATTAGAACATTGTAGAAGAGCAGTGGAGAGCAAGAGGAGAAAACATGAGGCCTGTTCCATAGATCAGAGCTGAGAGGAGTCATTCTGTGCCAGAGTCGATGCTCCACTCTGGTCCCAAATCCTTTGCAGTAAGCAGAGGAGCAATGCTGGAAGCCACGGTTTCTGAGAGAACATACAAATGACCTGGAAATGATAGGCCAGAGGCTATCCAGCAACAAGTGACAAGACCTCCTGAAAACTGGTCTCATTTCACACTGACATTGGGTGAGTGAGTCTGTAAACAGCTATGAGCTTCACTGACAGTGCTAATACCCTCCCAAAAAAGGATACCATTCTGAGATCTGTGGCTTTTCAAAAGATTAACGCTAGCACTGTGTTAGTAGCACATAACCAGTCATAAAAAAACCCCAACCCAGGGGAAGCATACATTTACTAGCTTTTGAAATGCCCCTGACATGGAGATGAATGTGAAAGGTACACCAGACCACGTGTGCTCCTCCCAAAATTGCACCAAAGGAGCTTTTGTCCAAAGAGAGAGACCTCATACAAATGTCCACAACTAGTGAACTCTTGACTGACATGCTTTATGTTTTCCAAGAAGAATTCGGACTTCAGTCCAGGTCTGTTTCAGCCGAGGCAAAAAGCTACATATTGGGAAAAGAAAAACTTTGCAGAACAAAAGCAAAGTATCTTGAAACTTTTCATCCTCTCTCAGAAGAGGTTGGAATAAATATCTGAGACCTGATATTCAAAATCTGTTGTTCCTCTAACATTTTAAATAGCATATACGCTCTTGCTTGACCCTCACTGCCAAGCAATAGCTGAGCATTAATAAAAAAGGTATTCCAACAGAAGTGTGGGCCTGGTGTATTCCAGAAATATTTGCAGTTACTGTATCTTTCCAAGCAACCATTAGGCAAAATCTCTGCTGAGTCTGAAACACAATGCAAGAGACAGCTCTGTTCTGTCAATACGTCACCGCCATTAGAATTATATTCTGTCTGCAACAGCACTCCAACAATCAACAGACATTTTGAGTTTTAACAAGCTCAGGTTTTTGAGGTGTTTTAACTTATAGTCAAATGGTTTCTTTCTACTGTGCACTACATAACTAACCAAAACAGAATGAAAAGGTAAGTGCAAATCACTTTCAGAATTCACCATAAATCAGCGTTTCTCCTCACCACTCGTTTTGAATTACAGTGTATTGAAAATGCATCATGTACAGACCAATTTTCCGATGCACCCAAGCTACATTCTGTCTTATCGACTCAACTGTGAAGCCATGCGGCAGAAACAGTTAAGAAAACATTTACAGGAGACTGAATCCTACAGTAAATCAGTAATGAACTTGATTGTCTGACCTATTTATTCAGGACCCATAAGTGAGCCAAGCCTCTGCTTTTTGCTAGTAACTTCTACCATCCGCATAATACTACAAAGTAATGCTACACAAACTAACAAAGACAAAATAGACCACTTAATTCCTGTATCAACTTTTTCAGTTTTTGTAACTAATACAAGAGAAATTGCATTGTGATCATTCCTTGCAACCTCTCGATTAACTTCTACTTAGCCAAACATGGGTAAGCTTTCTACAGCTGAGTACTAAGGGAAAAGTCTGGGATCTCTCTACATTCAATTTAGCCCTAGGAAAGAGCTCTCAGACAAGTTTAAGCAAGATAGCTATGTTCTCTTTCCTGGAAATTTTTAAAACCGGAGATTATAAATATTCTTTTATGCAAACCAGGCACTGTCTTACATTTTGAATCCTTCATTTGAGGTGTTTAAAACTTCTCTTGCATTCACATCAAAGCACCTCCAGGACAGCTAGTGAAAGGGGGTTATTTTTGATATAGTTTTTTTCATGTGGAGACTCCGTATTACAAGGAAGTATTGAGTATAACTGCTCCCACACACACATAAATAAGTGCCTCTGAAGAAAATAAAACTTGCTAGCCTCATCCCATCCTCCCGTACTGTCAAAGGATGTCTGAACTGTTTGGATGTCTGAACTGTTTGACACTCTGTGCACCCCTTTATCAGTGACCCAACATCTCTCTAATGTGTCAAGATTTCAGCAACAACAGTTGTACTCACCTGTGCCATCTCCAAACCCACAAAGATTTCTGAAATAAATGAGAACATTCATCCTTTTTTGGTAGCTGCCAAGGCAAAAAATCTTCAGTTCATGGAGGGTAAAAGCTAAGCAGCTTTTCTGTTTAAATCTGTGGTTCAGACCACTGTTGAAAGAGAAAAACGCATGACCTCTGTTCAACACTTTCAACCACTCAGCTTGGAGTTGTCCACCTGGGATTGGGTGGTTTTCTGTGCATTGCTGGTGTGCCTCAGGGCTACACCTATTGCAAAAGCCAGAAACAGTGGAAACATAAGAAAAGAGAATCCAAGCTAGCGCTTTTTCCCAGGAGGATGGGGAGGCTGTCACAGCTGCCTCTCCTCCTTGTTAGTATCAGCCTGCTGGTGTAAACGCAGGAAGGACAAGGATAAGGTACAAGAGGAGGATTTCTTCAGGACAGAAATAAATGCCTGTGATACAGATTAGGCACAGACACAGTATATTATTAATTACTGTGTCTAAATAAGCTTTCGTGATGATCATTTTAAGAAAAAAACAGGCAGCTCTTGCCAAGAAATCAATTGTAGAGATGCTGAACACAAGTGTGTGCTAACTTCTAAGTAAAGGGAAGAAAAAAGAAAAAAAAAAGGGTATCTTTTTATATCTCCATTTTGATGTCATTTGCTACAGTCACAATGGGATATAATGCTCTTTCAAATTTTCCAGCACATAGCCCTAATCTGAGGATATTCTAATGAAGCTAGACAAATGCTTAAAACAAGAATAGCCTGGCATTTCTGCAATCAAAAACGAAGCTGAGGTCAAATCCTGAGGTCACGTTTTACAGGCAAAACTTTCAGAAACTCTCATGGCTGACTGTGTAAATAAAGACATCACACTTTGGCCTGTGACTGCTATCATGTCTGGAAAGCATTTTTCTTTTAGAAAAACAAAGCAATCTGCACAATCCTGGCAAATTGGGAAGGTAATTTTAGCACTTGAATCAAGCATTTTGTGCTGCAATTTCCTTAAGGATATTTCAGGCAATTTTATATGCACATCACCTCCAAGAAACAGTCTAGCACTGAAGCCACTGTTATCTTTGGCACTGTGAGAAAGCAATTTAAGGTTTGTCTACTAGCTTAAATAAAATATGAAGATATGGTCGCTTCAGGTTCAGAAAGCAGCAAATCCATGTGGCAAATAAGAAACATTATTATCTCAAAGCTACTTTGCCTTCTTGCTCTATGCCTTTATGTAGTACCTTCCTTCCATACATCTTTCTTTTAAGGACAGGTCTTTCCAGTTAGCTGCCCTCTCCTGGATGGAATCAAAAATGTTTGATTATTGCCACATAGATAAAAATGCAGTGGTCTGCTGTTCAATGAAGGCTGATTAAAATTTTTATCTTCTGTCTGTGTAATTACAAAGGTTACGCTATGGCAGAATGAGAACTATTAAATTCTAAGGAGCTGCTTCATAATTCTCTACATCGTTTGGCAACTTTTTTTAGAGTAGAGCTTTTAGCCAACTTGCTCCCCCCCCCCCTTTTTTATCTCATAAAAGTTACCTTTGCAATTCATTCCTGTATTTAACAGTGCTTAAAACACACTGTTGTACTCTTTTAAAGTACTTAATCCTCCTCTACAAACATAATGGAAAGCATTTCCATATCTCTTTGTTGCCTAAGGTAAGCATGTTTAAACACAGAATATTACAGCTGTGAAGGGTTCTTATGTAATCTTTTCCGCTGTCCCAAGTCAGGGTCAAATATTTCTTTGCTACTCTAGATCAGTGTTTGGCTGACCCCTGTTAAAGACAGCTGATAAGGGGGACTGCTCAGTTTTTGCAGGGAACCCAGTCCACTGCTTCACCAGTTAACTACTGGTGTTCCTATAGGTTTGTTTATAGACTCACCACATCAGTAAAGGGCTCTAGAGATTACTTGCAAAAGGATCCATTCATCAGGGAGTTCAGAGTTTCTTTCTGAGCACTCATCTTTACATTGAGTGCAAGGATTAAGATGCAAAGTAGAAAGGCTGAGGACTAAACGTCCCTTAAAGAGGTTGCAGTTCTTGACAGTGGAACCAGGAAGTTGGAGTTTTTTCTTGGTATTATGTTTGCATAGTCATACAACCAATGCATGCTTTGAAACTTTCACTGCACATCTGTGCAATGCTGCATGGACTAGGCACCAAGCCAAAGGCTGAATTCCTACGAGTCCGTGCAGCTCCCACACGTTTACAGCACTAGGACCCAGAGGGAGCTTAATTTCTGTGAGTCAGTGCAGCTAGCTGAGCCCGGAGAGCAGTGAATGAGGCTGGAAAGGCAGAGGGAATGTGAATGGCTCTTCTGGCTTGGGAAAGTGTCCACGGACAGGGGTGCTACAGACTACAAAGCAGCTTGGACAACCCTCCGGATTCCCTGTACTGCCGGTGATACTGCTCTGAGGTGAGTGACCCCACAACAGTCAGTTTTCACAAAGCAAGTAATGCGGCTACTGCACCAGTTGTGGAAGTTTGGTATCTTCAAAATTAGCCAATGCATTTTCGCAGTAGAGTGGTTTTTGCTCTCTTGAGGAGGAACAGATCAGATGTCTTTGAAATACGGAGTACTGGCTGCTTAAAAATAGCATTAGCAAGAAAAGCATGGTCTAGCAAAACTGAAAACTGCATCTACTAATGCAGGTTAAACTGCACACACATCTGGAAGGTGTTCATATAAGCATCTGTGTTTCAGCTTAAAGATTGAAAAATATCTTGAGTAAGAACAGCTTAAACCTTAGCAAAACGTAAGTATTCTTCTCATTCTTTTTATGCAGGTATATGATAAATTAGTTTTATAGCAATGTACTGCAGTTACACCTATGTGAAAATTCTTTACTGTCTTTATTCTGAATATTAAGGCTGACTGAACACTTTTTTTTTTTTTCCTCCCTTACGCTAATTTTACTCTAAAACAGAACTCTTTTCTTTCTCTGCTACTATAAACAAATAGGAATTCTGGTAAATCAAAACATGACTGTCCCAAGGCAGAAACCTTTTAGCTACAGACATAGCGATAGAGACTGTATCCTCTAGGATGTCCACTTGGAAAAGCTTACAAACTGCCCGCTGTCTGCCTGTTAGTGACGGGATGGAACTGCCAATGTTTATTGATTTATACGGATTGATAACTCTCTCATCTGATACACTAGTCAGAGACAAAAATGGGGACCCCGGTCAGGGAGAGAGAAGGAATTTCTGTGCCGAGAACAAAAACTGTTTGTGCTTCAGTTGCTTTCTTCACTTTAAATTCTCCTTATATGCTCAAGAAGTTTTAGAAAAAAAGCGAAAGTGAGCATGCTTGTCAGGCTGGTTTTTCCAAGTTGTCACAACTTCAAACTTGCATTGTAACTGCTAGACAGATAATTTATGGGCGTTTTCATGCATTAAAAGTATCACAATAAGTTTTCTGGGCACTTTTTTGCTAAGCCAAAATAAAATGTGACAATTATCTGCAGCAAGATAGAGGGGAAGCTAACTTCCCTATATGTTCATATTCTTTGCACTGCTGAGCTGTTTCTGATATTACAGAAAGCAGGGTTATTTTAAAAACCACATCAACTACCATTTCAGACATATGTCTAAAATTCAGAAGGTTACAACATTTTCCGTGCTTTCCCAAAGAGGCTATAGTGAATGAAGATCCAAATAAACTGAAGCGTTCCCGTAAGTATGATAAGGAATATCTGGCTTTGAAATATATTAGTAATTATATATCTGAATCATTTTGTAACAAATCTCAGCAAAGTCTGGAGAGGAGCCATCCTGACAAATCTGTGCAGTACAGTAATAGTGATCTCACATCTTGATCAATCCCAGCCACTCATCCTAAAAGGATCGGTTGGTCTCGTAATAAGGTAGTAAAGAAAGTGACTGTGGCTTTCTTTTATTCATCCTCTTAGCTAAGCAATGTCCATTTTCTCAATCAAAAGATGACGCTATCTTTTCAGATTACTTCATTTAAGATCATTGGAGGATTACAATGAACACAAAACAATCATTCTAACTCATACGCTAAGTCAAAAGCTGTTACATAGAATAACCAGGCAGTCTATGTAATCACCAGAAGATGTTATTTTAGGTAAACACCTAAAATGTGTATTCAGATTAGCACTCTCATGTCTGAAATGTCTTTCTTTAACAAGATATGCAGAACAAGGGTCAAAGAGAATACATTTCAAAAACAGATTACTTCAATCAGTAGAGTAAGCCCCATAGTTTCCCCTATTGCTCCATAGCTTTGGCCATATAAAAGCGTTCCTTCAAATGCAAATTCTATTAATTGGGTTTCTGTTTCTTTACAAAATATTTTCAGGACTAACAGAAAATTTAATATATACTAATAGGCCTTGATTGAATTAAAGGCAAGTGGAAAAAGTATAGGTAATTTTAAGAAGCTAACATAATTCTGTCGGGTTTTTAGTTTGTGTTTTATGAATAAACTCTGCCAATAAAAAAGAAAGGGTTAATAAAACGACTGCTTTCATTCCAAAAGATTCAATATTCTAACACCAAAAATCAATCCTGGATTGGTGAGTTTGATATATTTGTTGATCCTTCAAATCTCACTCCAACAAGAGAGAGTGAAACTTAACTCATTTCAAACCAGCTACAGCAGCGGTGACCTCTGCTGGCAACTGCCCTCTCCCCACAGGGAATTTTAAGGCTTTTTCAGAAAGTGACCATGAACTACATTTCTAGTTCAGCAGATGCATTTGTAGAAATGTAAGACAACACCTCTGCCTACAAAACTCGCCTCAAGGTGAAGAAAGAGAAAGGCATGTGTAACAATGCTACTACAACTGCATTTCTTCCACAGTAGGAAGAAAATTCTCCCTATGATGAATTTGACTTGAACTGGTCGCAACGACCAGCGTATTTAAAGTGCCTTTCTATGACAGAAGCATCTCCTGCTCTGGGATACATGTCCTATGGGATGCGTGGCTTGTTCTCCTGACACAATGCCCTTTATGCAGCTCTGCTGAATTCATTAAGTATTTGCTT
Source organism: Laterallus jamaicensis coturniculus (assembly GCA_022605575.1). NCBI lineage: Eukaryota > Metazoa > Chordata > Aves > Gruiformes > Rallidae > Laterallus > Laterallus jamaicensis. The sequence goes on from JAKCOX010000038.1 coordinate 1,115,773, forward strand.
GTGTGTGTATTTATACCAAAAATAATGTGGCCAAACAAAGCAAGATCATTTTTACTATGGCCAAGAGATCATTGTATCTATTAGTGAGAGTTACATGCACTGTTATCTACCCAGTTCCATTAATATTAAAGCTACGTAATTTACTCAGTGGAAAGAACATCTCAGACCCTTGGTATAAACCTATAGTATCCCACACACATTGAATGTTGCTTGTAGTTATGGACATCACTTACATTTCAGAAAAAAAGTAAACACAAGAAAAGGTGCATGATGATGAAAGGCCTGGAACACTTTCCATATTTAGAGAAACTACATTGATCACGATTTCTAAGTCTGGAAAAGAGATGGCTGAGAAGAGGTATAACAAAGATATTTATAGTCAGAAAGGAAATGGCTGTTGTCTTGCCTCCCAGTTCAAAAATTAAGAAGCGGGATATAAAACTAGCAGGTGGCAAGTTCAAGGCAAACAAAAGAAAGTGGTTCCTCTCTCCATGCATAACCAAGCAATGGAACTCCCTTCCACAGGATACTGTAGTTCACAGGGGTTCAGCAAGTAATCAGACATACTAAAAGCAAAGACACAAAGTTCAGGAAATCTGTGATTCAAAAATGACTGCTGAGTGGGAGAGTACAACAAGAGACACCATACAGTTGCCCTACTTGTACACCACTTCCTAAAGACTATTTGCTCCTACAGGAGACAGAATAACCTGAATAAACTTCTGTTCTAGTACAGATGCCTCAATCTTCTCCTCGCTGTTTTAGCCTGACTTGACCTATCCTAAAAAGAAGAAAGGTGACTGTATATAATAGTATGGGTTGGCTAGTTCCCTGATGAATGGTGATTCTGGCAAAAGGAAAAGGTAAAGACAGCATTCTTCATTTTAATTTTTGTTCAAGAATTACATATGCTCTTGTAAGTTTCCACTACAGAAAACATTAATGCTGAGACTTACAGTTATTCAGGCAAATCAATCTGAGATACTGGAGAAAGGCCTATGAAAGTGCATTACTAGTTATCTTGTGAAATTCACTGAAATATACTGCAAATGGGAAAATAGAATTCTACTCATATCTTTACAGCCTGTTTATTTGTGGAGCTCACACTTTAACTGAAACTCAGTATTGAACTCAAATATTTTCTACCTGCCTTTGGTAAAAATATTATACATAGATCTAGGTAAAAAGTAGTATGGCAATATTACATCACTAATTACAGTGACAATGTACTTTTCACTCCGAGAACTGCATCACCCTGCAAAACACAACAGTACACAGAATGGCAGTGCAGCCAGTGAAACTCTGATGCCAAGAGCCGTTGGTATATTCTGAGGCTGAAAGGCAAAGAAGTGAGATGTCAGACTGACTTCGCCAACCTATCTCCCCAAGTGTAGCTGACTTGGTGCTGATGCATTGTGTTTTTCAGCCTATGGCATGCACAAAGAAACACTACAATTCAACAGAACTTCCTGTGTGCAAAAGTGGGATTTTGTGCCCACAAATTTTGCTTCTCTGAGTATTAAATATTTCTAAATGAGTTACAATGTACTGCTACATTAACGACTGGCACCTGTAAACAATTATAAGGACAGAGGAGAAGGGATGAAATCAAATCTAATAGATAGGCAAATGAAGATGTAAGATATTGGCAGGCAGAGTCGGAAGGTCACCAAGGTCACCAGTTGGCTACAGCAATTCACTAGTCAGCATGCCTCCAAATGCATTAGCTCTAAATGAAGCATACCCAAGTACACCACGCTGCACAGCTGCTTTAATGTGTTCAGAAGACAACAGCCACAAAGATACAGTACTTGATTACCTTCAGGCATAGCATCTTTGTGACTAAATTCCCATGAAAGACATTTAGATTACACCATTACAACAGGAAAAAACATGCAAAGCACTGCTCAATATTTTGAGCCTGCATCCAGCTATTAAGATGAAAAGTACTGTATCCATGTGGAAATCATATAGATTTCTAATAAATGCACATAGACATGAATGTGACATCTCTGGCATATTATCAAAATCCAAAATTAAAATGACTGCATGAGGTAGTTTGAAATAACATACTTGACGACTTCACTGCCAGGCTTCTATAACATCATTTGCATTTCCTGTGCCATCGTTTAAATAATGAAACACCTTTGACTTTTCCTTTTTCTGGAGGCATTGTTTATTTCCCAGTAAAGAGCCTCTTTTTTTTCCTGGGCTCTTGCATTTACAGCAATGCTTTGAGATTTTCTGGCACAGCAGCTGACACTATCAGATGACCCAAATCAAGATCTATCAGACTCACACTCTCTCTTGCTGGGATCAGTTTCATAGCATGAACATGGCTTCCACATTTCACAGTGGAATACCCTGGAAGAAACTGTGAGATAGTGCCAATGCACAGCAAAAATCCTAACAAATGGCCTAGCCTGCATTTTACAACACAGATCCTAACGCAGTCTACCCTCAGTCTGACAGTCCCTACAAGAATTATCTGAACTCAGTCAGAAAGCACACCTGCAGGAACTACCACCTGATGTAGTTCAAGACTGCTTTTGTTCAGGGACTTTCTAAAGCTTAACATTAAACACAGATTCTTAAACTGATTAAAAAAAACCCATCTTGCCCTAATTTATATTCCTGGCTACAAAATGACATTCCCTTTTCCCATACGGTCCATAACAATGTGCTAATAAAAAATCAGATTCTGTTCCCATTGACTTGTTGCATATCAAAACTTCCATTGATTTCAGATTCAAGCACAAACACAGAAAAAAAGTTAAACCTAAGGTAGGACAATTTCTTTGACTTTGTTTTGAGCCTTGGTTTACATGTTATTGGCAAAATCAGAATGACTCTTTCTGTTATGGAAATTTAAAGCTCCTTCCAGAAATAAAATGAATAATCGATAAATCTGCTTCTTACGCTCAGGGTTTGTCTTTGAACTGCCATATATGTGACAAATGTTGCTGCGTGAAACGGTATGTGGCAAAACCTGAGTTAGCTCAGTTAACAGGTCAGTTAACTGCTCAGAAAACTGATACAAGATTAGACTGTTTCTGACAGTTTTTACCTACAATGAGTAAATTAGCCCAGTATAAATACCCCTGGGAATCAGATTATGTCTTTGACAACTTCCTATTTGATACGTACGGCTTTGCTAGTCTAAAAGTTACTACTTTGATTATTTTCTTAATCATTTCATATTTTTTCCCTCTGTATTGTATAGGTATAAAGGTGACACAGATTCTTTTTGTGGTCCAGTTCACTGATTTACTTTGATTGTCTATATTTTGCTCTTTACACAACCATATGCTCTTAAAAAGTTCTTCAGAGGCTTCTGTGATGAAAATTTGCCAAGCATCTCACTCATATATATATTACTTTGATTATGATATGTTCAACAGCTTTGGCTCACAGAATACATGTTTTTCTATTTTGAAACATATCTTTCATTTTTTTTAATCCTTTATGTGCTGGATGACTCAGGTATGAAAAAGAGACCTGTGCTTGTTCACAAAGAAATTTGCCCTGTGGTGGATGACACAGTCTGCATGTTCCGAAATGCATCATTTCCTGCCCATTACTTCACAAGCCTTTCGAGACACTGTATGCACCAGCCCCAGACCAACAAGGTGTCTAAGGCACATGCACTAAGGCACAGTTATACAAAACACTCATTTGAACCATTCATTGAATCAACTCACAATTCTGATGAGCATAACTATTAATTCAGTCCTACCTAGGAATCGCACTATCACTAATTATGAAAATGATTAAATTGTGGCCTTCAGGGAGAGTCTGCAGGGCACATCATCTGCAGTGGGTCTGCAGGCAAGAAGTAACTTGTCAAACTGTGGAAGTAAGGATGTGTCTTGCCACTGCAGCTGTCCATATCCTTAATTTCCTATTGTTTTCATATGTCAGACTGCAAGTTAACGCTTCTACATAGCAGTTTTTCAACAATGGCGTTTTTCCTCATTAAAAACATCCAAGGAGACACAGAGTAGCCATCTCTGAAAACATACAAATTCTTCTTATTATTTAGATGTATGATGAAAACTTTCTAATTGCAATTGATGTACTGCTACTCTGTACAGTCAGCAGCTGCTCAGAAATTTGTACCTTCATAGGTCAATTTGCTTCAGGGCAGGATGATCTACAAAAGAAAGGGCGGTGGATTTTTTTGGTTTCTTGTGTTGTATTTTTTTCCCCCCAAAAGGAACTATTAATTTCCAGCTGCACTGTATTCATGTGTCATATTTAGGACCCACTTAGTAGGTCCTGATGCATCTGAACAGCAATATGGAGTTTAGGATTGCAACAACTTTGGAAATTCAATCCCACTAACTAAAAATAGGGCATTTCAAAACTGAGATACCCACAGTTCTATAGGGCACTTATACCCTATGCGTTCTATAGGGCACCTGCTAAGAAAAGTATGCTAACCTACACTGCATTCTGTATCAGCTTCTGCTTGCATTTTTGGAAGTGCCTAGGAAACAAACTGCACTTGCTATTGTTGTGTTTACAGTTGTGTCCGTTTGTTCCTAAAGTTTTAGTATGTTAGAAAAAAAACAAAACAAATGCTTTCTAGTAATTCACATTTAGTACAGTTTCAAACTCCATTCAAATTTTACTGCTGTTTCTCTCTACAGATCTCAAGGAATCAAGTACATTATGCATGGGAAATGCTCAAAATCTGAGATAAATACACAAGCATATCATGTTCTTTGTTGTATACTTTTCTGTATGTTTCTAACCTCCTAAGAATTCTTGAGTAGCAGGAAAAATAAATGCATAGTTGTTTGGTTTTTTTAATATTATTGCTACCATCTTCATGCATTGAGAAAAGGACTAAGCATTGTGTTGGACTTTCAACGTGGAAAATACTTCAGTGACAAACATAAATGAACTTTTTGTTTAAAAACCAGTATACAGAACAAATTAAACAAGTCAATTACACAGGGTTCCTTGGGAGGAAAATGGCCTTCAAATAATGAGAACAAGTATAGAACCAAGAACAAATCTAATTAGAAGGGACCTCACAAGGTCATCTGTCCAGATTACTGCTCAAAGAAAGATCGATGTACCATTTACTAGAAGACTAGGATTGAGTAGTCCAAGCAGGAAACTTTCTGCAGTATTATTTTCTTGCAGAGAAGTCAATGCAGAACTCTGGGGATGAGCCAGAGTATAAGCTATACAGCATGGATTCAAGGAATAGCTAGAAAAAGTACATGGAAGTGAAATATACTGAAGATTTTAAACACACTGAAAACCCCTCTGGCACAAGAAAGCTGCTCATCCAAACACTGCAGAAAGACAGGAGAGTGGCTGGAAAAGTACCAGTACATGCTTATGTTGCTCTTAGACATTTCCTTAAGGATTCTGTATTTGCCTCTGTCAGAGTCAAATCAACAAGATGAGTCTTCCATCTTGTCCAGCACAGTCATTCTTATGCACTGATAGTATGTTAAAGGGATTCTCTCAAATGGGGAACAATTGATTATTCTCTGTTCTGACCACTGTGTTACTAGTTTTATTCATTCCCTCAGCAAAACTGATAGTACTAACCACACTTCTTTATCTGGAAGGAAAAAGTACACTAACTGTTGTCAAGAGAAGTACAGAGAGAAAACTCTCTTTACCCTGTTTCAACTCTTTTTACTGTGGGTACAGCATGGAGTCAGTTATTTTCCAATCAATTATCTAACATTCATTCAAGGTTGCTTTATACTCACTTCTTCCCATAATGAAGACACCAGTCCCTGTAATTTAAGGCTGGTATTATGTGTTCATCTATGGATGATCTGCCTCTATACCACATATTAGCTGTTTCATAACATGTTGTTTGCTTATGTTCTGTTTACCAAGCGATCCATAATGCTGTATGAAATGTTTTTCCTCTTGTTATACTTTTTATATTAACTGCAAATATTATTTGTTACTACAGATCACAAGATACACATATTACATAGCTCAGGGCCTACTCTTCTCTGATCCTCTGGGTTCACGTTTTTACTTCTGTCTTTCACTGTATTAAAACAAGCAGTACAATAAACAGCAGAAATAATGTCCTCTTTGGTGGCCAGTTTAATGTCCTCTTTGGTGGCCAGTTTAATGTCCTCTTTGGTGGCCAGTTTCTGGTGTCTACTAAATTTGCTCTGTGAGGTCTGAGTAACATTCAGGATGTACATGTACACATGTTCGCCCTCATATAAATTCGCTAACCAAATGGACCTCTAACACTATAGCTTTTATTTTGGTCAGGACCTCTGCTGATCCTATATTTTCATCAAACTTGTAGAAACACATATCTTTATCATATTATTTTTATTTAGAAACCTACTAGGCTTTAAAACCTCTAGCATGCTGTCAGATGCAACTGACACTCAGCAGTTTCAAGGATCCTTGGGTCAAGGGTTCACAAGACTTCACAAGTGTCATTTCTGTATTAAAACAGAATAAAATCAGGTGATGCTCTTTGTTGAACCCAGTTTGAAGTCTACACAGCAACCAAAAATTGGGTGCTTTGTTATCTGTTACCCTTGCGTAGTAGCACAGAAATATCAAGCCACAGAAACTAGCATGCTTTTATTTTCCATGTCAAGAACCTTCTCTATTCCTCTCCTTGTTATTGGTCTTTCTTATCAATGCTATAAATATTCAACATCTCTCTCTGTTCTGCCTAGATCCAAATCCTCCCTGCCCAGTCATTCTTGCCAGACCTTCCGCTCATCATTTTCTCAGGCACACACTGTAAACAGGAGAGTGCAAAGGTTCACTGCACAGCCTCACATTCCAGGACATTTTATATATGCCAAAAGTGTGAGTTTCTGGCTTTGCCAAAGCATGCAGAGTCACATGCATTAGAGGGACTTTGATCCATGAGCTCTCCCTAGATGCGCATTCCTGCACTGGAAACTGCCCTTGCAAAACAGAATAGTGTTTTGAAGGTCTGTATTAAAGACCACTTTCTTACTCTGTGTGATTTGCCAGGTCCATCCATTCTCATTTCTCTCACTCCTCATTTTTTATTTGAAAGGAAATAAATTAGAAAATTATTCAATGACCTGTAAAATCTTTGTTCAATATTTCAAATTCTTATAAGAATTCGAGTCACTTAAATGCGGTCTTCAGCACTTGACCCATGATCATGTCACCACTTGAAAGTGAAAAACTTTGCAAGAAAATAGCACATTTCCAATGACAAAGAAAAACTGATGTAATATTGTTGGTCAGATTTAAAGTTCCTCTCTCTACCTTCAAAATAAAACAAATTTGGCAAAGCTTGTTTCCAAGTGACATATATTTAAACTCTGACCTTGTGCACAGAAACTAGGTATCTAATCATCTAAACTTCCCTCTGGTTTTGATTTTAAGCAGGCAGAAAATTATCTTCTAAGGTGTTCATCCTGATTATCTGCTTTGAAACTAGCTTGCAACCAAGAAACACCCTCACAAAAAAGTGGAAGTTTGCTAAATACAAACCTAATTGGTTTCTTTAAAAAGATTTTAAGTCCGAAACCTATGAGGAATACATTACTCTGGGGGTGGGGAGGGTGGAGCAGCAAGCTTACTTTTCTTGTGTTGGCCTAATATTATCATGTATTCATCATCTGATGAAAACCTTACTAAAACCAGGCAAATACCAAAGAAAAATCTACTGCTAGTTCCATGATTATGACAACAGTCTGTGGAGTCCCACTTTTCAACAGCATTTAGGATTTTCATACTATAGATCTCATCTGGCTACAAATGTGATCTTTTGTCTCTTTCCACTATACACTCGGGCATATATCCTTCCTTCCAAGTGAGAATCAAATAGCTTGCTTGTAACTATTGATTGTTCCTGACAATTTATTCAAGAGATAAAAGCATTAAGAAAGAATACTGTAATAACATCAAGGCACACATCAAATACCCAGACAAAGGAAATATGTGAATACAGTGTTAAGTGATATTACAGAATCACAAGGTTGGAAAAGACCTTTAAGATCATCAAGTCCAACCGTTCCCATCCTAAGCTAAACCATATCCCTAAGTACCTCATCTACCCTTTTTTTTTTTTTCAAACACATCAAGGGATGGTGACTCAACCCCCTTTCTGGGCAGTCTGTTTCAGGCCCTGAAAACTCTTCCAGTGAAAAATTTTTTCCTAACATCTAATCTGAACCTGCCCTGGTGCAACTTTGTGCCATTTCCCCTTGGAAATGACATGTATATAATGACAGTAAATTTCAAGTACATCAGGGTATTTGAACGAACTATTATCAGCACACAGAACATGGAAACACAGATTGAAATCAGACTTTTCTTCATGTTTTTTGTGGAGCTAGGTAACATCTAGAGTGCAGACATGGTATGCTGTCCTGCCTGCAGGAGAGTGCTAAAGACTCCATGAACATGTTCACTTGGCACTTCACCTATCGTGCAAATGCAATTTCTATTTTTCACTATGGGAAAATAATTTTAGGTATTCTCTTCAGGTAATTGTTCTCATTCTGTCCTGCACATCACTGAGTGATACAGACTAAACTGAAAAACAAACTAGAGTCAAAATTATGTAGGGAAAAGACTATGCATCTTATTATGTTTCCTCTATTGTGACTAATGACTAGACAACAGAGACCAAATCCGTATCAGGTAGCTCACATGTATCACCAGCAGGTTTCCAGATGACCGCAGGTTGTAGGTGCAGCATGTAAACTGTGGAGTAAATGTGCCTAGGTGCTTTATGAAATCCAAATTCTGACGCTTGCATGGTTGAACATAAAAGGTAGAGAAAGAAAGTCTTTTTGGTTTATGTTACCCAGCACAGAAAACCAGAACTGGAAGTTGGCATTTTAAGCTCTGAGTCAGTAACAAGTTTTACTTGCTAGTAGAAGTCCAGTGTGAATTTGAAATGAGAATTTATACCCCTTTCCACCCTCCCCGCTCATACGGGGGAGCTCCAAATTACCTGTTTTATAAGCAAGGCAAGGCACAGAGCAGAGGAAACAGAACTGAACTCCAAAGAGCAGCCCTGACAAAAACCTCCTTTTCTCCTATTTCCTTCAGCTTTGTTTCACTTTTCTCCCAACAATGCCACCTTCAACAAATCATAACATAAAAAGGAAAAAGAGGAATCTTCCATTTCCAGCATGTGTGTTGAATGAAGCTTTATAAATAAATTTATCAACTTGATTCACTGGGAAAAAAAATAGAGAAAGAAAAGTAATTGCTTACTTCATAATAGTAGAGCATAAGGTTCTACTACCTGCTTTGCATAATGTGCTACACTGTATAGTACAGATGAAAAAAATGCTTAATCCAGGTACATGATTTGCAGCCAAATGTCTGTGCTGCAACTTCTGTATTATGTGATAGGCAACTGAAGAAGACTACTCTGCCATATTGTATTGGATCACAAAACTTATGAATACACTAACTGTGACATCACATTAAGTCATTAAGTGTGCTTACAATTTCCTGTATTACAAATGTGATGGAACAGCTTCATATGACAAATATCAAATATTCAAAGCAAGCAGTCAGTAAAATTGTGCAACCATGTGGGTGCAGGAAAAAAAGATGATTCATTTACAGATGTGCTGATGATAAATTTTTCGTCAAGCTGGGGCACATCAGGAACCAGACAAGTATTTAAACAACCACCGTTATTTTCAACTGGAAAACTCCTGCAAAAAATTTGGTATAACCTATCTTCAGCTCCTATTTGAATGTTTTGCTAGATGTCAGAAATGGAACCCATAGAAGTATCCTTTTAGGATTTATTTTTTCAAAATAATAACTGAGAAACCTAGTGACATAAAAATAACCTATTTCCTTCCTTCCCAAATGTGATTTTTGCTGCTAGTAATAATATCTGCAAGAGGCTAGGTAGGTTGGTACTATTTATCTTTTCAAAAGCTTCTAAAAACATTTTTAATTCCCAAAGGCTCTGCAGATTGTTTGTCCCAGAAACAAGGAAGCCTTGCAGCATTGTTCAGAAAGAAGAATGTGAGAGGGCAGGTATCATGTTCCAGTCTGTTCATCTGCACATTACAGTGTAACGTAACGTAAAGCTATAAAATGTAAATAAAGTTCTCCTATTTGGAGGAAGTCCTAGTGAAAATCTTCAAATTAATGCAATTAACAGCTTGACTGAAAATATCCTTTTTATCTAAAACTCATGGGTGATATTTCGAAACATTTCATTGAACTCAGTCTTGATTATGGTTTGGCATTTCCCTCTGTGTAGCCCTGTGCACGGGGAATGCCATTCATACCAACAGTGAAGCAGAGCAGGATGACTCAGCTGAATAATCAGTTTTCTTTTTTCTTATTAAGAACCAGGTATTCGGCTCCCCAACTGCTAACATGAGGATCATCAAGCTCATGTTACAACTCACATAGTTTTGGTCACCCCTGCCTCACATTCCAAAAGAAGGAAAGTAACCTATAATCTACAATCTGTTACACCGCTATATGACTGATGAAGACAAATAGCAATGCTCTACCCAGTGCTTTCTGCTCACCACAAAGTCCTTGTCACTTGGGGGAGAAACATTTGCATTCCTGTTGCTTTCTGATCAAGATTCATCCCTAATTTGGAATCAACCATAAACCAATTTCTATCTAGACAGGTAGCTACTTAAATCAGAGCACCTGTGTTTTGCTAAATAAATCTAGCCACTCCCTTAACTAGAACATAGCACAGAATATGCAGATGAACCATGTCTCTAATTTCCAATTAAAACCTTCACTGCATTTTTTTAACTAAGTTAACAGAAGGAAAAAAAGAAAAGAGAACAAAAAACAAGGCTATTTGCAAAAGTCTTAGGTAAACACAGAGATTTCTTCTTCTTTCATTAAAAGGTAAATTGCAACAGAAACGCAGCCGGTGTACAAGCGAAGGATGTGATCATTTTCATGAAATGCCTGCAACATAAATGGACTTAATGACAAATTTAAACAAATCTCAATTAAAGGCACAATGATTCGAGATAAGACAAAAAACATCCCTCTCCTAGCTTCCCATTAACTAGGTCTCCAAGCATGGAAAAGTCACCAGCTATTGGGAACAGTTTAGAAACTTAATGACAGTAAGAATGACATTCACTGGAGACTGTAATCCTAACTCCAGTGAGCATTTGCCAGAGGCCTGACATGAAGAAACAAGTACTATTTTAAGCAAACTACAAAGCCAAGGGAAAGATTAACATCTGTCAGAACTGGCTACAGATGAGATTCTTATTGATCCTTATATACCATAAGAATTTAGAAAGGCTAAAAGGAAATCTAAAGGAAATAATCACGCATCGGTGGATATTGTTTGCAAACTTAAAATACCTTTCCCAACTTTTCAACTATGCATCTTAAATAGCTGTGTGTGATGCAGTTCAATGTCACATGGCAGAAGAGCTATTTCTTCCAGCTTATTCTCTCTCAAGTTCAGCTTTCTATGAAAAGCGGGGACAGGGAGCAATTTTGTTGCTGTAGCTAGTACTACTGTTACTAGCCTCCAAGCCATTGGTTTTCATGTTTAGGCTATGTTGCTGTGGATTTTGGTTTTGCCTTATCTGTGTCTATCCTTACTAACAAGACTAAGACTTAATTAAAATGCTGTAATTCTGGGAAGAGATTCCAAGTCTTCTTTTAGCAGGGTAATCAGTGTTTCTGAGTTCAAGTTACCATTTTTAATGTCAGTTTGCACAAAGACAGCACTTTTGCATGCAGGCCATAAGTCTTCATGCACACTGGTTTGAACTACATGCTCCACAGTAATGGTGTCAACAGTATTTGCATACCACAGTTAGCCACAGTGCTGCCTCAAGCTGGTGAGTTTACAGGTTTTGGAACTGCCATCCTTCTAAGTAGTTTAAGCAGCCAAAGGCTCTTCATATCTTGCCATGCTATGAACATACTTACATTTGTCTGCACCATTTTTTCCTTACTATGCTGGAAGAAAGCATGATTTGAACAACTGTATTGCACTTGCCAGGTGTAGCCTTAAATATTATTTACAAGTTATTATTTCTGTAGTTTCTTATTCCTACAGCAAATTACCATTCCACAATTTTCACAAGTACCTCCTCCCACCCCAACTCCCTCTATTTTCTATAAAATACAGTGATACAGTGCTAAAAGAAGATTTCTGTAATCATCTTCTGCAAGATCATTTTGATCAAAGTGGGGTAAGAAAACTTGTTACAGCAGGTTAATCATCCCAGTTACCAGAATTCACACACACTAATCAATCGACTGTTCTCACTATGGAAATGGAGAAAAAGGTTCACACCCAGTATATAAGATGGCAAGGAAAACAATAACGCTGGTAAACACAGTAATAGTAATCTCGCAATCAGTGAATCCCACAGAGCTGAAAAGGGAGTAGTGTAAAGGCTTGCAATGATATCAGCGACTAGCATCGCTTTGCAATTTAAACATTCAGATTTATAACAAGCCCAAAGAAAGCTCTAGAAAAAGTGATAGAAACATGCAAGTGCACAACTAAGACAGATGCATCTTTCCCATTATACTTTTTAACTATAGGAAAAAAAAAAAAAAAAGAAAAAAATCCCACAAACCCAAAACCCAAAACCCACCATGTATTCAGCAACCAGGTGATGCCAGAAAAGAGAAAACAAACACGGAAGAACCCTTAGAAACGTTCCTTATGCAAGCGTGTTGCCAAATGCAGATTTAAAAGAACTGTTAAGGCTGACAGGTTAGTCCAACTCCCTGATTCTTGTTCTTAAGCAGAGGTCACTGAAGCCTGAATTTCATTTAAACTTCTCTGCACTTCGTTCCTTGTTTAACGGATTATCATGTATAAGGGACTAAACAGTATGAGAAAAGATCTCTTCTTTACAAACACTTTTCTGTTGAACTTTCCTTTTGCACAGAATAACTATATGATCAGGACTGTTCAAAGACACAAGCATTTATTTCAGAGACAGCTGCAGAATCCCAGCAAGGGAGGACATCTTGCGCTCTCTATCATCATTCACTTCTCTACATACTACACTGATCATCATTCAAGCTTTGTGGGTGGTAAGGATGTTGCAAAATGGTCAGACTACAGTGGCTGCTGGTTCTAAATCCAGACAAACCCCTTCCCACATTTAAATTTCACCTTAAATATCATTTCACCTTAAACACCTGGGCGGAGAAGAAAACCCTCCTACCTTAAAACATTCATAGCAGCTGCCTCATCTCAAACTCTGACTTAAAACAAAGGTAGAAAACTCCTACCCACCCACTGCTCACTGGATCTGTGCCCAGAAGCCCACATCATACCACTAATATATGGGCCAAATTCAAACTATCTCTGCTCTCTGGGATCATTAATCAGTTTTTTGGTACAGCAGCTGCCTGACACACTTAGGATGCTATGAGCTTTGCACAGTGCAGACATTTGGACTGTACTTTTCTGGCCTCATAGGTTTAGTGTCAGGGTCCTAAAGCACAGCTGAGACTCTCAGAGCCCAGGAATGAAGTAACCTCCTAAATCAAGTCACAGTACTTACTTATTCAATTCAGTACAAGGAAACGCAGTTTGAATTTGTTTTTCTAAATATGTATCTTGTGCCTAATGTACAGAATGCACCACGCTTTCTTACTACCTCGGTGGTTTACAGCAGTTGCAAAGCACTCAAGTGTGTAATTTAACAGCAATGGGTTAATACGGAACCTTCTACAGAAGATGAAAGCCAAGGTGCTTAAGAGGAGATGGACTACAGTGAAGACAGGGTAGGGCAGCAACTCTGAGGCAGCTGGTCTCAACATATGAAAGGAGAAAGCACAGAGACTTGCAAATAAAGGACAGGATACAGTCACAACGCATGTGGAGCAGTCAGCACTTGAGGCTGGAAACAAAAAAGAGTATGTCAAGACACAGGCATGACCAGTGGCAGGACTGAGTTCCAGACAATATGAGATTTTACCAGCAGGATCAAAGTGCTTGGTCCTTGACTGTGCTGCCCAGCAAATCAACACAACGGCTGTTCTGTTTGGGCAGGGAATGCACGGGTCAGTCTGGCCCAGATGGAATGATACAGTGCAAGTGCATATCACCTGTGGTTGTTGCTGTATCATTTAGTCATAGTAGCAGTCACAGGCTGAATTTAGGAATGATAATTCCATTCTCCTACTGCTTTTAACTCCACTATTCCATAAAGAAAGGTGCAAAAAATTATTATGATAAAAAGAAAAGGAGCCAGTATTCATATAGATTACTAACATGGACAAAAAACACACTTGTTTTGCTACCGCTTGTGGCACACACACAAGATCACGCACGCAAAAAGACACAACGAGCAAATAAGGACAAGGCAAGTAAAAGAGTGCAAAGAAATAGGAACACTTTCCCAAACATCCTGAACACTTGTGCAGATCAGCTTTGCAATGTTTTACTCTGCTGTCAAATAATTAAGACAATTTTCTAGACTGAAAACAGTTCAGAACAGAAAACAGACAGGGGGGAAAGGGCGGCGGGGGCAGAGGGGGTAAGATAGGGGGATATATAGAGAGAGCATTTTGCATGATGTCAACACATTGACACAGAAACCATACTTTAATCCTAAATGCCAAGTACAAACATACGGAGTGTGGAAGTACATGGGTGAAAATTCCAGCAGCACCAGTTTACAAAATAGCTCTGTCTCTTACAGAAAATGTTGTGGCACCATTGCTTCTGAAGCGCTAGAACTCAAAGATTAAATCCTATTTGCTTGTTGCATTTTCCCGATCATATAGACGAGTTAAAGTACTAGAACAAATAGCTTAAAGGTGTAAGCAATAGTAAGAACTTCATGTTTTCCTCGGTAAAAAAAGAAATAAATGTTTTCTGTGGTAAAAACTAGTGCAGAAGCACAACTTGTGCTTCTGGAGAGCATTGCAACAGTTAGGCAGAGGATGCTGCAATCTGATAACTCTTTTAGTGTTTCTCTGTTTTATACTGTTGCATTTGGTGGTCCTTACAGATTTTTTTTGAGCACAGCTCTTCTACAGACTCTGCTCTTAGGAGATTTTACCCTCTGATTTCGAAGTTGCACCATATTTAAAAGGGTCTTGCTGTGCAGAGAAAGAAAATCCATTTTCCCACCTCTTCAGTGGGAAAACTTTAAGAAATTCAGAAACTACTGAAAAGCTTTCAAAGTTTTTCTTGCACCCAAACTAAACTGCTTGCTTACTTTAGATGGTAAAACCCACCCTATTTCCTGTCTTTGTACTGCAGTAGTTAGCAATTTGAAGGAAATCATCTTGAATGCAAATTAAATGGGGAAGGCAGGTGGTTTACAAGAGTTTGATCATCACTACATCTTTAGAGTCTTCAGGACAAGCTCAGGCTTTGCAATGAGAAGGTAGAAAAATATCTGCTCAAATCTTTCACCTCACATATAGCAAAACAAGGTTCACTGTTCTCAATTTAACTCAGGGCATGTTGGTTTAAATTAAAATGTTAACATTTTGAGCTAATTGAAAGTATTATTCCCATATCCTATGTGGATTTTTAACCAAATGCCTTACTGTAACTACACTGAAGTTAGGCACAGACTGAATGTGACTGCTGTGGGGTCAATACCCATTTCCAACTGCCATGAAAATAATGAAGTAAATTTCTAAAGCTCTCTTGAGTTCTCCTGTCACAATTTCTACGTTACCATGTAAAATACATCATTAGAGAGATAATTCAATCACTAAATAAAGGAGCTGAATTCCACATATCTCATGAAGGTAAATTAGATTTAGAAATAGGAAAGAATATAAGCTTTTTGTTTATTTTGTTTTTAGAAAAAAGGGGCAGGGGGTACAAAAGAGAAAACTTCTATAGCTACTGCTTGGCAAGAATCCTGTCACGCATCACTTGCTACAGAAGTAACTTCTACTGATAGACCATAAGCTACTGGAGATGCCCATTTGATTTAAGTGCTTGTAAAATGACAGGGTATTTTTGGAGGAAGTAAAATGACACAACAGTTTTGGATGGAAAGTCCTGTTTGCACAGTTACATTCTGTTTCAGTATTGACTATTCTCCACCATCTCTGAATTGAGCATCTCCATTTCATAAGGTGGGAATTTTATTTCGCAATTTTTGCTTTATGTCCTTAAGGGTTTTTTAAAATGGAAAATTAATCCAACATTTTACTTTGAACTGCTCCAGCTACAAAACCTTTTGTTGAGTGCAGCCAGATCCTCAGCTTCAGTCAAACATACACTTTAATCTAACCTCTTTTGCTGCATCCTTCCTGTATTTTCACTTGCCAAGTACAGACACACTTCAACTTCCCTTTTGTATTTTCAGAACTCCTGACCCATTAAATTACCAGTGATGCTTTTAAATGGTTAAGCACTGGAAGGTTTGTAGAAGATAAAAACCTTTTTTGATTTAAAGAATGAATGGAACAGGAAAGCCTAAAACACAAACGCATCAAGTATTAAAAGTCATGATGACCTTGGCCATAATTTCTGGATGCTCTCACATAAAGTTCATTTCCAAATTCAAGATCAGGATCATTATAGATGATGGAATCTCTCTTTGGGAATCTGATCGTGACATATCAGCTAAATTTTATTTTTACCTCCTTTTTTGAGTCACCACTACACTACAAAGCATGTCCAACTGCTAAAAATAACATGTTTCAAATTTCTTTGCACAGCGGATAAAAAGTGAAAAAGAATAGCAAAAAAGAAAATTATGAGCTTGAATAAAATTAAATGCTAGTATTGCTGTTAGGGTTCAGATGGTTCTTATTAATCAGGGTTTGGACAAGAATCAGGATTTATAATCCCTTCTGAATAGCTAGATTAAGACCACTGGTTGGAAAAGTTTACTGGCCCTTAAAGACATTGTATTTTTCTGCCTTAACTACTTTTGGCTTTAGATGGCATAGTAACATTTTAATCTGATTGTCCTCATACTTTCCTTTCCCAGGTCAACTTCAGTTTGATTTTTGTAGTTTCATAAAGTCTGAAATTCCAGTTCTTTCATTTCTGATCATTTCATCTTTGAAACCTCAAGACCCAATATAACAACTTAAGACTCTTGGCAGAGCCAGCTCAGGATCCATTGGGAAAGGTGGGGAGGAGAGAAGGACAGGCCATGCACTCGCTC
Source organism: Laterallus jamaicensis coturniculus (assembly GCA_022605575.1). Lineage (NCBI taxonomy): Eukaryota > Metazoa > Chordata > Aves > Gruiformes > Rallidae > Laterallus > Laterallus jamaicensis. Next base: position 1,132,872 of record JAKCOX010000038.1, read on the forward strand.
TCATGCAGTTTCTTTGACTCACTGCTGAGGTGGGATTGACAAGCCTGTAATTACCAAGGTCTTCTTTCTTACCCTTCTTGAAAATGGGGATATTTGTCAGCTTCCAGTCAACTGGGACCTCTTCAGATTCCCATGACCATTGAAAAAATAAATCAGAGAGCTCTTGCAATGGTATCAGCCAGCTCCCTGAGTACCCTGGGATGAATCTTATCGGGGCCCATGAACTTACATGAATCAGCTTTTATTTATTCAAAAACTTTATAGGCATGGGATAGATTTATCCCATTTATGCTACAGTAATTTTCCTGTCAGTCAGTACTCAAAATATTTAGTCATTCCTTCCTGCCGATGAATTAGGATTGACAAAAACCTGCAGTTCAATAAAATTTATAGATACAGTTTAATCCTGATATTGAAAGTTCAAATGTAATCATCACCTGTCAATCATTAACTTCATGATTTGTTTTATAGATGATAATATAGGCACGATGCATAACTGTACTATGCTCAGATAACTATTTCTGGCCAGCATTTCTATTCCTTACTCAGTGTTACCAGCTTTACGCCATTGAGGCCATTGACTTCAGGAGAATCAGATGCACATGCTCACTGTGACAAATGGAGCCGCATTCCATTGCTAGTTTTTATTGCTATAGCCATTGTGACCTGAAGATCATGTATTGTTTTCCAAAGGAAGTCACATTTTAGGTCACTGCTGATGACTCTAAATTCCCATGAGCATATTCTACATGTGAGTGCGTCAAGGATGCCAAATATTACATTCTTAGAAATAGAAGTCTCGATTATGTTTTATAACTCACTAGTTACAAAGTGAACCTTTTAAATTTAAGCTCTGTCTGTCCTGTGTCGTGAGCCGCTGTCACCTACTGCAAGAAATCACCCGTTGCTGCAGGCTGGATCTGTCCCATCAGACAGCATCACTCAGCACTCTGTGCTCTGAGGGAATGGAGTATCAGTGAAGGTGATGGGCAATAGACTTGCTTTTTTTCCTCTTTTGGGGCTTATCTGCAGAGGCACTAGCAACTGAAATATTTATGTATTGGTTGGGGAGGATACTGATAAAATTAGGATCCTGCAAATAAGTCATTCCCATAACTTACACCCCAATAAGTATAAAATGAACGCTACGAAGTAGAGTTTTCCAAAGCCTTTCTCGTTTCCGATTTGGAGAATCCCCACCCAGCAGGTCAAGACTTGTAGTGCTATTTTCCCTTAAGTACCCAAAATGGTCAGATGCATCATGGGCTATCAAGCACTCTCATCACTACCCCTGCCTAGACTCAACTTGAGTCAGAAGGTAGGTATTTGTTGCACATCCCGTGATGACAATGATCACAGTAGACATGATGCATGCTTATTGCTGCAGGGCACCATTTTTCTAAAGTCTACTGTTCTCCCTAGAAATAGGAACATTTCGGTACTGGAGGCACAAGGAAGTGTATGAGACACAGGTAGCTTCCAACTGGCTCTTCAGCATACATAAAGCTCTTATTTACAGGATGAGTCACTGTAGATGTAACAGAGGAATTAAATTTGAGTGCATTAGAAATTCCAATTCTCTTGCTCATCAGCTAAGAACAAGGGAAAGCTGAAATGCATTGCCTCTGACACTGCTCTTAGTCATAATGATTTCAGGATTCCCTTCATAGCCTCTGAGGTCTCAGAATGCTTTTCCTTGAATTAAATTTGCTAAATTTTACTTCATATACCTGTTTGGATGTTTCAGTGATGAAGATGTGCCAGTAAATACCTTCCCAGAAACTTCAGCAGCAACTGCCTCCCTCATTTCTCTCTTATTACCAGAAGCAATGAGATAAAACTAATATGCTACTTGTTGCTTATTTTTTGTGACCTCCACGATCCCATCTGCTGCAGAGGCAGCCAAGCATATCATCCATCGTTGCAAATAATGACAGAAAACAAGCAGCAGTTTAGTGGCTGCAAACCATCTGCCACCAGTAGCATGAGCACAGCACATATGCTCCATATTGTGACACTAAAGAACTGCACACATTTCACTGCTGTGTCAAATGCTATGTAGTGTGAATTTCTTTTGACATTACTGAATAAAGCAACCACTTCTAATCTCTGAAATGAAGAAGTCTAATCAAATATATTGGAGACTCTACTGGCTCATTCAACTTTGAAAACTATTATTTCCTGCTAATCATGAATATTGGTATTCCTCTATTTCCTGTAGTCTGAATTAGAAAAATGATAAATTAGATGTGTGTTCTCATAAGCCTTCTGCAGGAACTGAATGAAACTTGAGAGTAAGTATGCTGTTTACACTGAGTTCACTTCAGAAATATGCATCACTTCATAAATTCGAGATACATCAGCATTTCTGTAATCATGAAGACAAAGCAATTCAAATACCCTTTCTGCTTATTTTTTTACATATCCCTAAAATACACTAACAACTTCAAGAATGACTGAAAATAACTTCCCAAATTTCATCATGCTTTCGATTACAACCTTCTATGCCTATGCTTATTTTTATTTAGAAAATCATTTACTTGCTGTATTTTATTGGGTCGAATTAAGCAGTAATTTATCTCCTCTCTTGCTACTGTAAGAGCTACTTCAATGGCATTGGGTGAATGTGCAATTAGAAGGCTGCACTGTCTTCTCTATTAAAGTAAGGCACTAAAAGTATTCCACATTATGGACAAACACTAACATTTCACTAACATTTTCAGATGGTAATAATACACAGCCCAAATTCAATTCCAGTGCTTCACTTTACCTAGTCAGGCTTTAGTGGAAGCAGCAAGATACCCAAGAAGCTCAAGACCTAAAGACAGACAGGTCTTCTATCTTATCACTGGCTTCTGTGCTCTAACACCATAATCAGTACTCTGTGTGCAGCAAATAGTGTCTGGGATAAAAACTGAGACATAATTAAAACTTTACTGGTGTATTATGGACACCAAAAAGGCTTCCCAAAGCATTTCGGAAAACTATGTCTTTCAATTCAAGCAGCAGCATATTTCATGCAAGCTGAGGAAGCTCCTACCTGTTTAGTGCTATGACAGCAATTCCGTGTGGTGCCAGAGGTGTGCTGGTATAAAATCAAGCCTTGGTCGTAGTTTCCACTTCATACTGGTAGATCTATAACACAGAAGTATGGCTTTAATTACCAATTGCTCCACCAGGCTTTTATTTATTTTCCTGGCCTTTCAAGTCTCACATCGTGAGATTCCACAAAGCAATACAATCACCATATTTACAGAACTGTATAATGCTAAGACAAAACACTTTTCTTCTCAAAGGAAAAAAAAAGCCCACACTCTTTAAGAAAAGCAAGAATACATTCCAACCAGACATGACAGAATTATACACTTTTAAAACACAGTGCGTATACTGATCTCAAACGTACTAAAAATGAGAAATTTTTTCCTGCCCACACCAACCCCACTCACATTTAGCAAAAACACTTGGCAATAAACACTCAGATCACATTGTCTTCAAAAGCTAATTGCAAAATTAATTTGACTGAAAGCTGAAATGCTTTCAGTGCTGAATCCACATCCTCAGCCCTTGGAGTTCACTGTAGAAAACTCTTCTGTGTTTCTGAGTGGAGAGTAAGTCATCACTCTGTCAAAATCCGCATTTTTTAACCTGTCATTTGGCGGCCTGATCTTGAAACTTTGAGGTGTGACTGAAAATTATTACTCCAGTTTGTCTCAAGAGAATGTATACTAAATTCTGACCCAGTTCAGTCTGACTATTGATAACAATTTAGTTTACAGCACTTGGGGGACTCAGACAGTATACCAACATTAGGAAGGGATAAATCATCTGTGTAGAAATGCAAGGGACACTGTAAGGCAGGGATTTGACCTGAAGATGACGACTGTGATTTAACAGTAGGATTCTCTCACTGTATATCTGTAAAATAAACCTTAACAGTTATCGCTATTAAAGTGCTGGATGACTGTCAGATGGCCTAGCGGGGAACCTTTAAATTTATTTGTGGGGAAAATTTCTGTTGTCCTTAGTCCTGACAAAACATTTTGCGTCACCTCACAATGACTGACTGCTCATGAAGTGCCATATATATATATATATATGAAAGAACAAGAAAGAAGTGCCATATGTGTAAAAGAACAGCAATACTCTTGAACCTGCAAAAAAACCTGGATGATGGGTTTCTAAGTACTGTTTCTAGATGAAACAAGGTAGTACAGTCAGACTACAATTTCTGCTGGAAACTGAATTATTAGAAATGCACTACATTGGCAGCAAAGAACACCCACCCCAACTGTTTCTCTTTGTTGTATAGATATGAGAAAAAAGAAAACTGTTCTTAATCTCATGAATGATTCGGAGTGATCTGAATGCCCTGGGACCGGAGTCCCAGAGAGCATTTCCCTACTGGAAAGCTGTCCGTTGATAGTATTGTGGCCAAATGTAACTGGAAATAAGGAATATTATAAAACTATTAACTTTCTGAAATGAAATTAGACGGGTTTGAAGTACATTTCAAGTAGCAGGTTTTCATCTGCCTCCCCAGCCTTTCCTACGGAGTCGATGAAAGGAGGAAATCAACCCACTTTACACACAAATGTAAACATTCACCTGGAATGTAACAAAACATTATGTTGATGTTTTGCCAGTTACCATCAAATATATATAATATTACTCTGTGAAAACAGATAATTTCAGAAGCACACATAACCGCAAAGGACCCTCCTCTGTTGGTCAAATCCATTAAGCCCCTTGTAACACTGCTTTTAGACTGTTCTGCTTTTACTAGTGGTGCCTTGGCTGGATGATTGCCAAATAAGCAAAGAAACAGGAGACTGATCATATATATTGCAATTGTTACCTTTTTCAGACAGCCCTTAGATCAACTGCTAAGTACTGCATTTGTTTTACTACAACCCCCTATGAAGCATTCGTGAACAAACAGCATTTTATATAGTTGTAATGTGTCACCACTCCCACTGGTGGTGCTGAGCCCCCAACTCTGTAATCCTGAATGCAACAGGATACTTTTTTACTCAGTGGGAACAGTAGGTAGAGAGGAATAGTATATAGATGCATCAGCATCATTTGAATAATACTGCATCATTTACTGGATTCCACCACAACCGGGAATCCGGGAAAAAGTAAAAGAACTTACAAAAAAGACCTGCTGAAAATAAACTCTTTTGTGGTTAAAAACCAGCCAGCTGGAACTCAAGCAGTGTTTTCTTAGGGTGGCAGAACAGTTGGAGAAGTTGTTGGGATTATTTTTGGCAGAAGCCAGCAAATTATAGCTCTATCATTACTGTTGCTAAACTGTCAAGGGTTCACTGAAAGCTCTATTACTTTACTAGTACATTCTTTCAAAAATACAGCATATTCAGCCTAGTAGCATGAAGCTTTGTATTTTAGAACTTACTTTAACCTGATGCTTTCATATCACTGTAACTAGCCTAATACTTCAACCACACAGGTACAGGAGAACACGAGCCGTGATCTATATACATCAGTAAAATCAAAGGTTGGACCAAACCTTTGCAGAAGTGTCGCACAATGTGATGCAATGAACATGTAACATATTGACTTCTGTGGCCAGCACTGCTTAAAAAAGGGCTTGGAAGATTTCAGCTGGATTTTTAAAAACTACGTAGCTTGTATATGGACCTTGATATGAGCCTAACCTAGCGGCTATTGTTACCTGCAGCCAGCTCTCCCATGGGCAGAGGTTGCGCAGGTGTAAAATTAATCCAATTCATGCTTTAGCCTTAACAGTGTGTTCTCCTTTGCAAATGCACTTCAATCCCCCACTGAATCCTGCAGTACAGAAATCACAGAATCACAGAATCTTAGGGGTTGGAAGGGACCTCGAGAGATCATCGGGTCCAACCCCCCTGCCAAAGCAGGCTATAAATATCTTATACAACCCTTATTTACCTTATTAAATGGAACAGAGAAGGTATCCAAGTATTTAAGATGAATAAAATACCATTTCTATCACTTTCAGTGGCACTCATGAATTTATAAACCAAAATGTACTCTGCTGAGCAGCTGTCAGAATGCTGGATTTAACTGGTAAAGAAAATAATGGTCTTCCTTTGAACTGGGGTCTATGTGACCACTCGCAGTGCAGTAATTAAGACTAGAGTTATTTCTGCCTTTACAGTAGCCAGAGGACAATCATGTAATTATGTGCCTTCGTGTGTCTGCAAGTCTTGTATCTTCAATCCTTCTCAAAAATCATCTGCAATCAGATAATTCTCTGCCAACAAATTGCAATTTTTGATTTTCCTTCTGATTACCTACCAAACTGATGAAGAGACTTCCCTGCTGTTGTAGCTGTTGCTTTCAGCCCACTGCTTTCCTGTTCTTCACAGGGCTTCAGCAGCTAAACTTATTTTCTGTCCAATTTCTCCTTAACGGCAACTGCATTTCTTCACGCTTAGCTCAAACAGCAGCGCGGGGATGTGAGAGGCTAGAACTGCCCTGCTTTGCGCCTAGCTGATACATCAGGTGGAACATTACCATAATGACAATGTTACCATACACATTGACAAAAACTCAAAGGAGAAACAAAGTTTGCTTTCCACTGGCTGTCCAGAATGTAGGGTTGGATGCATGCTGGCAGCCCTCCTTCGGCATCTCTAAAGGACTTTCAGTATTTGGGGCATCATAAGAAGAGAAAGCATGGGGTACAAACTGTATAACTAAGGTGTGTGCACAGCAGATAACAGACAGGGCATAGATAGGTTCATGTCCTGCAGGTACCACAAATGTGCCTGGTTTTGCATGTTTGAGTATTGACAATAGGAGCGCACCATTTTGAAGTACTGACAGGAAAAGGAAATGGGGCTAGTGATAGCGTTGTTTAGACCAGTCTGGACAGTCAAGCAACGCAGCCACTGAGCTTTGCATTGGCTCCATTTGCTGACACATAAATTGCAGTGCCTTTGCATGTAACCAGACTTGCTTACCAGAAAAAGAAGGGGGGTGAGGGAGGGTGGGGAGAGGGGTCTAGGCCTTCATTTGTCTATTGCTACTGTGCAAACGTAGCTCAGACAGTGGCATCAGCAGGTAGCACTTTACTCTGCTGAATCACTCCTGGTTTTGGTACACCTAGAAGATGCCCAAGAGGGATCAGGAGCAGTGGATCGCTAAGAACGGTCTGGTAAAAGCAACAGAATAAAAGTAGTTCTGTCTTAGAAATGTGCTGCTCTTCAAAGTCTGCACTTTAGATGTCTACATTGTAACAGTGAAGAAGGTACAGTTCAAAGAGCCAAGCAAGTAGACTTGTCCCTATGCTCCTGCTATCAAGTGGGAAATGGTACTGAAAACACTTATTTCCTGGCTAATTACTGAAACAAATACTTCTACTTCTAGTGGAACACTGAGTAAGAAACGCCCAGCCTCAGCTACGCTGTCAAACTGGCCAGATGGCATGCTGCACCCAACCCCAGCTCAGCATCTGGATGAGATAAAGACCTTGCTAGGGGAGCAGTTTTTTGTGCAGTATACTCAGAGGTAAGCACAATGCATACTCTTCTCAGAGCAGACTGAAATCATCTATTACCAACTGAACACAGTAACCTGACAGCCATAGAAGCAGCATTTAAATGACACTTGACCAACATACAAGTGGGGAAGAAAGTTGTCATACTGAACTTAAATCACTGGCCTGTCTTCTGAAGAATGAAGACAAGGGCATTTTTGGAAAAGCTTAGATCTTTGACTAGTTAAATGAGTTGCTACATTGATACCACTAGGTAGCTATTGTCTGGCTAAAATGGGAGTTTCCACTTACTCTGTCCTCTTTTACTCTGTCTCCAGATATCAAATCTTTTGTGAGGAATGCTTACTTATAATAAGAGACGGTCCACTGAGAGGTCACAGTTCTCATTTGACATCATCTGGTTTAGTACAGGTTTTACACTTTTGGCACTGAAATAGTGATAACCTTTGTGACCAATGCTACAGATAACCAGGTACTACCAGCACTAGAATTAGCAGCTGTGCATGTCCCTGGAGGTTCAAGTGGCTGCACGGGGTATGCACCATGAAACACTTCTAGAAAGCCCCATGAAAGGTTCTAATAACCATATGACAAAGTTTAAAAATAACCCATCGAAATAACCTGTAAAATATCTGTGTCAGCAAAAAAGTCCACAATCTTCACAGTCTAAGGCATACCTATTCTTTAAATGTTAACCTTTTCTGTCTTGTCATCTAGTCCGCTTTTTTAATCTCTCAGTTTCTATTCTCCATTAATTTAATAATTTATTAAAATATTCAATTTTGCATCTTCTGGGTAACTACCAGGTATCCCAAATACATTTTGTCTGTGTTTGGGCCACAATCCCCACAGAATGCTTTACCACAAAGAAAGGAAACACGTGGCAAGTTGTGGTTTTTTTTAAAGAAGCAAGCACATGAGATCTTTCCAATTTTCTGTTAGTGGCCTTAAAACAATAAGCCCCACATAAGAAACTCAGAGAAGGAAGACAAATGTAGCTAAATTTTAGAGCAGTGAATGTTGTATAGCATAAAAACAGAAAGAACTCTCTGCTGACATTGCAATGTCTCTTTCCTATAGAAGGAAATAATAAAAATAGGGTTTATGTATAAACACAATAGGTTGAGGCTGCTATGGGCATGTCTAAATAGTGCCTGGATTTTGTTCTGCAAACCTTTTCCATTAACATTTCTGTCGGGAAAGCCAACTCTTTAGAAATGTAATGAACCATCTGATTTTAATTTGCTGGTAGAACAAGGGGTTACTCTCTGAATCGTGCATAGCCAAGCTATTGAGCTACATCCAGCTCTATTTCCTTATACAGATGATGATGACTGCTCAAGCACGAGCAGCATGTGGGAAAGCAGCAACCCTCAGCCTTGTTTTAGGCGAATTAAAGTAGCTTTGGAACAGTGAGGATTTTTCCTAGAAAATGTCTGTCCTTATCGTCATTTTATCCCCCAATTCTTTCAGTCCAATCATTCCACAGAAAAACTGTTAACGTGGCTTTTGTCCTTTCTCTTCTCCCCTTGATGCAGGGACTGTAGCACCTTCACCCTCTTCAGTCACTATCTTCACTTGGCATCTCCTGCTGATTTCCTAGATGCTTATTATAGAATCACAGAATATACTGAGTGGAAAGGGACCTATAAGGATCATTGAGTCCATCTTCTGGCTCCACACAGGACCAGCCAAGTCAGCCTGCCCAGCCCTGCACAAATACAGCTTTCTATTTCATTTCAGGTCTTGTCTGAGATAAGACTTTCCACAAAAGATCCTATGGGACATCTTAGGATTCTGCATTTTCTACGACATGGTGCTCTAGCAAAGCTAAAGCCCTGGTTGAGTGCTTTAGTACTGCCTAGGATTCTGGTCTGAAAAAAGCTGAACAGAAACAGATAGAGGGCACTTCCAACAGTAACTGACCCACACCCAGAAAAAACATTAAGATATGCTGGGAAATCACAGTGTAACTGCAGAGCCTGATTCCTCTTTTACAAAACCCTGTTTGTCCAGTCTGTGTGCGGCTGCCTGCCTGCTGGCTGGACACAGCATATTTCAGGGCCAGCTGAGACATGTCAGGCAAAACAAGGCAGAGACGGGGAGGAGTCTCACTTGATAGGGGCTTTTTTTCTGTTTATACCCTGTCTCTGCTTATAAAGTCTTCACAGAGGAAATACAGTGTCTGCCCTTAATTGCAATTTCAGATCATTTTTGAATGTCTCTTATTCCCAGGATGCCTGCTGCTGATTCGTTAACCCAACATGTGGCTGGATTAGTCAACACATGGTAGTTTACCTAACAAGGTATTACTGCTGCTGGTTTTCCAGCATAAAATTGTTCTTAGTGAAGTTTCAGACATTTGTCTCACATTTTTCCATACCCAAACAGATGCGCCTACTCCTCAGATCAAAGGAAGACTAGAATTGGCACTGGATCTGCTATGCAATTACATTTGTGGAGCTTCTTGCTCATGGCACTCTGAAAAAAGGAAGGTGTTTCCCAGTACTACAGTCACAACCATTTGAGCTATGCTATACCTTATATGCCAACCCAGAAGTAGCCTGTAGCCCACAGTCCTCCTAATGAATGCTGCTATTTGTCCTGACAGGCAGCTTGAACGTTAAAAAAATCCCATCTGCCCTGCTAACATGTGATGCCTGAGCTCTTCTTGGAAGGAGCTTGGGCTTTATCTGCCCCAAATCAGCAATGCAGTGCATCCCAAAAGGACAGAGATACAGCCAGAGCAGTGGGGCCTGTCCATATGGTAGGTAAGCATGGCTGCTGAGTGTGTGATAATGGCACGATAAACTGGGGCATCCCCCCCTTCCACAAATAAGTAGTCCCCACCCTAGCCCCAAAGAAACATCTGCAGACAAATTAACTGAATGGACATCTATTTTAGCCAAGGCACTGCTTCTACTCTCACTACACTGCAGGGTATTTGCAGCCAAGAGCCCAGCCCTGGCCAAAAGGTTGCTGCAAAAATCATGCAAGATTTTACTCCTGGGAACATGTTGTCGCCATATGGTCTCCACATTATTAACACCAAACAAGTGCTTCACAAACAGTGTTCTAATAACAAATGCCAGAGGAATTAATAATAATCTAGCTATTATTTTCTAATGTTCTCACTTTATTAAGAACATTTATGCTTTATGAATGAGCTCTTCCGGAAGAGCAACATCTGGCACCCACATGAATAGTTGATGAAATCTCTAGGTTCCTGGGTTTCTTACAAATTTATGGTCAGCTATGGCATCCATTTGTGCCAGCATGGCTCATAGTAACGTGACATTTTTCTTTTGTTCTAGGTGCATAGCGTAATGTCCATGCTGTACTACACTCTGATTGTAGCTTTTTTGATCGGCACACAGGCAGCTCCAAAGTCTGAGGACAATGCTCCCCTGGAGTATCCTGCAGAACTCTCCCTTCTCAATAGCCACCGGAGCAACAGACACCACATTCCCAAGGCAGCTCCACAGACAGCCCATGGCTACTCTGCTTGGATGACAGGTAGAAGAGAAGCTATAAATATTACCATGGACCCAAAATTTTTTAAGAAGAGGCGTTTCCGGTCTCCTCGGGTGCTGTTTAGCACACAGCCTCCCCCAGTGTCAGGACAAGGACAGAATATGGGATTTCTCAGCAGTGCAGGTTCTCTCAACAGAACTGCAAGGACCAAGAGGACCACACACCCCATACTGCACCGGGGAGAGTTCTCAGTGTGTGACAGTGTCAGCATGTGGGTTGGGGACAAAACCACAGCTACTGACATTAAAGGCAAAGAAGTGACAGTGTTGGGAGAGGTCAACATTAACAACAACGTTTTTAAGCAGTACTTTTTTGAAACCAAGTGCAGGGACCCTAAGCCAGTCTCCAGTGGGTGCCGAGGGATCGATGCAAAGCACTGGAACTCTTACTGCACCACAACACACACCTTTGTCAAAGCGCTGACCATGGAGGGCAAGCAAGCAGCTTGGCGGTTTATTCGAATTGACACAGCCTGTGTGTGTGTGCTCAGCAGGAAGTCAGGGAGACCCTGAGATGGACCTAAGCCCCACAACAACATCCTCCTACCCCCCCCTACCTCAGTCTGTAAATTATTTTAAGTTATAAAGGACTGCATGGTATATTTATAGTTTATACAGTACAGAAAGAACCTCATTATTTATTAAACTTTTTTGGAAATCTTTTGTGTTATGCAATTTATTTACTGGCAGAACCCTCAAAAGATCTTCATGGTTGTCTCATTCAGCCCTACACCAGCAAAATTCTTACAAGGCTGAACAATCTTTGCTCACCATTCTACAAAAAGAAAACATTTTTCACACAGTTTCCACACGTATTCCTCTCTTCCACAACAAAAAAATTTTCCTCTCAAAACCTGCCTGAGTACTGTGACAATCTTGTAGGTTTATTCTGAATTGAAAAGTTTAGTCCTACTACCAGAAGACTGAAAAAGACCTTTCAAATCTTGCTTCCAGCTTTACTAATTATCCATCAAGATATTAATCTTACATAATCAAACATCTTCGTGAACCACTGGTAGAAACATAGTTTTTCATGTTACTACATAAATTTCCAAGTAAGACCTTTAGTGCATTTTTTTTAATTGCCAAAATATTTTTCACGGCAAAACTAATCCATTCTCATTTATTCTGGAACATCTGTCTGCCCCAAAGTAGAATCCAGATGTATGTATTTTTGCATTAAAGTGGCATTTTACAGCTCATTACTTATGAGCTATATTAGAGTGATGGGGTTGCAACTGTCAATGTACAAGTTCATGTGGTTTATAATTAAAATCTGAAAATTGTCTCAAGCTAGTATTTTGGCAATAGGGACTTGACATAGGAGCAAGCTCTTTTCACACATGATAGAGTAATTAAAAAAAAAAAATCATCATAGAGGCTGTGTTTTGGCAAGGACCCCCAAAATAACTGTGCTCATAAGTTCTGTGCTTTGGAGAACACTAATCCCTAGAAATATATGGTGGAGCCTGAGGCCTGTGATGGGTGTTTAAGTCATTGCAAGCTGAATAAAGCTGCAGTTTCTCTCTCTGTCTCCTATGGAAGAGCAACTGTTACCCTTGCAGAAACAAATACCATTACAGTTTTTCAGCTCGGTTTCTAACACATCCTAGAGGGCACACTTTCACCCTTGCCTTCCCTCCTGTACAGTTATTTCTTTAACGAAAAAAGCAGACCTGACATTTGCCTCTTCCATGTATACAGCAAAGAAGGGCAGCAGATCTCTGGAGAAAATGCTCTGTGGTAAAATACTGCCAGTAGAAATACCCAAACCTAAGCAAGACACATTTTCTGGTACTATAATGCCGGTCTGTGTGAAGTGGAAGGCACCGAGACAGAGACCACTCCTGATAATCATTGGTATGTCACATTTCAGCCCCTAGTAGGTGGTTATGGTGTGGGACAGCGATAATCCACTGAGAATGTTTTGCTCTCTCCAGAACAACATATTTGCAATATTTGTATGAATAGTCAGTTATCTGAAAGGTCAAGGACAGGGCAGGCTCCTTACTGTCCTGTGTCCTCCAAATAATGACGACTTGTTCCAGAGCTGGGGGAGGCAACGGAGGCTAAAGAATACTTCTGGGGCAATCATGTAGGCCATCAGATGCTCTGACACAGCAGTAGAACACAACAGCAGTGACGGGAGACATTAGTGAAACACACAGTAATCTAAAGCAAAAAAAAATGCTAATTAGAGCATAAACCCACCTGTGCTCTTTGATGGTCCGAAAGCAACAGACAAAAGTAATAAGCCTCCTCTGGAAGTGCTCTTTATCATGCATGACACAATGCAACTAGGGAAAAATGGCACTGCTACCCATGCAGGAGTTCCAGGTTTATGGCGACTCACATGACTTTACCACTGACATAAAAAAACCCCACAGTTGAAAGTGCCTCATGAATGCATTTAGTAATTCCAAACACGCGTAAGACTTGGCATTTCCTCAAAGTGCCCGGAGACTGACGACCTTCTTCTTAAAGCAATCTTGAGAGCTGGCATTCCTTCCACATCCAGCCTACTTAGGAGTTCCTCTGACTTCACCTTAAAGCACACTCTTGCCAAGAACAAGGTACCTATAACACCCAATCTGAGGGAGGAAGAGCTATTATTAAAAACTCTATGAACTATTGTTGTAGATCTGGACCTTAATTAAAATTTCTATTAATAAACATTATGGAGGAAAGTTTTTATTTTTGTCTTGTAGATATTAATGCAACCTATTATTCCACATTTACCCCTTCAGCTGATTTTTATTTTGTGCTCCCAAGACTGCAACTAGACTACGGGTTCATCTTTGATGAGAATCATCTATTGTGTTATTGACATTCCTTGCCTGTTCATTAAAGAGGTCTCAAAGGGGAGTGTAGAAGAGTGAAAATGACAGTTTGATACATTCATACTTGATCTTGATCCCACTGTTAATTGCAGAATCTGGAATTCCAGACCTAAGAGCTATAAGTCCAAGCCTATAATCTAAATTTTAAGAGCATACATCATTTCTTTCCCTGCATATATGTTCTTGTTATGCCTGTGTGACACATTGATGCGACCAATGATCTACAGAGTAGTGGTGAAACTCTGTAAGAAATTATTTAATGAGAATGAGAGGTTTTACAATTACAAAACAAGAAAAGGAAAAGTGTGTTTTTATGAGAAGCACTGTCGTATTTGATTTTTTTTAACCGTGCACTTAAGTGGCAAGATAAGGCACCAATCTGTGTGACTCAGCCTGTAGCACTCAAGCTTCATTCCACCTGCAGATATTTGTGCCATGTTTCAGAACTAGGATTTAAAACAGTGGTTCTAGCCACTCTTGCAGTGACTGGTGTCACACTTCCATGTTACCGCCAGCAACAGAGAAACATTGGTGAGGCCCAAGCACAAGGTCTCATGCAACCTAAAGAGATATCATACAATAAGGATACTCGAAACAGCCAGAAATGAAGTACTGGACTGACTGCCTAGAGGCATAAGAAACTGTCATCTCTGGGGACGTCAGAGAGATGAGACACATAGCTGCCAGAAATGCTTCTACCTTGAGTGAGATGTAGGACTACACAATTTTCAGTGACATTTGCCACAACATGCGTACTTCCAAAAAGAGAGTTAAATTATAACTTTCTGCTGAAGTCATGCTCAGTTGTCAACCTATCTACAGAGAGCTTAAGAAAGAACTTCCAAACATTTTCAGTTATGTTTTCAAACCCTGTTAAACATACAGGGTTTTTTGAATTTCAATACATGGATCGAGGAGCACAAAATGAATGCAGTAACTGCTGTGTAGAAACTCACAAGTACTACTGGTCTACAGCACAACAGGCTGAGTAAATAAAATCATAAAGAGGAAAAAAAAACAAACAAACTGGGAGAGCATTTTTTATACCCCTGTTGATACTCTGGAAGTTTAGCATTCTAAACCATATTGAAGTCAATGACATCTTTCACTTTCTTATTGTTACATCTTATTGTATCATCCTACATCAGAAACAGGTGACATGTCATGGAAAATTCCTCTACATAAACACACTGTGAGAGTATCTTAAAAGCCAGAGTCTCCCACATCATACTGGCAATTCGGTCTCCAAATACAACTCCTCCAGCAGGTGAACCAATGTGTGTATGTCACTGATTATACTGACTGTTCTGTTGTTTCCTTGGGCAACATACATAAAGACACACTTAGAAAAATAACTCAGTGCCAAGCTGTTGTTTTAGTTTGTTGGGGTTCTCCCCCTCCAAGACAAATTCCATCTAGAGATGCTTCTACAGATATCATGTCAGTTGCAGTGCCTTGGGTTTTGATATCATTAGGGTATGGTAAATTATTGTACACAATGCTTTCTGGCCAGAGTACAGAAGAGGGAACAAAACCACCTGTCTTCAGTTTGCTCTTCTGGAAAGTACACCCATGAAGTATGTCAGACCAACATGTAAGAGTGACAGAACTTTTAGAGATAAATTATGCAGATTAAATACAAACAGCAATGCAAGTTTATGTATTCTAATTTTCAATGCTCAAGTAATTTTGCGAATAATGTGAATTTATTCAGTGCTGTTGTTTGGGAAGCTGCAATAGACAGATTATCAACTGTGAAGACAGTTGTGTGAAGTCTGCAGCTTGTAAATATTTTCAGGAACTGTTCCTTATCAAGGTTAGCTTTTTTCTTTTTTTTTTCCTCCTCCAATCAAGCATATGGTAGCCTACATCCACCGTTTTATTGTCTGCAACTTATGATCAATGTACAGCATCCTGTATTGCTGCAAAGTCTGGTACGAAGAGGCCTAAATGCTTTTTTCTTTTAGATACACATTTTTGTGTAACATCATTGTTACACATTTACTGATTGAGAAACCGTGCTTTGAACAGTGCCCCCGCTCAGTAGCTTACAATTCCTGCTGAGAGGGCAGTGTGTTATAAAGTCATTTGTTGGAGAAATGTGATTGATGGCAATTGCAGCAAATCATACTAAGACATTATACAGCAGAGCAAAGGTGGAAATTAGTTTTCTTACATGACTTTAAGGAAAGAGCAAAACCATTACAGGATTAATGCTAGGCAGGAAGTTCCTGGATTCTGAAGATCTCATGCAACCAAACCTACACAACTGCAATGGAAGGAATGAGGGACTGAAAAGCCAGGTAAGATCATAGCTCAACTTTAAGTATAAGGGTTATACTTAAAAAATAAGTCAGATGAGATCCAGTTTCACCTTTAGCCAAATGCCACATGCATGACACCAACAATTTCACTACTGCTCATCTGGTCTCACTAAGGAGTGCTGATTAAACTTTGCCTGGAAGAAAACAGATCATTCTCTAGACAGATAAAAGCAGCGTGGAACATAATCAGTTTCCATCACCTAACATAGGATTCATACTCTCATCACTGCTGTTACTACAGTTTTGATTTGGTGGTGTTTTTTGTTGGTGGGGGACAGGAGGGGAGGGGGGCAGACAGACAATATGTCTGAAATCCTACTGGTTATGCAATCGTTCCTACTGCTGAGTTATGCCAAAAGCCTGGAATGCCAGAAAGCCCATCCTAATGCCTAGACCTGCACTCACGCTATGTACTTCACTGGGTCTTGCATTATTTTCACTTCAATTGCAATGCAGACAGGAAATTTTGACACTGACAAAGAGCAAGTAAGGTTACATAACAGTCATGCTTTCTCAATATGCTTCCTTTCATCCCTTACACGACACTACTGCCTCATTATCTAATCCCTTATTTAAACATGCGATTAAAGAGGAACGCTGTAGAAGCCACACCCTTGCCAGCTCTCCTTTAGTAAGCAACATCTTTCATTAGAGCAATTACAACCACTGTCAGGAAACCTACTTGCAGGGCTTGGAATTGCTGTGTACTGCATTTTCACTTTTCTCTGGCTACCTTCTAAATTCTTTGCTCTAGAAAACTCAGCTTCTATATGCCTACAAATAAGCTATTCTGATATGGTATCTCCAGCAATATATATGTCGTTGGACCTGACAGACAATTGAATTGTAGCACTTGGTCTGTATAATCATAAAATTTTCTACATTGACACTTCACTCGTACCCTGCAACCAAACTGCTTCATGAAAAGAAACTAGCAGAAACTAAGAAAAAAAGATAGAATACCTCAGCACAGGGAACAGCACTGAAACTAAGAAAATACAACATAGAATTATTCAACTTCCAATCTGGACAGGAGACTGTACAAGGGAATCTTAACAGGACCAGTGTCTCATTAGAAAAGTGGATGTTCCTTTGGTTTGGTTGGTGTTAAAAAGCAAAACAGCTCCAAAATGGTTTAAAGAAATGATTACATTAGCTGCATTACCTTAGTGCTAACATTCAGAACGCTTTCCACAGTCCAATCAGCTGACAGCTTTTGGTAGTTCCTTAAGGTTAACATCCTGCACAGAACAGCCTCCCAGTGATAACTGCTCCTGCAATAATTATTTTTACTTTATCAATCTATTAACCACTTCTTCAGTTTTCTTTGAATTGTCCTTAGAGTCTTTCCAGACGTCAAACAGCACCAA
Organism: Laterallus jamaicensis coturniculus; assembly: GCA_022605575.1. NCBI lineage: Eukaryota > Metazoa > Chordata > Aves > Gruiformes > Rallidae > Laterallus > Laterallus jamaicensis. Next base: position 1,150,440 of record JAKCOX010000038.1, read on the forward strand.
ATACTTGCAAATGGAATCAAGGGCTCATAGGTTTTAGAGGATTTCCCTAAACTCTCCAAGAAATTAGGAGGAATGATGAAGCTGCAAAGTTTTACTATGCATCTTCAATCAGCAAAGTCATAATTTTGCTACCCATTTCCCAAGTGATGGAGACAGTATAACGTGACTATAATTAAAGTCAGCAGGATGGGGCAAGAGATTCTGCTGTGCTTCTGCTTAACTGCTCTGGAGGAAAAATTTTACTCGCTTTATACCAAAAAAAAAAAAAAAAAGCCTAAAAATCCTCAAGAATGCCCATGTCTAAACCAAGCAGTAGATTACTGCTTTCAATGCATATGGCTTTTTCTTTTGAAGCATTGCTTTTGGGACATGTGGCTTCAAAACAGCATGTTCCCAAACCAGCATTAAAGCACAAAATCCACCATACTTACTCTACAAACTGGTGTTTCAGTTAATATTCAAATTCAGTTACTGTGTGATGGCGACTTCTGCCTGGAATAGGCAAGCCTGTACTGAATGCACTGACTCATGGATAGTCTCTTTTGTATCACTTCTATTTACATAATCCAGCATACATAGTGGCCCCTCTCCAGGCATTTATCAAGATCTTGCTCTTAAGTTTGTGATCCAAAGCATGATCATTTGAACAATGAGTCATACAGTTGTAAAGCTATGCAATAGTTAAACCTAGGTAATACCTTTAGCCTCTGATGAACACAGCGTGGATGTTCACAGCATCTCTATGAAAAGTGCATCTGCTGTTGCTACTGATCATATGCATCCTCTGGGGATTTTGTTCTGTTTTCCCTTTTCCTCTTGAATCATTTGATTTGGTTAGATTCCAATTCTACTGCAGAGAATCCAACTATGAGAACAAGTTAAGCTGTGGCAGGAAGGAAGGAACATGCACAATCCAAATTCATTTCTCAGAGATCTATTAATCAATAAACAAGACTTTTATTACAAGTTCTAATTAAAACAACACTGGTCTGATTTAGGAATTAAACTGCATACTAATTCCAAAATCTCATTTGATATGTTGCAGTAACTTTCAAGCTCTATTAATTTTCATTTTAAAATTGACCTGATGCACAGTTAAAAAATTTTTTTTAAAAAGGCAAAGGAAAAAAAAGAGTTCAGTCTTTCTAAAAGTACATGTGAGCCTTTAGACATGATGGGATAACATGTTAAGTGGTGTGGAGTGTGCTGAATAACACAATAGTGTGTAGAATTCCCTAGAAAATGTCCACCTATAACTGTAACATCCAAGTTTTTATTCTGTTTTCCCACACAAAGTTAAGAACACTTTTCAGAAAGTCAGGAAAAACAATTTCCTATTAAGTTAGTAAAAAACTGAGCAGACAGATTTTCTCTAATTTTTTCAGTAGCTTTTACATCAACTGACAACAACTAAAAGAAATTTTAGCCATAAATATTGTTTAGCAAACATTAAAACTAGAGGCTTAGGTTAAAAATATTCTGGATTAGAACAGCCATATGTAACTGGCTAAGATAAAGAACTAATGGTGATCAGAATACAAAAAAGCGTATGAAATGTTTCATTTCCAAAGACTGTAAGATCAGAATTGGTAGGGAGGGGAAAAACAAGATTTCAGAACGGTAGAAATAAACTTAGGTGATCAGTAACACAGCAAAGTGCTGTTCTAAACTGGGACTGTTTACTGACTAATGACAGAAGTCCAGTTTTCTCATTCTAGGAAGAAAAGAGTTCTTGGAGTTCTCCTTCAAAGTGCACTACCAAAGCAGATCTTTGTAGCCAAATACAACAAACTTTGCAAGGGCTATGGTTAGTCAGAAGCAAACAACTTTTCAGACGTCTGACTGAAGCAAGTTATTAGACAAGCTACATTCAGAACGGTTAGGTACTTACACTATTTTCAACAGCCATCTAACATGAATCTCTTGCCGAGTTACTTGCCAAGTACAGCACTGGAATTGCTACACACAACTGTATCACTGAACTGCAAAAACTAGACAACATGCAGCTACTTTTTGCCACAAGACTGCTAGCTGATACAGAAAAGCCATCTATAACTGACAGTATCATCTTTTATCTTATCTACAATGAGTTGGGCACAAATTTGGAATAAATATTTATCCCATTTTCCCTAAATTCAGGTCATCGTCAACCTTAGACTGCTCAGACATTGTCTAATGCAGGTGAACAGATGACTCATTCAGTGATTAATAACTTCCAATACAGTTGTCATCTGCTGCAATGCTTATACACTGACTATTGAACATCAAAGCTATGTAAGGGCAAATAAGCATAAGCAAATTAACAGATTGGATTTTTCAAACTGCAACTGCTCCTAGCTTCTTCAGCACTAGGCTGAAAAATTATGTTTATTCTAAGAGTTTATTCCTTATGTTCGTAACAATCAGTCATTCATGAGATAAAAGTATACTCTTGCAGCATTCTTACCATTAATCTTACACTCTCATTCTACTTTTGCCCATTTTCCCCAATACTTTCCTGCTTTGTACCTAATCCCATAAGTCTTTGTTTTCTATTTTGCTGCCTCTTTGTTTCTCAAACTCTCACCCCAATTACGGTGGCACAGATTCCATACCTCACTCAGCAGGCAGGTGACCATGCACAGCGGGCCCAGTCAATCAATCTTGCCCTTCAAAACAGATACTTCTTTACCTAACAGATCTTCCCTGTCAATACCCTAAATTGAAATGGCAGGAGCCACAATTTTAGCTGCTTATGATAAAGCAGAAGATTGAAGAATTAATACATATTTTACACTCCAGAACTCATGCAGAACTGGCTGCAGCACCGCCAGTACTCTTGCCAACACACTTCACTCTTTGCCTGATAGATCCTCTGTCATCCAACTACCTTAGATCTTTTCCTCATACATCTATGAAACACTGTATTTTGCAACTTGAACATCAGCTACAGTTGGAGGCAAAGCCATCGCTCTAAAAGCGTTCAGACAACCCATGGAAATAGTACACTTTCTTGGTCATCTGCGCTGCTTGTATGAGCGCTCTGCAACTCAGTCCACTGGAAAACTGCTAAATACACCTCTTTGCAAGGCTGATCATTTTCAGATAACTTCTAGGTATAAGGAAGTTACTATATAGAAATGCACATTGATTTATGCTCATCTAAGGCAGGACTGAAAATAAACAAAAAGATGTATACTTATGACATTTATGTTTGACAGTTTCCTACTAGCAGCCTTAACAGAACTACCACATCTCAATCAATCACTGTAAAGCCCTAAAATACTCTTTAAAAGAAAACATACACTTTTGAAAAGTTTTTTTGTGGCTTTGGGTTCTAGGGGCGGGGGTGTTTTGCTTGTTTAAATAAATAAAGTGGCTAGGAGGACAAAAAAAATGTTTCTGGGCTGACGCCAGTTGCTTTCCTGGCTTTTTTCCAATGATATTCAAATCAAGGGTTGTTCAAACTAGCAAACAGTAGTTTGCGGTTTACTCACACACACAAAAAAAATTGGAAGCTCTGGTATTTTTTTAGCACATATTACTAACAGGGTTCAAGAGCACCCTCTCCTCTGTCACGTGGTTCTGGCTGTGCATAAACATTGCTTTGACCAATAGGGGCAAATTTAGATACTTCCCAGAATGATTTGCTGCATTCTCACGACAGTTGCGATCCCAGACTGGATTAGATCCAGTGGGAAAATGTTTAGACGAAGTACTGCACCAAACAAGACTCCTGAGAGATATGCCTGTGGTTTGCCTGTAACAGAAAACAAGATTACAGAAAGACATTAAAACATCTTTTGGTATGTTTGCATGTTTCAGAGTGAATGGCCTAATCACAGGGAGTAATACTCCATAGAGTTTTCAGGCCAAAAAATTCATCATACAGCAAGCATGCAGTCATGTTCATGATCTATAACACCAACCACTTGGTTCAGTTCTGTATAACTTAAATATCGTGACACTCTAGAAATAGAAACCAGAAAAAGAGAGAAGGTAAATCAGTAAAATAGAAAAGGAAGTTACTAGTTGGCCCTCACTTCCAAGCACTCTGCCTCCTGATCCAATAGATTTTTAGGTTTCGAGAATCCTTAGGAAATATTTAGTTAAAAACATTGTACTCCTCATTCAGTGATGAAAGGCCAGTTATCCATACTTGCTTAATAGCTAGTAAAGACCCGGATAGGATTGAAGTGCCCCAACAAAAGAACATGCTAAAAGTACTACAGCGCTGAGATCTATAAGATCGGAAGAACCTAATCAATAGTACACATCTTGCCACTCAATAAATACATACTACTTATGCTTTTACAGTGAGAGGGAAAAAAGAAAATATTACCATGAAATCTCAGAATCTATGAAAAAGAGGAGGACTACAGCAGGATAAAAAGATACTAGCTAGCAGTAGCTGCACTGTTCAATTATCCTCATAAAGACAGCTTCACTGAGAGACAACTGCAAATTTGTATTCTTTAAGTTGTAGTAACAGATGTTATTACCCTCCTGAACTCACAGATCATTGATATTCAGACAAATCTGTCTTCTTGAACAGGCTTAGACTGAAAGCAATCCACACACAGCATTATTTATTACACTATGACCAAAAAAGCTATGGTTTCATAATAGAACTGGGGATAAAGGATATGCTAATACTACCATGAATCTGGGAAATGTGTATCTCGGAAGAATGAATGCACTTCAACAGTAGAAAGAGCTCAGTCCCTTCTGAATTACACAGAAGGATGCAGCAACATACATTCAGTTGCATGGCACAAACCTACTATAGCAGGAGGCAAAATGCTACAGAGTAGAGAGACAAGTACATACAACTCCTCACAATCCTTCTCACCATGTTGACACGAAGAATTACTTGAACTATCCATTATCATGGCCCGCATATAACCTGTCCCATTATCCGCAAATATCATAGGCCTTTCACTCTGTCACACCTTTGATACCTCTGTTATCAGCCACCTTGAGCTCTATCACTTGATAAGTGAACAATACTAATGTATATTACCGAAAGATTATTGTATTTGTTCAACTGACAGGGCAACCTTTTCCTCTTTATAAAGAATTATGGGCCCTACTCACACTGCTGCAACACAGAGAGTGTTCTTGTGTAGCCCAACAGTAGCTTATAGAGAACTCAGAATACCACGTATGGAGGCAGCAAAAAATCTTGCTAGTGCCCACTACTGTGGCACTTTTGTAAATAAAAAAGTTTTTAAAAAAATCATATTACTCTTAAATTTGAAATTTAGTTCCACTTTTGCTGTCTATTGTTTTCATTCCCTTTTCCCCTCCCTCAGCATTTCACCATCTTTATCCATAACATTTAAGCTTGTATTTCAGAAGCATACTCAGCTCTCGGCCTGTGAAAAAACTCACCCAAAAACCCAACCTTTATTTCCCACAATGAAGACCCCGAGCATCCTAAGTACATTTGCTTGCTACATTAATAGAACTCAGAAAATTGCTCTACAAAATTCCTAAAAGTGAATCAGCCAAAGTTAAACTTGGCATCCACACAAGTCTCAAGAAATTTTTTTTAAAACTTTGACAACACTCTTAGGCTATTGTCTCCCAGTTCATTTTACTGCTCATGTATTTATTCCCCAAAGAAGGAAAGAACAGTATTCCTGTTCTCTGAATAAGGACACATCTTGCTTGTTAGTGATTTAATAATTTATTTTCCCTTCTTCTTGAATTATTGGATCTTCAGCTTCAAACCCTTCTAGCTCTTGTCCTTCCACATGAGGGCACAGAATTCATCCTACTACGTCAAAGTACAAGAAATAAGACCAAAATTTTACCAGCAAAGGAGTTCCTTTCAATTTTTGTCTTTTCTGCTGGATACTGTAAAGAGAGCCTTCAGAAAACCTGTTAGTTTCCTAAATCTCATTTAGCAACACAGAAAACCTGAGCTTTTCAGTGCCGGCATAAGCAATGTTGTAACACATACACACAGCTCCACAAGGCTCTACTTCGTTTTACCTGCATGCACCTAGCGACAAAACAAAGGTGAAATACAAAGAGGGTTACTCTCCTATAAAGCTGCTTCTGAAGGAACTCTGCAGTGAATTGAGTACATTTTAATTTTCTTCCTTCCATTTTATCTTCTCTGCAACATATTTTTCATATTACTCCTCACATTCTATTTCCATCTGTTTTCAGCTTTTGATTAGGAACTTGGAAATTCAACTTCAGCAGCTCAGTGCAGAGACCTCAGCTGCTTCCAGCCATTTTCCTCCCTGGAGGATCTTAATTCAGTGGTATGGCTCTTTTCACTGTACCTCTGCCCATACTGGAGGCTATATAATTAGTAAATAGTTTGCAACACTTGCAAAGAGCAAAAAGCCCTAACCTCTGCAAATAAAGGAGGGTTTTCTTATCCAGAGAGAAGCAAAACCAACAAAACAGATGATACTATTGTAAAAACATTCGCTATACAAAGCGTCATTATAGGGAAGCTCCAAGTTGTCAGGTTTATCAAACAGGATACAACACACATTTAAATGTTAGTCAACAGCTTCATCAATAATATAGAACCCAGAGTACCTCAGATGTCTGAACTCAATCCAAAATTCACTACAGAGTCACCAAAAAACCAACGCCCAAGGTACTGCTCAGAAGAAAAGAATTCAAAATGTTCAGTTACAAGCACAATTTTGATGGGATATTCTAAAACTTAGAAATTAATCAACTGCGTGTGACAAGTGTGCTGAGAGTTGATCATAGCCTTGTGGAACAAAAAATCCTATAGCTTAAGTTTTACACACTTACAGAGTAAACCAGTTAAGGAAAAATATATGATTAAGTGTCTTGTGAAGTTACAGAATTATCGCTCTGCCTGATGGCATCTGGGGGATTATATTAAATGTCCCAGGGTGGTTAAAAAGAGACAAGATGGCAACAAGACTTAATCTTTCCTCTTTGCTTACCCAAGAGTAATTATTAAATTTATTAAGACTCAAGATGATGCACTTATTAAAGTCCAATTCACGTTCACTTTTTTTTTAGCACTGCTTTTAATAAAGTATTCATATGCTTCATTCCAATAAAGGATTCATATGCTCTTGTAACATGGGTATACAGGATATACATGGAAAGCAACAGATTAGATCAACATTCCTGTAGTAAAGAGTACTCAGATTTTTTTCACTAATCTCATTAACATTTTCTAAGCCTAACCCAACAGCACTCCAAAGAGCAAAAACAGCATCTGGCACAGGACATTCTCCCTCTTTCCTCATCCATAGGAAAATGGATGGAAGTACTCTTATTCCACGCTGTGCCTAGCTTGCTACTGGACTAGGATCAAAGGAGCACACCTTGCATTTGAATGGAATGCAAAGACATATGAGCTGCCTCATAGATCCTGTGAGGGCTTGTACAACAGCCTTCAGCCAGCTATTAGCAAAGCTTTTGCCTCCACACAGTTTTTCCCTGCTACAAGAAATGTCATGCACGCATGTCAGACTGTCAAATAACATGTCCTACCTCAAGCTACTCTGAGCAGTAAAAACTCCCACTGTGACTTGATATTCATGAGGAAACAAGTACAGAAAGCCAGAAGTGAGTGGTCAGCAATACAATTTATTTTCTTAAAGAAGCTTTCCCCAACGTCAAATTGTTTTACTCAGTAAGGGCAAAATGGCAGCCAGCTAACTAAACAGCCAGCCAAGACCATTTATCTGTCTCACAGTATGGCTCATGCACCCTTCCCTTGATCAGAAAGCCACGTTTTCATGTGCTTGTATGATGCTGGGCTTATCTGGAAGCCCATGCTGCTAGGAACTGAAAAAACTAAACTGCTGTTTGGTTGGCTCCAAGTTCCTCTCCCTACGGAGGGTATCCTTTAGCCAACCGAACTGAGCAGAGCACATGTGACTGCATACTGAAGATATGCAAGAAACCAACCAGGGCAAGCACAGCTAGAGACACAAACAGGGACCAGAAACTGAAGTTTAAGTGAGATGAAAAAACCCAGTAACTAAGTAACCAACATCCATCTAAATAAATTACATGCACACATCTGTTCTCCACTTCTTTCCTGCACTTTGAGGACAGCAGCACAGGAATCAGAAACTAAATGCTCCACACAAGCAAGATTTGTAGGGGCACAGCAGTAAGGCACAGATTAGAAAGGCGAAAGAGAGCCAGGACCAGGACCCAACCCCACAGAAAGGGCCGCAAGCCCAGCAACAAGAGACAACAGCAGCCAAATCACACCAAGCCAGTGGTAAGACCAGAACTTTCTCGAGCAGGCCAACCGCCACAGCGGGGCCTGCCTGGGGAAGCCCCGCGCCCTAGCGGACGGGCGGCCCACAGGCCGCTCCCAGCCGCCCCCACCACCAAGCACACACACAGGCTTACCTGCCGCTCCGACGGCCGCGGTTCCCAGCCTCCCGGCACGCCGCCGCGCCCCGGCCTCAGTCCCTGCCCGACGCTCAGCAGAGGAGGCTGGGGCTGGCACCACACACCACCAGGCCCTCGTAACGAGCTAGCTCCGGCCACGTGAGCGTGCATGCGCCTCAAGCGAGGGGGCGCAGAGAGCCAGGCCTGCCGGGGCGCAGAGAGCGGATCCTACGGCCCTTCCGCCACTGGCCGCGCCGCGCCCAGGGCGGGCCGTGGGGCCTGCCCGCTGCTGACAGCTACACGGCAGGGGGCAGGAACCCGCCTGAAAACAGGCAGCGGCTGCAGCTGCCTTCTGCTTCGCACTGCACAGGACAAGGGCCTGAATGGAGCCTCCACCGAAAGAAACAACCGCTGTGACCTGTTCGAGATCCAAGCTCGACTTGAGACAACGTTGTGTAACTGCTGCAGGACTTCTTTCCTGTGTCTCGGCCACACTGATGGGGGTAAAGACCCGTCCAGTGGGAGCCCCTGCAAATCCGAAACGATCTGAGCAGTGTGCAGTGCTTGTAATGGCAGGAGGCTGTCGTCTGGCTGAGGAGGAGGGTGAAGTAGTTGTGAAGAACAAATGAAATTACCAAGGGAGAAGTATAAGGAGAAAAGGGGGTACAGGACTTGAAGAAACACAGAGAATGCCGAAGTGGTGGTGGCAGAAGCAGAACAAACCGGGTATTATGATGTGAAAGCGAACAGGATGATGGAGCAGGAAAGGATGAAGTCCGGAAACTGTTTAGACAGCAAACAATGTTGCAAAGATTGCTCAGCTGGCCAGTAGCGCCCCTATGACTAGGAGAGTGTGATTAGCAAAATGTAGGTGTTCCACAGTAGATAAAGGGAGTCTATGTCCTTCGTGGGAAATCAGACTCACCAGAAGGCTTGTAAATTGCCCAGAAACTCAGTTGCAGCTTGTAGTTTAATTTCACTGACAACTGAGAGTGAAGATGCTGTGAACTGGAGCTTAGTTGTGTCTGCTGCAGGGCGTAAGGAGAATTACTTGAAGCTCAGCCAATCAAAGGCGGCCTGCTCTGGAGACAACTGCCAATTCTCAAACAAAGTTTGTTTTACACATACACTACAGTAATCTACTGGAGATGAATTTTCAGTTGTGCTGTGCCGAAACATCTGGACTCAGCCTCATGCTAACAATGGATTCTGCAAACAGAGAAAATGCGCAGGGCACCGCCCTGCTCTGGAGCCGAGCTCCAGGATGAGCACCTCAGAATGGTGCTCATTCTAGACACCAACGCTAGGGAGGCCTTGATCTTAGAGAGATGCAAATTCACTTTCTGTAGCTGCTAAGTAAGTAACACTGCAGACAGTGAACAGGTTAACTTTGTGGGGAGGAGAAGGGTAGGTGTAAAATAGGGGGAGCCTGTAGGGAGAACAATACATGCACCTGACAAGTTAGAAGTCATTGCCCACAGTACCATTCAGTGATACAGTGTATGCACAGACAGGGGATCTTGCTGTATGCTTTTAAAGTCCAAGTCATGGAGTTTTGTGATAGATGATTTGTGTGTGTGTGCACAAGAGAAACATCAGGTTACAGAGAAAGCCTAAAAAATTTGATCTGCATAAATACTAAATACTAAAAGTTATTCTTACAGGGTCATGTCTATAAATCATGAGCTGACTCATTAGCACTGAAGACTTAGGTCTGGGGTTACTGTCTCTTAATTAGATGCACAGTAAATAACCTCAAAGGCCTTGTCTTTGTTGCATTTTTCTGAAGAAAAATAAATACTTGGACCATAATAAAAACAAAAGCACCAATCCTTACTCAAGCCAAATGTTTTACACATTGGGAACCAGATCAATGTGACAAATGCTGTTTGTTTCATTTCCTCAAAAGCAATCTTTTTAGGGTATCACACTGTACTTGGGTAGGGGACAGAACTAGAGTGATACAGTGGGAACAGACTTCAAATTAACTCTTTGGACATTAGCTCTATTTGCAGCTATATTCCTTTTAAACTTCCCAAATATTCCACATTTCTGTGGTTGATCCATGTACAAAACACTACTGCAATCACTCAGCAATCTTTAGATTATTTGATCCTAATTGCTTACATTACTCATAAGCAAAATTTACACCTGGAAATTTACACCTACTCCCCCACAGTATGCTGTTGGGAAAACTCACTAATCGTTCCACCAAATGGATACCAATAAATTCTACTAATTCCCATGTTCAGTTTCTGTCCACTGCTGCTCCTAAGTAAGCATCCTACTGTTCTGAGCTTTACATATTCTGGAAGAAACAGCTCAAGTGCCCTCTAGTGTGCTTTCAGAATACCTAGTCAATGCTTTTCCCACTTTTGGAAGACTAAATGAGAGGGTTTGTATTTTGTTTGAAACATTGTTAAAGGTTCGTAGAATTTATTACATAAGCCACTGTGAACTTGGAAAAATTTATGGTGATAGTGATTTGATTTTTATTTTTTTAAATTGCTGAATGTTTTGGCTAGTTTCGCAGGCATATGACCCATTTTATCCCCAAAATGCAAAATAATGTTTACTAAACTTGTCTGAATTTTTCATGACCACTGTATCTGCTGCCGCTGAAGTGATGCTGTTCTTGGGTTGCTTGATACAGACGGGTTTAGTGCATTACCAATTTGGGGGGGGGGGGCAGGGACACTAGGGAAATTACAGTCCTTCTGCTTACTTTTCCAGTTTCTTGTATTTACAAACTCACTATATATTTATCAAAGTAAACATTCTTTTTCTTTCCACTGGTTTTTGACCACCATAAAAATTTTCTGAAAATGCTCAAGCGAGTCTTACTTTTCCCTTTGAATTACTCTCCTAACTGATTCAACCGAATAATGGACATGCTCTAGATCATCCCAGAGCATATGTTTCTGGAAGCTTTCCTGGCCATGGTGCAGTCTGAAATAAGCTTCCTGTTTACACTAATAACTCATATAGCTTCAGTAGCATGCACACCATGAAAGCTAATAGACTCAGGCACCAAACATGCTGGTTTGTTCCAAACTGAAGGCAGAAATGGAAAGAGTACAGGCTCTTGGACTAGTGTCATTGTTTTCCAGACACCTTCCGGAACAGTGAAATTCTCAGAATGGACTTGAAAGAAATGCCAGATATACAACTATATGTTCTGGTCATACCAGTGGTCCATCTACTTTTACCACTAACTGCCAGTAAATGCTTCAGGACAACAGCTTGAGCATGTAAGTGTAAGAATAAGGGGAGTGCTTTCCTAGTACTAGCCATCTGGAATTTGGTAATGTTTGTTTAAGAAGGACAGGAAAAGAAAATTTAGAGTGAGAACAGGAGGAATAAAGGACAGCCCAAACTATCCCGCTGTGGAATGATTTCAAAGGAAGAGTCCTGTCATTTGGCTCATCTTTACACAAACAAGAAGTGGGCCTCTCAAACTCTTACAGTTCATGGATGGTAATGAACCTGCAATACCTTTTTCCTAACTTCATCCGATTTCAATCTTAGTGGCCTTTCCTATTACTTCTAAGACCTGGGAAAATGTAGAAGTCTATTTAAAGCACTGGCAACTTTCCAATCAGCAGTAGCAGCTGTGGCTGGGATCAGCATCTGTCCCGGACAGAACTTTTCTCTAATACACACACAGTATTACAGGATGATTGATCAATGTTTTCTTCAAATTGTCTGTTTCATGTGTTTTTATCCTTAGCCTTAGATACTTTCTTTCCCTTGAACTCTTGCATGTGCTCCATTTTCATGTTGTGTGTCTGTGAGCCAGTATGGCCTTTGAGTAACATATTCCCCTCACATCATTGTGCATCTATTTTTGCACACATTTTTGCCCACCCTGTAGTCTCTTTGAGTTCATAAATAAGTGAATCCCCACACCGTGAGAATTTTAATAATCTTTAAAAGTCAGCTAGTAACTAACTCTGAAGAAAACAATTTTGACATTAATCTTCATTGTAAAGTGTGTGTCCTGATACCCGGAAATCTTTTGAGGAGCAGCCCAGCTATCTCACAGCTGTTGGTGGTATACCAACATTACTGCTGAATCATTTTAAAACTTTCATTAAAATAGGCTGGATTTTTCCCTTGTCTGTTTGGGTCTTCTTAAAACGTTTGCTTCCTCAAATTTTAAAAAATTCTGAGCAAGAGAGGTGCAAGACTGAAGTTTCCCTTTTGTTTTGTAGCTTCATGTCTGTGAATAGAATTCCCACAACATGCCCTGTTCGTGTAGTTTTGTAACTATGAATACTCTAATTTTTTTTTTCTCCTCAGTAAGTCCTTGCATCAATTTGTTTGGGTTTTGGTTATGCATAATGGCTTTCTTTTCATTCTTCTGACATGCCTAAAATTGGTGTGAATTGTGACATTTTCAACTCAGTAGCAGAAAGACAGAAAGAGAAGAGGGTTATAAAATTCAGTGGAGTTTTGTATATGTAAGCATACGATGAAGAGTGATTATAGACGTGGGCAAATTTGATTTAGCATTAAAAAGGAAATTTTGGTCTTAGTGGCAGGTTCTTCAGACAAACTTCAGTCACTATCAGCACCTAACGTCAGCGTTGAAATCAAAAGTACCTCAATTTGACCAGATAAATGAACAGTTTATGGGCTCTGGAAGGACATCTTGTACACCTCTAACATGTTTGCAGCTGTTACAAATGCAGCAACTCTGAATAAACAGGACAAGAATAACTTTGGATACATAATTTGTAAGAGTTCCTTCTCTTCTTAGTTCAACCACTACCTAGCAAATTTCTATGGGAGATGCAGGCAAAACTCATCACCACATTTTGAGAAGCAAACATTTACATGACAGAATAAAGCTCTTACTGGACCTTTCCCTTCCATTTTGTCCTTGCAAAGGAGTAACTCGGGGTATAATTCAGAAAACCTATTTAGGCATCACAGTCAGTGACTGAGATTCTGTTCCTCAGCTTATCCTGTGGGGATACTTACATTTAGCTGATGCTTCGACTGCAGACCACAAAGTTCCCACAACATTCATACTGCATGCAAAGAAGCTGCCCAGTCACAGGAGTGGCATCTTCTCTCTGCTTATAATCCCAGAAGGCTCACCGAGTAGGCATTTTCTGAAGGTGCCTTGTAAGTGTAAAAAAGGTTGAAGTCAACATGCTGCCCAGCAATCTACTCTGCGAATGAGGAGGAGAAAGGCACTCTGTTGCTATTCTTTCAAATAGCTAACTTGGGTCACACTCTTACCATTACATGGCTGGTAAAATGGATCAAATAGCAAAGAAATAATTAAGTAATAAATTAATTTATTGCTAAGTTGTTGCATTGAAGATACCTTGCAAAAGAAACCAAAGCTTCTCTTAGATAACTAAACTCTGCATCCAAATATTCTTCTGATACAGTGTAGGCAGAGTTTTTCTGTGCCAAGAGAAATGACACATTTCACAGTAAGGGTGTAGCAGCCAGTTTGGTTGTCCCCCAGACATAACACTATCTAAATGCTTCTAGTGGTGTAGCTCCAAAATATTGTTTGTTTTAAAGGTTGTCTTTTTTTGACTGAAAGCCATCAAGCACTCAGTGAAATAGGAAAGAAAAAAAAAAAAGAAAAAAAAGGTTACTAGACTTGCAGTTCCCTTGTTTTCATCTATTTCACCAACAAAAGGAACAAACTCACACTCTTTAAGACAATAAACAATGCATGCTCAGATGCCTTGGGTTTTAGTGAGCATTTCTGTGTGATACTAAGCGCCTGCTACAGTTTATACACTACCTTCTGCTGCTGTCATTATATAATGAACTCGAAAAAATGTCTAAGTCTCCATCAGTTCCTAGCTTAAAGAAATTCCGTGGAAGCAGATACTTCTCTTTAAGGACATCTAATGTCCACTGGGCTACCCCAACCACCATCACAATGAGATGCAAGCCCTGCAAGGGCTACTCTATCCCTGCTGATTATGGTCTTCATCTTCTGTTGTTGGAGTGACGATGCCAGCTAGAATTAGATCTGAACTGAAGCCAGAATCTGTTGATGGGAGCATGCCAGGCAATACAGCACTAATTCGTTCCCCGGGAGCTGACCCAGCTCACAGAACTCAGTGGTGGAATGGTTATTTCTCATCATGTTACAAATCACCACTGTCCTTTGTGTCAGTCAAATGAAATGCAGAAAATACGTGGCACGTTTCACCACTCAGTTCTCTGATTTCACATTCCAGTCTTGACACATTTTTGAAGGACCACAGAAATGTGTAGTTTAAAACCTGTCTAGTAAACTTCCTTGATCCTAAGGCATACGCTCTGAATTTAAGTAACTTACTTTTTTTTTTCCATTGCCCTTTGGAACAGTTTCCTTTTCCTACTTGGCTCGAGCAATTTTCAAGTCAAGACAGCAGCAACAGCACGTTCCATCCTGTAGTGCAGATTGTGAGTAGGGACCTTTGGGACCTTTGTGCTGACTGGATAAATTCACATGTGCCCCCCAAGCAATTGTCCCAGGGGTGTTCCTGGAACAGTTGGCAATGCTTGCAGTACCATACAGTACTCTGAATTTCTGCTGTTAAGAGACAGTACAGAAATCCTGTTTCTTTCCAGGCAAAGAGCAGAATCGTGCACCCTCCCCTACATCATGGCATGCTCACAGTAATTAGCAAAGCTTTTTATACGTTTTCTCTAATAAACAGACCCTGCCCAGTATGAAATAAGTCACTCTTAAACCCCCTTTTTTATGTATTAGATTTTAATTCCCTAAAGAGAAGAACAGATTTACATGGGAGTAAATCACAAGGCTGGGCTTGGCCAAGTACTCAAGAACTTACAGTCCTGAGATCACTCCAGTAGCTGAGTCTCAGCAGAAAATCTCCACTTTCATTCTGAGCCTCATGCTGGTTGCAATATGTGCCTCCTAGACCTGTGAATGCACCCTGAGCCCCAAACAGATGAGCACACGGAAGCCGGAAACTCTGGAAAAACAGTCTTTTCATGCATTACTGGGCATTAAGACCAGGGAGAGCACTGGCAGTGTCTGAAGGCATTCGATCTGTAAGAATGAGGATTATAATGTCAGCCCTTCACACTGAAAAGTCTGTAGATACAGAAGAAAGGCACCTGTGCAAGTATGCATCCACTTCTTGGTATATGCAGTCCAAGAAGAATTTTCAGAAATGCCATCCTTCCCTGCTATACTTCTATTTTTACTTATTTCACATTCTCCACTATAGCCAGTGTACATATTTAAAGAATAAAATTAATTTTTGAGGCTGGAAACTTGCGCCATATTCTTTGCATTGCCCAAATAACACCATTTTAGGATATTATAGTTTTGGAGTATTAATATCTTGCTGTATAATGAGATGTACAGGTAAGGATCTATTTTATGCTTTTTTCAGCAGTGCATACGAGGTTACTAGTTTCTACCCTGTGGTATTTTTAATTTCAAAGTGAAAAGCAGCCCACTGTTTGATTTTGGAGGGACAGGGTTCAGACTGGATAGGGCATTCTTATCAGGGGTGGAAGGAATGCTAAGGTACAACTGGTTTTTAACATGCCATGTATAAGTGAACATACCACAAAATAAACCAAAACATTAATTTGCAATCCTTTCATTTTAGGTCAAGGAAAAATGTTTACTACTTCAGACCAGCGTGTTCTCCATCACAAAGCAGCATGGTGAAGGCGAAGACGGCTCCTCTTGAAATAATTATCATGAAGAAATCTACCTCAGTATCTCACACTTTATTATTACTGGCCTGTCTTTTTAAGCCATGGAGGGTTGTGTTTTAAATATATATATATATTCAGTAACATGAAATTAGGCTGTGCACAGGCAAATGCCATTCACTTATGTGGTCTAAACATATTCAGTAGTTGGTCACACTATAATCCACAGCGGAGACTCTTAGGCCTAGGCCAAATAAGTGTATCCGTGCAGATCTGTTCCAGACCCCCTAGGAGTCATCACAGAATTAGTTCCATACCTCATTTTCCATGCTGACCCAACCAGGCAATTTAGCTCAAAATTGTCTTAGCCATCATACATAGCAGAGCAATTCCTTTTAATTAAACCCTGAGCAAAACTTTCAATAACCTGTTTTTCCTTAGTACTTTTTACAGTTTGACAGATCATGTCATTACTCTCTAGCCCAAGTTCCCTGGCAAACAAAGCATCCTTTACTCTTCTAATCCTTCCAGGGAAATGAAGCCAAATTAAAACATTTCATGGGCATTCATTACATATTATCATAGATAGTTCATGGACCTATCAACAGAACATGCTTGCTGCTTAATGGGTGTCAGAAACAACTACATTTGCTTTTTGTAGCTGTCCCTTCTTGTCTATGGACATTGACTGGGGACAAAGTTTCCTTTCTGGGCAGCAGTTTGTTTCAGCACAAGTCAAGGAAACACTCCACTTCTGAGAACCAATGTTGCTATGGCAAAAAACATGCGGAATGGACCCTTCACAAATATGCAAGCCACCTCCTCTATTACATATGTTTGTTTCCTTTGATTTTCTGGAGGGGAGTGCATTATTTCAAGTTAAAGGTGACAGGACTTAGTTCGGCTATGGTATGGAACATTATTTTTTTTTACTTACGCTAGGGAAAATTTAGTGGCAATGTTCCTTAGGAACACATGCAATCACACCTAGGATGCTGTGCGTGCTGTGGTTGTTTACATGAGCCTGCAAACGCCGTCATCACCAGCTTTTCTGCAGATATGCCCTGCTTACTTACACACACAGGATGGTCATTTGTATAAATATTAAGGACCGTTCAGCTGCACCTTGCAGAGGAACTTACCTTAGTAGAAAGAGATGCTGAATCAAAGTGGAAGTGTGCAACTCACATAATTGGAAATCTATTCAAGTAGAGAGAAATCAGGACCAGGGAGGCAGAAGAAATATGCAAAGAGTCGTATTGGCCAGTAATTGGATGAATGCTTCTTATTTGTTTAATGGAGAGCTGGGAGAAGACTCAAAAAGTCAAACTGGGTCCGAGAGCTGCTTATTGGGAGAGAACAGAAAAGAAAACATGGTATTCTTCTATCCTCATTCCCATTTTGACCATTAAGGGGAGGTGCTAGAAATAATATCTGGATCATGCAGGCTGTAGAAATCAAGTAGTTTACAGAATGCTGTGATTTTACAGACTTGCAATGTTTTATTCTGAAAAACAGCTTTCAGTGATAGGCCAGGATTTGAAACAGAGCAACTTCTGGACACTCCTAAAAAGGAGAAAACCAGGTCAGTATAGTTGCCAGGGGATCCAACCAGAATTCTTAACAGCCTCACACAAGCTTTGCAGCCTGATCTGTCATGCAAGTTCCTGATGCAAAACAAGTAAATATATTTTTAAAAAATTAACAAGCGTGGAAGGAAACAAAGGAGTAGACTGATTGCTCAGATAGTTGGAGAAACGTGGTCCCTTCTGACTTCCTTTGTAGTCCAGGGAGCAATTCCTGAGCTGCATTCTGAGACAGAGGCAGTGTTGCCAGGCCTAGCATTCCGGCAATTGCTCAGAGGAAATGGAAACAGCAATACTGATGCCAACAGTATGATGCAAGTTTCATTGTCCCTGTCAGAATGGAAGCACATTATGGTTTCTGGGCTGTTCGCTTGGAATATAAAGTCAGTTGTAATTCCATGTAAATTACACATGTAAGCCAGGAAATAAGCTTATTTTTTAAGGGTACTCCTCCTCATTCCTTGGCCTATGTTTCTTCTGACGGGCTATTTCGGACCTTGAATGGGGAATTTGAACTTAACATGCATAGAAAGAGCTGAGAAACAGGAAACCTGAACAATCCTCTGCAGAGCTAAGAAGCATGCATGTGAGTGTTCTGCTGCTCAGAAAGCATGTAACTAGAATAACTGTAGATGCATGCTCAGGGAACAGTTGAACGCCAGAAAGAGATAACAATGTTGTGTCCTCCTAATCTCCCAAAGGTCGATGGGTTAGCAGAGAACAAGCTGGAAAACAATGAAAAGACAGAGAAGGAGTAGGTCTGACGTGGGAGCAGAACAGTGAAATTCAGGCCCATAGGGGTGCATTTTAAATGTTTTAATTCTGAAGTCATTTTTAGGGGAGACCCTTATGGG
The DNA here is from genome assembly GCA_022605575.1 of Laterallus jamaicensis coturniculus. NCBI lineage: Eukaryota > Metazoa > Chordata > Aves > Gruiformes > Rallidae > Laterallus > Laterallus jamaicensis. Next base: position 1,168,882 of record JAKCOX010000038.1, read on the forward strand.
ATTAAAACTCTGGCTTTCTCCTAGTAATCTAAACTAAACCGCACTTGCTCAAGAAAGGATGGTTTTGTTGTCCATCTGTCCTTACAGGGCACCTCGGGCAGTATCTGGGCATCGCGAGCTGCAGCAGGGCAGCGCTCCTGTCAAAGGAGCGGGAGAAAACGACCCAAGCCAAGCCATCTCTGCCTCAGGGTCCGCCTCCCTGTAGCTCTAACTAGCCTGCGGATGTTGAGCCCGGATACGTTCGATATGGAAATGCAGGGTCTGTCGTGACGACAGCTTCGGCTGGCACAGCCCACGGCCGGGCGGGGCGCGAGCCGCCCGCGGAACGCTGACTGCCGCTGCCGAAAGCGCTGCTGTGCGCCGCGGCGGCCCGCGAAACCCGAGCGCCTACCCCTCCGCAGCTCTTCCCAGCCCCGGCGTCACGGAGGCAATCACGGACGTCACAGGCGTCGTGACGGCGGCGTCATGCTCGCGCGCGAAGTGCGCGCGCCCGGCTCTGGCTCCGCAGAGCGTCGCAGGCGCCGGCAGGGGGCGCTGCCGCACGCGAGGCGGCTCACGGCCATCCCCGGGGAAGGCGGCGGAGGCTGCGCGCTGCGGTCCCGCGCAGGCCAGCCCAGGGTTCGAGACCGCGCTGGCAGCAGCGCAGCGAGCAGAAGCGACCGAGTCCAGTAACCCGGGCCCTGGTCGTTCTAACAGAGACCTTCCGATGCCCGGTGGCATCGCCGGATGTCCGCGGCTCCTGACTCTGAGCCCCACTCGCGGGGGCACTGCAGGCACGTCCTGGCTTCATTTTCGCACGGGGCCAGCGCAGGCTGTGAAGTGCTGCCAAGGGCTCGGAGGTGTTGGCATTCCAAAGCTGTTCCCAGCTGACGGGTGTGACACCAAGGGCTGGGGAAAAAGGGCCAGACAGCCTGCCGCTAACTCTGAATAGCTTGTGTTGTCTTCGTTCGTACCCTCTGTAGAGCAACTGTGCAAGCACTTGGTTACATCTGCTGTCCTGCCTATACTGGTTTCCAGTAGCACCCCTTGCATCAAGTGAGGACAAGCCTCTCCCCTCCAAAGTGCGGGGGTCCTGCTGCCGCAGCTCCTCCCCATATATTCACTCAGCCTCTACCATGGACCTCCAAAATCTGTTTTACTACCATTGTCTCACAATAAGCTCCAGTTCCAGGGGAAAAACAAACAACCAACCTTTTCTGAAAAGAGCATCTTTAATTTTAGTCCTGGTTAGCTCCAACCAAAATAAAGGCACCAAGAACCAAGACCTTCCTCCTCTTGCCCAAATGCACACACAGAACCCATCCCTGCCATGAAGAGCACACACGCTGAATGGATGAGACAAACCAGGGCTCACAGGATACGTCACCTGTGCTGGATCATGCAGGGAGATACGTGTCAGAGTTCAGGACAGGTAGTGTGATCCTCCCATGACCCAGTTCATTGTCCATCCAGTAAAGCTGTGGGTAGTAATTTAGGTAGAGATGCCTTCTGCTTTCCACTGTTGCTTACTCATCTGTTGTTTCCTAGATTTAACTGTTTTATTAACAGGTAAATTAATGCAAATGTAAATGTAATTTGCTGCCCTTGGAACCCAGGTTGCAATTTACGACGATAGAAATTCGCAAATAGTGTTTACTGAAATCCAGATTTTTGTTTTTAAATCCAGAAAAAAGGAAATAAAAACATTTTTTCCTCATGGTTTCCTGTTACCTAAAACTGCCTGTAAGTCCTAGGAACAGACTTTGCTAGACATGGATATTGAGGAATCTAAAATTCCTGCCCAGAACTCTGTGATAAATGAAGGAGCTCTAAAGGACAGCTTTTGAAAGATGGTATTTTGATCTGCTTTGAGGAATAAGAGGCATTCTGTACTACAGAACCTCCATAAGAATTTGAGCTTAAGAAGCTTAGTAAGAGGAGTGGAACCAAGACTGAAGTTTATAGGCTAAAATTTTGTCCATGCCCTGTTTGTTGCCTCCCTTGCCATAGCCCTGGGAACACATTTTAGAGAAAGAACATTGCAGAAGCAGCTAAATCACCACTTCTCAAATGGTTTTGAGAAAAAATAATCACAAAGAAGACTGAATCAAGTCCATATCAAGTGATCTCACACTTCCTGAATACAGTCAAGAGCTGGACAAGAGAATAGCAATGGAATATTAACATAAATGTGTCTGCAACAACAAACGACCAGAAAATCCCAGCTACGTAAGAGTATATTTTCACACTGATGCCACTATTCACTATACTAGTTGAAACTGTTAGCTGGAAAGAGCAAAACCTTCCTGATAAATTTGCCATCAGTTCAACTGTACTTCATTTGCTGCAAGAATTACATAGCAAGGAGAATTACCACTCATAAAGGCTGATTACTCCATTTCTACACTTTTAGAGGAAATGAGAATAAAAATTACTAGAGAAGTAGAGAAGCTTGATAAAAGACATCTTTAAAAACTATCTATTTTGACATCATCAGCCAATGCAAAACAGCTCCACTTTAGATTTTCAGATTTTTTTATTGCTTCAAATCCATCAGGGGAAAACTAGTCTTTTGATACTGTATGATACATCTCATTGCGGTTATTTTGTATATTCAAATGGATTCATGTTTCTGTTATTTCAGAAGGAATACATTAGACCAGGTAGATCGATACCATTTAGCACAGCACCATTCTGAATCAAAAAAGGGAAACGGTAAGGCTTTGCTTTGTGTCGTACAGTAGGTTGACTGTTTCTTTTAAAAAAACCTAATAAAGCATATTTCACTGCAAAAGAAACAAGAGGTTCTTACTAAAATTCTGCTATTGCAATTCAAATAAGCTATTTGGGATGATCTTCCCAAAATACTGTCAGGCTTTAAAGCAGCTGAATATAAACAGCAAAGCGAGCGAAAACAGAAACTACCTCCAACATCCTTCAGTATTACTGGATCATCACAGGTGAGTGCAACTTGAAGTAACAAGACCCATGCATCTTTTCCTGTGCCTTTCTGCATGGTTTACATAAACACCTTAGGAAAAACTGGTTCTAAACATGAAAACAATATGGATAGGTAAAAACATACAATTATTTAATGCAGCACATACCAGGAAATATCTGCTTTATTCATTAAATATTGAGAGGAAATGTTTAACATAGAAAAGCCACATCTCAAAGGACCGTACCTTACCTTGTGCTCCCTTGTCAAAGCCCCACAAGCAGCTTCAGACTCCGGCCTTCTGAAGACTGTGAAGGAAAACAGTGGTTGAAAAAAATTCTATGAGGAGAAACACATGAAATTGTAACAACACAGTTGGTACGTTTGGTCAAACACTGAGAAGAAAAGCAGAAGCATCAGTGATTGAAAACATGAGGCCGTTTATGCGCGAGTGAAAGCAGCGTTAAGAACGGCGCTGCCCCCGCTGTTCTCTGGCTTCTTCACACATCACATTCTTAACCGTGCGTGTAATTTTGCGGGCACTCTTTCTAGTATCCGCAAAACGTGAGCGTCTAATTTAAAGCCCTGAGCCTCACGCCGTACCCGTGAGGCCCAGCGCGAACGGAGTCCACCTGGGAGAGGGGTGACTGGACTGGGCCCGGCCCGGCCCGGCCGACAGCGCCGCTTGCACCGCAGAACCACGGGCGGCACCCCACTGCCGCTCGAGCACAACGGGAAACACCGCTGTGCAGCAGGCCCGGCCCTCAGGGCACAAAGCCAAGCCCAGCCCGGCCCGCGCCTCCGGCCGCCCCCGCGCCTTCCGGGGCGCCCTCCCCGCCACGGCGCTGCCCCGCGCCCACGTGCCACCGCCTCCCAGGGTGAGGGTAAGGGTGAGGGTGAGGGTGGCCCCGGCCCGCCCTTCGCCGCGCCCAGCCCGGCACCTGCCTCCCGGCACCACCCCGCTCCCCGCCCCGCTCCCCGCCCCGCGCGGAGCCGCCGGCGAGTCGGGCCGAGCCGCCTCAGGAGCCGCTGCCGGAGCCGGCGGCCGCCATGGGCACGGTGCGCGGGGGAATGCGCTGCATCAAGATCTTGCTGTTCATCTTCAACCTGACCTTCTGGGTGAGCGCCGAGCCGGGCGGGGCGGGCGGGGCGGGGCGGGGCCGCCGCCTGTGGCACCTGCCGCGGGCGCTCCCGGGCCCCGGGCGCCGCCGCGCGGGACTGACGGCGCCGGGCGATGGCGGGCGCGGCCGGGAGCCCCGGGGCAGGACGCGGCCAGCGGCGGCGGCGTGGGTGCCCCGCGGCACGGCGAGCTGCGACGAGGGCGGGTGCCGGGCCGGGCTGCGGCTGCCGGGCCGGGCTGCGGCGGCAGCGCCCTGCCAGCCCTCTCGACTGCTCGACACGGTTCTTCCTGCGGCGTTGCCGAGAAAAGCCAGCACCACTCCTAACTGGTGACTGAGAGCCGTGGCCGCCTCCCCAACAAGGAGAAGATTTCGCACAACAGGAGGCTGAGGTCCTCCCAGCATCCCATGCAACGTAATGCAGTGGAATACTTCACAACATCATGATGCTTTTTAATAACACAATCTCAACTAGTGAGCCAACAGCTGCTATTACTAGAAGTTCATCCTAAGTCATGTTGCGCTTACTTTGCTGTAAGCTACCCTAATGTTCCAATGAACAGCATCTCCTGCAGAAGCCTCAAGAGATGCAGAGAATGCTGTGGCCACTCTTACCTGATTGCACCCTTTCAAAACTCCCACAGTTCCATAGCACAATTGAATTCAAGCTTTCTTTTTCATTTACTTCCCTTCTTTCTATGTTCTCCCTTCCAGTAGCTTTCCAGTTTTTCACATGGGAAAACAATTAGCAATATTATCTTCTGAAATGTCTTTTTCTTTCTGATTCACTATTTTGAAAAAAAAGTCACAAAATAACCCTGTTCAGCCTCTCTGGAGCGAGCAGTTTTGGGCTTTTGTCTCTTTTATGCTTGAAGCACAGTTAAACCAAATGCTTTTCCCTCTTGGTGACAGCACTGCAAGCTCCAGGGACACAGTGCTGCTGTGCTCGGGCTGTAGGAGCAGAGTGATGTTGCCCAGCTGCAGCTGCAAGTCAGTAGGACAAAGCTTTGTGTTATGCTGTTTCACAAAAGTGACAATTACTCTGTTTTGTTATCTGCCTTTTCACTGAGATGGAAGAAACCATCTCCTCAGCTGGGCTGGGGGCATTCATTTCAAACACATCCAAACTACCACAGGCACAGAGAAGCCTGGACTGAACGGAGTAAGCTCCTAAAATGCTCCAGCAGTCCAACGGCTGAGCCTATGCCTGCAAGCTGGCAGGTACAAATGCTATGACCAGGGTGACATGGAAGCTTCACAATCTGTGCTGTGACGCTTCTGCAAGGAAAGCTGAGAGCCTGACTACTGTGCGATTCTGAGGGTTAGGAAGAAGGGCAGAGTGGGTTTGCAGCCTATCTGTCCTTCTCAGGGGCACTCACTTCCCCTCTGCACACACACATGCACAGCCTCGCCCCATTCCCCATTCAGGACAAGTTTTGATGCCTAAATGAGCTTAGAAAGTTTGAAAGCCACTCGCAAATTCAGAAGCACCATCACTACATTGAAGAGAAGGAAAGAAGGAAAGAAAAAGAACAAACTATAATAGGAATTCATTGTTATGAAACACCTGCAAGTGCTTCCAGAATTTTCTGACAGTGGAATCCTGAGCTGGGGGTTTTTGAGAAAGCATAAGGTGCCAGCGATACCTCTATGATGCTTCCAGCCAATTGTTACTAAGATTTTGACTGGTTGTTTGTCTTCCAGCTGGCAGGATTGGCTGTCATTGCCTTTGGTCTATGGCTGCGGTTTGGTGGGGTTATGGCAGACTTTGCTTCAGACAAAAAGTCTCCAGAGTATTTCTTCATGGGTAAGTTAAAGTGCCTGTGGTGAGAGAGTTTAGAGGCTAAAGGTTTCATCCTGGGGCACATAACACACCTTATGCATTGAATTGTATTAAGGAAGGCCAACAATTCCTGATCAGAACTACACAAAACTGGACATTTTGGCACTGCATGTCATGTGCATGATGACTTCTCTGCTTGGCATCAACTTAGGCCCAACTGAACTCTCCTCTCAGACCGGATCTAATCCTCACATATCCTCAGTGAATTGCGCTAATGCTGTAAGAATAGAAGTTGGGATGGGTCAGAGATTCCTGGGAGATGGGGTTCACCGATACATCCTTCCAGAGTATTGACCCTTTTTTGTAATAGGCATTGTGCTCTGAATGGAGCATTCCTATTAAAGAAAATCAAAACCTTTTCTGCTGCCCTCCCTTATTACAAATCTTGTTAAATACTGTTGTGACTTCTAAGCATCTGATGGAGCAGCCATTCGGTAATCTGAGGCTGTTAACAATCTGTGACTAAGGCAGTGGTAAAAGAGCGGTGATAAATTCAGTAATGGTCTTTTTTTCTTTTTTTTTAAAGCAGCAGCAAAGGCTGCACTTGATGGTCAGGCCCAAGAGCTTTCCCTCTCTAGGAGGCTTCCTAGTCCCTTGTTGTGTATTGGGCCCTTCTCACAGACACTCTAGGAGTACTGTTTATTTGGCTTTGTGTGTGTGTGTCCTGTGACATCTATTCTGGGTGACTGCCAGAATTTTGCATAGGAGTTCTTAATATGGAACACTGTGCAGCACACAAGGAACAGTTGCCCAGAAGGCTGAAAGAGAAAGCAGATCAACAGTAATGCTTGGGAGTATAAACATATGGAAATATAAACATATTTATATAAATAATTTCTTTAGCTGTTGTCCCACCGACCACTTTTGTGGCTCCCTTGTGATAACTCAAGCCCCTGAGATCAGATCAGCTTTTATTCCGGTGCTTGGAACAGTGCAGTTGCATTCAGAGTTTGCTTTGTAGGTTGAAGCATCACCATCTTGTGGAAAACATTTTCTTGCTTCTAAAGAGCAGCACATTATGCTCTTTTTGTACCTGGACTGAGCTGCCAGCTGAAGCTAACCAGCTTCTCTCTTATGCTTCCTTGTGATGATTTTTTTCCTGGATCTGAAATGTTGTTTTAGTTTAAAATAATTGATAATTATATCCTTGCATTTTCCATTAGGCCAGAATGAATCTCCTTAAATAGCCTTGTTCTTTACCAGCAGTCCAGCTGTCTTTTCTGTCCCCTGGAATAGTTTGGGCCATGACCTGGCAACCAGGCCTCTTCATCTTTTCCAGCCACTGAAATGTTTTTGTTGGTGTGAGAACAACTCAGAGGCAGGAGTGCTGAGGTCAAACACATATGTGTTCATAGTTTTCTGTTGCTTGTGATTTTGTGTTCAGTGATCCATATTCCCCACTGCAGCTTGCAGTTTTATAACCTACAACATAAAAGGTTGGAATTGAAACTTTGATCCATGCAGACTCCATCCGCTTTATCTTACACTGGAGTGGCCTCCGAAAAATTAATATCCTCTCTGTGCAGTTCCCCAGTTTTTGGAGTTCCCACTGCACATTCTCCAACATGCAGAGGAACTTTTTCACAGTGAGGGTGACAGAGCACTGGAATAGGCTGCCCAGGGAGATGGTGGAGTCTCCTTCTCTGGAGAGATTCAAGACCCATCTGGACTCCTATCTGTGCAGTATGAGCTGGGGAGCTGCTTTGGCAGGGGGGTTGGACCCGATGATCTCTTGAAGTCCCTTCCAACCCCTACAATTCTGTGATTCTTTTGTGCCTGTGCTTCAAGTGGTGAGGCAAAACTGTAGCTTTCCTGTTCTATTGCAGTTCAGCACTAGTAGATTTCATATATTCCTTTCTTAGCTGTACTTGAGAGAAAGAAAAAGAAAGAAAGAAAAGAGTTTCAGCAAAGGTTAATATCTGGGCAATTACCTCTTTTATATGAGTTGTCTGTGACATTGTACTGAAGAAATGGAGAAAAGATCTGTAGAATAAAGGGAATTCCCTCAAATTGCTTGTCCTTCTTGGAACTTCCATACCAAGACTCTGGTGAGTTTTTCTGCTGGGCAGGAAAGTCTGTAGCAATCAGAAGGAAAACAGAGATGCTTGTGTGAACCCAAGATGTCAGCATTGGTGTCTCACTATTAATTGGTCCTTCATTAATTCTTTGTAGTAGTGCTGTTCTTAAGTTTAAAAATACCTAAAACATGGATGCGAAGACAGAGTGCCTGCTGAGTGTGAGCTGAGCATCTGTGAAATAAAAACTAATGTGGACTTCCAAAGGGTCACTTCAAGGCACCTATTCTCCCCTCATTTCTTTTGGTGGATGAAGAAGAAAGTCTGTTCTGGTTCCCTGGGCAACATGGAGGACAAACTCTCTGTATCACTATTCAGTGAAGTGCAGAGGGCCACATCACTGCCAGTGGCAATAAAAATTAAGTGTATGTACTCAACAAGCCCCATCAGGAATGGTAACAAAAACCAATGAATGTGAATGAAGCATTGCTTCTCCTGCATAGCCTGAGCTCACAAACTTTCTACTATGTTACAGTCTCTTTGCTTCAGTTCCGTGATCCAGTCTGTGATCCAGGCATTCATCAGAGCCAAAACAGCTGTGGACAGAACTTTCAGAGTGGCTGTGGCTTTTCCTTGGGGTCTGTAAGAGCATGAGTGATCATCTTGACTTTGAAAAGCACAGTTAAATGGTGCATGCCTTAGGATATGAAGTCATGTCTGGACTTGAAGGATATTAGTAGTTTTTCTCCATAGTAGTGGGTGCCCATACAAACAGGAGTTGGCCAGCAGTTAAATCCATGTAAACGGCAATGCTTTGCTCCTGTGCTCCATTTCATTATAGTTCTGTTCAGGTATTTTGGAGTCAAGCATTATGCCCTTAGTCAACACCATTTTCTCTCCAAAATCCAAAGCTTCCAAACTCACATCAGCCTTAAAAATGAGAGCTATTGGGAAAGTAGTCAAATACAGGACCTCTTGACTCCTGCAGTTGAGGAAGAGTGTTTTAGAAAAGGCTGATGGTTGCCCTGAGTGGAAAATGAAAACTGCTCCACTGGAAATCTGTTTAAAAAATATTATACCACCACTGTCACCCCCCCTGCCTCCTCCCCTCCCCACCCTCCGCCCCCAAAAAAACCAAAACCAAACCCACAACAAACTTTACTGAAAATCAAGGTTGTTCAAAAGTCCTCAGTCTCTGTGCTGGAGCATAAAACCCAGCAATCAGTGTCTAAGAGTCAGTATCCTGCCTGGCAGACTAAAGGCAAGGCCACCACATACGCAGAATTCTGACAAAGCAACCTAATTAAGCCTAATGGAATAATCTGCCCATCTACTCCAGGTTAATTGTTTTATATTTACAATATGCTGAGATTCAGGAAGCTCTTAAGCATGATAATTCACTCTATACATTTTGCGTACTAAACACTGCTCCTGGGTAAAACTTTCTCCCTCCCTACTCTCTTCATGTAGCTACATAAAAGCTAGCCAGTTCCACACGGCAGCAACAGTTGAACTGACAGTTAGTTACACCATTTCCTTCTTTGATGCACCCTCTTCTTCCTCCGCCCAGCTGCAAGTCACCCTAGTGCTGGCACCCTGGTGATGTTGCTGTGAATGCTGAACTCTTGACAGCACTGCTGAGCACATGGGTCTCCCTTAGCCCACCTCAGTGAGGGGTCAAACAGTTGCATCTGATTCCATTCAGACTGCCCATGCACAGCGTGAGCCCCGCACCACAGGCTTTTCCAGAAACAGCCACCCGTAGCAAGTGTCCTAGGTGACCAGGGATAAACCTATTGCTGGTCCTGAATCGAGGTGTCTCCTCTTGCTGTGAGAGCACACTAAACTCCATGAATTCTCAGGCTTCTCAGTGACTTTGCTACCACATGCAACTTACAAAACTGTCTCTGTCTGGCCTGTTATTTCCAACTCCCATAAGTACTTCTCATCTTTTCCAATAGTGTATTCACACTACAGGTTCCTTGGTGCTCTGCTGAGGGCTTGAGAGCCTCAGTCCTTCAGTGGACGAACACATCTGCCTCCCAGACTGTAATAATGCCCATAAACCCCAGGAAAATCTCATCAAGTCATGTCTGGGTTCTAGGACTCCTGTCATCATTGCCTCTGGATCCCTTATACCAAGAACAGACCTGCTTGTTTTCTCAGTGGAGTTGACAGTTTGTTCAGTGTTAGTCAGTCCAAAAAAGAAAAAGTAGAATTATTTAAAATGGAAAGTGACCATAGCAGCCAGGTAAACAAGAAACCCATGTGAAATAGATCCAGACCGAGAGACAGTGTACAGTTGTATGCTTCTGCTCTCTGCAGTAGGGTCTAGACACAGATTGGTATCTGAAAACTATCAGTAAGATTTTTGGGGAAAAACCAACAGACAGCTCTGGGAGTGAGTTAGTTCTATTCCAGACCCTAAAATTAGATCTCTATCAGCCTAAGTGGTCAGCAGAGTATGTGATGGTGTGTTGCCTGAAATAGGAATGGTTTCTCACATTAGTAGGTTCCTGCCTGTATGGTTTGTGTTGTAAGGTTTCCTCTCTGCCCATAAAACATTGTTAGTACTGCCTGTTCTGTGACTCTTTGGAGTGGAGCATAGACCAACTCTGGTTCTAAGGACATAGTTGTTACTCTGCCCAAGTGCCATAAGACATACTAAAGAACTGGTGACATTTCCTTTCAGATTAGTTCTGCATGGATTTGCACACTACCTCGAGAGTAGGTTTTAATTGTGGTTTTTAATTGTTCCAAGGAACAAAGAACAGGTGTCTTGCAGATTTCATTTACCATTTTTTTATAAAAACGGGGCTCATCCCTCCCTCACTCTTCACACACATAACAACATATTGCAGTCAGCAGCTATAGAATTCCATTATTCTCTTCTATCTAGACTAAAATGAAGAAATTCTGTATTCACTGCTCATCACAAATGTTTTGTTCACCCAGAAGTGACATGCACAATACCCTTTATCATTCTTGAGGTGAGTCTTCCCACTTGCAGATCTGCTGTCTCCAGGTACAGTCCCAGTAGGGTACAGGCGCTTGCACACGGAGGAAATAGTATCTTACGGAAAAACTCTGTGCCATGAACGGAGATGCCAATTGAGAGATCTCTACTGAGTTGTGGATTTGCCATTCTTCGCTATTGGGAGCCAGGTTCCTCTGAGATGCCAGTTAACCCTCTAATTCCCCTTGCAATTGCAAAGCAGAGTCTCCTAGAAAATGCTAATCCCTCCTGTTGGAATTTTCACAGGCAATACCCCCATTTGACATTTTCCTTTCAGGAAATAATGATTTTCCCCATGGGATGAATTAAAAAATTAAGTATATAGAAAAGGTGCTACTTTCCAAATTTTGTTCTTTGTAAAATGAAACAATGGCTGAAGTGCAGGCTCCCCCACCTCTTTTACACTCTGTTTTTAGCCAGAAGGGAAATCAGTTTGCTATTAGGTGTTCTCATACTGCTAAAAGTAGAAGTGTTAGTTTCTCTTCACAGTTTACAGAAATGTTTATCTTTGCGTGTGTGTGTGTGTGTGTTTTAGCACCAACAAAACCACCCCACAGCCCAAAACCTGAATATTTCCTTAGAAAAAAGGTCAAGAAAAACAGGTGTATTTCCTTAGAAAAAAGGTCAAAAAACACCCCATAGTCCTATGACACTTCATTTTTCACCCTCTTGTGTTTAAAAAGAAACCCGTATTTCCTCCAGTACTCCTCACAGTGATTTGTGTCCTGGCTGTGTCTGTTCAGATCAGCCAATTTTCTGTTTTATTTTGCACATGGCTTTTAATTCTTTGGAATGTGCCTCTTCATCCCTTTGCATTCAGAAGCTGAGAGTGACTTGCTTTGTGGGTCCTGTGTGCAGGTGCAGTATAATTTTAGATGGTAGGTTTCTACCACTAGGTCCTGTGTTTGCCCTCCTTGATGCCACAGCAGTGTGCTTGTTCTCAGTATTATCTCTTCATCTGTTGTCTGCTCCTGTGTGGGCTGTGCACTGCCAATGAACTCAGAGAACGGTTAGTTGTTGATTTGTCTGTCCTCATCATTAGCAGACACAGATCAATGTGACAAAATTAGGAATCAGGCAATGAATGGAATAAAGAAGAGGAGGTAAGAGGAAAATTTTCATACAGGCCACAAACATTTGCTTCCTTTGTTCTCATAATTTTAAACTTCTGCTGCAGAAAAAGCTACAGCTAGAGAGTCTTCTCAAAATTTTCCACTTGTCTAAACAAGCTCTACCTTGAGCGGACTTGCACACTTCCTTTTGCCTGTGGTGAACTATTTTGTGCCAGTTTCCAGCTATCAAATGTGTTCCGTTTTGTGACTGTAAACTGTCTTTTTTGTTTCTCTGCTGTGCTGTACTTGCCAAATTGGGAGGCAATGCCAAAACTTTCTGTTTTACAATGGAAGAACTTAAGAATAGAAACTGATTAAGGCTTTGCTTTCCATCCTGCTTTTTTGAAAGGAACTGGCTTTAGTGCAGCTTAGTTACTTCTGACACATAACACTATTGAATAGCAACATGTATGACACTAACACCACCAAATTTCTGGATTTGTCTGCTTTGCTCATCCTAACTGGGCTAACTTGACAGCTATCAGTGCATGCTGTCTCTAGGTAAGGCTGTGATTCTAAGGAATGCCATACACTGTCATCCTTTTTCTTTCCTTTCTAGTGAGCCTCACTTTTCAGTTTAGGTCTATTCCTATTATGCATTTGGGGTGATCATGACTCCATTGTTGCCCACAGCATACTAGGAAAAGAAATACTAGCTCTCTGTAATGTATCTGTGATGTTTCTGAATCTATTGCCTTGATATGCTTCTTGGAAATCATCTTCCAGTTGAGCACACCTGGATCTGGGTGCTAGGAAACCTCACAGTGCAAGCCGAGAAGTAACCTGGTCTCTCCTAATATTTTTCAAGCTACTCTTCAGGTGTCTCATGCCTGTATCAAAGATTACGTGTGTGTATATATAGTAGGCAAGTAAAAACATCTTCAGTTTTGTGGCATTTTTTTAAGTGTCATCGTTATTTTTCATCTAGAAATAGCTCTCTGAGTATCAGCAGCTATTAGTCCCAGGCTGAGAAATGACAGAGTCTGAAACAAAGTCTCCTGAACAGAAGATGGAAGAAAGTGGTTTTAAACTCTTGGCTGGCTTAGCTGTGGGGCCAGACACGGAGAGACTCACTATGTAGTGAGTGGTGTGAGTTCTTCCTGTAACACGCCTTAAAAGGGAAGTTCTGATTGAGGTATCAGTTTAGTTGTGAGTCATACAAGTGAAATGTTAAGTCTGTTTCTCAGACAAATGCAAATCCAAATTCCTGCAAAGAGTCTCACCCCTGAGCCTCAAAGAGCTTTGTCTTTGCTAGCCAGGAAGCAACAAAAAGAAATGGGAAGATTTCTTTCCAGTCCTCTTAATCTAAGTCTCTCTGCTAAATTGCCTGCTAAGTAATTACAGGGATTAGAGTAGGGAGTGACATGCAGAAAAGAGTCCAGGAAACATATTTGTAATTACACTCAGTTTGTTACCATGGAGATCTCAGAAAATGTCAGTTTGGTTTTTTAGCAGTTGAACAACAGGTTCTGCACCTGAGAGAAGTATTTTGTCTTTTCCAATTCATCTTCCACAAGAGGCTGACCTTTCTCTCCTGAGCCATTTATATCTTTGTATAGCCATCCCTCTGTAAAAAACAATGTGTTGTGAATATGTGAACAAGCATTAAAGAAAATTCAGTCCTACTAAGTTGCAAGATGCTGAATATTAAAAATCTAGAAAATATAGAATATGAACTGCCAGCACAGTCAGAAGCAAACCCCACATATCTGACACCACAGAACTGGAAAAGCCATATTGATTATGACTGGTTTATTGCTATTTAGCAGAATGTGTTCCTCAGCAGCAATCATCGGCACAAGAAAGGCACCAGGGCAAGAAGGGTGGAGAGGATGAGAAGGATCACAATAGTGGGGATAGATAGCTGGCCAGTATACAGTGACTTGACAGTGATGCACTAATGAGTGGGTAGCAGGCAGGCGTTTGCCTTCTGCAAGCAGGGTGCGCCTGTGTCGAGAGATGCTCTGCACTAGAGTATCGATTGTGCTTTCATTTTCCTAGTAATCACTGGAAACAGTCGTTTGTAGGGCCTTCTTGTCTAGGTTGTACAAGGTCTGCAAACAGTAAAATGCTAGCAGCTCTGTTAGCCCTAAGGATTTGGGTCAGATTTTAAAATATTGTTTATGTTGCTAATTGAGAACACTAAATGTTCTCACTAAGAGTGCATAGTCGAAGCTGGGAGCAAGGCTCACTGTGCCCTCTAGTGTGCACCGTCTGTAGCTCCACTGTCCCCGCATAAAGGCGTGAGGGAAATGAAGTATCAGTGGATTGGTGTGGCAGACTTGTGTGTATCGTTAACTTTGTCTACACGCAGGTAACTCCTTGTGCTAGTAGTCTCCCGTTCATTCAGCAACGCGGTCCCAGGAAGATGTCGGCTAAGGTGTCTGAACAGCCCCCTGAACGATTCACTAACTGTGTAACACCTAACTGCGCACCTCCAGGACGTGGAGGTGATGCAGCATTGCTACTGGCTGCTGCAGAGCCACCGATTCTGCCTGTTGAAATAAGGTGGTGGCAGGGCATCCTGCAGTTCAGATGAGGGCAGCCAGTGTGCATCATGAGATGCTGTTTGAAGGTCATGCATGCAAAGTTCTTGGCCTCTACTACTTCTATATACAATCACCTTTTAAAAATACCTGATGTGATTTGTCTGGTCTGTCATTCTATCTGTTTTCAGGAACGTTTTTTCAAAGTCGTCTGATCATAATTCAGCCATAACATTAGTCTTTAAAAACTGCTGATACCTCAGAGGGGAAAGGAAAAAAAAGCAAAGCAATGGCACTGGTATGTAAAGCAGATACTTATCATAAAAAGAAGATGCCACTCTCCAAATCACTGAACTGTAGATGAGCTTCCATTCTCTACAGTGACCAAACTTAGGACTAGTGCTGAGTTTACAACCAGTTTTAAGTTTTGCCAGAGGGTGCAAATCCATTGTTTCATTCACTTCCTTTAACAGCTTTCAAGGGGTTTCTGCAATCATCCTCTTCTTTCCAAGAACAACCAACTTTTTTCCCAGTCAAAGCACTGATTTCAGAGGAACATCACACTGTAGTGCCTGTACCTTTGCTGAAGGTCTTCAAAATCCTTTTTTATGTACTGCCAGGCAATTGATAGAGCATAGCTGTCAAGTAGGTTTTTTAAGTTCCACCAGCACGTAGCAGTACAGCACATTTCCAGCCTTGTGTTTCAGAGAAATAGACCCTCTAGCAATGCTGGGGGTTTTTTGTTTGGTTTTGGGGGCAAGGGGGTTTGCCTTACGTGTCTCACTGAAGAGTTGTAAGGTGATTCTGGATGTTATGGTGTATGTTCTTTCTGGATTGAGCTGCCCTTGGGACAGGAAAGTTGGGAGGTGGAAGCCTTCTCATTTGTTTTTATGAGATTCTCCAAGAATTCTGAAGAAATCACTGGTATCCTTTCATGGTGAGAAAAACTTTTCTGTGTAACAGGTGTTCTTCTTGAGAGCCAGAGGCCATTGTTACTTAAAAATACAGGATTTTGACAAAATAGGTAGCATGATTTTGGAGGGGAAACCTTAATTCTTGTCTAATTCTCATTTTTCATAGGACTCTATGTATTGGTGGGAGCAGGGGCTCTCATGACCACAGTTGGATTTTTTGGCTGCTGTGGAGCAGCGCGGGAGTCTCAGTGCTTACTTGGAGCAGTAAGTAAAAGGTTTCAAGGGCCTGGGCTGTGCAGAAAAAGTATATGCCTTGTGTCAATAGTGAAAAGATCTTTACTGTCCAAGACCTGAAATGTCTTACGTCCTTTTACTCGCTAATCAGGCATCGCTAGCCACTGTGCTATTGCAGAGCTTCCATACATGAAGTTCCATTGCTTGTCTCATATTTCTTGGCATCACCTTCTGTCTCTGAAGCTACCATCTGAGCCACATCTTTTCTATTTTCACCTTTGTTTCCCTATTACAAGAAATTTGCCTTGACACCCTGTTACAGACCCTGCTTACTAATTTTCTTTCAGTTACTGTGTGGGCTGTTGAGGTCTGGGCAAGGATGAGAGACTGACTCACAGTCCATATAGAGCAGAATTGTGCAAGGTATATTAATATGAGATTCTCTTCTTCCTCTGTAGTTCTTTGCTTGCTTGTTGGTGATATTTGCAGCTGAGGTTACTGCTGGAGTGTTTGCCTTTATAGGCAAGAAAGTGGTAAGTAACAAGCAACTTCTATTGTATTTATGGGGCAGTTACGGATTTCAGTGCCAACTGACCTACAGTCTGGCTCTTGCACAGGAAAACTTTCCAAAAGACTTTCTGACAATTGACTCTGGAGTCAATAAGAGCTCATGTTGTCACAAGTCCAGAACAGGATGCAGTTTTTGCCTCCTCTCTGTTAAAGAAAATCTGTATGTGTGGTGCAGCCTTAACATCCACAAGGAACATCAAGTAGAATACAATAAGAAGGTACTGCTTGGGAAAAGGGCAAACAAATTCAAGCACCTAACTTCTCCAACTAACAGTGTTTAACCAAAACACAGAATACAGACTATGTATATTCTGCCCCATGCAGAGACTCTCAGAATGTCATCAGGCCACAAAGCCAGCTAACTCTCCAATCACAGTACCTCAGTCTTACCAGGCATGATTTTCTTCTCTGAAGCTTGATGACACAAAGAAAGTCTGATTTCTGCAGGCAATACAGGAAGCCCAGAAAATCTATGAAGATGTTTATGATGACTACATGAAAAACCCAGGGGGGAAGGTCAACAGAACTATCTATCACTTCCATGTGGCTGTGAGTAGTCCTCCTGAACTTTAATACCTTGCACTACTACGATATTGTCACATTACCCCTTAAGATTCAGAATGCCTCCTGCTGAGGTTTGGAAGAATAGAACTAACTTAGCATTACTTAAAATGGAGCCAGAGGCCCACAACCTGGTTTCCTGATAGCTCTGTCAGGATTCCAGTTTTCAGATCCCAAGTGATCCCTACCTTTGACAGTGAAAAAGGCCAGGCTTTTACATTTCAGCTGATGCTTCTGGTCTTTGTTGTACAGAAGACCTGGCTATCATGGCCCTTTTGGATATTAAAATCTATGAACAAATACTCAGAAATGCAGACACAGACAAAAAGGTCTGAATATCTCTGCATTTGTCAAGGAAAAAACTGTGACCTGTGTCCCAGGACCTACAATGGGGCAGATCTCATCACTGACCAAGCCAAGTAGGTAAAGAATCAAAAGCGCATGTGTGACTCAGTTCAGGCCACCCAAAATGTTAGTGTCTGAATCAGAACCTGTGACTTCCCAAACCCTATTTGTGTCCATCCTGTATCTACACTGCTTCCCACTGAGATCAAGACCAAGCTTTGTTGCTCCTTACAGCATTCCCACGTTCTTCAGAAGAAACATTTCACAACCTCAGACCCTTTTAGCCTTCTCCCATAGCTGTTATTTCTGACCCAAAGAGGAATTCCAAGCATTTTGTGGGAGACAGGCAAACAGGAAAAACAAACCCTATGAAACACTGATTTATTACTGTTTCCAAACCCAGGACTATGTTGTGTCAGAAATAAAGATTCCAGCATTCTCTGTTTTAGCTTTTGTCAGTTGCCCATAATTCTACATGCACTATTTGAACTTTCTGCTTTCTCCCTTTAACAACTCCTGTTTCCTTGTAAACCAGGGGTCTGCTTTTCCAAAACCCATCTGTTTGCTTTGTTATGAGACACTGTGTTAAAAATTCCTTCTGCAAGTTTTTGTTAGTACAAATTTGTCAGTTTGCTAAGGCTTCGGACAGTTGAAACTGATTTTTGGCCCATGCAGTTAGAACCCTGAGGTAGCAATTAATATAGGAAATAAATTTATCACTTGATCTTTCAGTATGAAATAGGTCTATGGTTTTGTGGTGGATTGACCCTGGCTAAACGCCAGGTGCCCACCAAAGCCTCTCTGTCACTCCTCCTCCTCAGCTGGACAGGAGAAAAAATACAACAAAAAGCTTGCACATCAACAACAGGACAAGGAGAGATCTTTCAGTAATTACCACCATGGGTAAAACAGACTCAAATTAGTTTATTACCAATCAAATCAGAGTAGGATAATGAGAAATAAAACTGTATCTTAAAACCACTTTCCCCCACGCCCCCCTTCTTCCTGGGTTTAACTTTACTGCAAATTTTCTCTACCTTTTCCCCTCAGTGGCAAAAGGGGAGGGGGAAAGGGGGCTGCAGTCAGTTCATCACAGTCTGTCTCTGTCACTGTTTCCTCCTCATGGGAAGACTTCTCACACTCTTCCCCTGCACCAGCATGGGGTCCTTCCCACAGCCTACAGTTCTTCACACACTGCTCCATTGTGGGTCCTTCCACGAGGTGCAGCCCTTCAAGAACAACCTGCTCCAGTGTGTCCCTCATGGGGTCACAAGTCCTGCCAGTAAACCTGCTGCAGTCCCAGCCTCTCCCTCAGTGGGTCCACAGGTTCCACACAGGCTTCCCACCGGGTCCCAGCCTCCTTTGGTGCCACCACCTGCTCCAGCACAGGGTCCTCCATAGGCTGCAGGTGGATATCTGCTCCACCATCATCTTCCATGGGCTGCAGTGGCACAGCTTGCCTCACTGTGGTCTTCTCCAGAGGCTGCAGGGGAATCTCTCCTTGGGTGTCTGGAGCACCTCCTCCCCCTCTTCTTTCTGCACTTACTTTGGTGTCTGCAGAGTTGTTCTGCTCATCTGTCCTCACTCTTCTCTCCTGGCTGCTGCATGCTGTTGTGCTTTTTCCCCTTACATCATCCCAGAGGCACTACCACCATCACCAATGGGCTCAGACGTGGCCAGCAGTAGGTTTATCTCAGAGACCTGGGTGAAGTTTCTAGCAGCTTCTCACTGAAGTCACTTCTGTAGCTCTGCCTGCTACCACAACCTTGCCATGCAAATCCATTCTTTGATTCTTCGTATCTCTCTCTCACTTAGCTCCAATGCTGTGGTAAAGATAATGTGGAACAACAAATGGGATTACCTTGTCCAGAAAATATCCAGATGCCAAAGGCAAGTGTCTTCTGTTCTGGTCCTTCTAATCACTTTTTTCATGTCAATTGTTTAGTAAAATTGGAGACATGCTGTAAGTAAGAGAGGAAGAAGTTCCTTTTTACCTTGAAAATTCCAGCATGAAATTCCGTATGAAATGGAGCAGAGTGGAGGCAGAAGTAAGTTGGGGGTCCTATTGAACATGCCCAGCCCTCATTTCTGAAGCCTGCTTGTAGCATCCCATAGTAGCAGAGACAGTATTCCATCACCTGAAAAGCGGGAAGGATGTAGCAGACCAGGAGTCTGAAATTAAAAGCCCAGTGAAGGCTGAATTTTGGCAGGTGCCTGCCTTAGTCATGCATGGAGACTCCTGACTAGAAACTTTGTGGATATTAAGGAGGGTACTGTTATTTCGGCGAATCTGCTTGTGAGTACAATGTCAATCTGAAGGGCCAAACTGCCTGCTTTAGCGTGGCCTGTCATATAAGGGGTTTTAAATTCAGGGGAAACTGATTTTAAGAAAATTATTTGGATGGCTCAGCCTGTGCAGGCAACAGGCACAGATGTCTCACTCAAAAAGGGAATATGCTATGAAAATTAACCAGCAGAACACAAGACATAGAGGGAAGGAATAGGACCACGACTGCAATGATCTTTATCATGTTTACCTTCTGTACAGTGAGAACTGTTAACAGAATTGATTAGAGTGTATCTTTCTATGAGTAAAAAAATATTTCATTTTGTTTTTAATAGAACTGCCTGATTGAAATCCAGAATGTCATTGATGCTAATCTGCATTTAGTTGGAATTGTTGGAATCGCAATTGCTGGCATCACAGTGAGTAAATCCACGTTCTCACTCTTTCAAATCTATAGTTGAGCCCAGTATCCTGTCGCCCCTTACTTAACGCTTTGGGGAAGGTGTTTTGCACCACCAGTGAGATTCCTCAAAGGTGCAGCTATTCTTTACCACTGTTGGTGTGTCCTCTCTCTGTGAATTGCCCGCATCAGCTCAAGTAGACTTGCATAACTTTGTTTTACCAGATCCTTTTGTATCCTTAGACAGGGTCCAAAGTATCTCATGGAAATCGTATTTTGTTGTAATAGTAGGAAAGGGGAGTGCACACGAACCAAGTTGAGCGGCAAAAGGCCACAGCAGCATTTCATCTATTCCAAAGCAACAGCAGACTGATGCTTTGGGCCCTTTGAGGATACATTCCTTGGATTTGCTAAAGAATAGAGGGTACCTATACTTTGTTTAGAAATGGCTTGGAAAATGCTGGCTGTAGCCTTGATACCATGTGAAGCATAGTTTATAAACAGATTTTCTAGGTCATAGATCCAGTGACGAGTATGTATTTTTTAAAGGAACAGTATTTAAACTGCATAGTTTTCAGAACAGCATTTCCTTCCTAAAGGTCTAGCACTCAGCTACAGGTAGCTGTTTAATCGAATTGAGTCACCCAAGCATCAAAGCAGTAACTTTCCTCGCAGTCCGCCTTCTCCCCCAAGGGTGCATCGCAGCACTCCCAAGGTCCGCTCCTTCATGACGGGGCTGTGGCCAATAGATGTCACCCGCGGCAAGGGTATGGCAGGAGCGGCCGGTCTGTATCAAACACAGGCTTTGACAGAAAGCATCTTCCGGCACGGGTGTGCCAGCAGCAGTCTGAAGCAGCATGACGAGCCAGAATATTAGTAAAGACGCGCATTTTTATCTGCTTTGAAGAGCAGAAGGCTCATGGACTTATGTGGACACTTAAAAGCAGATGAAGTGTTTATGTATGTAATAAAAACTGTAGCATGGGTAAAGGGAATGAAATAATCCTGTGATCTGTATAACACTTGAAGGTGTACTGAAAAATGCACCAAAGCAACATGGGTGGAAAAAAGTTCCAATAACCTCATTGCTCAAAAAAGATACACTAGAAATATGAACAACTCTTCCCACCTCAGATACAGCAGAAATTACAAAATCATAACCTGTTTAGGAGCAGAAACACATTATATTAATTGTCTGGTGTCTTGGAGTTTGTAAATGGAGCTGTCACTTATTGCTCTGCCAGAAGAACCTTCAGATTGTTCTGATATGCAGACTGTTTTATAACTGTTTTGTAAGTGGATCCCTAAATCGCATCCCTTCTCTTCTAGATCTTTGGGATGATATTCAGCATGGTTCTGTGCTGTGCGATCCGTAACACAAGAGACATGATCTAAAACTTTCACTGCACAACTGTGTCCCAGGAGTTCCAGACTAAGCTTTACAAGAAGTGCTCTTCTACCCAGTTTAATAATTGTAATGCATTTTAATTAGTGTTTTAACATACTGAGAGGAAAATATCCCACTAGGTGAGCAGGTGACTTGCATTAGTTATGGTAAAACCAAAGTGAACAAAAAATTATTTCAAAATTACCTTTTTAATGAAAAAAACAAAGGTGCATCAAAGACTAATTTGATTTTTAATGTTTGTATGTGTCCAATTAAGAGTTTACACATCTGTAGACATTGTGTAAGCACACACATATCGCTCCTTGCAAATATATATGCACGTGAGCAAGGACCTGTATATGCAGTACCTTGTTTAGGTAAGTATGTGAAAATGGATCGTGTTGTGTGTGCATGCTTGCGTGCATATTCTTCCAGAGTCTCACTACACACACCCCTAGGTATACAGTGCTTGGAACCCTTTCATAACAAGCCCCTGTTTGCCAAGAATTAGCAGAGGAACAAATGCCATTTTAAAAAGTAAGACCTATGATCCATTTTGTAACTGTTCTTTCCAATGCCCAACAGAGTAAATTAATAAAATTGGACTTTAATAAAGAAAAAAATAACGCCTAATGGCCTGCACCACCAAACTTTAATTCAAGTGAGTAGACCCATTGACTTCACTGTCATGCAGAGACCAGACCCTACATGCAAGTGCAGAGAGCTCTGGGGGAGGAAACATGTCCAAGGAGATCCAGGCTAAAGGAAGAGGGGGAAAAGAGGTGGGAAGCTGGCAAGATAACGCAGTCATTTTGGAGCAACTGCAGTGCAAAGAGTGCTGAAGCTTCCCAAGCTAGCCTGAGACACACACAACAAAATAAATCTGTGAGTTAAAGGGCACATTAAACTCTTCATTCAGAAGTCCCTTTATCCTGCAAGACTCTATATGGTATATATGCTAGTGTAGGAGTGGAGCTTGTATCCAGAAAAGCAGCAGCTTTGCCAGATATTCTGTAGAATCTAACTGGCTTGTGGAAGCCATCTGAAGATTCAAAACAGTCAGGGAAAGACACACAGCACTTTAATATCCTCTGTTTCTGCTTCTGTGACTATCACAGCTTCCATGAGGCTCTTACCTCAACCTCTCACCCTTTCTTATGGGTGTAAGGCAGGCAAGAAAGATGGGTCACTTCTACAGAGCCATAAAATAAGGGTTTTTAGTGACACTTTTAGACTGCATGTCAGATATAGAAGTTACACTGTGTGCTTGAAATACCTCAGGGCTTGTGTTTACATAGTCTATTTCTATATTTTTATTTTTCTATTTGTCATATTTATTCATAAGAGAATGTTCCTTTTAAAACAGCCTAGAAGGGAGAAAGTTTGTCCCCAAAAGGGGGAAATAAATTACATCAAAGGCTCAGAATCTCTCAATTTTTGGGTTACTTGGGATAATTCACCATTTCAGAGAACAGCTTTTTGCTAATAGCCACATAGCAGCTCTGTCTCTCTGATGATCACTAGTTCAGATTTCTGATGCAGTTGTTCCATACATGATAGGGAAAAGTTCAGCTAAACTACATCTCTCATGGAAACAGTCCATGATGTCTAACAGGACTTGGCGTTTACAAGTCATGGGGTCTTTATTCCACTGAAACACGATAGAAAGAAATGGAATTTCAGAAAATGTATGCATTCTAGTGCACATGTTTGTGTGGAAAATACATCCCTCATGATATTAGCTCTCTTCTCCCAAAGAAACTCAAACTCCAACTCCCATGACTCTCCTGTTACTTCGGGGTTGGAAATAGCGATGCTGTTCCATGTATCCAATTTAATTGACACATCTTGCTGCCTTTCACGTAAGTCTCTCTTTTCAAATTGTTAACCACAGACTGAGACACCAAGACAGCTGTGCACTAAATGCTGGCTACGCAGCAGGCAGTTTCCTGGCCCAACTGCCAGGGAGACGCTGTATCTATCATACACCAAGAAAGACTTAAGCTTGCATGACTCTGGTCACAGCTGATTATGCCATTTAAAAGTAGGGGTTAGGACCTTATTCTGCAAGTATCAAGGCAGGAAAATAGGGCCCGTGTGCTGTCCACTCCCTAGAAAGGCTTAACGGGGAAAATGACACTCACATCAAGTCCATGAGGGTTTCAAGCTGAAACTAGGAAAGCATCTCACAGCAGACAACTGACATAGCCAAAGCAATGTCCTGGATCCCAGGTACACTTGAGATTGTCCCTACAAATAGATAATGGTATACAGCTGGTGTGTTTTCTCCCAAGGTAATGCTGACAGAAAGAAGAAACCTATGTGCAGTGTCATTTTTGCCATTCAGAGCAAGATAGCTTTTCAGGAAAATCAGTAAAAATAGCACAACAGGAAAGCCAGTGGTTCAGGTTCCAAGATTATTGCTCTACAGGGATAGAAATCTTTTGCAAGTAAAGCTATTTCCTTCTGTTACACTCCCCCTTCTGATGACAGTAATTTATTTTAAGTACATCAACATATAATTGGTTTTAATTCCTCAAATTTGTAGCACCAGAGAAACCTTCTGTAAATTCAGGCTTGAACAACCTAACTTTCTGCTGAAGTGTTTTGGGTTAGTGGTGGGTTGTTTTGGTTTTTTCTTCCCCTGAACAGTGGATTTGTTTTTCTTAGCTTAATTACTGCTTATATGATGTACTGCTATTTAGGTATACGGGATACCTGCAATGCATATCCAGAACAAAATAATACCAATTACTGGTTTAGATGTCTAATTTATTGGTTTAATTTAAGCTGGATATCAACATGTTATGCAACTACTAGTGCCTTTAACAGAATCCAGAGGTAGACACTCTTTTGTTGTTTCCTGCTGTTGTGAGGTGCATACTACATCTGCAGTTTTCTCTGCATCATAGTAACTGAAAGTCTTTTTAACTCATTAAGGGATAGAAAATGCAGCTGTTCTTTCCCTGTCAAAGCTGTAAGAATTTTTTACTGTTGCTTTTATATCATAGCTACTTAACAAGTCCCACTTCCATTGGCTAACTTTGTCAGCCCTTTTTAAACGCTCAAATGTCACAGGTGGGGTTATGGCTATCAAAACTGGATATATAGTGCCCAAGGCTTGTTATACTGCTGCTCTGGCATAATCTCTGATCTTCGCTGGCAGTACAAAATCATTTCCAAGCAACTACAACATATGTCTCCAATAAGAAAGCTTTTCAAAGATAACTAAATCCAAACCAGTATCTAAACTTCCTAAAATCAATAAACTCCAATGCTTGTATACATCAGGCACACGGGAACTGAAAGTCAGCAGAAGTACCCATTCAGTCTTGTCCTTTGCACCTGTTTCAGAGAAAAGCGACAAGAGCAAATCCCTCCTGGTGACAGTGCTGACAATGCATCACACGCATTTCCCCTTCTGCTGGCAGTTTGTTCTAAAGCATAATGGTGTAAGTTGTTGGTGTCCTTATGATGTTTCTAAATATCAATATTCACATTTCCCTGGTCTACTTTTTTCTAAGTGTCTGAGTTCAGTGCAAGCTGCATTTGTTACGGAAAAACTTCAGCGACCTTTGAATGAAGACTTGTGTTTCACTTTTCCTTCGTACTGAAAGTGAGTTCCGTAACAAATTGTATTGAACAGGTGTTGAAAAAGAAACTGAGTTACCTTCAGCCCCTCAAACACGCTGTATTTTACAGCTGTTCATAGACCACGCATGTAAATAAAACTTTGCAATCTTACTTCTTCCTCTCCATTGGTGCTTCAGCCACAAACACAAACCACTTCCCCTCGAACGCGCTTGTTTCTATAGCACAAGTTCCGATTTTGGACCGAACTGGCGCACGGGCTCGTGCTGCAAGGTCTGCGGCAGAACCGGCTCTCCGGCGGCTTTCTTTGAGGGGAAACCCACCTTCTCCGGCCACCCAGATCGGCTTTCGCTTCCCTTCAGCCTTACGTGTCCCGAAGCGGCGCTTTATCGGCTTTTCTGTCTTGCATTTCAAACCGCTTTCTAATAAAGATAACCTGAAGCAAACGGCTACCGGAGACCTCGTCTGAGCGCCCTCGGGCCCGCGCGGCAGCAGCCAGCCCCCTCCCGCCTCTCCGCGCGGAGACCCTCCCGTCGCGACAGAGCCGCCTTCGCCTCACCTGCATCCCGGCGGCCGGGCGCCAGCCGACGCGACAGACGGTCGCTACCGGAGGCAGCTCTTCAGGCGAGGGGCTCTTCAGGCCGGGGCGCGAACAGAGGAGGCAGGGCGGGTCCGCCCAGAGTTCGCCCGTCACCCTGAACAACGCAATCATCCCAGCACCGGGCCGCGGGCAGCACCCGGGTAAACGGGCAGGCCCCGGACAGCTGGGCGCCGCGGGAGGCGGGGCGGGCCTCGGCCGGCTCAGGGACGCGCGCGGCGGGCGGGCCCGCCCACCGGGGAGGGGCAGCGGGCGGCACTCGCTTCCCATTGGCCATCCACACTGAGGCGTTGTCCTCGCGGCGGCCGAGGCGCGGACCTTGCTGCCGCCGGGTCTCTGCGCCCTCCGCTCGAAGCGGCCGACAGACCCGACGATGCACCGGCGCCACGCGCTAATTCGGCGGGCGCCGCGTCTCGGCGGCTCCGCGCGCGGGGCGGGCCCGAGCTTCGCCCCGCCTCCTCCCCTCCCGTCCCCTCCGGCCGCTCCGCCCATCGCGTCACGCGCAGGAAGCGGCGCAGGCCGGCGGGGCTCCCGTGGACGGGCTGCACGACGGCGCCGCCTGGCGCCTGGGCGGCCCGGCCGCCTCTCCCGGAGGGAGCGGGGGGTCTGCGGGAGGCGGGGAGGGGGTGTCGGCGGGGAGGGGGTGTCGGCGGAGCCGCTGCTGAATGGCGCGAGCGGGTAGGTAGGTGCCCGCCAGCACCGGACGCCGGGGACTCGCCCCGCGGGGCCGCTGGCACCGCTCCCGGCGCGGGAGGGGCTGACACAGCACAGCGGCCCCGGAGAACCCGCACGAAGCGTCACGACGGCACCTTCGCCTGAGCCGCAGCCAAAAAGCAGACTGCGGGCTGGTACGTGTTGGTTAATGGCTGAGGTAGATCGAGGAGCAAAGGGCGAGAGCGCCGTCATCGCCTCCTTCCCCGGGGCGGGGCTGTAAGCGCATCCCGCAGCCCCCCGGTTCCGCTCCCGTACTGGTCACGAGGACCCAGTCCCCCCCGTTACCCGAGCGAGGCACGCCTTCAGAATGAAGCTTTGTGCGCACCCGTTTGCAAACCCGTTAGGAAATCGCTTTATTTGTGTGTAGGCGTGAGCAGAGGTACAGTGCCCCCGCCCTCCCTTGGAAGCTTACATGTTACAGAGCTTCTGTGGCTTAGTGCAATAGTTTGTCCTGATCTTCTCATGAACACAGTCACTGTAGTCAGTGTTACATTTACCACACTTGCAGCTCACAGCCACCGGGTAGGAGTAATAAGGGATGGTGTGGTGAGGGCAGCCCGGAATCAGTGCTGTTTGATACAACATCTCTTTATATGTGCACACATTCTGTGACAGAGAGCTTTTGAGAAGCAGCTTCTTGCCGTTGCTGTCCTACAAAGAAAAAAAGAAAGGGATTGTTTCACTGAAGCATACATGAGCACCAGGACACCTCTGCTGATGTTTTCTCAAATGTGCAGAAAGCAAATCTTGTTATGCTGTCTGGCTCTGATATTTTCAGTGTACTTCTCTGCCCCCATGGATACATTCACCTTGCTTTTATGGTTTTAACTGGTCTGTTTGCTCAGAGTGGTAGCAGTGCTGTGTGGTCTTTATTGGCTACCTACTGGCCGAGGTAGAATTTAAAATGCCACGTTGAAGAGTGAAGACAAGCATAGTGCTTGGCATGCCTACACGTGAGACTCTCCACAGCTAGCCATCGAAACGGCAGTGAGAGTAGAAGGTACCCAAGTCATTTACATGAAATGAGAATAACTAGATGCAATCTGCTTCTCACCTGTTCCATCCTGACCCCAGAAACTGCCTACAGAGGCTCTGCAGTGGCAGCAGCTGGCAGTTGTCTGCTATGCCACTGGTGTTACAAACTCCATGGTTCCAGAGGGTTGGCATTTCCCAGAAAGCTAACTTGAAAACACGATGATGATACGGTGGTTTTCTGTCTGTGGCAAACACTCTTAGAAATGGATCATTTACACAATTTCCCAGTGAGAATAGGCACTTGTTATGGAGTGATGGCCATTATAGAAACAACTGCCTTAAAACAGAGTAACGCCTTGTACCCGAGTCATGCAAAATCCAGCGCAGATGGTGGTGTTGATGGCCAGGCAGTAGGCACATTCCCTTTTCTCCACATGGATTATATACTCAGAAGGAGCACAAAGTGATGCTGTTTGACCGAAAGTCAGACCAAAGAGGAGAGACATCACAAAGAAGGGAGGCATGCTAGATGTAGGGGAAACAAAACAAAACAAACCCTAAGTAACAATAGATGCACCTTGCAGCCCTTTTCTCAAAATTTGACAAGAAGTTACGATAGTCGCAGAGTAGAAGTAATCTAGACTTTCTTAGCTACAGCCTGACAAATTCTTTCCCATCTCAGACCTTTAATTTAAATAGTACTAACCACTAAACAGATAAGAAGGGTAATCGGGCCATTAACAACATGTAAAATTTTCCCCCGCTAAAGCATATTACATGGATTGTTGACAGAGAAAAATAACAAGAGCCAAAGGATTTGAAAATGTGGTATGTTGAGAGAATGTGAGCCTTAGAATTAACCAGAGGTGCTAAAATAATTTCACTGGATTAACAACAGAAAAAAACAATCTAAAGAAAGCATCATATAAAATGTTCAACAGAGAAAAAGAAACAGCTGTGCATATCAGGCATACCACTGCTTTTTTACTTTCCAGTTGGCTCAGAGGCATGATGAAATGGGAACACTGCCAAGAATTAAATAAGAGATTCAAACAAATTACAATAAATAACATAGGCAAAGAGTTCAAATCAACGAATCCCTGCTTCATCTGTCTGTTGTGCTGACCTGATTTCTCAGACCTGCTGGGGATCCCGAGAACAAAGCTTTGATTAGCTCAGAAACAATTCCAGGGGCTACTCTGTAGCCTCTAAACTGCAAAATTTAAATGACAATGTCTACAAAACATATGGACATCACCCTCTAGTCTCTTCCAGCCGTCAGATTCCCATAGCAAAAGCCATTCATTACACAGTCTGGTTTACCCTGTAGCTGGAACAATACAAGTCTGGAAAGACCAACCTCTTGTCAGCTGAATTCTTCCCTATTACAGGAACCTGATTCTGCCTTGAGCTGGGAGAGGCAGTGACCCAGCAGAAGCTCTGTGTGCGCTTTATACTCTCCAGGCTAATTCCAGGCTGATCTTACTGTTTATATAATCGCATCTGAATTGCTGCTTTCTTATCGCAAAGTCATCTATTGAAAATTCATACTGAACCACAAAGCAAACGTGATAGGAACAAGCGTGTCCATAATATCCTAACCTGGAAACTGGAGATGGAAATCTAATTATTTTAACAGTCATTCTCTTCTCAGGCTTTTAAACTAACCACTGCTTTAAAAAAATTATTATTGATGAATTTAATCACTACATAGGCCAGCAACACGATGACAGGAAGGCTAGCATGGAAATGGAGTCATCCCACATCACATAGGACTAATTACACACCTACATTTTGCAGAAGTTTAATGAAAGTCTGGTTCACCCAGTTTGCTTGTTACCTGCAGTTTAGGCACAGCTCAGATGCAGTGCTATGCACATAAAACAACAAAACTCAAATCAAAGCAATTGCTCTACAGTGTGGTTAGGTACAGCCTGACTTACTTACCCAAACAAAACATACAGAGAAATTATCTTGCCTTGAACCTGATGAGCAAATACTGAAGTAACAAGTAATTTTACTCTGAAATACTGAAAGGGGAAAAGCTTTTAAGGAACCACTCCTTGTAGCATGGAGAGAAGCAAAATACTGTACCAAAACCAGTGAAAGAGAGAGATGAGGAAAAAACACTCGCATTTAGGGCGGTGTGGAATACCCAGGAGGAGCAAAAATAAGAAAAGGTCAAGTCAGCATGCCCTGATTCAGCACAAAGCACTATCCTCCACTGCTTCTCCAGCATCCAGCCAGCCTTCTCACTCTGCTGATTCACTGCAGGGCTGTCAGCACCTACCTTTGCAATTAATCACCTAACTTCAACTTTGATCAGATGTCTTATGCAGGTCAACCACACTCTTGACTTACATAGCCATAAGAAATATGATGAAGTTGAGTTTGAGCTGGTAAACATGGTCACTTTGGGGTGTTGGAGGAGTGGCCAAGTCAGTCCTGATTAGCCTTTAGGTAATTCCTGAATAGTATTGTCTCCTTTTCCCAGGGTCTGGGACTGCTGCACACAGCTCTGTCCTGGACTCATTTTCCAAGGGTTTTTTTGATAACATGATAGAGTTTTTGTTCCACTAAGACCAGCCAAATGCTTTCTGTTTTCATAGACTCTTTAATTATGGGTTAAGTCCTACCACATAACTTCTCAGGAATTAAATGTAACTCTTTCTGGCTTAAGGACAAGAGCAGAGCATTAATTGTACTCCCAGTAACATCTGTCCATCTACACTTAGCAACAGAAGTAAAACACTTATTTTGCTCCTACTCCAATACATTATTTAACTTGGGTTTTTTTTCTGACGTTTTAAATGCAGTTAAACATACAAATTATATGAGTATACACATGCATACACATAGATGTAGATAATTGTGTGTTTATAAACACACACACTACATATAGATGTATAAGTTTGGTTGTTTAAAACTTTTATCACAGAAAAGATTGTTTATTCTTGGAAAAAAAAATAAATGAGCACTTTAAAGGAGACAGTGATTCTGAAATGAAAAAGAGACAATTCATAAAACTAAACCCTGGAGAGGACAAGAGTGCCTAAAGTAAGAACAGAGGAAAAAAAACCTAGGAATACTGCAGGTGACCCACGCAGGCACATCTGAAATAGGTGCAGCTGATTCTTTTCTCTAAAAATTTCAGTGATTCACAAGTACAGCGTTAGGCAAATGAACTTTATTTGTATGCACCGGCTCTGACAGGAAGACTGCAAGATCCAGGTTTAAAGTGTCCTCAACTTGTTCCTATAAGAATATAGGCAGGGGACAGATCAGAGTATGAAGGCATATGTCCTTTGTGGCTTCAAAGTGCTAATCTCTGATTTGAGGAAAAAAATGGGTGTAACTGGGGCAGGGGTATTCAGATTAGGGTAAAAAAGGTTTAAGAATTTGCTTTAAGAGGATTTAGGGAAATGACCACAAACATCAATAGCAAAGAAGAAAATATAACAATATTTGAAAGTCTATCACAGGAATGATAAAGTGAGTGTAATAATAAAACCTACAGCAATAATTAAAAAAGGTGAACAAACACCAACTGCTGTTAGAAATTTTAAAAAATGTTAAAAATTGACATGGGAGGCTGGGAACTAGGAAATAAACCTTTTAGGACAAAGGTTAACTGTAATGTCAAGGAACATTACTAGATGAAGACAATCAGTTGATACAGAATAACTGCAAAGTGTTCAGTAAGTACATGTGCCTTTGAAAACGTAGTGACTGAACAAACATACATATTTGCAACAAATCTATTAAATTCTTTAAGGAATAAATAGTTGTAAATCAACACCATTACCTCGCCAGTGCTAATTTCAACAAGTCTTGGGACTACTGAGGAAGTTTCAAAACATTGCAAAAAGTGCAAACATTATGCCAGTATTAAAGGAGGGAACATTGACCCAGGTAAGTTTCACCCAGCTAGCCTGACATCTATCCCTGATAAGTCAGGTAAAATAACAGAAAGCTGATACAGGATTTGAGCAATAAAGAATTAACGGATGAGAACATAATTAATGCTCGTCAAGATGGTGTTACATAAAATAGGTCATGCCACACAAACCTGATTTCATTCTTTGAGGTGATTACAAATTTGGTTGTTAGGGCAACTGCATAGATGCAATGTCCTTAGTTCCATCTGTCCAGAGTCCTGCTGTCATGAAGATTTAGAGCTATAAGGCAGAGTCCAATGTGGTGAATGCTGAATGGAGCAGGTAACAATTTTAGCAGTACCTTTATTCAGTGCAGCTTTTTACCCAGCCCCTGAAGGTACTGCAGTGTGTTATTACATAAACACCTGACCAACTATTAAGAATGAAAATTCATTTATCTGGAAGCACAATAAAATTAGTCTCTCTGAAGAGTAATGTGACTACTGCTGCTGATACACTGGTTACCTCCACAATGATATGGACACAGAAGCCCTTGGCTACTATTGTCTTTGCTGGCATCACGTTAGCTTGCCCACTCTCAGACAAAGATGCATTAACTGTCACCAGAGTGATACACACATTTGCTTCTCTTCTGTAATTTATACAAACTGTTAATCTGGTAGAAAAACCTTTCCTTGATTGTCCCTCCTGGACATGACCACTGACCTCTCTGAACACTTGATGGGAGTGAGATCCCACTGCCTACTGGGAACAGCAAGACAAAAGAGACTGTGGCAAGACAACGTCCAGCATGGCAATCTATAATTGCCCAAAGCTTCTTTCATAGTTTCCTAAAATCCATGGTTAAAAGTCTGATGCTTATGGATCCATTTCTTTGGTTGTCCTTCTGCTGACCTGCAGACTATTCAGAGATAGAAATTTTTAATGCGTTTGTAAAGCCATCAGCTTTGTAGCCCTGTTCTGGAACAGCCAGTTACACTGTTAATTATTTATCTTTAACCTTTCTGTTAACTAAACCAATCCATTCACTGACATCAGTTATTTTACGCTTTCATTAAGTGAAAGACAGTATGCTGATGTTCTACAAGAAGTATCCTAAGTGATCTCTGTAAACAGAATTCAGTAATCATAAAAACCCTGGGTTCATTACCCAGGAATCTCTGTGATGGGCTAGAGAAATTCAGTGCCTACCAGAAGTTTGAATGTAAGAGCAATGTAATAGGATTCTCTATCACTGACCAATGCCTAAGATGAAAGTAAGAACAATAAGGGTAAGTTATCAACACATTTTTCCTCCTCAATCTTCCAGTCTTAGTAGCACCAAATAATGAAAGCTTTGTGGTTCTACAAGCAGGTTAACTTACATAGCAGATTAACTCTCATTTGCACTGCATGGAGCATTGCAGATATTAAAACAGAAACACGTTCATGCTTGGAAACAACAGAGAATTAGAAGCTATGCTGATGCAAAACAGAGAAAGCCAGATTTCTAAAAGATCAGTATTCTTGTAGAGGAATTAATTCCAACTCCATCCTCTTGCAGACCTCCCTTGGTAAAAGGAAATAAGACCCCCCCAATATACCCACAGAAACAAGTATAAAATTCACAGATGCTTTTTCATTTTCTAATTTAAGCAAATTATATATGCTCAGTATGAACACAGGGGGGTGTTTCTGATTCTTTTAGGCTTTAGGCATGCAGTCCAGTCAAATGCTGCACTTACTCAAGACACATTCCTCTATTCAGCAATCTCACATGCCCACCAGAAATAAGTATCTACCACAGCTGTGACAGACTGTGATGCTCAGCAAGGTGACTGCTTCCCAGGGAGGAAGCCACTCTAAGATTTCAACTAAAAATTAAAATAGCTGTAATGAAGGAAGTGGGAAGACTCTTTTTCCTCATGAACCCTGCCTCCCGATACTCCTGGTAGATGCAAGGGAAACTAAGTTAAATACTTGGATTTCTAGGGGCAGAAAATGTTGCACCAAGATGAGTGTTATTTGTACTGTTTGATGTTTCTTGGGGTTTTTTCTATTGGTGACATTTAACACCTGTAGCATTTTTTTTTCAAAAATCCTTGTAGTTTAGATATTTAAACAAATATCCTTTTTACTATTTTAGAAGGAGTTGTCCATTACAGTCACTATCACACATACCGGAGGATTTTCTTTAATGCGTCTAAGATTTATCCTACTTACATATGCTTGGGGAAAACAGTTTAAAATGATTCTTCTAGCACAGTGTCCAAATCTGAAGAATCTACTTTTTAAAGCCACTGTGAAAGAAGATCAGCAGCTCCTGACAAGTAACATTCCCCTTCCTCTCAGCTTACCCAGTCAGTTTCAGTCAGGTGAGATCAGCACTAGTGTGGGCACACTGACCATCTCTACCCCTAGTGCAGCTTCCCTGGTTTCCACAGACATTCCTGTTTCCCACAGCCCTTCAGGGTGGGTCTTGGAGGGCCCAAAAGAACAGGCATATGCTAAGATATCAGCTCTATTACTCAGTATCACCTGCAAGTGGCAAATACTGCATTTGCCAGCTTGGGTGAGTACTAAAGTGCAGTTTCTCTTAAGATCTGTTCTTTTTTTCCTGCATTCTATTTTGCGCCCCTTGCTCTTGCAGCTTTTAAACAAAACAGATTTTTTTAAAATACCATTCCAAAGTAACTGTCAGTAGTGTCAAGTCACAACTACAAAATACCTGGAAGTGCTTGCATATGCTAACCCCATACTGTAGTTTGAAATTCTAGAAGCGTTTACATTTTTCTAAGATAAAATATGTGTTTCAAGTTGTCAAAACCTTGTTTTCTGATTTGAAATACTTTAGTATTTTATCAAGTTTTCACAATTTTAGAGAATTCCATTTCAAGATACAGTATGTAATAAAAAACACTGCTGCTAGAATATGCTGTGCATTTAACAGCAAAGAAAACAAGACCATAGATACCTGGTTTTCGACCACTCACATGGGGAAAGCCTTTCTTTATACAGTGATTCCACCAGGTATGAACATCTTGCTGAATCTCTCAGTATTATCTTTAGAAAGATCTCAACTTTTCAGTATGCCCCCAACATTCTGTACTAATGAAATAATCTGATCATGGGGAAGTTTCCTGTGGCTAATAAAGCCACAGTGAACAAGTGATACTAATTTGACATGGGAATATTTTATGAAACACCCAAGGCAAGCATTAGAATAGGTAAGTTATTGTTATTTTTCCTCTTAGAAAAAGAGGAAAAATAGTTAAAGTACCAGAGAAAAATAAAATTGCCCACATGCTAGATAAGGACAACAGGAAGAAGCCAAGCAGATGTGCTAGGCCAGAGCACTGTTCATCCTTCCTGAAGTATTTGTCAGAAAAGGAACTGGAGAACTAAACTGTGTTAACAATAATATGAAGGAAATTAATAATCCAAACACTTGCTTTAAGTTACTGACAAACACCCTTTTGGAAGTTGCACTGCTGAAAGTAGTACATTGGCATTGGTAGTCTTCATCAATTATCCTCTTGCTGGGAAGACATCTCTTGGACATTGAAAACCACATCCTCCTTAAAACTGATCAGTAAAGACCCAAAATAAAAAGAATCCTTGGAAATATACAATGTACTTCACTGGAAAAAGTGTTAAAGGAAATATCCTATTTAATTGATAACTTAACTGATAAAATGTTTATTAACCTGTGCCAGTAAGTGTTAAAACCTTGTGGAAAGGCACTTAGAAATAAGCTTATCTTGCTTTTACTTTTAAATAAAGCATATATAAACCCAAAAGTGTTTCTTGTGGTAAATGTGACTGATCAGAAACAAACATCATGACTACTATCAGAATATAGTCTTTAGTAACATTTCCAGAGAGAAAAGCATCAATATTCACTCCTATGCAAACTGGTAGCTTTGGAATAGTGTAGAAATTGACAGATTCACAAGCTAAAGCACATGCATTTACTAATTTTCATTTGCTTTTCCTATGCATTTGGATTAATGCCTAACCTTAAGTTGTTAATATTTTCAGTTTTATTTGTTGTATATAGTTTGTTCACATAAGGCATAGTATGAGGCAAATATTTTACAACCTACCTGGCTGATTACATCTGTAAGCATTCTATAGTGGTACTAGGTTATTTCTGTAATTTTGCAGATCATTGATACAATGCACCATGACACTTGTGGTATCAGGAGAATTTTATGCTTCACTACAGATTTACAAGCCTGCCACAACAGTACTGGAATATAATGAGGTCCTAACTGACTACTTATCATATGAGTCTAGATGTGGGCAGTACAGGCACATTTTTAACTTTTCAAGACGACTTTTTCGACCCTCAAGACATTTTAATTACAAGACTTACTGTGACACACAAACTCTTACAATAGTTACCTAACATTTTTAATTCTTACTGCTTAGATTTCCTGTAATTTCTCAGATACTGTACATATACCACTATACTGGGAATCATGTTAAGTAGATACCAATAAATTTTTAATGTGAAGTCATGTAAAGTTGAAAACCCACCATTTAAACCCTATTTTTTATAGTAAGTATAAGTATCCTATTTTTATATATGCTTATGTTTTTCATTTGGTCTAATTTACACTATTTAAGCAGATGTATTATAAAACTTCAATATTCTGCAAACATATGACAGGATTTTCCAGGAAGAAAAGCCATTGTAACTTCTCAGAAAGTTAGCTTGTGTAACAGATTTCATTTCAAAAAATCCAGTATATTCTTTTAGATCTTTGGAGAATATTAGTCAGTTATATACAATTAAAAAATCATTACTATCAGTGCTCAAAAGGCATAAGGAACCCAGACTACTAGCCGATACATAAAATCGCTACACAGAAAGAATGCGTTTTGCTACCCTCTTCAAATGAATCCAGGATTTTGATTTTTCATAACATTTTAAAATGTACCTGGTGTTTTATCTTCAGGCTCTGAATCACGTTTTCATTGTTACTGTGAAACCAAGATTAATCAAGGCTTAACACAGAAATACACATTATTCCAAACTATTCTCTTGCATACATGGCAGAAGCTGCCTGATGATTTATATCAGTTCTAATACATAAAGCAAAAACATTTGCTTCCACACTTCATGTTTCAGATAAGCAATTTAATATCTTAACATTGTTTTACCATCTTAAAATATGTGTTCATATTTTATTCATAGCAAGATTTCATCTTTAACAGAAGTAAATCTATTGAAAATTCAATTTTTAAAGTTTGAAAACTGTTTTAACATACTGAAATAGTAGCTACTGAAAACAAAACAGTCTAAAAAGACAGTTAACATTTAAAATGAACGAAAGAGCAAGACAATGTCAGGTAAAAGTGCATGCATTTTAACATCTTCAGTATTTCTTTCACTAATATAATTTTTTTAATTACATATTGAGAGTAAATTTAAAGTAAGAAAACTTAATTTCTTTAAAACCAATATATTTAAAGCTAGATTATATTTTTCTTCTGAAACAGCTTTCTATATAATTATTTCTAAATTTTATAATAGGCTAGCTGTCTCCCAACTTCCATAGCACAGGGAATTAAAGATAGAAAAGGCTCTGCAGGGCAATGGAGTTGGGTATCTATATGGTCTATGTGTATAAAGGAAATTAACATAGTACTAAACATACTGAGTAGGACAGAAAAATGCAACAACATAGTAACTCTGAAAGAATAACACCACTGTAGTTGAAGTAAACAAATAATGCTAGGGCACTAGTAATTTTTTTTTTCAATTTTAAATAAAGAGCTTTTCAGCTTCTTTCATTTTCCTTTTCCTGTCCATTTTAGAAACTGCAGTCCATCCAGCCTCTCGCTTTTTCCTTATGGTTGTAAGTTTCAGTACAGAGCCTGGAGTTTTCAGGTTTGATGTATTTGCCTTCTAAGGAGGAAAAGAAACCCATCCATTAGCTTCTATAACAATTTGATTAACTGTTCTGATCAAAAGACAAGCTAGAGTACCTTTTTTGGTGTCATGGCACACAATTGGGATGCTTGAGGATAATCTTTGTACAACTTTTTAAACATTTCTTCCTCCGAGACAATGCTCTTAAATTAAAAATAACAAGTTAGTTAATCACACTATGTTATAAACATTTTCTTTCCCTCTTGGAATATTAACAGTATGAAAAAGAAAAGATGTTACTATGAAGCCTTGTCAATAAAAGCAATGTAAAAATCATCCTAAGTTAGTATGTATTTTTTGTATAGTAGTACTCTGCCATACAGTTGCTAATTACATACATATAAATACAAGAAAGAAACAATGAAGTAAAAATATACACAGAAATATTGTCTTAGAGCCTCACATGCTTCACATTCTTAGATATAGCAGTGTCCATAAAGAACTGCTAAATATGCTATTTGTTCTCTCATTTTTACCAGGAGGTCGCTGTGTTCAGAGCTGTCCGAATGAGTATCCAGCTGTAGAAGCACTTTCTGCTTTTTCCTCATGCCCTGTTCTGAATGCAGATTTGTGCTTTCACTTTTCAGCTTATGTACAGGAGGAGTCTTTATAACATATGCCTGGGAAATAAAAAGTGGCATTTAGAATTACGTTTTCAGTGGTAATTATAGAATCTAAACTGAAACTCATAGCCCAGTTTACAGACCGAAGATCCAAAATAAACTAGAGAGATGGTGTGGAACAATGAAGCAAAGACTGAAACAGAGGGGAAAATATTTTTTCAAATGCTCTGTATTTGTTGCCCAACAAGGATAGGGAACAGGAAACTGTGGAAGAACTGAGTTTTGTGGCACATTATCTAACTTCATGCTCATCTGCAGAAATTCAGGATATTCTGAACTGTAGTCACTACATGCAGACTATAACCAATATTTAAGAAAATGCAAACAAAACTGCAGGAAAAAGCTCAGAAAGACATTGATGGCGACATCAAGAACAAGATTGATTTAATTCGGTTTTTCACTAGAAGTTAAATTTCTTACTGCAATGGAACAATGCAGTACTTCTAATGAAAGGATAATACAGAAGTGGTAACCTAGACAAGCTATCTTCTGTTCCATAGAGAAAACTGTGCCTTTACAGACAGACAACACTTCTCTTTAAAGACTAAGTAAAACCATTCTAGAGGTATTACTAAATTCACAGTCCCTCAAGGACAGGAATTGTTACTGGTAACTGATAAAAAAATAAGTAACTGAGCAAAAAAGTGACAGAGTGGGAGCTCTTGCACAAACTGCTTTCTAATATCACTGTGGAACACTTTTTGTTACTATCTAGCTTTTTAATCCCTGCTTATCTCAACAACAACGGCAATCTATAAAGAAGAAATAGTCAGAAAAATAAAACAATTCACTAGAAAGAGTTGCAAACCTTTAGTGATGGACTACCGAAGGGACTTTTTGCAGGTACAGAAGGCAGCAATTTTTTCTTTTCCATCATGTTGACTTTTACAGGAATATCATTCGGAGACTTCTTATTTTTTACATTAATGGATGCACACTCTGACTGAGGTTTAGGAGTCTCAGAAAAATGTGTTTGTGTTCTCTAAAATTAAAAAGACATTTACATTAAAAGCATTTCCATGTCTTTTGTCAAGTCTACATAATTTACCATGGACTTTCATATATAAATATTACCAAATTCTAAAATTAATTACTGATAAGGTTAAAGCTACCTTGGGTTTCTTTTCATATTCAGGAGTCACATTTTGGAGCAGTCCTTTTGCAAGATTCTCCTAAGAAAAAAGTGATATGAAAGCAAGTATTTTATTTCATTTTAATTGTTTAAAACCTTCCTGGTGTAATTACAGAACACAGTCCAGAACCATTCTTTATTACAAAGTACATGCAAATATGACCCACATTTAGTCAAAGTGCAGCATTAAAAAGCCATTACTTCTCTAATTGCAGTTGCATGTCTTATACAGTTTCTCCCATCTCTGCTAAGGAACCTTGCCTTTTTAATGAGAAAATGAGACAGAATTTTTATCACTGCTGTATTCAAAAAAGAGAGATCCATATTTTCTAGTTATTTCACAGAAGAAACTGAAATCATTCTTGTTTATTGAATTAAGTCTTCATGGTATTTTTAATTCAATTTTGTATTTCTTTTGCCAGGTAAAGAATACGATAAAGCAAATCACAAATCCAAAATGGTTAAGGTTGGAATGGATCTCTGGAGGTCAACTAGTCTAACACCTTGGTTCACAGCAGAGTGAACTGGAGTAGGTTGATCAGGACAGTGTCTACTGTGGTTTTGAATAACTCCAAGCATGGAGACTCCACAACCCTTTTGGGCAATCTGTTATCACCCACACAGTAAAAGAGTTTTTATTGTGTTTAAACGGTATTTGTTGTTCCCATTGCCTTTCGTCCTTTCACTGGATACACTAAGAAAGTCTCGCTCTGTCTTTTGCTCCTCCCAAAAGGTATTTCTACACACTGATAATATGCCCCTGCACTTTCTCATCTTGAGGTGAAACTTGCCCAGCTCTCAGGCCCTCTTTTCTATCAGATGCTCCAAACCTTTAATGATTTTCATAGCCTTTTGCTTCACTTGCTTTAGCATGACCCTGTCTTGTACTGTGAAGCCAAAACCAGGAAACAGTACTGTAAATGTGATCTCACCTGTGTCCAGTATGGAAAAAGGATCAGCTCCCTTGAGCTGCTGGCAACAGTTGTCCTAATGCAGACTAAAGTGCCAAGCACGTTTCTGGCTCGTGTTCAACTTGCTGCTTACTAGAACCCCAGGGTTTTTCCTGCAAAGCTGCTTTCACTAGTGACTGACTAGCCTCCAGTCAGACTTTGTACTTCTCTATAATTGCAGTTCCTTAAGGCCTGGCAGTTCAGCCAGTTTTCGATCAACTTTACTCACCTAGCCCATGCTTATCAGTTTACCTATAAGGATGTTATGAGGGACATTGCTGAAGCCTTACTAAGGCAGAGATAAACATCCAGTGCTTTCTCCTCATCTGAGGCATCATCTTTCAGGGACTGAGGTGAAGTTGACCAGCCTACATTTCACCAGATCCTCCTTCCTGCCCTTCCTGAAGGTAGCAGTGACATTTGTTTTCAAGTCCTTAGGAACCTCTGCCAGTCACCATGACCATTTGAAGATAAGTGAGAGCAGCCTTACAATAACAGTGGCCACCTTCCTCAACCTTTATGGGTGTATCCCATCAGATCCCATGGACTTTTGTATGTTCAAGTTGCTTAAGGATTCCCTAACCTGATCCTCCTCCACCAAGGCTAAGTCTTCCTTTCTCCAGACTCTCCAGGTCCCACTAATTACCACAGTCTTTTCCTTGTCCTTTGTCATCAGAACACCTGCCACATGCAGGTCCTCTAGAAGTCTTTCCTGTGCCCTTCACTTACAGGTTTTACCTCTAGATTGGCTCTGGCTTTCCTGATATCCATGGAAGCTTGGACAGTTCTTCACAGGGTTTTTACTTCTCCCTGTTTCCCTCATACTTACCAATTAAGGAGTAACGCAAAACATTCAATATCATAAATTACACAAAAATGTCAGAAAAAAATCAAGCTCTTTAAATCAGACAGCTAGCTAAAGACCTAGAATCAAAAATGCACTTCAACATTGTTACTATTCTAGAGCTTAAGACCAGTACAAGCACATAATCCACACTGCTACATTTAAGCAAAACACCCAACAAGATCCACCACCTTCTCTTCAATTTCAGCTTTGAGTTGTTCCTTAAGAGATGACAGTTCACTTTTCAAACATGACAGCTCATTTTCCTAAAAACAATTAAATGAAGGATAGGGTTAACAATGCTAAACCTGGAAAAAACAGTTCAAGTGAAAGTAAAAGTGATATTAGTTATAAACAAAAGAAAATTCCATTTGTTCAATACAGCAAACTTATACATAAAGTTAGCATGCTTGGAGGCATCATCAACACATTTTCAAAATGATTCAATCACTAGAATAACAGATGATCAAAGAAGCCGTTAAAAAGGACTGATGCAATTGTAGACTTGAAGTTTTGCTTTTAGTTCGTTTCAAAAAGCTGAAGTAGTACTCAAACAGGTACTTGACCAGAACTGTTAATGCTAAGAACTTAAAACACTCATGAGAATGGGGGGAAGGGGGAGTGGGGGTATGGGGTGAAATCCAACTATTTAATACAAAAGTTTTTTATTCAGATATTGAGGTTAGAACATGATGCATTATTAAGGAAATTAGACAGAAAAAGCAGAGCTACTCCAATTTAATTTCAGAAACATCTGGAGTATTTTAATGCACATAAAACATCTCTAAGAAAATAAGCAAATTGGTGGGTTGATTTTTATTGTTCAGTCCCAAAGCAGACACTTAATCCCTCTCCAAGAGTTAACAGGAAGAAGTCTAATACGATATTTATAATTATATTAAACGCAAGAACAGCAGCCCCTCTGTTTAATTATCTAGTGCTGGAAAGTATGCCTTACCAGTGATCTTTTTGATGATAAACCTTCTTGCTCTTTTATTTTATGAAGTTTTAACTCTGTATCTTTTTCTTCAACCATTTTATCATATTCAAGCTGCATTAAAAAACAAAACAAGCGCAAACATTTGACTACAAGTTACAATTATAGATCTAGACTTAAAACATTACTGCTTTTTCCAAAAAAGCTGCTCTTCAGAAAGCACTATGAACAAACATTGATGCTTCAGCAGTAATTGTAATGCAGAAAATGCATAAGCAGTATTATGTGGGCTGAAAGAGAATGCTTTTATTTCTAGGCAGCACAACATAAAAGCTAGCTGTATTGTATTTATTAATACTATCTGGGTAATTACTCTCTTTTGCGGTGTATTAAGAAATGTAAATTATGTTAACTTAAACTGCTGAAGGCCAATAACTAATCTCATAAAAGAGGCCCAAACTGATACTGAAGAACACTGCATTACGATGGCATCAAAGGAAGCCTGAATATAAAAAATAAATCCTAGATGTTTAGATAAATGCAATTTACCTAGCAGGAGGCATGTTTTCAAAATCTGAAGATTATTTTTTTTGATGATGAGAAGTTAAGCATGTGTTCAACTTCATTTCCCTAGGCTCAGGCCTTTACTACAAAGTATCACTTTGTTGTAAAATTCTGGGTTTGAAATGTTTTACTTAATATAGTATCACACATTACAAGTCACAGAAGTCAATAAAATCTCTTACCTTGTGTTTTTCCATAAGTGCTACCATTTCAGTTATCTTATGTTGGCAACGGATATCAATTTCTCTCTGTGTTACTGTTGCTTCATCAGCAAGCAACCTCAACTTTTCTACCTGTTAGTAACAAATTTAATTTCATTAATGAAAACTTACCAACATATTTTAAAAATACACAGTCTCATTTAATGTAGGGTTCAGTTCCTTTTAAGATGCATTTCAAATCTGACATTTTATATGTATTGTTAAAATGGGCCGATAAATTAAAAGTACATCCTTTTCTCCACAGCAGACAAGTGTCATTTTGAAACACAAGGCCACTACAAGCACTCTGCCCTACTATTTTTTGACATTGCCATCAAAAAAATGCAGGCCAGAAAACACTAACATGGGAAAAGTTATGACCTAATTTGCTTATGCTGTATTTATACCAAGAATAGAATTTCTCTGAACAACATTTTGACAAAAAGAATTTTTAACTGGGTTCTTATTTTTAAAGAATAAGTATTAAAAAAATACTTCCACTTTACTTCCAATCTAGTGTACTGAAGCTTTGTTCATGTTTTGTTCACACTGAACATCACACAAGATGCTCAGTTTGTAAGACCATTATGGAAAAGCAAGGATATCGCCTCATAAAACCATCATACATAAAGAATATTAAAAGCTGCAGGAAAAAAATCAACAACTCTTACCTCTTCAAGAAGTTTATTTTCATTTACTGTTTTCCTTTCTATGTCTTTTTGATAGATTTCAACTGTTTCCTTATGCTGCTTGTCCATATTTTCCATCTCTAACTGTAATTTATTGACCTTTTGAGAATGCAGAATTATTGATGTTATTTCTTTGGGAATAAATATGCCAATGATTTTTTCCCACCTCTTATTTTTAGCAGAATCACTCTTACATTTCAGGTACACGACTGAAGTATTTCCTATACAGTGTTCACCTTTTTTCATGAAGACTTGAACTTGGCCTGATGAGAGTTAGGAAATACTCACAGAAAGAATGGCAACACCACAACGGGAAAGACAGCCTAGACCAGTTTAGTGCAGCCCAGTCAATAGAATAGACCCAGAGCTAGAGGCTAGTCAATCACGAAGAATTGTTCCAAGATAAGGGAACCATCCAATAACAATCTGACAATTCTGTCTTTTCTACAAAAGATTCTTTAGCATCACTGGCATCGAATGCAAGGTAGGAAAATGAACCATGACTGATAGTCTGCAGAGACTTAGGAGTATGACTACTATGTTTATAATTAAATCTTTTCTTTTTCCACCATTAAGAAAGTTTTTCTAGAAATTGTTGTCAGAATTTTATTTAGTTTTAAACCAGATTCATTCCTTTTAACTGATACTATTAATGAGAATTTGGTATGAAACCAACAGGAAGAGTTTGTTCCTAAGAAAACACCCTAAGTGCTGTGAATTCATTGTGTAGAGGAACCACTGAAAAAAAATAATCATAGAATCATAGACTGCTCTGGGTTGAATGGGACCCCAAGGA
Organism: Laterallus jamaicensis coturniculus; assembly: GCA_022605575.1. NCBI lineage: Eukaryota > Metazoa > Chordata > Aves > Gruiformes > Rallidae > Laterallus > Laterallus jamaicensis. The sequence continues at coordinate 1,212,519 of JAKCOX010000038.1, forward strand.
TCACAGAGTTCCAACCCCCCACCACAGGCAGGGCCACCAACCTCCAGGCCTGGATCTACACAAGGTTGCCTAGATCTTAATATAAAAATATTATTTTCCTTCCATTATAAAGCTATTCAAGATTGTTTATGATATATTTTCCTCCCAAGTGTGCACTTTTATTATAATTAAACCTACCTTCCCTTCATAAATACTTGTTTTCTTGCTTTCTGCAGTCATTTTCTTTTTCAACATCTTATTCTGTTAAAACATATAAACAGTATATGTCAATAAGTCAGTAGAATTATGTAATGATTCAACCTCATAAAGTAGGTCAGAATCTTCAAAATTCCAGCTTTCAGCAAGCAAGGAACTATGTTGTGCAGCTCAGTGTCCAAGCCAATTCTCCAGAGTACTCAACTACTTAGACAATACTGTTACTTCAGGACGTTATGTGCAACAGAGGACAAAAAAAAGAGGGTGCAGAACAGGATGAAAAACTAAGATGATGCTGACAGAAAACGTGCAGATGTCATGATTCGAAAAACCAACTATGTTATATAGTTTTACAGTACAGTTATTAACAATTTGTCCAAATGCACAATCTTTTCTACCATTAGTGAGATAGGTCATTATTTCCAGTGTATCATCGATATACTAATGAAAACTGTACAATTTTATTAAAGACATTATTTCTGTAATTGCATTTTTCAAAAGGATAATTTTGCATATCAAGTCATTCCAAAGATGACACATTAATATGTTCAGTTTAAGATAAGGAAAGAAGCATTGTTTTAAGTTGTGCAGGTCTATCTAAAGATATCACAACAGGCAAAATCGATTGAAAAGTTATAGTTACCACAAAATGCCATGTTTTACACATTCTTGACTTTAAAAACTGTACATACCTCCTGTTGCAACTCTTCCATGCATTTGTTTTTATTTTCCATCTGTTTCTTTAAATTACTGAACTAAAAGAGATATTTCAAATATTAAACTCCTAAAAAATGACTGTTAGACATTACTGTTAATTTTCTTAAACATGCACTTGCACAAGTCTGATGAACTCCAATGGGACCGAAAAGCATATTAACATATTACAATTATTGGAATTTTAACCGTAAAGTACTACAAGAAGTTTGCTAGCCAAATACCATCAACAGCAGTGAACCAGTTCTTTATAAACTCTGCAACTGCTGAAGAAACAAACAAGCAACTTTACAATTTCAAAAATAATCTTGTATAAAGCTCTCTACAATCCAAGTAAAAGTGAATTTTCATACCTTATTTTCTAGGCTCTTCAACTGCTTTTCTTTTCTGGAAATTTCATTTTCAATACTCTTAGCCTGGAATTATAATTGTAATCTTTGACTTTTACAGTAACATTTTGAAATCCATTGTGACATTAAAAAAATGTGTGTTTTCAAGCTACAGTAAGAAAGTATAAATCTTTTTAACATATTTAAACCAAAAGTCATATTACATATTGAAAGCTAATACTCCATCCATCACTAAGAGGGTACACAGAATTTATTTTTTTTTAAAAAGCAGGTTCTCTGTAGGCCTGAATTTAGACTTTTAAGCCTCAATGCAAAGAACAAACATCCCAGTGAAGTCCCTTGAGATAAAAGGGCTCAGCTCAGCATAGGTAGGTATGTTGACTCAATCAGTAGAAGCACTGAAAGAAGATAGCCTCTGTAAGAGGTTACAGCCCTATGGTAGAGCTTAGAGAGGTGTGGGGGGGTGGGAGTTCTACATTTAAATTTTGTCCTACAGGTTGTTATATATTTTCATCATGAAGCACATATGGCATACATTTTCTTCTCTTTCATCCAGTTTACTTTTAATCTCTTCACCTTTCTTCACCATCTTCTCTTTCAAAGACTCCAACTCATTTCTAAATGCATATTAACAAGTATTAGTAAGTACTTAATTTGGTTTCACTACTGCTAAACACTAGTCTCTAAAAAGATTGCTAATACTGATGAGAACTTCATAAACTGTTCAATAAAAAGACTCTTAAAAGGATGCAAAGCGACTGTAAGTTAACCCCTGACCTTTGCATACTTTAAGTATGGAAAGGTGTTCTCCTTACCTGAGAAAAATAGATTCTAGTCTGTAATATCATAATGCATCCATGAAACATGTTTATTGGGTCAGTGGTACAGACACTGATTCAGAGAGTAACATTTAACCAATTTCACCATTTATTTAATCCATAACCTTAATTTTCATTTCCTTCACACTTAAGATGTTAACGCAGAACAGTACAGCTCTACGTAATACGGAGCTATGGCAAAACAAGTTCCTGTAGCAATAGGTACCACTGATTTCTAGAAAAATCTAGATGGCCCAAGCATGAAAGTTATATAGCTATATAGTCTAAAAAACCCACAACTCATTAATCTAAAAACCACAGAAAGCACATATGAACACAACATTTAGACTAAATCTGAAGAAACCAAGTCTATTTCCTTTAATAACATTGTACATTGATATGTGTTTTTTCTTGCCTTAGCTGGCCATTTTCTTCCTCCAAGTTTTCAATTAACTGCTTTGTATTTTCTTCTTTTTTTCTACTAACCTAAATGAAGACCCATGTAAATAAAAGGAATGAAATTTGAAGTGCTATCTTAAAAATCAAAGACATCTTAAACAGTATCTGCCTTATTCACTGCAAGGAAGAGTAACTACAATTCTTTTGTATTTTAAAAAAATTTAAAATAGATACTCTGTAGAAGCATGGCACCTTGCAGTTGATCACAGGATTTATATTTTAAGTTCAATGTTGTCCTTTCAAAACAGCTGGAAATTTACAACTTGCCTCATGACTTTCTTGCAGTTTCTTGAGTTCTGTAGCCATACCACTTTTCTCTTGTACTATTTGTTCTTTTTCTAATAAAAGCTTATTGGTATACACTGTTAGTTGTTCATTCTTTAGCCTAATTTAAAACAAATGGTCAAGAGAGATAAGAACAGGTATTTTGAAATTTCCTTTTAAGTTAAATTTCCCCATTACAAAATATTACTTCATGCTGAAAAAAGTCCAGGCCCGTATCTACAGATTTAAGCAAAGTTACGCTGATGCAAAAAGGTGACAGAAGAGGGAAAGAAGAGTCAAGTCAACTTTTATATAAATATAATATTGTTGACAATGTAGTTTAATATCCAGCCCAAGGCAGGGTTAACAATGAATTCAGAAAACCTTCTCTTTATGCTAACCCTATTAACTTAATTCTTCATGATAACTCAATGAGATATGGAACCATTACATACACATAAATACAGAAAAAGTCATTTATAAATCTAATTACGTAATGGACATAATGTGCACACAGGCTCAAAATTTTCATTAAGAAGCAACCATAGATCATTTCACTGCCTATTAAAGTGACTTCTATGTAACACAAAAAGAAAGCTAATACTGTATTTTCAAAAATGATCATACGCCTCTCGTTCAAGATCTGTATTCAGTGTCATAAGCTGTTTTAAACAATTTTGTTCCTTTTCAGCTGTACTAGTCAGCTGTACTTTCAAATCATGGATTTCATTCTGCAGAAGAAAAAGAAAATGTTTTGAGTATACATACGTAAACTACAAGTCATGAAAGCTGTCCAAAATGAACTGTAAACACAAAGTTTTAAGATAAAATAAAACTGCATATATTCCGTAAGTTAACCAGACTATATCTTTACATTTCTCTGGTGCGATGTGGAAGTAGTGTGAAATAGCATACTAGAAATGCTAGTTGTGTCCAATACGGTAAGCCTAACTAGTCTGCAAATAACTGGCAAAATTAGCTTTCCCTAGACATTAAAGAAATTTGCTTCAGACATCATAAGCTTTTGCATTCACCTAAACAAAACAAAGCAGAGAATAATAAAAGACAGTTCTAGTAGTGTGTGATAGAATAAGTACATATTGTGGATGCATCCCAAACCACAAAGCAAAACTCTTTCCTCAGAAAGTTGCTGCCATTACAAGATAAACAAGCTTCGTAATGTAATGTAGTTTATAATAAATACTTTGAATACTGTTTCCTACAGATAATTGATGATATGCTGATACCACAGGCACTGGCAGGCAGTTAATAGAGAGGGGAAGGGGAAGAAGAGAGAGCTAGAGAGATTAGTTTTCAACTAAATTTCTGGAATTTTTTATCACAGAAGGCTACAGAAGCAAATAGGATGAGGAGGTTCAAACACAGACAAACAAACATGAACAAGTCCATAAACTTATAGCAAAGGCAACTGACAGGGATGTGTCCTCAAACATCCTTAATGCAGGTACTGTAGTTATTTTAGAGGAATGATAATAGTCTCCTCTCCTACATAGTACCTTTGGTTGACACTGTCACAAATAGAGCAGTGCATTGAGTGGAGCACTAGTCTGACTGCTATTTCTAATGTTCTTCTATACAAATGATGATGTGGAACTTAAATGACTATAAAACTATTACTATCACTCTTTATTCAAACCTCTCTGATTTGGAGAAAATTTTTTGTTTCTTTTTCTCTCTCCTGCAAATTTTCCACAGTCGCCTCAAGATCTCTCTTCTTCACTTCAAGTATTTCAACTTTTTCCTGTTTAAGAACATTAATGAAACTCAGTTTAGACGTTTCTATACACAGTATATAAGGAACAAATTTATGTGGTAAGATGCAAACCTGGTTTCACGCTTACAGTAGCTGATGGAGTTTGTTAGACTTGTATATAGACTGTACCTCAATTCATCTTGTATTACAAGTGAACTTATATCTTATACTTACATAACAAAATAGGCCTGTGTGACATTTTAGTACAGTTCATAGAGACCAGAGCTAATTATGTCAGAAAACTTCCCTATAAGAAAACACCACCCATGGGAATTTATGGAACAGGGTGTTTTAACCCAAAAGACCCTTCTGCAGGCTTTAAAAATGCTTTTTCTGTAACGAGACATGCATCAGCAGTACACAATGCTTTCTAGATAGTAAATGCTGCGGTATGGAGGGCACCTCACCATAAGTAGCACGCCACAAACAGCAAAAATCATCACAACAGCTTTGTGAAGTAATAAGCCTATGAAACTGCTAATTAGTTTCTTTATTTTGTCACACAACCTTTCCACAAATTCATGGTCTCTTCTCAGCGGTGCTGGAAGCTTGGTAATCCTTTAAACACCAAATTGAGGTAAGCCTTAACAACGCTTCATTTTTAGAAGACTATTATGAAGCTAGCCACTTGAGAAATTATCCTTACTGTTAGGAATTTGTTGATCCCTCAGCAGCCATCAACATCCTATCCATGGTTCTCAATGTTTAAGTTCACGTTCAATAATAATGAAGTATTTTTCAGAAGGGTTCAGAACAAGGAAAGAGTGCCTGGCACAACTACAGATGGGAAATCTTTATGTCTAGATGCATTAGCATTTGAATGGAGGACATGACCAGAAATGTTGACAAGGTAAAACCAAAACAAAGCAGAATCAAGTCCTTCAAAGAAAACATTGAAATAGACTAGTAAAGAAAGCTTAGTAGCAATATTAAGTCAGATTAAACTGTGTTTATATATGGCATTTAAAATACTAAAAAAGCCAAAGAGACTTCAAATGAAAAATCAATGCCATGAGACTAATAAAATTAACATTTACCAGTGTTTTGGAGAGCTCTTTGAGTTGCATTTCTTTCTCACATTTTAGTTTAGTCATCTCTTCTACAACACATGTAATGTAAAAATAATTGAACAGAAATAACCACATATTTAGCAGGCAATATAAAGCATTTATCCTTTTGCAGTAACCCATTCTCAAAACTCATTGGATTAAGTTCAGAAATTGTAAAGCTAAATTATAACCTAAAGTATGACTTCATCTAAACAGAGTTGAAAACATTATTCAGAAAGACGTTAGAAAATACATATATAAAAGGAAACTAATAACTTGTCTTAGAATACAAAGGCTACTGTGCTTTCCACAATCATGGCTTCAAGTAAACTGTGGACTGTAAGAATGTTTACAAAGGCATAATCTCCAAGTATTGATGTATCAACATTTTTCCAGAAATAAATCTGGACTGCTGAAAATATTCACATGGATACGCTAAAAGAGGAAACCGCTTATTAGTGACTTCAAAATGCTTTCCCACATGCACATACACATAACTGGTGTTTTTTGTAAGTACTGGATACCAAACTCATTTTTGCTCTGATTTTCTCATAGGTCACATATCAACTTGCTCTAGACAAGCATTAGCAGTTAACTTCAGATGCCCTGAATGCATACGAGGACATCAAACTAACTTTCCTCTATCATAACAGAACTAGAGACATAGTATGCATGCTGGGAAAACAGTGCTAAAGGTAGGTCTCTTACTCTAGGGGCTAAGAAGTACATATCTAGAAACCACAGGATTTCAAAGCAGTATCTAAAGCTAATGACTGCCAGTGCGATCTACACCCAATGTGGGGACAGTGGCCAACAGAAAAGCTTAATAGAAGTATTTAGTGTCTGCTACAAGCTACACAAGTCATTCCTGAAGTCTACTGTTCAGCAGTCTAACACTACCAATTGGATATTAGGGGGAAGTTTTTTTACAGAAAGAGTGGTGAGGTCCTGGAACAGGCTGCCCAGAGAGGTGGTGGATGCCCCATCTCCCTGGAAGTGTTCAAGGCCAGGTTGGATGGGGCCCTGGGCAACCTTGAGTAGCTCCAGGCCTGAGGTTGGTGTCCCTGCCTGTGGCAGGAGGGTTGGAGCTCTATGATCCTTGGGGTCCCTTCCAACCCTTGCCATTCTATGATACCACTCAAACAGGTCTAGGGTACTATCAGTCTGAACACAAGAAGAGTGCAGGGAAAGCAAAATTACTTCCAGTAGAATCCACACATATATGGTCTTACTACTGGAGGTCTGCACTGCATTGCTGTTTGACTGTTGCCAGCTATAGTGACTTCCAGAAGAGAGACAGATGAGTAAAAATAAATTTATGCATTCCTGACAGGTAGAGGGTACTGCAAAACCACTTTTCCAAGTAACAGGGACAGTCTACGTTCTGAAAACGTTTTTAATACTACCTGACTCATTTTCTTTCCACAAATCTTACCCAGTTCAGCAGACTTATTTTTGAGCTCCAAGGTAAGTAGCTTTGAGTCATCTTCATATTTCTCCAATCTAAGAAAATTTTAACAATAATAAAACAAATTTGCATTGTACAAAGCACTACACTTGAAACTTAAAGGACAATAGGACAAATTCTTACCACAAGCATTTTAAGAACATTTGCCTTTCAACAGACGAGACATTAAAATCATGTGTCAAATTCAGTTGTTTAATAAAAGTACTAGATGAGGTTTCTCATGTACAAGATGAGGTTACTGTTCTCTTGGTTAAGAGCTACAATCCACACAAATCAAACAGAATAAACATTCTTAAGTGCTAATAATTCAAATAACCAGACAGGTGAGGTACTTTAGAAGACATCTGAGTGATTAAAAGAAGTAATTCCACCAGATCCCGTATGAAATTTAGGTTTTATTCCCAGCAGCTCAGTAATCTAGCATTTTACCAACAATTACTTGAATTTAAACTGTTTCATTTACTTATTCTGCTCTTTTTGCAGCAAGCTTCTCAAATTGGAGATAGAAGTCTCAAACTCTTCTCGCAGGGATGCATGCAAAGCCTTCATTTTTTTACATTCTTCCACCTGTTCTTCTTTTTCTCCAGTGACCTGCGTTAATGCTTTCATTGTAGTCTGCAACTTCGTTTCTAAGCTCTTTTGAGTAATCTACCAAAAAAATTATAAAATTCCTAAGCATGTTTTGTAAGGAACAGATAATTTTTTTTCTTAGCCAAAGCATCAGTAATCATGCAATTAATTGTTGAAATATTTTTACTGGCGAATTATAAGCAAGCTGTACCTCTGTTTTTTGCAATGAAACTTTGGCCTCTTCTAGTTCTGCTCTCAAGTGTTCTTGATTGATCTGGGATTGCTTTAGCATTTCACCTTCATGTCCTAAGCAAAAAAAATCCACTTAAGTTTAAGAAAAATAGGATATTTACTAAAAAATTATCGCATTCCTATTTTACAGATAAATACATGCCAAGTTACATAATGTATTCATGTAATTGCTAACAAAAACTCTCAAAGATGATCATTCAACCTATTAAGTAACAATAACCAAAATACAGCATCACATGTATTTATAAAATGTAACAAAATGCAGCCACTTATGTGTATCTAGTATAAAAATGATACTAACACCTTCTTCTCTGCTCCCCAGGGAAGGGGAGGCTGAAAATTGCCGCTGTTCTAAGAACCTCGGATTGTTAGGTGTTGGAAGGGACCTCAAAAGATCATCCAGCCCAATGCCCCTGCCAGAGCAGTACCACCTAGATTAAGTCACAGATGAACATGTCCAGGTGGGGTTTGAATGTCTCCAGAGAAGGAGACTCCACCACCTCTCAGGGCAGTCTGTTCTACTGCTCTCCTAAAGTCCTTTTCATTTCTTTCTTGCCCACGTTTTGCAATACTTTAAAACCCTCAGAGTTACGAGGATTAATGATCTCATTGCTAAAAATCAGCATGCAAGGAAGTTGCCAGATTTTGGACAACAGCAACACTTCTCCTTCTCACACACAGACTACCTAGATCCAGCAGGAATTTTGGTCTCATCACTATTAAAGCAACATGGTTTGCATCCATGGTGAAACAAAGGTACATGCATTATATACTATGATTACTTTGTAATATGAATGGCTTAACACCGAAAAATCAGTTTCTGAAAAGTAAGTTTCCTTGACAGCACCTGATAATAAATTCACAAAACTCATGCAATGTTTTTCCCCTTCCAGTTTTCAAAACCTTTCACTGTGTGACTCGCCCTTAAAAAGAACCATTCAGAATTAGCTATATTTTGAATCCCAGAGAATCCTTTGCCTATTCACAAATAAGATTCCATTTAAAATCTGTAACATTTTGAGGGGTTATTGAGCAAAAATGCAAAAATTTGTCCTGCTGAACTCAGAACAAGGCTACTATTTCTGGACTCCTGGACAAATATTTTATCTTGAAACAGTAACCAGGAAAAACAGTTCTATATTACTGGGTCATGTTTACTATACAAGTCCAACTGAAGCGGAAAGAATCTCCTGAACAGAAGCAGTGTTATAAAGTGTCCTGGTAAAACTTAATTATTACAGAAAAGGAACAACAGTGTACCTGATACCTTTAGAATAATGTAACATGTTCACACCAAAGTATATTGAAGAAAAAAAAAAAAATCCCTCACAATGAAGCTGCCATGTCAATACATAATCAGGGCATAGCCTAAAGAGAAAACCTTTGTGATGAAGTAAGGGTCTAGTGTTTATACATAGGCAGATTACACTACTGGTCCTAATCCCACATCAGCAGCTTCAGTTCGAAATGAAAATGTGGCCTGCAAGGCCCCAGAATTCTGCTGGTGGCTAGTAACAGCATACAATTATCATAATCTTGTTTCTATAATTACATTTTAACATAGCAGAGAACACTTACTTTTTGCTTCTAGTACATCAGCCATCTTATTTTTGGATTCTTGCAGCTGAGTCTTGATGTCTCTTATTATATCATCTTTTTCATTACTCTGCATGGTAAGAGCTGAAATCTAACAAAATTAAAATATAATGAAGCCTAAAAAAGGACAGATTCTCATTTTTTATTTGTGCACTGTGTATGAATAGCATACATACTGCTCTCGTTCAAGTTAAATGAATTCAAGTTGGTCTTAGCCAAACATTGATCAAGTCATATTACTATGGACAAAAAAGCTCTTCCATTCAAAATGAAAACAACTCCCACCGACTAATGGTTCTGGAACATCACTAAAGTTAGCGGAATTTGACTTAAATGTGGCTCCAGCTATTTTTTATGCTTCTGCACAAGCCACTTAAAAGCAAGTGTATGTAAAGAGAACAGAAAGACTATTCAGTGTTCACACTGTGCTTTAAGTTCTGTCACCAAGATGTCACATTTTATTCCAAATAAGTAACACAGAAGGAACATGCCATCAAGAGGTCATTTACAATATTGATTTCTATCCTTCCAAAACACAACTAATTTACACACAACCATGCACAGAACAAGCAATAATTTTGATGTATCAAACACAAAAACAAAATAGAGTTTAAACATTAAAGAAACTGCAAGATTTGTTTAAAAACAGAGCCATACATATCAGATTGTATAACTGAGCCAACCTTGTTTTCCTTCATACTGACTTCCAGCTTGCATTCTTTTTCTAATTTGCCCACTTTTTCTGCTTCTTCTTTTACTTTTGAGATACAATAAAAACCATAGTTAATATACTAGCTAAAATATAGTCCAAGTTAGATATAATTTTCAGTTTAAGATTGTACAGCTTTATAATTATAAGCATTTTGTTTCCTAAAGAGTAATTGTTGAGGTCATGTTTGAAATTCTCATTAAATTATTTTTTCTGTCAGCTTTCCACACAATTATTCTGCTATTCCATGTATTACTTAATAGTTCATTATAAGACTAACAAACGCACATGTAAAAATGGAACAGGCACATAGTGCATATACAGCAAAAATTTAATTAACATTTCTGTAGCTACACACTGGTGCATTATAGTTTTAAAAGAACCAACTACAGAAAATCAGCAACGATTTCTAGACTGTACTACACACAAAACTTAAGACTTCAAGTTACTATTAGAAAAATAATGTTCCAAACCTGACCCAAAAGAAAAAACCAGACATTTAATAGCAGATGACATGAGTAAAAGAAGGTCCAGACTGTCACACTGTTGACAATCCACATTTGTAGCACTCTCTGCCTTTCTGGTCTGAAACTGCATGCAATAAAATCTATGAAGTACAAAATTTCTAGGCCCACAGCATAAACACAACAAACAGAATTCTCACATTTGAAACACATTTCCAATCTGGTGTTCTCTGCTTGCACACGAAGCTCCTCAAATGCCATTATCATTCTCTAAAAATAAAATTCAATATATACATTCTTCATTACTGAAAGTACTTTTATATGAATTACATTTATGGATTGTAAACAAGCAGTATTACAAGCTCATTCATAGCTGTAAGAAATTTTGCATAAACATGTTCTGAGTTAACAGAATGTTACAGTTATTCAAAGTGTGAAGTTTAAGCATTTCGTAACAAAACATCTATACATTTCCAAGAATGAAATATTTTTACTCGTTCATGTTTGTAGATCCCTAACAGAGGAGCTGTGTTTTCTCTTAGTTGCTACAACCTATAATTGATATTTAGCTACTGTACAACATGCCTTCTGATTTTGCCTAATAACAAGTTCATCACTCCCAAACAATTATGACTTGCATTTCTCTATTATAAAAACACTGGGGTCTTCCACACTTGAAAAACTGACAACAAAAATATGAAGAATTAATTTATTTGGCAAGACTGCACCTCCCCAAATTAAAAAGCTAAAAACTCTTTAACACAAGAACATTCACATCTTTTACTCCTTATTCCACACAAAATGAATCTTGTTTTTCTGTGTCACGGAAAAACCTGAAATTAATTTTCTTTGTTCATATTTGGTTTATATTTCACTTTGCACTAAACAAAATTAACTAACAGAATAACCCTAATGCACCTGACCCCAAAACCTGACTGAACACTATGCAGCCTGCTGTAGTAGACCCTGCTTTAGCAGAGGAAGTTCTCCAGAAGATGCTTCCAACCTCAGCCATTCTGTGAAATCACCAGATAGGTGAAACAGTACAAAAAAGAAAGAGGAAGTTATTGGAATTATGTAACACTAAGCACATCATACATATACAGATCATCTGTATCTACATCCCAAACACTGTTGCATTTTATCCAATGAATGGGCCCTAGACAACAAAAATACTGTATTAAAATCCCCTTGCAAAGGGACTGAAAACATGACTTCACGTTGGTTCTAATCACTTTATCAGAGACTGCTCTTTGTACAAATAGTATCTCAATATACCCATGACACTCTGATCACGTTTGAGCCTTTTAACAAGCTATGTCACTTACTTCAACATTGTTATTAAGTTCCACATAGAGTTGTCTTGTTTCTTCTCTTTCGTGTTCATCTATCAAATTAAGAATGCACCATAAAGTTTTCCATTTGAAAAAGAAAGCCAGCTGTCAAAGTCACTCAGTGAGAAAAATGCCACTCTCTTTTTGCGGTTTAGATCTTTTTCCCCTACAGATCTAACTCCTCCAAACAGGTGAAGGCCAGCTCCAGAAATTTGTTAGAGCTGGGAAATGTAACTAGAGTAGATTCTACTGCCTAAACACAGGCACCAAGTGCCACTGCATACATCTTAATGTATTCAAGGTATCAGGAAGGCACTGAAAAATGCCAATGGACTGACAACTTCAGGAGACATGCACTGCTCTGGAGAGGTTAAGCAGGTTTGGTTACAGTGCTCTAAACCTGCATTAGTGTTTAAACACCTAAATAGTTCCCATGCATGCAACCTTTTAGCAACAACCATAGTGACTTCAGAAAACCTATAGATTAAGCACTAAAAACCCCCATGTTTTAGACCTATGGCATCACTTCTAATTTTACTCTGATACAGAGCTACCTACAGTTTTTATCTCAACCAGAGAATGTGTTTGGAACCGAATGACAGGTTTTTCCTTCATGAAGAGCTAGAAGCACATTTACTTTCATAAACCAAAATTTGATTAGCATTTACATTTGGTGGACTTCTCTGTGAAGTGAGTACAGGTTTCCTTAAGCAGACTACACAGATGTCTTGAAGCGCTGTTCCTAAGAGAGAAAAAAATACCTATAATATGTTGTGGTAGGAATGCATCCTACCTTGCATACTTAAGTAGTAACAACGTACATTCTAAAAGTCATCCGGGCAGTTAGCAGCTCTACACAGGTTGCCCAGAGAAGCTGGGGCTGCCCCTGAGTATCAGGCAGTGTTCATGGACAGGCTGGACAGGGCTTTGGGCACTCTGGTCTAGTGGTAGGTATCCCAGCCCATAGAAAGGGGAGGAACTAGACAGCTTTGAGGGCCTTCCCAACTCAAACCAATCTGATAGGGGAAGCTACATAGAATAGCAATAGAGTTCTCAGCACAAAACCTAATTATTTTGACAAAAATATGTTTAACTGTATTACTTACTCTTTTAAGAGATCTTTATTTTCACATATCTCATCTTCCAGTTTTAAACTTAGTTTTTCGTTTTCAAACTAATGTCATAGGGAACAGATACAAAACCACATTGTTACTGAAAAATACACTAGAAATACTTTTTCTCAAATCTCACAAAACAGTAGTTTTCTGCATCAAATCTGTTTTATCTGATATTACATGCTGAGCCATCTTTTGTTACAGTTTGCATGAAATAATAATAAACAACAATTAACTAGTAACTGAAACAGGTATGTTATTCACACATACCTTCACACACTACATGTGCACACCCCTTCTTAGAATAAGTATTTTCTCAAGGCAGAAGTCAAACAATCAAAGACAACTGAGGCTACCAAAGCCAGTGCAAAGGATAAAGGACCTACAGTTGGTTAAAATGTATATTTTTGTCACAAAGCTGTCCATCACTATCAGTGAAATAAACTGGTGATAAGGCAGAGTGCACTACTTCCTGTATGTGCTGAATACAGAAATATGCATGACTATACTTCACACACACCATGACTATGAAACCTTTCTCAGTCTTTAACAGGTTTATGCATACCCATAGCATGATGTGCAAGTAAATAATATAGATAGAATCCACATTGCTTAAAAGAAAAACCAGGTCTATTTCATATCTAACGAAACGGTTTCTTTGAAGCCATCACACTAACAGTTGAAAAGTTTTTCAGCCTCTGCAACATTCTTTAGTATTTAATTGTAAGTATATTTTCATACTAGGTCAGGAAGAACTTTTTTGTCATTTAACATCATCAATGCATATTGTACAATACTAGCCTGCAATTCTTGGATGGCTTTACGCTGTGCTTCAATAATCTTTCTATTCTCTTGCAGTTTTCTTTCTTTCTGCTTTAGTTCTGATTCTACAGTTAATTTCCACCACTTGATCTTCTCAGCCTCTTTGTAGAGTTTTGAATACAATTCATTCATTGTTTCTATATTCTGTTAAAACAGGTTCCACAATTTAATCTCAAATGCTATTTAATTAACAATGTTTCAGATATATATTTATCTCCTATAGCAATATTTTAGGGGTTTTACCCCACAGTTGGTGACAAAAGCATATATACAGTCAAGAACCAAAGTTTAAGTCTTTACGTATCCACTGTGTGTCTATCAAACATTACAGAACAAGTAAGAGACTGACTGTACTTTAGTAGTTGCTCAGACTAGAAGTTTAGTCTGAGGGGATATGAAAATCCTTAGGAGGACTGAAAGAACTATCTTCTATTTTGTTGCAGCAAACTGCATTTTGTATCAGGAAAGTACAGGAAGCTACCCCCAAAAAAAAAAAAGAAGACGGCTTTACTGCACCACACTAGAGTGGAAAAACATTGGTAAAGGCTGTATAAGAAGAATAAAATGCCTGAGGAAACAATGCCACTCCATTCATTATTTTACAGATAAAGCCAGACAAGGCAACTGGTAAAGTCTCCTATTTTCCAAAGGATATCCTGACTTCAATCCTCTGTTTTTCAACAGACTATTCAGAAGCAGTATCACAAGGATATTTTAGTGTCTGATTCTTAATCTTATTCTGATTAAAGCTCTCAGACTCCCCTGGCACTTAACCAAAACGACCCCACAACAAACAAAACACAACACAAAACCCCACCAAACTTGGAAATCACCTTAAGATTTAAACGTTTACCTCCAGGCATGTTCATTGAGTTACAAATAACTCCTCCAGAAGACAGAAAATTATTATTGCCCTTTGACTACTTCCTTTAGCCCTGAAGTATCTACTGAATAGTACCCTAGGCACTGTTTTGAGAACAAATTAAGAGGCCCTACAACATTAGATAAGTAGAGTTTATACTTAGCTGACCTCTTCATCTACCTCAGAGCAAAGTTTTACTTGATGTGAAATCGCATCTGAAACAAAGATATTTTAATCAATGCATTTCTAAAAAAGGAACAGTGGAACTGTATTTAACAGTGTTACAACTATGAAATTGTTAAGCTAGTCATTAAGGAAGTTGAAAACATTTTAAACATTTT
This sequence comes from Laterallus jamaicensis coturniculus, assembly GCA_022605575.1. Lineage (NCBI taxonomy): Eukaryota > Metazoa > Chordata > Aves > Gruiformes > Rallidae > Laterallus > Laterallus jamaicensis. Next base: position 1,227,675 of record JAKCOX010000038.1, read on the forward strand.
CATGTGTGCAAGATAAACGCTTAGTCTTACCTGAATCGGTGTTTTCACCACGGTTCAGTGTACTCATTACAAATGGCAAATTAAAATCATCATCTGGGCATTTGTTAAAACCCTGCATAAATTTAAAAATAAGTTCTCTTATGGGGAGATTTGTAAAGGAGGATAAAACCCTGAGAAAAAGTACAGCTAATGTGAAAATAGAATTTTCCATTAACTAATCAACCACCTGCAGTTTTCAAAGCCCAATGATGATTGCTTTGGAAGTCTTAGTTCGCAGTTGTAAATGTTAGTCTTTTGTAGTTTGCTTTATAGGCTACACTGTGGTCAAAGTGGATGCTTTTGATGACATGACCTTACTAGCTTAGAATCTAAGGTCATGTTTGATGAAGATCTGAGCAACCTCATCTCATTAAAGGTGTCCCTTGCTTACTGCAGGGGGGCTGGACTAGATGGCCTTTCATGGTACCTTCCAGCCTAATGCATTCTATTGGTCTATTGCATACTTTCACACAGTTGCATGGTACAGGCTCATTAACTAAAACATTTTTCAGTCCAGTATTTTTACTTATTTCTTGCTTTATTCCCAAGAATAGTCCTAAAACACTTGATTACATTTTAGCATAAATTTTTTTTTTTTACAAGCTGTTTTATAAGTCACAGAAATTTGTAATCTAAACATATTTCAACAGGAGACTCATGATAAAAAAAAACCTTGTCAATTTCACTTAACTCAGAGCATGACAACAGAACCTTTTTAAAGCACACTTGATCTGGTGGGAGCAACAAATCAATGTCAGTAAGGGTATCAATGGGTGTACTCCCCCCTTACTGTTCTGAGTTACCCACATCAAATGCGTTTATCAGCAGTAACGCTATGCTCGCGGGGAGGATCCTCTTCGGGTTTGACAGAAGAAAGTATCAGTCTGTGAAATGAACACCTCAGACGCTGCCCGCCCCCCCCGCGCCATCTTTTAACAGCTTGCAGAAGAGTGAGCTCAGCACACATGCTTCCTCGCATGTTTGCGTGTGCTTGCCAGGACGGGGGGGTCAGGACCTCGCTTGGGGACTGCCCAGAGGAACCGCTCCCCACGGGAGAGGGCCCTGCACCCTCTCACCCCGCCACCCGTTCATCAACCATCACCTCCAGGGCACCGGAGCGCCCAGGCAGCAGCACTGTTTTACCTGTCCCAGACTCGTCGCCCGAGCGCTCGTCTGGGGTTTGACTGCAGACACCTGGCCACCGCTCAGGCGCGGCGGCACGAACAATTTAAACGGCTTCTCTTTCTCCATGGCCTCAGAGATTAGAGCGGGCCTTAGAGCCGACACCTCATGACGGGAACACTAGCGCCCCAAGCTCGCCGGCAGCTGAGGCAAGGCAAAAAGGCGGGAAGCAAAAGCTCGCGGTCGAGGCGGGAGGGGGCGCGGCTCGCGCTAGGCTGCGCGGGGCGGCGCGCAGTCGCGGCGCTCAGCGGAACGCAGTTCTGCCGCGGCGCCGCCTAATGCAGGTCCCAGATCTCGCAGAGCAGGGAGGTCAGCCTGGGGTCCTTCGTTCTCCACGTCACCAGCACCTCCGCGTGGGTGTGATTGAGGGTGCGCAGCTCCGTCAGGCGCCCGATGAGGCGGGCGAAGTGTTGGGGGTCCTCGGGGTGGTGGATCTTCGAGTACTTGTAGAGGATGCCCAGGAGCTGCTCCTGCAGCTCCTCTACGTGCCGCTTGTTCCTCAGGAGCGGGCGGTCTGGGGGAGCGCGGTGGGAGAGCGCGGTTAGCGGGCGGGGGTCGCGTGGGAGGCGGCCGGGCCTGAGGGCTCGGTGGGAGGCGGCCGGCCGCGCCTGGGGCAAGCGGGAGCTGGTGGGCGCGCGGCGGGCGGTCGCCTCCCACTTTACCTGAAAAAAACACGGTGGTTGCTACAAGCAGCGCGTATTCGGTCTCGGTCACTTTCAGCTCCCCCATGCTTCTGTAGAAGTAAAACAGCGCGGTAATAAACTCCTCGGTTATACCTTGAAAACGAAAGAGATAACGGGGGTGTTACCTCCCTGCAGAAGCGGGCGCTGCTGCTCCGTGACGCTGCCGGCTGCCCCGGTGCGTGAAATTAACAAGCGTAGTGAAAACAGTGTTAATATCCACAGCAGCAACAGGCTCTGTGATGGGGAAAAGGCTTTACCCTAGGATGTAAGCCAACACTGCTTCTTCCTTGCACGAGGGTGTTTCTGCCTGCGCGTACGACAAAGCGCCTGAGCAGGGGCCACACTGACAGCATTGCTCCGTGTGAGCAGAGCAGGCCCAGCACAGCAAGAAACACTGGAAAGCATTTTAATCCCGAGAACTACATTACCTGATGTTGTGGTGGAAGTGGGACTCTCTTCACTGTGAGACATTTCCATGGAATAAACATGGGCCTTATCAGTGTTTTGGACATGGCAACATGTCCCATGATCAGAAAGTCTCATGTGACCTGGAACAAGAGAGAGAGTGGCTCCCAGACAAGCTTAATGGGACTTTAAATATTTGTTTGCATCTGTCTTGTAGATGTACATCTGAAGTTGTATGATTTTACTTAGCCCCCAAAGGCCTTGCAGGTAGAAAAAAAATTCTCTGGCATCCAGCACCAGGTTCATTTGTTGCATTATTATTGGTCAAAGTCTCTTGTGTTCAACTCAACACAATATATAATCCATCATTAATACAGCTAATATAATCCATCAATACAGAAAAATGTTACACTTTGAGACCAATGGGAAGAAAACAGAGGGGGTTTTTTATATGCTCTTTGTCAAAAAGGCCTACAGAAAGTACGTAGGCATTATCGGTACTATTCTAAGTACCACTGTGCTCAAATAGGAAATTGAGATTGAGTTAAAATGAGTAGCAGTTGTTTCACAACAGTGGAACCTCCTACAGGCATTAAGGGAAAGCTTGTTAGTTAAACTCACCTGCACTTGTTGACGGTTGGCATTCACTGATTCTTTCGTTATATATTTGGGCAGAACACAAAAACATTGCCTCAACTGTTGATCCTTTTAGCAGGGCAATCTGATCTTCACTAGTTAAACTTTCAAATCCTGCAGAGAAAGATACATGCTAACAATCAAGGAAAGCTGTGGCTGCCTTAAGCCCCTAAAGTGAGTTGATAACTTATTTTACTTTTTAAATAAATGCCTTTACTAGAAAGGAGTAGCCACAGTCATAAGATGCATAGATGCCAAGGCTTTGGTACTTCTTGATAGTTTGCAGGTTAGACACAGAAAATTAAAAGGTGCAGTTGTCAGTGTCCTGTGTTAGGAGATTCACAGGAAGATAAAAATAAAAAATGGGACTCATTAAGACTTAGTTGAAAATTTCTTCCTAATATCTGATATGTATCACATGGCCTAATACCTTATTCATTTGCTACATGGCTTAGTGACTGGGTATTCTCCCTGTTCATTTACAAATGATCTTTTTTTAAAAGTGTTCAACTTTTGACTCACTCATTGCCTGCTCTTACAATTCTAGAGACAATGAATTTTTCTGATACCCTTCTTAATCCAGATCAAATAAGGATACGTAACAACAAACAGCTCACCCATTCTTTCAGGTCTCTTCCACAATAGTACTAAGATACTTCAAATATTTACTTTCAACATAGCAATTGACTTTTGTCAATATGTTTTGCAACTTAATGTGTAATGCCATCAGTATGGTTTATGCCTCTTAAAAGAAAGTCACTGTTCTGTTAACATTTCCCAAAGAAAGAAACTTACCTGGAAGTCTTTTTGTGAAATCCACTAACACTTGTACATGGACAACTGCTGTCTCAGAGAGATGGAGAAAACTTTCCTCAGGACTTGCCGTTTCTTGTAGCTGCACGAAAGAGCATTTAGACATCTGATACAACCAAGATACAAGTGCTTAGGATAACAGCAAGTTAACAATGCAGCTTAACTGCTCTATATACATACAAATTTCTTTGCTTCCTCAAGGGGAATAGTGTATTTTCGGTGTGCTGCTACGATGTGGTCTAGAAGCTGATGCTCCCCTGGAGTAAGTTCCACCTTCTCTGGGATCTGTTAAAAAATAAACCAAGCCAGTGACAATGATTTGGAGCAAAAAAAATTAAGAGATATTTTAAATAGAAAGATAGCCCACTTTTCCAGATCTTGTTGTTGATGATACATGCTTACTATTCAGTCCCTCATCTTCCAGTTTTACATTGCAAAGAAGACTGCTCTTCTGTTTAAAATTCTTCCTAAGTCGCTTTGACTTGCACTGCACTTCTGTCAGCAAACCTGTGAGGTATGGAATTGTGTATCAGTATGCATATTTTCAAATAATTAGTTTGAAATCTTCACTTTTTTTGCTAAAGGTAACGAGTTTTGCAACACAGGAGCCATTGCCTACAAGGAACAAGAGCTTCTAGAGAATGCAGCAACATGTTATGCACTAGGTGAGAGAGCATTCAGTATCCTTCTTACATTACCTTGTTTGTGGTGCTGTGACAGACAAGCAGAGATTTTTCATTTGAACTATTGTGCAGGTTGCTTTAATTTTATTTTTTTCCAAACACAAAAGCATATCTGATAGGCATGCTGCTGTCCTGTAAAGGTTCAGACTATTTAAGTGTCTTTTGTCCATACTTTCTTTTTTTCCTTGTAAAGTCTTTGAACAGCAGTCCTCTTCAAGAGATTTCCTAAGCATTGTTGGCTTCTGCAGATGAAGATGCTACCAGTGCTACAGACTCCAAAGTTACATTTTCCTACAGATAAATTAAGCTTAGACCAATACCATTTAGCTCTAATGAGGAGAAGGGATTGACTTTGGAAAAGGTTTTGTCACAGCTGAACAGTAAAGTAGCCAGCACAGAAGAAACACTTACATTCTGCTAGCATTCCCACAGCTTTGCACTTCTTCAAGCGACATTCCTGACACTTCCTTCGCATGTACATGTCCATTTCACAATGGCCACCATTCTTGCATCGATACACTGCATTTTTGGTTATGCTACGTCGAAAGAAGCCTACAGACAAGAATCAGGTTATAACTGAAGGAATCTAAGGAGTTTTATTTCATAATGATTGTGGTGGCTTAGGACCACACACCACTCCCAGAGGAGAGCCAGATAGCGCCCCAGTGGGTTGAGATAAACACAGGAACCTGGGACAAAGCACACAGTGTCACCCAGGGATAACACAGAGAACTTTACCAACCTGACAAAACACTGAGCACCACACCAACATGAGAAACCACACAAGGACCAACCACACTCAAACTACACTAGAGGCACCCATAAGCACCCCTCACCAACCAGCCCCTTTTATGGGAGAGTGATGTCAGGTGGTGTGGAAAGCTGCACAGGCTAAATCAACTCACCTGTGCTGACTGCTTGGGGAGGGTAACTCTGGCCTGGCCAGAACCAGGACAATGATTTAACAAAGTGTCTTTTGGTGTATGGATTTTTTTAGCTTTGGGTTTTTTGGTGAGGTGTTTTTTTTTACAATGGAAAACTACCTTGATTTTAATTTGCTTTTCAACAATATACTAAAATCTTGTTCTTTCGATCTAGTTCTAATCATGATTTCCTTACCCGATTGAGACAGCTCCCATATAGCAAGTTAAAATATAATTAGTTAGTAATTATTACTTGTTTTCATTTAACTTTAATAGTAAATGAAAGGAAATAATATATTGTCACAGGAAAGTCAGCACCTGCTTAAAGAGACACTATTCTAGTGAATCATCAGTGCAAAATTCAGTTGCATGTAACGCTCATATTAAATAGACTTTGTGAAAGCATTTCTTAAGAAAATATAAAAATGTGTTCTGGAGTGTGTGAGATAAATGTTCCTTAAACAAATTTTAAATCTCTGTAGAAGCCTCAAACAGTTAAATCTGTCTGCTTAAATCGCAGATGTGGAACATAGTCCTGGGTAAGACAGTGATCAGCCTCTTCTCCTACCTTTACAGCCTTCACAGGTAAGCGCGTTGTAGTGATAGCCTGAGGCTTTGTCCCCGCACACCACGCACAGCTCCTCCTGCCCCTTCAGCCTCAAAGAAGAGTGGTTTAATCTGGGCCGTTTTAGTCCTTGGTACCCACCGTCATCAACGTGGGGAGCCATGAATGGGGGTTTGCTTAATTCACAGCTACTGATGATACACTGCCCATCGCTGTACTGAGCATCCAGGCTGTATGCACTGTACTGGGACTGAGAAGGTTGTGACTGCAATACTGGAGGAGGAATTTGAACAGCTGAGTATTGGCAGTATGGTGCAGTCTGAAAATCGTCTTGCAGCTGATAGTTGATGTGCTCCGGTAAAACATCTAGATACAGAAGGAATTGAAAATGAAATAAAAACTTGACCAATATCTTGACATCAGCAACTTGAAAGCTTTAAAACGTGCCATAAAGATTTAATTATATGTATTAGAGGAACACATTTTCAGAAGGGCAGTCTATCACCTTCTTTTTAAATGTGCCAGACAAGGTGTTTTTAAGTAAAAACTCAGATGTGCCAGAAATGGCCTGGTAACTGGGCAGGATAACACAGGTGCCACGGGAGTCTTGTTAGTACATAACTGGGTATCACTTGATAATATTGCTGTCTTACACTTAAAGGTTGTTTTTATTGTCTGCTATTTTGCCAAAAGTAAGTGAATTTGTCCATGAGTGAAATGTTTGTAAGTCATTTTGAGAGCGTCACACAAGAGTCCAAGAAAGATGGTCTAGAAATCATGAAGGTAAAAATTACTGTGACAGCAGTCGTAAGCTGAAATTCAGTAGAGCAAAAAGCAGGGGCTTGTTCAGTAATTTTCCACATATAATCCTTTAAAGTTATGAAATTTTATTTTAGAAAAATCTATGTACAGATTATGAAGAAAGCTTCTTCCTGCCTGTCTGCAGTTTTAATTTTATCCACCCTTCTTAAACATACACAGCTGTATTGAAGAAAGCTTGTGCAGTATGCATCATTTTTCATTCTTCCTTTGGGATTATTCAGATCTCTTTAAAAGCAAATTGGAAAGTTGTGGGGTCTTTTTAAGTAGTTTGGTGGTCTTTTCCTTCTTAATAAACTTTAAGTACTGCTTTCACTAGTCCAGAATCAAATTAGCTGCTGTAATTATAGAGAATAACCATTATCTATTTATAACATATCTGGAGTAGTGTAAGAAGACCTTTATCTTTTTGGTGCAAGCCAAATGGCCACAGCACCAGTAATGTTTTTATGAAATGGTCAGCCAGCATAACCACGCTGTGTACAAAAATCTATATGAGCACATGCTAATATATTTCAATACTTTTTCAGTGTAAGTTTGATAGTCAAATGTTGTAGCTTCTAAGAGCTTGTAAAAATAAACTAAAATGAATAAAATAATGGGAATTTCCATGTATGTTCATTTTACTAATACTGCTTTTTTCATAAAAATATAAAATATTTAAAAATAAATAAATTATTATAATATAATTTTGCTTTACTCACCATAATACTGTATGGGCTCAGGAAGACAATAACCATCAGGTACAGTGACAAATGTATTTGCCATGTTCTGCTCCAAACTGCACTGTTTCATTCACTTTGCTACGTGATAGCCTTAAGAAGGCAACCTAGAGAAATGGAAAAGTAAGAGAAACGTTATGTTGGAGAGAATTGCTGGGTAGTTTTAGCTGCAGAACTAAACTCAGAAAACTCCAGAATATGAAACAGTTTGCAGGTCGTAAGGAAATCAGAAGTATGTTTTTTCAATGATGCTGCAAGATGTTTAATTGTCCTAATAGTAGGACAGAGTCCGCTCCTAAATTTCCAGTTATATTTAGAACTCTTTTGCCCCTAGTTTTACACAAAACCATTGGTAAATTTTCTAGTTCAGGAAGAGATTAAAAGGGGCTTCACTGGATAGAAGAAAACTTTGTATTTGCGCTAATGTGGATGTTCTGTTTCTGCACAGAGGTGGGTTTTTAGTGAATATGCTTCATTGACTTTTAATGCAAATTTGAAGCAAGTAATTACAGGAAAATAGCCTGGAAAGTCCAGCATAGAATATCTTTTCTTCCCAATGTAAATATTCTTTCATGCAGTAAAACTCAACTTTGCCCCACTTAAGCACTGCCTGAGTTACATTTGGTTCCAAGAGCCTGTATTCCTTTAAGAGTACAAAGCATCGTGTGAAGACCCAAAAAAACAGGTTCATACAGGATCTGTAGTGCTCCAAAGAGCTTTTCTGTGCCCTTTGATTACTGAAGGAGCATGGGTTCCAGGTTGCTTTGATGTTCACCATAACGACGTATACTGCAAGCTCATAGTGACACCATTGGTGCAGAATAGCTATTGTACATTGATATCAAAACTTCCCTTGTTTTTCAGTAATTTTACTTTATAGAGAAGTTCTGAAGAACTTCTGTCTGGAACATATGAGAGCATTCTTGGTTATAAGTATGTTGTATCAGATGCCCATTGAGTAAGGACTTTACCAGACAGTTTTCCAGTCAATTATTCATAGGCTTTCCCTGAGCAGGCAGCAAAGATGGAAAAGATAAAAAAGACGAGTAAATATTTGGAAAGGACAGCAAACCAAACTCTCACATGTGCAGCAGGATTCTCTGTATATGTCTCTTGCAGAATTTAGAGCAAATTTGGTTTCAAGATCTTCCTTGAAAGACTCAGAAGTTGGATTTTATGGAATACCTATACCTAGCAACAGATGCAACAGTTAAGTATATCATATCATGGAATCTGAATTCAAGTCATGTCTTGAAAGGCACACATCCCTTCCCCCAAAACAGGACATACCTTTGGAACTGAAAACTTTCTCTTCGTGTTGTCAGCAGGAGGTGAAAAGATGCAGTGGGGCTGGAATGCTGATTTTTTTGTTATCTCTGCTAGTAAATATTTGTTTGAAAGAGAAATGACTCACTGAATCATGAGGTCCTTATCAGTGAGATCAATTTGGCCTGGACAAAGTCTACATTTTTCAAAAAAAATGTGTATTTGCTGCAGAAATGTGTTTCTGGATTCCAGTACATTCTTTAAATAAAAATAATAAAAGAATAGAAGCTAAAATACACTGATGCAGTCAGATAAAAATATTATATTGGGAGTATTGGTCAGTTGATTAAACATTCTAAATCTCAGAAGCAGACTTTCATTAGCCAGTTTCCTCAACTTTTGTATTGTATGGGAATGGATTTGAGGATTTAGCCCTTCTTACTGATTTTTTAGTGCTAATCAAAGCTATCAGTTGCAACCACAGAATTCCACGTTTAGAGTGAGACTGTAAATTGAAACTCTTAAATCAAGAGAATGTTATAACGGTATCCATAGTAAATCCAGTGGTTATTTGAGGAATGTTATACTGTCTTGAAATGAGACTTAACGTTCATGCACAGACATGACCATTAACTGTCTCATTTTCCGACAGTTGAGAATTTAGTGCTAACAAGCTTGTTCATCTGACATAAAATAGCAATGGGCTTTTTAAAAAAATATGAAGAACAGAATAAGAGATGAAAGGAAGGAACTTAATTCTGTAGGACAGGAAAATTCTTATTATTTGTAAGACTGACTGTCATTGCATGTGATACAACCCTTGCCTCACCCTTTGTAAGAGTCAGTCAGCAGTAAGGAAGCCTCCTCCAAATTTTAGGAGTCACGGAAGTTTCATGATGCATTATATGCTGGTCTCTCAGAAGCCATCCCTAATCTCTCACACACCTCATAGGAGTGAACCATGAAATAAAGGATACTTCTTCAGCCCAAATATGCATTAATTAACCCTTTGCCATGCAGGCAAGCACAAAGCTTAGCTACAGGCTGTGAAGCTGTGGAGTCCTTCACAGAATGCAGCATACATGTCCAGCTGTAATTTTCAAAACATAACTTGGACAAATTTGAAATAAGATTGGAGTAAGAGGTTTGGGTGTTTGAAGCAGTCACAGTCATGCCATTCCCAAACCAAAATATTTTGTGCCCCTTTTTTCTGTGTACTCAAAATACAGCCATACTTTTGTGTATGTCTGCACATGCTCCCTCCTGCTTTTCCTTCTTCTCCTTTGCTTTTGGGGTGCTATTTCTGCTGGGTATTTTCACATGTGAAATCCTGGTAATTGCAGTGTGTGTGCTTGTTTGTTTATCATTTTAAAAGCCTCTCCAAGCAGGAGAATTACTTTTTTTTCTGTAAGATGATGTGACCTAGGTTCTGGGTTGTTTAAGGACATTTGAAAATGTTGCCTTTTTACAGCCTAGGTTTGACAGTTTATCAGTTGATTGAACTAATAATGTTCAATATAAAATGAAATACATATTCATTCAAGGGGCTGGTTATCCATCTAATACAGAGATTCAGCCACACTCAATTATGAGTCCTAACTTAAAGGCTTTTCAGTTTAACAAAGATGGAAGCCATTAAAGGAAAAATAAAAGCGCCGTTATTTGATACAAGTAGAATCCCAGAGCAGTCACTTAACAGAACACACACGTTCAGAGTAGAACACATACTCAACATCTATTTATTGTTACTTATGTTGAAAGGTCTTGGGTTTATAGCATTTTTATTGCTATAAAAGACCATATAATCAAATAACAAATAATCAACTTATATTATCAAATTTATTAAGATGCAAAACATTCTTGTAGAAGCTCCAAGGAGCTCTTTAAGAGGTATGTATTGACAGTACTCTAACTGTAAATGTTTTGACAGTTGAGTCATGGGGAAATTCCTTGTTTACAGGGAATTTTAGGAACTCAAGCTGAAGGTCTTCAACATTTATTTAACACACCTTGTGACATGTTAATAGCCATGCAGTAGAACTAGATAGTGCATTGCATTTTCACTATTAATGGCTGTACTATTTTTGCTTCTGAAAGGCTCGGGATAATTATTTTTTAATTTGTGAAATTTAAACCAAAAATTAAAAACAAAACAAACCCCCAAAAACCAAAACCTGAGCAAGATCGATGGCAAATTTGTGCGATGCCAACTTTTGTCCATTTCACTCAAGCAATTCAGTAATCACAGATAACTGTAATTAAAGAATTATTTTGCAGGGGAAATTGTAGGATTGCTTGATTGACCCTATATGTAGCTTATATGCATTAATAATGTTTTCTTTGTTTCTCCATGGTTTAATTTGCCAAGAAGTGCCCCCCAAAGCTGCATTTTGAAGAAATACCTCCTTTTTTTCTCATTAAATGTGTTCCTTCCTTGTCATAAAATAACCATAGCAGGAATTGGCTATTTCAGTAATGGACAATGGTGCAATTATCTTGAAATCTTCCTTTGGAGTTGTTACCCCTTGAATCATTATTTTAAAGCTATCCATTTTATACATTCTGGTTGTTTGAAACTTAAACTCTTCAAGGAACTTTGGGGAAAGGAAAAAAAATTGAATTTTACTTCATTGCATGTGTCAAATTAAGTAGTGTTTGAACAAATTCTTGGCAATAGGATACCAAATAAAAAAGTGCATGTTTTCCATTTTCATTTAGTCAGCTGTTTAAAAAGAAAGAAAGGGGGGTAGAAAATCCAATGCCTGAAAGATTTTTCACATGGCAAACTGATTTATGGCTACAGCAAGAATTTATAATCCCAGAGCATTCAGAGAAGTAAATGAAATACTCACGGTAGTTCCACAGAGTTTCTTGCTTCCAGAGCTGAGTCTGCTGAGCTGTAGCACTGATCCTAGCTCTGAGTCCAGCTGGAGCAAACTGGGCCTTTTCCCTATTTATCAGTTTCTGTGCACACACACCAGGCTCCAGACACTCTGCAGAGCAATGCTATGGCTCTGAGACACAAACTTCCCACACAGCCTTTTCTGAGGTCGAAGCAAGGGCAGCTGCAAGTCCACATAAATCAAATAATAACTGGGTCATCAGGGACAGAGGCCATGGGGACCCTCACGTCACTGCTTCCCAGAGTTCTCCCTGTCCGTTTACCAAATATTCTGCGTTTTTGGTTGAATTTGAAATTCTCCCATTTTGATTGCTTAACATCAACATGTCTGAGTGTTACTAGATAATACTCATTTCCTGTGCAGAGAAAAAATTGCAGTAGTGTTGTTTGGAATACCTACAAGACATAAGAATTGAATTTGGAAACACTTGGTTAGGCCAGTGTCTCCAAACACAAAACTCTTACCTCCCTGTTGTAATTCAGACACGTACAGATTGATGTGGCACACACAGTGTCCTGTGTGCCCCGTAATAGACAGGGGTTGTTGGCAACTTTTGTTGCCGCTAATTTTGCCAATTTTAATTCTTAAAGTATTTACATTATGAAAAATTTCTAATAATTAATCTTCCATGCCCTTGGGTAGGGCATTTTAATCTTTGGTACCATGTCAGTACATTGTCTCCCTGACCTGATGCACAGCAGGGTGCAAAGGAGGTGGCTTCTCTTGACTTAACTTCAGGTACAACCAGTTCTGTTATATACTCCATGGAACTAGATGGGAAAAGGAAAAACTCATTTCCTGTTGGTTATCTTACTGCAAAGCCACTTAAAATAGTCTTTAGAGACAATGAGTTTTCACAGATGTGTGGCACAATGCACAGCAAAGTGACATTACACTTCAAAGGAGAGTTGTGATTGTACTCCAGAGAACAGCCTGCTGCTCACTTCCACATAGTCTGGCTCAGTTATGGAATCTGTTAGTCTTTGGAGGTGGAATGGTTGAGTCTGGCTTTCAAGAACCAAAAAGACTGATTCACAGATGTTATTTGAGCATCTTATACAGCTGGGGTCTTTTGAGCTTTCAAATGCTCTGCGTTGACTACGTGTGGTGACAGAGGGTTGGAATGCATAGATTGTGCAGGAGAGACAAAGACAATGATCTTGTCACTTTAATTATGATCACCATTTGTCTTTCCAGTAAAAGCAGCCTTATACAACATCTTACTAGGATGTCAAAAAAACCTTCAGTGGTAAAAATGAATGAATTTACAATTGGTAGAACTAAGATTATTTTTTTTCATAGCAGCATCTCTCTCACATATAGCATTGGCTTTTTCATCCAGCTTTTCAACCTTTCTCACAGAAGTTGGAAAAACAAGCAGAGGTTTGTAGAATATTACCTGATAGAACTTTGGAATTTCTCTGAGTTATTTTGATCTGTAAAGGAGGAGGAAGGACTTTTGAGGTCTCTTCCAGCTCTATTTTCTGTTATTTTTCCTTGCAGATGTCAATTTTATAAAAAACTGATAAATTCTCTCTAATCAGTAACATGCTTAGTGCCATTTTAATAGGCAAAGGAAATAAAAACTTCAAGCTAGAGGGGAGTAAACCAAGTGTTACTCACAGATACAGACAAAAAATAATAGATGAACAAGTTCATGTCGTGATCCAAAATCTAGAAGTGCCCCCGAAGTGGAGAAGAAAGGACACACATGTTTTCTGTAGAAATTAATCATATCTGATGAGATCAGTCTGACCTGCACACCTTGCACCGCACGGCTTTTGCAGCCACCCTGTCCATTGTTTGTGTAACACGTGAGCTTCCGTGCAGTCTCATCCACGTGCAATGTCTGCCTTTGTGCAGTTAGGTCTAAGAATTTCATCAGCACTGAAACTGCAGATCAAGAAGGAGCTTCCCTAGATTGATACCTGCTGAGAGAATTAATTTCCAAGCTAAGCAGAATGTTTTGTTCATCTGAAGTAGATTCCAGATATCCATAACTTGTTTGGTATTGGAACAGTTAAAGGAAATCATATCTACTCCAGCTGGATCTTCTCTGCATAACTGACCCATTCGGCTTGATCTGGTATTGGATTGTTTACGTAACTTCAGTAATTAACCACTATCAGCCTCATTAATGAAACATAAACCACCTCTTCTGCTCATTTATAAGGGATTTGTCAAACAAAACTTGAACAAAGGGCAGAATCTCAGCAAAGTAACAGTCCTTCAGAAGCTACCAAGACTTTGACTAGGAGTCATTACAGTCACTTTGTTGTTGTTTTTCAGTAAAAATGAAACAGAAGTGATGGCATTGTCTATTGCTTTTGGCTAACTTTTCATAAAAACATCTGAGATCTGTCACATGAGGCCAATGATGCCTGGACAACTATTTTGGCCATTTCAGTACAGAATACTGATGTTCCAGCTCATTACTGTAAATCATTAAATGATGAAAGCAAGAGTCAAATACTAAACAATTGGGAGCCTTTGGAAAACTAATTGCAAATTACAATAATCGTCATTATATGCAAGTTAAAGGTTATATTGAAATATATATTATTTCATTATAGGATTAATTCTCTGCCATTAGTAAACTGTTTTGAACAATGCTGAAGAAAGTTGAGTATTAACAATCCATTTTGTGTATTAAAATGGTCCAACTTAATCCTTGCATACTTCTCTTTTAGAAAAATAAAATGTTTTAAAGGCATAAAATACGTTGGCAGGCAAACACATGCCAAAAATGTTGTGTTTCTGAGAGCTATTTGCAGTTACAATTTGTTAAGGGAAATAAACACAAGCTTTCTGTTCACCCTCCTTTCTGGATTATTTATTGATCTGCCAAAGGTGCGGTGGTTCTGGCACTCCTAGGATTTTCTGTATGGCATGGATGAACCTAAGCCCTGGGTGAGAAAAAAGCCCCACAAAGCCTCTTGACCAACATTTCTGCACGTTGGTGTTATCTTGCACTTCTGGCTCTCAACAGAGAGAATGATCTAATTTGAATAGGATGCGCGTCTGTGGTATGTGGTGGTTTTGCTTGTTGGGTCACATATTCCAAGACAGTATCAGGTCTGGGAGCCCCAGTAGTGGGAAATTGTCCCTTGTATTCAGGACATTCGCCAACAGTTTGGATGCAAAACTTGAGGACAGGCAAAGGAAGCTTGTGTGGGAATGGTACTAAACTGTATGCAGGCATCAGGTAAGAGGAGCGTTGCAAAGAACAGAAGGGGAATGGGATTATCTGTCAAAGGTGACTTGGTTTGGTTTATGTTGTTATATGCCTAAAATGTAATTAACCAAGAATTCTGAGAAACTTGCTTGTTTTGCTGACATTATTTGCCTGTTTTGCCTCCAGCAGAGAGAGAGAACCTTGGCTGGTTCACTTGAAACTTAAGACTGTGAGTGCACACATGTATAGCCTCTGTTGGATGGGGCTCCAGCCAGACTGAAGTTTTTTAAGATCCAAAGTAATGCTTCTAATGATGAAACAAAACATTTAAGATACAATTTGGGCTACAAATTCACCCAATACTTCCTCTGTTCTGTAGGCTTTAAGATGTACTAATTTTTGTAGCTCCACGCAACAAGGTTTGTGTGTCACTTCCTTTGAGTGCTGGTTTGCAAAACTTTTATCTTCCTTATATGTAGCTTTTTTTAAGCAATACGGTTATTTGCAAAAATTAAAGAGAAATAGTCTTTTCAGAGCAAAACTGTGTGTTTCAGCAAAGGAATGAGAATGAGACTACCCAGGGAAATTTCATCAGGCAGCACCTCTTCCCCTGAATTTATATAAGTGTTCAAACATGAAATTATTCAAGTATTCCCCCAAAAGGGGTGACAGGGGATCTATACAGGGAACAGCTCACATCTAGCATCACTGAAAGTATATGTTCATTCGGTTAGTTTAGATAATAAAAAATCTCTTCTGCTTTGCATCAAATATACCAGACAAATCATCACTGTAAAACCAGAAGGGAGGAAACTCAGGAGAAAACAAAAATTCTCATAAAGCTCTTAACTGCTTTCATGGGATGAAATAATGGGACACCATAACAGATCAGAGAGGAAGAATGCTTTTGATCTTTTAAAGACTTTTTTTCTCTTAATCGTGAAGCTGTTGGTTAGTTTCACTATGCATTTGCTTACAGGCTTTTCACAAATCTTTAAGAGCTAAACACTTGACTTAGGTTGAGTTTTAATGCAAGAGCCAAACTGCTTTAAATTTACTTGAAAATCTCAAGACAGCCTATAAAATGTTCCTCTTTCTGCTGTGTATTTGCTTAGGCTGGGTGTGCAGGGCAGTCCTGTGGTGGGAAGACCAAAGTTGGTCAATAAAATGCTCCAGTGCATCAGTATTCAGCAAGGCACAATGACCAACTAGAGCTTGATCACAACCTCCTGCAATGATCTTAGAACTGATAGTTCATAGAGAATTCTTGTAACTTTAAGCATTGAGGTTCTTAAATAATTACTGTTCTTCTTTGTAGGTACAGCAAAGAGAAGCCAAGTCCTGGACCTGATTTCCATAAAGCTGAACATCTTGACACTCTGGATTAAGCATTGCAAAGTAATTATTGTGGAATCTCTTGGTCAGCATTTTATCAGCAGTGGAGTCTTTCTGCTGAGAGACTGAAATAGCTGGATATATCCATTTATCAATGATAATGTTTTCCTTTTTTTCCAGTCTGGATTCCATCGTACGGACATTTGTTTTAACAGTAAAAAGAATATGAGACTCATAAAAGTGAGTGCTGTAGTGCAGTGGGGCACTCCTCAAAATTTATCAAAGCAGGATAATTAGGATGAACAATAAGACTGAGTTTCTTGGTGATGACTTTTGTCACAGAATGATTCTGTTCTATGCAACAGTAATCCACCTTGAAGTATAGTTTATGAAGTGCAGGAAGAGGATTCACTTGGCCTCCCAGTCTGTGAGTCTCTGTGCCCCAGATTTTGTTGAGTTTGCGACAGTAGCTGATGACTCTGTTAATACCATCACTTAATTTTAAAAGCAAGCAGTCAGAAACTGTTGTGGTGTGTGGTGTGAGGGGGAAGTCCGATTTGCTTCTTAAACACGCTATAGCTGCTGAAATAGTTGGCTGTTAGATACCAAGTTTTTTCGAGGAAGGAATTATAGTGGAAATGAGAAATACCACATTCAGCTTTTGAAAAGCTAGTGTGCGCTGCATTACTATGTGAGATTTGCTCTTTCAGAGACATAACCAACATTTTTCAAACTGTGCTGTCATCATACAATTAATAGGATTTTACCTGAGCCCCAAGAATTCTCCTAGAAATTTTCCCTTTGTTCTTTTATCTGCTTCCATCATTGAGATGCCACTCTGCCTGTCACAGATGTTGCCACTTATTATCCCTCATCTATTCCGCTTCCAGTTTCTGGGTAAGTTATGGGCACCACTTGGTGCACATTGCTTCCACATCCTCAGAACTGGTGCCTGGGCTCATCCCAGCTTTACAGCTACTACATTGTGTTCAAGACTGTACCATGCCTGTTACCAATCTCTTTTATTGCTCTTCCTATGTTTTTGGTGTGTCTAGACTTCTTTGCTTTTTTATTTTCCTAGTGTGAGCAAGAACTTCCTCAGCTATACTCAGAAACGCTATGTATTTATTCCATCACAGAAATACTATTCATGATTTTTCAAAGATGGCCTAGAAATGGTTTTGGTTCTGCAGCAGCTTTGCTGTTTTGGGGAGCCTTGATATGCTTCTATCTGGCATATGCTTTTCCTGCTAGAACAAATTCATGTTCTGTTTGACAAAACACAGCCATGTGGTTAAGAGTTATTAAAAGCATTAAAGCATTAACCTCTTGTAACCTCATTTTTCACTTTGTACACACACATAAGTGTTTAATCGAATTAAAGTTAAACACTAAAAAGTTTGAGAGGCCAAATTTATACATTCTCTTTGGTTTACACAGAATTGATGTGATAAGCCAAAGGAATTAGAAGACACCACTACTCAGAAAATGCTCATCCGTTGATTTGTTTAAGCTCTGTTGCTACATACTAGAACTTTTGGTGACAAGCATTCCCAGCATTTAAATCAAGGAGCTTTGTCCTACTGGGATCCAATCTGTGTCTTGGCGCCACACTAGCTTATTCTACTGTCCTTCAGAAGTTGAACAAATTATTCTGTGTCAAAAGATCTGCTGGGGAGGGAGTGAGCTGCATCCCCGAGTGAGAACACAAGACCAAGTGCTGTGCGGTGGTGGTATTGTAGACTCCTGTCTTCTCATTCTGCAATTTAATTTCAAGGAGCCAGAATCCTGCAGAGGGACTGCACTGATCATGAAATGGAAGCCTGATACAGCAGTGCAGGCCCTTGTCTCTTTTGTTTGTCCCTACCTGGCACGAAAGGCCAGGATGTCATCTCCAAAGGGAAAAATGAGTAGTAAATCAGAAGTATAAACACAAGGAACAGAACAGGCCAGACACACAGACACCTTCAGACACACAACCCAGGTGCAGCTTTTGCTGCGGTGTAATGATCCTTCGCGCTGCGTGCACAGGTTGGCTGACTTTCTAGGAGGTGTTAACAGGAATTCCCAGTGCTGCATCTCTACATGGCTCATTGAACACTTCCCCACCATGAAGTGGAGCTCAGTGGAACCTTAAAGATGGCATGTTTGATTTCACAGAACTTCCTGGTGTTGAGTAAGGTGAAAGGTGGGAAGGTGCTGAATGCATCGTGCCATGTAGCTGTTACCAGGCCTGCTTCTGTGTGGCTGCTCAAGGGCTCTGCCAAAACCGGTGTACAGGCTGAGGCTCTAAAGGCAGCTGCGGAACTGGGACCATCATCGGAGAGAAGCAGCAGTAGGTACTGAAGAGCACAGGTAGGGTCATTTGAGGACATGGCTGTGGGGACATCAGCGGGATGGGGTGATGAGCACTGACTGCAGCTTAGGGCAGGGCAGTCTTTTCCCAAGCATAAGCAGGCTGGTGAATGCACTAATATTTGTCAGTGGTCCAAATGTTCACAAGTTGCCCATTATGGAAAATGAATTCTGGTAACAAGTTGTCTTGACTTTGTAGCATTCCCTAGTAAGAAGAAAAATAAGGAAGGACCAATAGGTAAAGCATGCTGTAAAGCACGATACAGACCTCTATTTCCACACCACTTACTATAGGCCAGCTCTACATTCCTCAGATTTGCAAAATGTATCTCACAGTTTGCTGATTAATCTGATTCTGAGGAAATGCTCCAATGTGGCTGCCCACTCTAGTCTCTCTTCCGACTGTGTGACTGTTTTGAAACGGTTGCTTGTATAAAATTACCTTACTCAGCACTCCTGCGGTGGGCTCGGGTGTCTCTGGGATCATTAACTTTTACCTGATAAAGCATCCTAGATTTTTCTTATGTGTCAGTCCAAAGGGGAAATTAAACTTGAAAGATGACTTGAGCCACAGGACCCTGTTCAAACATCACTGTTGAGAACGGGATCAGCGCAGCTGGTAAGAGCGAATAAAGGAAGCTGTGCAGCGCGGGGTGAAGCAAAGCATTGCGGACATGGGGAGCACTGACAGTAGCTGCAGTTGGCCAATAAATATCCAAGCGGAGAGTCAGCATGACAAAGGTTGTTATTTTAGCCGGAGCAGAGGATGTTTACTGCCGAAAGGGACGAGCGAGCACACGAGATAAGATGACAGCTCAACAGATCCCAGCCCGGGACTTATCGCGCGCTATTTAAGGGAGCATTTAACCAGATAACCGGGACCCCTCGGGTCAAGGATGCCCGCCCTCCCGCTGGCCGCGCGCGGCGCTCTCCCGAAGCGCCGCGACCTGACACGCACGAGCCCCGCGCGGCGGGAACGAGCGCAAGCGCGCCAAGGGCGGGGGGCGCGAGCCGCGGCTCCCCGCGCCGCCGGCGTCCTCCGCGCGCAGGAGCGCGCCACCCCGCGGCCCGGAAGCGAAGAGCGGCGCGAGGGCCTGGAGCCGCCGCTTTGCCGCGGCCCGCGAGTGGCGCGCTCTGGCGGCCGCGCCGCGTGCAGGCGCCGCGCGTGCCGGGCCGGAAGCGGTGGGGCCGCGCGCGGGCGGCGTCCCCGGCCCCGCAGGCTGCCGTCTGCCCGCGCCCGGCGGCGGCCGGGACCGGCACCGGGCTGGGCGGGCATGGGGCCGCCGCGGCGGTGAGCAGCGCTGCTCGCCCCGGCGCCCGCCATGAGCTGCACCATCGAGAAGATCCTCACGGACGCGAGGACGCTGCTGGAGCGGCTGAAGGAGCACGACGCCGCCGCCGAGTCGCTCATCGACCAGTCCGCCGTCCTGCACCAGCGCGTGGCCGCCATGCGGGAGGCGGGCGCGGCGTGGGCCGAGAAGGTGAGCGCGGGCGGGCGGCGGGGGCGGGCGGGCGGCGGGGCGGCCGGACCGACAGCCGTGTCTCAGCAGGGCCCGGGCCCCGCGGCGGAGCAGGCGGACCCGTCTCGGCTGCGGCCGCACGCGCTCCTGTCGCAGGAGAACACTCAGATCCGTGATCTGCGGCGGGAGAACCGGGGTGAGCCCGCCCGCGGGGCCGTGCCGCGGGACCGGGGGGCGAGGGGTGGCGGGGCGCCGCCGGGGATGGCGGCGGGGCGGGGCGGGGCGCGCAGGGACGGGGGGACGGGAGCGTGGGCGGAGGGCGCGGGGGGCCCCGGGGGAAACCGGCGGGGGGCTGGCGGGGGTGCACGCCTTTGCCTTCCGCCAGCGTCACTGGATGCCTCGGTGTGGAAACGGCTACGGGTACCGGCTACCGGCGGCTTCTCGGCTTGCCGAGGGGTCCGGACAGCCGCCTGCGGCGGGGCTGGACAGGTGGTACCGGGCTGGTTCCGAGTGCCGCTGGGCATCCATTGTCGCTGCTGCGAAAAGGTGCTTGTAGTTCGTGGCGGTGACGTACGGTGTTTTGCAGAGCTGTGGATCTCGCTGGAGGAGCACCAGGATGCGTTAGAGCTTATCATGAGCAAATACAGAAAGCAGATGTTACAGCTGCTGCAGGGAAGGAAAGGTGAAGATGCAGAACCGGTCTTGAAAGTTCATCAGGCCAATTCCTCGGTAAGGAGGGATGGGGACAGGAGAGGGGTCAACACCCCTGTTCCCCACCTTTTGCTGCTGTACAACCTTTGTGCCCATTCCTGGAACATCTCTGCTCTGAAATTCACCTTCTGAACCTCGTCTCTGCTGGCATTTTTTTTCGCTGTTCCTTTTACAACACACAGGTCCTGACAGGTATCACAGGACAGTGAAAAGCATAACCCTTTCACAGCCCGGGTGTAGGCATGTTCTTTATGCACCAGGTGGTGAATTCCCTCCGTTAAGCTTCACGCAGGAGATTCTCTACAGTCACATCAAAGGCATCAAGAGTTCTACTGTTCAGTAATTGTAATGAAAGGAGAGGAACCTCCTAAACCTCTGTGAGCTGTGGTGTGTTTCATTCTTAAGAAATCACTCCCAAATGTTTTTAAATCTGGGTACTCATGCAGTGGCCTAAAAGTGCCCCTGCAAGCATGTTGTGCGTGGTGACTTCAGAACGCTAAGGTGTGCATACTAATAACTGCTGCCTGTTTTACCTTTAGGTGTCTTAATAACACAGTAATAGCACTACATCTCTCTTAAAGGCTTATGGATTCAGTTAGGCATTTGTTAAAATGCATTTTTATGTGATATGGGAGCAGCAAACTGATTCAACCTAGTGACATCTCCTATCTTGTGGGTTTTTTAGTTGGCATTGAAGCCAGCCTAACCCTTTGCACAAAGTGTGTGGCAACTTATTCTCTTACTTTGTATGGCTTAGGTTCTCTGAAGTTATAAGTAGTGTATCAATGTCTTGCTTCCAGTGCTTGCTTAGGTGCATGAATTTCTCTGTTTATCAAGATTTAACACTTGAAGAAAACTTCTAACATGATTCTCTGGAAATGCTTTTGTGCCATTTTAACAGTGTGGAAACACAAAGCTGAAAAGGCTCTGGAAGAACCTTTGATGTACTTGGACTGTCTCCACATCCAGGCAAAGTCTTCTGTGCTATAGACTTAAGTCCATGAGTTTTTTCCTACCCACCACTTGGAGAGTAGTATCAGCCTTTCAGTATCTTTTAAAGAGCTATATTGTAACTATAATAATTTTTCAGGAAGAAAACCCACACTTCATTCTTTTGTCCCAGGTTGTTACCTAAGTCTTTCATATTCCTCCATCTCTATTTCAGATACTCTGATTTGTTTATATATTTCTCTGAACAATGGAATTCAAAACTGAGCTCTCTGCTCTGGTGATGCGTTTATCTTCCAGGAGCAGTGGAATAACTACTGATGCTTGGAGAAAAGAAGCTCCACCCTCTAACTTTACCTGGTATTCATCAAAGTGCTTTGTGATAACCTTGTGTTTTTATGTTGAAATACTTTAAAACCTTCCAAATTCCTACCTTTATACTTTTTGCCAATTACTGACGTGTTTGTGTTTACGCCTTGGAATGTCTCTCAGTGCTGCGTTTGGAAACGGATTGCTCTTCAAACAGGAGCTGCTGTGGTGTTACACCTTGGAATTTTTCAGATTTCATTGCATGTGTATTTCTGAGCTTCAGCAAAAGGTGTCTTCCGAAGGATTAGAGCTGTGTCTAGACAGATAATGTAAAAATTACCTCAGGGGGCTCTGGTCTTACTTTAGTTTCCTTGCTTGACTTCCTTCTGAGACGAGGCTCTTCACACTGTTACTTAAGTCTTGAAATCTCATTTGCTTTTAGATTTGGTGTTCTTGTAAATTCGGGGTCAGGCTTAATAAAGCAATATAAAATTTACTGCATACTAATTATATTCACGTGAACTTGAATGTGTTGAATCAGTCCTTGTCACACCTGAAATTGCTTTTGTCTTAGTGAGGGTGCCTCATCTTGCTGACTGATGTAATCCTATCCACCCTTTTCATGGGTTACTCATGCTAACGGATGATAAGGTACATGTTTCCATCTTGAAGTTTCATATACGTTAGAAAGGATTGCAAGGGTTAAAATTCAAAACAGGAAAATAATCCAAACTCAAGAAATTTATTTAGAAGGGATTAATTACTACTGCTGCTTTTGCCTGAACATATTGAATATATTACTTTTATGTCTTTCAGGAAATTGAAAATCAAATAGACAGAATATGTGAGATGGGAGAGGTGATGAGAAAAGCTATTCAAGTCGAAGATGATCAGTTCTTTAAAGTTCAGGAGAAACTAGCTCAGTTGGAGGTAAGAACAGACACAGTTGCCAAGGACAGATGAAGCTTTGGGAGTCTCTAGACTTCCTCTGGACTTCCTATGTCTGTATGTGTCAAAGATTTGTAACAATCAAAAATCTGGGGGTGGGGTCAGGAAGTGCAGAATACTATCTGTTTATTTTCAAGGTCTAGATGTTTATGTTGTGCATATATGAGGCCAGAAGCAAAAGATAAGCTTTAAATGATGCGGTTCCCCTTTTGCTAACGCTGTGTTAATGCATGTCACAAAATCAGTGTTGTATTTAGCTGTGGAGGTATGGGGCTTTTTAAAGATTATCATCTTTTAATTGTGGAGAAGCTCACTTCTATTTCAGCAAAAATATTGATTTTGCAGCTTGAAAACAAAGAGCTGCGTGAACTATTGTCAATCAGCAAAGAATCTTTTGAGGTGGAAAGAGAAGATCTGCCAGACTGTGAAGCTTAGGTCACAGAATAACCTTACCTCCGAATCTTGACTTCAGAGACTATTACAAAACTACCCTACAAGGATTGGTTTTCGTTTGATCTTTCAGGTGCTTCCTTGTCTGTTTGTTGTAACTTTTGAAACATGTGGGCTGTTTTCTCTGTGTTTTTCTGAAATTACATACTGTTGATGGCAAAGGCTTGCATTACTGTTCCGTAATTGCAGCATACAGATGCTTAACAGTGAAGTATTTGATGTGCACTCCCTTCTGATAGTTTATTTCCTCTCCAGTTTGTAATTTTTTACGAGCTTTAGTTAATAGTTTCAACTGTGCAGATGGCACTTAAATCCACCTTGTCAGTAGATAGAGAATATATTACAGGTTGTCATTATTTGATAGAAGGAACAAGAGATTCTTCAAAAAAATGCATTGTAAGTGGCAGGCACACATGTGGTGCACACACAGAGCTCTTGTTTTGATTTGGAGAGCTAACAGTATTTGGCTGGGTTAACCTTGCTACTTGGGCAACTGCTTAGAAGCGGATCAGAACAGCAGATAGCCAGTGGAGCACTTTATGGCCTTCAAGAAGAGCGAGTGGACATCTGCCTCAAAACTGAACCAAAACCAATGGTGTAGGCAGGTGTTTACTGTTATGTCACAGGTAAGTCTACTATCAGATGTTACATAGCTGTTATGACACTGCAGAATCCTGTACTAAGTGAAGTTAGAGTTGCAGTGCTGTAGGCATCTATCATAGCCTGATTTTGGTTGTAAGTTGTATAAAGACCATCGGGTTCTGACTGCCCTGCTGCAGGCACTCTCCACTTGACCAATATTGCGGTATTTTTAATGACACTTTATTTATATAAAGATTTCTCTCTTACCCATTGTCAAAGAATAATCCTCCAAGAACAGTAGACATCTAATTTCCAGTATTTAATTTTGATACCGCTTCTTCCCAAGTGAGAGTTTTGATGGGATACAGAGGGTGATCTACATTCCTGTGCTTATGCAGAGACGTTTTCTTGCAGCTGCTTGGAATACCCAGCAGGATTGTTCAGCTGATGTCAGGGACTTCTGTACAGGCCTATCCTTCTATACGATCCTTTTCTATTCGGAATTGTGTAAGAGGGAATAAAGACCCCCAACGGGCCGTACCTTCTCAAGCGTGTTCTGCTGTGTGAATACGGGTCATTCTGCCTGCCCTGCGCCTACACAAGCCTGTCACACCCCGAGTGGAACACACCTCGGGGGCGCTTTCTCTCTCCGCCCCACCTGAGCAGCCTCACAACCCCTACGTACGGCCACTGCCGCCCGCAGGCTGCCGTTCCACTGTCTTGTCGCTGCGCGGCCTCCGCAAGAAGGAAGCCGAGCGGCAGTTGCAGGGACGGCGAGCCTGTCGTGACTCGGCCGGTCCCGCGGCGGCCGCCGTGGTCGAAGGCGCTCGGCTGCACACGGGCGGCCGGGCCCTCACACTTCGCTCTGGCCACGAGGCGCGGGCCCACGGCGCTCTCCTTCCCGGGCGGGGCCCTGGCTCCCCGCGGCAGCCCCGGGCCGGGCCGCGCCTTGCAGCGGGCCCCACGGGCCGGGCCGGACGCGATCACGCCGCATCTCCCTGGTGGGAACGGGCACCGCGCACGCACAAAGCACTGTGCGCAGGCGCGCATGCGCGCCACATGGCGGCTCGGCGCAGGCGCGGCTCCGCCCCGCGGATCTCGCGAGAAGCCGGGATTTATTCCTACGTGCTGTGCCGTGCTGCTCATGGCGGCGCTGGAGCGGGGGCGCTGAGCTGTTGGGGTGAGTACGGTCCGCGGCGGCTCCCGGTGCCGCCCAGGCACTGCCTGCGCAAGCGAGGAGACGTTGGGCCCCCCGAGAGGTGGCGAAGGAGACGGGGGGAGCCTCTGGGAGCGCCTCCTACTCTTCTCCTGTCTCCGTGCGGTGAAGCTACCTGGAGCCTCCCCTCGGCGGTGCGGAGCGCGGGGGCCGCGGGACAGAGGGCAGGGTGGCCATCTGGCTAGCGGGCCGCCGCTCCTGGGGATGGGGGTACCGGCGGCCGCGGGTTGCTGGGCCGTGGCGGCGTGCGCACTCCGCTTCCCGGCGTCCTGCGGGCAGCCGCCCTGCCGCCGGGGCTCCTGGGGGCTGGAGTCCCTCTTGGCCGCGTAGGCGGGGCTATGGCCGCGTCGGAACTCGCTGTCCCGGCGTGCTGCGCGGCCCGGCGGGCTGCGGGGCTCGTCGGGGCTCGCAGGCCGACTGGCGGCGGGCCGGCCGGGGGCGGTGCCGAGGGGGACTACGCATCCCGGCAGGCGCCGGGCGGGGCCTCGGCGCCGGGACTCCTGGGGCCGGGCTTGCGCAGCGCCGCGGAGGGGCGGCGGCGGACCGCGGCTCCCGGCGTGCCGCGCGCGTCAGCCCCACCCGGCGCCGATCCGAAGCCCCCGTCCCTTTGTGTGCGGGGGAGCGGCCGCCATCGCCCCCCTTTGTGTGTGGGGAGTGCGGTGGGTCCGGCCACTCCCTCCGCCGTGCCCTCCCTTACCGCGGGCTGGGGAGCGGCGGCCCCTTTGCGCTGTCATAGTGCAGGCCGCGGCCGGCGTGCCGGCCTCCTCCCGCGCGCGGCGGCCCCCGCTCGGCGCGCTGCCGGCTGGGGCCTCTGGCACCGCCCCTCGGCGGGGCCCGCGACTCCGCTCCGCGGCCACCATCTTGCTGCAGCGCAGCGCACAGGGCCGCGCCGGGCGCCCCGAGCTTGCGGCGCCGCGGGCCCCTGCCGAACGCTTGCCGGGCGCCTCTCTCGCTCAGGGCCCGATTTCCCAGCGCCTGGATTCCTAGCAAGCACGGGGCTCTTCCCCGCGCTCCAGACCCCTTAAAAGAGAGCGGATGTTTGGGTTTATGATCGTTCTGTAGGTATACGTGCCTTTACGGGTGTCCTTGGGAGTTCTTTAACTTGCCCCCTCCCCCTGGATGCTGGGCTTTTTTGACGTGGAAGTGAGCTCGCTCATCTGGCGACGCTGATCTTGTAGGTGTCACCCGTTTTTCGGTGTGCTTCAGCTGGCGTCCGGCACTGCTTTCTGGTGCTAACCTGAAAAGATTCAAAACAGCTTTATCATCTTAATGGCTGTGTTGTGCATGCATACTGAAAATGCAAGCTTTTATCCTTATTGAGTTTAATCTTCGTCGCGTTAAGAGATGGCTATTTCTAGCATTACGTGTTCTGGTCGGGTAAAACAACCATTCTTGTGCTTTTCTGGTGGGGAAAACAAAACAGTGTTTGTAATGTGGCAGGTTCTACTCCTGGGCAGTACAGATAGTTTCTAGCTGTGAACAGTTTTATGTGACTTAGTGTCTTTTAGCTAAATCTGCACCTGGAAGACTCAAAGAACAGGACTTGTGCAGTTCTTCCCTGTCTTGCATTAATCCTTTCTACTGTAAAGATACAAATGCAGAACCCAATGTGACTTGGGGGCTGGGCAGCTGTTTAAGGTGTTTACCGTTTGGAGGAGTATTTATAGTAGCTGAATTAAAAAGTAAAGAATTCAAGGCAGACACGCATAGTGAGATTTATTTTTCTTGAGCTGTGTTTGCTTGACCACCCCCTTTTTCTTTCTTTTTGGTAACAAGTGTAGTAAACTGATCATGTCATCAAATTGAACTGGCTTCTTTACTTTATGGAGTGTATGCCAGCTTCATTTCCTCCGAACTTGGTGGTGGGGATGCTCACTTGAGATTAGAAATGCTGTCCGAAAAATAATACTATTCAGAGAGAGGTTGTGTTAACAGTTGCCTGACTCTAATACAGATGCATGTGAAAAGTCTACTGATTGTGTTATTCTTGTGTCTTCTGATTTATGGGGTTTTTTATAGTTTAATCTTTTAATGCAGAAACCTTTCATACCAAATGCTGGCTCATCCACTGTCGCTTTTAGTCTCATTCATGTTTGTATCATGGTCTCGCACCAAAAGTCGCTTCAGCCAAAAGTTTTTCAGAGTAGTGACTAAGGGAAGATCCTTCATCTGGAGGAGAGGTCATTGAAATACAGGCTTCTGTGAAAGCTGGGTGATGAGTTGGCAAACAGCATTGTGTGCTTTGGGGTTCTTTCTTGTAGTAGCTGGATGCAGTCAGCTTTTTCACAGTGATGAGAGTTAAATGTGTTACAATTATGTTTCAGTCGTTTCACTAT
This sequence comes from Laterallus jamaicensis coturniculus, assembly GCA_022605575.1. Classification (NCBI taxonomy): domain Eukaryota; kingdom Metazoa; phylum Chordata; class Aves; order Gruiformes; family Rallidae; genus Laterallus; species Laterallus jamaicensis. The sequence continues at coordinate 1,255,139 of JAKCOX010000038.1, forward strand.
TTCAAATTTGCTAAAGGGGATTCAAATGTCAGTGTAAATTGTGAAATTCACTTTCCCGCCACAGTGCAGAAATAGACTTTGTCTGTATTTTTGCTGATTTGGTGTGGAATCTGTGGAATAACTTGGGAAAGAGTTGTGCTCTCATGCTTTATACCTGTAGATTACTGTAAAATGTGCACGTTTATCATAGGTTCATAGCTGCATTGCTTTTGTCCACAAAAACCCCTCCTTTTCTTTTTTAATTCTATTTATTGTGTAAGGAATAAACTCAAATTAAAACTTTGTTTTCAAAAAAGCTTCTGTTTCTACAAGGTTTCAGTTTTATCTGGTAGGTGGCAGTTTGCCTAAACTGCATTCTCATGAAAAAAACAAAGTGGTACTGGGAAACTTTCGGAGAGAATTAATAATTACCTAGTTACTGCTGTGGAGAGTTGTCTTTGCTGTTAGCTACACAAATATTTTTATATATATATAATGAACATTTTTACAAATTCTGTTTTAAGAAGTCCAGAAAATGGCTCTGCAATTACTTTACATGCTATGCTGAGTAGTCCTTGACTTGCCTTTTGGTAGAAAAATTACCAGGACATTCTAATTCTTCTTCACACATATATCCTAGTGCTACTTTGAAGATCTGTGCAAGCACTTACTAATTAATTTATGAGACAGCACCTATATCAAGTTATTGATAGGACTAAGACTTGCATTAAATAATGCCACTGTTCATAAAAATGAAGTTACTGTTTTAACGTATGAGCTGGGACTCTTCCTGAAATATCTGTTTCTGAAGAGTACAAAATTGGAAATAACATATTGTTGGCTTGGAGGTAGAGTTTCTTGGAAAAGAAAACTGAAAATCAGAATGCCAAAAAGATCTGTGGAACAGTCTTTCCTATCACGTATGAAACCTGCGGTATTAAGGTAGAGGAGATGCACCTGTTTGTAGGAACACCTAGGACTGATGTGTAATTACTTTTGAAGTGATAATTAGTGTATGTCTTTTTCCTTCTCCAGTATGAAGTGGAACAGAACAGAATTTACCACCTGAAACTGCTGCTTCAAGTTCAGATCAGGAAAAGAATATACCACATTGTAACAACAACTCAAGACCAAAGAAGAGGAAACTTACACTGAAGATACAAGGCTTGATCTGAAACAAGAAGTTTGTGCCTACTCAACAGCTTCAAAAGAGCACGTCCCAACGCTGCTAGTAGTCTTTGTTTTCTCCAGTGCTGTATTGAAACTGCCCAGGGCAGCAGCACTTGTATTCTCTATTAGCTTGATTAGATAGATCACATTCTCTTGCTATCTTTTTTTCTTTCTCTCTACCCCATTTTTCTTCTATTTTTTTTTTCTTAATAATAATCTTCATCCTTAGAAACTTGTGCTGAAACAGAAGAATCGGCTAATACTACTGAAAGTGCAATATTTGAATATCACTGCGAGGTCAGTGCTTGTGTTATATGAAGTTATATCTGTTTCTAAATTTATTAGGAAACAAGTTGTAAACAGAGGAGTATGGGGTTTTTCTAGCAGTTCTTTGGTGCTATGTTGGTTTGGTAGTAGTGTGGTGAGTAAATAATACTTAGATTATGATTGCTGTTTTCCAGTAAATACCCATTATATCATAGGTGCAAGCAAGCCTTGTTTGTTTGTCGATGGGTTGTAGCCTATCACTAGAAGTTTCTTAATGGTTTTATGACACTACTCCTGGTGATAGATATAAATGGATGCTGTTTGAGGTCGTTGTTGTGGGGGTTTTTTTGTGAGGCTTCGTTAGAAGGTTTGAACAGGTGTAGGAATATGGCAAATATCTGGAAAGACTGCCAATATACTCATGTATCTCTCTACTGCAAACTGTAGTGGCACCCTGAGGAGTGTATCTCTCAACTTTGCAGTCTTCAGAAGATTGATGACGAGTTCTTTGTGCTATACTAAGTCATTTACACCCGAACTGTTCAAGTAGTGTCATACAGTGCTAGTCTTTGAACAAGAGGTTAGAGCACTGTGTTTTCTGATCGTAAAATAGGTTATTCTGAACTTGATTTGTAGGGGGATCTTTGTTGTGTTCTGTGTCTGTTGTACCTTTAGTAGTAGAATACCTATGGCTGGGGTGCATGTGTGTTTATGTGCTTTCCTTGTATGAGAGATGTGAAGGGGCCATTTTGTAAATGACTCAAAAAGCATTTGTCACACTGGTTCGAGCTCTTTGAATGGGTTAATGTTCTTGCCTGTTATTCTCCTGGGAAAAGGTATAACAATATAATTTTCTCTTCCCCCACCCACTCTGCTTACAGGAAAGATGTATTTTTAAAAAGTATTTCAAACTCTGTGATGGCTTAAAAACAAACACTAGCTGTTGCCTTCCCACAAGGGCATCATCTTATGCACAGAATATCCTCAGGGTTGCCTTCCTCAAAAGCTGAGGGCTCACGTATTAGGGTGATGCTCTTTGATCATTACACTGATTACCAAACAGGATCATAAGACGTGCTGTAACTATACCTGTTAATATGTTGAGTAACTTGATGTCGGTATTAGAATAAGAAGCCATGACCATTTTACAAGTTGCTCAGGTGTCTTACCTCCACTAAAGATAATGCTGACTAATTTTTAATCTCTTCTGCTTGATGCAACAAGAAGAAGAACAGATACAGTCTCAGTCTGTTTTCAGAATACATATTCTGGAAACTGCATCAAATAAATGCCTCCAGTACTGTATTTTAATGTGCATACTGACTGTTTGGAGAGGGTTGCTTCAGTAGTCTTTCTTGAATTAAGTATTTGGTGAGGTGTAATACGCTTCAAACCCAAATGTATACACTTGGTTTAAATGCTAATTGGTAAATAGAAATGGCTTGCTCTAAATATGGGGCTTGCAGTCTTACTCATCAGAAAGGAATGAGTTAGTCAAGGTACCTGTGCATGTTTCAAGATTGACCCTGTGCCTTGAAAGAAAAAAAAAATCCCTGCATCCCTGAGCAACTGCACCACAGAAATGTTAATTTAATTCTCAGTATTAATTGCATATCTGTGCAATAATGTTTAAATATGTAAAAGGACTTTTGTGTATGAAAGACTGAATAGGGACAAATTTTGCAGGGATGTGAACCTAATTCTGTTGGTTCATAACTGTTGCATTTTCCTAACTACTTGTTTAATTTGGAAGGGCTGATAATTTAGATATTTTTAGGCTGTGATGTGAAACACTCAATGTGGGAGTACTCTGAGGTTTGTTGTGGTCTAAGCAAGCCTTATTTTGGGGTTGTATTTCTGGCCTATTTTATAAATATGTTGCCTGTCTAAATTTTAAAGATTACTGTTTTATAAAAATTTGACTGTTTTGATGTTCTTAGTCTGTTTTTAAAGGTGCTGGAATTTGCTTCTTCCAGTAACTTCCACAAGCGTTTTGTGTTTGTTGTTCTGTTATGTGGGCATGGAGAAAGGAAGCTTATTTTAAGTAGAGTTGTGTTTTGTTGGGTTTTTTCCCCTGTGCTTTATTTTAAACAGATGAGCTTTGATCCAAACCTGCTCCACAACAATGGACACAACGGGTACCCCAATGGTACTTCGGCAGCGCTGCGTGAGACTGGGGTTATAGAAAAACTGCTGACCTCTTATGGATTCATTCAGTGTTCAGAACGGCAAGCTAGACTGTTCTTCCACTGTTCACAGTATAATGGCAACTTACAGGAGCTCAAAGTAGGAGGTAACTAGGCAACTTTGACAGCTTTTTGACTGAGTAAGATCAGTTTCATTGACTTGCCATAGAAAATCCTTTTATCTTGTGGCTTGAACAGATGCATGCTGTTGCTTTTGGTGGGCTAAAGAGACAATTGAATAATAATAATCTAGCACTTCCCATGAGAGACCTGTGCAGCACCTAATCTTTGTGCAGCTTGTGTGAAATGTGATTGCAGCCATTCTGGAAAAGGTGTGGTGTTAGGTCCAACTTGCATAACTGAGATGGGACCAAGTGCTTAGACTGTGGAAGGATATACCTAACATACTCAGTGTTTATTTTTTTAGAATTGGTTTCCAGGTGGCCACTTGCTTTTCAGAATGGGGAGGCTGCTACTTCATGCTTCCAGTTAATATTCCAGTGAAGTTTCTAAACTATTTAATGGCAACTGGTTTATGTTCACTTCAGTGTGAAGTCCGCTGGGCAGGGGAGGGAATTGTTGAGGGGCAAGCCCTTACAGTAGAATAGTTCAGTAAGCCAGATAACCAGAGAAATATTTGCAAATACGGTGTCCATCCTTGTTAACAAGAGCACCTGAGTGTTACTTTGTGTTTGGCTACAAGCAGGGAATTATCAAATGTAACCATTTAATGATTAAAACCAAACATAAACAAAACTCTGTGATGCCACTTTCATGTTTGCTGTCTTGTAGATGATGTTGAGTTTGAAGTGTCTTCTGATCGCCGAACTGGAAAACCCATTGCTATTAAATTGGTGAAGATAAAACCAGAAATATTACCTGAAGAACGAATAAATGGACAAGTTAGTGCTGGTTTTGTATATCTGCATAATTTCCAACTTTCAATCCAGTATAGAAGGGTAGATTAATTTAGCATGCATCATAATAGCTGCATACATTATTCAGCTACACCGAAGTACATTTTTGTTGTTTTGATAAAATTCAAAGGTTCAGTTTCAGCTCTTCTTTCACTCTGAACACTTCTTAGACTCTACAAGTGTTCTTTAAGATTGAAGCTTTACAGCATGGCATTCCCTGTTGAGTTAGCCCAAAAGTGCATCCCTGACTGTATAGTAAAGGATCCTGAGATTCATTTTCTATTCAGTGCTGCTCCTGAAAATGACTAGCAATGGATTTATTTTTTTTTTTGACCGGTAGGTTGTGTGTGCTGTTCCTCACAATTTAGAGAGTAAATCTCCAGCTGCCCCGGGTCAGAGTCCAACAGGGAGTGTATGCTACGAACGTAATGGGGTAAAGCTTACATATTTTACTTGAACTCTTCACTGATCCATCACTGTGGTCTATAAGAGAAAAAAAGACACAACTTAATGTAGACAATTGACACTGTTAAGAACTGTAGTTCTTGGCAAAGAAAAATAAAAAGCATGCTTTGGTAATTACTATAAAAAGAAATGTTAATTTGACAGCTTGCTTGCTTATATTTATGGAGAACATTTATACAGAGCCAAACAGGTGTTTTTCTCTTTTAAAACTAAAGCTTAGAAATTGACATTTAAAGATGGACACGTACAAAACTTTGAATTTAAGTTGCTTGTTGCATACTCATCAGAACAGCATAATGGAAGAATGCTTTTGCATGCTGAGCTTAACCATTTTCAATTTTTCTGCTAAATAGCAGATATGGTTACTAAACAACTGTCTTAATCTTAGACACTCATCTGCAAATAGACTAATATTAATCATTGTTAATTTACAGGAAGTATTTTACCTGACTTACACCCCAGAAGATGTTGAAGGAAATGTACAGCTGGAAACAGGAGATAAAATAAACTTTATAATTGATACAAATAAACAGTAAGTCGGTATTGCTTTTCTGCTTGCATACTTTTAGTAGTCAGGCAGCAATTCGTGCCTGTTCTGAGAAATGGAATGACATTATGAAATCAGTCCTCTTCTGCTCTGAGTTTAAGTTGTTTCAGGTTTGCTCTGTTTACTTTTTTCCTCTTTAGTACTGGTGCTGTAAGTGCTCGTAACATTATGCTATTAAAAAAGAAACAAGCCCGCTGTCAAGGAGTAGTCTGTGCCATGAAAGTAAGTGATACTTTAAAGTTTCATTTGAAAATTAAATGCTCTTCTAAAAAGTGGTGGTGTGTAAGCTGGGTGAAACGGTTTAGACATCTAGTCTTAGATAGTCTTAACAAAGTCATCTTTATTTTCACTGATCTGTTTCTTGTGGTAGTCTGTTAGCTGTGTGCACTCATAAGTCTGCTATGCTGATGTGTCGTAGTCTTTCATTGTGTTTGATGATAGAACTTGGAAAATTTTTTCTTAGTATTTGAAGATACTAGGAGATTTATAAACCACTTTGCTTTGTTCTTAGGAAGCCTTTGGATTTATTGAGAGGGGTGATGTTGTGAAGGAGATCTTCTTTCACTATAGTGAATTTAAAGGTGACCTAGAAGCCTTACAGCCTGGTGATGATGTGGAGTTTTCAATCAAAGACAGAAATGTAAGACGAAATCCAGTAAAATCTGAAGACAAGATCCTGGGGCATAACTGGACAACTGTTTTCTCAAATTCACTTTTAAAAGAAGGGGGGTGGAGGTTCGTTGGAAAATGTCTGCAACCTTACTGCTTCTCTGTGGGTGTCTGACTGATTTTGTGCTTTTAGGGTAAAGAAGTTGCAACAGATGTTAGACTGCTGCCTCAAGGAACTGTCATTTTTGAAGATATCAGCATTGAACATTTTGAAGGAACTGTAACCAAAGTAATTCCAAAAGTACCCAGCAAAAACCAGGTGAATATTAGAATTTACTTTAGAGTTTGTGAATTGTTGCATTACTTGTATTGAATTCTAGTCAGATGTTTTAAAATGGTTCCCTTTCCATCTAACAGTCTGTGGCATAAGCATCATGTCAGAGTAAAAGGAGTAAGCTTGCACTTAACCAGTCACAACCGTCAACTGGAGCCACAGTCTGCTAATTTTTCTTAAGGTTATAAAGAGCACAAATCAGTGTAGTGGTACATTGGGAAATATTTGTTTTTAATGTTTCAAAAACTTCCCATTGAATTTTGTGCATTTAGGCTGTATCTTTAAGGCAAAAGCATAGGGAAAAGGGGAGAAAATACTTCCTGGAATAAGGCTGACTGATGGGTTTTGGTGAGTGTCAACAAGTAATGAGGTTTTTGACAGCTAACTTGACCTTTAATGTTTGGCTTTGAGGAAAGAGTGAATGCAGGCATGGTTTTAGGCAAGTCTGTGTTGTTTTGGGGAGGTTTGAGATGGGGTTTTTTGTGTTTTGAACACTTAAGAACACTGCTTTTCAGAAGTGCTGAAAAATTTATTGTTATAAATTTTAATTCTTGAAATAGTGTTCTTTGGCAACATGTGCTTTGTGCTTTAAAAAAACCAAAGCAAAAACTGGCTTGCATTTGTCTGTGGACAGTAAATGACAGATTAGGGGTGGTAGAAATGATGAAGCATAGGGGTCTGAGTTCGGCAGTTGTTTGGTGCCATCTGTACTTATATTAGCATTAGTATTTCTGACAGCTGTTCTGTCAGCAGTTAATTCTGAGTCTCAGTGCCTACAGCTAACTTGTCTGTTCGGCTTTCTGTATACTAGAGTGATCCATTACCTGGACGCATCAAAGTGGACTTTGTGATTCCTAAAGAACTTCCATTTGGAGACAAAGATACAAAATCCAAGGTGACCTTGCTGGAAAGTGACCACGTTCGATTCAATATTTCAACAGACAGACGTGACAAACTGGAAAGAGCCACCAATATCGAGGTTCTCCCTAATACTTTCCAGTTTACTAATGAAACTAGGGAAATGGCAAGTATCTTTCATTCGTTCTTGAGGGGAAATGAAAGTAAAATATGGGGGGCTTGTCTTAAATAATAATGTAAAAATCACTAGTGTCTTCCATTGCCTTTTCTGAAATCCAGTCCTCAGTTGCATGCTTCAAACAAGGTGCTGAAATGATACAAAATTCAGAATTAATAACTCTGCATCTTTTCTTCCAAAGAATAAGATGTGGACTTCCGAGTAAATGAAATCATACTAAAAAAATAGACCTTAATTTGCCCTCTTGCATTGTTAGCGAGAAGTCTTTAAGATTCAGAGAAGGTACTGTGTGCAGCTTTTGAATTTTATGGGTTTTGGCTACTCTGAGTCCAGCAGAGGGATAGTGAGGAGCTGCTTTCTATGAACTACAAGGGCTAAGATGAATGTGCTAATCAGTGTTAAAGAATATCTTTCATTCCTGCAATTTGGAATGTTGGTTCTGTTCCAACAAGAGTGTGTAAGTTTGCCTTCCTTTTCAATTGGAGCCCGATTACGGTGCTGTAACATCAGTATGCTGCGTTTTAGGGACACTTTGCTGTAAGAAAACCACTGAACTTGGACTTCACCTTCTTGGTTCTTGAAATTTGATCCTACAAACTACTTCCTTTGGAACTCTGGCTAGATAATACTTGCCCACCTGAACTGACCTGTCACTGAGGCTGCAGATATTGGCTACTTCTAGCACTCTATTTGTAGAGGTTACCACCAGGAAGGTTGCTAAAATATTATGTAGCGTGTTGACTGTAATATATATATGAATCTTGTTTGTAAGAAAGCTTTTTAATGTTTTCTTTTTTGCCTGGAAATCTGACTTTTTTCTCCTAAACTTCCCTCTGACCACTAGTTTTATTTTGTGTTTATATAGGTTCTTGTATGTTTTGTTTGTGTTTATGTATTACATGCCTGTACCGTTGATGTATGTATTTGTAAAGTTATACTGCTACACAGAGAACACAGTCTTGAAGAGAAATGTCACGCTGCTTAACCGTAGTCCTTGTTGTTAATGGCTTAAATGAATCTTTGCAGTTAATGAGAAATTGACAAACTATGACTGGTTTGTGTTTCAGGTTTACTGCAGCTTTTAGCACTACAGTTGCAAGGAAGCATATTGCATAAGCCAAGAAGTGTTGTCACAGGATTCAGGCCTTGTGTTCAGATTATTGCATGCTCTGCAGACAGATACTGCATACTGGTAGTAAAATTGTGATTGTACTTTTAACTGTTCTCAGGGTGTGATTGCAGCAATGAGAGATGGCTTTGGCTTCATTAAATGTGTGGACCGGGATGCTCGCATGTTCTTTCACTTCAGTGAAATTATGGATGGAAATCAACTCCATATTTCGGATGAAGTAGAATTTACTGTCGTTCCTGTAAGTGAGATTAACAATTCTATGCAATGTTAATTTTTAAAGAAATTATGTGTGCAGTCTGACTAAAATCTGAGTGATGTTTTTCAGGATATGTTGTCTGCCCAAAGAAATCATGCTATAAGGATTAAAAAACTTCCTAAGGGTACAGTTTCTTTCCACACCCAATCAGATCACCGTTTTGTGGGCACTATAGACAAAGAAGCTACTCCAGCCAAAGCCACAAGCCCAAATAAAGGCAAAGAGAAGGTAATTCTGCTTTTCTACTTGTGAAGTACCTGTTCTGTGTTCCTGGCTTACTTAAATTCTGTAATTCAATTCTTTGAACCACTGTCTATCATATAAATCTGAACTACATTCATAGCTAATGACGGCAGTTGATGAAAACTTAACTATGTGAAATGAGGTAACAAAAGCATTGCTAATGTTTGTGGTGTTGAGGATAATTTCCAAAAACTTGATGGGAAGTTTCTTTCTACCTGCTACTACATAAGATGCTAGGTAGACTTCGATAAAAGTAGGTTTCTAGGGCTAGAGGAGAAAACTTTTACCATTTTGTCATGGTATTTTAAACAATACCAGAATAATTACACTTACTGGGAATGGTGGTAATACATTCTTCCCTTTAAAAAACACTGTCTACTATCGTTTAAAGGTGCTTACTCAGAGTTGGTTGCATTTTTCCCCAGTTACTGAGCAGTTACTGTATACCACTGTGGCTCAAGTGGGGGTGCTTGCATTGTATATAGTAAACTTGTTTGCTTACAAATAATATGCTGACTGAAGAATGCTGATGTCTTGTTTTTAGGAAGCTGAGGATGGAGTAATTGTTTATGATGACTGTGGAGTAAAACTGACCATTCCTTACCAGGCCAAGGATGTGGAAGGATCTGTTAATCCCCAAATAGGAGATAAGGCAATATAACTGAGTTTACCATTAAATATTTTTTCATGCGTTACAAGATGTGAGGTTCACTTTGCCTTGATACTGGATTTGTGCATCCTCTCAGAACAAATAAGGGACAAGGTGTCTGTGTAATGCCACCCATTTATGTTCTTCTGTCCTGGGACTGAGTGGCATAATCTTCTGTATAACTAAGAAAAATAACCTAAGCCCTGGTGATAAATGTATGGGGGGGGGGGGGGGGAAGGTATTAGTATGTAAATAATGCTTTTTAAAACAAGGAATTCTTAAAATTAAGACAGTAGACTTTGCTTGTGAATAATCAAGAGGAAATTAGTATCTAGACTTTGAGATGAACGTTGAAGTGGGAGAATGCGCCCTTAAAGCAAATTAGGAAAGGAAGAAAGAGCTCAGAGATCTGGAAGAGCAACCTAAAAATTGTCCGTGTTCAGGAGCCGTGCTAGGAAGGCACTGGCTTTAAAAACCTCAAACAAGGTCACGAAGCTGCGTACGTGCTCAGTGTGAGCTACTGGTGATAACTGTAGCAAAAGGAGGTGGTTCACATAAACAGAAAAACTCTCATTTTTAATGGATTAAAAAAAGCTGAGCACAGGGGCTTACTTGCCTTGCAGGTGTCACTAAGTGATAGTTACTTTTTGGAATGTAAACGTCAACAAATGACAGATACTTCTGGGAGAGAAGGGTTAGAAAATTAATTTCCTGGAGAGCTTAGATACTGGTTAGAAACTCACAGCTTTGAAATTGGTTATTTCAGGGCTTTGGTGGGTGTGGTTTCTTTGGGTGTTTTCTGTCTAGTATTGATACACTTCTCTCAAACAGGTTGAGTTCAGTGTTTGTGAAGTGAAGAGAACTGGTCTGCAAACAGCTGTTTCTGTCAGAATGCTTGGACGCAATTACAGCTCTAAGAGGCTTTTGGGATACGTGGCAGCCCTGAAAGATAACTTTGGATTTATTGAAACAGCCAATCATGATAAGGAGATCTTTTTCCACTACAGGTGAATGACGGCGGGGGGGGATGTGTTATTTGTTTGTGTGTTGTTTTTGAGGAGTGTGCATGGAAGTTTGGTAGGGTTGGCTGTTTAAACCCATTTGGACTTGACACATACTATAAATATGCTTAAGTGTTTCAAGTTCCATTAATTGTCTCTGCTGCGCTGATTTCAGGCTTTTCTGTTAAGCCATTAGTCTGGGTATTCTGTGCCTTTGGATCCCAGGCTGCGAAATACAGTTGTATGTTTAAAATGCTTCGTTTTATTGAATTTGTGAGGTGCTGAGCTACTTACATAAGTTAATCAGAAGTTATTTAAATGTTGGGTGAGCATCACTATTGTCATGTAAATGGTACATAATTCTTTTCCTGTAGTGAATACTGTGGTGATATTGATAGCCTGGAACTTGGAGATACTGTTGAATACAGCTTGTCAAAAGGCAAAGGAAACAAAGTTAGTGCAGAAAAGGTGAACAAAACACACGCAGGTAAGACTGTTACCTGGTATTTTCTGCTTCCACGACTTCTGTCAGGTGCTGATAGATAAAGTTCATTGGTAATCTTTTTGCAGTTTGAGCGTAACCAAGTGGATGATGCTTAAAGTGATGACCGTTGGTTTCCTGAAAGCTGTTGCCTGTGCTTCCAGAGAACAAAATGCACATTAACTCACTGGACCTTTACCATACTCTGCCCTCTTCAGTTGGGGGGTTGTAAGATGAGACCTAGTGGCAGAACTTGCCAAATTAGTAATTGCAGTAGTATTTTTCTACTTCTGTGTTTGAAATGTCAGTGTGATTTTGATTAGAAAAGTTCTCACTGCTGTGTAAAAGCTGTTTGTTTCGCTGGGTGATGAAGTGCACTGCCTTAGGTGTCTCGCAGTGCAAGTTGTTGGCTCCTGGTCAACCTGAATCTCTTATTAATAGTCTTCAAGGTATGACTAGAGCATTCTGCCCTTACGCGGTCTGTTTCTTTTCAGTGAATGGTATCACTGAAGAAGCTGATCCAACTGTTTACTCTGGTAAAGTAATTCGTCCTTTGAGAAGTGTAGATCCTACACAAACTGAATACCAGGGCATGATTGAAGTCATGGAGGATGGTAAGACTTACTGCTTTTAAATTCGTAGTGTTGTGTGTACACACAATAAGCATAGAAGTTTAATAAACTGAAAATAGAGGTGTTGAGGGTGATACTTGCACTGCAAACTATATTTGTACTACTGAGCTGGCAATAAAAGTATTGTTTCTGATATTGGAAATGAGTTCCAAATGCCTTTAGGTAGGAAAGGATGCATCTCAAGTCTATCTTGTACTTTTTCCTCCTCTAGGTGAGATGAAAGGAGAGGTGTATCCGTTTGGAATTGTTGGAATGGCAAACAAAGGCGACTGTCTGCAAAAGGGAGAGACTGTAAAGTTTCAGCTCTGTGTTCTTGGCCAAAATGGGCAGACAATGGCTGTTAACATCACACCATTCCGCAGAGCCACAGTGGAGTGCGTGAAAGATCAGGTGAGTGACTGCTGCTATGAGTCAAACCATACTACGTTAATAGGAGATGGCTGCTTGACTTGGCACAGAGCAGGTGAGAATCCACTTCAGCGCTCCAATCCAGGACATTTGTGTGCAAACAGATTGCTCTAGGGAAGTAGGTTTGTGTCACGCCAGCACTGGTGTATGGAGCCTGTGTAATGTCACTAGGAAAGGTGAACTCAGTACTTGGTTTGATGCTGATACTTTGTTCTGGTGGGCAGCAGCTCCTGCTAGGATTGATTCTCAAGACCTGTTTTTGAGATGTTGTAAAAATTGATCTAGTTTATGCTGAACAGGGCATTTTAAAAGAAACAAAACAGCAGATATGCTGTTTCTAGAAGAAATCTCTTCACAGCATTATACAGTCAGTGATTACAGTCCACCTGAAATGCAAACATTGATGATTGCCCTAATTAGTTTCATCTCTGATTAGAAAACTAAGTGCTGTGAATGCTTTCCTTATAGTTATTCTGCAGCACTAAGCTGTGGTCATTTATGGAGAGGCTAGATATGTTTTGGTGGTTTATACATGAGTAGAATGCTAAGTGGAAGTAGCTGACTTCCTATGCCACTGACAGACCAAAAAAATGAGTAGTTTCTACTGCCTAACTCTTAAGGTGGAGTCCTAGAAAAGATCATGGCAGCAGGGCTCTTCTTGTGTTAATGCAACTGCCAGGACTTGGGCTCTTTTCAGAACTCGTTCTATAACCTTTAGGTTTTAAAAGTGCCTGCAAATCCAAGAAGAGTGCCTGAACTTCCAGAAGTATTGTTTCCAAACAGAATGTTCTGTTCAGTGGAGAAACTGTATTTCCACTTCCACTGGACACTTCAGAGGGTGGGGGATTTTTCTAGAAGTAGTTAAACTGCAGTAGCAAGTAAGTCTCTGCATTTGTTTGATCAAGAGGAAAGAAATAACCTTGTGATGTGTTGGTTTTCAGTTTGGTTTCATTAACTACGAGGTGGGTGACAGCAAAAAGCTCTTCTTCCATGTCAAAGAAGTTCAGGATGGTGTGGAGCTACAGGCTGGGGATGAAGTGGAGTTCTCAGTTATCCTGAACCAGCGCACAGGGAAATGCAGTGCCTGTAACGTGTGGCGCGTTTGGTGAGTTTTAGAACTTAATCTGGCACACTGTCGGCATCACGGTAGTGTAACACATGCTGCTTCAAAGATGAGATCCTAGAATGGCACCTCTGGATTTCAGCTGGCTTTAGGGGGAGAGCTGCTCACCTGAAAACTGCCAGCCCTGGTAGGTAGGAGGTCCAGTGCAGCACAGCAGCAGAACTCTCAGCTTTTCTTAATACAGGTAGCTTGTTCTTATTTTCAGTCTATTCTTGAGAAGTTCCCCCATAGCAATAACTTGACTACAGCCTCTGAAATAGAAATTAATGAATTATAAGAATACCATAGGTTTTCTTACGTAGTTGCTGGCCTCTCTGACTAGTACAGTACATAACCTGTTTCCTGAAAAGCAACTTTCCTTTTTAATGAGTTCAATAATGTTGTTGGGCACTCTATTCTGAGTTGTCATTTCTTAAGGGTCACGACTGTTGGTTTTGTGTGGGTTTTCTTGCTTTTGAGCTACTTAACACATTCTAAAGAAAACAGAATTTGGATTTTGCTTGAGAGTGCTTTTGCAGACACAGGAAGCAAATATTTGTTTTCTTCTCTCAAAATTCTGTTCTCTGGAGATGACATGTTAGTGCTGTGCCATTGCTCAGTGGTCAGTTGTAAGCCTTTTGTTGTTCCAGTTAAAGGGAACAAAGGTAGGAAATACTATTCAGTGCGCACGAGTAAATTCAACACCTCTGCTTGCTAAAGAATGCTTTTTTGAGAATGCTGTTTTAAGTTTGTTGCAGAGTCCTGTGCTTGAAGTAATGTCTTTGAGGCAGACATACATGGTGTCATCCAGAAGATCTGCTTTCACATGAGACAGATAATATTAATGGCTTAATGGGGAAAGTGACTATAAATGAGGTAGTTTACACCATCTCTAGGAAGTCATTGGTGCTCTCTGTGGTTGACTCTCTTACAGTGAAGGCGCTAAGGCTGTTGCTGCTCCACGTCCTGATAGACTTGTTAATCGCTTAAAGAGCATTAATCTTGACGATGCCAATGCTCCTCGTCTAACAGTTCTTCGTCAGCCTAGGGGACCGGATAACTCAAAGGTACACAAGATACAAGGCTTGCATGCAGAAAAACTGCAGTTTGCGTTTTAACTTGGATAACATAACATTGCTTCCTCTTTTGGAAGCCTAAACCTTCCCTTCTTGGAGATGCTAAGTGAAATTCCTTTGATCTAAACTTGGCCTTCACGTAATACTCTGCCACCTTGATAAGTAGTAGTAGTGAAGTGTCAGAAACCTGCAAGGTATCTAGGACTGTAAAGCGCAGCCCACAGAACCTGTTCTGTTACTGTCACTGTTTCTGAAGACAAATGGGGCTAATTAGAAACATACTAATGGTATGTGGGTGGAACAGAACAGGTTTGCTTTCAAGCATGACACTGGAGCTAAAAGTTTTGGTTTTTTTCCCTGCAGGGATTTGGTGCAGAGAGAAAGATCCGTCAAGCTGGTGTTATAGACTGATCCACAACACCCATACCTGATGTACGACTGAGTGGTGGGGGCTGGTGAAGGGTACTGAATATCTCCCTGTTCATCCCTTCCTCCAAATTCTAAGAAGCTATTACACCGGTTTTAACACCTTTTCATGTTATGTTTAAAATAAATTCATGAAACCATTTTAAAATTATGCACAGTTGCATTCTGGAGAACTTAAGGTGGCGCCTTATAGTATCACATTTTAGAAGCTTGTTTTGAATGGTGCATTTAACGCAACTGGTAACTGCAAATCTACATTGCCTATGTGAGTAAACATTATAGACAGCTCTACTCTGGTAGACCTTATGGAATTCTGCACTACAACTCTCTGCTTTATCTTTGTTGTTTTGGCCAAGTTGTTACTATGCCTTAGTGCTCAACTGCATCGCGTCGTTCCTTCCCAGCAGAAGCGGAAGGCACACTTCAGCTCTGAGGACCACATGAGGGTGGAATAAGTTCAACTTTATATAAAATCTGTACGAATATTCAGATAACTTAAGTGGATGGCCAAATGTTACTATGTTTTCATATTTCATTTAAGTTGAGTCCTTTAACCAGCAGTTGTTAGAGCTCAATGAAAGTCTCTTTCCAGGGTAGACTTATTTTTGTAGCATTCTGAAACACGTGCAGTGCAGAATTTCATAAGGCTGAGGTGTGCCATCAGTGTGGTAACTTAAATATATTTAAAACAATGCACAAATCCGCTGCTGCTTAGAACACTGCAGCTTCTAAACCCAGTTTCTTTTACTGATTTAAATTTAAAAAAGAAAGAAGTTGTGCCTGAAGTGAATACATTTTTTTTCCTGTTTTTTTTGCAGCCGGCACCCAGTGTACTGTAACAGAATAAATACTTAGGCTTTCCATAGCTGTATTGAGACTTTCATCAAGGTGAAATAGTTGATGTCTGTGTGCTTTTTTCCTACCCTCCTCCCTCCCCTGGCCCCCCCCTCCTCCCCCGTTTCCCCAGTCACACTTTATCGAGCAAGAACACGGCAGGATGGGTCTGGGCGTTCCTGTCAGAGGCGCGCGGCTCCGGGCGCGGCGGCGGCCGCGGCCTGCGGGGCTCGTCTCGGCTTTTCGGTTTTTCATGTTACCTCTCTTCTCAATTTAGGGTTTTCTTCTCTGGGAGATGCGTTATCTTTGTAAAACGAACATTGCTTTCTCCAGTTTTTTTCTGTTAATGGCAAAGAATGGAAATAGAATAAAGTTTTACTGATTTTGGAAAAAGCCTCGGGGCTGGCCCGTGTCTTCCCTCGCGCGCCCGGAAGCGGGGCGGGCGCGGCGGCGCTTCCGGCGGCGGGTGATGACGGCGAGCCGGGGCCGGAAGCCGGAAGCTCCGGGGAAGGGTGTTCCGCGTTCGCGGGAGAGGCGGGCGGGGGCTGCGCCGCGCTCCGCCCGGGGCCGCGCGGGGGCGATGACCGAGTACAAGCTCGTGGTGGTGGGAGCCGGCGGCGTCGGCAAGAGCGCGCTGACCATCCAGCTCATCCAGAACCACTTCGTGGACGAGTACGACCCCACCATCGAGGTGAGCCGGTGCGGCCGCGGCCGAGCCCCGCGGGGCGCGTGTGCGGCGGGCCGGGAGGCGGCGGCGGGCGGCGCCCCGTTGGGTTCCCGCGCCGCGTTTCCGACTGCTTGCTCGGCTCTTCCGCGCGAGGCCGCGGCGCGCTCGGGGTGCGAGGGCGCGGAGCTCCGGTGGCCGCTGGCCCGTCCCGCCGCTGGCCCGAAACCGAGCCGTGGGCAGCCACGGCGGCAGCAGAAGGCACCGGTATACCCGGCCCTGGGCTCCAGCTGCCACGTCGTGGCGGCGGCGTTTGTAATTTGTCTTCTTTTCCTGTCTGCCGGCGTAGAAATTTCGTACGCAGAACGCGGTTTATCTGTTGTTCTCCCGTAAGAAAGGTCGAGGGCGCCTCGAGCGGCACGTCGGGCGCTGGTAGGCTCAGATAGTGGGTTTTGTTGGGAGGGACTGAAGAAGCTGCTCGGAATCGTACGTTTGTTTGCTTGCTTTCCCCTTTAATAACGCCTGGGGTAGGACAATGGCTTTTTTCTAACCTAAAACTCACTGGTGTGTCTCGTAGGATTCATACAGAAAGCAGGTTGTTATCGATGGAGAGACGTGCCTGTTAGACATCTTGGACACTGCGGGACAGGAGGAGTACAGTGCCATGCGCGATCAGTACATGAGGACTGGGGAAGGATTCCTCTGTGTGTTTGCCATTAACAACAGTAAATCCTTCGCTGATATTAACCTCTACAGGTACGACCTGCGTCTGTGCCACGGGGGGAGACTGGAAAAGGCATCAGACCTGCTTACCCTTAGACTTGGTGCAGACTAAATAACAGACAAATATTAAACACCTACTTCTTTTCGAACTCTTTTCAACCTTGTCTGTGCTGCATCTATATATTATTAATTACTTGAGCATGGGACAGTTACCCAGGTTTGTTATTTTAATCAGATTACATTTAGAGCGTATAGAACGTGATTTCCTGCTCCCCCCCCACACAAATGGGTAAGAAGGCAAACATGCATTAGAGTTCTACATGGAAAAAGATGGAGCGTATGAGGTTGCTAGACATATTGTGTAGGTTAGAAACACTGAAGTCCTGTCCACCTTTAATATACATTTTTACAGCACAAAGTTGCTTGGATACTGAACTAAAACAGGTTTTATATTTAGAAAATAGTTCCTAACTTTTTTTAAATTTTTTTTTTGAAAGAGAACAGATTAAGAGAGTAAAAGACTCAGATGATGTGCCAATGGTGCTAGTTGGGAATAAGTGTGATTTGCCCACGAGAACAGTAGACACAAAACAGGCTCAAGAATTAGCAAAAAGCTATGGAATCCCCTTCATAGAGACATCTGCTAAAACAAGACAGGTAAGGTGCTTCTATTTGTGGTCTGATTTCTTCCTGCATGCTAAATGCAGAAGGGTCTAAAGTTTTCCTGTGTGCTTTTTTTCTTACCTGCAGGAGTAAGCTTTTTTTAATCCTTTTTCATTTTTTTAGCCTTTTATTTCTCCACTCACACTTAGCCAGAAAGAGTTCTGGCTTTATCACTGAGCTGGGCCAGGACACGATTCACTTCAGACTTGTATCGACTTTCTTTCAAGTGAGTCATGTTGATAAGAAGGGAAAACTTCACCTGCACTTGCTGAGAAGTGGTCAGGCTATGCAGTTATTTGTCTCAGATACATTTGATTTTCTTAACTTCTTAATGAAGGCTAGTTATAAGGTTATGTTTGCAGAAGAATTCCCTAGGCTGGACTAACAGACTTCAGAATTGCAGTGAATGTGTGGCTGTGACTGGTCAGCCTGTGCTCAACCTGCATCAGTGTGGAATGAAGCAGAAAAGGTGCAATCACTAAGCAGTAGTCAGAAAAGCCTGAGAGTTCTAAACCAGAAGTGATTAGTCAAGAACTAGCTTGTTTCCTGCATGGGACCCTTCTACAGTTACTATTTGCCTTGTTTCAATGGCTGTTACTGGGAGTGCTTGCCTTGGAGGTAGAGTTAGGAGTGTAAGTGGAAAGTTTGGGGCACAAGTTTCTTCCTCTTTTGAACTAATGGATAAGTTGGCTGCTATTCTTCCTGTAGAAGTATGTCTTTCAAATATGTTAAGGGATCCTGGGATGGAAAGAACAGTGATCTCAAAAGCTTCAGGAAGGAAAATACTTTACTTGGATCATTTGCATTCAGGGTGTGGAAGATGCTTTTTACACACTGGTGAGAGAGATCCGGCAGTACCGGATGAAAAAGCTCAACAGCAATGAAGATGGGAATCAAGGCTGTATGGGATTGTCTTGCATTGTGATGTGACAAGGTGAGCAGTAATTTGAGTTTTTCATTGGCTCGTTGTCCACACGACGTTCAGCTGTCAACAAGCATGTCTTAGCAATGCTAGTTGCTACACGTGGGATTTTTCCCTCCATTACACAACCCACTGATACACATACATTTAGATCTGTAATTACTTCCCCAAATTTTACACACACACACACAGAGGAAATAGCAGAGCTCAAGAAATGGAAATTCTTTTCACAGCAACCTTTTGGCTGTAGCATGTGGATTTCCACTGAACTGTTAACAGGGTGATTTTCTGTATCATTCTTGTTAGTGTCTCCTTCCTTTGAGAAGCCATTTTGACTGCAGAATAACAAGAAACACCTGAACTAGAAAGAAGAGTGTGCAAAATTCTGCAGTCACCATTTGCTGCTGATTGATTGACTTCTGTGCAGCTCATCTTGAGCTGTGCTCCTCTGGAAGATAAGCTGTTTGAAGGTTAACTGAATGAAATAATACAAGTAAGGAAATTGGCGAGTTCCCCAACTGAGTGACATTCTTTTCAACAGCTACCTACAGGTGGTGCCCATCCCTGTTCAGACAGTTCAGGATTTGTACTACGCTGTTGCAGTGCACATCCATCTCAAAGCTGGGCAGTGGCTAATTAGTGATGCCTTTCTGTTGCAGATGCCAAGAATACGTGGTTCAGATGTAGCTGCTGGACGAGTCTCAATGCTACTGTACTGCATCTCATGCCGATGCCCTGCAGTATTTTGGTGCCAGTTACCAGAATCTTGGTACCAGTTAACTAGCACAAGGTCCTTTTTCTGTGCTCCATCTGAAGAGACCATCTCTGGCGTCTACCTCCTTGCTCAGCTAACAGAGCAGTCACGTCTCTTTATGCACTGGGATTCTTTTCTCACTGTGTTATCCGGGTTTGTACAAGAAGAAAACCAGTCGCAGGAAAAGTGAACTAAAGAGACTAAATGCTGTGAAAAAGATGACACTTTACCTCTAGAGTAAAAGCTAGAAGTGATGTTTGTCCCCTTTCTATTGGATTCTGATTTGCAGTGCTGTCAGGAGTGGCACTAGTCATTGCTTGGCAGGTAATGTCAGAAATGGTTTTGCCACCATGAATGCTTCTGTCACGTATCAGATTGGTATCTGCTGTCTGTGCAACCATACAGTGTATTTGCAACATCTCCTTTGTGCCAGGAGTGCCACTTACCTGATTATTCATTTTCTGTAATAAAAAGGAGATCTCTTTCCTAACTAAAGTGCCTGTTTGCTAAGAAGACTTGAAATGGTCCCCTGTTCTTGGGTTGAGGAAAACCACAAGGACTGGAATTTCTTGGGAGCTCATTGTCTTATGCTGGCAGGTTTTGTGTGGGTGATCTCTGCCTGACAGGATACTAAAACAGGAGCTTGTAGGCTGGGAGATCCAGCAGGCACTTGTGAGACTCTTGAACTGGAGGGTGGGGGTTGTACTGTATCTGATTGTTTAATTTTACTTTCCTTGTAGGTGGAACTGTTTATATCCTGTATTGTTTATCTGCAGCATTCAGATCTGAATTCCAACCAAGTTGGACCAAACTAGTCAGCTGTTCAATTTTAATGTTAACTGCCAACATTTATGGGCAGCTTCTCAATAGTTAGTCTAGTGACTGGAGGTTAGTTAGTTTGGACAGCTGTTGCTCAGCTCTGTCTGTAACTTGCAAGTTATTTTATTCTGAAGTATTTTCTTACCACCAGACTGTAAACATTGTGTCTTCAAAACATGTTTCTGTAAAATGTAGTTGGAGACTCTCCCTGGGGAAGGAGTGTGGGATTTCAGGTTGTCTGAATTGTGTGCAGTGGTTGTCACACACTTAGTGTGTCCGGACAGGGGAGAAGGCAGTGAGCTATAACAGAAAACTGAGCTAGCTTCTGATTGCAGCATCCTTGCAAAATGAGGAAGGAAGTGCGTTCAGGGATGACTATGCAGAAGCTGTGTGATACACTGATGGGGATTCTGAGCTTGTTTTTACAGTCTCAAAGTACAAGGGAATTACTGTGTAAACTGTGTGAGATCTTCCTAGAGCAAAACATTGTCACCTCATGTAATTGGGACATACAAGTGTGATCAAAACCCACCAGTGTTTCTTGGAATACTGTCTCCTTCCCTGGTGCTTGTGCTGCTGGTACAGGATGCTGTGTGTGTGGTCAGTGATTCCCACAGCAAAGCTGGGGGGAAGGATACCGACCCTGCAGCCAACAGAGGGAGTGATCAGTCAGGCTGTGAATGTGCTGAGCCAAGAAACTGCTAGAGGCTTGATGTCAGTTAGTTGGTGTACATCTTAATTTGGAGTTCTCAATTTCAAATGGAAATTAGAAATCAGTAAATACTGAGAGAAGAAAGGGTTCCTTTTAGTATTGCTTCCTTCACTACTTACAAACTTAGTTCTCTTCTTGGAATGCAGAAGGTCCATCTGTCATTTTCTTTATCTGCAATAGTCCTTATCCTTACCCTTTATTTTACTTTACCCTTGATTGATTTGATAGCGATAAGAATTAAAAATACAACATTTCTAGGTCAGTCATTTTCCAGTGGTGGGCAGCGTTAGGGGGGTAGCACTGGCTGTAACTTCACTTGAGCTCGGTCGAAGATCATCTCATGCATGAAAGGTCCTGTCCCTGCAAGCTGTCGTGTCTGTAAGCACTGAGCAGTGTTTCTCTTGTGTGGTGCAGGAAGAGAAATTATTTGTGAAAGCATTCTTTGAGCACTGTGTCAAGGAGATGACTGCTCCTAAGAGATGTGTGACACTGCTGTCTGTTTAGTACAACTACACATGGGAGATGATGGCTTTTGGGGTCCACATCTGGTCACGTAGGCTCAGCGTGGAAAGTCAGTGGTGTGGAGCTCGAGTGTGTTTAAATGGTGAGATCTCATCATCTGGGTCCACGTGTGTTTTATGATTGTTTCTTTCCTAGCCAGCAGGATCGCAGAGTTCAGAGCATGACCGCTGCCTGTGGCCATGAGAAACCTTTTGCTGCTGGCATTTGATGTTTGAAGGTTGTGTGGTCCAGCATGGGAAATAATTTCTTTTGTATGGAGATTCATCATATAACAATTCTCTACATTGCATGTCATGTTCTAGTTGTCATTAGAAATGCGCTACTTTTAACTCCAAAAATTGTGAATTCTCAGAGTTGTATGGGAACTGGTAAATGCATCTGCTTTCTCTTTGGTGTTCCCTTTCTCTTGGGCTATGTAAAATCTTAGAAGGGAAGAAGACCCGGTCAGGATAGGTCAGTATGTATTTAGAGGAGCATGTACCCAGGGATGACCTACACAGGTGGCACTGCAATCTGCATTATTTTAGTTTCAAATCTAGCAAGTGATGCAAAACAGGGTGTTGTACCAGTCATGAGTATGAAGTAAATGTCTGTAACTGTTTCCAGCTTTCGGTAAGAGAATCCTGATTTTGGTGGCGACTGAGAGAGACCTGTGGAAGGACAGAAACCTGAGAACTTTGGGGAAGGTTATCTAGAAGATAAATAAGCATAGGAGTTTTTGCACAAGACAAGTCCCTGGAAAAGGTGGTTTCATAGATTTATGTTGTGGTTGTTACTTAGAACTAACAGCACAACACCACATCAGTGCCAAGCTAATTTTACACTTCTGACTGGGAAGGACAGGCATAAACAACTTGGAGGTAAAAATATTAAAAGGGTAAAGCTCTTGTTTAAAAATGACAAGTGCCAATAACTGATAGAAAGGTTTCTGTTCCGGTGGACTGAGAACAGCTGTTGAACAAGTATGTGTAGCTCTGTGGCTTGTTCCTCTTGTCAGTGGCCCCACTCAATGGTGTTGCTCAAACTACAGTGCTCAAATTTTGTCCTGACTGTCATCAGTAGGACTTTGGGGAATAATGTGATAACTTAGTACAGTTCAGTGACTTAGAATTGGATCTCAAGCAACTTCAGTCCGTGGGGGCAGGAGAGAGGTGGAAGCTTGAATTGTATTCTGATCCTCTGTGTGGTCCTTCATTGCTCCCCAAGCCTTGTGTGAGCTTTTGTGTGTATACCATTTTCAGGACGGCAGGGAACTGTTGGGATCTGGACTTCTCATCCAAGGGCTAGTTTGTTGTTACTTTGTATAATTATTTGCTTTCAATAATGCATCTTTTGGTTTGAAGTAAATTATTTTGCTTCTGAAGTAACTTTTTTAAAGAATAAACTTTTAATTCTTTGGTTGTTTCTTTTTGTGGTAGTGATCTGGGCATGGGATCTGCAGCTGGGTTTATCACAATGGGATCCAGGTTTACTGAAATCATTGCTCCTGTCATGTGGCACAAACACCTGCATCATGTACATTCACTACAGCGCAAATAAGCAGTGAGAGTGGCTTTGAGACAACCACAGGCTTCTTCTGGAGTCCAGTTTTAATGACTTCACCAAAATGTGCCGTGTCATGCATCTCACATTGAGACTGTGTAATGGCAGTGGGGTCCCTCAGAATATTTTTGCTGACTTTGCCCTTTGGAAGGATGCTTGTTAAGTCAATAAAAGGGGAAACAGAAATTTCTTTACTTGGTATTCCCAGAGTGAAATCAGCTATGAAGTTGTTGTGTCCAAATCGTTGTCACTGTTAGGCTTTTGAGTTGCTTCATTCAGTCTTCTAAAACAGTCCCTGTTGGTTTTCCTCCTGCAATAAGGTGAATTGTACTGGACAGCAAGTAAGTGTGCCTGAAGTGTGTTCCTCCTGAGGCCTCTGGAACCTGGAGGCTAGTCTGGTTCCTGTGCAAGGAACTAAAGTAACAAAAGAGCTGCCAATGCACCAGTGCAGCTACTGAAGAACACTTTTGGGATTTAGATAAATGTAGAATTGCACTTGCAGGCTTGGGATTTTTGGCTCCCTTTCTGTGTATTGGCTAGTTTTGGCACAATCAAAAGCATTGGGATGGGGAGAGGCTGTGAGGCAGGGAGGAGATGCCACCTCCTTGCACTGTGAAGTAAGTGTTGTCCTCTAGCCTGCCTGTCAGAAATCAGAGTAGTTCCTTTGACTAGACCTAGGTGGAATGAGGACAGTTTAGAGATAAAAGTCTGGGTGTTTAGAGCTGCCCTGAAGCCTCTGGGTATGAATCACTCACTTTCCAGCTGAAAAAAGAATGGGAAGATGGCTTGTTGGTACTCCAGTTTAAAGAGGCTGTAGATCTAACTTTAGCACAGCATGCCCAAGCTTTACTCATATTTCTATCATGAACCCAACTAAGTTGACCCTGTGATTTAAAAAGCTAGGGGATCAAGAGACCTCTCAAAGAAGATGACCTCTGTACCCTAAAGGTTATTTTTGGTTTCAGATGTGAATCCCAAGATCTTGATATATCCCAAAAGGTTATTGGGAGATACAGCCCCTGTGGGAGAGCGAACAAACAGAAGTGTTTTTGCTGAGCTTAAATGAAGTAGTTAAACAGTAATGTGGTGTGGGGACTCACAAACTGGGGAATTAGTAAGAGCAAGAGTAGTTCAGAAACTGAAGACTTCTATCAGCATGAGAGAGGAGACCAGGTACTTAGAGATCAAGGCTGCAGCAGCATCCCAGCCTTGCCCT
This sequence comes from Laterallus jamaicensis coturniculus, assembly GCA_022605575.1. Taxonomy (NCBI): domain Eukaryota; kingdom Metazoa; phylum Chordata; class Aves; order Gruiformes; family Rallidae; genus Laterallus; species Laterallus jamaicensis. The sequence goes on from JAKCOX010000038.1 coordinate 1,279,426, forward strand.
GTTAGCTGCACCTCTGTATGGTAGGGGGAAATCTGTTTCTGTTCTTGGGGAAAAGCAGGGCTAAAACTCCCTGAGTCCTGGATGATTACTTGATTGTAACCCAGTGTGCTTTGAAGTTGTGCGCATCAAATAGGGATCTTTCAGAGAGTTTCTGGATGCTCTGGAAACTCATGTTACACGTGCTGCACAGGTAACATACTCATCTGACTTCACTGACTAGTGCTACAAGCTTCTGTGCACCTGTGGACAAAATCTGTCACTTGCTATTTCTTGCCCTGTATTGTGCACAAGTAACTCATTCCAGCCTTCTTTTGAGACAAGGACTTTTCATAGCACTCCCTACAAAATACAGCAAGGTGCCCTTACGTGCATGTGTGAGTCCAAACAGTGCTGTCTTTTCCAGGGGTGCTGGTTTTTCTGGTCCTTTCAATGATAGGACCAAAGTCAACTTTTAAATCATCAGCAGGACTGCCTCAGCCTGAATGCTTTACTTGACTTGTCCTGATTTCAGTGCAATTTTTCAACTCCATCAGGTGGAGTATAAACAAACAGAAGACTCTGTTTCAAACCAAAACTATTGTATCCATCTGACCTGTTCATACTTACAGCTTTACTTACAGCTTCCCACCAGGAAGCTGAGTCAGAAGCTCAGAGTTACCCTGGCCTTATTCTTTAGACAGAAGTGGTTTTCCAACTTCATGTGAGAGATCTGAAGTAGGTTGGAGGAGACTGTAAAGAACTAAATGCCCGTATGCTAGAAAGAATCTTCTTAAAACAAGCCAGAAGGTACTTCCAAACTGATACTCTGCCAGATCCAAGCCATCATGCACAGCTTAAAGGAGGAGTTTCTTGACACAGCTCAGGTGCTGGTCTCTATAAGGTATGCCTTGATAATGACTCACCACATACAGAACTGAGTATTGCTTTGCTATGATGATACGAAGCTTTATAAAGGCAGTTCCTGAAAAACTCAGGACTGAGAACAGAATATAGCTCCTTGCATCTTCCTTTGTTTGATTCAGCTGGGAAGATGTGAGGACATCTGTTGCTAAAATCCAGTCTTTCAAGTAGATCCCTCTGTGGGGCAACATCTTTGAATAGGACAGTGGTTGGTGACAGAATGTCATCTGGATCTATCCAGAGCTCCTGTTCTGGTGAAAACATCAGCTCTGTGACCTAGGCATTTACTTTAAACTGTTGGTTCAGGGCAGCAGACGTCTCTTTTAGTCTGTCTTCAAAGTCTGGCCTCCATATTCCACTTTAGAAAGGTGGAACTGTCCTGGTAAGTAGCAGTGTGATCAGACAGCAGGTGAAACTGCTACAAGTAAAATCAAATCCAAACTTTTTAAAAAAAAAAAAAAAAAAAAAGTTAAATTTGAGCCCTGGTTTCACCTGCTTCAGTGCAAGTGCTTGTGGTTGCACTTTAAATAGTTTTATAGTTGATCTCCCTTCTCCTTTTAGAGTGGGCGAGTCTAATTACAGGGAAGGGAAAGGAGTAAAATTAGTGTAAGGCTGTTGTGCAGTCAGCTACTTGTGCTCTGTTACTTGTGCTACTTGAGGCTCTGCAAACTTGTGCTACTTGAGGCTTTGCAAACTTGCTGCAAAGATGTCACGGGTGAGAATTCCAGGTAGGTCTGAAAAGAAGTAGTGAGACTGGGAGCCACAGGGCAGGCTTGTTAGCCCATGGCTCTTGAGATCTTGGTGTGGGGTGTTTGCAGTCCAGGGGACCTCACTGGGGACTTTAAGCATTTTTCTTCCTGCTTGGAGACATTTTTGGTTACTGCAGTAAAGAAATTACATTATTGCTTAAATCTTGCTCTGCTCATACTGAAGAAAAATTTTGTCCCTCCTGAACTGTGATGTATCCTGTGATGATACTGTTAAATCGCTGTGAAAGGGGTCAGTGGGATCTCGGGGGTTTCTGGTCAGCCTGCTAAGCGCAGAGTTTGGGTGCTGCAGGTGGCGAGGGGATGGGGAACCACAAGCTGGGCGGCAGGAATAGGGCCAGCCAGGCTGTGCAGAACAGCACAGCGAGAGGAGTGACTGCCATTACAGAGCCCTGAAGACTCAGTTCCCATAAAAGCACGTCTAGAACTGCAGCGCTGTGTGATGTGACAGACACTGTCCTAGTAGGTGAAGCTAGTGTTACAGCCTGGCCATGCAGCATCTGCGGGAGTTTACCGACCTTCAGGAATGTAATTCTTTTCCACTAAGGAGATGAGAGGTCAAACTAGGCATTTCTGGGGTGCTTAGTTTGCAAACGAATACGTGAAGTACAAATGCCAGGAGAGCACGTTCTGTTTGCTGGAGTTTGGGAAAGCTGGTGAGAAAGCTGGGAGAGCAAGAGCTCCAGTTTGAATCTTCGGGCTCAGATGAAAAGGGCACAGGTTGCACCCCCAGAATGTTGATGCCACACCGTATCAGCAGCACTGAAGACTGTGGGACTGCAGCGCCTACGCTGCCTGATCCTGTCAGTGAATAAGTGGAGATGTGACCATAGGTGTCAGGAGGATGAAACTTGGCATTTTTGAAGTGACCATCCATCCTGCCCTTCACAAAGGATGGCAAGTCAGGGACAAAAGATGGCAAAGCAGCTCTGGTGCTCTGAGGCATTAAAATATTTGCGTTCTTGTTCAGGCTGCTCTGCCCTCTTAAGTTGTTCCTGTGCTCTTCTGCATCACTGCACTTGGATGCTGGTGCAGGGAGAGAGCTTCCAAGGCAGCTCAGTCTTACTAGATGACTGCTCTCTGTTAGTTGCATGCAGCATGGTTCACTGCTGCACGCACCACTACAGCTGTACAGTGGAAAGGTCAGCACTGAACCTACGTCTTTGTATCACACAAAGTCACAGAAGCTGTTCTTTCTTTTGGAAAACTTTGGCTAAATTTGTACTTTAGGAATCCCTTTTTTAATCACTGATGTGATAATGAGGTGAAAAGGCTTAGAGTTTGATGGGCTGATCACATGTGGTTTTATTTTGTTTCTGTTTTATTTCAAACAGCAGAAGACAAAGGTGAGTATTGCTAGGCTTTATATATGTTCTGCAGTGTGACTGCCTAGACATGATCACTGGAAACAAACAGCAGTTACATGATCATGGTGATCTGTCAGCAGTTCATGAAGATGCTATTTCTCAGCAGTGCCAGCTGTGCCCCTCACTGTTTTGTGGAATGGTTCCAGCTTTTTGGTCCTTTGATATATGAAGCTGCTGTTTGTTAAATTTTGTCCTAGCACCCCTGAGCTCCTGCTTAGGAGACACTTTTGAGTGGAGTTCTTTCCTCTGTGGTAGGAAGTGAGACATTTTGCAATTTCCCTGACACCTATTCATCCCTTTGTGTTTATTTGAGGTTGGGGTGTTTTGGTTTTGTTGGGTTCTGGTTGTTTGGGGTTGGTTGGGTTTTTTTTGGGGGGGAGGTTGTTGTTTGGGCTTTTTTGGGTTTGTTTTTGTTTTTCTTAGCAGAGATCAGGCAAAAAGTAACTTCTTTTGAATGCATCCTGCTGCTATTGGATTTGATCCGTGAGGGGACAGATCCAACGCTTGGTTCCCTTGGTTCAGGCTGGAGCCCACAGGACTGTACCCAGTGGGCTTCCAGCTTCACGTTTGCTGAGGCCCTGTGTGTCAGCAGAAAGCACTTCTTGCCAGGACACCTGTCACCCCTCAGTCCCTAACAGAGAGCAATAATGAGATGGTGCAAAAACCTGCATTTTTGTCTTCTAAGAAGCCAACTGGGGCCCTGTTGATAATCGCAGAATCACAGAATCTTAGGGGTTGGAAGGAACCTCAAGAGATCATCGGGTCGGTCCAACCCAAATACAACAGCTTTACAACCCCGAGCAACTTTTGTTCCCAAAATCCTGGTTTTGTGACATTGCACTGCTGAGAAATGGACCTAGTGCTGGAATTTCCCCATGCGTTTGCAGCTCAGCACAAGCCCTTTTGCCATCCCATGTAACAGCAGGGAAGGGAGGCCCCTGTGTTATGCCCCTCATGCTACCCCATAGCTAAGACCTTGGAACTGCAAAGCCAGAGCTACAGGGATAAACTGCTTTAACTCTGTAGCACCCTGTGGGGAAAAAAAAGGGGCTAGGTTCATTACTGATAATCTCTTGTAGGTCTGGCACACTTCTGGCACGCACATCAGTCCTTTCCGCTTTGGTCCTCACCTGCTGAGCATGTCCTCTCTGACATGTCTATGGTGTGGTCCGTCTTTCAGCACTGATCCACACTGTGCTTCATGCTGAGCTGCCAACTGCTGGCAAGACCGGCTGATAAGTGTCCATACGCTGCTAGTGAATGCGTGCTGCTGGGAGGTGTTGCCAGAAGAGCCCTTGGGTTCTTGTTTGATGGTGTTTTCTTGGCAGTGGAAGGGCTGCTAGCAACTTTCTTTCTCCCACTGCATAAAACTCCAGCCAACCTTGTGTCAATGGCAACTTCCATAGCACCACCTTAGCTGACGCAGCATGCTGCACATGATGGGCTGTGGAGTGGTTCCTTCGTTAGGAGCTCTTCAGCTGCACTGTCATGGTGAGAACTAAGTGCTTGGGCTGCCAGCTCTGTCTGTCTATACTTCTGTCTTCATCCTGACTGGATGCCTTGCCGGGGAAGTGGGTTTGGAGCTTCCTAGAGCTGTAAGGGCACTGCCAGCCTTCCCCTCTTCCCCCCAGTGCATGCTCTCAGAAGTGCCTTTCCCAAGGACTTGGTTCTCCCTGGGCCTTTTTGTGCTACTCTTGGACTGTGGGTTGTATTTACCTCTTCTGGTGTGCTGGGGGTGTCTAGGTGTGTTTCCAGGCCACTATGGGTGGTCCAGGCTCTGTAAGCTGGCAGCAAATTTCAGAGGTTGTTCAGAGTCTTTCAGGCAGCATAAAGTGTAGGTGGCATAACGAAATGGCAGGTGAGCATTAAGCTGGCTGCAAGGGGTACCTGCCTGTCAGCGTGGCTGGGAACCAGATGCCTGTGTGACCCTGCACTATGCTCCTTCTCCTTGCAGCAATGGATGAGGCAATGCGCTCCTTCGCAGAGAAGGTCTTTGCCTCTGAGGTGAAAGATGAAGAGATCAGGCAAGAGATCTCTCCTTTTGATGTGGAAGAGGTCTGCCCCATCTCACGTCAGGAAATGAGGGTGCACATGATGCTTCAGGAGAATTCTACCACAACAGAAAAGCGGTGAGCAACAAACGGGGCATTTGGGGAAAGGAGAGAAGCCCTGTCTGCACAGCCCCAGCTAGAGCTGGAAGAAAGCAGGGGTAATATAAAACAAGGCACGTGAAAACAGCTCACCACACCCAAAATGGAGCAAATCCTTGGTGATCCCAGAGCATCTGTCAGGTACTTCAGGGTGTCTTCTCCTACTGTTCTCACCATTGGACAAAAAGATGCCCTTGGCCTGTTCCCTGGGTGTCAGCACTGAGGTGGCCACAGAGCTGTTCAAAAGGGACACTTGGAGACCTTTCTCTGGATAGGTGCAGCTTCCAAAGACCACGCTTGAAAGTCTGTGGCTACTTTGTGTGCTGAGGCCTCTACTCTGGGCATGGTCTAAGGTGCTCAGAAAGCACCAGTGAGATGGTTCATGTTGAGGGTGGTTAGAACATAACTCTGGTAGGTGCTCCTGACCCAGCAGCTGTGGGTGGCTGTGGGGTTGGGGCTGTTTGCCTGATGCTTTCTACCTTGGCAGGAAGAAGCGCCTGCTCCGCCTCAAGACGATTGCACTGGCAGTCCCTGTGGCTCAGAAGTCTATAACCAGGCTGTCCACAATTGATGAGGTCATCTCCACTTCCCCCCAGTACCAGACTGTGCCTGACTTCCAGCGGGTGCAGATCACAGGGGATTATGCCTCTGGGGTAGGTGCTCACACGGCTGTTGACACCTCTCCCCTTGCTGACTGCTGCCCCATCTCATCCCCACCTGTCCCTCAGTAGTGCCCAGTGCCACAGTCTGTACCAGGTGCAGTGGGGATAGTCTTGTCTTCCAGCTCAGTCTGTGTCTCAAGAGCAGCTAATGGTCCCCTACTGCACACCTGGAGTATCTGGAGCTGAATTCCTTAGCTTAGGGGATTCTTCAGACTGGTGGGAGGGAAGGGCATGGCATGATAGGCTGTGCTTGCTCTGTCGCAGCCTGCTCCTGCTTGCACTCAGCTGTATCTGCCTGAGATCTACACACAGGTCTCAGAATCCCAGAATGGTGGAGGCTGGAAGGGAGCGCTGGTGGTCATCTGGTCCAACCCCCTGCTCAAGTAAGGTCACCTACAGCCAGCTGACCAGGACTGCTGTCACATCCTGTGCTAATTCATCCTTCTCCTCCTCCCCTCCTCCACAGCCTCCTGTTACATTTGTGCTGCTTCTGAGATACTGCTTTTTGGTTGCTCTCTCCTGGGCTGGGGCAGGTTGCTCAGCTTGGAGCGGCATAGCAGAGGAGCAATTAGGGGAAGCTGAAAGTCCTTCTATGCACAGGCACATTCCTTCCACCATGACTGTAGTTAGCTGCAACTGCTCCATGGTATTCTCCCAGGCTGCTCCAGTCTGACCTCTCTTGACTGCCCAAAACACTTGTCTCTGCAGTAAATCAAAAATTCTTGACACATTGGGTCAGTGGATGTTGTTGGTCCTGCTTCAGTTTCAGCCTGGGCTCCAAAAATAGCTTTTAGTGTTTTGCCCAGGCCTGGCTTCCATTTCAGTGGCAACTACAGTTTGAAGTGAGGAATGTAAGAGGGCATGACAGCTGGAAATCCTTGGTTCTGCTGTGCAGAACTTCCCTTTGCCATGTCTAGGGCTTTGCCTATCACCTCTTCTTTCCCCTGCTCCAGCAGAGCAGCAGGAGGGAGGGGACATTAAGGTATGTGTCTTGTTGTGAACAAGTTGTCCTCTTTACACCTTGGTGCAGGGGGTATCTCTCAGGCAGATAGGTTCCAGCTGTGTGGCTGCATTCAGCAACAGCACTCTTGCAGGTGACAGTGGAAGATTTTGAAGTTGTCTGCCAAGGTCTGTACCGTGCCCTGTGCATCCGGGAGAAGTACATGCAGCAGTCTGTGCAGAGGTTCCCCCGGACCCCATCTCAGTACCTGCGTGCTATCGAGGGTGAGGTCTGGAGGGCGAGTGACACCGGCCCAGGTAGGTCTAAGCACCTGGTGGGTTTACCTCTCCTGCTTCCCCGTGGGGTGGACAGAGATGGGAAAAGGATTCTCCAAGTGCTCCCCGGGGGAGTTGCTTGCCCAGGCCTCCTCTGCAGTGTCACGGTGGTGGGGCTGTCCCTGTCCTCTGCCTGGGGTGCGGGAGCACAGCAGGCTTGTGGGGCTCTGGCTGGCAGCCTGTGCCTCATGGTATTCTCCCTTTGGTCCAGTGTTCACCCCGCCAGTGAAGGACGGACAGGATCCCTTTGAAACTGGGAATCTGGAGGAGGACCTGGGATACCACGTCCAGATGAAGGACGGAGTAGTTTACATCTATGGAGACAAGGCAGCGGTTGGCAGAAATGAGCCAAAGGATCTGCCCTACCCCAACCTCGAGCACTTTGTAGATGACATGAATTTCCTCTTGGCCCTGATTGCACAAGGACCTGTGTAAGTGTGCGGCCCAGCACTGCTGGGTGCAGCTGAACAGGCTCTGCCATGGTGGGCACAGGGAGGCCAGGGCAGGGACACCCACTGATGACATGTCTGCATCCTGCTGGCTACCAGAGCATCCTCGACCCTTGTCAGCTGTCTTGGTTGGGGTCTTTGTCAAAGTCAGTATTCAGGGACTGGAGAAATGCTCAGTCACTGTTCTGCCTTTTGCTTTCCTTAGTAAGACCTATGCTCACCGGCGACTGAAGTTCCTCTCATCCAAGTTCCAAGTGCATGAAATGCTAAATGAGATGGAGGAGATGAAAGAGCTGAAGAACAATCCCCACCGGGACTTCTACAACTGCCGGAAGGTAAATGGCAAGGCCTATAGCCCTGGTGGCTCTAAAGTCAAGCTGCCTTGGTGCCTTCCCCTCCGTGAGAACTGGATATTACAGTCAAGGTCTGTGGCACCCAGGTTGTTCCTGCTGATGGGATGGGGCTGACTGGGCTGCTCTTGGCCTAGGCCTATTGCATTCATCTGCTGGGCTGAGCTGTGCTCCCCACACAACTTGTGCTCCCCTGTGGAGTTTGTTGCCTCTCTGTGATGGTACCCAAGCATCCCAACTTGAAGCTAGGCAGCTATGCCTCTGATTTTTCAGGTGGACACGCACATCCATGCTGCAGCCTGCATGAACCAGAAGCATCTTCTGCGTTTCATTAAGAAATCCTACCGTGTGGATGCTGACCGTGTAGTTTGTGATGACAAGGGAAAACAGCTCACCCTCAAACAGCTTTTCCAGCAGCTTAATCTGCACCCCTACGACCTGACGGTGGATTCCCTGGATGTCCATGCTGTAAGTGGTAGGACATTTACTGTAAGACCACTCTTGGGTCACTCTCATCCAACCCCGTAGGCATGGCTCTTCCCTGCTCTCTGTGCATGGTAGTGCTTGTGGCAGGATGTAAGCAGCCCCTGGCCTTCCCTTTTGGCTGTGCTTGGGGCTGGGGTGTGTGCGCAGTGTTTGCGCCTGATCCTTTCTACTCCAGGGGCGACAGACATTTCAGCGCTTTGACAAGTTCAATGCCAAGTACAACCCTGTGGGTGCTAGCGAGCTGCGTGACCTCTACCTGAAGACAGAGAACGCTATCAATGGCGAGTACTTTGCTACCATCATCAAGGTGAGAATACAGGGGAGGAGACAGCAGTTAAGCTGTGCTGCTGCTGTGCCTGGATGGTCCCTGTGCAACTATCCTGGTTTGCAGGAGGTTGGCTCAGATCTGGAGGATGCCAAGTACCAGTATGCAGAGCCTCGCCTCTCCATCTATGGGCGGTCAGCGGAAGAGTGGCCCAAGCTAGCCAGCTGGTTCAACAAACATCGGGTCTATTCCCCCAACATGAAGTGGATGATCCAAGTACCCAGAATTTAGTATGTGCTATGGGTCTGAGAGAGCACTGTGCCTTATAATGCACTGGAGCTCACTTGTTATCCTGAAGAAATTGTTGTGACAGTAGGCCATGTTGTCCTCTGCTAGCAGCTAATCCCTGCTTCTGCCCACAGTGATGTGTTCAGGTCTAAGAATTTCCTCCCACATTTTGGGAAGATGCTGGAAAATATCTTTGTTCCTGTGTTTGAGGCAACTGTCAATCCCCAAGCCAACAGAGAGCTGAGTGTCTTTCTACGCCACGTGAGTGTCACCTGGTGATGTTTTCAAGGGGTGGTGAGCACTTACACACTCCTGTTTGTGCAATGAGAAATGGGGTATTGGCTCCAACAGGGAAAGTGCAATCAACGGGCTTGCAGCCCTGCTGCCACATTCTGGGGAAATGTGTGTGCCCACAAGTGGGGTCAGACTCCCAGAGCTGACGGCTGGGAGAAAAGCTGCCCACTTATATCCTGGAGAAGTGGTTCAGTGTGCAATTTATTTCTCATCCTTGATAGAGATGAGGGGGTGTGAAGAATGAAGTAAATCGTTGCCCCTGGCTCTGCTCTTGAGTGGGGCAGGGGCACAGGCTACAGTTGGCAATAGCAAGCTGGTCTGGGGCAGATTGTGCCAGCTGACTTAGGCACGGCAAGGTGGGGAGCTTTGAATTGCAGCTTTTTTGTTACCTTGCCAAGCAGATCACTGGCTTCGACAGCGTGGATGATGAATCCAAGCATAGTGGACACATGTTCTGCACTAAAAGCCCAAAGCCGGAGCAGTGGACTTCTGAGAAGAACCCATCCTACACCTACTACATATACTACATGTATGCTAACATCCTGGTGCTTAACAACCTGCGCAGGTGAGACCCCAGATCTGCTAAGGGACCTGTAGTGGGCTGGCAGGAGGGGGGCTGCCTCATGAGCTGTCTCAGCTCTTTGTTGGTGTGGAGGAAGTGGGGCCCTCCTTGCTCTGCCACCAGTGTGGTTTGGAGCTTCCTGTCCCAGAGCAATTTCCAAACACTCCTTGGTAGGAAGTGTGATGGACTGGGGTGAAAACTTTGGGATTGCAGAGATGCATCTGTTGCATGCACAGAGGAGAAAAGGACAAGTACTGTACTCCTAGGTCCAGCTGGATTCTTCGGGACCCGCTGGTAGGGGCAGAGCATTCAGGGAATCTTGCATCGCCTGCCACCTAAACCCACTGCTTGCCTGCTCTGACTCTTTCTTCCATGTGCCTAGACAGCGTGGTATGAACACGTTTCTCTTCCGTCCACACTGTGGGGAAGCCGGGGCCCTCACACATCTGCTTGCAGCCTTCATGACAGCGGATAATATCTCCCATGGTCTCAACCTCAAGAAGGTAAGTGGAGCAGCCTGCTGCAGAGCTGCACAGGCATGGGAAAGGAGGAGAATGTGTTTGCAGCTGGCCTTCACTGTAGCTGGCAGTTATTTGTGCCTCTGTTTTAGAGCAGAGCCAGCCTGGCTTCAGGTAGACGTTACATAATTCTCTGGGTTCCTCCAGGTGTGTTTGGGGGGTGTAGCTGGGAAATGCACTCAGATTTCAGGGGTTCATCATCACAGACGTATCACTGGGTACGTTTGTTATCACTGGAGCCAGATATGTTCTGAAATCAGACAGGTTCACACTTGCTTTGGCCTCTCGCATTCCATGTGGGCTCTGGAGGGTTGCTAGCTTGCCTGTCTCTTTTCTTGCACACACAAGCTCTGTGCACCAGATTTCCTGGCTGGGGCACTAGGATGACCCGAGGAAGAAACCTGGAGAGATGGAGGGTGCAGCAACTTTATCCCTAACCTGGCAACTCTGCTCATCTTTGCAGAGCCCGGTGCTGCAGTATCTGTACTTCCTTGCGCAAATTCCCATTGCTATGTCCCCACTCAGCAACAACAGCCTCTTCCTGGAGTATGCAAAGAATCCACTGCCTGACTTCCACCAGAAGGGCCTCATGGTGTCCCTTTCTACAGATGACCCCATGCAGTTTCATTACACCAAGGTATGGTGTGAGCTCATCACCTCCGGCTCTGAGCACAGGGGCTGGGGGCTGCACGGGCCTCATTCTTCAGGGAAGCCTGCAGCATCTGCCCAGGGACCGTCACGCCAGGCCAGCTCTGGGCTGGCCCCGGCAGCAGGACGGGCTCTGTGGCTGAAGCTGGTGCCCTCTAACCCTGCCTGTGGCTGCAGGAGCCCCTGATGGAGGAGTACGCCATTGCTGCCCAGGTCTTCAAGCTCAGCACCTGTGACATGTGCGAAATTGCGCGGAACAGCGTCCTGCAGTGCGGCCTGTCCCTGGAGGTACGGGCCCTGCGGACCTGGGGCCGGGGCAGCAGCGCCGTGCTCGGGGCAGGGCTCCCCCCGGGGTCCTGAGCCGCCGCCCTTCCTTCCGGCAGGAGAAAGCCAAGTTCCTGGGAGAAAACTACCAGGAGGAGGGGCCCCAAGGCAACGATATCCGCAAGACGAACGTGCCCCAGATCCGCATGGCCTATCGCTACGAGACCTGGTGCTACGAGCTCAACCTCATTGCCGAGGGCCTGAAGGCCGAGTAGCGGCACGGGCGGACTGCCGGCACGGGGCCCGCGGCTGCAGGCAGCGCCGGGGCCCGGGGGGTGGGCGGGGTCCCCGGGGGCGGCGGGAGCCGCGCAGTAAACGCAGTGTGAGGGCAACTCCGTGCGCCCGGCGGACGCGGCGAGGGGCGGGAGCGGCGCTGACTGACGGCCGCGCGAGCCAACGGGGGTGGCGCGACGCCTCCAGGAGCGCCCGGCGGGAGCGGGGCGGGAGCGGGGCCGGGCGGGGCGGGAGCGGGGCGGGCCGGCTCTGCCGCGCCCCGTCGCCCGGGGCTCCGGGCGGGGCGGGGCGGCGCGGCCCGGGAGCGGGGCAGTGCGGGTAGGGCTTCCCGCGGCGTCGCTGCAGCCCGGCTGGGCTCGGGACAGGCCGGGCCCCGGCGCTGCTGGCAGCGGCGCGAGGCTGCGCGGTCCGGTCGCTGCCGGTTCTGGCCGGCCGTGCGGAGCGCTGCCCGCCCGCCCCAGCCGGCGCCTGGCCCTGCGCGGTGCTGGGATCGGGTAAGGAAGCGCTGCGGAGCCGGCCCCCGCCCCGAGCGGGGAGGCGAGCGGTGTCGCGGCCGGTACTCGCTGGTCTCCGGCTGGGGGCTCCGTGGCCCGGGGATCGCGTGGCCCGGCCCCTGGGCGGGCGAGGAAGCGGCGGCCGGAGCGGGTGCCCCGTGAAGAGAGCGAAGGGGAGCCCAGCCCGCAGATGAGCCGGCGCCCGCCCAGGCACGCCGGGCGAGTCAGCGGCCTCACGCCTTGCCACGGCCCCTCGGCCTGCCCGGCGCGGGGAAGGGAGGCTCGGGGCGGGGGCCGCCGGTAGTGCCGGTGCCGATGGGCGGGAGGCGGCTCTGCGCGCCAGGAAACGCTTTTTCTCTCTGCGAGTGACCCAGCGCCGGGCCGCTGGCCGGGGGGCTCCGTCCTTGGAGATGCGCAGACGCCGGCCTGGGCACCCTGCGCCTCGTGTCCCGCCTCAGCCGCTGTCGGGTCTGCGCAGGGGTCGTTCTGGGCAAACTATTTCTTGGTAGGCTGAGGTGTTCAAGGCAGCCCTCGACACTTGCTCCTTGTCGCGCTGAGGTGCACAGGCCTGAGCCGTGATGGGGGACCTTGCTGTCAGCGCTGAGCTTGGGCCAGTCTCCCCTTGCCTTTCCCAGTTACTGTGGTTGCACGCAGTCCACCCGAGTGGGCAGCTGCTGCCAGCACTGATAGACTCCTCACAGCCATGGGGGCTCTCTGTCTTCACAGCTGGGACTTGCATCGGTCTTAGTGATGGAAAAAAAGTAGAAGAGGAGAAAACAGACCCTGGAAATCTTTATTTGGGTAACGACCAAATAAACGCTTGTGGTCGTTTCTGCTGTGCCCATCAGAGTTAGAGAAAGAAGGGAAGGAAGAGGAGTGAGCAGTCACCTTGCTGCACGGGAGGGGAGAGTGGAGCTGAGAAGCGAGAAGATGCTGAGCATGCCTGTGGGCTGCCCTTCCAGGGCTCTCGGCCGGAAGGGAGGTGCAGGAGTTCGGTCCAGCTGTCCACTCAGTCACAGGTGGGTGGGTCAGGAGGGACCCTAAGCAGGGTATTTGCTGGAGCAGTGAAGTGTTCTGTCCAGAGTCAGAGCCTGGTGGCACCCCAACAGCATGATGTCCCTCAATCACTGCTCAGTTGTCCCTTCAGGGGCTTGCAGGCAGGACTGGATGAATTCATTACTATCTGCACATTTAGAAGCTAAACTTCTGCAACGATAGGACATAGTGACTGAGAAAAATGGACCCTGAAAGATTCCTAGGCAGCCTGTCCTAAGAAGCACATCTTGGGCTCTGTGCCTCAGCTTGCCTCGAAGGGAAGGCAATGTTCAGAGGGTGTCAGAGGGTGTTGGGTATGGGGGTAATAAATGGTGGCAGTGGCCTTGTAAAACATTGCTGGTTGAAACAGCTGGCTGGAGGATTTGACCTGGAGTCCCGAGTCCTGGTACTGTGCATTGCTTCTTGGAAGAAATCTCATCTCAGTATTCCAGTATGGATGCAGCTCGCTCCCTGCAGCTGTGGGAACACATTATCTGGATGTGTCCCTGAAGGGGGTTTCTGGTGCTGTCTTGGTCTGCTCCCTCTGAAGCTTTTGGGGCAGCTGCCACCATTCTGCTGAGGCTTTTCCAAAGGGATGAGTGGCTGGCTGTTGTGGCCTCACACAGTCTGTGGTGGCCCTCATAACATAAAGGTGATGATGGCTCTATAGTGATGTCAGCCCTGGGGCGGGGTGGGGGGGCTGAAATCTCACCTCTGACAGTTGCACCAAAAAAGAGCTCCTGGACAGTTTGTGTTTGACTTTCTCTCTGTCCCTACCTTGGGTCTTGGTCCTTACATGAAGCTGCAGCATTTCTGGGGCATGCAGCCAGCCTGTGGTGTAGCATCTGAGTCAACTGCTGTTTCAGTATTGCTAACCTAAGCAATGAGATACTGTGAGTCAGGTTAAAAACACACGGCTTTAAAAATAGTACATTATGGGTTCTGTTTGTGTATCCTCTCTTAGAAAAGTCTTTAGGGCTTAAATGTTTAAAGTGGTTTGTTTTTTTGGTTTTGTCTTTTTTTAGCATGGGTAAAATCTTATAAGAAGATGAATTTCATCACTTCAGAAAGAGACTGAAAGTCGAAAGATCCAGATACTGTTTTCTCATCAGTTCAAAAGTCTTGAGACCCCTGGCAGAGGTCAGACTTAATCTCCTTTTGCCATGTAATTAAGATTAGCATCACATTTGCTGTGTCCAGGGGCTGTGTTCTACATGGCCGGGTGTCTGATGAAGTGGCACTCCATTCCTCAGCACGATACGCAGAAGTTAATAACTGAAGTTGCTTTGTGTCTGATGGAAATTACTAAGCATACCACATTCCTGAGGTGTTACTTATTTTGATGTAAAATCTGCTTGTTTAGTACTGCCCACATCTTTCAGGCATCAGTGTGGCAGAGTTTTGTTCAGAAAAGCTTCAGGTTTGTTCTGGAGCTGAACAGAATGGGAATAGCTGAGGAGTCTGGAAGGGGCCCTTGCTGCTGTGCTGGCTGTCCCCTCATCCCTCCAGCACTGAGCTGGCACCTTCCCTAGGTTTCAGAAGACCAGAAACTGTCTTTTATTTGGCTACCCACACAGGAGGCTTGGTGACAAGATCTCTTGAGCGGTGTTGAACTGCACAGCTCTCATAAGAGGAGCGAAAGATTGCTTCAGAGCTGCATGGGCTTGCCAAGTCAGCGCTGTGTGCGCTCTCGTGCCTCTTGTGCAGCCGGGTAAGGTGAGGTGCTGCCTTAGTCCTTTGTTTGGGTAATCTTCTGCTGGCATGAGGGGGGGTGAGCGGGTGTGGGGTACCAGCAGCACCTGTGGTGGGTGGGCTTGGCAGAACTATTTGGTTCTGAATGAAACACTCTTTGAACAGCACTGGCAGTGCTCTTCCCTGAGCACGTGAAATGGAATTTCAGGAAATTGAATTGTCTTGAGGCTTTGCATGGAAAATGCTTCACATGCTCTCTGGCTTTCAGAGTTGGAAAAAGCCAGGGCGAGTCACCACGTGGTGTGAATGCGCCTCATCCATCTGCTTTGGATAGAGATACAGAAGCTGTCTTTGAACAGTGTGGATCTGTGGAGATCCACAGAGAGAGGTGAGGTGCTGGTCTGCTTTGTCTAGCAATGATTTAATTTCTCTTTGCCCAGAGTTACTGTTTTCAGTGAAGTAAGTCAGTACTCTTGAGTACACTGAACTGCTGTAAGTGCTAACTCAGTAGGGATGATAAATTCTGCTTTTGTGGAAATACTGGGAAGCATGCTGGAGCCAGTGAAGGTGTTTGGAAGGAGGGGCCAGCAGAGCAGCAGTCATGTGAAGTCTGGTCATTTTGTGAAGGGGACAGGGTGTGTGGTCCCTGAGAAACAAGTGCTGTCTGCCTGGCTTGAGAGGTCTCTACCAGGTCTGTGTCCCTAGGCTGTTTTGTCCTGTCTCACGCTGTGCTCTTTCTTCCCCAAAGATCAGTCTCTGCCCTTACCATGGCTCACATGGTGAGCTTAGGTTAAATGCCTAGCTCTTGATAGCACCCACCCACCTTGCAAGCCTGAACAGGTGAAGAGCTGCATTCTCCTTGGATAGCCGTTTTGGAAGAGGCAGTTCATGGCTGTGGCCAGAAAGAAGCTCGGGTACTTTAACCTGGTGCTCTACTGCCTGTATTTAAGATGAGCCTGGAGCTATGTGTTTCTAGTTCTGTCTGGTAGTTCAAAGATCTGTGATGTGCCTTGGAAAGACCTTTGCTGTTCAGTCAAAACTGTACAGCTTCCTAGGTGAGTGAAGCTTGTCACTTAGCCCTCTAAGTAAAACTACTGCTCCAGACAGTGCACGGAGCTCTGCTGGCTGGAGAAGTAAAATTACTTGGTAGGTTTATGCTAGAGGAGAGGAAATAAGCTCAGTGTGGATCCTGTTTCTGTATGTGGGTCTGTGTAGCTCTGGATGCTAGAGTCTTGTAATTGTTTGGGTGCTGGACGAACTGCTTGGACTCCGGGCATTCATCAGTGAGCAGAGTCAGCACTGCAGACGTAGTCTTAACCAGCACCTCTGCATTGTCTGGGACTGTGCTTCTCCACTGTGTTTCTCAGTTCCTGGTTGTGCCTCACCATGGAAGCACAGATGTGGACAGCAAGAGAGGTCAGGAGTGTTAGGCTGACTCAGGCCATGTCTCTGTATCAGGAAGCAGGAATATGGCAAGCTGACTGAGGAAACTATAGCAAATGCATTTTTTGTTGCGCCTTTACTAAGGCGAGTTGTAAGAGGAAGGATATGGGGCCAGCAGACATGACCTGTTTGAGTGCAGGCAGCCTGGTACACTTGACGATGGACCCAACTAGAAAGCTGAGCAGGGCTGCTCGGTGTACTCTGTGCAGCAGTTTGCCCTCATGGATGTTGCCTGCATATGTTTTCCCAGCCTGCTGTGAGGGGAGCTGGCAGCTGGCATGTCAGGAGGAGGGAGCTGCCAGCTATGTTGGGAAGCCAGGGAGCCTTTGGTGCCTCTGTGGGCTTGCTGTCAGTGTGGAGCTGCACATGTGGTGGCTGGCAGGGCCATGCATGTACTGGCCTTGCAGTGCTTAGTCCTGTGAATCAGCTTGTTGCTCTACGCCGCAGGGTCCTTCAGGGACCTGGCAAGGTCCAGTGGTCCTGTATTTGAAGTCCTGGCAGGGTAAAGGTGCCCGGTCTGGAGCTGTACTGGCTGAGGCAGGCTGGTTTACCCCTCTCCTAGCCTAGCTTTTGCTGTCAGAGCCTTTGCTTCTTTGCTAGTTTATCCTTCAGGTCTGCAGGAGCGGCCCCAAGTGCTCTTGCTGTGGATAGTTGCAATGGCATAGGAAAGGGGAAAGCTGCTTTCCTGTCTGCTAATCGGCACCATGCAGACAGGGTTTGAGGAAGGATGGGTCTGCTGTGGCTCAGGATGTTTTGGAAGCAGGGCCTATTTATAGGAGAGGGCAGGGGCGCCTTGTGGCCAGCGGCTGGGGAGCGGCCTGGCTTGTGGGAAGAGAGTCTCACAGTGGGGTGCAGTAGCACTGCAGCACCCTGTGCAGGGGAGTTGAGGAGAGTGGGGTAGTCCTGGTTTGCTGTTTTCTGTGTTCTCTCAGTCTTGAACTTGTTCTGCTCTCTCCCTGCACCTCCGCGAGGGGATCGGAAGACTTTTTCTTTCTGCTTGTCGTCCCCTGTCTGCACCTTGCTACAGGCAGGAGTGGGGAGGGGGTGCTGTGCCGCACCACAGCTGGTGCTGGAGCTGCAGTGCCACCGGGCCAGTGACGGCTTGACCTCGCTTCTTTGGAGGTGTGCTGGGTAGTGGGCAGGAGTGTGTGTCTACGATAGCTGCAGGGCAGAAAGCTGATGAGGGACAGAGGGGTGGTGATGGAGCAAATATCCCCAGTGCGGTCACTTACCCACATCATCCATGTTCAGCCTGTTCCTGCTGAGTGGGAGAGTTACCGGCAGCTGTCTGGGACAATGTGATAAGCAGTGCCAGACTGCAAGGACTCACACTGTTCCCACTGGAGACAGGCAGCAGCAATCTTCTTGCCACAGCAAGCAATGCAGCTTTGGTAGAGTGGGAAGGTGTAGCAGAAAGCAGAGGCTTGGTGCCATGTGTGCCCAAGCCATCACTAAATTGCTTGGGCAGCCCTGGACTGTCCTGTGTCAATGATCTTTCTCGCTAACTCTGTCAAGTAGGGCTGCCACGACTGGTGCTTTTCTTGTCATTGCACTGCAGACGCCTCTGCCAAGCAGATGGGCAGTGCTAAGATCAAGCCAGTGCCCTGGAATTTGAGGTGTGGCATTGGTGGGAAGGACTTGGGCCTCTGCTGCAGTGTGGTGCGTGGGGCATGACCCCTTGTCAGGCAGGTTTAAGCTCCTCTCCTCCAGCTTGGTTTGCTTCCCATCCTTGGTTCTGCAAATTCTTACAGGCTCTGGTGAGTCAAGGGTGTTGTAATAGCAGCTTTGGAGGACACATACCCTGATTCTGGCTGTGAGGGCTGGATGGATCTGTCAGGTGGGGCCTGAGTACAGCTTGCTTTGCTTTGCCCATGGCAGAGACCCCGAGCGCTCCTGCATGGGGACGGGCGAGCAGCAGAGGGGCTGGCTGTGCTGCTGTGTTCCTGTGCCATCAAGTAATGTCCTTGAGTTTGTACCCTTGGGATCCCTGGCTGTGTTTAGTTCCTTTTGTGGTGTTTTATTTGTTTTTTAAGCCAGAGAGAGTTCTGCATCCTTTTATTAGCCCTCCCAGATGTGTGCTGCAGAAACAGCCTTTGTGGGGAGCGTGCTCTGGAAGCCAATCTTGAACATGTGGTTTGGGGAGGAATGTTCTTCAGTGATTGCCAGAGTGCAGCTGAGAGCTCCTGGTGGTGTGCACGGCTGGGGTGCAGTTGATGGTTCTTGCCTTCTTTTGTCTGCAGGTGGTAACAACAGGCAGTCCTTGTGGAGTGGGTGCCTGGCAGTGCTCAGACACTGCTGCGTGCTTTGGAGTCTCATGCCAGCTTGATGTGTGCAGGACACGGGTGGATCTGGACAAGGCTGGAGATGGGGTGTCTGTAAGCACATTGGTTCTTGCCATGCACCCAACAGGGTCAGTGGACAATAGCTTCTCCCGCTCTGCTGTGCAGACCCTCTCCAGGAGCCACTGCCGCAACATCAAGCAGAAGATCTCCCAGTGGGAGGGGAGGACACGAGGGTGCTCCAGCCAGGAGAAACAGCCACCAAAGGACTTTGGAGTAAAGTATGATCCCAGCCGCGATGCTCTACCTGAGGGGAAGCCAGACCATACAGAGAAGGGCAGAAAGACTGGGTCCATAGATCCAAAGAGCCTGGGTTTGGACTTCAGGGAAGATGTACAGAGCTGCTTGCAGACTGGTGACTGTGGTCGCCTCCAGTCCTATGCGTGCAACCTAGCTTCCCAAGCCAAGCAGAAGGGAGAGTGGCAAGCAGACTTCCTGGACCCAAGGGCGACACTGCCCCCAGGTAACTTCTATACCTCACAAGCGCTGTGGAGGAGAGTAGATCCCCTTCTGCGTGGCAAAGCCCCACCAGTTCCTTTGGACCTTCAGAGGAGGCGAGGGACCTGTGACTCCACAGAAAGAGAACTTAAAATCAAAGAAGTCAACTCTCTCTGCAGGCCAGAGGGGAGCTTGAAAAACATTTACTCTGAGGCTGAGGGGCAAGAGGAGGAGCCACCCACCGTCCCACCACCCAAGCCCCGTAGGACTTTCCGCTACCTTGCAGAAAGTGGTGCCAGTAGCTGTAGCGATGCCAGTGCTACCAGGGAAGCTCCCCTGCAGAAGCAGCATGGAGGAAACTTGGTGTCATCTTCCAACAGTCCTGAGAAGAGGACAGCCAGCAGGAGGATCAGAGGGAGAAGCCAGAGGTACATCAGTTAATCTCTCCTGTCTGAAATGTATTTCCTTAAATTAGTTTCTAGTTGGCTTTAAACAGCTTGCTTGCCATGATATCCTTGTGGAGGTGCTAGTACTGATGATGCTTCTGTTGAAGGGGAGAGGGTATTTCTGGATGAAAGTATCCCGTTTCCAGCATTGCATATGTGCTACTTTTGCTGCTGATAATCTTGTGAGGAAGGCTGAAAGGGAAAAAACAGATGCCAGTCCCACACCTTAAAACAGAGTTGAGTGTCAGTGTGCTGCCTCCAACTTGCCCTGACCTTGTCCTCATCTGTGTTCAGGGGATTACAGTGGGACTTTCTCTTGGGACAGTATGACTGCTAAATGTTCCAGCTTTCCTGTGAGTGACAGATTCTCTTGTTGATTAAATCTGGAGGCTGTCAGCATGTTGCAGAAGGCTTTTCTGTTCTGCCGGCTTTCCTGTAGGTCCCTGTTACAGACTAAAACACCTCTGAGCTTGATGCTCGCTCTGCTTACAGGTGCCTGGGGCAGCTGTGCTAGGGAGCAGTGTGCACATCATAGGTGGAGATGTGGCGAGTGCTCCTGAAACCTTTGTTCACAGGGGCAAAGCATGCAGCAGCAAAGCAAATTTGATGGTGATGGACTAAGTCCCTGCCAGTTCCTTTCTGACCTCTGTGCTATAATTTTGAAATGGAGACCAAGTGTATGAAAATGCAAACTCACAAACATGCTAACGCCCTTAGCATGAGGAGCAGGAGAGGTCCAGCAGAAAGCAGTGTCCTGACTCTGAGTGCTGCTGCAAGTGCTTAGACCACAAAACTGTTTTGGGTTCTTGCCTCTGTGATGGGATGGGACAGGATGTTTGGAGTGTGCTTGGCCAGGGAGCCTCCAACTTCATTTTTGTTTAAAAATTTTCCAGAGTGAGCAGGACTCACTTGGTGTGTTGGTTTTGTTTTACCTATTAAACTGTCTTTATCTAAACCCATGCGTTTTCTCACTTGTGCCCTTCTGATTCTCTGTCCCATCCCACTGGGTCGGAGCAAGCAAGCGGCTGCGTGGGGATGAGCTCCCAGCTGGGGTTAAGCCACAGCACATGGAAATCAGGAAGTCCAGAGTGAAGCATCCATGTGCTGATGGCCCCAAGGAGGACCATACTTTGTGGGGACTAGAGAAGCAACTCAGGAGCCTTTAGGAGAAGTTACATTGGTTTTCCTCTAGGAAATCTTTTGAGTTTGAGGACATCCAGGGCTTCCGCAACCGAATGGCAGCAACCAACTCCCCCAGACTTCGAGAAGAGACCAGTGGCACTGCAGGATCCAGGCTTGTCTACACACAATCAGAAGACAACATCTATGAGGACATTATCTGTATGTGCCTGTGCTTCTGGGGGATGTGCTTGCTTTATTTAAGGGTAGAAAATTTGCTGGGGAGGGAGGAATGAAGATGAGAATGCACTGAGGCCCTTTCCAGCTCTGTAACTTTCAAGGTCACTGCCCCCAGGGTTCTTTGCTGATATTAGTAACTATCTGTATGGGAACACCCTGGTTTTAGATGTTGTGGAAGGTCACTAGAATTGGCCTGTGCTAAACAGATTTCTTCATTAGCTTTTCAGATGCTTGCTTGAGTGCTGCACACAGATCAGGTTCCTCTCAGATCCTATTAAAGCCTGGCAGAGAACTGCACACTCTCCCTTGCAAGAATGCAGGACTTTATCTCCTTTCATAAATGCCCCCATCCAATGCTTTTTCCAGGTCCTGCAAAAGAGAACCACTATGAAGATGTCAGAGCGCTGCCCTTACCCCTGTGGAAGGTCCCATCTGTCTGGAAGCTGCCACCCCCCCGGGGCACCAGTCGCGCTCCCAAGGTAGGGTGAAGGGATTAAGCTCTCGTGTTTAAGGATCCTCACAAGGGCTGCAGCATTTTGTGCTTTCCCCCAGCCCCACATTTGCCACTGTTACTGGTTTTCCTTGGTTTTTATTGTTTGTTATTAATGTAAATGAACATGAACAGCCATGGCAGTGGAAGCTGATTAAGCTGCGAAGGAGCAAGTGAATAGAAACAAGAGAGTGTTGATGAGGTGTTTGAGTGTGTGGGGTGGGATGGAGACCTTGGCAGAGCAGGAGACTACAGGAAGTTTATTATTTGTCATTTACAGCTTTGACTCTGAGCTTGGACCAAAGTTTGATCCCATGCTTAACCATCTCTTCTGATTATGATTTTTAGCCTCCTCCAAAACCTCTCTTCCTCACTCGCAAGACTCTTGAGCTAAAACACCCTCAGGCAAGTTTCCAGAGAAAAATGGTGAAGGACACAACCCTGCCTGTCACACTGACTGAATGGAAGCTGTTCCAGGCAGTAGAAGCTGCTAACAGGAAAAGGAACTTGCCTTGGGTGAGATTTTGTCATGAAACATTACTTCTTGCGTGGCATTTTAAATTCTTGCTGCTTTGTCTAGCACCTTCTAAGTGCTTCCTAAGTGGTCATACTGCTGTGAATGCTGGTTAGCACTGCTGTATGCGCAGACAAGTGACACTGCTCTGACAGTGTCCCCTCCAAGTAGCAGGACGTGTGTTTGGAGGGGTCAAAAACCCAGAGTGCCAGTTCTAGCTGGGGTGACAGAGGTTTTGTTGGCCAAATGGAGTATGAGGTGTTGACCTGGAGATCAGTGCTGTGTGTGAAGACTAGCTCTTCCTCAGCTTTCTCATTTAAGCCTTGTTCCCAATGCTTTGGTGAAGTGTAATGATGCTGGTTTTATGCTGAGCTCAGCGCAGGAATGCGAGGAGGCTCTGTGAGCTCTGTACAGCTGTGTGTACAAATGCTTCTGATCACTCCTCAGGCAGACACTCATGTTCTCTCTGCAGGCACTGAACGGTTAGGTGGCTGACAGTGTGGGGAGCTGGCTGGGCCCTTGGCTACTTGGCAGGTTGGCTTGAGTTCTCCACTTGCCATCAGGAACCTGCCTTTGCAGATATTGCACGGTCTGAAGGCGAAGAGCAGCTTCTAGCAATGAGTGTGTCTTATAGAGCCTTCATACAGCTCTCCCTTCTGCTGCCTCTGGCCTCTCCCTCCTGTCTGTGTGGGAGAAATGCTTTTAATCCATCTCCACCATAGAGGACTCCATTGTAATTCTCATTTGATGTGTTTGGAATATTTCCAGATACAAGTATTGGTTGCCAGCTCGTGTCCCTCAGTGATAAGGGGCAGCACATGCTCTAGGACAGCTGCAGCTACCTCTGTGATGGCACTTTGTCTGTAAGACTCAAATTGCAGTTGTGTTAGTGGCAACATCTTACTTTTGTCATGGTAAAACCATTTAACTTCTGCAAATCTTTATTTCTTCTGAAGATCAGGTGTGTTTGTTCAAATTGAAAAAGACCATGAGGCAGACTTGGACAGCTGCAAAATACTTCTCAAACATTAAGTACTTTAGAGTAACAGGCAACTTCTGTATGTTTTTTTAAACAAACTGTAGGCCTGGAAAATCAGGAAGGAGATGGCAAGATTACAAAAATGCAGTGATGCAGAGTATTTTTCATTTGGAGGGGGAAAATAAAGCATTCTCCAAAAGCAAACGTATTCCAAAAATCTGGTAACAATTTCCATGCAGGCAGCACACTTTACTCTTTCTGCTCACAGGGAGTTGAGCCAAGGTTGCTCGAGAGACTGAGAAAAGGATTGAAGTCTACAAAGAAAAAGCTTACTTATTGCTTAAGAAACACATAATTGCTTAAGAAACACACCCAATATCTTTCATTGGTGACTCAACCGCACAAAAATCAGAAGAGAAATGGAAACCCTCTAGGTGAGGCTGGATGGTAGAAGGAAAAGGCAGCAGATTTTGTGGGAGAAGTGCTGCTTTCTGCTGAGGGCTGTTTTCTTCCTTGCAGCCTCATCGTGCTCGGAGGACTGGTAAACACAGAAAATGGGGAGAAATAGTTGTGAAAGGGAGAAGAGTCTAAGCCTAGTTTTCTGAGCTGGGGATTAATGCTTGAGATGAAAAACAGGTTCTCTTGCTGAAATTCTTCCTTTTATGCAGTATTTGTGGTGACAAATGGATGTGCCCCACCCTCCTACACTGAGTGGGAGCGTTTAATGAATTATTGAGACAAGAATGAACTTGACCTGCTCACTGCATTTACATCCTTCTTCACAGTGAAGCGATAGCTGCCTTTGACACGCAGAATCCAGGAGTTGCCTGCAGCATGGCATATGGGGAGACTCCAGAGAGGCCTGTGACAGGAGTAACAGGAAGCATAAGGACTTTGTTTTGTCTAAATGCTGACCCTTCTTTCATGTCTGTAGCTTATTCTGCACTGGGCTATGTTTTTTACCAAAGTTTTTCTTCCAGTGAGCTAGGTCTGTAGTGTCTCTACAACACAGACCCATTATTCTGTACCACTGTCTTCAGCAATGCAAATGGAAGTACACAGTCCTTTCATCTTAGCAAGCTACCCTGGGACAAGGACTGTGTGTAGAGCAGCATTGTCCTGTGCCTGGCATGGTGCTTTGCAGAACTTACTCTAGCTGTCTGAGATCCAGCTACAGCAGCAAACTTTAAAAAACAAAGAAAAGCAAGCCAAATAAACAGCAAACCCCATGCTGCATTGAGAGCGCCCTGCTTTTTCTGGGCTTGGAAAAATGGGATGCTTGAGAGCATGTGGAGTTCAGAGTCCTTTGTGGTGGAGGGTTTCTAAAATATTCTTGCAAGTACCTTTGCAGTTGGCCTCTCTAGCAGAAATTGGAGATCTGATGCCAGTCAGTTTGCTGCTTCCACTGTTTGGTAAGCAAAGTGTGATAACTTCCAGAGTGCTTGTACAGTTTGGTGTCAGCTCTGAGTGGTGCTAACAGCCATCTCTCTCTTGTGGCAGCAGTTCTCCGCTCATTCATTATGCACTCTAGCAAGCAGTCTGTGAGCCAGGGTCCCTGGCAGGACTTGGGCAGCCCTCCCTGAGTGGTGGTGTGCTAGATGATGGTAGCTCTTGGGCTGCACTCCTGCAGGAGTTAACAGGACCCCCAAGTTAACCTTTGCTTCTGCTTTGGATTTCAGCTGGTACTGAAGGTACAGGAGATCTTTGATTCTAAGCGTGGAAAGAAGAGGGTGAAGTTGCTCAGTGCTGCTGGGAGAGAAGCACCTCCAGTGAAAGGTACAGTGGACTCCAGCAGCGGGTCTTTGCTATAAACCTCGAGTGTCACCGTTCCTGTTCGTCCTGGGTGCTGCTTGCAAGCTGAGCACTGCCACCTCCTGCAGCTCGCACTGGGCTGCCTCATCAGGGCTAAACCTGGTGTCTTGCAGCTAGAATTGGTGAGCTTTCAGCATCACCAGGATTGGGAACCCTTGCCTAATACAAGGTTAACGCTGTCACAAATGGAAGATTCTGATCTAATCTGAGCCTGAAGAGCTGGGCTGCTGGTTAAAGGTGCTTTTTCAAAAAAAAGCAGAACAAACCCCAGAATTGCCCATTTGGCCCAAGAACTACCTCTGACTACTCCACTCATCCCTTCTGTGCCACAAGTGCTACAGTTGTGTTCTTCTGATTTTGTAGCCGTGGCATGGTCCTTATTTATAGCATATTCTGTTCAGCATCTCTGTTAACTTTTATAGCAGCATCAAGTCCAGCTGACCCACAGGTGGTTACTGGACACAGTGACTCGATAGCAATTCTGCTTTTTCAAATCTACTCTTGTAGCACACTTGCCAGCACTGGCTGTTCTTTGCTGATGCTTTGAGCAGGATTGGCGGGCAGCCCTGAGTGATGTTGGTCTGATGCGTCTGGAGTTCTGTCTTTTTCCTGACTTTGGGTGTTGCCCATCTTCCTTCTATGCACGGCTAATAAGTGGAAACTATGTGTGTTTCAGGTGAAACCAGTGGGAATGAAAGTGATACGGAAAATAAGCCAAAAAGTGAGTGAATCACAGGGGCCGGTCCTGTCCCCGTAGTGCTACAGGTTTGGCTAAGGCTCAGATGGGATAAGCACACTGACTCCTTGTGGCTTCTGCTGAGACAGAGAAAGGAAACATCTAAGAGGCAGTGTGGGCAAGGCTGGGAGCTGTTACTGTGACAAATCAACCTTTATTTCTGCTGCCTCTCCTGAGCCCTTGAGGTTTAACGCCATTGATCTGCCTGTCACCAGAAGTTGATTCATTTTTGGGTTGGTAGAGTCATGCTTAACTAAAACATGTCTTGTGGGTGACTGTCCCTGGATCACCTTTGCTGATAACCCTTGGGGTTATTTTCCCTCTGCTTCCTTCCCTTGGTTCTGTTTTATAGGTGTAATGTAATGAAATGCCCTTTCTTCTCAGGGGGCAATCACTTGGTTATTTTGCCACAGAGCATGGCAGTGACAGCAGGGACATGCACCCATCTCTTCCCCCTCCCTTCTGAAGGTGGTGTCAAGTCCTCTTCTGTGACCGGCAGGTGTGTGGCAGGGACATGGAGCCTGGATCTGGATTTGTTTCTTTCCTCAGGTCGACACGGGTGCCTGCTGCAGTCAGCCTCCAAGAGGAACCCGCACTACCAGACTTTGGAGCGGGACCTGATAGAGCTCCAGGAGCAGCGGCTGTTTGAGCTGTTCGTGGTGGTGTCGTTGCACAAGAAGGCACCTGAGACAACGTACACACCACAGATCGTACAGCAGTTTCCCAGCAAGGTAGGAGCTTGCATGGAAACCTGCCTGCGAAATACATTCAGCAGCTGTTTTATCTCCTGTCACAGGGTGTATCCCATCCTAAACTCTGGCCTAGTAAAGCTGGCCTCATGCTCAGGATACAGTATTGGAATATGAAGCACCAGGCTCTGTTGCAGACCTAATGTATAGCATTGGGCAGTTGAATCTTTCTTGATAACGGGTTTACTATCTTGTTGGAACAGCTCCCACTGTGATTCTCATTGCCTGGAAGTACCATACGGGCACACTGTTGTGATGCATTGCTGAGGCAGCCTGCGGGAGAGGAGCGGAGCACAGGGCTCTGTTCCCCATGCTGGCGTGACCTCATCCTGGTACGCTGTGATTGATGAAACAAGGAGTGAAGAAATTTGACTGATGGTACACAGGAACTAGACTCTCAGGGCTTCTGTGCTTATTTATACTGTTCTGGGAAGAAACGGGGGGAAAAAAAAGGCAAAGCCATGTGTACTAGCCCCCAAAAGCAGAGGAGAACTGTGTAAGTTAAAGTACTGTAGCTAAAACAAGCTATTTGAAATAAGCTTTCTTTGTGTCTGTTCAGCCCAAATGGGTGGCAAGATCAGTGTGCAACTCTGAGTTATGACTGTACACAGTAGTTACTGTGAAGCTAAGACATTGGAGCCTTAGTGCTTGCTTCTGTGGTTCCAGATTGAAATGAATATTAATTTGTCACCAACTAGGCTTGTACCTGCTGTCTTCCAAAACCCAGAAAGTTTTGGATCCAGGAAACGGATAAGAGACTATGGGCAGAAAGAGTGCAGTCTTAATTTAGTGGGTAAAACTGAACATATATAGGTAATACCTGCCAAAAGAGCAGACTTTAAGGTGTTGGGAGCAGGGAAGGAATGTGACCAGATTTAGCTTTTCCTTGGTGCAGCCCCTCAATCTGTTCATTGCCTCGAAGGACAGGACGTTTTTCTTTTCCTGCTGCCCCAGCTGACAGTCAGACCCTGCCATGCCATGTGGCTCTCTACTTGCTTTTATAAATGCACTAACAAACCAAAGTATTCTCTCTGCCCAAAGTGTTTCGGTGAGTGACTTTATACAGGACAGTCTGTAATACTGGGATTTTGCAGGAAACACTGCCCAGTAATTATGGAGGTGTTCTGATTACAGGTTTATCTCACTTCTAAAAATAGCCTTGCTTCCAAGTAATCTGCTTGTCACACTCTTCTTTGGGCTGCATGCCCAAGGACATCAAAGCTTTGGTACAACTGTTACTGTGTGAAAATGCAGTACTCTTTTCCTAACTGTGCCTTCGTGCTGTCACAGCTTGGGACCCCGGAACAACCTGTATGCCCCGAGTACAGCGTCTAAAATCACCTTTATGCAATTCCTCTTCTCAGGGGCATTTCCTACTTAAATGTGATCTTTCTTACTTGCAAAACCTTCCTTTTTTTCCCCTTCTGGGCAATTTTGGTGGTGGAAAGTTGTCCTGTAGCCTTTGAGGAATTTGTGGTAACTGGAACGTGTGAGTCAGATAAACGGTTTTCACACTTGAATGATGAGTGTTCATAATCCACACATCACGAGCTGAACGCATTCCTCTTCCTCTTAGTGTCTTCAAATCTCCTAGGAACAGAACCGAGGCAAGCTGACACAACTGTCATCTGGGGGGTCAGTTTTGGCTTTGTTACGCAATAAACTTGGGCATGCTTGTAGATCCTTCCTTTGGGTCTTAGCAAGACCACCTGGGTCATTTTGCAGAGGTCAAATCAGCAGGGAAGATGCAAGAGGGAACTGTGAATCTCACACAGTCAGAATGTGTTCTCCTGTACTTGTGCATTAGAGATCTGATGGTTCGCTTTGGAAGTGACAGGAAGGTGGCGTCTCCCAGTGTTTTAAATGCTGCAGCCATGCGCCACACAGTTAAGTGACCTTAAACACGTGTGTTACCCTTCCAGCCTGAACATCCCTTCAGACAGTCAAAGGATACTGAGGAGAGGCTAAAGGTCATTCCCAAATTCTGCTTTCCAGATCCCAAAGACTGGTTTCCTGCATCAGAGCTTAAAAGGTAAAAGACTTGTTTTTGAACACCCACGCCTGAAATGGGCAGTGCTGGAAGCTTAGCTATCTGCCAGTTTCCTGCCAGAACAAGGAAAACCAGGAAGGGCTGGATCTCTAACCCTTGTGACAGGGGAAGATGAGATATGGAGGTGGGGTCAGAAGTGCTGCTTCTGCCCAAGCACCGTCCTTTCTGTAAGAAGGAAGTTGGCAACATCTGTCCAGGGTCAGCTCCTGCGGCTGGCGGGTGCTTCTGTGCTTGGCAGAATGGAGGAGGTGCTGGGAGGGAAGAGAGCTGTAGTAGCTCTATGAGAGTCTGTGCACTGCAGGTTTTTACACTGAATAGAGCCTAAGCAGCTTGCTGACCACAGCTGAGGGTATTCGATGTGACCAGAAAGAGAATGGCTTGTAGTTTGTGCACTTTGTTTGCCAGTCTCTCTCTGAACTGCATGGTGAATTTAACCCTGACTGTCCTTTGGTCCCCCCAGTGAAACATTTTCTTTTGTGTTGACGGGTGAGGATGGCAGCCGCTGGTTTGGGTACTGCAAGAAGCTCCTGGTAAGCATCTGTGTATTGGGTGGAGTGTAAAGAGTGCATTGTTAAAGAATGAATTGTTAAATGGGCAGTCAAGTGCAGGACATGAAATGAACAGTAATTTCCCAGGTGAGTTACACAGTGGCTGTGCTGCTGCAGAGGCTGACAGCCCATTGAATGCATAAGGGAAGGAGCGTGAAGATGCCCAGCTGTTAATGCAGTGAGATGGGCTGTGGGCAGGACAGCCAGCTCCTGGAACCAGGCATTCCTTGGGAATCTTTTAATCGGAATTGTAGTGGGAACTGTAGCAGAAGCAATTCTGTGGATCAGCTGCAGTGTAGCTGTCAGGTTCTTTACTGCATCCCTGTTCTCAGTGTAACTGTTCCTGTTGCCTTCCAGCCAGAAGGGAAAGGGAAGCGCCTTCCTGAGGTATACTGCATCGTAAGCCGCCTGGGCTGCTTCAACCTCTTCTCCAAGGTGAAGTGGGGAAAGCCTGTTACTTCTTAGCAGAATTGCATCTCTGACATCCTGCAAACTCCAGACAGTAACTGGATGCTTCTGTCCAGTCTAGAATTGCTTAGTGATTCTAACTTATCCTGGGAGAGTGGTGCTTCCTTGCCACCTTTGCATTGACAGGGCAACTACAATGGCACTATTGCTGAGACTTGTCAGCCCATATGCAGATGGCTATTCCTTCAGCAAAATTTTGACAGGATGTGGTACTGTTGATGGTGCCCCTTCATCCTCCTGTTCCACGACCAAGACGTGGAAAATCAGTTTAAGGTCCTGGTGGGGGGAAGATCTCAGCTTGCTTTCTCCTAGCACCAGGAGAAGAATAGGTGAAGACTGGGGAAAGCTATTGCAGGTAGAGGGCAGCTGTTGCAGAGGAGCACAGGGGCAAGCTTAAGATGAAAGTCCATTTATAGTGGTTGGAGCATGTTCCCAGAACAGTGCTTCAGAGATTTCCTGGGGTGGAGGATGGGGTGTGGCTCTTACTCCTCTGACTAGTTGTGACAATCTGATTACCAAAGATGTTTCCTTGCTGTAGCAGGAGACGGGATTTGAGAATGGAGAGTTGTACCCATAGGTATCTATTCCCATTTGACTGTTCAGACATTTGAGAGGAGTTTTCACAGGGATCCCAAGCAATCGGGGGAGGAGGGCTGTGAGTCTGCTGGAGCCTTTGCAGGTAGCTATGTCAGGGGATACTCTGAACAGAGGTCTGCATCTCCTCTGGCTCATCAGCAGGCGCTGACCCAGTCTGTGATGTATTTTCCTGCAGATCCTGGATGAAGTGGAGAAGAGGCGCGAGCTCTCCCCAGCCCTAGTGCATCCGTTCATGCGTAGTGTGATGGAGGCGCCTTTCCCCGCGCCCGGGCGCACAATTGCTGTGAGAAGTTTCCTGCCAGGAGCAGGAAATGAGGTAATGGAAATCCGGGCTGGCTCTCTTGTGTGGATGGTGTCCCTGGGGCGTAGTGGGACTTTGCAAACTGCAGTGTAGAGTGATGCTGTCTGTGAGTAGTCTGAAGATGATGTCCTGAAGGCTGTAGGGAAGCTGTCGCAGAAACCCGCGTCCTGCTGAGCCATCCACCGCAGTGTGATTCCTTGCTGTTTGAGGAGGAGCTGCTGGGAGTTCTCAGCGATGCCCTGTGCTGACCACCTGCGAGGAGCCACCGGTTCTGTGCTCCAGCCAGGTTGCCCTTCGTGCGGCCTGACCCTGCGCTGGGGCTGTCTCCTCCAGCGCTCTGTATCTTTGCTTGTCTCTCAGGTGATGGAACTGTGTCGGCCGTTGGATTCTCGACTCGAGCATGTCGACTTTGAATGCCTGTTGAAGTGTCTCAGTGTCTCCCACACAATTCAGGTCTTTGCCTCTCTCCTGCTGGAAAGGAGGGTGATCTTTGTCGCTGACAATTTAAGGTAAAAACCTGTTTCATGTGCAATCTTGTCTAACTTTTTGTAAGCCGTTAGATTTAAAAGCTTTT
This sequence comes from Laterallus jamaicensis coturniculus, assembly GCA_022605575.1. Taxonomy (NCBI): domain Eukaryota; kingdom Metazoa; phylum Chordata; class Aves; order Gruiformes; family Rallidae; genus Laterallus; species Laterallus jamaicensis. Next base: position 1,310,029 of record JAKCOX010000038.1, read on the forward strand.
TGCAGACTTTCCACCCGACACGTGCAGGCTTAGAATTTGGAGTATGCTATTTACCCCAGAAGAGATAAGGGAATATTTTCTTTATAGTTCGGGTTGATGCCTTTCCTAGCTCCCCATAACTGACTTCAGAAGTGGATGCATGGAGCTTCTGCTGATGCATAAGCAATATATGTGAATCGCATTTCCCCACAGCATTTCTAACCTGTACTGAGTACTGAAGGAGACACTGACAATCCACTCTGTGCTTCTCTTACCTTTCTAGCACTCTATCTAAATGTGGCCATGCTGCAGTTGCAACGCTCTATCCCTTCACTTGGCAGCACACCTACATACCAGTCCTACCAGCTTCTATGATTGATATTGTGTGCTCTCCGACCCCATTCTTAATTGGCATTCTCTCCTGCTCGTTACCACAGCTCCAGGACCTGCCCATAGAAGAGGTGAGAATTGTGTGAAGCACAGTTGTCAGTGGTATGAGGCTGACCTCTCTGGAATAGTCTTTGTGGATTCTGTCTTAATATAAGCTCTTAAACTTTCCTGAGCCAGCTGCATGTCAGGGTGTTCTGTTGTTACTAAAGAGAAGTAATTCCCTGTTGTTACAGACAGGCTGCAGTTAGGCAAAACTTGTGTTTTGCATGTGACAGCCCCTGCCACCAGGGACATTAAAAAAACCAAACCAACAAAAAAACCCAAACCAACACAAAATGACAACCCACAAAAAAGACCGTGTTTTTTTTCTGTACAGCAACATAGCTGGTTATAAAGTCAGTGTGTTTTGTACATCTTTCCCCAGGTTCTGATTGTTGATCTTTGTGCTGACAAGTTCTTGCAAGAGGTGAGTGAAATAACAGTACCAGTCACTCATGGTAATATGCAAAGAAAAGGCATCTACAAAAGCAAGACTGCAGCAGATGAAGAAATATCTCACATTCCTTTTTGGTCCGTAGAGAAGGGAACAGGCATACAAATCCTTGCTGCAAGGCTGAGGTTGCAGTTGGTTCCTTGTGTGAAGTGGACAAGGATCCCTTTCTGCTTGCCGCTGTCTCTCTGTGTACTTGTTCTCTGCAGGGCTTTCTCTGCCCTCATCTCGTGTTTTTTGGGGTTTGGGTTTGGTTTTTTTCTATAGTGATGTGATAGTCCAGGGGAAGAACCACCACAATTCACTTGTGGTTCTCTGCTGAACTTTATCTCTTGTGCTTCTGCATCACTAGGCAGGTGTGTATGTATGCTGTAAGCATACTGGAGCGTTACGAGTTCAGGATATCTGCATCTCCTTTTCCTTGCCTTACTGTTCTATTTTGCATTGCAGCCTGCAAGAGGAGAGAGAGGTATTAAAGGATCAGGGGTTTTAACTGCAATGTTGAGACTTGTCATGCTTTCTCAACGGACTTTTATTGCTGTTGTGTATTTTATCACTGGTATAATAAGCCTGAGTCTGTGCAGTGGATATAGCACACGTTATCCTGTGTTGGCCATTTGTGTGTGTGTGACTCCACTAATTTGTGGTTGGAGGGTGCTGAGCAAGAGTTGTTTGTTTCTGTGGCTACAAGAGAAATTGATTATCTGCATGAGGATGCACCATATCACAGAGAAACTTCCCTCAAACTGTTTCAGGCATGTTACGAGTGTTTCTCATCTGTTCACAATGAGAAGGTTCTCCTGATGATAGATGTAACATGAGAATGTTTTCGTGGCTGCTCTTTAGGTATCAGATGAAGATGAGATCCTGCCTCATAAACTCCAGGCTGCACTTGTACAAATCTTGGAAGAGCGAAGTGAAATCTTGTCACATGAGCAGAGTGATGCCCAAGGTACTTCTACAGAAAAGTGTTTTCATGTTAGTCAATCTCTACAGCGTCCATGTAGTTGATATAAAAAGGAGCTAATGGAAATAAACACTGGGAAGCGACATTTAGAAAGCTGTTTTCCTGTGAGCTTACTGAAAGCATCTTTCTTGTGAATGGATTAGAAGTCTGGTGTCTTCCCAGTGTTCCTCTTTTCACAGTCGGCATGTGTAGAGTGCTAGATCTCATTGGGCCAAGTGCGTCAGTTCCCATCCTTTGAGTTTTCTTTTATTTTTCTTAAATGGCAGAGAGAATGTTTTTCTTAAATAGAGAACATAGCAAGTTTCTGTACTTTACGGGCTGATCTGGCAGGTGATTTTCAAAGTTGAACCACTTTATACATAAGTGTGGGGATTTTAAAAAGCGTTGGGTAGCTTGAGAGAATGGCACCAATAGATTATGGAATTCCATACACATCAGAAGTAATAAAGTTAGTTTTCCAGTGGGTCTGTGTTCAGTAGTTTTCCTAATTCTTTAAGGGAGTTGAATTTAGGAGCTTACAGCTTATTACACACTGTTTGACTGGGGAAAGTAAATTCTAAATGCTTTAGCTGCTCTAAAAACTTCAAAATGGAACCGGTCTCAGTTGCAGCAGATGACAAGGGAGAGAAATGTCAATTTTTGAGCCGTGGCTGCTTTGATATAAAACACTCATCTGAAATTTCATACTGCAAGACAGCCAGCCTAAAAAGTAACTGCTACTCCTCTTCTGGAAGAGGCATGACCAAAGCAGTGAATCCAGAGGGAAATTTCTCCTCTGCTGTCCTCTTCCCAGGTGACATGCCTCTTAACTCCCTGGTCTCTGAAGCTTTTGTGCAGTTCTTTGTGGAGATTGTTGGACACTACTCCCTGCACATGAATGTCACTGAGAAGGGGGAGCGGGTGTTTCAGCGGGAGCTGTTCCGTAAATCGCACGGCTCACGCAGCGTGCGCCACTTCTTGCACTTCTTCATGGAAACGCAGATGTTTGCAGGGTTCATACAAGATCGGGAGCTAAGAAAGAACATGGTCAGAGGTGAAGTTCCATCTTACTTTCTTCTTTTACAAACTCACTGTCAGAGTGTAATGTGGTGTGACTTTGACTCTTCAGGAGCCCTTTGTCCTGGCAAGTTCTGAGCGTTCGGGCGTATACGGGGTTGGACTTGGTGTCTGGAGGCCCCTTCCAACCCCTGCAATTCTGTGACTATGCAATGGCTGCGTGCCCTTCTAGTTAATGGAATCCATCTGGTGGATGGATCCCTCTCCGGGCTTGGTGCAGTGCACGTGTCAGTGATCCTGCGTGTGCTGGGGGCGGGACGGCTCCTCTTGCTCAGCACTGACTGTGTCCTCTGTTCTCCTCAGGCCTTTTTGAGGCTCGTGCCTTGGAGTACTTGGAGAGTATTCCGGAGACGGAACCGACCGGGATGCACAGAATCCTTCGCAGCCTCGGTAACGGCACGGCCTTCCCCTGCCTTGGTGTGGGGGTTGGACTGAATTCAGAGAGGGGCGCGGGAGCCGCTCCGTGCCCTGCGACCCCGCCGCTGCCGGAGGGGGAACGGCCGCCTCACCAGCGTGCCTCAGCCCGATGCCGCCCGGAGCGTCGCCAGCTCCTGACGCCGCTTTCTCTCCGCAGGGAGCAGGATGAAGTTCCTCCAGAAGAGATGAGCGCCGGGCCCGGGGCCGGGCTCCTCCTCGCCGGCGGGAGGGCGGGGCTGCCGGCGGGCGCCGCTATGGCCGCTAATAATGACGTCATGGCTCACATGCTCCCGTCTCCCTTCTCTCTGGGGGCGGGGCCGGTACCGCGTCGCGTCTCTTGCGCGGGGCCGGCGGGCGGGCGCGCAGGCGCGGAGCGCGGGTCGGAGGCGTCATGGCGGGCCCGGGGCTGGTGGCCGGCGACGTGGTGGTGGACGCGCTGCCCTACTTCGACCAGGGCTACGAGGCGCCGGGCGTGCGCGAGGCGGTGAGTGCGGGCGGGGCGGCGGGGGCGGGCCTGCGTGACGGGCCTGCGTGACGGGCCTGCGTGACGGGCCTGCGTGACGGGCCTGCGTGACGGGCCTGCGTGACGGGCCGTGTGCGCTAGGCCGCGGCGCTGGTAGAGGAGGAGACGCGGCGGTACCGGCCGACGAAGAACTACCTCAGCTACCTGCCGGCGCACGACTACAGCGCCTTCGAGGTGAGGCGCCGGCCCGGCCGGCAGTCACCCCCGGCCCCGCTCCCCCGGCCGGCCCGCCGCCTCACCGCCGCCCTCCCCGCAGACCGAGATCATGCGGAACGAGTTCGAGCGCCTGGCGGCCCGGCAGCCCCTGGAGCTGCTCAGCATGAAGAGGTGAGACCCGGCGCCCCGCGCAGCGCCGGCGGGGGAGCGGCGCCCCCGGGCCCGAGGCGGCCCGGGCCTTCTCCTGAGGCGGGGGGGCGGGCGGCGTCTTCTAGGTACGAGCTGCCGGCGCCGTCCTCCGGGCAGAAGAACGACATCACGGCGTGGCAGGAGTGCGTGAACAACTCCATGGCGCAGCTGGAGCACCAGGCGGTCCGCATCGAGAACTTGGAGTTAATGTCGCAGCACGGTTGTAACGCCTGGAAGGTGTACAACGAGTAAGGGCGTCCCCTTTGCTGAGCCTTGCTTAGGTTCCTGTGTTGCCCTGCATAATTCCAGCAGGGCCCTCAGATCGTTTTTTCCCAAGAGAGCTGTATGTGGAAGCCCGGGAGGGAGGCTGCTCTGAAAGAGGAGCTGTCTGCGTCACTGAGAAAGAGTCTTGTGTTTCAGTACATCTGAGCCTTGGGGTTTGTGAGTTATTCTTTGGATAGCAGTTGGTGCTAATGGGCTTTAATTCAAGATAACTGACGGGACTAAAGACAGCCTGGAAAATGATAATTTAGTAGTGGAAATGAAGATTGTTTTCTACTGATTTGGCTCAGCCCAGGGCCATTATTTGGGGGTTGAACCCGATGATCTCTTGAGGTCCCTTCCAACCCCTACAATTCTGTGATTATTAATAAAGCTGCTGCAAAAGCAGAAAGAAGTTGTGGACAGTGTAGCTGCAGGAAAATGCCAAGGCTATTTCAGGCGTAGAATGAATGTTAATGTCCACCTTTGAGAAGAGTTGGCTTAGCATTAGATAAAGCTGTAGACAACAGGAATGCAAACCTTACCTTTGAGGGAAGGCAAAGGGTAGCTTAGCTTAGAAGGGAGACAGGTAGAGGATCTGTTAGTTCACACATACGTCAGGAAAAGAGCTGTTGATGCTTTGGCAATGTTATATGAGGGAAACAATAATAAAAACTGGCTACAGTTAACTTTACAAGGTGGGTGATAAGGAAGGGGGGGTTATGGTAGTGTTCTAGTCAGAGTAGTGCAAGTGTACAGTAGCAAGCTTGAAGACAGAACTCGTTCAGCTCATGGGGATGATTTTGTGGTACTGTCCGATGGCAAGGGTTGACCATGGTGATTATTGACATTTTATGTCCTAAAACTGCATGTGCTGCAGTTGGAGTGTTCTGGCATTGTGCCAGTCCCTTCCAGAGTGAAGAGTGCAGACTGCAGACACCAGGTTCTTCAGTGTTTGTGTTGAAGTGGCTCTTGCATCCTTAACACTGAAGAGTTAGATGGGTCTGATCAAGGAATTGTATGTTTTCCTAATGCAGTCCTTTCCGTTATTAGACATCTGGTTCATATGATAGAACAAGCCCAGAAAGAGCTTCAGAAGTTGAGGTGAGTTACTCGTTTTCATGTTTTTGTACTGAAGTTGGAAGTGAACTCCTCTTTCCCCCTGTCCCCAGCTATAGAAACACTTGTGTGTATGCTGCTGCTGTGGTCAAAGGAAAAAAGACTCAGAAATAATAATAATAAAGAAATCTGACCCTGCTCTCCCAAGCAGCTGCATTCATAATGTCAGTTCTACTCAGACTCTCTATTTTGTTTAGCTGACCTCTGCTTTGAACGGAAAGGCTTGTGATGGAATGCCCTCCGAAATGCAGTCGTGTTTTTGCTGCTGACAACTCCTGTTTAGTGTGCAGTTGTCTCAAGGAAGACATTTTCCCTGGTGTTAGGTTTGGCCTGTCATTTTGAAGTGGATGCTTTAATGAGTTTACAGATACAGACTACTCTGGGATGGAGGTTGTGGCATATTCAAATGATGTGCCTTCATAATTCACGCTGTTTAGCCAAGTAAAGCTTTTCAGATTTAGATCAAGTACTGCTGTTTTCAGCCTGAAGATGGGATTGCATACCAAGACATGGGTAGACAGCAAGTTGTGTAGTTATTCCTGTCTTTTATCAGTACCTGCGTGTTTAGGTTAGCTGCAACTGTTGACCTGCACAGAATTAGTGTGGGAAAGGGCAGAAGCAGAAGTCAAATTGGGAAGGCTAAAGGAACACCATGATGTATGGCAAAGAGGCTGACAGATGGGTGTCAGCAGTGTGATCTACCAGCTGCGCACCTCTCAAGTCCTGCACTGAATTACCAAGTTTTGTGAATAGTTAGACATTCTGTCTTTGCTATTCTGACTTCCCTTCATAGGAACAAAACATTTTCTGTTCTGCACTGGTCTAAGAGCAGCAGGCTGGTGAAGTTTTGCTTGTAGAGTCGAAGGGTTTTTTTGCCTTTTAAAATTCACCTCAGGTAACTGCGTGCAGCCCTGTACTGGGATTTGTCCATTTACATGTTGTAGCCGTGGTCTTGGCTTCACAAGTGTTTTCTGGTAGTACTTCTGTGATTAGGTCTGTTTTGAAATTAGCAGCAGAGAGTAACAAATTTTGAAGAAAGGAGACAAAGAAACAACCCCGACCATGTAACTTTCTCTCCTCAGGAAAAACATTCAAGATCTGAACTGGCAACGAAAGAACATGCAACTCACAGCTGGGGCTAAGCTACGAGAAATGGAATCGACGTGAGTATCTACAATTTTCCTGTTCAGTCTTCTAGAAGTGTATCTTTTGCTGGAAACTCTTCCTGGCAGAGCATCAGTGATCTTTCAGCACTGTTGTAGGACGTTGTCACGTGAATAATGTTTTGCACAGTCTTTTAAAGGAGTTGTAATTCAGGTCTATGCAGGGTAGTTACTGTGGTTGAGTGAATCAAAATATTGGCAGGGAGTGGATTTGAATATAGTAAATTAAATTCTGTATGTTAAGGTTTAATAGGCTAAAAAACCCCTTTTTTAGCACTATGGTGGTTCAAATTGCCACTGATACCAACTGAAGTTTATTGTGTAGTGAGTGAAACACTGCTTTGTGCTTTCTTTGGAGCAACAACTGTCTTTGATTTTAAAACAGAGGATTGTTAAATACCTTTCTTTTTCCTTCCAGATGGGTCTCTCTTGTCAGCAAAAATTACGAGATTGAACGAACTATTGTGCAGCTCGAAAATGAAATTTCACAAATCAAACAGCAGCATGGTGAAGCAAACAAGGAGAATATCCAGCAAGACTTCCAGTGACTTTATCCTTACTGTCTTTTAGCTGCAGCATGTGTTAAATAAATCAAATGAAAAACTGGATACGCTGCGTGTTAGTAGACACCTCCAGCTGCAGCTGCATAAGTGGGTGAAAAGGGTATTTTCGTTGTTTCTTTGTTTTAAATTCTAGGAGGAGGCAAGGTAGACTCAAACTGTCCTGTTCAAGGTGTGACAGGCACAGTTAGATGTACTGCCAATTGTTACTTTAGGTATATAAAAAAGGAAGAAATCTTAAAGATGTGCTGGTTTTGTGTTTTGCCCTACCCCTTCAATAAATGTTGGTTTTGTTATCTCTGGCTTCTCATTCCTATTCAAAAAGCAGCACTGGTGCTGTCAGTGAGGTAGGCGTTGCCAGGGGAGCCCATCTTACAGCCCTGCATGGTTGATGTGTGTCCGCCTGAGTGCAGTGGGGAGGCTGTGGGTGGGGAACAGGCTGCTGCTGGCCATCGCGGTGTTCCTAACCGCCTCTGCTGCCCCAGGACAATCCATAGACCTGCAAAGGTAAATACGAGATCGCTGGGTGTGCGCCCCAGGGGCTTTTCCTCAGAAGTTTTGCACCCTGTGCTGCAGGTGACACGAATCCCCCTCGCCGGCTCTCCCTGACGAGTGGGGTAGGCCTTGCAGCACCGTCCTCGCCATCGCCAACGCCTGCCTCGTTCCTAGCACCACGGCGGCTCCCTGAGGCGCAGCTCCTGGCTTAGCCGCGAGGCTCCGTCTCCCGCCGGGCCGGTAACAGCCCTGCGCTGTGGGTCACCTCCCAGACCCGGCGCTGCAGCGTCTCCGACCCTGCGGCGTCCTGGCACGGCTGCCCCCCGGTCCTGGCCTAGCTCTCCGGGGCGCCCCCTTTCTCTGCCGGCCCTGGGGATTCCCGGGCCGGTCCTGGGGTGCTCCGCCCCTAGGGGCGCCGGCCCCCGTCGGCGGTTGGCTGAGAGGCCGCCGACGCCGACCAATGGAGACTCACCCCCAGGCGCGGCGACGCCCCCGCCGGCCGTACGTCGCGGCTCCTCTCTCCGGACGCCCCTTTAACAGCCGAGCACGCGCCCCTGCGCAGGGCCCGGCGGGCCGCGTCGAGCGCGCCTGCGCGCGCCCCAGCGGGAGGCGGGGCCGGGGCGCGCGCACGGCGCGTGGTGACGCCGCGCGTGCGCGGAGCGGGGAGCTGAGTTCAAAGGAGGAAACATGGCGGAAAACAAAGGAGGCGGCGGCGGCGGGGAGGGGGCCGCCGAGGCCGGGCCGGGCGGCGGCAGCAGCTTGGAGCCCGAGGTCGCGTCCCCCTCCGGCGCCGCGCCGCCCGCGCCCGCCGCCGCGCCGCCCGAGGAGCGGGAGAGCCCGGGAGCGGCGGCGGAGCGCGGCCTCGGGGAGGCCGAGGCTGAGGCGGCGGCGGCGGGGTCCGGCGTCGTTCCGGGCCCGGGCCCGGGCCCCAGCCCGCTGCCCCCGCTGACGCCGGCGGCGCCAGCGCCCTTCTCGCTGCTGGACACCTGCGCCGTGTGCGCGCAGAGCCTGCAGAGCCGGCGTGAGGCCGAGCCCAAGCTGCTGCCCTGTCTGCACTCCTTCTGCCGGCGCTGCCTGCCCGAGCCCGAGCGGCAGCTCACCGTGCCTGTACCCAGCGGCGCCAACGGCGACGTCCAGCAAGGTGAGCGGCGGCGGGGGGTGCCGGCGGCCTGCAGCCCGCGGCGTCTGTCCCGGGCGCCTTCTGTCGCGGAGCGCTTCTCCGCGTTGCTCGGTCCTCGCGTGCGGCGCCCGCGTCTCCGGGCTTTCCCCGCCCCGCTTGGCGGCTGCGCCCGGCGAGGCCGCGAACGTGAGCGCCGGAGTTCGTCGCCCTCGTCCTCCGGGGTCTGCCGCGCGGCGCCCGTCGGCGACCTCGCGCTCTGGAGCGGCGGCCGGGACGCGGGAGCCGGTCTGCCCGCCCGCGGAGTCGTGCCGTGGGTCGTGTTGTGCGCTTTGCTCCGGCTCCCGGCGCGCTGCAGTGGAGGTGTGACTGCGAGGCGCCGTCCGACTCTCCGGTCCCACCGCGCTCAACACAGATTCCCTGCGTGGAGTCTCACTGGTGTCGCAGTGTTGCACACGCGGTTGGAAGTGGTGCGTGACACACACCTGTGCTCGGATCCGTGTTTCCTGTGGACTGGGTGAAAACATTGCAGTGCTCCTTGTCGCTTGACTCGCGGTGCCTGAGCGCCCTGCACTCATGCAACTTCAGTGCTGAGGAACAAGGGGAGGCTGCTCCTTCCAGGGGCATTACTGACATCTCAGCCTAAACTTTATTTTTTATTTCATATGTTCAGGGATGGAATCGAAAAGCTTTTGGAGCTTTTAATGGAGTGACTCACATGCTGTGGTATACAGACCGAACTAGGGCCCTGGTAAGTGGTTTTGCAAGTCTTAATTGGGCCCTGTGGTCTAAGAGACCTTGTTTGGTGACATCTTTCTGCGTTTAGCAAGGACTCGAGCCTTTCCAGTGTTGCACAGTAAAGGAGTTGACCTGACTTGTAGTGGTTCTTTCATCCATGCTGTTCAGAAGCAGCTGTTCTAGGATGGGGTCTTAGGAAGTTCATCAGTTCTTAAAAGACGGTGTGTTAAACATAGCTCATAAATGCACAAACTAAGGCGCTCAGCCTTGTGATCCTTCTTAAATTCCAGATTCCATGTCTTGTTCTATATGCATTAGTGAAAGATGCAGAACATTTATTGTACTGCAATTCTCAGGATTATCTGAATCCTGCTCTGCTAGGATACAAGCATGGGAACGATACAAAGTGTTGTGACTTCTGAAACGTGCATAAACTGGAATGTCAACTCTTGTTGCAGATGTTTTGAGAATGTTTGATGGTGTGCTTTGGTCAGGTAGGAGTTCATCTTTGGATTTCCGCATCAAAAACTAGGAGACGTAAGCAACATGTGCATGTAGGGTCTGGAGAGTATACTGGTAATGGTGTGTGTGATTCATCTGTAACAGTACCAAACTCTGCAGGAACGCATGGATTAGTCTAGCAGGTCAGTTAAGAAGATGTTAGTCAACCAGGAGACAAAGGTTTGTGGACAGTGCTCTCTGCACACTGTAAACGGAGTTGGTTCAGTGGCATTTGAAGTGCTTACCAGGAAATCAGGCGCACAGTGGACGTTCTCAACATACAGAGAAGTATCATGTTGCTTAGTCATGCAGGTTCCTTCCCTGTTGGCATGGGTTATGGTGGTCACAAAGTGTTACTTCCACTTCTGCGGCTTCTCTGGTCTCCTGAACAACAAGCAAGTGTTTTTTTATAAAGGAAGAATTGAGGAGTGGTACCCACGTAACTGTCCCTGAAGCAGGTTACACGTGACTGCAGACTCTTGCTGATGGATTTCATGCCGTGCTATTTTATACATATTTAAATTTGCCTGCTATTTTTCAGCATCTCTGCACCTAGATAAGAGAAGTAGAAGTGCTATGGAAAAGAACTGGGTTTTTCTTTTGAGACTTTAGTGGTTGCTTTCTTAATTAGTTTCAGATTTTACTTTGTAAGAGTGGTTAGTATTTAAAATAGTAAGTATGTGTATTTATTGGGTAGTAGCGGTGGAATCTACTTACCAGGGTTTGATTGCAAGGTTGGTACCTTCAGGACAGTGTCTGAGTGACAGTACCCATTCCCGAGGAAAGCACACTGCTGCTCTCAGAAAGCACGAAAGATGCTTGTAGGTGGTGGTTTGTGGTCTGTATCAGCATCACTGCTTCTGCCCTGTTGCCACTCGCTGGAGAGACCCTGCGAAAGAAGACAGAAGAATGGTCTCAATTCGTAAGAGTTTGAGAAATGTAGACTAGAGTTTAAAGCAATTATTTACTGTTGTGTTTTCTTTATTATAAAGAACAGACTGGTAGGTTTGTATCTGTCACACTGGTGAAAGAGAATTTTTTTGTTCTTGTTTACATTTATGTTGGGGGGGGAAAAAAGGAAGTTTTTTGTTTTATGCATTTAAAACACATGTGTTTTTGTCATTTAACATAAAAAGTAGCATCTCATTTTCGCTCTAGTGACTTAATAGATCATTGGAATATGCATTTTATTTGGTGGGTAGATGATTTCTTAATGCCTGGTGTATCAGCTATCCAGAAAATATTGCGATAAAATAAAATGCTGCCTTCTATCACAGTATGCTGGAAAAGGTTTCTAGTGGTTACAAATACTGCTAAACTTTATGCACTCGCCTGTGCTCCTGGGAAGATAGGTTGTTTTGAGATTTCACTGCCTCAACAAGATATTTACGATCTCTCTTAAGAAGATAATCTCAGTAAGGAGAATGTGTGGTTCTCAGCTCCTTGTGAATGTCTCAGCCTTCAGTAGGCTGAAGAAACTGAAGCAGAGCAGGAAGGTGCTTTTGGAGAGCCTGAGGGAAATGTGTGCACTCGGTTGATGTGCATGTGTGTACAACTAGGGAAACAATACACTTACTACTAAGTTCTATAATACATAGTATTTAATTTGTGTTTTATATGCTGAGTTCAACTCCCATACCTGGTGTTGGTGTAGCAAGAAACCATGAATTAATCCCACCTTAAATTATGCAGTAGCTATTTTTGGTTTGCTTTGGAGGGGGGACATGGAAGTGGTACAATATCTGAGAGAATGTGACATAGCCCTTCAATAGAGTTTGGTAGTAGTTAATGTATTTTCAGTCTAGAGATAATAATTCCTGCCTGAAATAGACATGATGAGAGTCATGATTATAAGCGTTGGCCAGCAAAGGCCGAGTTCTGAAAAATGTTCAGTTCATGTTCTGGACTTAGTAAAAATCTTGTTCTGAAACTTAAATTTCAGCCTAAATTAATAGTGTATTTTAAAATAGTGCTTTTGTCTGAGAAAGTTCTAGGCATGTGTTATTTTTATAGGAACTGATATCTAATTGCTATAAATTGTTTTTCTTTTTAAATACAATGTGCTGTCAGTTCAGATTGCAAATATTTCCTGAACTGTGAAGCTTTATCATCAGCAGCAATGTAAACATGTGAAAGGATTTTTAATTTTCTTATATTCACTTAGTACTTTTTGTTTTGGGAATCAGGCTGACACATTTCAACCCAAAGTAAACACGTGTTTAAAAGCATGTCTAAGAAGTTGCTGTTTGCTCAGCAGGAATTAGGATTGCAGGAGGCCGATGGTTTGACTGCCAGTAGATGATTTGGTCGTGTTTTAGGCTGGTGCTAGTTGATGCCTCGTAAGTATCCAGAGAAAGTCTTAAGCCATTTCTTTAAATAAAGGCTGTTGAAGGAGCACAGCATTGTGTGGGTTGGGGAGATGTGATGATGCATCTTGCTCAACCTCTTGCTTAAAGCAAGCGTGGTTAGAGGAGAGTCCTCAGGGCCTTGTCCAGTTGTGTGGACTGCTTACTGGGACAACAGCCTCACAGCTTCTCAGAGCCGCTCTTGCAGTGTTTGAACGTCCTTGTTGTATATGTGTGAAATACATGATGTTCAAGCCTTGCCTTGTTCCAGCTTGTATGTGTTAATGCTTGTCTCTGGGAAGAGCTTGGCTGTGTCCCTGCCCCAAAGGTGGCTGGCAGCGGTGGGTCCCTGGTGTGGTCTGAGCAGACCGGCCTCTCCTCGCACGCTGAGTGTTCTAGCCCTGATCATCCTGGTTGTGGTTGCTGGGCTTGCCCTGGTTTGTCAGTCTGTCCTGTGCTGGGCAGTCCCAGCCTGTGCCCAGTGTCCAGGTGGGGTCTCCCAAGGATCTGGACAGGGTTAGGACCACTGCTCTGACCTCGTAATGCAGCCTGGGATACATTGACCTTTTCTGCCGAAGGGAGTGCTGGTGATTCCTCTTGAACTTCTCGTCCATAATAAGGTACTTCAAACATTGTGTTAAAGAGACATCAAAGGTACCTTTTGTACTCATGTTTTAGGGCTTTAGTACTCTTGAATGTCATGAAGCAGCTAAAGAATTGATAAAGGTTTTCATATTAGAGACCAGAACTTAAGTTAAAGGAGTTGGATCTTACGAAAATAGGAGTTTTGGTATGTAAGTAGGGATAGCTAGGAATGCAAGCGTTTGGGTTCACTATTTTAATAAAGTTTGTGAGAGACCTTGAATTTGTAATTCTGATCTACTGCAAAGACTCCTCATGCTAGTCCAGTGATGGAGGGGGGTCCAGCAGTGATCAGTGCTACAGAAGTGCAAAGTGGTTTCTATAGTGTCTTATCCCTTGATCACGTACATCATGTGCATGCCGTGCCCTCCCCTGCTCAGATCAGTGATCCCACCCTCAGCAGTACCCTTGATTTTGTTGCCGAAGGCTGCCTTGGAGTTAGAACTTTACAAGTCTTGTTCTTGTGCAGATGGTCTCTGAAACATCTGATGACATTCCAGAAGGGAATTTCTATAAGATGGGAAGCAAGAAAGAATAAGATTGAGAAAACTTGATGTTGTTCTTTCTGTGTAAAAGTAGTAGGTGTGAGTTGAAGAGACAGTGTCTTACTGGGCCAAATGTGTTGTGGCTAGCAAAGATGTACTGGGGGCAGATCAGTTGACTTCAACTTACATTAAAAATGCCAAAAGTCTGAATTCCGTAATACTGAGGGGGAGCAGGTGTAAGGCTCTGATAACGAGCAAATATCTCAGATGCATCTTGACACAGGCAAAGGGCTGATGGGGAGGTGGTGTCGACCAGGAGCAGATCGGTCTGAGCCTGCTCCCCTATTCCCGAAACACACAGACCGAGACCATCTGTCTTCTGTCCGTGAGCCCGTGCAAGATCATCACTTGGTCGGCTCCGAAGTGGGGGACTGAGCCCCCAAGACCTCCACAACCTGCTGAACACCCCATAGCACATACTGCACCTGCTGGGTGGTGATGAACCCCCAGCAATGGGGCAGGCATCTTGGTTATCAAAAGGGGAAACGGTGGTTTCAGTGCGTGCCTGCCACCCGAGGACTGCAGCTGCGAGCAGAAGACATGTCTGGACCCAGGGGTGGTGACAGCTCCTTTTCTTCTCGCTCTTTCTCCTCCACTCTCCCTGTCTCTAGCCGTGTTTTTGGCACATTAGGGTAGTATTGTTGTGAGTTTTGCTGAGCCGTTAGCGTTCATGGTTCCACTGAGTTTCAAATACACTTGATTTGTTTGTAGTTGTTGTTACTCCTGACCGTCATGCAGAGAATTAAAGTTCCCCTCACCCAGCGAGTGGGACGGGACGAATGGGTAGAGAAGCCAAAGACTCAACGTAAGCTTTCTCCAGAGGCAATATCTCTGGTTTGATCCTACAAGTCTGGAAGTTCAGAGAATTTACCCTCTCCCCCTCCATCTGTCAGGATTAAGATGTCAGACGGGAGGAGTGAATTCTAAGCAGGTTGTGAAGAAATGTCCTCTTAAACTATTTCAAGATGAAGACTTTAATAGTTATGTGAACCTGTTGAAATATCTGCCTGTTTTGAGATGCCTGCAAATAGCCATCCGAGCAATGCCGTTGGGAGATTTTAAACATACTTACAAAGTATTCTCATAGTTCAGAGTTACAATTCAGAAAAACTTTAGTTGCATCTTTAGGTGTTGGCAGCAGTAGATCAAAAGCATCTTCTGTTTGGAAGCTGAAATTCTTTGAAGTGTTCCTTTGTGATTTGCTGTGGAATTATATAGCAGATTTTTTAGCAGTCTTTTAATGGAAACAAGATTACTTTTTCTCCTCAGTTTACTCCAGTTTTGTGCTTTCTGACGTGCTTTGATGTCCATGGTGTAGTTTAGCGCACTTTAAATCATAAGCGGTTAAAAGGATTACATAGGTACTACTCTCATTAGTGTCCTTAATAAAGTCTTTGACAGATAAGAAAGACTTGTGTGGTGTGAGGAAGACGTGACTCCTAGCAGCTGTGTAACTTGGGGTTTGACAGGTGCTGTGCAGTAAAATTTGTGCCCCTTGCCCCCTTTGCTATGACGAAGCTCTCCACCTCAGTGCTCCCTGCTCTGCTTCAGTCAGTAGTGCAGGTGATAACCTCAGAGAGGCAGTCCTGGCAGCTGGAGCCATACCAGAGCGTTCTTGTGTGGCTCTTACATGGTCTCGCAGTTGTGACCCGCAGCCTGATGTGCAGAGACGTGGGCTCCCGAGCAGGGCAGCAGCTGTTCCCGGAACACAGACAGTATGCCTGTTCCCATCTGCCACAGGGTCTGCCTTGAGTCCCAAGGGGTGCTGGCACTTGCCAGCATGCCAGTGTCTCCAGCAGCTCTCTAGGGCTAATTCCTGCTGTAGTGCTTACATGTCCATACCAGCTGCATTCCCCATGGGGGTGTGCTCCATCAGCTCTCCTCTGTGGCTTTCTTCAGCCCAGCATAGTGTATCAGGTGTCCTGCCTGTTAGGAGGCTCCACAGGACCATGCTGCAAGGGACCTGGGACTTTCTTTACTCCCTCTGTCACAGACTTTGGACACTTGGGTAGGGAGGAATGGCTTATGATGATGTGAGGAGATGGCAAGGGAAGCCTGTCTTGCTCCCCTTGAGTGGGGCTGGCAGTACGAGGCAGCCTTTTCCTACCTGCTGGGTTAGTGGCTCTCAAACCAAATTCCCAGGTAAGAAACCATCCCTGCTTCTCACTTAACTCAGCCTTTGATAGGGTAAAGGGAGAGAAACAGCTCAGCTGGAGCTATGTGCTGGTGTATGTAGCAGTGGACAAGGGACAGATTTCGATCACACGTGTTTGTGTCTCTGCCATTCTGGATAGCGTCTGGAGAAGTGTGTGACAAAAAGTAGAATCTGATCTGAACTGCACAATTAACCAGGAGCAGGATGTAATTAATTTCATCGCAGTACCACTGGGAATGCCAGGGAAGGGAAAAGTTGGTACGTATAGCTGTGTGTACTGTGGAAGAGAGGCTATAAGGGTTTGTGTGTTCATGGTTGTTACAGGTCTTGTACGCCACGGTGAGTGTTGTGGTAAAAACAAGTAGAAAAGCCAGTGATGTCAGTCCTTGAGCACAATGCAAGATGCTTGGAAGCTCACTACTGTTATCTTTTTTGTAAAATAGTTCATCATTTCCCATGTGAGGCCTTTTAGGTCCAAATGCTGATTGTTTTGGGGTTGCTTCCGGACAGTACTGATGTTCACAGGAGCATCTGTGGGTGGCTGGTGAAGTCTGTGGGGTGCTTTGGGGATTTAGGGTTTTTTGGTGGGTTTGGGATTTCTCCTTCGCATCTGAGTTATAACTGTGCTCTGTGGCTAGTGCTGATGATGTGATTTGGTGATGCTATCCCGTAAGTCAAAACGGAGCTGCAATTCAAAGTGTGTTAGACCCCCAGTGCAGCGAGTCATCTTTTGATTCTGGGCGTGTTGGTTTTCACGTTTCTTTTCTTAGAACTGGGAAACTTTCTGTTTTGCAGTTGGTGTGATCAGATGTCCAATATGCCGCCAAGAGTGCAGACAGATAGATCTGGTGGATAACTACTTTGTAAAAGACACGTCAGAAGCACCGAGTAGCTCTGATGAGAAGTCGGAACAGGTGAGGTGCTTTGCTGAATTCATGTGCTGCATCTGTTCCTGTAGATTTCCTACTTCCCAGAACACGATGGTAACCGACTGTGTCTGTCTGCAGGTGTGTACAAGCTGTGAAGATAACGCCAGTGCTGTTGGTTTTTGTGTGGAGTGTGGGGAATGGTTGTGCAAGACTTGCATCGAAGCTCATCAGCGAGTGAAGTTTACTAAAGATCATATGATCAGAAAAAAAGAGGATGTATCTTCAGGTGAGTGTTTGGACAACAATCTTATTTCTCTTGCTTTATCATATGACTAGTTCATTTATCAAATAAGCGTTTTTGAAGAGACCTCTCTGTATGTCTTAATGGGAATTGTTTAATGAGAAATACTACCCATTTAAAGATGTTAATCCCAGTAGATGAGAATCCCTTATGGTGAAACCAAATTACAGGGTCCTACAAAGAACTACTGGTGTCTTTCATTAGGACTGCTCTATGGTGACCATCAGGGCAGTACTGTAGCTCCTCTTCCCCTTCAGCAGTATGAGTGGGAAGGAGCCAAAAAGTGGCTGTTCCAGTAAAGTAAACTTCCCATCAGAAATGTAGGTTGCTGTTGAAGAATGTGGAAGCCCACGAGCAGTTAATATGCTGGCATATGGCAGAACATAGCCTGTGTTTGACCTGATGTGCAGCATTCCTTAGTGACTCTCTTGACCGTAGGAAATGCTGTCCATTATTTTATCAGAGGAACTTGTTCCTGCCTTTCTTGTTAGACTCTAGGATATGCCCTGTAGACTTTAAATTTCTACGGAAGAGTGTTAGCTGTAGGTTCATGAGCTCTCTCTTCAGAGTAACTTGCATGATATAACAAGCTTCAGAAGCGTTGGGAGACTGAACATGTTCATGTTTTAAACCTTACCTGCTGTATCTTTCAAAGGCTGCTTTCCTCTGTGCTAAGCTCAAAATATCTTTAGAAGATCATGCAGCATGCTTTAGTAAGCTCAGAACTCTTTCTGATGTTTTCTGTTACTTGCGTAAGTGGAAAAGAAGCAATTTAGCTGGAGTCCAAGTAACTCTTAAGACTGATGTTTGCTTTGCGTTTACTACTTGAGTTGCATATGACTTAATGAGGTTTATACAGATTTTGAAGTGATAATTTAGAAAACCTATGGGTGTTGACAGTATAAAGTGGTGTGAGGTTTGTTCTTCAGTGTCCCTGAGGTGAAATTGCGTGCCCTTTGCTCTTCTAAGGCATGTACACGATCCTGGAGTTTGTGTACAGTTTCTACATTCTTACAGGTGCCTGGTGTCTTTTGAGAGTTTGTGATGGGAGAAGAATTCCTCCTCCTCTCTATATTCAGTAAAGCAGAAACCGCTGTACACCACTGGCACTGTAAATATTCAATGAGAACGTGCTCACAGTAACTTGAGGGCAAGAACAATTTTGTAGTTGTCTTTGTCCAAATTCTGAATTGTTACTTAGCTTGGAAGTTAGTCATTTTGCTCTTTGGATTGTCTAAATTTTATTTTAAAATGCAAACGTGGTTTATTTTTAAAAACAGAGGCCGTGGGAGCATCTGGTCAACGTCCTGTTTTCTGTCCTGTCCACAAACAAGAGCAGTTAAAACTTTTCTGTGAAACATGTGACAGGCTGACATGCAGAGACTGTCAGTTACTGGAACACAAAGAACACAGGTACAAATATTACCATGTCTTAATTCCTGTGGTGCACTTTCTTAGAGGATGAAATGACATTGATTTAAAACAGTTGTGTTACTAAATACTGTGGTATTTACTCAGTGTCAGACTGATATGATCCCTTGTAAAGGAGAACCTTGGAGTGCTGAAAACTTCAAGTGGTCAGTTTGTTGAGATTGTCCAAAGATTTTAAAGAACAGATTCCAAACAAGGTGGTCTGAGGTGGTTGGTGTGATTAAGATGTTAACTTGTCTGGCCTGTCCCAGTGCTGCCACTGTTCAGGACCTGAACATCTGGTGCTGTAAAGAAGCAGAAGTGATAGAGTGAGTCATGGGTGAGGGAATTTTTGGAAAGGGCATATTTTATCATGCAACAGTCTTTCAATTTAGGATAATTTTTTAAGGAAATGATACATTTTGCCTCATGCGTAAATATATTTTTCTACTACAAAGGGAAAAGTATTTGGTTTAGTTAGTTGAAAGATGTCTGAATCCAACTAAGAAAAAATGACAGGTTTGTCTCTAGAGCTTGCTTTTCCCTTAGCTGCTAGAAAAAAGTTGAAACCTCTTAAGATATCTTAAAACTTTCTGCTCTTTATCACATCTGTTGTTTGAATGCTTGAAAAAGTATTTTGCAGTGTTATAAGAGAGAATATGGGGATAAATGTGTTTTTATTAGCCACTACAGCACTGCTTTTCTTAGTCAGTCTACAAGTAACAATTCTCTCTAAAGGTAATTGACAGTACATTGCAGTATTGAATTTAGTGGGGTTTTTTCCAGGGAAGAGATTATTTTCACAGACTGCTACAGCAGCATAATGGAAGATTTCTACTTTGAGATAGTACCATTGCAGTTATTAACAACTTTGAATATTCCTGCTTTATTCTTTCTTAGACTTGACCATAAATATTCTGACAGATACACTTGTCCAGACAGCGTGGTCTCCTAGGATATATTAACTAACTTTTTCTAGTTGATTCCTTTGCATCTGTTTGTGCATGATACTAACTGATTAACAGATGTATCTCGTTCTACTTACCTGTTCTCTTCCAGTAAGAGATTACTTTGCTCTTAACATGCTTTGTTGCAGAATATTCTTTAAAAAAGGTTCTGTCTGCAGGTGTGCATTACAGGTGGGTAGGGTGACTGCTTCCTCTGCTATGAAGCATAACTGTGGTTTTTATGGAGCTCACTAAACCACTGAAGGAAAATTGTGCCCAGCAGAAACAAGAATTGATCTTAATCTCATGTTTCCTTCTTACCGAAATCCGAATAGTGTGCACCAAAGGAGGATCAATCACTGTTTGAGTCACAGCATGGTCCAGTGTTCAGTTCAGAATTTGGAGTGAAAGAATTGCTGGCGATTCTGCACAAAGCTGACATTCTGTTAGCAGCTGAATGGCGTGTGATTTCCCTAGTCTAGGTAGTTTTCAGTCCACACTATTCTAGGAGTACTCGTGAAATGCAGAAGTCTGATTTTCAGCTTAATTAAAATAGTTTTGAAACTCCACAGACCTCCAAACATTCCAAATCCTGTGGTAGTTGGGCTTTAGTAATGCTACTTTTTGCATTATAGTGCCTAAAATATTGTGATGCTGTCTGTCTGCAAGAACTTTTGACTGGTCTTAGAAAAAGCAGCACTCTAACGTTGAGAAGGAGGAATCTGAACTCTTGCGTTACTGGTATGGGCTGTGTGATGGCAGCAGGGTTGTTACTGTTGTGAATTGTGTTCTCTTGGCCCAAGTCTTTGTTGTCATAATTGTAGGTAATTTGAATGAAGAAACAGTGTTACTGATGAATTTGATTATATATCTGAACAATCTGTCCCTTTTAGGTTAGATTGTAATGTTCTCCTAGGTTTTTGGCAAAAGGTGACACTATCTTTTCAGCTGTGGTTGGGAGACAGTATAGGTTGCTTTTAATGCAGTTTATGAGATGCTTCGCTTGATTTGGGGGAGTTTTCTCCCAATTCATATCTTGGGATTTAGTGTAGAGAAGAAGGGAAGACATTCTGGGAATCAAAGTTTTCCCTGTTGTTAACAAATTTTATTTCAGAAGCATGGCATTTACTTACTGCAAAGACAAGAAGTGGCAAGTGACTGATAGGAATCCTGGGGTTTAGGGGGGGTCTTTTGATAGTTGAGCAGTTGGTCAGAAAAATTAAAGCTCTTGGAGCTACTTGCCATTTTCAACATTGACTTTTGCTTCTGTTGCATTGTATGTTAGGAAAATGCAGCTAATTTCATTGTTTTCCTTCAATGTAGCTACTCACACTCTTTTCAGATGAAGTAATGGAAGGTGCCTTTGATACAGTAGCTACTTGGTAGGAGGACTTAGGAGTGGTATGTTCTTC
Source organism: Laterallus jamaicensis coturniculus (assembly GCA_022605575.1). Taxonomy (NCBI): domain Eukaryota; kingdom Metazoa; phylum Chordata; class Aves; order Gruiformes; family Rallidae; genus Laterallus; species Laterallus jamaicensis. The sequence continues at coordinate 1,330,776 of JAKCOX010000038.1, forward strand.
AATGGAAGTATAAAATTATTTTTAATGTATTTTCTTCCAGATTAAAATAGCTGTCAAGTATGAGGAGTTACAGAACTTTATGGGATAGTTTTTTGAAATTACGTAATACGTGTAGCTTTGTATTAGTTACTGACCCACAGAGCTTCAGTCTTTCTGGACACTTAAAAAAGGTTTTAATACTGAAGCATTTTGTGCACTGGTCGACATACATACAGTTTGATTATTCCCCCCACTCCCCCCCCGTGTGTGTTTTGTCATATTTTTTCGAAATTGTGTAGCTTTACACCTAAATTGGGAATGTGATATAAGTGGTGGTGGGATCTCAATGTGCTTAGTTTCATCACGTTGCCCATCAGTGATTGATACCTTCTTTGGCGTATTGCAAAGGTATCAGTTTCTGGAAGAAGCTTTTCAGAACCAGAAGGGTGCAATTGAGAACCTATTGGCCAAACTTCTTGAGAAGAAGAATTATGTGAATTTTGCAGCTGCCCAGGTTCAGAATAGGTAAGTACCCCAAAATTATAACTATGGCTATTACGTTGTCTTTTTAATGAATCCCAGTAATATGAATGATGAGACTAGTATAATTCTTGCAGTTTAGTTGATTCTGTATCTTCAGTTGTATTAGACTTAATTATTCTTCATCATGTTTTTTTCCATGCAATGCTCTGCATCTATTGGAAGTTGTTACAAGAAACACATGTCAAAGATGATGTCTTTTATGGTAACTTTGAGTAGAGTCAAAGATGTGACACATTTATTACGCTTTGGGGGGGAAGGGAATAAAAAAGGCAAGGCAAACCAATCCTGTGGTTTCTGCTAAGTTCAGCTCTATCTGACAGAGGTGTTGGCTGTGGAGATAAACAATTGAAATATTTTTGTTTCATATGAATGTCTCTTTGATAAAAACTTGTTTTGAAATGGAAATAGTGTAATTACCTGAAAGGATGACAAGCTTTTCCTTAGGTAGTTTAACTTAACAATTCCAGGGTTAGCTTAAATTCAGTGTCATATAGGATGTTAAATATTTTGAGACAGAGCACATGATCGCTGTTGGCTTTTCACTCCCTTCTGGCAATGCTGTGCTGGAAGTCAGGGAGTTCCACTGTGGTTCTCAGTGGTTTTGTGAGCTTCCTGTGTCTTTTAAGTTACTTGCAAAATGGCAGATCTGGTGATGGGAAGTACAAGGGCAGAAGGAAGTGTGCTGAAGGTAAAAGGAGACGTTCTAGTGCAAATTTTTAACTCCTACTGGTACCATGTACACACAAAATAAAAAAGTTGGAAGGAGAACATATGAGATGAGAGAGGCAAGTGTGTGAAGTGGAAGCAATGAAAACTTGCATGTGCTGATTATGGCGTATAGCTCCTTGAAGGGACCCAAAGCACACCATTACGAAGCAGGAGGACAACCCGTAGAATGGTTCAGTGCTTGAAGAAGAAACAGAGACATAGTGATATGGAAAATACTAAACTGAAAGCTCAAGAAATAACACAAAACATTCTCTGATAATAATTCAAGGCCAATAATGTGTGGTGTGTGTGAGTAACACATTGTAATGCGGGGGTGTTTTTGCCTAAGAGTTTCTGGCTTCACTGACACACATTTGGTCTTGGATGGGTATGCCTGTGTGTATAAACATATAAACTTTATAAACCATAAGGACTGTTTCATATAATTTGAAGTATTGAACAAGTTGTTCACTGAGATTTTTTCTTGGACTGTTTACATTTTTTTCCAAACTAGAAATTTTAGAGTCCTTCTTTAAAAAAGTTAATCAGTGATGATTTTTCTGTTAGAACTTAGACAAGCTATAAATCTTGCACTTACTGAAGCTTCTCCAATACGGAAATTGATCTTTCACTCTTCAATGCTGGGAAGAAGTCTCTGGTGTTCAGTGTTTGATGGCATAGTATAAAGTGACTGTCTTACAGTGTGTTTTGTTTTGGGTTTTTTTTTTTTAGGATAAAAGAAGTAAATGAAACTAACAAACGAGTGGAACAGGAAATCAAAGTGGCTATATTCACTCTTATCAATGAAATCAATAAAAAAGGAAAATCTCTCTTACAGCACCTTGAGGTACAATTAAGAGAAGTAATACTGATGTTCACGTTCCTTTTTGTGAGGTTGCAGCAGCTACCCAGTTGTGCATGAGTTGTTAAATTTGCATCCTGAAGATTCAGTACTGCCACCCAGATTTTCAGCTTGAGGTTTACAGCTGGCAGGTTACTGGAGGCTGAAGACTGCTCGAAGATGGGGCTGCTGAGTTTGCTTTAGAGGTGGTTTCTGATTGACACCAGAGATGGTGTTCAGAGTACTGGGGCCACTGCTGCTGCTGTTTCTTCCAGCTGCTCCGCAGGTCTTGAGCTGGCAGTTGCAGTAATGCTGGGAATTGCCTGCAAGAATGCCAGGGCACCAACCAGGACCAGCTGGCAGTTGTGCTGGGCCCTAGTCTAGTTCAGCCCCCCAGTTCTCTGTTGTGCTGCTATGCCTCTGGCACAATGAGGAAGAAAGCTGGTCTTGTTTTAGTAGTTGATATTTTCCTGTGATAAAGCAGAAGCTCTTCTCTGAGCCCACTGTTATCCCTGCACCTCGATACCTTTGGGAGGAATGGTAGAGTGGAATAATAAAGAATTATTCCTTGATAGTTCTAGCCACTCTGAATATGAGCATAAGCTGCTTTGCTTGTGACATTTTTCTTTTGCTCTAAGAACTGTGATAGCAGTTTACATTCTCCTCATCTGAAGCCTCCATTGTAATTAAGTTTTTTGTTTCTTTGTAGAATGTAACAAAGGAGAGGCAGATGAAGTTAATACAACAACAAAATGACATCACTGGTCTTTCGCGACAAGTGAAACATGTGATGAACTTCACAAACTGGGCTATTGCAAGTGGCAGCAGTACTGCTTTGCTGTACAGCAAACGGCTGGTAAGGAAGCATCCTCTTGTCCAGTACAGAGAATGGTTGGTCATAAGATTTTTATGTTTTTTTTTCATAAATACTGTGTGGCTTCACCAGACTATATCCAAGACACAGACAATGAGTTGTTCCCACTTCATTTAAAAAACAAACAGAAAACCCCCTCTGTAATAGTGGGGTAAATTTCCCAACTCGTACACCACTTTTTTTTCATAAAGACTTAAAACTGTTTTATCATAGAAGGAATGGGGTGAAGTTATGTAAAGGCACCTCAGCATTTCTCCTGTGCCGTTGCAGAAGTAGTACTGTTTAACAATGCTTCTCTGTAATCCTCCGAGTTGAATAAACAGAATGGCTGATGATTTTCCTGGTGAATCCAGTACCTTACAGACCAGTAACCAAACTTGCTATTGACAGCCGTTGATGATCCAACAGTCTAAACTCTGGGCAAATACACATTGTATTGCTTTGACTTATTATTAAATAAATAATGTTCTCATTCTTTATTTTGTTGTCATCAAGAGTCTTGTTTTTGCTTTCCATTAGATAACATTCCAGTTACGTCACATTTTAAAGGCACGTTGTGATCCTGTCCCAGCTGCCAATGGAGCAATACGCTTCCATTGTGACCCTACATTCTGGGCAAAGAACGTCGTCAATTTAGGTGAGGAAGTTGTGTTTATTCTTTGTTACTTGGAAAGCTAAACTGGGTTAGAGGTGTTCATCCAACATGGGTGAGTTGGAACGCAATGCATCTCTTAATGCTGTAGACCAAAACTCTTAACCTAGTCCATCCAGTCCTGATTACCCTCCTTACCTGCTCTGTTCTTCCCATTAGCAAAGCTTTCCCACAGCTTTTGGTTTCCAGGGGGAATAGTTCTAGGAGTGTCCCTCTTTTTCCCCTCTTAAAGTGGTTCTAACAGTATAACACACTAGTGTGAAATGGGTGCTTCAGTTTCTGGAGTAAGCTTTTTTTTGGCAAGTAAATAAGATCAGTTTTGCTTATCAGACCTTCATATTTAGCTGCGTGTGGAGTCACACAAGACATCTTCATCATGCTTGTTCGTGCAACTTACATTAGGAGGACTGTTGATGTGAGCTAGGGCAAGGAATCGCTCAGCCTCAAGGAGTAACCTTGAGAGGTGTCCTTACCCAAAGGGACATCCTGTCACGCAGCCTGCTGCTGGACCAGAGAGCTCAACAGGAACAGGGTGACCACTAGTTAGAGACAGACACTTGGTTCTTGGTCATATTTGCATACCAACAGGTCACCTGGGTCACTGCTACTGACAGCCCTTGGCTACCAATTTGCCACACTTCCCACCCCCCGCCCCCCCCCCTCCAAAATCCCACATAGGCTGGATGTGATCAGGATGACCAACTGGCACTTACTGTGTCAGCGGGGGGCTGTGGGGTGGGAGGGAGCACACTGCAACACATGGGCACATGTTTGAAGTAAAATACCCAACATTTTGCCTTTTCCCATTAGAAATAGGACTGGACAAAGCTGGAGAGGCAGCATGAGCCATTGTGTTGGGTCAAGGCAGGACTGGCTTGTGGGGGCTTGTTGTGTAACCTGTTCTTAGGCATTCACTGATGGTTCACTCACCACTGTCCCCCACATATCTTTTCTTGGGTTTTGCTTCCTCAGTTATAGAAACTTTATACTCAACGTATTTTCTTCCTTTTTTATTTCTCGTCTTGTCGATTTGTTGTGAACACAGAACAGTCGTCTCTCTCTGGTCTTCCAGGCTGTGGAGTTCCAGTGCTTTCATTCTTTCCTCACTGATCATGTTTTTAGTTTTGCAATTTTTTATTCTTGTTGTTGTCAGTCTTTTCTTTTTGCTTCTCTCATGAATGGGTATAGAGATTTAAAAAGAGAAGTTCACACTTAAATTGTTTTGTCACCACCCATAAGGAAACTGAATTTGGAACATCTGAATATTCTACACTGATCAACCTTTGGATGATGTTTGAGATTTAGCTGGGTTTTTTGGGTTTTTTTAGGTAACCTCGTCATTGAAAATAAACCAACTCCTAGTTACACTCCTAACGTAGTGGTTGGACAAGCTCCTCCAGGAACAAACCATGTCAGCAAAGCTCCAGGACAGATCAATCTAGCACAGCTTCGACTTCAGCACATGCAGCAGCAGGTGTATGCACAAAAGCATCAGCAGCTGCAGCAGATGAGGATGGCACAGCCAGCAGCAACTGGGTCAGTTCCCCGGCAGACAAGTCAACAAGTCTTACAACAGCAGGTAAGTATCTTGTATGTTGTTACTTCATTTACCATAACACCAAGACGTAAAATTGCCCTATCAAATATAACCTTAGAAAGCAGTTTATAAACGTGAAAATCTTTTGAAATTTGACATATTTAAAATGTGACAGCTGTTGGCTTTTCATTATGTTATGTAAATAGTAAACCTACAACTGTGGAAAGAGATTGGCTTCTTTTTTCCATGTTAAAAGCAAACATTTTAAAAAACAAAAACCCTTGCAGCCTCCCAGGTTGATCAGCATGCAGACCATGCAGAGGGGTAACATGAACTGTGGGGCTTTCCAAGCACATCAGATGAGAATGGCTCAGAATGCTGCTCGTATACCAGGAATACCACGCCACAATGGACCACAATACTCCATGATGCAACCTCACCTTCAAAGACAAGTATATCCTGTGCACACGCTTCATTCGTGCCATTGTGCCAAACTTTCATTACAATAGATGATACCTCCAGCTGTAAATGTGTTTATTTGTAACACTTACTACTCACAGCTACACACATTTATATATGTGCTTTTTCATGTTGCATATTGTACTGTGACATTTTTGCTGAACATGAGAAAATTCAAACCTTAGGAAAGATAATGAATTCTAATGATTGTATTGCATTTTAGTTCTGGGAAACAAACCATTTTGTTTTTCAAGGACATAAGTTTCCGGGTTTCTTAGAGATTAGTCAGGAGTAGTGAAGTTCAGTGTGATGTAGTTGAAGATCTTTAATGAAGCCAAATTCTAAAATGTTTTTTTAAATTGAAGCCTGAAGCATGATGTAGAGCTCTGCATAACATTGAAAATAAAAATACTTGACAGTGACGTTTAATCTGACTGGAAAACCAAAAAAATACTACCTTACAATACTTCAGTTACTGTCTTTTTAAAATAAAATGAAATCTGTAGACAGACATACAGACTCTAAAGTTGTCTTTGGAGGAAGTAATTGCTTTAAGAATGCGCAAAAAACCCACTATGAAACCAGGTTGGTAGATGATGTGTATATTTAAATATCTAGCCACGTAAGTGTTTTTTTACAAGTAAACAAAATTAGCAGTTGCTTTGCATTCAGTGCTGTCAGGTTATGTTGATGGAAATGTGTGTTTGTGTGTTCTTCCCCCAGTCTTTTGTTGTACTGTCATACAATCCACGTGTTGCAGTTTTACATGTAGAAACTGTCCGATTTGTTTGTAATGCAGCCACGGTCTCTTCTCTTTTCCTACAGCATTCTAACCCTGGGCATGCGGGGCCTTTTCCAGTTGTTTCTGTGCACAACACCACTATTAATCCAACTAGTCCTACTACAGCAACAATGGCAAGTGCAAACCGTGGTCCAACGAGTCCGTCCGTTTCGGCAATTGAGCTCATTCCTTCTGTAACAAACCCAGAGAATTTGCCTTCCCTGCCAGATATCCCACCCATCCAGGTCAGTGGAGAAGGTCAGATGCTTATATTGGGGGAGAAGTAAAGCTCTGCTTTCCTTTCTGTATCTTTTTCATATGGATGCCAGTACTTTTCTGTGGAATGCGGTAGTTGTCAAAGAATTAAAATCTTCAGCTTGTGACTTGGAAATGCAACTATTTCCACTATATAGGGCTGGCCTGCTCCACCTGTGTTAACCTGTTGATTAATCAGCATTTAATGGCTGTCCTCTATGGAAACAAATACTTAGATTAATTAATCCCAAGTAATTGTTCACTTTTTTTCTTCCACAAAACTGTGGTATGGGAAAATGCCACTATAGCAATTAAATAGTTAAATGTCAAATGCCCTGAATGGTGATGTATTCAGAGTTAAAGCTGCCTGGCATTTCTCTGTGATGTTCTGAAATGTAAGGATCAAATTCAGGAAGAATTCAGCAGACCCACTGCCCTAGTTTTCTTTTTCCACATTTCCTCTGCACCCCAGCAATGTGCTGTAATCCCTTCCTCACATGCCAGAGGTCAGCATCTCTGTTAGCACTGGATCCTGGAGGGTGCTGTAGGACCCTTAAGCTGACCTCTGATTAATCTTGAGCTGTGGTGGTGGTGTCTGCATGGAAGTTCTTGCTTGCTCAGAGTGTGACTGTTGCTGTTTCTGTAGTCTCACTTCATCTGCACGCTGTTGTAAGCGCAGAACATGCCCTGTATTGTTTGCTCAGAGAGGTAGTGGTTAGTACTGCATGCAAGCTGAGTTAGATTTTGATGTAGTCAAGCTCGTTTGTAGAGGGCAGAAGCACAATTCCATTTGGAATTGAGGCAAAGAAAGTGAAAGTACTATTCTGCAGGAGGGCTTGGGAATCCAGGGAGGGAAGCACGCTGGCTTTGTGTTGAGAACAGGTCATTTACATTGAAATACCTGTATAAAGCACAGGAGATTTGGTCATGAAAGAGGAAACAATTGCCTGAAAAACAAAACTTAAATGTCATCCGAGCAGATGGTCTGCTGTAATACCCATAGCAACTTTTTAATGCTTAATCTGGAGAGTCATGTTCAATGGTTGTATGTTTTCTTGTGATCCTGCAGGCAATTTGCTAATGTAAGAGCAGTGGTGGTCGGGGGAAGGGATCCCATCTCTGAATGCACTGAAGCTTTGTTTAGTCAATACATCGGAACACAAGTGTAACTGGTTATGACTGGTTCAGCTGTATCTGTCTAAAGCTCACAATACACAGCGTTAGAAATAGTTGTTGGTGGGATGGTCTAAAACATAAACATGCATCTTGGAGGTTCACTGAAAATGCAGAATTCTGTTCAGATGCTTTTTTATACCTGTTCATGTAATAGCTGTTACGGGTTTGAGCTGAGGAAGGAGCTGGATGGGAAGCTATTAGTCTTTCAAGTTGCTTTGAGTCATAAAACCCCCCTTTGAATGCGGTGTGTTTCAGGCACGTTATTTGCAGTAACGCTGTCTTGCAGTTGCTAGCTTTAAGCAGTTTTAAGTAAGAGGGTACCTGTACCTTGTTTTTAATAGATACTAAAATCTGTGTAAAAAGTGAATGGGGGGAGGGAGCTTTCACATCATGCTGAGGGAAAACAAGCTCACAGCTTCCTTTAGTATCTTAATTGTGGAGTAACTTGCAACGTTATTAGTCTGCTAGTTATGTGACTGACACCATTTGTATGACTAATACACTGAACATCTGGGAACCGAGATTTGGAATGACCAATGGTAAGTGCAGCCTATGTCCCTGCCAGAAGAGTTTGACCATTTAGGAGCCTCTGGAAAATCTTCTTGAAGTTTCTGTGTTGAAAGACTGATCTCTGTTTGAAACTGGTGAAAATGTATGTTGATGCCCTGAATCCTTGAAGGGATAGTGAACAAATCTGGTAAAGATACTGACCACAGTTTAAAGATGTAGAATTATTAAGAAGCTTTAATTAGGCCTCTCTGATTCAGACTTTTGTTTTTGCTTTTCAGCTTGAAGATGCTGGTTCAAGTAGTTTAGATAACCTCCTAAGTAGATACATTACTGGTAGCCACCTACCCCCACAACCTACAAGTACCATGAATCCCTCCCCAGGACCTTCAGCTCTGTCTCCAGGGTCATCAGGTAAATGTGATGGGTATTCCAACTGATTCTAGAAAGTGATGGGCATTATTTAAGTTGAAAACTATTACCTACTATTTCCTGCCAGAAGGGAAGTGATACTTTGTTACTGTAAAAATTATCTTTCTCAGAAATAAATTAGTTTGGAAACTTTACATTTCTTCAGAAATGTCTTTGTAGTAACACACTGTCAGCACGTGAATGCAGTGTTCCACATACATGTGCAGATTTTATTTTTGTCCTCTGTTACCACAGTCCTTTTCTTTTTCCCTGCATCTGAAGACATAGTTCAGTTACTGCCTGCAGCGATGGCTGGCTAGACCGTTCTGAGTTGGTAGAATAGCTCACGGAAATGCTGACACCCCACAGCCAGGCAAGGTCATTCTAAGTTTAGCCAATTGATAAATGAGCTTTTGTTATGCATGTGAAGAAATGAAGTCACCAGTACCTAACGTTGAGCAACTGAAACATTGAAATTGTCCATTTCTGTTGGTAAGAAGCTGCTTTCAATCAGTTGATAAATGTTTCTCTTAGTCTTCTCTCTGCGAGATTATTGTGAGATTCTGTCAGTGAATGGTTGCAGCAGCTGAATGTAACTGTTTCTCAAAACTTGCATGCAAAACGTACAGAGTCTGCTTTTCTTGAGTTTATTGCTTATGTCCGGATAAAATTTAAGGATTTAATGAGCTGTGGGCTATAGCCCTGTTCGGATTAGGCGAAATAATTACTGGGACTTTCAACAACAGTGTGTTGTCTGGCTTTTGTGGTTTAATTTATTAATTTATGTAATGTGGTGTGCTAGACTCTTCTTCAGATCAAACAACTGGGAAGACAGCTGACTTACGTGAATTATTAAATTAGGATGTTTTAGCAACATTGCTGCTTCTTTGCAGGTTTATCCAACTCCCACACTCCTGTGAGGCCACCTAGTACCTCCAGCACAGGTAGCAGAGGAAGGTGAGTATGTTATGTTAACACTGCCAGGCTGATAAACCAGACATGAATTTAAAAAGATAAATTTGGCAATGGGTCAAGGGGGTTTTGCTATAACTGTGACCTAGTAATGGAAGAATGACAACATTAAGATTATTCCCCCCTGCCCTTCCCTGTTCATGATGATTGTCTGTTGTCCTGAGAACATGAGCTATCATATAAATGTTCTGATGCATTTGAAATTGTTCAGGAAACTTAAACTTATTTGCTTTGATGACTTTTCCTTCTCTTTGTGTGCTGGTATCTTTGTAGCTGTGGCTCTTCGGGCAGAACTGCTGAGAAAACTAGCATTAGCTTCAAGTCTGACCAAGTGAAAGTCAAGCAGGAGCCAGGGACAGAGGAAGAGATATGCAGTTTCTCGGGAACAGTAAAACAGGAAAAAACAGAGGATGGCAGAAGGAGTGCTTGCATGGTAAAGTTATTTTGTGCAACAGTATGTTACAGTTTTCCTAGTACCATGTTTCAGAATTAGTAGTTAATAAAGCCATTTTACTCTTGAGCCTCATATTCTGTTAACAGCCCTGAAGACTGAGAGCTATTTTGCTCCCTGGCAGAACTTTTTAAGTGTGGTCCAGCTCAAGTATTTAGCTGGTTTTGTGGTCATGCTAAATACTGGTGGTGTGATACAGGTACCAGTAAGCAGGCAGTGGGACTTGGACAGTAGCTTGCTGGCTTATGTTGAAGAAATAAACATTAAATGATTGCAGATACTTCCCTTCCTGGTTTGTACAGGACTTGGCCTAGTGATGTGGATGCAGAACACACCCCGTCCCTGTCAGTGTTACGTAGTTTGATAGGTAGTTCTGCATTGGAAGTAGCCTGACAGAAAACAAATTTTCATCTGTTTGGTGCATGTTAAGGACTTTATTATATCCTTTAATGTTATGCTGTGCCAGACACAGGATATAGTCTGTCATGTAAACTTTAGCTATTAAAATGAAATATTCCCAGTGTTGTAGTGTGTCTGCTGCTTTTAATCCCTAACTAATTAAATCTATAAGTCACCCATTGTTAGTAGTTCCTGAACATCCGTACGTATGTAATTACATTGAGACATCTTCCCATCAGTCCAAAGTTCCTAGGCTGGAGCATAAATAAAATATTTATCCAAGTGAATATTTTTCAGTGTTCCACAGCTATGCTTTAAAAGGGTTGTGTTTTGGGAACAGAATGATAGATGTGAGGATTTTTCCTAATGACAGTGAAGGTATATTTTTAACAGTTTATCAGTGTGTTTGGCTTCAAAGTTTGTTTTTCATGTTAAATGAAAGGAGTATGTTCCTGAAGGGAGGGACTTGTCAGAGTGGCTTTCGATACTGTACGCAGCTCAGCTCCTGGTAATGATTTGCCACTTTGGGAAAGGAGCGCAGTACCTTTCAAGACTGGGTTGGCTTTTGACTTCCAACAGTGGAAGAAAGGTGCCTTTGTAGAATGGATTCTTTCTGATTTTCATGTGCTACTTTCATTTCAGCTCAGCAGTCCTGAGAGCAGCTTGACACCACCACTATCCACTAACTTGCATCTGGAAAGTGAATTAGAAGCGTTAGGAAGTCTTGAAAATCATGTAAAAATGGAGCCAGCAGATTTAAGTGAAAGTTGCAAGCAGTCTGGACACAGCCTTGTAAATGGAAAATCCCCAGTGCGCAGCCTGATGCACCGATCAGCTAGAATTGGAGGAGAAGGCAATAACAAAGATGATGATCCAAATGAAGACTGGTGTGCTGTTTGCCAAAATGGAGGGGACCTGTTATGTTGTGAAAAGTGCCCCAAGGTGTTTCACCTGACTTGTCATGTACCGACACTCCTCAGCTTCCCAAGGTACCAGAAACAGTGTAATGCTTCCTGAGAACAGCTCTGTGGTCTCATTCATATGGTACATTTCAGCACAGCACCAGCACTGGTGTTTCATCCCCAACATCATTATGTGAAGTTCATTTTAAAGTCATAGTGGGAAAGGTGTAAAGTATTAGAACATACTTGGGAGAGGAATACGAGGGTAGGAGGAATGGTCTTGACTGGCAGAATTGAGTATTAAGAGTTGTTCCTTATTTTTGGATGTCTGTCTTTACTGTGGTACCTTGTGAGCCTGTAAGAGCTATGAAAATACCTTTGTAGTTTTCACTGGTGAGACTGTCCCTGGATATCTGGAGTAATTGTGTTTATTTCTATTTAGTGGAGAGTGGATATGTACGTTCTGCAGAGATCTGAGCAAGCCAGAAGTAGAATATGATTGTGACAATTCACAACACAGCAAGAAAGGGAAAACAGCACAAGGCTTGAGTCCTGTGGACCAAAGGGTATGTCTCAAATCTGTAGGAATCTGTTGCCCCAAAAAAAGTGCTTTCTTACACTAGCTATCCCCCACTGTTTCTTGAAAATGTTTTTGATGTGGCTGCAGCCAATTAAATGTAGTTGTGGCTTTTGGAAAAAACCCAAACAACACCAAATGAGTAATGAAATTTTCTTGGTGTTACCACATATCCAGGTGTTGGTGACTTTGTGAGAGTGCTCCATTACAGCGGGACTGTAATCATCTAGTAGCTAAAACTTGCATGTAAACACATGTTCTATATTTAAATGATTCCTTTAAACATCCATTAGTCTCTTCAGTGTCCTTAATTAGAAGTTCTTTACACTTAACATTGATATAACCTTCATAAAAATAGTGATTCAAGTTTGGTGCGTTAAGTTCATGCTGTGAGAGGTGCCACAAGTATTTAGGTGCATTCTTGTGGGAAGGCCTAGTGACCTTGACAGTCAGGATTATTTTTAGCGTTATCAATCAGCCTGTGCATAAAGTACCAGACTAATATCAAATTCCTCCAAAGCAAATAAAAATGCTTCAACAGGGAATTCATAGAAACACTCTGGCTTTGTTTTCAAATTGTTTAGTTTTGTTGTGCAGGGATAATACAAATCTGCAACTCAGTCTTTTCCTGTTACATAAAGTTTTGGTTGGAGAAAAGCGGTTGTAGTTTGTCTTTAATAATTTGAATGTATGTTAGCATGCCACTTTGTGTTTGATTTTAGCCCTAGGCCTTTATTTAGGAAGAAGAAAGCTGAAAGGGAGTATATTGCTGCTGTGTGCACAGTAAAGTGATCTACCCTCAGCAATGCCCTCCTAAGAACTTTACATTTTATAATTAGGATAGTAGGGATGCAATTCAAATTTTCTAGCACTAAGCTGCTAAAGTACAAACCTATTTAAAATAGGAAGGTATGAACTTCTGGGCTGAGGATAGATTAAGGATATTAATGTGAAACTGTTTATTTCTTTGAAAGAAATGTGAACGTCTCTTGCTTTACCTGTATTGTCATGAGCTGAGCATTGAATTTCAAGAGCCAGTCCCAGCCTCGGTGAGTCTCCTGAAATACAGTTTGTGATTCATTTTGGCATAGCATTTCTAAAAGTCTGGAGTTGGGTTTGGGAAGGAACTGACTGCTGTTACTTGAAGCATGTTCCCTTGATCAGCCTAAAAGTTCTGGTAGTTGTCCAATATTTCGTGACTCTGCAAAGCTGGTTCAGTAGCTTCTCTGTGCAGAGATTTTGCACTCTGTCTCAGTCCCAAATACTTAAAACACTTTCAGTTAGCAGTTGTTGAATTGGAAGAGGATGTCTTGAGAGACCCATGAAATTCAAAATGCTTTGAGAGCTTTTTGTTAGTTCTTTTTTTGTATTACAATCTTTTAAATGAAAGAAGGAAAGAAATTGCTTTTCCTTCTCTGTTTTCAGCTGTAAAAGAAGTAACTATAATGGAAAGTATCACTGTGCTATGATAGACATTGAAGAATAGAAAGAACTTATTTAACAGTTTGAGGAAAGGAAATTGTTCCCACTTGCTGAACGTGCATACAGTGCACGATGAGATTAGCTGATTGATATTTTAATAAGGGAAGAAATGCAGCTGCTTCTGTGAACTAAGTAATCATTGTAGTGATAAATCACTGTTTATTTTTTACAGATACCAAACTACTATAAAATTATAAAGAAACCAATGGATTTATCTACGGTGAAAAAGAAGCTGCAGAAGAAGCACTCCCAACACTACCAGACTCCGGAGGACTTTGTGGCCGATGTCCGGTTGATCTTCAAGAACTGTGAAAGGTTTAATGAAGTATGTTAACTTCTGATCTTTATACATTTTTTTAGATTTAGATTTACTTCAACATGGCTCTGCAGCTTCTCCAATTAAAGGCTCTGCTTCCAGTCATAACTTCTGCTTATGGAGCAGATGCCAAATCAGACATGTAAATGACGGGGGGAAGAAATGCCATATCAGAACTACCTCTCAGCTAAGGAGGGAGATCAGGCTTTAACAGAGAGAACTTTTTAAGTGCTTTCACTGGCATGGCTGTGTGACTGTGAGCAGGTTACTGTTCATTGGATAGATTGTAGAAGTGCGCATGGTAATACAGGCAGACAAGCAGTGCTTAGAAGTGCTATGCAGGTAATTGTTCTTAAACCAGGAAACATGGTAAACCTCTATTGAGGTAACTTTCCTCTACAGAGGAAAGTGCCTTTCTGGGGAATATTGTGCTGGTCCTAGTACCTCATGCAGCCTAGTCCAGAAAAGCACGGTGTCGTTATGGCTGGTATTACACTTCATGCTTTAGTTTTGGGTCACTGGGCTCTCTCAAAAATCAGTTTTCGGTAGAGAACTTGTGTATAGAGTCCTATTTCTTATGCCTGTGGTAAGTTGACATACTTTGCAATGAAGCCATCTGATAATGAAATGTTTGCACCTCACATATGAAAGGTGACTTGGGGAGATAAATTACCTAAGTGTTACTACTACATGAAACATGGAAAAAGTATTTTGAATGTAAAAATAAAATGTGGTATTGTGCTGAAACAGAGTAGGAGCTGAGGTAAAAGGGCATCTTTATTTCGGGGATGTCTTAAAGCAAGGTAATGAAAAGCCTGAGGAGAAGGTATTGCAGGGAGTGGGTTTCTTCTGGCCTTAAAAAAAAAAAAAAGCAGTATTTTTCTGTAAACTGTAATCTGAGTTTTGAATTGTTTAGGCTGTATTTATGGCATTGAAGAAGTGAAGGAGGTATACAAGCCTGCAATTAGGATCTCAAACTGTTTCATAAGTACACTAGTGAAAATCAAGGTTGATGAGGTAATGCTGTAAATGCTCACAAGCATTTGGGACTTTGACACCTCCAACTCCCTTATGTCTCTGTATTAGGTGGAGGTTTATGAGCCCTGTGGAAGAAGTTGCAATTGTGTGAACTTCTCAGTCCAGGGAATTAACGAAGCATCTACTGTAGAGGAAAAACATGCTGCAGCTCTTAGGGACTAGAGTAAAAGAAGAGAGCAAGGGCTAGTGGATGTGGTTTTTTGGGGTTTTTAGTATTAGCAAAAAAAGAGGTGGTTTTGGCTTGTCTTGCTGTTTGAACTCCTGGCTTATGGCAAAAGATGAGTCACCTTGACCTCACTGTTATCAGTGTCACATGCAGTGCCTCTAAGTCATATACTTAAATAAGCCAAAACAGAACCAAAAAACTAAAGTGCGGCAAGACCTCCAGGAAAGTAGTCTCGCAGTGTGAGTCTCTCCCATAGCAATGTCCAGGCACTATAATTTAAAATGACTGGGAGACCCTTATTTGTACAAAAGTTGTGTGGTTTATTTACCTCATGTCACCCTCCTAAGACTGTTTTAAACCTACTTCCACTGAGTTTGAGAGCCAAAGAGGTGTAGCCCATAACAAGCTGTTTGTTGTTACGGCTGACTTTACTCATCGAATCCTATGCAATCTCATAACTTTAGAAAGGATTATAATTTCATTTTTTTGACTCTGGTATCCTTTTTAGATGATGAGAGTTGTTCAAGTTTATGCAGAAACACAAGAGATTAATTTGAAGGTAAGCGTTTCAGACCATGCACACTTGGTGAAGGGATGTGCATTTCCAACAGGTGAATATTCCTGTCTTCTTTCATTTACAGGCTGATTCAGAAGTAGCGCAGGCAGGGAAGGCAGTTGCATTGTACTTTGAAGATAAACTTACAGAGATCTACCCAGACAGGACCTTCCAGCCTTTGCCTGAATTTGAGCAGGAAGAGGATGATGGTGAAATAACTGAGGACTCCGATGAAGACTTTATACAACCACGTAGAAAACGCCTAAAATCAGATGAGAGACCAGTGCATATAAAGTAATCTAATGATATGGACCTAAGATTTATTGTAAAAACTCTTATTTAAGTGTTCCTGGAATATTATCATGCCTGCAGTGGCCATCTTGAAGAAGCTGATAGCTTTTTAAACAGTATTAGATTACAGAAAAAAAACCCACCTGTACAGAAAAGCATTCTCATCAAAAGGGGAAAAAAAACAACCTGTATTGTAAAATTTTGGTGGTTTGGTTTTTTTATCTTGATCATTTGCTATATTCTTTCTTTTCTGGATGGAGGGGACACACTCATCCTGGTCTCACCGATAGAGGGGGATGAATGTTGAAGAGAAGCAGATTTGATAAGAGATGTTCCATGTACAGATAAGACTGCTTAGTAAAAATTCTGCAGAGTGGACCAATGCAGTCACTGTATCTTGCATTCACGCTGGCCCGCAGTGTGAACTGTCAGCAATGCTCATGAAACCCCCTGTGTGTGAACTTCAGTGTGTGTTGGTCATTGCTTTTATCATCTCATTTAAGTGGTATTGTGAGTAACTGATCTGTGTTGATCCAATTATCTAAATTTTACTTTCTTTACTACGTTTCGTGTATAGCAAAAGGAACAAAACATCATTAAACTGTTCTGAATTGGCAAGTGCAGGAGTGTGAGTTCTTGACAGGTGAGAGTCTGAAGGGGTGTCCACAGGGGGAGGTGTGCTACGAGTCCTGTACACAGAACATTTTAATGGCAAACATGGCAGAAGTCTTGGCTTTGTGTCATCTGTCCTCGATCCCTCTAATGAGGCAGAATGTTATCTCCAGGATTCATCGTCTGATTTTCTGTACTTAGAATATAGGCTGAAGAGGTTAAAAACTGTTTGGGGTGTTTTTCCAGTCTTCCTAAATATCAGTTTCTAATAGACCACTCGGCAAACAATAACCTATTAACTACCAAATGTGTAAAATTTCCTGTATTCACTTTGTCTTATTTGTAAATAGTGAATTGAGATTTCTTGCAGATCAGCAACATTTGCTGAACTGTTTTTAAGCTAATATGTATTCTTATTAATTGTTCCTATCAAGAGAAGATTTGTAATATATGCTATTTCTAACATTGCATTCATTTTGAGCTTCTGTCTTATTTTTATTAGAGTACTACTCAGAACTTTCTTCAGAAGCAGCTTATGAACAAAATGTCTAGAAAGATTGGAATAAATCTGTTGAGATTGGGTTATTTGTCCATCTGTTGAACAAAGCACTTGCACAGACCAGGATTTGGCTTTGAACGATTTCTGGTCACATACAACAACAGAACAGCTTCCTTATTTCCCTAAACCCTGCAGCAAGCGTCTCTGCAGTGCCTTCCCCTTGCACTCTGCCTTCATTCCAGTATTTCTGATGAGAAATCAGGTCATTGCAAAGTAATTACAGTTCCTTTTACTGACAGCTCAATACTAGAAAAGAGCAATGTAATTTCTGGCCTTCATGTAGATCTTGTTGAAGTAAGATGAAGAAACCATAATCGGATGAGGTCAGGCTGACAGACTGAATTTGCCATAAGATTTTTGTGTGGATGGATTCACACAACATTCTGTGGTAAATCACTGAGCTTTCTGCATACTCAGCAAGAGCAATTCCTGTGGCGTTGTCTGTGCTTTACCATAGTGGTAAAGATAAATATTTTAGCAGTGTATCAAATTGAGATATGCTCTCAGCAAATTTTAGGCAAATCACTTGAGATTTGGCTTCTTTTTATAAGAAAAAAGCACACATACATTGTGACTGTACCTCTTTTGCAGTAAATAAGGTGACTGAAGGTATTTGTAACTTCAAGCTCACTTCTTTAGATTATATGAGACTTAAAACTCAAACTGGGTTGTTTTTTTCTCAGATGTTAATGTAGTGCCAGTTTAAATTTATTTTCTACCAGTTTGTAAGTGAAGGGGAAGTAATTCTACTTAAGCATATTAAATTGAGAAATAGCAAGAGCTTTGCCCATAGGGAGGGTGATGCGTGCGGGCAGGACACTAGCAGTAAGAGGTCCTCTAACGGCTCTGTGTATTGCCTATTTATGCATTTCTAGTTTGTCAGCTTAATTTTGCAAAGGAATATTATTAAAATTGTCATGAAAATAAGATTTTGTGAATTCTCTTCAATCGGGGGTACTATTTTTATGGTGCTTAAGCACTCTGTGTTCCGTCCCTTTAGGCCTCGTCGTTTTAACCCTTGACTTTGCAAGGTGCCAGGCATGGATTGAGGCTCTGCAGATACCCACTGCCTGACCTGGGGTGCAGGATGAGCGCCATGGCATCCTAGAGCGAGTCAGCGGGGGGAAGGACCAGACTACAGAGCTGTGGTCAGGGGCAGTGCCTGCTTCCTGCTGCAGCATGAATGGTATCGCCTCATTCCCACCCTGGCCCCATGTACCAGACCCCAGAGCAGATATCTAACATTTTGAGGTAGCCTCTCCACATGGTTCACTCCCTATGGCAAGGTAGAAAAATTGCCAAACCTCATAGGCTAACAACTTAGCCTGTCAGTTCACCTGAAAAAACTGAGCTTTGACCTCGATGAGACTTGAGGCTCTTGCACAAACCTCACTGAACTCCTGGAACTTGTCCTTCCTTCAGCTCATCAGTGCTCAGGAGTAGCCTCAGGTGGAATTGTGTGCAAGAAGTCAAGCATTGCTTTTGTATGTAAAAGAAACAAAGCAACTTCTCTCTCCCCCTTTCATTTTGTGATTCCCAATGTGAGGATTGTCTTGAAGTTCCCTAAGTTTTATTTAAAAAAATTCAAAAGGCTAGATAGGCTCTGCTAATGCTTTTCCACATCCTGTAGTCTGTAAATGTTCATTGCAAATCTGGTAACAGTTTGCTCAGTCAAAACAACTGTTTGGTGCTGCGCTGCACATAATGGGGTTTGTATTAACAGCCCTCGGTGTTACCCTGAGCATCTTCTGCCTGCCAGATGATGTGTGTGCAAGATGTGCAAGCGACAGCATGTTTTACACTGGGAATGGGAGTGTAGTGTCCATCTGTACAGCTTCTGGCACACTCTGTGCCTGCTCCTCTGCATGTTCACAGTGTCCCCAGGTGACAGCAAGAAGCCAGTCCAGCACTTGATGTAGCTGTGTGCTCTCATTTGGGACACTGGTAAAAAAGATCATTCATGTCTCAACTTTTGTTGTAAACGACCCTGAAGTTTAAGTTAATCCAAAGAAGTAAAAGGCAACTTGCTTTTGAAAAGAGAGGAAAGTGTACAGTATGTGCTTGTGGACTTCTCAATTACCTCAGCAGGTGTCCTGCCATGTAATTACTAGTGATTAGTGATAACCAGCTGAATAGGTTCAGATCTTTTACTAAGTGGCCTGTAGTATAATAAGGCAGAGTTACTATCCAAAAAAGAAAAAAAGGATGTTCCCTAAACCTCTGGAAATAGAAATGCTGTTAATGGTGTTAAGTGCAGAGAGGTGGTTGTCTGTGTGGGGTGTCACCATCGCCGCTACTTGTGAGGTGTGACCCTGTCAGCATGCTTCACACTGCATCGTTGGAATGTTTTATAAACATTTCTGCAGCCCACTGGAACAGAAGTCCTTAAAAATACCCGGAATTTATCATTCTGTTGTATAACCTAGTTTATTGACTGATGTCTAATAAGTTCTGGTAACGGCAGCAGTGTTTCAAAGCTATGTGTATGGAGTACTGGAAGTTGGCTTTTTCTTGTGTCTCTTAACCCTTCCTTGGAAAAAGCAATAAAACTTCTTTGTCTGTTGCCTGTTAGCATGACAGGAATCCTTTCCTTTGGATAGTGATTTTATAGAAAGTTTGTATGTGTATCACCAAGTCTGGCTTTGAAAAACAACATGTGCAGGAGATACTGACAATATAGTGTGGCATTTTATTTTAAAAATTGGGGAAAGTTGAAGTTACATATTTTTTTAAGAAGTGTTTGAGTAAATAATGGAGGTACTTTTTTAAAAAAAATATTTATATGCCACAGTTTACATAGACATATTTCAGATGGAACATATTCATAGTATCTTCAGATATGGCAATTTCTTTTATTTTCTCCAAGTGGGTGTACAGTAACTCTTCCATCTATTTCCTGTGTTCGGTTACGGGGATCCTACTTTATAAGATTTCTAATGTCTTTGGAATGAATTAGTTTTAAAAAGCTGCAGTTAATTTGGGAATCTTTATTGTAAGTGAACTATTAAATGTCAGAAATGCAGTTTTGGCCTTTTCTGTTGAGTGATCTTAGAGCTCGAGGCTGCTTTCTGTAGAACTTACTGAATTTCTACAAGGAGAGGTACTAAAATTTTGTGAAAGTTGGGCTTGTGCAGTGTTCCCTCTAGAGTGTGAGCTACATCTGAAAAAAAAAAAGTGCATGTCTGCTGATGGCCTGCAAAGGGGAGTGTTTCTTAGATCCAGAACACCATGACTCATGTATATAAGCCTGTAGAGATCTGTGCGGTTGAGAGCCTGTTCTATGTGTCAGTGTTCTCATGGAAGAGTTCAACTCATGGCATTCTTTGATTCTTAATTACTTCTTGTTTCCAGTAATTGAACTGATGCCCTTTTGCACATAGTAAATTTTGCTCATCTTTTAATATAATTCTTTAAAAAAGTACTGTTTCTGTGGTATTGTATTATCTGAATAATCATATTTAACTTTTTTTAAGCAAGGTTACCGTTTCTAATCGTTCTGTTCCTGTGTTTTTTGCTGGTGTGTAATTAAAAAAGAAGTTTTTCTTCACACAGTTATTTAATACATTAGCTGCCTGTAAATATTTCTTGTTAAGTGCTCTGGAATGTGCTGTAGAAGTTGTATTAGATCAGTTTGAACCGTTGTTTGAAAAACATTTTGTTTCGGTTCTTTCTATTAAATTAGAAAAATTACTTTCAATTTGAGTTTCTTTTTTGCACATCTGCATTAGGTGTTGATGAGTTCATGTTTGGCAAAAGACTTCTCTGATGCTTGCAGGCTGGAAGCCCCGTGATGGAATGTAGCTGCAGCAGCTCAGGTGGGACCACCAGAAGCTGCATAATCTGCACCTGCCAGACAGAACATATCGGCGTCTGGTCTCCATCCAGAGTCTGGGCTGGAGGAGCTGGGATTTCGGTAAAATGATTGATCACCTAGTCCATGAAATAAGGTCTTCACTATGGTTTTTGGCGCTGCTGCCATCCTGAAGTTTGGTGAGGCCCTGGAGGAGACGGTTCTGCAGTGTGCAGCTCACGCGTGCCCAGTTTCTGGAGCGGGGATGCTCCCTGGCACCCAGCAGACCTGACTAGCGTGCAGGGGGATGGCTCCGAGGCGTCCTGCCTTCCCCTCGCCCCGTCCCCAAGTGAGTGCTGGGGAAATGAAAAGGGAGCTAAAGGAGCTGAACTTGATTGCTCTGAAACTTGTCACTGTTGAACCCATAGCTGTGTGATGCTCCTCTGCCATCTGTCATGCTCTGCTCTGCTCTGCGTGGTGTTTGCGCGTGCTGCCTGCTGGAGGTGAGGTTCTGACCACGCAGCCAGGCTCAGTGTCTTCCTTTGCCAAGAGATTGGGAGTTCTGGTGTGTCAGGGAACGATCCGTGTGGTAACACGATGGGTGGCCCTGCCCATGCCTGTGGGGTGCGATTTAAAATTGGGGAGCCATGCCAGCAGAAGCAATCTGCTTGGCTGGCCAGTCCACCTCTCGTGGACTCGATAGTGATGTAGGAAGTAAGGTTGGAAGTCTCTAAGGGAAGAGGAGGCGGCTGTTCCTGCATCATCGGTGCTTTTTACATTCAGTGAGCATGCTGTGCACGTGCAATGCTGTTGTGTTGAAGAATTTCACTTGACTTCAGGTCACTCCAGGCTTGCTTTTAACAACTCAGAGTTGGGCCATCACCTCAGTGAGTGGCAACCTGGGTGCTAAGTTTCCGACCTTGTATACTCCCCTATCGCAACTACATAATAGACACAGTCCTCTGGAAATTTTCACTGTGTTCTTCATTTGGTTTGGCTGGAAGTTCCTTTGTCACCTTTGGGTATCACCACTCAGTCTCGGTTCTGCTTTGGATCTTGGATTCTGCTGGTCCCTTTCAGAGGTCACTGTCTCCTCTTCATCCTTTCTAAATTTCCTTATTCTTCTCTTAAACTAAAATTTTTATTGTATTTGTGCATTTACCCTTGTCAGTCCTTCATTTATAACTATCTACTGATTAACTGGGCTGAGGATTAGTTCATCCATGGGAGGGGCTGACACTGAGGCAGTTTAGTATGGCCAGAACTTTGTTTAAACACCTGTGATTACACAGCTGTAAGTACCTTATCATTAATCCTATCCCTACATAATAGTAATTGACTAATTCTAACATCTAACTAATTCTAACCCTCAGGAGCTTGCAATTTAGCTGCAATCCCAAACTAAAAGCAGTGGTATTGCGGCATTTTGTCCAATTGCCCATGAAGGTGTGATTCCTGCACAGGCAGCAGGATAACAGCATCACACACAATGAGCGTGTGAAAAATCCCCCAGTCTGGTAATTGTGTATCCCAAACCTGTTCCTCATATTTTTCTGAAGATGTTGTGTTCCAACAACACTTCTCGACGTGTTCATGAATCTTTCAGTGCAGCACAGGGAATGTTTCTTTGGCTGCTCCCTCCAGCTGATAAATCCATTGTTCTGTGCTGATGTTGCTGCTGGAGCAGTCTCACAACTCACCGTTTCAGAGCTAAAGGCAGAACAGAGTCTAAGTATGTTGGGATAGGACCCAGCTCAGCTGCAGCTGTACAGTTTGGAGGAACTAGTCTGTTTAGTGGTAGATAAAAATGACAGCAGGTCGTCCCAGGCATCAGTATCAGTTCTGAGCTAGCTGACATTCAGACCTGCAAGAAGAAAGTAAAGCGAGCATGCACGTAAGCTAAAATTACCTCTGAGTAATTTTTCTCCAAGCAATGAGAGATCTAGTAACCCAGAATGCCAACCACCTTGAAGGTGTGTTTGTACTCTGATAACCTCTGCAGTCGGGGAGGGCTCTGATCTGAGCGTGTCTGTTGTTCTGTATCGCAGCACTAACTTCAGGCCATAGCTCATGATGAAGTTGGATTTTTCTTACTGTTTGTTTATTCTAAAGTGCTTAGTGACTTCACTAAAGTATGCATTTATTCTGGCTACAGTTTGAGAACAGCAGCATTGACAACAAGCACTCGAATGCACTTCCCTGCCTTTGTAATCTGCAGCAAAGGAACAGATGGTTTGAACCTAAACCATTGCACTTCAGGTGGATTTTGCTGCTACACCAGGTACTACCTGTTTGAGGTGATGCTTGTTCTGCACGTGGCTTGACACACATAGATGTCTGGATGCTCTGCTGACTCTCCAGTCCCCCTGGAGCTGGACTTTGGTGCTTTGCTGGCAGAGGAACAATGGGGAGTTCTCCAGGCAGACGTCTCATTTCTCTTTGCCAGGCACTGCAGCACTGTCTTGCTGTGTCCAGAGCAATCTCAGCCATGCCAGTCCATCTGCTACAGCTTCTGACAGCCCATCTGCTCCATCCCTTTCTGTGGTACTCGCTATGGCTGATGGGTGCCTGGTGAAGACCCCTTACCGAAGAACAAGATGGGGTATGTTATGGTGTGCAGTGGTGTACTGGGGAGTCAGTGGGGTACCTTGCTTCATCCTGGCAGAGATGTTCATCTGCTGACAACCTTATTTTGCCTTGTGTGACTTCAGCGAAACCCATAGCCTTGCTCCCAGGGACAGCTTGCTGTGTCATATGCAGCTCAGCCCCTGCACTCCCCCAGGGCTCCAGTTCTCCCTGCACTGCCAGGGGCCACCCAGCTAAAGAGAGCGCTGAGGTGGTTTGGATGCAGATGTGTCCCTGACTAAATCTGCAGGACAGCTGCCTTCTGAGAGTATCTTTATGTTTTTCTCTGTTGTCTTACCAGAGATAAATGTAGAAGCCTTTCATGGTAGAAGTTACTCTGCAAACATTATGTAGCAGGTGGGTGACAAGTGTCTGTCATGGCTCTGGCAGCTAGAAGTGTTTGGAAATCACAGGTTTTTTTTAAGATTTCCAGCGCCGCAGGGAATACGGGGGTGGCACATGGTGCCGAAGCTGACAGTTTGACACTGGAATCTGCCTGGCAGCAGGGATCTGTTTCAGGTCACTCTCCTGTCAGGAAGGAGTTAGTCTTGAAAGTGGCTGAAAACCCCACTCTTCTGAAATGGTGTTTGGATTAACCTCACTGGCAAACAGACCACTAGCACAGCCATTTGCTCACAGCCCCCTCACCCCTGCAGTGGGATGGGCAAGAGAACTGCAGAAAGGCAAAACTTGTGTGTTGAGATAAAACCAGTTCAACATGACAGAGAAGGAAGATGTTAACAATTTTAATAAAAATACACAGAACAAGTGATGCAGAGCTGAGTTTCTCACCACTTGCTGTCCGATGCCCAGCTAGTTGCTGATCCACGGCTGTTCCCAGCCAACTCCCCCCAGCTTATATACTGAGTGTGACATCATACGGTATGGAACATGCCTTTGGCCGGTCTGGGTCAGCTGTACTGACTGTCCCCCCAGCCCCCAGTGCACCCTGCTTTCACCTCCTCGCTGGCAGGGCCGAGGAAGCCAAGAAGTCCTTACCTGTGACCACTGCTTGGCAATGATCAAAACATCAGCGCACCGTCAGCACTGGTTTCAGGTTAAATCCAGACCACAGCACTGCACCAGCTGCCAGGATGAAAATTAACTCTGTGCCAGCCAAACCGGGACAGAGACGCGTCCAGCGAGGTTCAGCCGTGGGTCTGTGCTGTGGGTCTGAGCAGCGGGCTGGCACTGACTGCAGGACAAAGTGCAAAACACGGAACTGAAGACTGTTTCTGGGACGTGACCTGCGCCTCCCAGCAATCCCAAATGTAAGTAATTTGTCTGCTCCGTTGGGCCCCGCGTGTTTCCAAAGGGGAAGTCCTGACAGGGGACCTGCTCTGCAGGGACCGTGCTCAGCTATGAATTCTGCTTTCTCACTGCGGACAGTCTGCTGAGCTGAGGCTTCGTTGGCGCGGTACCACGGGGACGATGCACGTCCTGGAGAGAGCCACAGCCCTGCACACAGGGGCAGCTGTAAATCACACTTGTAAACAAGCCCCTCGTTCTTTTGGTCTCAGAGTGGCTGTGTCACCAGAGGGTGCTCGTACACCGCCGGCTGCGCTGGAGCAAGTCCTGTTGTGTTGGGAAGACATTCTGGGCCAAGGCTGATGGGTGGGTGCGAGGTACCTGCGGGAGTGGAGGGTGGGCGACCTTAGGCGCTGCCTGGCACCCAGGGCCGATGTGGGGCGTAGTGGGAGAACCTTCGACCTCACGCGTGTCTCTCCCTCTCAGCCTTATGGCGCTGCCCTCCCTGCCTGGACCTGCGAGCAGGGAGCAGACGGGGATGCTGACACGGCCTGTGGGGAGAGTTGGGCATAACCGCACTGGGCAGAGCTGGGAAGGTACAGTGAGCTGTCTGTGGAGGAGAAGACACGTGAGAACAGCCTCAGCTTGCAGCCTGCCTCGTCTGCCCCTGCCACCATTGTGACCACAAGGCAGGAGCTCCTGCAGTGGCAATCAGGTTTGTTCCTGCCTCCGGCAATCGCTGTGAGCACCTCTGGGGCAAACCATGAAGAACAGCGGGTGTTTTGTTTGAGTGTGACATTGGCACTGGGTGCTCTCTGCACTCCTGAAACCTGCCCAGGAAGGAGATTGCTCCTCAGTTGTTTTTTGTTGCTAAAAGTTGCATCTCAGGGTACTTTTCATGAGCAGAGTGAGTACCTGAGCCAGGAGTCCCTGCCACAGATGGGGAGCACTGTGTGCTCCCAAAAAGATATGAGGTCTGAGCGTCACCAATGGGCAGGAGCAGTGTTTAATCCGGAAAGGCAGGCAGCACCAAAATGGGCAATACTGAGGCATTTCAGCCATTCCTGCAGTAGGCAGCTGGAGGAGCTGCCCAGGGCTGTAGAAGAGCTGTGTGTGGTCTGTGTCTCCTGCTGGAGCTGCAGTATGTTCCAGGTTTCACCACCCTTGTGCAATGCTCTCCATCCCTCTGGAAAACACGATTATTAGAATGTGTGTTGTCAGCATCAATGCTCCGCTTTGTTATTTGGAAGTTTTCCTGCCCCAGCTCAGTGTCCAGAGCTACACGATGAGCTTTGTTAACTCTACAGTTTCTCAGTTCCCTTTCACAGTGAGGGATCTGGTACTCGGTGGGCTGCTGGCTCGTGGGGCAGCTGCGGATATGTCAAACCAATTTAACCTTCTGCCTGATTCTCCCCCAGATACATGCAAGACCCTGTGTCCTTCTAGTGTCTGAGCAGAACAGAAATGTGTCAGCCCACCACTGCTGCTGGCTGTTGGGAATTAAATTCTGTGTGTAGGAGCCTCTCCCCTTCCTGCCTTTACTGCACAATGAGCGCAGTGGCCACTTCAGGGAGAAGGCTTTCTGGTGCACGTGCCTGAGACGTGATCAATGGGGGCTGTATTCATGGGTACTCTAAGTTGACAGAGCTTCACCAAAGTGAGTGGAAGACCTATATCCTTGTTAGCTTGATGAGCTGCTGCTTTTTTAAAACTGAACAATGTTTGTTCCCATGTTCTGATACTTGGTGCAGAGCTGACTTGTGCAGCGCAACCCCGGCCCGGGCTCTGGCAGGGCAGTTGTGAGGGCCAGACATGGCTGTGGCCGGGACCCCAGCACCCTGGGAGCACCTGCCTCCCACCTGGGAGCAGGAGCTGCAGGCTTTGGATTGGTGTGTGGGCACATCTGCCAGTGAGCAAGGTTATGCCCTTGGGCAACACTCAGCTCTGGTGATGAAGGACACTTCTCTGGCTGAGACCAGTCGTAGGAGGATGTTTGACTATTATCTAATAGCAGACCTACTAAGTAAACAACTTTTTGCCAGTGCTAATGGATCTGTGTCCTTGCCTCTTGTCATTTTAGAGCCCTGGGAAATAATGTTATCAGCAGGTAAATAGATTTTAGAAAGCCACCAGCCCAGTGAAATCCTTGGGCCCTGTGATTTGATGCTGGCAGGATCAGCAATGAGGCTGACACAATCCCCTTCCTTGCCGTTTCCCCAGGCTGGGACCTCAGGCAGTGGTGGGCTACAAACCCTCAGCCTGATGAGAGCAGCCTGCTGCATAGCCCGCCTGCCCTTCCCATGGGCAGCTGACAAGGACGTCCTTATTCCAAACTGCACGACCAGCTGCTCCTCTTTTGGGGGGCTGTGAAGCTGTGAGAAAGCAGTGGCAGCAGAGACCAACGGCTTGGGCAAGTCCCACGTGCTGCATGGTGAATGTTTCTCTATGAGGATCCTTGGGAATGGAAATGATTGCCAGCATGTGTGTCACTTAGGATTAACTCTTCTGTCCCTTGCAAGGGGATGATTAAGTGGTAAAGTGATTGGCAAGGGTTTTCTTTCTTCTGTTTTTACAAGTAGGAGTATTGCAAATGCCACTTTGTGCTCCCAGGAAAGATCCTTGTAGAGGATGCTCTGAAGGTAAGCTGTATGTATATCAGTGGTCTGTGCTGCAGATCTATGTCTCCAGCCAGAAAACTCACTTGGTGGGTCTTGGCATCACTGTCCAGCATGTGTTGGGACTGTCTGTGCTGCAGCAGGACCCCCACCCCACCACAGTGTCCCTGAGGCTGATCCAGCAGGTTCATCAAAGAGAGCTTGGGCTTCCTTTTGCGAGTTCATTTCCCCTGAAATAAAAGCACTACAGTGCTTTCTCTCAGAGGCACCCTTGTGCACCATTGTTTTTGTTTTCTCTGTTACAGAAATACTGCTATTTTTATTGCTTGTATTTCCACTGGGAGGGATAAAAATAGCTAGAATAGGGCAAATGCTTTGTGAGCACACTCTGTGTGTGTGTGTGTGTGTGTGTGTGTGTATGTGTGTGGCTTAATCCTTCCAGCAGCTGCGTGCCAGGCAGCAGCCACGGTTTCGGCTTCAAAGTGCCACAGAAGTGTGCCTGAGCCGAGGGCAGATGACGACTGATGGTTGCGAATGAGCTGGAGGAGGTGAAATCGGCTCAGTTGCAGCCTAACGCTCCTTCCTGTTGGACCTTGCCTTGGGCCACAGGATTTGCTGCCATCATCTTCCTGAAATGTAGGGCCCGCAAGCCTGGGTTGTCAAGCTGATATGGGGTCAGCAGTGCCTTGTGGCCACGTGTGTCACTGCGACTGTGGCATGAGGCTTGTGCCTCGCACAGCCGCTTTCGCCTGGTGCAGCCAAAGTGTAAGGTACCCCAGCAAGGGCCCTGAGCTCTCCCTTCCTTAATTCCAGACTGAGCCCTGTGCTAAACAGAGCTGCTTGGGGAACAGCAGCTCGGCGTTACTTAGCTAATGGCTTTGGGGCATGGCTGATGGCTGCAATGCTCACAACACACCTGATACAATCGCATCTGATGTCTCTCAGCCATCTGATGCTGCTGGAGCAGAAATGGCTTTTGAGAGCTTACAGCCCTGCCAACTCATTTCCTGACTGTTCACCTTGAGGATACACAAAGATTCCTGGCCAGTACAATGCGTTTCAGACGTCCCATCACCAGAAAACAATTTTTCATGGTGGCCTTTGCGGCACTGTGACCAGCAGAAATGCAAAGCTCTGGCTGCTCCACACACTCCCGGGGGAGGGGGGTGCAGGGGGTGGGGGGTGCTCTGTGCTGCACACAGTCCAGGGCAGATTTAATGCTCGGAGCACGGGTTGTCTAAATATTTTTCATAAACTTAGTTTGAAGTCAATTCTTGCTAGCAGTGTTGGATTTAAACTAGCCCTTAAAGCGCCGTCTCCATTGTGACAGTGGTAATCTCCTCTCCTCTGTGCACACAGAGATAAGGTGGGGATGTTGGTTTTGCTGGCTGCTTGCATGCGTATCAAAGTCCTGCATGAAGGTGCAGGGCGACGTGTTAGGTGTGTATGCAGATGGCACATGTTGCCCAAGCCTAGCATTTATTCAAGCAGCCGTGGGATTAGCTACAGATGTGGCCTTTCCTATTTAACTCTTAGCTCTGCCTCTCTAGATGTAACCTCAGACTGCTGGGCAGAGGGAAGATAAATGCTACCCTGAGAGGAAGGCATGCTGCGCTTTCCTAAATGCCATATGAGTGCTGCTGGAGGGAAAAGCTTGACAGACAGGGGAGGTCCAAAATGCCAGGGTGGGTGCAGGCGAGACAAAACTGCTGAGCCCCATCAGAGGTTGGCAGCTCTGCCTGGATCCCTGGGAGCATGGAGGCTCTTGTCTCTGCTCCTTTTTGCAAGGTGAGAACGCAGCTTAGGGCACAAGTTCAGTCAGCAGTGAACTGTGACGAGGATGCTCTGCAGCAGTCTTGTGCATATGTTCGGGGATTGGGCCCTGCACCCTTTGCAGCATGGCCAGGGAGGGGGCGCCTGGGGAGAGGGCTGACTCCCCTGGAGCTGTCCCAGCTCTGGTCTGCCTGGCAAAGCGGGGTGTTTCCAGAGTGAGAGGAGAGGTGCAATCTCATATCCCAGTAGCATTATGTGTGTGTACGGGGGATGTGGCTGGGGAGAGTCCTTGGAGAAGCAGCATTTGGTCTTTCAGAGGTGGCAGCTGCTACCTGGCTGGTTGTCAGCCGTTTGTGTTGGACAATGAACAGCACATGTGACATAATTTCAAAGTTACCAGGTGCAAAAGTGTCTGGGTTTGTGTTCTGAAGAAATATTTGTTGAGAATATGGACATTAACACCAGAGTCTCCTGTTACCCAGCAAGCCTGGAATGTACTGATAAGTAAAAGAAAGTGAATGATTGGTCTGAGATGATGTTAGTTTTAAAAGTAAAAAGTTCTTGGTATTGCCTTTGAAGTAAAATCAGTTTTTTTCCAAATAATGTAATTATATTATTGATTTCTGTATTACAATTGGACATTAGCCTTTTTCAAAGGTTTGATGGTGGCTGTGGGGCTTTTCTGTCTGTTGAAATCTCTTTAAGGTAGATTTGGATTTCAGCTGCAGTACTTGACCAATGTATTCTGGGAATCCCTCTCTTGGTGCCAGTTTTGGTGGCTCAGGCAAAAACTGTTGCTGTGCTGGGGTGATAATGGTGATGGTATCATGACCCAGGGTCTCACCAGCATCCCCCGGGGTCTTGCTGCACTTTGGTTTTCGCAGCCCAAGCCATGGTGCCAGGGAGGAGGCAATGAGAGGAGGAGCAGGAAGGAGGTGCTGCTTCCTCTCTAGCTCCTTCCGTGCCCACAGCAGCGCTGGCTGATGCGGGCTGATTGCCGGTGGCACTTTGGAAGCAGCTCTGGAGCGTGCCGAGGCTGGCTGCTTGTGTAGCTTACATCTTGCAGTGATGCAGCAGGCAAGAATGCTCCCCTTGCAAACACCTCGGAGGCTGTGATGAGCATGCTGGACTTAGTCCTTGCTTTTTAAATCATTGGCTCCTGTCTTGGGGCTGGCTCCCAGCCCTGGGATGCTTTGTTGCTTGTGAACTGCTGGTGGTCCCTTGGCACAGGAGCTTTTTGTATATCCTGATGCCCATGGCCTCCACTGAGCTGCCAGCACAGGGTGTGTTCAACCCAGTGATACTCACTCCACTGCTTTGGTGAAGTAAATTGGGTAATTATTTTTTTTTGGGGGGTGGGGGGAAATATTGGTGGTGTCACAGTAACAAATGTAAACGTGATGGCTACTTGGGGATGCTTCAGTGCTCTTTGCTATGTGATCCTAGTTTGGGATGGTCTGGTACTGAACTCCTGCTGAAGCAAAACCACCAAGAACTCCTCTGTATTTCAGGACACCCCAGAGGTGGCAGCTGGGCGGGCCCTGCCCCTGATAATGATGTATGGACCCCAGTCAGGGAGGGAAAAGCCCTCTTGTAAGGGCTGTGCAGCCTATGAAGGGATGCAGTGCCACAAATAGGGAAAGACAGAGGCTGGAGGTGTCAGTGATGGGGACAGTTGGCTCTAAAGGCAGGTTTGGGGCATAATTTCCATTTCAAGTGTCTTGAAAAGCAAAACGGGTGTGTAGCTCTAGTGAGTGTGTCATATAAATGTAATGTACCTGAGCTGGAGCTCCTGGCAAATTGCTGGTTTAGCTTCCAGCCTCGACAATGTCTACTGAGTAAACGGAGAGCGTTGCGGCTGCGATGCTGCCAGCACGCAGCTGGTGATGTTGGTGTTTGCTTGCACGGGGTAAATGCTTTCTGAAATGCTTCCTAATCTGCAGGCATGCTCACACTGTTTGCAGCTGAAGGTTATGCAGCACTGACCGGGAGGTGGTAGTGTCTAATTAAAAGTGTCTCTCTGTGACCAGGTTGGATAGTGCTGCCTTAATAAATGACTTCATGCCTGTTGCCATGACAACAGAAGTTTTTGGAAGGAGAAGTGCTTAGCAGGCAAGTTGCTCTTGCCAGAGGCTGCCATGATGGATGCAGTGCTGGGGCAGGCAATGTCAGGCAGCCAGAGCCGGGGATAGTGTGACCGAGGGGTCCGGTGTGCAGGGTGTTGGGCACATGCACCTCAGTGCCTGCTCAGCCCCTCTGTGTGGGCAAGCATGTCACCAGCCCAACGGTGTGTGGCATCCAGCCAGTGAGGGGGTCAGGGGTGCTGCTGAGAGGAGCTGGCAGCCCCCAGCAGAGCTGCATCGAGGCGGGAGGGCACCTGGGTTGTGCCAAGCTGCAGGACCATGCTGGGCAGTGCCAGCTCCCCAGTGCCCAGCTGCTGTTGCTCCCAGAAGCGGGCAGGGACCCCACAAGAGGAGACAGCTTCAGGACACCTGGGATGGACCCTGGTGTCCCCAGCCTGGTGGTCAGACACAGAGCTCCCAGGAGGTCTGCTGCCTCGCAGGAGCCTGGGTGGCTGGGCTGGGGCTGCCAGAGGGCCTGGGGAGCCTCCCGCTGCGCTGGGTGCTCCTGTAGCTCCTGGGAATCGTGCAGTGTGAGGGCTCCAAGTGCATCGGCAAGTAATTAACAGGACAGATAAACACAGTGGAGTGAAGCTGAACGTACTCGTGATGCGGGGCTGAGGGACTTGTGTAGCTTTAGCCCTGGCTCTCCATTATGCTCATTATATCTGTACTAGCTTCTCTGCTCCAGAAGCTGCAAGAAATCATCCTGCTGTATGTAATGTTAATTGCCTGTTACACAATTGCTTCTTTTCCCATGCCTGTCAGATATATTCTCTGTTCAAAAGTGCAGCTCTGTCATGTGGCATGGCCTGTCTGCTAAATTACAATAAGAATAAAAAAAATACTGCAGGAAATAATAATTAAAAAGTCCAATTATGAAATACAATGGCATCCTCAATCTCTGTTGCCATCTGCAGCCTGTTGTGCTAGAACCAGTGAAAACAAATCAATAAAACCTGCTGCTTTTCTTCTGTTGCCTTTGGCAGTTGTAAGTAGTTTGTGCAGTGGTCGTGGGAGCACCCTCTGGTCTGATGATGTGCTGTCCTCAGCCAGACGATTTCAGCGTTCACTTTCTTTGCAGAATTGCTCTGGGGCTGGGATTTGAAACTGCACCTGGAGAACGGAGGCAGGGCAGCAATGAAAGTGTTAAAAGGAATTATCTGGGCTGCAGCTTTAACAGCGTGGTATGGAGGGCACGAAAATGAATTTGGTAGGAGGTTCTTTGTCGGGAACACGCCTCGGCTGTAAACAGATATCTGATCTCAGAGGCAATAAGGCATCAGGAGCACTGGCAGGACTGCAGCAGGCTGTGGCTCCCGACCCGGCTCGCCCCCCGGTCTGAATGCTCAGGAGGGTTTGTAGAGCTGGAGCACTGCCTGGCACTGGGTGTCCCTTTGGGTACCGCCAGGCCAAAGGTGGAACCGGTGTGGATCTGTTTGTGTGATCAAAAATAAACAGACCCTCTTTTCCCAGTCTGACTTTCTTAGACAGCGGAGGGGGATAGTGGAGGATGCGGTGTGGGAGATGAGTGGTACCAAGGATGACAGCCGTTGTCAGAAGGCAGTCCGCATTGTCACCGAGCTGTGCCGGAAGAAAAGCCTGCCTAGCTTGGACCTGGACACTTGCAGGGAATTCCTCCTGCTGCCTTCCGACCAGAGCCTGATCATCTCTGAGCCAGGTACAGTACTCTGGTCCTGTCTGCTTAAGCAGTGCCTGTGGCTGCCCACAGCCAGAGGCAGGCAGGAGGACTCTGGCATGGGCAGGGAGATGTGCGCAAGTCCCGGGTAGGCTCGGGGGATCGGTCTCTGCGCGCATCACTGTGTGGCTGTGTTCCTGTACATGTATTCCACTGTGAAGCTTTGGGTGCAAGTGCTGCCTCACCTGTTGATGCGAAACAGTGTGGCCTGATGGGGAGAGCAGCACGGAGGGGCGGGCAGGGCGCTGCATGCTAGTAAAGTATAAAAACAAGACTCCTGTCTTTCACAGAGCAAAAAAGAGTAAAAAGCCCTTTTAAGTAACTGAGGTGACAGGAACCAATTGCTGTTACTCCAGTTTGGGAAAAGGGAGGACTTGCATAGATTTTTGTTCATCGGTAAGGGATCTTAATGGACTTCCCTGTCTTTGTTTTACTATCCCGAAGAACTGCCTGAAGTTGTTCCACCTTATCTTGCAGAGCTAGGGAGACACTGGCATGTCAGCAATGAGCCAAGAGCCAGCAGACCACTCTAAGGGCAAAGGGGCATCTCTTTATCAGACAGCGGTTGGGTTTCTGTGTGCTGCTGCTCACAGCTGCTTGTTCCAGAGAGGTTGTCTTCTGCTTTGACTTCAGAAGACCTTGGCAGGGGGAGCTTACATCCCAGGCTCGCACGCTGAGGGGCAAAGCCAGAATCCCATGCTTTTTAGGATGGTTGATGACACAGTTGATAAGCTGTTTGTGTATTAGAACATTTGCATAGAGTGCTTGCTGCTTTTTTTCTTTAAGGTTTCTGTAGGCAATGCTCTGCCAACCTAGCCTGATTCCACAGCCTAAGTATCCAGAAACTTTTCTTCTCTCCACCTTTGCACAGCACAGTGCTTCAGTTCCTCCTGCCCCTCTGCCAGCGTCTTACGTGGGATGTGACCAGCATGCAGGACACGTGCAGCTCTCAGGCTTCTCTGGGTTTCTGCTGCCCCTTTGCTTGCCATGGTGCTTCCACTGTGTGCAGCCTAACACCTTCAGTTCCCATCACACTCTGCTTGCAAGGTGTCTGTCATCTGGCAATGCCTTTGTACCTGCTTGTTCCAAAGGCCTCTTACCACACTACTGCATTGCTTCCAGTGCAGATGTTTCCTCTGTTGCAAATAACTTATCTGCATCGCTCCATAATTTTCTACCTGGGTTGCAAAATAAATGTTTTCTGTCTCTGTGCAGCAGAAATACCTGTACAGATCTTATCCTGTCCACCCTAATGTGACCAATAGTTGCCTGGTGTTAGTGCAGCCTGTTCAGGGCTGTGTTTCCAGGTCATATCACATCACATCACATATGCCTTTAATATCTCACGTGTTTGTCTGCTGTGATCTCTGGTTTAAGCGCCGGCCTCTACCCCAGTGCCCTGGGCAAGTCATGCCGGGCTGACTGGCTGCAGTGGGTGCATTAACAGCTATTACTGTTGTCTACACTCCGCATGACTGCGCCCATTTTTATGTCTAGACAGCACTAAGGACATGGTTCGGGCCCAACGGGTGCTAAAAAACTCTCAAATGCCTGGATGTAAAGCTGCTCCAGCAAGGGAAGCACAGCTGCCTGCATTGTGTTAACTAATGGAATGGATGGGGCAGTGAGATGCCATTCGTGTTAGTGTCTGGGTGTTTAATGCTCTGCATTTGTGCTTTGTCCATTTTATACTGCAGACTCGTGTTAAGCTAATTTGCTATCAGCACCTGGCTTCCTGCATTCAGAACTGCCGAGTCCTTCCTCATAAAGATCCCTACATGAAAAGTGAGGCTGTGCACAGCTGAGCAGTGACAGGGCTTTGAGGCGGGTGCCGTGTGGGTACTGGCAGGAGTCAGAGCAGGAGTCTTGGGTCCCACCAAGCGTGCCCGGGCTGGATGACACGGCCCCGGCACCCTGGGTGCCAAGGCTGCAGGTGTGAAACTGGCCCTATATGTCATCATCATGTGAGGTCAGCAGCTTCTCTCAGTTTGTTACCTCTAATAGCTAAATTGGCTTGGCTTGCCGAGTATCTTGATGAAGTTCACATCACTTACGATCAGGCAGATGAAAGCACTCCAGTGCTGTGCAAACTGGGAGCCAGGGCTGCTTCTGCACAGCTCTGCTTGTCCTTAGTCCCAGGGAGGTGGTTTGGGTCTTTCTGATGTTTCAGCTATGGATGAAGAGCAGTATCTTCTGGGGATGCTGTGGAGTAGCAAGGAAATTATCCAGGTATCACTAGCCTTTTTGAACTGTATTTGACAGTGTCAAAAACCCTGAGAATATAAAAATATTACTGAGTAGTTTATGTAAGAATCTGCCACAATATGGTGTTATGCAGTGACTTATTTTTTTAAACCATTTTGTGCTGAACATGGAAAGTGCTACTGTGCATAAAGTAAGTGCTCCTCTGCTCTCTGTACTTTGGGTTATGCAATAGCTGATGCTTCTACTTAAGTCAAAAAGAAATATAGCTGCAGTGTTTCTCCAGCGTGCTGTACATTGCTGTACACCCAACAAAGGAGCATTGCAGGCTGCCGCTGCTGGCGAGTAACCCGGCAGCTAAGTATGTCAGAAAAATAAGGTACTTGGGTGAGGAAGGTTTTGGTGTGGATGCGTCAGTGGATATACGAGGGCGAGCGTTTGCCTGCAGTTTGGCCTGTGGCGGTGCCAGGAATAGAACTGATCTCTTGGCTGTGGGCCCTGAGATCGAGCAAGATGCAGCATCCTTTTGTTGTGCCTATCTAAAATCCTCCCCCGTAGCTCCCTCCATCTGATCGCTCTCTTCCCTGCCAGTCCTCAGCTGTTGTGCAGCGACACGGCGAGCGTGACTAGTACACAGGCATAAGCTGAAGACAGTGGAAATGCCTGTGATGTAGGGACAGCGTTTACCACAGCGGTGATGTGCCTTCGATAAATGGATGCATCGTTTCTCTGCCCCAGAGGTGCAGCAAGCGCCCTAGGACATAGCTCTGAGACAATCTGTGGACAAGCCCTGCTGAAGTGCCAGGTACTTGGCTGACAACGCAGGGGAGCCTGTGCTGCCATCGGCACACTGCACTGGGCACAGCTGGCTGCCCCAAGACACCTGCCCCTCTGCACACAGGACTGGAGCTGCTGGTGGGAGAGCAACAGGCCCCAGGTCTGTGGGAAACAGGGAGCCTAATCCTGCTCTCCAGGGCTCCAGCGGTGGAGCAAGCTCTCCCCTGAGTGCTCCTGCCTGGAACTGGTCCCAGGGAAGGCGACACCCACAGTCCTTCCTGCAGGCAGCTCGCTCCAGGCTGTCAGCATCGCTGGGTACCCAGCAGCACATCATGCCCCACACTCTCTCACCGGCACGCAGCGTGCTCATCCACATGGTCGGGTGCTGCTCAGTTTGGACTGAGCTGTGTTGCAACTCCCAGTGTTTGCCTGAACCAGGTCCTGCTCACCACAGGCATGCAGGGAGGTCGTGCCAGGCAGGGGATGGCACAGAAGGTGGGAGCTTGCCTCCTTGAAGAGATTTAGAAACAGTGTGGTCCTTCTGTGAAAGGAATGCGCAGAGCTGGTGGAGTGTGGCTGGAGACTCTGGCTCGTGATGCTTGCTGACTGCAAAGGATGATCCATGGGTACAGGACGGGATTTGCACCAGGATCAGAGCACAGCCACGAGCAAACCCCTGGGTTTGATGTCTAGCTCCAGCACTACCACGTTGCGACTTTCTTTAAATAACGTGCTGGGGGGTTTGCCTCAGTGTGTCCGTGTGTAAAAAGCTTCACCACCCCATAGAACTAGTGCAGGGTAGAAGGGATGACATGCAGAAGGGTCACCCAGCAAGCTGCCATGGGACTGTGCGCTCAGCAGTCCCTGTGTTGCCCCTTAAACCCTTCCACGCTCACGATTCACACCAGCAATGCAGGATGTAAAGCTGAATGGAGAGTAAGAAAATGGACAGCTGGGGAAAATGCAAAACCAGAAGAGACTTTACAGTGATTTTTGTGTCCTAGCAGGCTGTGTGAGCTGTCCTGTGCTCTAACCCCACAGTAATTCAGAGCACATTTAGTGTTTGCCCTTTGTGTGAACTGTTCTTTTTAAACTTCATGGTGCAGGCAGTACATCTTGTACAGCTCTGAACACCCTCCTGGCCCTTCGTAAACACTATTAAAATGTTGAACCCACAAGTGCATAAGCGTTCTTGCCACAGGCAGAAAAAGGGGTGAATTTTTTGTGCAATAGGGGGTTTTTTTCCATTGCAGGAATGTTGATGGGGGAAGATCACTTTTATATGGAGAAATTGCTTCTGGACTCTTTTTCTTGGGAAGAAAAAAAAAACAACCAAGCCCAAAAATCCCTTGGCAGGATACTTTGACTAATGGCAAAATTGCTGACATGCCCCTTCACTGGCACAGGATACCAGCAGCCACTACCTATGACAAACGGGCAAGGCATTGAGTTTACTTCCCAGCTGTAACAACACACCTTTCCGAATCACCACCCAAGTGTATTTTAAGTAAATATATCAGTAAATATGTTTAAAACCCCCCAGGCACGGTTAATACTGCATTTCCAGGGGCCAGGCAGGTGAGGAGTAGCACCCTGGGGCAGAGATGGTTCTTATTGCAGAGTAAGGCACTTGCAAAATGGATCTTGCCTTCCTCTGCGAGTGGAAAAGATCCAGGCAGAGCTGTTTGCAGCTCTTTAGCCCAACTGAAAAGGTTTGTGCTCCGACCCTGAAGGTGTCAGGTTCAAACCTTGCTACCTTGTGAAACTGTATTAAAATAAGGTTAAAACCAGCAGCATAAGTCTGGGGAGGATGGGTTCCACGGTCTATGCACACGTGTCTCTGCTTAGGTATTGTGTGGATCTGTGACTCTACAGCTGCCTCTGGCTACGCACTGTGATGGTCCCAGTAAATAAAAGGCACCTACGGAGCTGCGTGGAGCCTGTATCTTCAGGAGCTTCCGAAGTACCTCTCTGCATAGACGCAGGTTTGCATCTGCCTAATTGCTGTCGGTTGACTCACTCCTGAGGCAGCGCAGGGAGGCTGATCGTGTTTGTAGGTTTCTTTGCAGACCTCGGAGCCCGTTCCAGTGCAGCTGCAGTAGCCTCATGCCTAGTCAGGGATCAGCATCTAAAACTCCATAGAAACAGGCAGCCAGATTGCAGCTGGTGTTAATTGAGTGTGTGAGCAGGCTGAGGACAGGGACCAGGACTGAGCTGAGGAGCAGATACCTCTTTGGTAAGTCCACATTTCTGAAGTTACTTTGCTCATTTTCTACCTTTTTCATACGATGGAGCCTTTTTTTCCTTAACAAACATTTTGCTTCAGCAGTTTCTGTCTTTGCTGTTGAAACATTTTCTTCTGGTTTCAGTATTCTCCCTGCGTTTCACTGAAACCCAGCATGTGCTTTTAGCCAGTTCAAATCAGGGCATAGCCTGACTCTCATCTTCCCCATTGTTTTGTGGATGACTCTGAGAAGCTGGTATTTCTGTGTTTGCAGGTATTTGTTGCTTGGCATCTTTGCTGTGCTGAAGTCATGCCAGTGCAATGTGCACAGCCTGCTGCACGTACCGTGCATTCACTAACAATCCTATGTGTGCATCCACTGCTCAGAGATAAAAACAGAATGATAACTGGATCTGGGGTCTGATACAATTTTTCATTTAACTATAGTTTCAACTCTCCTTGTTTTTCTTCAACTATCCTGTTTCTTCTTGCTGTTCACGTTTCCAGGTACAATCGTGTGTTCTTCTTTAGGACCCCAGGTTTCCATCTCATGTCAGTCAGGCAGCTCTTTCTATCTTTAATATTTATTATTTCATTATCAAATACAACAATATGTGTTTTTCCTTTCTATCTGTGTATTGTAAAATCAGGAAGCTTGTCTGTAACAGCCCTTATTGTTTCAATCCAGTGGCCTCACTAACAACTGTCACTTACCCTGGCAATTGTTTGGGAGAGATGTGTTTTGTCTCTCTGCCACACACTGTCTTTAATTATACTTGTACATTGCAAAATGGCATCCTAGAGGGGCAGAGAAGGGATGTTTTGAGTGACTGTACATTAACTGCATATTTTCCATGTCTATGGAAAAAAGAAAGTTATCTTGCAGGCTGTCTTGTGTGTCATGAAGCTGTAGATGCTAATTAAGGCCACCTTTATATTTAGCTCAGTTTACTATGCTGTAGCAGGTTAGTGTTTGACAACATGATGGGAGACTGTGCAGTGAAGGCAGGGCACCAGAAACTCTGCTCATACAAGCCCTTTCAAAGGGCTTTCAATTGCTAAGATGCACAGTCCTACAGTGTTTGGTTCCATGGAATAAATAACAACCGCCCAGAAATCCTGGCATGCCCGTGCCTCTGGGAATGTAGGCATTGCTCTGATTTTCTATGCACGTTTGTAACTGCTGCAAAGAAATGCATGTGCTCTCGTAACAGCGGTGTCAGGTGAGTACAGAGAGCACCTCCTTCATTGCATTCTTTCCGTACGCAGCGCTTCATCTCCTGGGTGTCTGCAAGCGTTTTCTCAGTTATTTGAGCTCAGCTTATCTCTGGTCATGATGTTCATGAGCTGCATGGCACAGAGTGGTCCGAGTCACAGGAGAAGGGAAGAAGGAATCTCAGAGCCCGTTTAATAAATCTGTAGGATCAGGCAGTCCAGCCTGTGTGCATGACTGCTGAGCAGTACCTCTGAGGGTTAAAGATCTCTGTCGTGGTTACAAGCTAGTGGAAGCAGCAGTGATCTGCAGGAGCAGAGCCATTCAGGGAGGACATTCCCTGTCATTCATCGCAGCCTGAACAAAGAAACCCACTTCTTATACCTCTTGTGCTCCCAGGGCAGCGCGGTGTCCCTGCACCAGGCAGCGGGTCCCATGCAGGTACACAGGTATGCAGCTGGGGGATCCCTCCTGGCTGCCCTGTGTTCTGCACAGACCCTGCTTCAAACGAGCTGGTCCTGGTTGGCCACGCAGACCGGTCTTTGGTGTGCCAGGTGGTGTAAGCATGACAGGTTGAGTGAGAGAAAGGGGGCATGGCTTGGGCTTGCATGGCCATACTGCATCTAGATGGCTTTAATGGGCAACTGCATCTCTTGAGGATGCAGACCTATGTGTGCGCAGCATCCAGCCTCTCTGGCACCCAGAACCAGGGGAGTTCTGGATGAATCCTCTACTTCTTGCTTTGGGTCTGCTGTGGGGCAGGTCTGGGCAATAGAACTCCGGGCATGCTGTCACCAGTCAGGACCCCCCTTGCACTTGTGGGGACTGTGTCCCTGGATGGGGACACTTTGCCAAAGGAAAGCCTGCGGAAAGCCTTCAGGCCACCTTGCCCCATGCTTGGGACCTTCTGCTCTCCCTCAGCTGAGCTTTGCTTTTTCGGGTCCTCAGACCGTGTCCCCTCACCCCAGCCCAGAGCGCAGCCTTGTAGATGTCTGCCACTCAGATCAGCCTTGCAGCAGGGTTCACCCTCCGAGGCTGCAGGCTGGGATGCAGACAGACCCCAGTTCTGCTCCCAGTGAAGCCTTACCCTCAGATCTTTTCAAGGGAGCTTAATTTTAGGGGTTTTTTTTTTTTGAACCAAAACGGAGGCAGAGAGAGACCTGCAGGGAAACATTTTCCCCAAACCGAATCTTGGCATAGAAGTTGAAGACAGCAGGTCTGTCACAGCGAGCCTGACACTGAAGTGCTGCTGACCACGGTCTCACAGCAGTCATGGCTTTGGCCACATTTCTGAAGGGAAAGTCTAAGGCCCAGGGTCTTTGGTCACTTAAGGGAGACAGAGCGACAGTGAGAAGCTTTTGCATTTTTTGTTTGCATCACATCTTGAAATGCCATGGTATTTCCATGTCCTAGAAGGGTCTGTGTTACGATCCTCTGCCAGGCTCTGCTCAGCATCAGCAGGTCTGGACAGAGACCTCCCCGTGTCGAACAGCCTCAGCAAGGCTTCCCTGGCACATCGGCAGTGCTCAGCTCAGGTCCTCTATGCATGGGGCCATGCCAGGGGAGGACGGTGATGCTCTGTGTCAGATATTTAAGCTCAGCCCAGGGACACCATGTGTGTTCAGCACTGCCGAGTCATTTACAGATGTTGCTACAGCATATTGTGATAAAATGTCATGGGTTTAGCACACAGATATGTACTATAATTATATGCAGTGTGGCTTATAATAGTTCATTAGATTGTCATCAGTTAGGCATAAAGCAATGACAACTCTTACTATCTCATTTATAATACTCTAGAGAACAGCGATTAAGACACAAAGCGACCTAAATCACTAGGGGAATGTTTTCTTTGGTTTGGAACTTTTTTCTTTTTTTTTTTTGTGTCACTTTTGATAACAGAAATGCTGCATTGCTGACAGCTCAACATTCCCCTTCTTCTTGCACATGCCAGCGAAAGTTTGAGTAACAAATGTGCCTCTAATGCAGCCTGGAGTGAAAGTCTGAATTGGCAGGCAGTCAATAACCACCCAACACCAGGACAGTCGGTCTGCAGAAGCCTTTGAGCTGTCTCCTCTGGATGTTCTCCTCTATCCCTACCATGTTCTCTCTGTTCAGCACGCGTGTCAGTGCACACCATCTGGCACGAGGGTCCCTCCTGAGGGACCGTGCCGCGGGGTGCAGCAGCGATGAGGACCACACACACTGCCCTCCCTGAGGGAGCCAGCAGCTCGCAGCCCTCCCGCCTACATGCCTGCTTCCCCCCAGCCAAGGCATAGCAGGAGCTTCAGCTCCAGCCTGGATATGTGAGTAAAAGTAACACCAGCTCTCTTTCCTTCTTGGAGGCTAACCCCCCCACAATGTAGGGGGCTGCTCAGGGAGTGCCCCAGGACCCTGTCGTCTTGCAGCAATGAGCTGTATTATTTAAGTGTTTTCTCCTTAATTATAATTTAAACTGGAGTTTTTGAAATTTGGGAGTTTGCAGGTACTGTCCCTAACAAGTGGGGAGCTGGTTTCCAGGACAACAAATTACACAACTGTTAAAGGAACAAAACTTTTCATGAAGTTGTCTCTGTCTCTCGTTCTAGTCACTCTCCCAGGTATAGACCCACATCCCCTGAAGAATTGCATTAAATGCTGAAAGAAGTGCTGGCACTGCTTAATGGAGGAAGTTTTGCCTGGACCTGGACAGGAATTGAGGTTGCTGTTTGTGCTTGGACCATAAATCATAGTTACTTGAAACACTGGTTCCCTGCAAGGTCTCCTTATGAAGCAGGTTGTCTTCATACTTAACATGCAATAATGAGATGGTTTGAATTTTATAATCTTATATAATTACTCTCAAAATAGCTCCTGATTCATCCTTCCCTTTGAAGCTTAGAGTTTGCATTCCAATAAGCTTTTGTATGGCAGGAACCCTGTGGTAGCAGCAAATTAATTTTTAAGGTTTTTTCCTATCCCACTGAAACTTTGGCAAAGCCAATTTGAGCATCCTTGTGACTATCTTCTACAGTCAAGAGCTGGGTGGGTACAGGAGACAAGGGGGCTCTTTGGGGCTACTGCAGAGCCTGTGCTGCCAGAAGGAAGCTGGTGGGAGCTGACAGAACGAGACTCGGCATCCTGGGACTGAGGAGGCACCAGGACAGGTCTCCCTTTAGCTCCATGCAGGAGCCACTCAGTGAGTTAGTAGACTTTCCAGGGGTACATTTCAGAGACTCCATGAAGATTTCCTTTCAGAACATTTGTGGTGTTCATCTCATGAGGCCCTCCACCACTTGTGAGGGCAGTTTGCTTTTGAGCTGTGTGTGACCTGAGTGTGAAAGTGATCTTCCTGATTTTGTGTTGTTTCCATTGTGCTGGCTGCTGTGAAATTGCTTGTGGTTGGCATAGAGTAAGGAATAGAGATTTGGGCACACTCTACAGCCAAAGCAGCTGGAGCTGCTGCTTGTCTTCACCGAGGGAAATGCTCAAGCGACCCGGGGTGCTGTGAGTGTGCAGAGTGCAGGAGTCTCCCAGGGACTCTGAGAGGATTTTGTACTATTGTGCTGCACTGGGCAGCTGAGAGGAACAGTCAGTGAATTTTTACTTAATTACCAAGAGACAAAACCAACCTGATTTGTTTCTGGATGGGTCATAGTACCAAGTGTTTCTGAGAGTTCATTTTCCTCTCCCTATGCTCTATGGCTGCAGCACTGTTCTCGGCCCAGCATCGCTCTGTCCCCTGCAAGGGAGCCTGGCACGCAGCCGAGAGCATGTCACTCCAGGTGGGGTGTCAGTAGGAACAGGCACAGCCCCGTGTGGGAGCTGACGCTCCTGCTGCTCATATCAGTCCCGGGATAGAAGTGGTTTGGAGGCTCAAAAAGAGTCCTGTAACCCGTGGACCTGCTGGTGACACATCCCCTGTGCTCCCTGATCCTTCTCCCTCCTTGCGACTCCACAGGGGCTGCTCTGCTGCCCTCATCCCCACCCACAGCATGAGATAACGTCTGAGGCATGGCAGAAGCTCTACTCAATCCATAACTGTTTTCTCACCCAGTCCTCTAACATCTGCTGGGAACGTGATGAAATATTCTCCCCTCACTAACGACCCACACCTCTGTGATCTTGGCTGAGCAGCAGCCTCTGCTGCAGTGCTACACAACACATCCAGCTCCTGTGCTCCTTGACTGCCTGTGACAAGCAAACTGACTGCAGTTGGGCTTTGAAGTGACAGCTGCTAATGACTCGTCTAGCTCAGGAATATTTCAGGACATGTTCCTGTAGCTCACAGCTGCCTAGAGAACACAACCAGTAAATTGAGAAGTGCTGCTGGAGCTGCAAATGACAACCAAATAGCAGCGAGTACGCCTGGAGATGTGACAGTGAAGACATCAGCAGAGGACTGACATGCTGGACATAATCCCAGCAAGCAGGCGCTGAGTGAGCAG
This sequence comes from Laterallus jamaicensis coturniculus, assembly GCA_022605575.1. Classification (NCBI taxonomy): domain Eukaryota; kingdom Metazoa; phylum Chordata; class Aves; order Gruiformes; family Rallidae; genus Laterallus; species Laterallus jamaicensis. Next base: position 1,374,533 of record JAKCOX010000038.1, read on the forward strand.
GCTTGCAGTGCTTCCCCCTGCAGCTCTGGGCTCCACTTAGCTGTGGGCTCTGCTGAACGCAGCTCCTTCCTGAAATGCCAACTGAAGCCGTGTTGGTGACAAGGACAATCCGATCATTATTTGCTGTTACCATTCCCATGGCCGTGGCAGCCTTGGGGAGGGGATGAGGAGCTGGCTGCGAAGCATGTGCTGCTGCACTGCAGCTCGCCTCCCATCAAACACAGTGTTTCAGGATTTATAAAATAGCTGCCTTCCTTTTCAGAATTCCTGTGGCAAAGTGCTCTGTGCGCTGCTGCCTTGCAGGGTTTGTTCTGAGCGCTGTTCCCAAAGGGGCCATTGCCTTGCTCTGCTCTGGTTTGTACTATGGGCTTGGCTGTGGTGTTGCTGGATGCTGTGCTGCTGCCTTGGATTAACATTCAGTTTCGGCTCCATCTGGTCCCTGCTCCCTCCTCTGTAAAGGTTCAGAGCCGAATGGCATTGCATGTCCATAGCTTGTATTTGAGAGACACCTCTTCCTCTTTCCCTACCCTTGTCCTGTGCTCCCTCCAGCCCCAGGCATTTGAGATGCACCACAGTTTCTCCTGCCCAATTTCCAGCCCTCAGCTCATCAGAGGTACATTGCTGAAGCTTCTCAATTGACAGAAAATTAGATCCGCAGTTGGTGGGTGCCTCACGTGGTCTTTTGTAGCCCCAGAGCTGCCTGCCTTCTCCTCCCCAGTAACTCTTGTAGTAATCCATCATTTGAATGCATGATCTCTACAAAGCCCTACAGAAATAGAACAACATATCCTCACAAGCACTGTTGCAATAGAAAAATGTAGCAAAAAATGGACAGAGAAGCCTGGCAATATCTCCTGAGGTGGTTTGGGCAATGGTTGATATATTACACTGGAAAACCAATTGTCCAGGCAGTACGAGTGAGGTTAAGATATGTCACCATTGCCCCTGAACTCTGGGCTCTGCCACTTCCCGTCACCACTCTCCCAGGAGCATTTGCTGCCACAAGATGTTACTGGCTCCAGGTCATAGCTCAGAGTTTCTGGGAGAGTCTGGATAACACCATGTTCATTTGTATTTGCACCTCCTCCTTTTGAGCTTTATCTGTTCAATTACAAGTGGCAGTAAAATCCACTTCCAGCATGGCAATTTATCCCACGTCTCTCAAGGGAGCTGGGCTGGGATGAGGAACCAGTGCCAAAGAGGGTGTGGAACACCGGGAGCCATCCCGAGCACCCAGGCCTGCAGAGTGCTGCCTGTAACTCCTGAGAGGAGAATGGAAGAGGAACATAGTTAGTGTATCTTTCCTTAGGTGGGACCTCTCTTGGAGTGACAGCTCACTGAGGAGGGGGATGCTGTGAGCTGCGGGGGTCCAGCGAGCTGGGCGCAGCATGGGAAACATTCGGTCAGGGAGAGGCTGAACGATTTCTGTGACACTCTGCATCAGATGGAGCCCTCCCACACACATCTCTCCTCCCTTGCTGGGAAGCCTTGGCTCTGAAAGTCGCACGGGGTGGGATGTACATGCGAGAGGTGATCTTCCCCCGGGCTGAGGTGTCCTTTGGTCCGTGCTGCCAGAGCAGTCTCTGGGGAACAAGCCGTACCTACAGCCACACCAGGGACACGCAAGCAGCCCCTGGCACTGGGGCTTTTTCTGTGAGATAAGGAACTATCTTGTTTTTACATATTTTCCTAAGTTAAAGGTCATTTAAAGCATAAGACTTTGAACGCTAGGTTGGTTTTTTTTCCGAAAGTAACTGGTATTTTCAAATTCATAAGAGAAAGCTCATTAAATCAATTAAGGTCAACTCTGTCCAACTGATATTTAAGTTTAATAAGTCACGAAGAAGTCTTGAGGAATTCAGTGTCATCTTCAGACAAGCCAATATTCTTCCCAGGCAGATGCTCAAAAAATGTCTGTAAAATCCTGATCCCTTCTACTCGCCTTTTATGTGAGCTGTCAGCGGAAGGAGTAGGAGGTCATGCATAAAAGTATCTGTGAGTCCTGTCAAAGACATTATGAATGCAGCTCAGCAAGAAGTGATGTGAACTCAGAGCTTTCTCAAGCTGGCAACAGGTTTTCAGATGGGATAACCCATTATTTCTGATGTTTTCCATTAATGAGCCTGGTGTGCTAGCAGATCCATGCTATGTAACTTCTTGGAATGGGCAGAAGTGTCCTAACAGAAGCTTTTCTGTCTCCTAACAGTGCCCAGGGATAGATTCTGCACTGTAACTATTTCCTTTGTAACATGAGAGTCCAGGTTCCTCAGTTTCCTTATGAAACTGTTCGACATGGAGTTTCCTGGGCACAATTCCAAGACTTAAAGTATAGGAAAACGGTGCCTCTGCGCTGTTGGCTTTGCTGAGAAAACATTTAGCCAAATCTCCAAGGAAGCTCCACTGCTGACTTGTACAAGCCTATTTATTATTGAATAAGACAGGACCTATTTATTCACCTCTGTAGTGATCTGTATTTCCACTTTGGAGCTACAGCAGAAAATAAATGGTGCAGCCTGACCCATGCAGGAGGCTGGTGAGGGAAAGTTGCAAAAACTTTTGGATGGCATTTATTCTCATGGCTGGTGGCTTCCAGCCCTATCTTATAAGAACCAACGCGAAAATCCTGAACAGGTAGTTGTATTCCCAGCTAGCTTGTTAGCAACATTTGCGGATAGAAATGGGTTCCTGAATACTTTGCTGGTATGGCACATCAGTGGTCATCGTGCTATTTATGAGTTTTAAAAATAATTTTTAAATTCAGCTATTTTGTCAAGATAAAAAAACTTAGTCTTTCCTCATATTTCACAGATTTTCTGTCTTAAACATTAAATGTTATATTACAGCTGTGCAAAACTAAACGGTATGATCAAAGGGAACAGAAGGGGTTCTGTTTAAGGTAAAGCGTACGTCAGAGTACTTACAGTACCTTACATCAGGCTACTTGTAGTAGCTGTGATGAGAAGCACAGATTTGAGTTTCCCAGATTATCTTCTAAGAGCTAAACTGGCTGGTAAGGATGGATTTTGTGGGAGATTGGTTTAAATTCACTTTTTGGGTGAGTGTAGCATTTCTCAGAGCTCCTGGAGGTGAGCACCTGTGGCCTTAAGTGGTTTAAACATGGTCTGAAGAGGTGCAGTCGGCTGGGGCTGCTCGGGCAGTTCAGAAATAGACTCCTCCAGCAGCGAGCTGAGTAGCTGCTGGCTGTTTCACATGCCAGCACAAAACCTTCGTGGTCCAAGTGTGCACAGAACCAGAGTAAGTATGATCTTCTGGAGCCTTCGATGGTGTTTCACTTGTCTTTCTGCCCTGACTCACACCTAAGTAATTCAAGGACCATAGTGTTACCAATCACTACAAAGAACAGAAATTGTCCCTGGACTCAGCAATCAGTGTCTGAGCTGTCTGTAGTCTGGATGCTGCCGACTTCAGAGCAAACCTGTCCACCTTCAGGGATGGGTATTCTTTGTGGTTCTATACAGTTGCACTTTCGGGTTGGGTGGGAATGTGGGAATGAATACACTAAGAATTGAACCAAAAATATCCAATGTTATCTCTTTTTGAAGTGTTGTGAATAATTTTGCAGCCTAGACTCTGTGTGTGTGTATATATATATATATATATATATATGTCTTCCTTTTTCCCTGACTCTTCATCTAGAGCTGTGGAAGCTCTTTCCTCTCCAGAAAAAGACTGAAATGCTGAAATACACAGTGTATGAGGTAACAATGACTCAGAGAACATGCACCGCTTCAGAATAAGCAAGAATGTATTGTACTTTTTGTACAGTGTTTGGTTTCACTGCATCAGCAGCTTGTGATTTTTAAATTATTTTTTTAAATTGGAATTTACTTTTCATTCCCTATAGACACAACAATCTGCTTCCAGGATCACCGTAGATAGATAGGTATTTTTAATATCGTGTCTGAACACCTATGGTATGAAATAAAAAGGCAGTTTCTGCCGGTACAGCACAAGAGCCTGCTAAGAGCTCTCTGCTAGTCACGATAGACATAATTTTGGACCATTTCTTCCCTTTACTTACGGCTTTCTCACCATCTTTCTTTTCTCTTCTTTCTCCTCTCCCCCTCCTCTGCTCCCCCCGTTGCTGCTGTAGAGCTCTCCGTCAGCCTCCTTGCAGTCATAGTCATTGTGTGTGGACTGGCCCTGGTGGCAGTTTTTCTGTTTCTCTTTTGGAAGCTGTGCTGGGTTCCCTGGAGGAACAAGGCCATTCCCTCTAACCCGGCCGTCCTGCAGAGCGAGGCAGGCTGCAGTAAGGAGAGCATGGCAGACAAGCTCAAGGAGACGGGTGCCATCAGTTTCCTGGAGGCAGCAGTGAAGATCAGCCACACGTCACCAGACATCCCCGCAGAGGTGCAGATGTCCATGAGAGACCACATCATGCGGCGCACGCGGATCCAGAGGCAAACGACGGAGCCGGCGTCTTCGACCAGGTGAGAGGGATGCTGGGCTTGGCAGGCCACAAGAGACCTTTGAGGGTGTTTCAGGGTGGCTGAAGAAGGCACTCGCCTGCAGGTGGGTCTGCTCTCCAAAGACTGGTCCCTCATGAGCTGGTGTGTTGGGGCCGCCTCACTGTGGGCCCTTCCAAAGAGGTCGAGGACCCAGGCCCTGCAACTCGTCCTCATTGTGTCGAGCTGTCAGTGTACTTCGGCCACTTTAGTTCTGCTCCAGCACGAGAGGCAGGATGAAGTACCCATGATGGTATGCTGTCAGACAGAATTAGACCTTTGTGCTCTCTCCTGCTTTTGTGGCTCAGAGCAGAAACAATTAGATAAGCAGAACTGACATATCGCTCACTGCACGAGCTCAGAACCAGCCGTGCTCAGCACGTGCATCTGTCAGGCGGAGACAGAGGGATCAGCATCGCACTCAGTATCAGGCTGTAGGAACCTTGCATGGCACCTTCCTGGCAAGCACACTGAGAAATGCAATACCTCTTCCTCGACACAGAAGGCTGTGAAACTGGGACAGGAAAGGATGATCGCAGGGTCCTGGCTATGCCCCAGCACTTCTGCTTGCTCTGCTGGCCATGCCCGGGATGTGTGTGGGACCGTGACTGTGAAAGCAGGCATTGCTCAGAAAATTGGCTGCAGCATCACAGAATTAATAAGGCACCGATTGCAGCCTTCTGTCTGAAGAGGCTGGAGTTAAAATCAACCTGCAACTGGGCCACATATTCTTTTGTTTAACAGTGCTGCTTTTTAGACAGCTGATCTGCTTTTATTGCACATCTCTAGTGGAGGAGAAAACAAAATCTCAGCCTGTCCAAGCTGGGACAAAGCAGGACCCGGTGGGAGGTGGGAAGGTTCCAAACCCACTTTCTCAAGTGAAAGAGCCCAGCTTGAACCACAGGCAGGCAGCCAGACCCAGTGGCATTGGGGAACAACCTCAGCAGTTCGGGATCTCTGACTCACCGCCCAGCCTAGCCCCGGCCAAAATGCCTTTGAGGAACCTGCCAAGGCGAAGTGAGTTCATCTTTACCATGTATCATTGAAAGCTGATGCTCTGGCTGTATGAGCCCTTGGTATGGTTAAATAACCTCATATACTGCTCTTGTAAACACGAGGTAATCTGACATGATGCCGAGTCCACAGAAAGCTTTTATGCTTTGCTCAGATAAAGCTTTGCTTACATACAGCTTCCCTTGCACTGAAAGGGAGCTCAAGGCAAGAGTTGGCTTCCAGAAGATGATGTGTGTTCTTCCCCATTGAGAATTATCTGTTTCTGATGAGAGTTTATTGGGGAAGTCTGGAAGCAGCAAGACCCAGAACTAAACCAAACTTTCTGAGCTGCTTGTGGTTCTCTTGCTTTAATATGTTTTTGCCTGAGGGAAACTTGATGCCAGCATCTTGTAACTTTAAGGACTGAGGGTGAGAGAGTTAGGACTTGTTTAAAGAAGTGTTTGGTCTCGTGTATTTAGCTGTGGACTGTTACCTGTGAAACAGGTGAAAAAAATGCAGCTTGCTGCAAATACTCTGAAAGTTGGGAGATCTGCTGGATCAGTTCCATTGACCACTGGAAGTGTTTCTTCAACTGTTCGTTTCCATAACATTCTGAGCAGAGATTAGGAGCACCCATAGCACATGTTCTTGTGCTCTCCCTGCTTTCCTACTGTTAGTAGTCAGGGAAGGAAAAGGAGAGAACTGTCCTTGGGAAACCATTCAGCTGTCGTGTCTTCCTCCTGCAGGCACATCTCCTTCAAACGGCACCTTCCTCGGCAGATGCACGTATCCAGCATGGACTACGGCATGGACCCGCCGGCTGTGGCCGAGCAGCCAACCAGCATCGGTCGCATCAAGCCCGAACTCTACAAGCAAAAATCTGTTGACTCCGAGGACCCCAAAAGAGAGGCAGCAAAGACCTGTGGGAAAATTAACTTCACTCTCAAGTACGACTATGAGAATGAGACTCTGACTGTCCGGATTCTCAGGGCTTTTGACTTGCCAGCCAAAGACTTCTGTGGCAGCTCAGATCCCTATGTGAAGATCTACCTCCTGCCTGACAGAAAGCGCAAGTTCCAGACACGAGTCCACAGGAAGACTCTGAATCCCACCTTCGATGAGTCTTTCCACTTCCCTGTGCCCCATGAGGAGCTGGTGAGCAGGAAGCTCCACCTGAGCGTCTTTGACTTTGACAGGTTCTCCAGGCATGACATGATAGGAGAAGTTATCTTGGAGAACTTGTTTGAGGCCTCAGACCTTTCTCGGGAGACTTCCATCTGGAAGGACATTCAGTACGCGACGACGGTGAGTGTCTGCCTCCAAAGCAGGGGTGAGCCTCCAAAGGTCATCCCTGTCCTGGGAGCGTTTGCAGTGTGATGCTGCGGCGTGGTGCACGGTGCCTGTATGTGCAGAGGACAGGTACTGAGTGGGTGGTGAGTGGCTCCAGGGCAGGATGGGTTGGGATTCCCGTTTTGGCTGGACTACCTAAGAAGGTACATCCTGTACAACAGCCAGCCATGGGTTTTATCATCCTGGTAGGATGCAGAGAGTGGCTGTCACATTTCCGTGGAAGTACAGCTTTCGCCATGCCTGTCTAAGGACACTGAGATAGATGCAATGCCTGACAGGTGCCCTGGGGCATCACTGGGAGCCTGCTTGTAGCTGCTGCTCTGCTGCCTTTGGAGCATCTTGCCTGCGAGCAAGGTGGGAGGGAGCCACAGGGTCAAACACAAGGGAAGTCAGCGGGATTCAGTTAGAAGGGTGTTTACAGCTCTCAGCTTTCACTCCACAAATAGCCATGTCTGTTATGATTAATGGATGGTAATGAGAGGAAAACCACTGACAGAGAGGCAAGCAGGCACTAGGCACATCCGTTCGCCTGGCAGAGGGTTGCTAGGAGAGCAACAAGGTGCAGCACACAGATGCCTCTTGGAGGCATCTACCCATTTGCATCTGCTCTGCCTCTGAGACTCAGAAGCTCAGCTAGCTTAGCCAGCTCTGCTCAACTGTGTCCTGCCATGGTATTGAATCCTGGGGTGAGCTCATCTGTGTGATGATGGGGAGTTTCCCTTCCCTGGCTCTACCACCCACAGAGAAAGAGGGTGGTGAGCCTGAGGAGCTCAGAAGGAGACCCATGGGCAGGACTGAAACTGGGGAGGGGTAACACTTGCTCTGACTAGAGGAAAAGCACATGAAATAGGAAGCTGCAGAGAGTAGTCACAGAGTGTTTAACCTGCATGTGTTCCGAGTTTTGTTGAGAACAATGCTGGAACAGCGGATGTTTTCATAGATAAGCAATCTAATTTAATGGGGAAAAAAGCCCCACAAAGCCAGGTCAAGGGACAAACAGAAGGGCTGTTGAGGGAAAAGCCTCCAAAGAAGGTGTGAGAGGAGCATAGCCAACACTGTGGCCCATGACACGCTGTGTAGCGACCTTGCCCAGCTCCCACAGAACGAGTGCCGTGGTTGGCTCATCCCCCATTCCAGCTGTGCCATTCTGTGGGAGTGGGCCAATATTGGTACGTCTCAGCCTGCTGCAACACACCCAAGGACATTTCTGTTTATTTACCCTTCTCATTTTTTGATTACAGTTTTCATAATACGCAAGGAAAGCTCCGGGTGACTAATAATGCATTAGATCAATGGTGTGGGTAAGGAGATAGGAATGCACTTAAGCAGTGATAGAAGCGATCAAATAGCCAGCACTCAACTATTCAATTAATGATTGCACAGCTTGTGAATCAGTGAAACATTTTTGGTTTCAAGTCTGCAAGGGTTATTGATTCAGAGCTTCCATTATTTCATAAGAGGCACTGATATGAATTTTGGAAATGTCCCAGTGTCTATAATCTGCAAGAAAATATGTACCCACAGGACATGTTTTACTCTCCTGTATAAAATCTCTTGACCTGATACAATGAGGTCAAAGAACAGTTTATGTTAGCTTTATGCCTTGAACAGGTCCCCCGAGTGTGAAGAAGGGACAGAAGCTGAGTTGGTGCCCAGAGGGTGCTCTCATGATCTCTTCTGACATCTGTGTCCAAGGCTTCCTGCCCTCGCCCTTCCCAAACCAACACTGGAGAACGTGTGAAAGCATAGACCCAGGGCAGAGTGCTGTCTGGATGCCAGTGGCTGTCACACTGTGCAGCGTAGTGTCCTCGCAGGCGGCTGTCGTGGTTTAACCCCCACCAGTGAGTGAGCACCAACCCCCACAGTGGGATGGGGAGGAGAATGGAAAAAAGCTCCAGATAATGACAGTTTAATAGGAGAGGGAAGGAAGAGAACTACAGCAACAGCAATAATTACACAAATATAAAAAGCCCAAGCGATGTGTGAATGCAGTTGCTCACCACCCCCAGACCTCCCCAGTGCCGAGTCTCTTTCCGAGCAGTGATCCCACCTCCCGGCTCACTTCCCCTGCCATGTTAGTGCAGGGGTATCCTTTCAGCCTGCCTGGGCCAGCTGTCCGTCCTGGCCAGGCTCCCCAACTTCTTGTGCCAATGCAGGGCCTGGGTACCCGAGGAGTCTTTAGCTGAGTTTAGACACTACAACTACCGGCAACAGCTGAAAGCATCAGAGTGGTACCAACATTATACTCATACTAATGACAAACCACAACACCCAACCAGCTACTAGAAAGAAAATTACCTTCACCCCAGCTGAAACCAGGACACTGTCTCAGGGTGAGGGTCAGGTGCTCATTCCCTGGGGAACAGGACAACTGTTTTTAATTATCATTTCAGAATAAAAAAGCAAACTGTAATCTTGGGCATGCGGTCTTTGAGTGGTTGTTTTAAGACACTGTAAGTGAACGGGGCTCCATAAAATACCTGGCTCCCTGTCCTCTGGAAATTGGCCTCACTGGACTCAGGCAGCAAGACTGGGGGCTCAGCCCAGCTCTCGGAGGCGGGTGACACCGGAGGTGGGAGTGCAAAGGTTCCTCAGCAGTGTTGTGCGTTGCTGCTCTGCCGCAAGGACAGCAGCCTGCCCCAGCCGCACGCGTTAGATTCACGGCGCTGTAGCTGAAACGCAGCCAAGAGTCAGGAGCTGCAGGGGCTCTGCAAGCTCTTCCGTGCGTGAGGAAAACGATCCTGGTGCTTAATGAGGAACCGTTAGTAATATTTTGTGAGGCAAGAAATGTGGCTCCCCAAAGACACATCAAGAGGTACTAAAGGTATAAAAGGTATTAAGGAATACCTCAGCGAGTGTTTGCACTGTTGGTTGCTGGTGACTGGCAGTGATGCTGTGACTCAAGATCACCTCGTTGTGTTGGAAGGCAAGCTGTTTGGGGTGCCTTTGGTTTGTTAAGGCGAACACGAGATCAGAGTGGGAGCTCTGGGTGGGTGACAGTGTTAAACTCTTATTTAGCAGCAAATAGCACCTTCTGAGATGGCGTTTCTTTAGATATAAGTCTGGCCGTTGTTCTGTCCAGAAAACGTTGGGCTGCCACTGTTTCTTGTGTACAGTCTGTGCTTGAGATTTTCACTTTATTTGCTAGTCATGTGAAGTCTTTTCAGGAATCAAGAATTGTATATAATGTTCATTAGTATTCTGCACATCTAAGTGGAATAAATATCTAATCTTTGCCTTATTAAAGAATGAGAAGGAAATAATTTGGCAAGATTCTCATCCATCAACAAGATCTATTCTCCTAACACTTAGCAAAGCTTTAAGAGCCTAATGCATCCACTTGTCTTTCTAGTTCCATCACTCTACTATTAACGGCTACAATTTATTTTCAGCAGATCACTATATCACATTGAAATGAATCAAACACTCTGTTTTTGAAAAATAAGCAGGTTGTTTACCCTATCGTTGTGGGAGCTCTATGTACGAAATACAGATACATGGGTTTTTAAATCCATTTTTGGATGGTGTTTGGAAATCTTGCCACTGACTTCAGTTGACAATGCTTTCTAGTTTAAATCATGGTTTTGGTTTGGGTTTTGGTTGAGTTTTTTTTTCCCTGAATTCCCATGAGCAAGGCGATGATGGACGGGCCTTTAGGAGGTGTAGTTGATAAGGCTGAGTGTACAAGAGGTGCTAAGAGGGATGTGTAAAAGTTGTTTTATGGGCACTAAAGGAGTAAATTGTACTGAAACCAAAAACCACCAAACGTTTCTGAGTGCCATCTGCTGGTTAATTCCCTGTGTAAATACAGACCTATACATGCCTCATGCTGCGTTTGTTGGCTCTTTGGAGGCATCTCAGAGGGGTTGGTGGTCCAAACGACTGTGTCACAACCTAAAGCTCAATTGGTACTAAATGGGGGCCCTTTGTGGTTCTCTTCTGGTTTGAAGCTATGAGCTCCAGTCTGTAACGACCTTGAAATTCACGTCCAACTGCAGAGAAAATCACCGTGTTACCCCGAGACGTCTGCGTTCTCTGCTGCAGTGTGAGCCCGCACACCTCTGTCCCTGGAGCCGTGGCACTGGGTGTGCTGGGCAGCCACTCCTGGGGTTTGTTGCAGCGTACAACCAGAGAACAGGCCCCACTGCCCGTTGAGGTCCCGCGCTGTGTTTGTATTACATGGCTCCACTTGAGGAAATAGATGTTCATGTCACACTCTTGGCACTAGAAGATGTATGCTGTACATTCAAGCAGACTTGATACTAATATAATTTCCCTAATGGCCTTCATTTGGAGTTAGATATCACTTCCCTTCTGCATAAGCAATGGTGCAGAAAAAGAGGAGCGCATTAGCTCCTGCAACAGGATGCACAAACTCTGCTGAGTAGTGGAAGGTTATCCTTAACTCTGGTTTGAAGCTGTAACACTGTTTTTTTCTTGTTCCCTTTATTCCTTTTCAGACAAATAATGTTGTGATACACTGGAAGCACCACCATATAGTAAAGTGTCATTCCCTTGGGAATGACAGAACAGAGAAAAGCCTGTTCCTGTGTGAGTGCTGCGGATCCAACATAATGCATCGAGGAGGGGAGGCGTTGGGCATCCGACCTGGTTCTTGCACGTTTCCAATATAATGTGTTCTCTGTTTTATTAAAGGAGAGCGTGGACCTGGGAGAGATCATGTTTTCCCTTTGTTATTTGCCAACTGCAGGTCGCCTCACCTTAACAGTCATTAAATGCAGGAATCTCAAAGCAATGGATATCACTGGTTACTCAGGTAGGTGCTCAATGGCCAAGGACCCTCCTGCATCCACACTTCCTCCTCCTCCCTTGACATAGCCTCAATGGATAGTGATCATACATCTCTCAATGCCAAGGTTGCACCATTAGAGAAATACCAGTCAAAACTCTGTCCATGTTTTAAGTACAAGCAAGATTTTTAAAAGTAGAATTATCTTTTAAGCCTGTTCCCAAGGGCATGAATTCAAGGAAGGTGATTGTATACATGAATATACTATTCAAGGAGGCTGCCTTTGGTTCCCCATCCCCAGTGAAGGTTTGCAGGATCAAAGCTCTGATCCCCCTCTTGAGTTGGATGCTGCAGATCTGTTGCAGGCACTGACCCTAGCAGTTTGATTTGAGATTTCCATCAGATAATCCCTTACAGCCAAAAAAATCAATCATTTCACCCCAAGATTAGGAAAGGACCGTGCACCACCCAGGTAAATCCCAGGTGACTCTGCATTCCCCTGCACAGTGGCCAGCACTCGAACATTAGTGTCAAACCACCTCCAGATTGTATGGACTCACAGTTCTGAAGAGCTGGCTTGCATACTCAGCATGCACAAATTCTGGATTGGAACATACAAAGCAGTTTCTTTTCCAGAGTTCAACATCGTGCTATCTGAATTTCATTGACAACTTGTATAAAAGGCAGTAACAATACAGCAAAAGATCTTTGCAGAAAACATTTCTGCTCAGCTGGAGCTTGATGCCAGACGAAATACCTGAGAATTGAGACTTCAGATGAAGCCAGCTCAGCGTTTCTGTAATAATACATCACAGGCTTACTGATACTTGAAAATGCATTGGAATTGCCCGGGCAGCGGTTACAGCAGACAGGAGCTTTTTGTAACTTGAGGGCATTCTGCCATGATCAGCTGGTGAAAAACATGTGAAGCAGAGCTTTTTCTTTCTGCTGCTCTCTGACACTGGGAAAATGGGTTTTAAAATACCCCTGCTCACTGTAACGCTGCTACATAATGTTAGCAGTTGGATAGTTTTGGTAGCAGTGCAGGAAAGGATCCCTGTAAAATAACCCCCCTCTGCCTGTTTGGATTGCTGAAAAGCTGCATGGCATTCTTCTCTCTTGGGAAATTTGAAAAAGTTATGTTTTGGCTTCAGAGAAGGTGCCCACACGATTAGCACAAGCTATATGCCTGATTGCCCCGTGTCATCTGCTGATGAATTGGCTCTTGCTTTAAGATGGGGCTGACCTATCAGCCTTGCAAGCCCATCACGGAAAGATTGATGGAAATGGCTGATTTTTCCTTCCAAAGAGTCAGCAGTGCTGGTAAGAGAGACAAAAGTGGTGTACAAAACTGGTACACGCACATCCCTTTTTCTAAAGGTACACCTGAGGAGTGCCTCTGGCTCGTGGCACCGGGCAGCACACCCTTTGGCAACATTGCTGCTGTATGGTGACATAACAAAACATACCTCCATAACCATAAAGCCTTTTCCTGTCTCTTCCTCTCCAGATCCATATGTCAAAGTGTCTCTGCTCTGTGATGGGCGAAGACTGAAAAAGAAAAAAACCACCATAAAGAAAAACACGCTTAATCCCACTTACAATGAAGCAATAATTTTTGACATCCCCCCAGAGAACATGGATCAAGTCAGTCTGCTGATCTCTGTCATGGATTATGACCGGTAGGTGGGAGGCTCTGGAGAGCTGGAGGGGAAAACATCCTGTCGGGTGCAGGTTTTCCTGCTCAGTAGCCGTTCTCCTGAGCATCAGGGCTGTGACTGCACAGCTCTGTGCATCAATCTGTCTCTAGTGATTTATTGCCTAAGTGCCAGTGATATTTATGGCTGTGGAAAATTACCTGCCAGAGCAGTAAGTATGGCAAAGCTGGGCCTTTGCTTTATGGTGTTTCCTTGAGTCAGTGCTGTCCTCCCCTTCGCTGGTTGCTTGCCCTGCAAACCATCATCCTGCTTTAGAAAGTAAAGGGTCTGGGTCTGAGCAGCAGAGTTACCCACTGCTGAACTTGTCCTTGTTCTTGCTGTACCCACCATGTCACACACCCTTCCAGAACTGGTATCTGGACCAATCTACAGCTCGAGACATTTTGAAGTTGTTTTAATTATTTCTGGTGAAGGCAGTGCCTCACCAGGCTGGGGGTGTGTGCTGACGGCAACAGACCAGCGCTGAGGGTGGTTGTGGGGACAGGACCGCCCCTGGCACCATGGCTCATGGCACACTGGTACCATGGGGCCAGAAGTTTCGATTCGACAGTGTTGGGGCAGTCTGAGTGAGAGACAAACTCATTGCTTTTCTGCTGTTCTACAGCGTGGGCCACAACGAGATTATTGGCGTGTGCCGTGTGGGGATCAACGCTGAAGGACTGGGCAGAGATCACTGGAATGAGATGCTTGCATACCCACGCAAGCCCATCGCTCACTGGCATCCATTAGTGGAGGTGAAGAAGTCTTTCAAAGAGGTGTGTGGAGTTGTTCTTTCCTTCTAATGCATGTGCTGTGCATGGGTGAGCTGGTTCGAGGCTTTCAGAGAGCTTCTACTCTCACTTGGGATTTCCTGACAAGAGCTGAGGCAATTTTCTCACCAGAAATGAACTCTAGAAAACAAGTATCTCTGTATTCTCTTGAAATAGCTCCTTGAGCTTGCAATCAAGAATGAAAGGGACTGTATTTACAGATGTGACTGTTGCCATACTGGGTTTTTTGAGGGGTGGTTTCGTGGGGTTTTTTTGTTAAATTAGAGATTGAGAGCAGTAAGGAAAGAGAATGCTGTTCTGATTGCAGAAGAAATTGTCTAGGGATATCGCCTATTTCAAGTTTCAGTTTTTTCATCCTAAAAGATTTTTTCTGTTGACTCATCTCCGAGCCTTTGAGGGAGAATAAATAGAACAAATGTAATTGCTCAAAGCTTCTCCAGAGAAAGAGGTTCACTTGATGCAGCCCCAGATGATGAAATTGGGCTGAAATGCCTGGGTACCATTTTGACCATCTCTAGCATTTTCTTCCTCCTTGCACTACATTTTCTCATGCTCCTATAGAGCTCTTTGGGTTTTGCCTGATTTAGGTCACAAATTCTGGAGCGAGAGATGTGGAAAATGGCACACGTGGTATTGTCACTTCAGCTATGAAAGCAAGACAGCATTTTTCGCCAGTGATAGTGTAATAAAGGTAATAAAACCTCCCACTGTATCTGTGGCTAAGGAGGCATTTTGCTCTCAAGCCACTGACTAAGTACGTAACAAAAAGCCTCTTATTTCCCACTTGAAGTTCTGATACGGAGCTCTGGAAGGCAGGTGCCAGGCTTGGTGATCCCCCACAGTAGCCCGAATTAGTATGCATCAAACCTATGTCGCTTGTCCCTCTAATAAGAATGCAGCCTGAGCTCAGGGCTCGCTATCCCAGCTCCTATTCATCAGGCTGGTTTCTGAAATTCAGACGTGCCCATCCCAGAGGCAGGTCTGCTTTGTTGGTGGGTTTATTTCTTTCTGCCAAGCATCTGTAGGCAGCAGCCGTGCGAGGTGAGGCCAGCCGCCCGGGCAGCGCTCTGCAGGGTTGTTCACTGCTGTATCTCTTGGTGGGCATCGCTTTATCACAGGTGAAGCATGGCCGTAGGACCCTGTCCAGAGCCAGGGTTTATCAGGAATATCCTTGCTCCCAGGACCCAGGTTGATTACAGCCAGTGGGAACACCTGGCAATTAATAGTTTAGTTTAAAACATGGTGCAGATACATGTGTCAGGTCCTGGAAATCTGCAGATTCACACTCACTTGTACGAGGTGTTTTGTGATCTCATATTGCACTGCTGTAAACAGGAGTAACCACCCAGATCAGCTGTGCAGAACTGGTGTAAATCAGAACAGAATTAAACCCATGTGCCATTAAACCCATGTGCACAGCCCTCTGGGTGCTGTGCAGTGTGAGGCTTTCATCAGCCTTTCCACTGGCATCGTACACATGAGCCAGAGCTGTTTGGGCAGCCAGTCTGTGTCCTCTCTCATCACCCATTGCTGAGTTTCAGTGTAAATGCTTAGGGATCTGTCCTCTGATCAGTTAGCTCCATGCCTGCATCATCCGTGGCACCTCACAGCGTGATACCAGCTGCACTTCTGACCCAGGGGCAGGATTCCTGCTCCAGCTTGTAATTTATATGATTTACGGCACTGTTCTTCAGAGGCAGGTGGGAGTTTGAAATAAAGACCACTGCAAAGTTTTTGGTAATCAATAGGGGGGAAAAAAAAAGATATAATTATTGTGATGAAACTCTGAGAAACAAAGGGAGGCATGTAAGGTGACTCACCTTCTAAAATATACTTTGAAAACCACTGCTGAGCCCCCAAGACTTTGGAAAAAAACCTGGAGTGAATCATTTCACCCCCTCAGTGCATAGGTCAGGAGCTGAGAAGGAAACAGAAAAAAAGCCTCTGATCATCTGTTCTGGTATTTCTGCCACAGGCTGGTGCACGGAGCCAGCAAGCAAATGGTCCCTGTTTTTATTTGCCCTTTTAAGTTTCAGCACTGCTGTCTGCAAATCCCTAGTGCAGCTTAAAAACCAAACACACAAACAAAAGAGGCACAGGCTCCTGGAGAGAAATTAATGGGAAATGGTAGTTTTCCATATGTGTTTGTGCGTTTTTTAAAAGCAATTTGGCTTTGTATCCTATATCACCAGCCCCTGGTCCCCACGCACAAGGGAGCTGTCCGGGTCGGGGGGGTGTGCGCTGGGCAGGGGGGTGAGGGTCGTGTCCACATGCTGCAGCAGAACCGCCTGCCAGCTCTGTTGGTCCAGGCCCTGGGGACTGCCAGCTCCCCGCTCTGCTCTTGAAGGCAGATGCTGGGAGAGAAGACGCTGACCCTTCATCCCTTTCTCACCCTCGTGTCTTCATGGGTACAGGACAGACAGACGGACGTCAGTGTCCTTGGGGCTGTGCTCCCTGGGCCAGGCCTGTTTCACTGCTGCACTGCTGTGGACCCCCACTCCTCATTTTGGGATGAGCAGAGGGACTGGGGCCCTTTCCTCCATCAGCCAGTCTGTCTCTTGCTTCTCTTTCGTCCCTGGAGCCCTTAGGGAATCTTGCTCTGTTACATTTCATGTCTTTGTTTGCTCCATATTTATCAACAGTGAGTAACAAACTGTAATGACTGCACTTCTTTAATGACCATCATCATTAAAGAGAGAACATGTGCAAATGAATCATTAATTGCAGGCTTCTAAGTACAGTCCTCCTCACACAGCCATTTAGGAGGAGATGTTTGTGAGCAGAAGACAAGAATCTCACTTGCTGTTGCAGTTTGAAGTTATTTGAACAATAAACTCCTCAGCACAAACCTGTTGCCATTTTTCGGCCCTGGGGTCCTGCTGGAACCCTCAGCAGTGCCCAGCCACCCCACCCATTGGTCTTTCTTCTGCATCCCTCAGTGCCACCGTCAGCCAGGTTAAGTGGTGTGTCTATAAAAAGAAACTTGAAATTAGAGCACATCTTCACAGACTTTGAAGGGGACTTCTGAAAATTGGAAATTTCTCTGTTATCTATGAAAGGCAAAGTCCGTCTGATGGTGTAGAGAGAGAGCAGCAGCAGCTGTGCAATGCAAAATGGGTCTTCAGTGCTGCCAAGTACCTCTGACATTCAGCTTGGGAGCATTTATTTGTTTAAAACTTCTCTGTAGCTAAAAACTGATAACTTTGCTGAGAGCTAATTCATGCCCATAATGAAGTACAGCCCTTTATCTTTAAAGACATGCAAATCCAGCCTCTTCCAGACTTTTGGGCATGTTTGACTTTCATTGAACTGTTCCTAATGTTTGACTGTTAATTACACAATGGATGGTTCACCTTTTCTAATTCAGTGAAGGAAAAATATCCCCAGATTCCTCATGGTGCATTAGTCACTTGAACCTGCTCCCATAAGAGCTTTCATCACATCTTTGGGGCAGCAGACGTTGACACTGTAACTGCAGGGAGAACAGTGCAAGGAACAAGCTGAGAACTCTGCCAAAAGCCCACTACTATTGTAATTTCTGCTGATCTACAGCTTTGTTGGTAGTTCTCTTGGGGAGGTTGTAACCCTATCACTAGTTCCTCAGGGATTTTTAGCAAACAAGTTTGACAGGAGAAACCCAGAAGAAACTGTTTTCTTGCCTGAAGGTACCCTGCCTGGAAGGACACCCTTCCAGCTTCTTCATTCACTAATTCTGCTCAGCCCTGATGAAATACAGTCTGTGTAATGCAAACCTGTGCAGTGAGTTACTTTACACTGGCTGGTCCCTTTGGGGAAGGGAATTGGCCAATTTCTTGGCCCTGTCTCTGCCCTGCTTTGGAACCATCCAGACACAGGTGCTTTGCTCCTGCTGGCAACGACAGTGCCTGCAAACGGTGCCTTGGCTGCTCAGCCTCACCGTGGGCATTGTGCAGCCATCCTGTGCTCTCATTTTCAGTGGGGCTTGGTTTGAAATGCCTTTGCCAAGGCAAGGGTGAAGTTCAATTTGCTGAATTTTTTTTTTGCCCACAGAAGTGAAATTCATACATGCTGAGCATTAATATCAGCCAGCAAAGAGTTTCTGCTTATGTAGGAGAGCAGGGAATTGATCCGGGGAGAACAAAGCGGTGGGAGCACTGTGCCTCCTGTTGTCTCTGGCAAACGTCTATCATTTGTCACTTGAATTTAATAAAACAAGATGGTGAGATGGACAAGTACTCAAAAGCTTGAGGAGTAATGGGTTTAGATTATAATAATAGCCCCCAAGGCAGACGACTAATAATTTATGATCCCATAAGTATGACAAAAAAATGTTTGCTACATCCACTGACTCTCTAATCTGATTTTCGCTTTAAGAAATGTCTCTGGCACTGTGGATGTAGTTTCCTTGGAGTATAATTACCAGACTGGAAGGACTCAAGTAATTTGGAATAAGGCAGTATTCCTAGAACAAAAGAGCAACAGCACTAAACCAGGAACCAACGAAAGCCAAACCAAGCATGAACTTTGTCTTCATGGCACATACAGATACTGTGGGTTTTTCCCCTTTTTGTGAGCAGTCCTCAGAATTGTGAATTGATTTACAAAGCAATGAAGTAAATTGTTTGTTAGTTCTTCCTGAGCTGTTAAAGGCAGGCATTCAGCAAGTTGGGACATGCTGTAGAGCAGAGGAGAATACTGGGGAATAGGAGATGGGCAGCATGGGAATGGGGGTGTGAAGAGTTTCAAATCCTCTCTCCCGTTTGCTTAGACTTGGTTTCTTTTTCCTCCTACCAGTGGCAAGGCCGGGCAGCGAGCTTTGACAGCCAGGGTTCCTGTCCCTCACCTAAACCACCTCCCACACCATGATATGGAGCACGGCGAGTAAAATGGGACTAAACCAAGTTATTTTTGCACTTGGCCTACAGTCTCAGTCATTTGTTGCTGAGTGGCAGCGGCAGCAAGACTTTCCAGTCTAGTTGATCCCGCGTAAGTAAAGGCAGAAACCCGTTTTGTGGTCAAATATGTCTTTGTCTAATATGTCTCCCAAGGTGATGTTTTTTTTTTGTGGCTTTTACTGTATGGATCTGTTTCCAGAGGCAGAAGGTGGACTGAGACATGAGCTGGAAGTTTGGGCTGTAAAATAACATGTAAAATAGTTTTTAGTGTGTACGAAGGCTGGAACCATGCCGAGAGGCTGAGTGTCTGCAGGCAGGCCAGCTGGCTAGGAGAGGGGACACCCGGCCCCGCTGCACTGTCTGTCCCTGCTCAGAGGAGCAGCAGCGAGAGACGCGACACTTCGACCTGCGAGCAGCTCTGCGGCCGCCAGCCCAGCCCAGCCGCCTGGCCAAAGGCTTCCTGTCCCTGTAGAGGTGTTCACGAGCTCGTAGAACTTTGTGCAGTGTGTATCCCAAGTTCCCTTTGTCACATAGAAGAAATGCCCTTGATTCCTCAGGGGGGAAAGCTGTTTTTTCCCCATATTTGAAGTCACCTTAGAGCTACTTGCATGAACAGTTTCTTAAGACCCCATTGTAGCTGCTGCTGCTCCCTCCGTACATCACCACGTTACCTGGAGTGGAGTGAACTGTGTTGCCACAAGTGAGGTTCTGACATAAAGGGGGAAAGATGTTATAGAAAGAGGGGACATGTGTGCATGAACACTGGATCTTTATTTCTTGTATCACCCTAGTGATAAAGGGTGAGAAAAAGGGTAAAGGGAAATAAAGGGAACCACAGAAACACAACCAATACAAAGGAAAAAAAAGCTTCCAAACTTTTTCTTGAACTATCAGCACTTAATAAGTTTTGAAGGCCCAAGCCCTGGAGTAAGATCAACTGTTGGAGGAAAAGCACAAAACTCTGCCGGTTCCTTGGCTGCAGAAGCCAAACATGAAGTTGTAACATCCCAAGTACTAGCTCTGCAAACACAGCTAAATCAGCCCATCTTTATCAGACAAATGTGGAACTCAGGCACTTAATCATCGTGCATTTTTCTCTGAGTCCATGTGTACATTAGTGCTGTTTGTTCTACTGTAATTAAATTAAGTAAATGCAAATATTTTGGTTTCAAGTGCAAACCAAATTTGCTAGCAAGGCAGCCATTTCTCCTCACATCAGGTTAGCAGAACTGCACACGTCAGCCACTACCTTCAGGTCAACTTTGGTTTCCTAAATGTCACAGCATCAGCTTTCACTGAGCATCACACTAGCAGAGAAGGGCGTTTGTTCACATTGTTCTTCTGGGTAAGATGAATCCTTTGTTCAGTGAAGGACAAACCCATAATTTCTCATCACACCTTGTGTCTTAATTCTCTTTATGTGCCACATGCTATAGAAGCAGAAACTCAATAAAATTATTTTATTTGCAAGCCTTGCCTTGGCTGGTGAAGTGCTTCCTCGTGTGAAGGCAGTGACTGTGTGCAATGTGATTTGAGACAGGTGCAGTGACCAGAGCAGATGCTGTAAGACGTGATAACAGACCTCATGACTTGAAGCAGATGGTCCTTCCGCCATAGACCCTGCAGCTCTGGACTGTCCTGGGACAGCCAACGCGCATCCCGTGGGGAAGTGCTGAGCGCTAGTCATGGGGGGAACCCACTTCAAACACTTAGAGTTCATTGAAAGAAAAGGGTGGTAGGGCTGCATTAGCTTTGCAGCATGAACAGTCCTGTCGACTTCTGCCAAGGGACACCGCTGAGGACGCCCCTTTTCGAGACCGCCCATCCCTCCTGGGGTCGGTCCTGGTCTTACTATGGCAAAGAGTTTCTAACCATCCAAAATAATGGACTTCACATGGTGGTTGGTTCAAAAACCTGACTGCAGCCTCCCCCCAGAACCTTGACCTGAGCTGGCCCTGAGCTCGGGTGTTGAGCACCATGGGCTGGAAGTGCCTCTTGCAGGTCTGTGGATCAGTGTCTGCATCGCAAGACGCACCCAGAAGAAGCCGCAGCAGGCGCAGCTGGATGCAGGGATGGCACTTGACAATCATTAATTGCACTAACCCACTCAAATCCTTTTCTTCTTTAATCCTGGCTTCTTGGTTTTTGCTGTTCTCTGTATAATCTCTGTCTTTTATCCATTCTTCTTGTTATCTAGGATTTAGTCAAAACATACGTGGGGGCTGACACACAGTTTCTATTTTTAATCCTTGCTTCACACAGATAATCAATTTCCACTCAATACTGGCTGTCACTTGCATCACTGGAAAAGGGGATCTCACGCTCGTGGATAACGCCCACGCGGCTCAATCCCCCAACACAGATTTTAAATGCTGAGATTTTTGCCACATCCCTCAGTGAGGGGGATAATCAAACCATTGTGTGTTTGTCATCGCCTCAGCGCAGCCACTCGAGAAGATTGGTCACACTAATGGAAACGAGACATACCCTACCAGTGCAAATATTTCCCTTTCATCTAGAGAGGGATTATAACTCTGAAAAGGAGCTGAGCCAGGCACAAGTGCCATCCCAGGATTAGTTAAGTTGCTTTCTCCACCACCCCCCACCCCACCCCGCCACTTTCCATGCTACTCCTAACCGTGTAATACAGAGAAGTTTAAATTATTACCAAGCAAAGTAAGGAGTACCACGTCCCTCAGGGAGCTGCCCTCACCAGGGGAGGATGCCTGTGGCCATCGGCCTAGCTCCAAACCAGGTGGCTGTTGATGTGCCATGCCGTGCTGTGCCATGCTGTGTCACACCATGCTGTGCCATGCTGTGTCACTCCATGACGTGCCGAGGGCAGTGTGTGGAGAGAGTGGTGCTGGGCAGCCAGAGGCACCCCAATGTGCAGCTGCTGGACACAAAGGCCAGGGAAGGAGATGCTCACCAAACAAGTGCTGGCAAAGTCTGCCAGCAGCCACAAATGAATAGTTTATTTTATTTTGAGTACTGCAAGCAAAATAAACACACATGAGCATTCCCAGGCTGTCCTCCTCTTGCTTCCTTTTTAGTCTTAGTCTCACAGTCTCCAATTTCATAGAACAGTGACTGACCACAGGAGGAGCGAGAGGCACAAGGGAAGGCTGTCGCTTGGTGACTGCTACCACAACTGTGGGGACACAGGGAGAATCCCATGGGTCCTTCGCACCGCTGATTACAAGGGGTCAGAGAGCTGGAGAACTGTCCTGGGCGAATGCAAAAAAGTGCAAAAATGCCCAGTGGAAGGTGAGTTTCAGCCATGGTGAAGCTCTGCTTTTTGGCACCATCAGTCAGGGCAGGCAGCACACAGGATATTCAGCCTGCCTGGATCTCTGACAGTGAGCATCATCTGCTCCAAAGGGTGCCTCAGCAGTGACAGTGACAGACACAGGTTTTTGAGCACGTGGGCAACTTGTGCTGGCTGTGGGCTCAGTGGAAACAGGACCAGCTTTGTGGGCTTCATTTTAAATGTTATTCTATTTCAGCCTTGCATGTCCATGTAAATCTGAGCAGCCCGTAAAGAGTATGTCATCACACATATGCTCAGCCCTGTACACATGCCAGTCCTGCTTCAGTCTTTAGTCCAAGTACTTTCAGTCCAGATGCTTCTGTCTTCACTTCCGAGGTAATAAATTAGACAGCAAATTATAGCTCATTTGAGGAAAGTACAGCCCTGTTCCTTGAGATCCTTATCTCAGTTCTTTATTTGTGCTCCATTTTTTTCTACTTCTGTCATTTGCTCTCTTAATTGTCTCTCTAATCCAGCAGCTCCAGACTTCTCAGTCTCGTTTTGCTAGAGGTTTTCTCCCCCAGGGCCCTGATCATTCTTCCTGCCATTAAGATTATATATATATCAGCACAGCTGCACACTAATTTAAATTCCGGGTCAGGGCTCTAACTTCTAGGTCTAATGCATCATGCAAGGATGACCTCCTTGGTACTAGAAACTCTGCTTGTCATTTACAGGGAGTCACAGCTCCTAGACGCACAAACCCACTTGCTCCCCTCTAACCTCTGCTTACACAGTCGCTGCTGGGGTGCGGGGTACAGGCAGCAGCTGTCCCACGCTGGCTACAGCCACACAGGTCCTGGTGATCGCCCAGGAAGCTGGGGTAACATCAGCTGCAGCGTGCTGGGGACCCCATGCAAGGTAGGCTTCGGGGGGGGTGTCTCTCCACTTCATATGAGCAGCTCCAGTCCTGAGATGCTTCATCGTGGCTCAAAGATCTCATGGTGAAAGTGACACCCTCAGAACTGGGGCTCGACCCCCTGGCAGGGAAGAGCTGCTTTTTCCTTTCATGCTGGGGGCTAGTTATTTTAAAAATGTCCAGGTCAAACAGTGTCTAGACTTCACTTTGCAATGAAAGGTAACACAGCCTGCATCTTTCCCGGGGTGACCCAAAAATCAGGGTTGTTGAGAGGCCAGTGCTGCAGGTGAGCCTGTGGCAAGTGGAGTTTGGCTCCTCTGTGCGATGCGTGGGCTTAGAGAGTCTGGAGCTTGGTCCAAGTGCCAGAGGCATCCCAGTAGCTGTGTGAGGCTTACAAACCTCTGCAGGCAGCCCTCAGTGGCAATGCTACTCCAGTGTGCAAGAAATGCTGGTGGTTTTTTTCCCCTGGACTTTTCTCAAAGATAATTTGTAATTATATTTTCAGCTTTATATAGCTATATATATAAAATTTTTTTAAAGACAGAGCATTAGTCATGCAAATATAATTATGTATCTTATGTTCCCATGTCATTTGTAATTAAAAACATGGAATTTAAAGCACATATATTTTAAAAACCCCAGTGTAGGCTTCTATTAAAATTGCAGTTCATTAAAGCTAATGAAGTACCTTGGGATGGGTCAAGGCAAATCCAGAGCATGTTCCGTTGCCGTGGGAACAGCCAGCACCAAAGCCAAGTGCAGACACAGTAACCTGCAGCATCAGAAATAACCAGCAACAATAAGATTAGGAGATAAAGAGCCCAACCCCAGAGCTCTGGATTCCTGTCTCCCCTGTCTGTTGGTGCCAGACACACCAAGACCCCCATGGTCCTTCCCGGGGGCTGGAGGAGGTGTTGGGCCTCTGTCCCAGCCATGGGCTCTGGGCAGGGTGGGGATCACAGCGCTGCTCCCCCTTGGAGGTGTCCTGTGGGCACAGGGTTTGCAGCAGCCAGGAGAGGCTGCGGGACACCGTGGGTTTGCTGGGGTGGCAGCACCAGAGGCACTGCTGGACCCCAGGCAGGTAGAGAAGCATCCCATAGCAGAGCAGTGACCAGGAAACGTGACCCAGTCTTCACATTCCCTTCTGAAAATACTTACTGGTTTGTTAATTGCTTCCAAAGTGGGAGACTTTCTCCTAATCTGCCAATAGCAACTGCACATCCCTCTCCATTTCAAAGTGCCTCAGAAGAGGAGGGTTTCTTCACTGCCACGAGGGACAGAGTGGAAGAGCAGTTATTTCTTAATTAAGTTGGTTTGCTGTGCTACTCTGGGTAGCTTACATAAATGGAGGAGGATTTGCTCATTGCTCTGCTGATTTCCTCCTGATGCTTGATGCCACCCTGCCTGCCCCTCCAGACCCTCAGGCTTTGGTCTGAGCCACAGGACCAACAGCTATCCGGGTGCTGGATGTCTTTGGGAGGGCTCTGTACCAGGCACAGCCCCACACACAGCCCTGTCCACCCGACCTGCATTTGTGTGGTTTTTCTAGGACATCCTGCTTACAGAAACAGAGACCTTTCCCCCTGCTGTGTAACCTCAGCTCTCTAATAAGCCCCATCAGCTGCACACTGTGCGCTCCGCGGGCTGCCGAGCGCTCTACGGAGCCCTTGCACCTGCAGCATAGAGGGGATGGTCATGCCAGGGGGTCCCATGTCTGAGCTGCAGCCCCACAGCAGCGGGGGCAGAGGGCTCTCCCCCTCGGGCACCCATGGAGCTGGACCACAAGGCTGGATACAGCCCGGGGGGGGGGGGGGCAGCTCCCTAAATGTCACCATGCAAACAGGAGCAGGAGCTGCGGCTCCCTGTGTTACATGGGAGAGCTGGTGCTGGCAGCTGGGCAGAATTTCACGGGATTTATTGGTGCTGATGTCTCCCGACCAAATTATGTTTCTCTTCATTTGTTCTGTAACAAGCTCAACATTTCAATTTCTGAGGCAAGCTCGGATGGGGAATGGAGGAGACAGCAGATGACACTGACATCGGAAGTGGCTCAGTTGGGGAAAAACACTTTTCATTAAAAACCCTGTTTTCCTGAAAAATCCGCTGTCAAGGAGGAATTGGCGCTTTAGAACAAAGCTGTGGGGAGCAACCTTCTGCAGGGGACGGCTGCAAAGCACAGCTCTGGTCTGTGGCCTGTGTGTTTGGCTCCTGGAGTCCTTCAGGTTGCCAGCCTTGCAGCAATTTCAGGTTAAAAGGGAAACTAAAAGACAAGGGCAGAGTCATGGGCTGGACTCCAGCACTGGCAAGGAGCAGCTACCTGCGGATCAGGGACTGGATTTCCATTGCTAATTAGCTGATGCATTACCATTTATTTCTTTGCTCGTGTTTTCCCCCTAGAGGCATTCTAAGTTGTCTGCCCCACTGCTCACAGGATACCTGGTCTCTGGACAGACACTCTTCTGGTGGCTTTGCCTCGGGGCTTCGATCAGCCCTTTCATTTGCCCTTGCCTAGAAGTGCTCATCTCTGCATCACTTTACCAGGGCGAGGAGGTAACTTTGGAGAAATCCATTTAACCGAGCAATTAGAGTGTCAATAATACACTTCTATATTTTATTAGAAACATAAAAATTGGTAATGTCTGTTTGTTTTGACCCTACCTCTGTAGTAATGGCAGCAATTTTCCATAATAATCACAGTTACCATGGTTATAACTCCCTCCAGGTTGGCAGACACCTGCAGCAAAAGACACCGTCTCTGCATGAGCACAGCTGGGGTGCTGCACTGGGGGGTGGGGGCAGCTGCTCTGGCCTCCCCCGGGGTCCCACATCCTTGTGCCCCCCCAGCATCGGTGCAGCTGTGGATGCTGGCTGTGCTGGAGCCCCCAGGCAGAAGAGGACCCCTGCCCCTTCCCACACCACGGCGCCTTCCCCATCCAGCTCTCGGGAAGGCAAGGGGGCTGCACACCCCAGACTCAGCATTTCACTGAGGGGTGAGGGAGCCAGAGATAAAGAGACAAACCAAACTTACCGAGTGTTTCTTGGGGCTGTCCCACCATCCCCTGGCTGCAGCCAGCGCTGGGACAAAGCGCCAGGGAGGGAGACCCCAGGCCTCCTTCGCGTGGGGCGAATCGCTGCATCCCTCAGCACTTCTGCTCCAGGAGGATGAACTAAGTAGAAAGTTCGGGTCTGTTCCAGAAAGGCTCTGGGGAACTGATTTTCAGAGGGGAAAGGAATTAAAGAACTGCTCAACTGAATAGCTGAGCTAGTATTTTTCTGTCCTCGGGAAACATCCTTCACAATAATAGCATTAGTAATAATAACACCCCGCAGAAAATCCTGGTGAAATCATGTAGACTACATGATGTGTGAAATCCCTGGGATGGCAGGAGCTGCCTGCGTGGGTCCTCCTCACATCAGCAATATCCTCCTTGGCTGGAGACAGACCTGTTCCCGCACACGGGCGCAGCACACAGGGTAATCCATCTTGGTCAGAGTACTGAAATAACTGCAAATTCTGTGAGCAAATGAAACTGCCCAGAAAATAATGAAACTTTGTGTGTGTCACAAACCACAGCTCCTCTGACAGGGTGGTGAGCTCCGAATCTGAAGACTTGATTATTAATCTTCCTGTCAGGAAGAAAGGAAGGAGCAGGCACCCCAGCACTGGGAAGGGAAAGAGGAGCTGGGGCACCTCCAGCACCCAAGCTGGCTGCACCGGGTGGGAAGCCAGCTCTGCAGGGACCTCGACATCCTGCAGAATCCTTTTCAGTTTCAGCTTCTGCCCCTTCCTTTGAGCTGCAGCACAACTCCTCCAACACAGCACACACAACACTGAGCGCGCAGAGGGGCTGCAAGTGTCCTGGAGGGTTTGGGAGGGCTGGCGGTGGGAGGAAGGGGGGCAGAGGGTACAGCAGGAGCCAGGTTTGGTGCCTGAGGAGGAAGAGCAGTGCTGGGGGAAGCGGTGGCAAGCTGAACATGTCTGAACACAGATGTGGCCCGACATGCTCAGATCTTGGCATCTCCCCCAGGCAGAAACAGAGAGAGACAAGGGACCCCCAAGGACCCTCCCTGCCCCCGGCTGAGCACCCCTGGCTGGACCACCCAGTGCAGGGCTGTGCTGTAGGCCAGGATCAGCCCCGCAGATGGACAGGCTCCTCCTGCAGACACCAGCCCGTGCCCACACAAATGCCGTGCAGGTCCCCGAGCTCACTGACAACGGGGAAGTCGGAGTTAGCACAGGGCCATGGTCCAGCACACGCTTTTAAATCCCCGTTATTAATCCCCCACTTTTGGAGGAAGGAGGCTGATCCCCATTCCGGAGAGCAGCAGCAGGCTGACCCCAGGGTCAGCACGGCTGGCCGGATGCTGGCTGTGCTCAGCAGGGGTGGTTCGGCTCCAGCTCAGCCCGCACGGATGCGGAGCCACAGGCCTGAGCTCCCCTCTCCACACAGACATCGCGGGCAGCCTGGGTTTGCTCACTCCCCCTCTTCCCCAGCGCAGCCGCTGCCGTCCGGTGTCCCTGGCAGCGCGGCCGAGCCCGTCCCAAGCGCTGGATTCCTCCCGTCCTGCTGGGAGGCCCTGGACGGAGCGCGCTGTTGGCTCCGGGTTCACGTGTGACGGGTTAGGCCTCAGCCAGATGTTACGTGGGCAGAAATACCTATTTGAAGCTAAAAGCCTGTGATTATACTTGCCAACCAGCCGTTCAGAAAGTATTAAATGGAGAAATCCCCCCCGCTCCTGTCTCAGCACAACAGCGGCCTCAGCACACGCTTGTTCAGAGTTGCCGCCGTTGAATCTCGTCCCCCGGCTCCTCACAGGACGCTCAGACCCTTCTCGCGTCACCCTCAGCGCCGGCGGGGGCAAAGAGCCCGTCGGCTGGGGCTGAGGCAAGGGGGCCAGCGGCCGCCCCCGCCCCTCCCGCCCCGCGGGGTAACGGGGCAGGTCCGCTTCCCTTGGTTATCCCGAGGAGCGGGGTGACGGGGATCACGAGGCACCGAAGCGCTTCCTCGCGGAGGTGACACGCGGCGATGACGCAGCAGCGGGAGCGGTGACGTCACCGCAGCGGTGACACGAGCGCGTTTCCCACGGTGCCCGCGCCGGGCAGCGCCTGGTCCCGCACCCCGTCCCCCGCGGAACCCGCAGCCCCCGGCCCCGCCGCTCGGGCTGAACCCGCCGCCGGCCGGGCCGGGGCTCTGGGGCAGCCCGGGGCCCAGTGCCGGGAGCGGCGGGGCCGGGGGCAGCCCCACCGCCCGGCCCCACCGAGAGCGCGGGCAGAGGCGCGGCCCCGCCCGGGCAATTCACACCCACGAGGCGCTAATTGCGGGACCGGGCGGCCCCTGCGCAGCACCTTGGCGTTCCCCTGACGGGCCCGACGAATACTTAAAGCCGGAGAAAGGCGTCAGCGAGCCCCGGCCGGAGTTTCGCCTCCGCAGCTCGCAGAGCCGCCCGGGGGCGCAGAGCGCCCGAGGGGGCTGCCCGCCCCCTCCCCCGGGAGAGACGAGCTCCCTCACGGGCAGCGGGACACGCGTGTCCCGGCCGGGCCAGCCCCGCCGCGGCAGCACCGGCTCCCGGAGCCGATTTCCCGGGCGGCGCTGGCGGGGCTGCGGCACCGCCCCTCGGGCCGGGACCCCGGGGCAGGAGGGGGTTTCTGGCGTCGTTCCTGCCCCACCGACTCCAATTCGAGCCTGAGAAATGCTTGGTGTAATTATTCACTACCGAGCCGTGTTTCTGTCGCCGCGGTTCCTGGTCTCCAGCGGGCGGTGAGGTAACTCGACGGCCCGTGCCGCCCTTCACACTTGGGTAACTTCTCCGCCTGACTTGCGCCGTGCCTTGAACTTTCAGCGCCACCAATTACAGCCATTCAGAGTCTGTATTTAAGCATTTTTCTTATGCAACCAAAAGAAATTTTAATTATAACGCAGAAGAACGTAAAGCAAATACTAAGCGACCTCCACATCACCGCACAGCTTGTGTCGAGTAGGGCGCAGGGGGTGCCAAACGCCTGGCTTTATGGCATGAGGGGGTGGCATGGCTGTGCTGCAGCTCCGGGAGGGCAGGTAGCCCCAAAAGCCCCCCAGGTGTGTGGCAGTGGGGGTCCCTGTGGAGTCAGCCCCACGGAGGTTCCTGAGCTGGCATCACCAGGATGCAGTCCTTCCCTGCCATGACCTGCTTAGGCCTCCCTGTCCCACAGCAGTGATCCCTACTGGGAAAAGGGATGCTTAATGACATGTGGATGCCTTGCGCTTCATCCCCTCTGCTCTCTCAGGCCACTGTGACAGTGACAAATCACAGCACCCCCAGGTTTCTAGGGGGGCCACGGGCTGATTCTTGCGCCCCCAAGGGTGTGATGCAAGAAGCAACACATGCGACAGTCACTGCTGGGTGATGTGGCATGGACTGGACATGGCAGTGGCCATGCAGGGCTGTGGCCGTGCCCTGTGGTGTCTTGAGGCTTGGCAGTGCTGGGGCTGCTGTCCCCAGGGGCCCTGAGCCCTGTCCTGCCCCATCTCTCTGGAGCGCTGCTGCCGTGAGGGACTCGGTGACAGGGACACAGGGATGGGAAGGGGCTCAGGGACTGAGGCCTGTAAAGGGTTTGGGGTGATCCTGCAGCTGGAGGGGAAGATGACTGTGCTTCATTAGAAGTGAACTCGGAAAATCAGCAGCATCCGGTGCCTGCTGGCGAGGAGGCCTCCCGGCACGCCAGGAGCATCTCCAGTTGTCCTCTCAGATTAAGGGATTTTGCTGTTTGCTCACAGTTTTGTACATGCAAAACAGGCTGGCTCTGGCCAGGCTCTGGGGTCCCCTTGATGCAGCAGGAGCCTGCCCAAAGCTCCAGCTTTTAAACCCCTGCCCAAAGCCCAGCCCAATCTCTTTGCCCAGACCCCCAACCCAAGGAGCAGTCGCTGCTCTGGCTGGCAGACCACGGCACGGACACCCCGCCCTTGGGAAGTGTCTTTTGGGGTGACCCTGGGGCAGCATGGAGCTGCAGTTCTGGCAGCCTGGCCCCAGCACCCCATGCTCCCCCCAGGCAGGTGGCTGCAGGTCGCTGCATAGTATTTATTAATTATACACAAAGAAATCTCATTAAGTTAGTCCAGGTTTCTGCAGGGTGGTCCTGGGCAGGGATGCCTGGTGCTGGTGGGCAGAGGGTGGAGGGGGGCAGGGGTCCAGCATTTCATTATTTCACAGTGACGGGAGATGGGGCAGAGATGCCGTCCCACAGCACAGCCAGCTGTGCCCCGTGGGGCAGTACGGGCAGAGCCGTGCTTGCCAGGGCAGGGTGGCCGGGTGCAGGGGGACGCCCTGCCATGGCCCCTCAGACCTCCAGCTTCTTCTTCATCTCCATGCGGTAGATGATCTGGTAGCCGTCATCCCAGGCATAGATCTGCCTCTCCCAGGGGCTGTACTTCATGCTGGAGTGGGAGCCGTAGCGCTTGGGGAAGTAGACAAGGGAGGCGTCCTCGGGGGACAGCGTGCCGCTGACGTCGAAGACGCACTGCACGCGGGCGCGGCTGGGCAGGCGGGTGTTGTAGACCACGTGCAGCGCCCCACACACCACAAAGGCACCCTCAGCGTTCTCCCGTGGGCACGGCGTGTCCCACATCTGCTCGATGTCCAGCGAGGCGGGGTCCAGCTTGGCCAGGCATATGTTCTTCTCATCCTCCTTGGTGGCGTAGATGGCCCAGAGACCTTCCTCGTCCGCCGCCAGCTCAATGTAGGTGAAGGGGGAGAGCCCAAAGACGGGGATCTGCTCCTCGGCTGGGAACACTGAGCTGTCCACCACGGTCTTGTTGGCCAGATTGAACTTGATCACCTGGAAGGGGCCCTGCTGGCGGATGTAGTAGAGGTGCCCATTGTAGACGAGGTGCCCGGTGCCCACCCATGGGTAGGGCAGTTTGATGCGGGCAGCCTTGCGGGTGGCAGAGAAGAGGGTGAACTCCCGCATGCGGGGAAAGACGTACACCGTGTCGTTGGCAGTGCCATCAAAGACGTAGATCTTCTCCGAGTTCCCTGCAGCATCCTTGGTCCAGAGCCCTGAGGTGCTGCCAAAACGCTTCAGGATCTTCATGGCTCTGATGCTCGCGATGGTGTCGCTGCAGTCTGCAAGAGTGGGGCACCGTGAAAGACTGGAAGCTGCCAAGTCCCACAGCAGGGACCACTCCCACCCCACACTGGAGTCACACAGGTCCCACTGCATCCCACCCCAGCCCTCAGGCAACTGTCTTACAAACTAGCCTCAAGGGCTCTGGAGAAGCTCAAGCCTCTGGCCTTGGGGCTGGGATGTGGCTCCAGGAAGCTGGGGGAAATTGTCCCTGCTGGGACTGAATGCCACAGCATGTGGCCGGGGGAGACTTGGTGGGCTGGGAAGGCCGGTGCTAACCCCACACCCAGAACCATCTGCCCAGGGAGCCACAGCCCCTCACCTGTCAGCTTGGTGTATTTCTCATTCTTCCTCTGCTTGGCTGTGGCCACCTGCTTCTCCATCAGCGTCTCATCCACCTCCACGCAGGGTGGCGCTGGGTTCTGCGTCTCCAGGTAGTCCACCTCCCGCTCCAGACGGTCCACGCGCACTGCGGCGCTCTCTGCCTCCAGCCGCATCGCCTCCCGCTCCTTCTCTGCGGTCTCAAGCATCCCCAGCACCTGGTTCTTGAAGTCCCGCAGCTCTGTGGAGTAGCGGCTGCTCTGGTCGTGCCACTGCGAGATCCTCTCCTGCGGGGCCAAGGGCACACTGAGGTCTCTGCCCTTCACAGCAGCCGTGCCACTGCCTGCGCGTGGCTGAGGGCACCCTGGGGCCACGCAGCTCTGCGCCCCTCGTGTCTCTGGGTGCCATCCTGCCCCCACGGTGCTCCCAGACCCGTGACACCCCCAGCTCCCGCGATCCGCCCGTCCCACCGCACTCCCACCCCTACGACGTTCAGGCCAGGCCGTGCTGCGCATCAGGGCCTGCCTGCCCCTCCAGACCCTCAGGCTTTGGTCTGAGCCACAGGACCAACAGCTATCCGGGTGCTGGATGTCTTTGGGAGGGCTCTGTACCAGGCACAGCCCCACACACAGCCCTGTCCACCCGACCTGCATTTGTGTGGTTTTTCTAGGACATCCTGCTTACAGAAACAGAGACCTTTCCCCCTGCTGTGTAACCTCAGCTCTCTAATAAGCCCCATCAGCTGCACACTGTGCGCTCCGCGGGCTGCCGAGCGCTCTACGGAGCCCTTGCACCTGCAGCATAGAGGGGATGGTCATGCCAGGGGGTCCCATGTCTGAGCTGCAGCCCCACAGCAGCGGGGGCAGAGGGCTCTCCCCCTCGGGCACCCATGGAGCTGGACCACAAGGCTGGATACAGCCCGGGGGGGGGGGGGGCAGCTCCCTAAATGTCACCATGCAAACAGGAGCAGGAGCTGCGGCTCCCTGTGTTACATGGGAGAGCTGGTGCTGGCAGCTGGGCAGAATTTCACGGGATTTATTGGTGCTGATGTCTCCCGACCAAATTATGTTTCTCTTCATTTGTTCTGTAACAAGCTCAACATTTCAATTTCTGAGGCAAGCTCGGATGGGGAATGGAGGAGACAGCAGATGACACTGACATCGGAAGTGGCTCAGTTGGGGAAAAACACTTTTCATTAAAAACCCTGTTTTCCTGAAAAATCCGCTGTCAAGGAGGAATTGGCGCTTTAGAACAAAGCTGTGGGGAGCAACCTTCTGCAGGGGACGGCTGCAAAGCACAGCTCTGGTCTGTGGCCTGTGTGTTTGGCTCCTGGAGTCCTTCAGGTTGCCAGCCTTGCAGCAATTTCAGGTTAAAAGGGAAACTAAAAGACAAGGGCAGAGTCATGGGCTGGACTCCAGCACTGGCAAGGAGCAGCTACCTGCGGATCAGGGACTGGATTTCCATTGCTAATTAGCTGATGCATTACCATTTATTTCTTTGCTCGTGTTTTCCCCCTAGAGGCATTCTAAGTTGTCTGCCCCACTGCTCACAGGATACCTGGTCTCTGGACAGACACTCTTCTGGTGGCTTTGCCTCGGGGCTTCGATCAGCCCTTTCATTTGCCCTTGCCTAGAAGTGCTCATCTCTGCATCACTTTACCAGGGCGAGGAGGTAACTTTGGAGAAATCCATTTAACCGAGCAATTAGAGTGTCAATAATACACTTCTATATTTTATTAGAAACATAAAAATTGGTAATGTCTGTTTGTTTTGACCCTACCTCTGTAGTAATGGCAGCAATTTTCCATAATGATCACAGTTACCATGGTTATAACTCCCTCCAGGTTGGCAGACACCTGCAGCAAAAGACACCGTCTCTGCATGAGCACAGCTGGGGTGCTGCACTGGGGGGTGGGGGCAGCTGCTCTGGCCTCCCCCGGGGTCCCACATCCTTGTGCCCCCCCAGCATCGGTGCAGCTGTGGATGCTGGCTGTGCTGGAGCCCCCAGGCAGAAGAGGACCCCTGCCCCTTCCCACACCACGGCGCCTTCCCCATCCAGCTCTCGGGAAGGCAAGGGGGCTGCACACCCCAGACTCAGCATTTCACTGAGGGGTGAGGGAGCCAGAGATAAAGAGACAAACCAAACTTACCGAGTGTTTCTTGGGGCTGTCCCACCATCCCCTGGCTGCAGCCAGCGCTGGGACAAAGCGCCAGGGAGGGAGACCCCAGGCCTCCTTCGCGTGGGGCGAATCGCTGCATCCCTCAGCACTTCTGCTCCAGGAGGATGAACTAAGTAGAAAGTTCGGGTCTGTTCCAGAAAGGCTCTGGGGAACTGATTTTCAGAGGGGAAAGGAATTAAAGAACTGCTCAACTGAATAGCTGAGCTAGTATTTTTCTGTCCTCGGGAAACATCCTTCACAATAATAGCATTAGTAATAATAACACCCCGCAGAAAATCCTGGTGAAATCATGTAGACTACATGATGTGTGAAATCCCTGGGATGGCAGGAGCTGCCTGCGTGGGTCCTCCTCACATCAGCAATATCCTCCTTGGCTGGAGACAGACCTGTTCCCGCACACGGGCGCAGCACACAGGGTAATCCATCTTGGTCAGAGTACTGAAATAACTGCAAATTCTGTGAGCAAATGAAACTGCCCAGAAAATAATGAAACTTTGTGTGTGTCACAAACCACAGCTCCTCTGACAGGGTGGTGAGCTCCGAATCTGAAGACTTGATTATTAATCTTCCTGTCAGGAAGAAAGGAAGGAGCAGGCACCCCAGCACTGGGAAGGGAAAGAGGAGCTGGGGCACCTCCAGCACCCAAGCTGGCTGCACCGGGTGGGAAGCCAGCTCTGCAGGGACCTCGACATCCTGCAGAATCCTTTTCAGTTTCAGCTTCTGCCCCTTCCTTTGAGCTGCAGCACAACTCCTCCAACACAGCACACACAACACTGAGCGCGCAGAGGGGCTGCAAGTGTCCTGGAGGGTTTGGGAGGGCTGGCGGTGGGAGGAAGGGGGGCAGAGGGTACAGCAGGAGCCAGGTTTGGTGCCTGAGGAGGAAGAGCAGTGCTGGGGGAAGCGGTGGCAAGCTGAACATGTCTGAACACAGATGTGGCCCGACATGCTCAGATCTTGGCATCTCCCCCAGGCAGAAACAGAGAGAGACAAGGGACCCCCAAGGACCCTCCCTGCCCCCGGCTGAGCACCCCTGGCTGGACCACCCAGTGCAGGGCTGTGCTGTAGGCCAGGATCAGCCCCGCAGATGGACAGGCTCCTCCTGCAGACACCAGCCCGTGCCCACACAAATGCCGTGCAGGTCCCCGAGCTCACTGACAACGGGGAAGTCGGAGTTAGCACAGGGCCATGGTCCAGCACACGCTTTTAAATCCCCGTTATTAATCCCCCACTTTTGGAGGAAGGAGGCTGATCCCCATTCCGGAGAGCAGCAGCAGGCTGACCCCAGGGTCAGCACGGCTGGCCGGATGCTGGCTGTGCTCAGCAGGGGTGGTTCGGCTCCAGCTCAGCCCGCACGGATGCGGAGCCACAGGCCTGAGCTCCCCTCTCCACACAGACATCGCGGGCAGCCTGGGTTTGCTCACTCCCCCTCTTCCCCAGCGCAGCCGCTGCCGTCCGGTGTCCCTGGCAGCGCGGCCGAGCCCGTCCCAAGCGCTGGATTCCTCCCGTCCTGCTGGGAGGCCCTGGACGGAGCGCGCTGTTGGCTCCGGGTTCACGTGTGACGGGTTAGGCCTCAGCCAGATGTTACGTGGGCAGAAATACCTATTTGAAGCTAAAAGCCTGTGATTATACTTGCCAACCAGCCGTTCAGAAAGTATTAAATGGAGAAATCCCCCCCGCTCCTGTCTCAGCACAACAGCGGCCTCAGCACACGCTTGTTCAGAGTTGCCGCCGTTGAATCTCGTCCCCCGGCTCCTCACAGGACGCTCAGACCCTTCTCGCGTCACCCTCAGCGCCGGCGGGGGCAAAGAGCCCGTCGGCTGGGGCTGAGGCAAGGGGGCCAGCGGCCGCCCCCGCCCCTCCCGCCCCGCGGGGTAACGGGGCAGGTCCGCTTCCCTTGGTTATCCCGAGGAGCGGGGTGACGGGGATCACGAGGCACCGAAGCGCTTCCTCGCGGAGGTGACACGCGGCGATGACGCAGCAGCGGGAGCGGTGACGTCACCGCAGCGGTGACACGAGCGCGTTTCCCACGGTGCCCGCGCCGGGCAGCGCCTGGTCCCGCACCCCGTCCCCCGCGGAACCCGCAGCCCCCGGCCCCGCCGCTCGGGCTGAACCCGCCGCCGGCCGGGCCGGGGCTCTGGGGCAGCCCGGGGCCCAGTGCCGGGAGCGGCGGGGCCGGGGGCAGCCCCACCGCCCGGCCCCACCGAGAGCGCGGGCAGAGGCGCGGCCCCGCCCGGGCAATTCACACCCACGAGGCGCTAATTGCGGGACCGGGCGGCCCCTGCGCAGCACCTTGGCGTTCCCCTGACGGGCCCGACGAATACTTAAAGCCGGAGAAAGGCGTCAGCGAGCCCCGGCCGGAGTTTCGCCTCCGCAGCTCGCAGAGCCGCCCGGGGGCGCAGAGCGCCCGAGGGGGCTGCCCGCCCCCTCCCCCGGGAGAGACGAGCTCCCTCACGGGCAGCGGGACACGCGTGTCCCGGCCGGGCCAGCCCCGCCGCGGCAGCACCGGCTCCCGGAGCCGATTTCCCGGGCGGCGCTGGCGGGGCTGCGGCACCGCCCCTCGGGCCGGGACCCCGGGGCAGGAGGGGGTTTCTGGCGTCGTTCCTGCCCCACCGACTCCAATTCGAGCCTGAGAAATGCTTGGTGTAATTATTCACTACCGAGCCGTGTTTCTGTCGCCGCGGTTCCTGGTCTCCAGCGGGCGGTGAGGTAACTCGACGGCCCGTGCCGCCCTTCACACTTGGGTAACTTCTCCGCCTGACTTGCGCCGTGCCTTGAACTTTCAGCGCCACCAATTACAGCCATTCAGAGTCTGTATTTAAGCATTTTTCTTATGCAACCAAAAGAAATTTTAATTATAACGCAGAAGAACGTAAAGCAAATACTAAGCGACCTCCACATCACCGCACAGCTTGTGTCGAGTAGGGCGCAGGGGGTGCCAAACGCCTGGCTTTATGGCATGAGGGGGTGGCATGGCTGTGCTGCAGCTCCGGGAGGGCAGGTAGCCCCAAAAGCCCCCCAGGTGTGTGGCAGTGGGGGTCCCTGTGGAGTCAGCCCCACGGAGGTTCCTGAGCTGGCATCACCAGGATGCAGTCCTTCCCTGCCATGACCTGCTTAGGCCTCCCTGTCCCACAGCAGTGATCCCTACTGGGAAAAGGGATGCTTAATGACATGTGGATGCCTTGCGCTTCATCCCCTCTGCTCTCTCAGGCCACTGTGACAGTGACAAATCACAGCACCCCCAGGTTTCTAGGGGGGCCACGGGCTGATTCTTGCGCCCCCAAGGGTGTGATGCAAGAAGCAACACATGCGACAGTCACTGCTGGGTGATGTGGCATGGACTGGACATGGCAGTGGCCATGCAGGGCTGTGGCCGTGCCCTGTGGTGTCTTGAGGCTTGGCAGTGCTGGGGCTGCTGTCCCCAGGGGCCCTGAGCCCTGTCCTGCCCCATCTCTCTGGAGCGCTGCTGCCGTGAGGGACTCGGTGACAGGGACACAGGGATGGGAAGGGGCTCAGGGACTGAGGCCTGTAAAGGGTTTGGGGTGATCCTGCAGCTGGAGGGGAAGATGACTGTGCTTCATTAGAAGTGAACTCGGAAAATCAGCAGCATCCGGTGCCTGCTGGCGAGGAGGCCTCCCGGCACGCCAGGAGCATCTCCAGTTGTCCTCTCAGATTAAGGGATTTTGCTGTTTGCTCACAGTTTTGTACATGCAAAACAGGCTGGCTCTGGCCAGGCTCTGGGGTCCCCTTGATGCAGCAGGAGCCTGCCCAAAGCTCCAGCTTTTAAACCCCTGCCCAAAGCCCAGCCCAATCTCTTTGCCCAGACCCCCAACCCAAGGAGCAGTCGCTGCTCTGGCTGGCAGACCACGGCACGGACACCCCGCCCTTGGGAAGTGTCTTTTGGGGTGACCCTGGGGCAGCATGGAGCTGCAGTTCTGGCAGCCTGGCCCCAGCACCCCATGCTCCCCCCAGGCAGGTGGCTGCAGGTCGCTGCATAGTATTTATTAATTATACACAAAGAAATCTCATTAAGTTAGTCCAGGTTTCTGCAGGGTGGTCCTGGGCAGGGATGCCTGGTGCTGGTGGGCAGAGGGTGGAGGGGGGCAGGGGTCCAGCATTTCATTATTTCACAGTGACGGGAGATGGGGCAGAGATGCCGTCCCACAGCACAGCCAGCTGTGCCCCGTGGGGCAGTACGGGCAGAGCCGTGCTTGCCAGGGCAGGGTGGCCGGGTGCAGGGGGACGCCCTGCCATGGCCCCTCAGACCTCCAGCTTCTTCTTCATCTCCATGCGGTAGATGATCTGGTAGCCGTCATCCCAGGCATAGATCTGCCTCTCCCAGGGGCTGTACTTCATGCTGGAGTGGGAGCCGTAGCGCTTGGGGAAGTAGACAAGGGAGGCGTCCTCGGGGGACAGCGTGCCGCTGACGTCGAAGACGCACTGCACGCGGGCGCGGCTGGGCAGGCGGGTGTTGTAGACCACGTGCAGCGCCCCACACACCACAAAGGCACCCTCAGCGTTCTCCCGTGGGCACGGCGTGTCCCACATCTGCTCGATGTCCAGCGAGGCGGGGTCCAGCTTGGCCAGGCATATGTTCTTCTCATCCTCCTTGGTGGCGTAGATGGCCCAGAGACCTTCCTCGTCCGCCGCCAGCTCAATGTAGGTGAAGGGGGAGAGCCCAAAGACGGGGATCTGCTCCTCGGCTGGGAACACTGAGCTGTCCACCACGGTCTTGTTGGCCAGATTGAACTTGATCACCTGGAAGGGGCCCTGCTGGCGGATGTAGTAGAGGTGCCCATTGTAGACGAGGTGCCCGGTGCCCACCCATGGGTAGGGCAGTTTGATGCGGGCAGCCTTGCGGGTGGCAGAGAAGAGGGTGAACTCCCGCATGCGGGGAAAGACGTACACCGTGTCGTTGGCAGTGCCATCAAAGACGTAGATCTTCTCCGAGTTCCCTGCAGCATCCTTGGTCCAGAGCCCTGAGGTGCTGCCAAAACGCTTCAGGATCTTCATGGCTCTGATGCTCGCGATGGTGTCGCTGCAGTCTGCAAGAGTGGGGCACCGTGAAAGACTGGAAGCTGCCAAGTCCCACAGCAGGGACCACTCCCACCCCACACTGGAGTCACACAGGTCCCACTGCATCCCACCCCAGCCCTCAGGCAACTGTCTTACAAACTAGCCTCAAGGGCTCTGGAGAAGCTCAAGCCTCTGGCCTTGGGGCTGGGATGTGGCTCCAGGAAGCTGGGGGAAATTGTCCCTGCTGGGACTGAATGCCACAGCATGTGGCCGGGGGAGACTTGGTGGGCTGGGAAGGCCGGTGCTAACCCCACACCCAGAACCATCTGCCCAGGGAGCCACAGCCCCTCACCTGTCAGCTTGGTGTATTTCTCATTCTTCCTCTGCTTGGCTGTGGCCACCTGCTTCTCCATCAGCGTCTCATCCACCTCCACGCAGGGTGGCGCTGGGTTCTGCGTCTCCAGGTAGTCCACCTCCCGCTCCAGACGGTCCACGCGCACTGCGGCGCTCTCTGCCTCCAGCCGCATCGCCTCCCGCTCCTTCTCTGCGGTCTCAAGCATCCCCAGCACCTGGTTCTTGAAGTCCCGCAGCTCTGTGGAGTAGCGGCTGCTCTGGTCGTGCCACTGCGAGATCCTCTCCTGCGGGGCCAAGGGCACACTGAGGTCTCTGCCCTTCACAGCAGCCGTGCCACTGCCTGCGCGTGGCTGAGGGCACCCTGGGGCCACGCAGCTCTGCGCCCCTCGTGTCTCTGGGTGCCATCCTGCCCCCACGGTGCTCCCAGACCCGTGACACCCCCAGCTCCCGCGATCCGCCCGTCCCACCGCACTCCCACCCCTACGACGTTCAGGCCAGGCCGTGCTGCGCATCAGGGCGGCTCCGGCCCCATCCCCGCTCCCCTCGCCCCAGGCCTGCTGCCCGCCCGGCAGGACGGGCCCGGCTGCCCCACGGACGGGCGAAGCGGGCGCGGTGCGGGGCGGTGCGGGGCCCTACCTCCAGGAGCGTGAGGCGCCGCTCCACGTACTCCATGAAGTGCTGCTGCTGGGCGCGGAGGGCCGCGCAGAGCAGCGGCAGGAGGAGCAGGCAGCGCCAGGGCCCCATGGCTGCCGCAGCGAGCAGCCTCCACCTCAGTGCTCAGGAATGCTCCGGCCTCCCGGAGCCTTTATTGAATCCAGATGTGGAGAGAGGGGAGGAGAGGCTGCTCCTTCCCCGCAGACCAGCCCCGGGCGCTTTAACCCCTTCGCAGCCCGGCGGCCGCTTCGCGCCGGACCCCGCTCCGAGCGCAGCTCTGCGACGGGGCGGCCCGAGCGGGGGGCGGGAGCTGCCGCCTGCCCCCTCCTCACGCCCGGGTCCCGGCCCGAGCCGAGCGCTCCCGGCCCCGCAGCTCTGCGCCCGCTGCCGGGGCCGGCCCGGGGCTCCGGCGCCGCGGAGGGGACGGGGATGGGGGAACCGGGGATGGGGAGGGGGGAACCCGGGCTGCGCGCAGCGCGAGGGCGCCCCCTAGCGGGCACGCGGCGGAGCAGCCCCGCGAGCCCCGGCTCGCGCGCCTCGCCGCCAGCACGGCCCCGGGCTGGCGTGACGTCAGGGCCCCGGGCTGGAGTCACGTCAGGGCCCCGGGCTGGAGTCACGTCAGGGCCCCGGGCTGGAGTCACGTCAGGGCCCCGGGCTGGAGTCACCCGGGCTGGCATCAGGCACTCCAGCCGGCACCAGCCGCACCACAGGCCGCAGCTCGCCCGGGCCACGCCAGCCCCTCCCCAGGTCCAAGACAGGGAGCGACCACCCGAGTGGAGTAGAGAAAATTAACCCTTTTATTGATGCAATTGTTCTACATTTTACCATATTATGTAGAAAATACTTAAAATACAAGCTACTTTGTAAAACCAAAGACAAACATTGAATCCAAAGATAAACTATGTTCTCACAATGGACCCTTCTCCCATATAGTTAGTATTAAATTTTTAAATATCTATTTCTTTTGTTAAAATGATTTTTACATACCCCCTAAGTACATCGGCAATACAAACGTAAGATCTGTCAGAAACTACCTGTATCTAGCGGCTTGTAAAAAGGAAGAGCACAACCATAAAAGAAAGTTAAATTTTACACAGTAACTAGCATATCAAATACATTTAATAAAGTAGGAATTCCATTGCAATACCAAGGATTCAAGCAGAAATACTAACGTTACATATAATGTACTGCTACATGTAGTGAGATATATTCCAAGCTGAATCTGAAATCACACATTATATAAAGTTTAGCAACAAACAACCATGTGGACATGCGGCACCATTCAGAAGTTTAAATAAAAAAAAAGAAAGCAGGGCTGTGCCAATCCTGTCATCTAGAAGCAATTTAGTTTCATGTCCTAAAAGAAATTGCTGAGTCAGAGGTAAATTACTGCATCCCATCAGCTAGGTGCTAAGCAGGAAAGCCTCAGCAGTTGCTCTGCGGTGGCTGTCACAGCTGCAAATACAGGGCAGGTAAGAGGAACAACTGATTTAGCAGTTCAAGAATCACACAGACCAGTCTAGATGGGACCACGGTTATCAAATATTCAAAGGGTGAATCCCAAACTAGTTTTAAAAAAAACCAAAAACAAACAAAAAACAAAACAAACAACCCTAAAGGACTCCAATTTCTATCCAAAGATAGCACATTTCTTTACAAAGTATGTGTAGCGGCTCTGACGATGAGGAGAGTCAATTCTTTAACCTAGTTTGAAGGCTGGATATGCATGGGAAGAAGGGATGTATCTCCTTAGAGCAGACTACTATACTTAAACTGGGTGACACATACTGGGACCAGACTGGGATCTGGCACGCTTGTGAAGCCAGCGCCGAGATGAAGATCTGGTCCTGCTGCAGAGGGGGTTGGTTTGCTTGGTTTGTGTTGTGTGTCACAGAGGAACTTCGGGGCAATCGACAACTTGTTTTAAACGGAGTTCATCCTACCTATGTGATTTCCATCTCGTCCTCCCTGTCCCAATACTTTTGGAAACTTGGAAGAGACGACACCGCACTCTGCAAGCACGTTCCGTTGGGTTTAATTATCTAGTAGGGACTCTGAAGAGAAGTGGTCACTTTAAACTGCTTTTTGGGGGAAAGCAGGGAAATTCTTCTCAAAATTATCAGATTTTGTTAGAGGTCTTTTTTTCCTTTCCTGTTAGGACTGCACGGGAAACTGCTGTGTGTGAGGCAGGGAGTAAAGCCTCCCTGGAACACACGAATTGGAGCTCGTTTCGCCTCTCGAGGGAAAGGCACAACTCTGTACCTAAGAGGTATCTCAAGGCAAGTACTGAACACAAGCAACGTGATATGGAAAAGAAAGTAAGAAAGTGCCTACAGCAACAAACAGCATCGCTTACACCAGCGGTGTGGCATAGCAAGATCGGCTGGTTATCACACACTTACAGAAGTGCTCTGACTAAAAACACACTGAACGACGATGTGGCTAATGCTACTGTCCAGTTCCGAAGTCCTCGATCCCTCTATCGAAAGAGATGCCAAAGCTTTAACAGTTCATCAGTTTCAGGTCAGCCCAGACCGTCTCCTATCACTAATGTGGAATTTCAGAAGTGCCTTCGTCACGCACCTGGCAGAGAACTGGCCTCTCTTCCTCTGGGACAAGCATCAACTGGGATTCAAGGTTACTGAAACCTCTTATTGCTGCAGTAACATGACCGCTCAAGCCAGTTTATTGTCCACTCAGACAAGATACTTGATCTACATGCTGAAGATGAGAAGGAGTTCCTGGGACAAGGGACCCAAGAAAGCAATGTGTAGTTTAAAAACTGCACTGATTATCCAAAACAAGTATTTCCTCTGAACACTGACTAGGGCTACAGCTGACAAACCTTCCCAACAGCTCCACATTAGCAGTAGCATTATAAAACTCTAATGGTATTATGTGCTTTACAGCAGGCTCTCTTTGGTATAAATATTCTATCACCAAGCTAGCAATATTTTACAAGAAATGTCTGCTATTAACGTGGGGGAAGGTAACGCCACACTAATCTAATAAAAAGTGATTGCACATATTTAATCACTTCTGCAATATTAGACTAAACATTCCAATGCATTCCCAGCACTACCTTATTCGAAATGCACCGACAGACATCTAACAGTACATGTGCCATGTCAGGGGAAAGCTGTAAGGGAACATCGCTTCACTCCAAACAGAAACGCAGCTCTTCATGGTAGCAGGACTGAGAACGATGCGCCTACGCAACACGCTGCTGCCTGGCTGGGGTAAGCTTAGTGAATTGCTTCAATTCGACGGGGGCTTGCTGGTCCCTCATAAGGCAAGCTCACTGTAAACTCTAGTCACACTACATCATCATTTAAGGCACTACAATAAGGGGACACACCAAACAACTCTTCATCACACATACCTGTGCAAAACAAATCAGAAGGTATCCTTGTCTCTCGTGAAGCTCTACTCCTCTCTCAGTGCTACAGTGATGAGCTCTAACCATTGCATTATGTCACATACATTCCAACACGAATCAATTCATTTTGGTTTAAATACAAAGGATACATCAAACTCCATCCCCAGGAACGTTTAAGAATTAGACAAACACTAAATACAGAGTTCAAGTATAATCACTACACATTTTGATTACAAAGACAGAACGTTTGGGGTTAGCAGGAAGTTTTGCTTGTTATATTTTTCTAATCAATATGTACATATTTCATTTTATGTAAAATATTAAAACACCACCAATACAAAACTTCTAAAATAGTTTTAAATTCAGTAATAAACTTTAAAATCTGGATTTTTTTTTCCTTTTTTCTTTTTCTTTCTTTTTTCCCCGATTCCTACATGCAGGTACTGTATACAAGTCTTGTTAAGAGCGCTTTAAAGTAGCTGTTGACATATCCAGGAGGATACGCGC
The DNA here is from genome assembly GCA_022605575.1 of Laterallus jamaicensis coturniculus. Lineage (NCBI taxonomy): Eukaryota > Metazoa > Chordata > Aves > Gruiformes > Rallidae > Laterallus > Laterallus jamaicensis. The sequence continues at coordinate 1,418,131 of JAKCOX010000038.1, forward strand.
ACAGGAGTATAAAAAGCTGTACACATCCATACAGTGATGTTTCATTGTATTTCAAATTCAACTCACTCCTAAATGAACCATGTGAGGAAAACTACTAAGAAAAACAGAACAAAGAAAAGCCCTGTGCTTCTGTGAAGGAATCCAGCTCCGTTATAGGGCCAGCATCTAACAAGCTGCAGAAACCACATTTTAGAGCAATGCTGCACTTACTCATTCTCAATTGAAGACTACAGCAGCATCCTGGCAAAGCTGTTGAATTCTGTTACACAGTGAGATCTTGAATAGTTTGGAAAACTCAGAAGAATTCTGCAATGTATGCAATAAAAATTCGCTGTGTTATGGAGAGACAGAATTTTTGAGAAAACAAAGCAGGTTTCAGGGTTTACTCCTGAATATATAATGTCACCAGCATGAGGCAGCTGCCTCTACCAGTCCTTAAACAAAGCAGAGAAGTCAACAAAAACCTTTGACAGTAGCATGTACAGAGATGTAATGGCTTTTGCAGAACCAGCAATTTGTTAGAGACAAACTGAATTAGATAAATATTAAAATATTAAACTTGATTTTAAAACTGCCCCAGGAACATAATGAGATAAACGTGCACTATGTTTTTAGTGGCAATATGGATTTGTGCAAGCTGCTAAAATATCATCTGCTAGTCTTTTTGTTTAAGTTATGCCAAGTTAAAAAAAGTCATCAGGATCTGTCTTCCGAGACACTGATCTTTCCCCTTTTGATTAGCACAACAGAATAATTTTAAATAAACTGTGACCATGAACTTTTTTAAAAGCATCTATAAAAAGGAAGTAAAATTTTAAAAACTGAATTAGTGACCCTTGTACTGGTAACGAAGCATGCTGCTCAGTTAGTGACTGAACTCACCGGGGACTTTTTTGAACAACATACAACCAGATGAAGGAGAAACGAAAACCAGGCAGTCATTACCAGGTAAAGGTTCACCTGAAATCCTTCTCCAATCGCTCAGGCCTATCACAAGACAGTGCTTTACCGGAACTACAAGTATGAGTACTGGTTGATCTTCGTAGGGCTCAGCGGGTATCCAGTGTAAATAGCAGATCCTCTGGAAGCACCAATATAGGACTGGGGAGCAAACTGGTGTTGGTACTGGGCAGGTGGAACGTTTGCAGAAGTCAGCAGACTGGGGCCAACACTCACAGGGACCTGGTGCACAAGTGTGCTGGGGTGGGCAGCGTAGGTGGTGTGCCGCGAGGAGCCCTGAGGGGAGAAGAGGTGGGCGATGGAGGTGGTGGAGCCCAGCGTCGCAGCGGTGCTCGGGGCGTACGTGTACACATGTGGCTGGCTGGAGAGGTGTGCATTCGCCGTTGCTGCTGCCAGGTGGGGATGCACCGGGCTGCTGTGCTGAAACGTGTAGGGAGCCTGAGAAACAGTTGACGTGAGGGGTGCCACATAAGCCTGCTGCCTACGTGGGACAGCGTTTCCACTTCTCTCCTGCGAGGCCAGCACTGTTGTTTGCTGGTTCTGCAAGGAGAAGTAGTAAATAAAGTTAGTGGCTATCCTCAGGGAAAGGTGCAGCGGACAGGAGGTGAGCAAGGAAGGGCCAGCCTGAGCTTCCCAACACCACCTCAGTTCTGGCAGCAGGACTGGCACGTCTGCAGATCCCCCCTTCGCAGCTCTGTGAAACCCCCACACTGATTTGAGAAGGGTTTCAGCAGTTTCAAGACAAAGGTTGTACTTTTCCTCTACAATGAGATCCAATGGCCAACTAGGGGAACCACGAGTATACAGCTACACTAGTGCAGGCCAGCCCTGAGCCTGACCCAGCCCCTGAGCCCCTCACACACGTATCTGATAGGGGCAGCAGGGCTGCCCTGTTTTAGCACAACAAATCCTGCCTTGTCCCCATGCCAGCAGTGACCTGGAGGTGAAACGCTCTTCTGAAGGGCCACTGTGGCTTGACTCAAGCATCAAGAGCAGTGACAAAAAGTGAAACCCATCTCTAGAAGTTTTGAGAGAAGTTCGGTGCTAATTTTTAGGTCTGGCCTTAATCTCCTGGTCGGGCCTTTGTGAGATCTACAGGTCAAGGTAAAGAACAAAAGAATCTCCTCTTCTCGTACTGCTGAGTGCCTTCAATGCTACTCCAATTCAACAGCTGGATCTTGGAGCTGTTCTCCAGTCCAAGCAGCAAGAACGACTAACTGCAGGACAGGGGTTACCAGAAGCATGAAGAAAGAATAGGCAAGTAACCTACAAATTCTTTCCCCTGAGAAGCTTCACTTACAATCTGTCCAGCTTACCCTACCCTGCCCAGGCACAGGACAGAATCCACTTCAAAGAATTGACATGGTAGCAGCTACCGATCCTCTTGCAACCAAGTCATTCTCCCTGCCATACAGCATAGTGTTCCTAAAGTAATTCCAAAGCATCATGTTCAGAGGTCAGCAGAAGCCATGCAGTGCTCACCTGGCTGAGATTGAGAGGCTGTGCACCGTTGGTACCCCCACGATGGGAGCGGTAGCCTGTGGGTGTTATACAGCATCCCGATGACTGTCCGCTCACAGAGGCCACTGGCTTGGTCTTACTGGTGCTGCTCAGGGTGCCTGGAAGATTTCAAAACAAACCTCAGTCCATTCTTCCCTTTCACAAGCCAGACACTGTGATAACCAGCTTAGGTATCCAAAGAACACACAGACTGTTTCCATAATGGAGCCTTTTCTTCAATTATGATTTAAAACCTGACTGTACAAGAAATCGTTGGGAATCTGTACAGATCTTCCTAAATGCAGCCAAGCATACATGAAAGGTAAATCTAACATAGAAACTGAGAACAGACCCAGGCTTGCACACTCAGAACAGCAGCTGTCAAACCTAAAGCTACAAAGGCCCAATACAGATAGTCCAAAACCATGAGGACAAAGCTGTCAGGGTTAAGACAGCACCTGAGCCTCAGTAAAAACTACTGAGCATAGTAACCTGTGATGCACACCTACCTGAAGCTTGTGTAGCTATGATGCAGTCGCTGATCTGTGTTTTCAGTGGTGGCACAATGATAGTCCGGGAGCTGGAGCTGTCAGCCGCCCCTCTACTCGGCAGCTCCAGGGCGCCACCTGTACTCCTGAGAGAGGAGAGGGGGTCTGCGGCATAGGGGCTGTTCAGGGAGGAGTCGGAGTCAGGGGAGTCATTAACAGTGACATAGCTGATGACATTGGATCTCTGCTTCATACCCAAACTGCAGGGGGAAACAAAACCAAAACAAACCACCAAACAAATGAGAAACATTCCAGCTTTTAGCACAAGATACACAGCTCTGCCCCCCTGGGATCAGACACCCTCCCCCTTGTCAGGTGGGCTGAGCTCAGAACACATCAGTACTGGCTGCCTAAATGAACTTCTTACCTGGCAGGCTTGTATTTGCTGTCCTCTTCCTCATCAGTGTCGCTGCGAATGGTGATGACACTGACGGGTGGGCTTGGAGTGTCTGGGATGACAATGGGCTGGTGCTGCTCCTGCACTGGGACGAGCACGTTGGAAGAGGAGGAGGAGCGCAGCGGGCTGCTCCCAATGAGTGAGTAAACCTGGGAGGGCACAGCCTCTAGCGATGAGCTGGGCCTGAAGGAAAACCAAAGCAGTATTCAGGTACGTGTCAGCAGGCTGGGACAAACCATCCCCAGCACTGAGAACAGCCAGGCTGGAGCACATGTATGAGAAGAAACATATTGAAATACACAAAGGAACCTCAGTGCAGCCACTCATACAGGATGGTGCCGCAGAACACGTTCCAGCAGGGACCAGTGCACTCGGGGATGCTCATCTGAGCACCACCAGAGACCTGCCACCTTCAACTGATGTCAGTTCTGTCACTTGTACTGCTATGGCACCAACACGCTCCGGGTGTGTAAACCCCCCGTTGACCAGCCATAAAGCACTCAGTGAGCCATGTTCCTCACACTCCCAATGAAATTATCAGCACTTACATCAGGGACTACAGTACAAAGACTTCTTCCAAGACGTGTTTTTAAAAACAACTGTAGCACATTAAGAAGTTACATAGGCAACACCTCTGTGGTCAGAAGTCCAGTTCTTCAAACCATAAAGGCAACCTCCACAAATACCCCCCCAGTCTTTCTAGGGCTGGGAAAGGAAACCTTACTTGGCTGCACTTGGTGCTGGCTGCTTGTTCTTCTTAGCTGGAACATTGCTGCTTTGCTGCTGCCGAACAACATGAGCAACTCCAACATTGAGAGGCTGTGCTGCAGCTAATGTCACATGGTTGGTCAGCAGCGATGGCTGTTGCATGAGAGTGCTGTACTGATTGCCATGGGAATGTGCACTCCTGGGGCAGAGAATAAAACCACAAAACAAAACACCATGACTACACTGGAGGAACTGCAAACTGCACCGAGCCCCTGCCTGATTCTGCAGGGAAGGGAGAAATTCTGTGCACTGTGGGCAGCGCTGTGATGGCATGTGCTGCCACGCAGCACCGGGTCGGAGCCCGGGCTATCCCTACCTCCAGTCAGTTAGCTGCTGGCTGCTGCCGATCGTCTCTGGGATCACAGCTGCTGGCTGAACGGAGTTGTGCAAAGCAACCCCTGGGAGCTGCTGCCAAGTGGAAGGAAGCAGGATCTGCTGGGTTCCCCCTGGCCAGGCCTGCTGCAAAACAACAAACAGACACACAGGCTTGCTAGATTTCACTTCCGACAGGGAGAGAGATTTGTTCCAAGCAGTATATGCACTCATGTAGATTGTTAGCTTGCAGAGATAACAGCACATCATTGCACTTTCCCAAAAGGTCTCAGCACAGAGAAAACCAGAGAAATGAGCTTTCCCTGACACTCTGCTACCCTCTGTATCCCAGGTGTCACTGCAGAACGCAGCCAGACAGGGGCCTGCCTGGTGCAGCAGGAGCGTGCAGGGCTGCGTGCGCACGCTGCTCTGTGCAGGGTTCCAAAACATGAAGCCAATTCGGTCCCTTCAGGTTTTTGGCCTTCCAGGGCTAACACTGAGAGCTGAGACAGGATTATTATGGTGGAAATTCATTCCACCTCAACTGAAGTATTTGAGAAAAGCCACAGAGAGAAACATTTAGTCACAGAGGAGGCAGATAAAAGTATTTCCAATTCGTTGGTATTATTGCTCCTGTCCAAATGGACAAAATGCAACAGGCTTTTTTTTTTAAAAAAAAACCCAAACAAAAACTGAAATAAATTTGGCAGTACAATATTTCTATGATTTTGAAAGTATACAACTCTCTCTCTTGCAGTTTAAACTGCAAAACCAGAAACACACACTGTTTTACATAAAATATTTCTGCAAGTAACAGATCCACTTATGACAGATACCGGTTCCAAACAAGAAGCCTTCAAAGCAGAGAGCTGCTAAAACCTCTGCCAACGTAAGCAGAATAATAATAACATGGAAAAAAAAAAAAAAAAAAAAAAGAGAAATATGTTAAAAGTCACACCATGCGTCTTTCCAAAAGCCAACACCTGCACAAGACAAAGCAGAGAGTTTAATACAGCAAGATATAAATTCCCAATGAGAGGCAGAAATCGGGCCTTCCAAGCGACGAACTGTGTTGACAGAGGAAGGACGAAAATACGCAAAGCTCAGCAAATGGCTAATGCAAACTCAGGGAAGCAGCAGGGGAGAAGTGTCGGAAGCACTAAAGGTGAGCAAATTCACGCCAAAGGCTCCCAGAATCCAAACAGTAAGTCCTCCAGAGTAACTCAGAATGCAGGCTCAGAGTCTGGAGACAGCTGGCTCTGACCTCCACCACTGTACAGGGGAGTTGAACGTCAAGTCCACTGCACACACATAGGAGAATAGAATTTGCCTGTTGAATCAAAAGCCCAAAAACACTCACTTGTGTCCCAAGCTCTGCTACAGTCACCCCTTGCTGTTTTCAGAGCCTAGACTGCAGCCTTTCAGCAATCAGAATTCAAGAGGAGGAAAGGAGGTGCATCCCCGAGTCTGTTTAGCTCAGGGCTGCGGCCAGGAGAGCCCCGCTCTCCCGTCGACCCACCCTCAGAAACAGGGAGCAGTTAAATGGGCTTAAAGGAACCCCAGTGAGTGGGGGTACAGGCATGGCTCGAGCAAATTCCACTTCAGCAGAGGTCTCCCTCTTGGAAGAAAACGACACTTAAACTACCACTTTAAAGCCACAAGAAACAACATGGTTCACATAATGGAATGTGCTTTGAAAGACATGTGAGGTACCAGCACTTAAGTGCACTGCAATGTTTCCATAAGCTTCACTGATCTGATTCTGGAGTTTTACAATGACTTCTTTGTGGCACTTGCAAAGCTGTTCTGATGCAGGTGCCAAACGAATACAGAAGAGGACAATTTTGAAAGCATACACACTTCTTAAAGGTGTGTTTATTCCATTCCCCCATCCTCTTCAAAATTTGTTCCAAATAGCCTAAAAGCCGTTTTGGATACTAAGGCTCACCTTTAATTTCAACCAAGAAATACATATGAACTCAAAGTATCTGTGAAGAACAGTATCTTTATCTGGATGAAGCAAGCTACCTGCGATTGGCTATAAATAAAGGCCAGAAAATTATTGTCAATGGTCAACAGAGGTTAAGAGAAATCAACGGCTAAAGCAATACATTACAGGATTTGCCATCATTAGAGATTTTAGCCTGTGCTTAATGACCTGAAACATTTCTACATGCAAAGCAGCTTTACACGTGTTGAAAACAAGGTATGTAGCTAACTTGCCAAGTAGTTCAAATTCTGGCCATCCAGGTTCCTGTAGCAGAGTCAAGCTAAAGACTGATTCCTTTGTATTCAACAATCAAAAGGCAAAGATAGGATAGTAAGCGAAGAATAAGAACAATTGTAACTCTTCTGTGGTATAGCTTAGAAGAGCTTTATAGTACTAGGCTAGTAAAAAGTAATAGTCAATGGATCTGGATTCTTTACAGAGCCACACTAAACGTCAGAGTCAGACAGTGCTTCAGCAATGTTGGGGAGGAAAACAACAAGACATTAAGATGTAGCAAGAACACAGCCACAAGATGGCACATGCTTCCATGCCCTCTGCAAGTCTAAGTTAAAACAAAAACTCAGTTAGTGAACACAATCAAGGGAGGCAATTACCAGTACTGCAGCCGTCTGTTCTACTAGCGCTGGCCGGCCGGCTGCGCAGTTCAGAGTAAAGGGGACCGCATACTGCGGCGTGATGGTGGCTACTTGAGGATGAAGAGTTGCTACCATTAGTGGTGTACAGCTTCCCTGAAATGTAGATCAGGCAGTGAGTGAAACACACGTACTGAGGCAGGATAAGTGGGTTCAGCAATAGGGCCAGGAAAGGTTTCGCCCCACTGACATCCCCTAGTGCTTGAGCAGACTCCAGAATTGTAACGGATGCAGTGAAACCAACACCCAGACCCTCCGGGCATGCTCCTCTAAGCAACTGCATGTCCCTGAGAGGAACACAAGGAACAGGGCATTAAGGAGCAGGATCTCCCCATGACACAGTTGAAGTGAGATAGTGTTCAGCTATCCGTACTTCACTGGGTCCCAGAGAGCAGGCGACACTGCGCACACTGCCCTAGCCACAGCTCAGACCGCCCCCCAGCAACACACAGCGTTTCCTATCGTACCTCCACGTTCTCAGACTCTCTTGGGAAGAGACAAGCTAAGGGATTTAACAGAAGGCACAGTAGGTCTTTTGCATCATGAAAGAGCAAAGTTATCTGTGATGAAACTACAAAGACAGGTGTTAGTCCATCAAATGTCTAATTAAACCTAGATTTCTAGGGTACAGTTCGCACTCCTGGGAAAAGCAGTTTGGATTCAGGTGGGTCTCAGAATCACAGAAAAACATGTTAAACAGAATTCTCCTTCATGTGTTTCTGCTTTCTGGATACTGTTACCTGTGCAGCTATGCTAAACAAACCAGCCATCACAGAACGTCACCAGAATTATTTGGACTGAACAATCCAAAACCATTGCTCTACAAGTAGGTCAGTAAGTACAATACACTGCCTGGAGGCTAAAACTAGTAAAGTTTGTGTTAATGTCAGCAGAAACTAAAACTATGCAAATAAATAGAAGCACATGTAATTATAAAGGCAATTGCAATTTTTCAGTATAAAAACCTTTGAATCACTGGGTGCTCGCTATATTAAAGCATTACTTTCTGGAAATAAAAATTGGTTTATTTCATGACACATGACTAATGCTTAAAATATTATTTTTTTAGACTTAATTGTGAATTTCGCCAGCACAAACAAATAGGTATGTCACCACTACACATTGGCTCACACTAACAACGTAATTGAAGAATGAATTGAAAAGGATTCAGAAATAATTTTGTTGATTTAAAGATAAAATTTTAACAGAGTGACCTGCATTGCCACTTCTGTTTACGGATTTTGCTCCTCACAGAAATTCCTTCTGTAGTTCCCTGCCACATTTTAAAGTGTGGGCAGAGCTGTGCACCGCTGCCTGTCAGGCAGTGTGCACCCCTGGAAAAACAGCCTGCTTTTACCAGCTCAAAACTATGTATTTATTCCTGTTATTAAATCAAACGCCTAAGACAGGGAGGCACGTGACATGAAATAGTTTAAATATTCCAGAAAAAAATCAGAAGAAAACAAGAAACACTGTCTTAAAAGTGATCTGCATTTAACTCTCCAGAGCGCTCCACGGACCCCTGCGCTCGCCCAGCACCAGAGGGGCAGTCAGGTTCTCCTGGAACTGCCGTTAGCTCCCTGGGGTTTTTGCTTGTTTGTTACCTGTGTGAGAACTCCAGACTGGATCTGCAGTGGCTGTGCTGCGGGTGCTTGTGGTACAATTGGGACAGCATTCTCCATTCTTACTGGGAACCCAGAATGCTTTGTAGTTGCCTGAAGTCCAGCTGTGGAGGACAAGGAGACATCATCACTAAGCTGCTTGCTTTTTTTTCCTTTTTAAGTTTCTTTTCAAAACCAAATTCCTCCCAGGTAAGGGCAGAAGACAGGGCCAGATGAAAAGAAAGAAAGGCTGTTCCCTGTGATAAGGGCATGCCAATAAAACACCAGCTGAAGTAAATACTTCTGCAGTCCTGGTATGCCAGAGGACAATGATGGACAACCTGTCCTCAAAAGCTTGGCTCTCTTGAAGTCCAGAGTTTTGTTTTCCAAGACAGATAACACAGACATGTAATTCTGTGTTGTCTGAGGCTAAGTTCCAAGTTCAAACCTTACACTGTCTGGTCCAATTTCATATATAACCCTGCATGCTAACACAATCCAGTCAGAAGCACAGAGAGAACTCCAGGACTCGCAGAGCTGTGTGGTGCTAACCTCACTTACTTGCAGGTTGTGACAGTTTGTTGCTAGCAAACTACACTGCTGCATCAGTGGTGCCAACTGAGACTCAAAGCCTTAGACATCCCCTCCTGAGGTACAAAACACACCACCACAGTACTTTGTTATCTGCAGATAGGTCTGGCTGCTCTGCTCACTGATTTCTGTGGAATGCTGCTGTGCTCAGTTTGGGGGGAAAAACTGGTTGAGCAACCAGATGGAGACCAAAGCCTGGGCAGGCAAGATCCTGTCACCTGTTCAAGCATGACCTGGAAGAAAACCAAACTGTCCACACATGTCTGACCTGATTCTGCACTCAATCTGATGCAAGAGCACCGCATGACACGCAGAGAGTCATCGGCTGTATTTTCTCAATTTAGTTAAAGCTAGTTAAAGCTTCTCATTTCTCCCTAATTGAAACTACAGCATCATACAAAGGGGTTTTCCACTTACTTTGAAAAGCAGTGGGACAAACAATGAAGGTTTGCTGGAACGGGTCAGTCTGTGTGCAGATCTGGGTGGTTCCAGGCTGCAAGGAAACGCTCTGCTGTGCCACTCCTGCCACTGGTGCTGCAGAGGATGGGTACAGTGCAGACTGGTAGTTCAGCAGTGAGACGTCCGAGTTTGCCAGGGAAAGAGTAGCAGCAGCAGTAGAACTGGAAGCCAGAACACTGGCCTAAGGAGAAGAGAGAAAAAGAAAAAAGAAATAACAGCTTCACTTATTCATCACTTGTCCTTGTCCCAATACAAACAATGGGAACCAAGCACCAGGATAAGGTGTCAGTTAAAAGGCACAAGACACCATGGAAGAAACAAACATGAATTGCACTGACTTTACTTACATTGTGGAACTCTCAGGCAAATGTGATTAGGCAAAGTACAGAGGCTGCCTTGGCCTGAGTTTTGGAAAATTAAATTTCAAGACAAGACTCCAAATTCTGGAGAGCAATTTAAATATAGTACTTTGCAGAACAGGATTTGGCCAGAAGGCACAAAACCAGACTACTCCCATTTATCTGATTAGTATAAAAGAGCTAAAAGATGCTATACCTGATTGTGTACTGTGTTGAGCTGGTTGTTAAAGCTCATGGTCAGATTTGTGCTTGTATTAGGAGCGACGTGAGTCGTGAAGGGGCTCTTAATCTGATTCACTGTATCATACATATTAACCCTTCGCTTGCAGATCTCCATATTCTGAAAGCAAGATTTCACACTGAAACAGAATAACAGAAGGAAAATACCAGATATGTAAAACCAGTACGACAGAGACATGATATTTCCAACCTTATGCAGATGCCTTTAGGTTTAGATTTACTTTTAAAAATTATTTATTTATTTTTAACCAACAAAGAATGTCTTAAAACATGAAAAGGAAGCTTATGAGCATTCCATTCCTTATATACATGCCATTGCTGTTTGCAGATCAGCCAGAAACTGCAGAAAACAGCACTGACAGAAAGCAGGAACATGCTGTTCTGTGTTTCCAGTAAGTCCTGCTGGAACAAAACAAGAAAGCTAAGGAAGCCTACTGATTGCTGTGTGGGAAATCCAGTAGATGTGTCATTGTAACAAACGGGTGGTTCAAAGTCTTCAGTGGAGTAATTCTCTTATCTGCATCAATTGTCAACATTTTCTTCAACAAATCAATGTATTCCCTTCGGTCAGCCTTCTCTGCCAACATGTCAGTCCCTTCTAAGTCTGTAGACATATTCACCTTGAGGAGGGGAAGAGTGGTTCACACAAACAAATTAACTGCTTGCTAACAACTCAGTAATTTCACATCACACAGCAATATTTATTAAGCATTTCTGTCTCTTAGCCAGCTTAATACTATGTATCTCAGAGCTAGCACACAATCCTTCCCTTGCTCCCTCTAGAAGAGGAAGTCAAACTTCTCATCTCGACGTGAAGTTGTTCTGTCCAGTAGGTATCAGCCAGGCTTCGTTCTCCACTGCCTGGCAGTATGCCCTCGCTTTTTGTGGGGACTCTAAGGGGCAAATCAGAATGGCAAGATTCTACATTCTCCACACTGATGGAAAGTGATGACAACAGCCACAAAAGCAACAGAATCAAGACCACCATATTTAAGATACAAGGCCTCGTGCTATTAAACCCACTCAGAACTCCTTCATTTTACCTAAGAAAATGGAATGGAAAAACCAGAATCATCTGCAGCTCCTGTCAACATTCCCCAGTCCAGGAAGAGGCCTGATCCCAGAAAGACTTCTGGAGGGGCTTCGCTTTCTACTGCTCGACTACTCCCAGTGTAACATGCTAAGCACACCTGTTGCATCTACCAGACCAAGGCATAAGAAAATACGAGACGTTTCTAACAGCTTGGCAATTAACGTATTAATTAACATATCAATTATCTAACATATTAATTAACATGATTAATCTTCAAGTCAGTGATTTCTGACACAAACTGGCACCACAGCAAACCCACATCAGTGTTCTCAGCAGCGTGTGGCAGAGGACTGCTCCAGCACAGGACTCATTTTTAGAGACCCCACTAATGTAGGTAATTAATGTGGCAGTTATTTCTGTGTCACCAGGTCTCCACACACCTGCGCCATGTCATCCAAACAGTTGAATATATATTTCCGAGCTTCCTTTGATTTTATTCCTGTCTCCAACTCATGTTCCTCTGGGGTCTGTAAAAGAAGGCACTGTTAATACAAACTGAGACACTGCATACTGATAAAGAAAAGAGCCGAGCGATGGGATCGTTTCCCTGCTTTAAGACAAATCACAGGCTGGCAAAGCCAAACCAGAAGAGCCATGGCTTCTCATTTCCTCAGCTGGAAACATCACTCATTGCAAAGCTGAATGAACAACAGGATGACTTAATCTCAAGGCTCTGTCAGGTAGTGCATTAGCCAGAAGAACTGCAGATTTCTAATTTAGGAAGAGGCTATCAATATTTTAAATCCCTTTTTTACAAAGAAGGCAAAATACCCTTCCTTTTGCTGCTCAGCTTTAAAGGCAAATCAAGCATACATCTGACTCGTCCCTGTCCTCTGCCAGTACATAAATAGCTTTCTGTTAACCTAACAAAGACCAGCACAAAATACTCCTCATTTTACTCTTTGTGTTGTCAGGAGATGACAACAAGATGACATACTTCACCCAGACTGAGCAGGCCATAATAAGTAACCATTATCTCAATTACTTTAACACCCACTCTTTGCTGGTACTATCATGCACAGCTGCTGTGGCTAGATGAGCACCAGGAGGTCTGAAATGAAACACAGATCAGCTCGATCTGAATGGCATTTCAAAGCCAGTCTTCACACAGAGTGGTTTGACAGCACAGTAAAGCTAGGTGTGAATCTGTATCAAGTCCTAAACGAACAAGACACACCGGGAGTCAGAGAGACAGACGAACCTTTAGCCTCCACAGTGGGTATCCCAGATTTGGATCTCTGTTAAAAAACCTGCTTGTTTTCGTTCCCGCACTGAGCAGATACTCCGCTGGAAGGCCTTGAGTCTGAGAGATGTAACGGATCTAAGACAGAAAACGACAAGAGTGAGGACTCCCAAAGAAAGATCTCATAAGTGATGGAGCAATGATCAGCCAGGTCTGTTCACAGTGAACAGGAAATAACCTGTAAATAAAGAACACCCGGATAACGGAAACGGCAAATTTCAAGGGACCAATCTCAAGCATTTATAAGGACATTTACCTTTTCCCAGTCACATTACCTGCAGAAATACTAGGCTTTAAATACATCTTTTTTTTTTATGGAAATGTCCCTTGCCTGGGTGTACGTGAGCAGAGTGTAATCTTTTGAGACATGGATAAAGTAACAGCAATAGTCTTTAATATCAGCAATGTAAGAATTATACATTGAGAGAAGAATACCACAGAAATTATTATTTCTGTACATATAATTAATCATAAGTATCTATGCAGCATAGCTGTGACTGGCTACAGACACTCTAGGCACATGATTTGAGAATAATGTCATGGCAAAGCTCTCACTGGCCAAGGAAGCAAGACCAAATCTCCAGTATAATCAGATTCTTACACCCTCAAAAACATTTAATTAAGTGTAAATGTAACAAAAAAAATAGCTCAGGATTTTGGAAAATGCCCCTGAACACTTGTAATGGTATCGGCACCACACAGGTAAAAGACCAACAAGTGAAAAGGTATGCTCAAAAGTAAATGGCAAGTTCTGGAAAAACACAGTAAGCTTTTTAAAATGTTCTGGGGGTGGCCCAAGTGCTAATGTTATTTGCTCTTAACATGTACAGTGAGGAATGTGACATCATCTCTGCCATGACTCCTCAAAGGAGTCTATTTAAGTTTAAAAAAAACCCCAACACCAGTAGGTCTGACTTATATAAACCCATGCTAAGGTAATTCCAGTGCTGGAATTACCAATTACAGGTGCTTTAGCATGTCTCATTCCTTATCCAGAAACTCCTGCGATTCCTCTGTGCCAAACCAGCTGGAATTGCAGGGCACTACACTCTGCCAGAGCCTGTGATCTCCACGAACTTACCGACCCACTTTTCACTCATGCCAGGGAGGATCTGACTTGTCTGTGGGTGAGCATCTTTTGTGTCTACACAATAGCTCAGCCAAAGCTCCTGCTATTTTTATGAGCCATAACTCTTGCTTTACAGCCTAAAGGTGTTTCAAGAATAATTGTGAATCCCACCCCAACCCATGAACTCATTCCTGGAGAGGTTCTCACATTCTGCCTGAGCTTTCACTTGCTGCTGCTGGGTCTCAGAAAACATGAAAGCAAGCCAACCCTGCCTCTCAAGGGCAGTTCAGATATCAAAACCAACCACATGACATCACACCTCACACTGCCTCACAAAGGACTGCAAAATCCTATTAAGCAATGGAAAAAGCACCTCCTCCCCACCCACCTACATGACTAGATAAGGTTCTCAGAATTTCACAGAACTCAGTGTGCAAGGAAACCACCATGCTGTACCTCAATTATTTTCTAACTCATTCTGGTATGAAGGTACCGCTGTGTTTCCTTTGGAAACTTACAGAGCTGGGAAGGCAACACCAGTCAGTTATCAAGTACTTTATCACACAAGGAAAACTACACCAAGCACTGTAACAAGATACCACCGTAAAAACCACAGTGCAGGAGTTACCCTTGTAAAACCTCTCAGAGACTTTTTGTGCTTTTACAGGGAACTGAGGAGCCCAGGTAACAATGCAAAGTATCCACGGAAAGAACTAATTAGTTCAGGATGCCTTTTCAGACTCCTGCCCTTGCATTGCAGAGACAGCTTGGGGCTCACACTTTGCATTAAAGATGAGGGTTGCTGTAGGTATTAACTGGGCAGGAATGATAGGCTTGCTCTGTCTGCACATGGAAAAACTGCCCTCATGGTGAAATTAGAGGGTGTTTCAAGTCCGGACACACACCTCACTTCTGTTTTGACAGGAAGGTGTTTCAACAGCTTCTGCGTTTGGAAGCCAGGGGTTAACTGCAAGTTGACTCAATATATTGGGTAACTACATTCAGCTCCAGCTAAAGCACAGGAAACACACTGAGTGCTCTCCTGTGCAACAACAGAGACAGGCAACAGGAGTATCACGGGGAGAAAATGAACTTAAGATGACAGTCAACAGCGATTTGTACTGGGTGAAATCTGATGTAGGACACAGTGGGGTCAGAGGGTCTGGACACAGAGGGTTGCAGTGTCGCTGGAGCACCCCACATCCACCACGCACTCTCACCTGGTCGTACTCAGATGCTCCTGGATACAGAGGCCAGCCTAGAAACAGCTCAGCTATCACACAGCCCAGTGACCACATGTCAATGGCTTCGCAGAACGGCAAGCCCAGGATGATTTCAGGAGCTCTGTGAGGGGGTAAGAAAAAAGAAAAGTCAAACCTTCAAGTCTGAAAGTACGTGGTTACCTCCTGCAAATCACTCTGGATAACGTCTCAGCTCCAAGCACAAGTAAATCTGTGTGAAACCAAGTCATTCACTGGAAAGCAGAAGATGTTTCAAGGGGTCTAACAAATCCTAACTGGGAAGAAAAGTCCTGGCAAACGGTGCCCAGACTGTTCTGGGAAGCTGTCTCAAAGTCCCAGGCAACCAGCTGCCTCTAGAGAGGTGCCTGTTTTCATGGGGACAAGAACAGCACCTGCCCTGCTAGGAAAAGGCTCTCTAGCTGCTCGGTTTCCATCGGCAGGTTTTATACAGGGTTTGTGTGGAGGGTTTCGAGTTTAAAATGGATGGAAAGAACGCAGCTGGAGTCTGCGACTGCTCTGCAAGGTTGTACGACAGGTTTCTGTGCTCTGAACCACACCTAATGCAAAAGCAACCTGCCTGGCCCAGCCTTTACCAGAAGGTGATGAAAAAAGCTCAAACTCCAAGCAACAGGTTGGAATTGCAGGGGCATTTCTGTCTGGAACTGACTCATAACAGGAGAGGGTGGTTTAGTACAACCGCTCACCTACAGGCGGTTCTGAAACAAGCCAGTGCCCTTCTGTCAGGCCACACTCTGGTCATGCATTTGCATACAGCATCACAGCCCAGTGCTGCAAAA
Organism: Laterallus jamaicensis coturniculus; assembly: GCA_022605575.1. Classification (NCBI taxonomy): domain Eukaryota; kingdom Metazoa; phylum Chordata; class Aves; order Gruiformes; family Rallidae; genus Laterallus; species Laterallus jamaicensis. The sequence goes on from JAKCOX010000038.1 coordinate 1,433,952, forward strand.
ACCCTGTGAGAGGCTGTGGGAATTCACTCCGGAAAGTACAGGGAACACAACCTCCTTCATCTTCTTCACGCCTAACTAGCACAAGCACAAAGGCAGGCAGAAAAGTCCTAAACTCCAGGCTGTGGTTGTGCCTCGGGTAGCACGCCCCAGGGTTCGCCTGACATTTCATGTGTCACGGTGTGGATATTTCTGTTGTTAAAAAAGGCTCTGAAACCAGTTCTGATCTTTCTACAGAATTCTGAAAAACAGGGTTTGCATAATGGACAGGTGTCAGCAGATCTGACACCTTCTTCAAATGTTCGTCCTGAATGTACCTCCCAAATGTTGGTACATGGCAAGAAGTGACTCTCCAGTTAATCATCCCTTGTGTCGCTGTGACACAGACACAGCTTTTGTTTTAGGTGACTACACAACTGCCATTAGCCAGTCTCCAAAACAAATGCACCCATCCCAGCTGCCCAGGCCCCGTGCCCTTGAGAAAGCGCAAGATCTATCAAATGAGATAGCTAGCTGATAGCTAGCTTGCTGCAGTGAGGTCATGCCTACCCTCTATCGTTCAGCTTTATGCAAGGAGGTTCTTCTATTACATCTGAGACCCCAAAACTGGAGCTGTGATATACCTTTAGCAATCAGAGTAACAGATTATTTAAGATAAGATGTTCTGACACTCGCTCAACTTGACACCGATCTGTTTCCACCTGCTTGTTTGTCTATCCCTGGCAGCAGTCGACTTTGGAACGGTTTAGCATATGTTAAAATATAAAATTAATAGGCAACTATGATAAGCATCTGACGTTAGAATGCTGAATACCCTGCTAAATGTTTGAACTTTAAAGAACTACAACAGACCCATCTTCCTACAGCCTGAGAGGTGAAAGGAGAATCCATTTCTGTAGCACCTTGGCCTTCACAAGCAGAGTGAGTATGGTGCAGCCAGTCATTCACACAGGACCTTCAGGACCCACGTGCCACCAGTCTACTAGTCATCACTGACAATGTATCAATCCTCTTGATTAGCTACTTAGGCAGGAATTTCCAATTCAGATAGGACCCAGACCTGTCATATAAGGAATGCTGCACACATAAGTTCCTTGGTTTGGACTGGCAAGCAGCTTGTGGAGTAAGCGAAGCAAGCTAACCCTTCACAAGCGCATTAAAAAACATCTCAGCAGTTCCAGTGGGGGGAGAGAGCGAGATCATTGGCAACAAAGGATGGGTGTGATAGCTTGTTAGTCTTCAACTACACGCTGGAATAGACTTCTCAAACCTCAACACCAAAATGACAGCGAGTTGAACTCTTCGGCATTTTAATCCCTGAAACTAAGTAAGGGAATTTCTCACAAGCCACCTGATTTAACTAGGTTTGCAGGACACAGCTGGTAAATCAGAATCTCTCTCATCTCCTTTTACACCACTGGCCTTACAAGACGTCAGCTGAAACAGGACAACAGAGAGAGGTCACTTCCATAGCTGGTCTGGCAGAGATTAAAGACATTTTATGATCTTAAGCTCTTCGAAACAGAAATCAACAAAATTCCTTCTCTGCATGCACGCTTGCCAAACTCTGACTTCCACAGTTGGCAAGTCCGGTCCGTCACTCTGAGGAGAGAGAGGACTCACAGCAGCAGCACCCCAGGCTCAGTTCCAGTGTTTCCGAACACCCCGTGTTTACACCCAGGTCTCCAGCCCGTGCAGAACGATGGTAACATGAAGCTTGTACAACTGCAGCGCGCGACACAGTGAATTACACGATCACCACCCAGAGCTGGATTAGCAAGCAGAGCGCTACATTTGGCAGCAGGCACTGCTGCTTCCCGGGCCAGCACGACTGGGGCAGAAGTAGGTCATGTAGCCCACAGCAGAGGTAAGACACGGATCCTGCTGCACTGCAGGTGCCCTTGGCACTCAGTGTCACCTTCTCATGGCCCAAATTGTCCAGTCCTTCCTTCAGCTTAGTATCTCCAGTTTGTCAGCCCACAGGAAGCATCAGGAGGCAGGGATGCAAGTAAACTGCAAGGCTGTACTTAGAAAAACACAGGACACAAATGAACTTCTCTCTGAACAGTGGGGACAGGAGTCTTCCCAGGGACTTTTAATTTCTGCAAGCTGTCTGCTTCCTTCTATCATTTGTACTTCCCAGAAAGAACTAAAGCATCCGTATCTTTCTTGTATGCTTCACCTGATGTACCAAGCATACATTCTGTTTTTCAGGTCAGGAGTTACTAATACACCTCAGGACTGCCAAAGAAACTAGTCACTGCATAGAAGCATCGCTGCCAGACTTCACTGACTCCTGGTCTATGCCTGGCTTGAGAGCCAGAGCTCTTCACAGCAACCTCTCTATTCACTTGAAGTCTACTGTCCCATGGCAGTAAAACTGTCCTTGGCTGGGTGAGGCTGCTGAGGCAGCAGCAACGCCTGTGGAGGGACGGATCCTGCCTCAGCCCTGACAAACCCAAAGCTACATCCCAACTGGACACATGGCTCCAGCAGCGTCATGGAGACCAATGCAAGCTGTCCAACTGCCAGAAGTACAACCAGAACCTGGAGTGAGCAGGGCTGCTGGACAAGACGACCTCCAGCAGCCCTAATTCATAAAGGAAGGGCTTTCACTTCAGGGTACATCTATTGGAAAATTCACTGCACAGTGCTGGCGTTTGGCTGGCTTAGATGTCTCTGGAGGAGACAGAGGTTACTTAAGTGCCAGTAACAGGTATGAAAAACAAGAGTGAACGCAGAATGAGAAGTTTATTTTTTAGTAGCTGACAGAAAACCAAATGAGCCAATGTTTTATTAAACAGAGCACGGAAAAAATCCCCAGCTCAGAATTCACTGGACACTACCTCACTGTGAATATGGTTAAAGCAGTCCAGGTCCCCCACAATAAGATGGTTTCTACACCATCTCCGTCAGCTCCTAGACTATGGATTTTAGTAATCATCACCATTAAACTAATTACATATTCCTAAATACCAGCTCTCCACATCACAGCATTATTAACTTCAGTCAAGCAGTCAGTCTGAAACACCATCTAATCTCAGGCTCTTTGCCCTCCCAGCAGTGAGGGTCGCCCCTTGCCCGGGAGGCAGAAGCGGCCTGGAGCGCAGCGCTGCGCAGAGAGATGAACGGGCAGCTTCCTTCCCAGCAGCCCCTTAGATACTTATCATCCCCTGCGGCCTCTGCCTCAGCCAAATCTGGCTTCTGTGATATCATTAACTGGAAAGCACTGTGTGCCCCCCCAAGCTGCTCTGCTCACATGTGCTGCCAGTCAGATAGAGCAGATTCTCCATCAGTGCTCACCTCTTTCAACCCAACAACAAACCTGAAACCACATTTCAGTCAGCAAGCGTTTTGAGAGAGCCATGGCACACAGAGGACAACCACGTTACAAAAACAGCAATCACAAGTTTAGAACTGGAAAGGTTGGCGCCAACAAGCTGAGTGAAGATCATGGGGAATGGATTAAGAAAGGTCTGTATCACACGAAAGAAATGGCTCAGAAAGCTGGTACTCTGTGTCAGGGGGAGTAAGGAAAAAACCAAACCAAACCAAAACTAGCCAAACCCAAACAAAACAAAGGGGGCAATGACACAGGAAGCATGAGAAATGAACAGAGGAAGGGCTTTAATCTGAAGCGAGGAGGATGGGAAAGACATCAAACAGGGCAGAGACACGGGGTGGGGTGGAGTGTCTCGAGCCCTCTGTCTCGTCCCAGCTGGAAGGACTAGATACTAGTTAAGTTTTGTGTCAAGTGAGCTCACATTCCACTGAAAGCAGCCCTGACAACACAGCACGGACTTCTTCATGTCCCTTTGATGCCAGGCGTTCTTCTGCATCCATTTATTGAAGCTGACTGCTACTTAGACTGAAATACACACTGCAAACAGAACCAGGCTGGAGGAATAATCAAGAGAAAAAGCAGTTTGCTTTAGCTGCAGTTTCTGAGTTCTAACATTTCTGTCCAGTTTATTTTCAATTCTTAGACAGGAGAAGGGTCAAAGCCATTTCTACATTTTGCTAAGGGAAGCAGAGACCTAGCTCATCGCTGTTTTCAGCGAGCTACAGGTCTCCTGAACACAGGACTTGTCAAGGGGCGGCAGAGGAAGCCACGTGCTTGTGAAGTGGGTTCAGGCAAATGTGGAACCAGAAGAAACAGGATAAAAAGAAACTGGCATCCCCCCCTTGACCTCTCTCCCTTCTAAACAACCTGTGACAATGGGACACAGGCTGGTTTCAGATCGTGACACGCAATCCAGAATGCAGTACATGCTAGCAGCATACTGCTTCCCCACGCTGCTACTTCACACCTCATCACAGACTACACCAACTTATGCCAGTGATCTGGGGTAAACAGGAGGTACTGGACTGCACATTGTGTCACAGTTGCAAAGCAGAAGTTCTGCTTATTTACATACAGATTTCAGAAGCAACCTCCGGGAAACCTGCAGTGAACGGGCTGACCATTTCCTCCTCCCACTCAACTGGGACCAGACCTAATGGCAGAAGAGTTAAGTACCTGCAGAAGCAAACCACTAGCACTCCATCAGGATCCGCTCCTCTCTGCTCACACAGCGTACGGAAGCAAGCCCTGTGTCAGCACTTACCTGTAATAGCGTGACTGCAAATAAGTGGAGCACACTGCTTTGGAGACGTGGCTGGCTGAGCCAAAGTCTATCACCTTCACTCTGTAGGGCTGGCGCACGGGATCCACCAACATGATGTTTTCTGGCTTCAAATCAGCATGTATCAGACCCAAGCTCTTCAACTTCATCAAGGCAGTAGCCACTTGCTGCAGAATTGGCCGGATGTATTTCAGGGGCAACGGGCTGAACTTATTTTGCTTTAAGAAATCATATAAGTTCTGTTCGAGCATCTCAAATACAAGGCATGTATGATTCTTGTGTTGAAAACACTCATAGGAGCGAACAAAGTTATATTCGTCAGCATTCTCACTGCTCAAGCGAGAGAGGATGCTCACCTCTATCTGGCCCTGCCTAGCGTAGGAAGGATGGTTCTTCAGGATTTTGATGGCTACAATCTCCTTCGTGCTACGCTTCCAGCATTTCGCCACCTGCCCAAACGTCCCTCGGCCCAGGAATTCCAAGACCTCATAGCTGTTTGTCATAGAGCAGAGGATCTCATGCTGGACCAGCTGATAATCCCCTTCACCACTGGAACTGCTGCTTTTCGTGGTTACCGTGGTGGTTGTGGCCGCAGCACCCACCGCAGGTCTGTTTTGCAGCATGAGAGGTGGATGTTCCTCAATTATCTGCACGCTACCGTTGCTGTCGACCTCTTCACTTTTCCTTTTTAATCCACATTTTTGGTATGGTTCCAGTAAAGAAACGTTGCTCCGATGCGTTAGGGCCTGGCTGTTCTGGAAGGAGGCTGTCGCACTGCTGCCTGTGCTGTCGGCTGCCGTAACCACGATGTGCTCTACAGAAGGAGCAGGGAGAAGGAGGTTCTGATCGTACGCAGGGATGCTAAAATTGGCTACCTGGTGAGAGGAGCTTGCTTGCCCTTGAGCTGCTGGGAGGTTTTTGCTGTGGGTATAATACTTGTCACTACTGCTCTGTCCTGAAACATCCCAGACAGAGGGCTCCACTTTTAGTTTCTTGGCACTGCAGAAGGCACTCGAGGATACTGACGGAGGGGAGAACACCTGCAGCTGTGAGGCCATACCTGAAAAGGGAGAGGAGTGCTCATTAGGCCTGCTTAGTGGCAGCAGGCGGAACAAGAAACACAACAAGTCTTGTTCTAAGCACCACATGGCGCCTGCTGCCTAGGAAGGGAATCTTCCGAGCTGCTGATCCCAAGGGCGCCCGCAGAGGGAGGCTGCATCTCACCTCACTGCCCACGGCACAAGAAGCACACAGGCCCTCACACAGTTTAAAGCTGAAGAAAGCCCAGCACGGGATGGGAAAGCAGCACTGAGGAACATAAGTCAGCACAGAAGGGGGAAGATGCTGAGAAATGAGGATCACTTCCCCCGCCGGCCTGTGCCCCGACTGCAGGGCCAGAGGCAGCGGGAAATCCAGGCCGCTCCAGTCCATCTAGGCGGAAGCCGCCCGGCCCGGGGTGGGGGCAGCGCGGTCCCAAACGCCGCGACCCGAGGACGACGGCGCGGCGCCGGGGCGAGGGCCAGGCCCCGCCGCGGGCGGGCAGCCGGCACGGGCCCTCCCTGCCCCGCGGCCCGGCCCCCCGCCGCCGCGGAAGCCCGCAGCGCCGCCCCGCCGCGTCCCGCTCGGAGGGAGGGGGGAAGCGCAGGCCGCCGAGCGCGGAAGCTTCCCGAGCCCGCCGGGCTGCACCGGCCCTCCCCGCGCCCCGCCCGCACTCACCGCCGGTGGGGGGTTCTCAGCCGCGGGCCGGACCTGCCTGGGGGACACACGGGGGTGCGGAGCCCCGCCGCGAGCGCATCATAGCCCCGCCGCGGCCGCCGGCCCGGCCCGCGCACGCCGGGGGGAGCCCCCAGGCCGCTCCGCCGCCGCCAGGCTCCGCCGCTCCCTCACGGCCCGGCCGGGCTCCCCCCGCCCCGCGCCGTCGCCCGGGCCCGAGCGCCCCCGCCGCGCTCCCGCCGCGCCGCTCCGGGCCCCTCGGCCGCCCGCGCCAGACTGAGCCAGCCGAGCCCCGAGCCGGCCAGGCGGGCCGAGCGCCGAGCCCGCCCACGTGACCGCGCGCGCCGCCGCCGTGACGCGCCGCGGCGGAACGGGGCGGGTCACGCGGCGGAAGTGGCTGCGGGCCGGGCCGGGCTCCGCCGCCCCCCTCAGCGGGCGCCCCAGCGCCCTGTCCTGGCCACTTCACGGCGCCCGCCGGGCGAGCAGGGGGGAGGCGGCGCCCCAGGGCCCGCCGCCTGCCCTGGGGGCGCGAAGCCGGCCCGCCCCGCGGGTCCCTTCAGGACCCAGGGCGCTGCCGCCCCCCGGCAGCCGCGGGGTGAACGGGCCCGGGCCCAGGGCTGAGCGGAGCCGCTCGCTGCGCGGCCGGCAGAACCCAGCCCGAAAGGCGCCCCCGCTGAGGCGTCACTGGGCAGGAGCTGCCCCGGCCCCGGGCGGCCACGCGGCGCCTGGCCGCAGAACCGCTGGGTGGGATGGGCACTGCGCAGGCCGGGGCCGTCCCACGCCCGCTCCAGAACGAGCCAGCTCGTACCCACCGCACACACCAGCACCCCAGACCCCCCAGCCCCACGCCACCGGTCCATCCCGGGTGAGGCACGCCGCATGAAAGCGCCCCAACCCGCTCTCAGAGCCCCCACGCGCTGTGCCAAGGCCTGTCCCAAGCTGGTCCCTGCACAGCCAGGCCACACCTGGCCAGGACCGAGGGACAGCGAGGGCAGCGCAGGCACTGCGGCACCACAAACACACAGAGAATACCTGCGGCCAGGCAGCAGCTCGTGTGAAGGCGCCTCACACGACTAGCTGTGCAACTCTACTTCTTCCTCCAGGTTCTACTGTTTTTTCTGAGGGCTCCATAAAAGAACACAAAGCCAGAGACTTTCTGGCACAAGGTTAATTTGGAATAAGCCCACAGCTACAACACACCATACTGTGTAACGTCTCTGAATATGTCTTTTGGGTGAAGATTTCCCCATGACACTTTTTATCTAGAGAATAATCTGCACTGCAGAAGTGGACAGTAACTGCCACAGAGAAGCTTTAGCCTTGTCACAGGGGAGGCAGAGTTAGAAACGCTGCTGAGCGGAACGGTCCCGGGTGTTCCCCACAAAGCCAGATTATACTTTGCTGGGGAGCACACGAGCTAGTTAAGTTTTACCTCAGTCTCTCGGCAGCAATCTAAACTTGCAACACATCCTCTCCTCCTATAGCAGGGGCAGGGTACCCCTTATGGCTTCCTACTCCGTTTAGAGAAGCTAGAGCCAGTGTAGCAAGGGGACTTTGCAGGCAGGAGTTCAGCAGGCAGTCCTGCTCCCAAAGCCATAAGCCTGCCCTTGACACACCAGCACTTCACTGCAGTTCGTTAAAACCGCGGTGACAGCTTGCCAAAGGGAACTCGGGTCTGTTCCCTGCTCCTTGCAGGCTCTGCGGGGCCTTGGGTGACTTGCTTCATCCCTCTGGGGTTTGGTTTCCAACTGCAGAGCAGAGATAAGCAGCTCAAGCGTGCCCTGTGCGTATCAATTTGGGAGGGCTTTGCATGGAGCACTGTTTTTTTCAGGGTAACTGTAACTCTCCCAGCGTGTGGCCCTTAGATACCCCACAGATAAAATGATACTTGACTACAGCCTGTCACTGTTGAGAGCAAAACACACCTGTACATAACACAAGGCCATGTTTTGCTTTCTCCAGCACTCTGGAGTAACACAGAAAAGCAGCATTTTAATGCCTGAGAGGCAGCAAACACTTGAATGCCTCATGCACCTGCCACGCTGAGGCAAGGAGCTCCAAGCAGCTGACTGATGGTCATGTCTCTCTTGTGTCTAGTGTCTTTTAAAACCACAGAGGCTGGAGGGTCCTGCAGTTCAGATTTCTTCCCAAAGTGGCAGGAATTCCCTTTTAAGTTCTAGTAACAGAAGCCAGCATTTCTCTTGCAGCTTTAACGAAGCATTCAGGAACGGGGGAGCAGATTCTGAAGTCTCTGCAGTTTTCATTTCTTCACATGATCAGAATTGCCTCTGCAAAGGATTAACCTTCACACTTCATTTTGCATAGAGGTTCACAAGGAGTTCTCCCCACTTCATTTACTTGAAAAAAACATGATTGATAAGAATGTTTGATAAGAATAAAGGAGGAAAGGCTGGATGCCACCAGACATCAGCACTGAAACACATCAGATCTCCAAGGTCATTTGCAACATACCTAAATGGAGCGGTGACTCAGAAGGGAAGCATGCCTTCTGAGCAGTGGAGAGGCTGCACCAGAGCAGGACAAGGAATCTGGGAGTTCAGGCAGTGCTTCACTCTGTCAGATGAGTCACTTAAATTTCAACAATATTAAAAGAACAGCCTGAATCTCCAAGGGAGCCAGGAGCAGACAAAACACAAGCACAGGTCAATCATTTCCCTGGCAGTGTGTTACAGAAGATACAGGTGTCTCCACTCACACTGACCCGGTGGGGCTGTGCAGTTGGAGTTCTGATTAGCAAATAATCCATACAGAAACCTCCAAGAACGGCTCCACACAGACCAGAACAAGCAGCTTGAGCTGCCCTTGCTACCCCCCCAAAGTGCATTTCACAGAACACTGCTCCACCACTTTGGACACCCCCTCAGGAGCAGGCCTGGAGAGAGGCACTGCTTACGGGTAGGGGTAAACACTGGGGTGCCTGGGAAGGCACAGGCTGGGGAGTGAGAACTCCTGTTTGCCAAACAGCTTCCCAAACACGCCTGCTCTGGCTGTCATCGTGATTACTGTTCAGGACAGCCTTGTTTTTAACAGGTGTGGCTGCTGCATCTACAGGCATCTTTTACTCTGAGGGCAAATGCTTCCTTTTCTGGCTCGAATCAGGGAATTCAACCCATCTAGCTGACCGGTCTTGCAGAGACCCTGCAGGACCCACCATTCAGAAGAGACTGGATCCTGAGGGAAATCACAAGAAACACTTTGTGTTGAAAGTAACAAGGAGGTGGGTAGGCAAAGCTGACTACCCAGCTGGTTTGTTGCTCCAGTGAAGTGCCTAGTAACCATTTGCATTCCAAGCTGCTGCCTTGACCCCACAGGGAGTTGCAACTAGCGTTGCTAGTGCAGTTTGGCACCGGTAACTGTAACTGGCGTTCCCAGGCTCCACAGCAGGAACCCCCGGCCAGGCACACTATTGGCTGCCTGACTGCGCCAGGCCGCAGCTCCCCCCACTGGAGCTGGTGCAGGAAAAGTGCCTGACCTGACAGGGGTAATTTTGCGGTTCCACCACAGTGTTCCTTCCAGACAATGCTGCTGAGACTGAGCACTTTGCCCCACTGAGCAGATCTTTCACCTTCCATCCCAGCTACCGCTGTGCAGTGAGAAGAGGCGGTGGCTGGGGAGGCAGCGGGCCTAGCAGGACACTGGAAGCTACCAGAAACACTTGGCAGCCACACAGAATTCAGACCTGTCGATTGAGGGCAGAGACTGCTGAGGATTTAAGAACCCATTCCAGAAAACCCAGAGCTCAAGAATCCAGACAATTCTGATTTGGTTTTTTTTTTTTTTACAGCCAATAACCTGAAAAAGCACTGAAGGTTAACCTTAAGAAGGCAGTTCCAGGAGAGCAGAACTGGAGGCAGCTGGATACAAAAGCAATACTGTCTGGAAGTACCAGTAAATAAATAGAAAACATTAGCAGGCTTAGAGGCACTTCATTTTCTAGATTTCTTTAAGCACCATTTTTAAAATACGCCCTAGTACCTAGTATTTGTAATGCATCTTGGAATGAACCGCTCATTGTCAGTGAGGCATTACAGACACACAGAAGAATCTTTGGGGCTCTTGGATCCCCCTTCTTGCTGCTTTCATCACATCCAATCCAATTAATTACTTCAGCTGCAAGCAGCTCATACCCTCTACAGCTCAACTCAGACCAACATGGTCTTATCTTTAGTCACAAGAGGCAGGTAAGTCACTGAAAGAGTGGATACAAGGTAGACCTGCAGTGGGACCATGCCACCTGAGTGTAGTGTGAAGACCCAACAGATGTAGAGAGATACAAAAATAAATACATTTAAAGAAAAAAAAGAAATCTTACTGCCTACAAATAGGCACTAGTTTCCTCCTTGTCCTCTAATAAGAGGTAAATAAAGCCCCATAGCTGAGCAACTCCCCTGAAGGGAAACATGAGCACAGAGAAGGGGATGCAGCCATAAGACCTCTGCAATTGCTTCTATCAACTGCACTGGCAAGCATGACAGATTTTCAGAGTTCTTCCCTCCTCCTAAAGAAATCATCTACTACCTTGTCAAACTTCTGTGATGAATTCTGCTTCAGGACATTTAAGGGAGTGAGCAAATACTGCTCTGCAAATCCAATTGCAAAGTGCTCATCAGAAGCAGGTGCCAGGCTAACAGCGTCAGCTGCTCCTGGCTGTTCTCTGCTCAGTTCTTCCTTCCCTTTCTCCTCATCTGTGTGACAAGTGCAACCTTCTTTTGAGCAGAAAGCTGACCCGCAGCAGTCCTGCTGAGGAACCTTAACACCTGCAAACTCTTCTGTTTCCTCGGTGAATTTCTCTGGAGACTCATAAACAACTCCTCGGGGCCGGAAACGCTGGGCAGTTCTTTTCAAGAGATACGTGGGTTCCCGTCTCCTCCTTTTGTTTTGCTGTTGTACAGACTCCTGCACAGGGTTTGGGATTTGGAGATCAGGAAGCGTTGGAGGGGAAGAGCTTAGGTACTTCTGAAAGTAAGCCTGGCACATGCCACCCCTCACAATCGGAATGACAGAGCAAGGCTTCAGCCACTTCACAAACTCGCACAGCTCTGAAAAGGATGAGTGATCCGAGTACGGAACGAGGTGGATTTTGGGGTGGGTGACTTTCACCGGCCTGCCCGTAGGGAGGATGGCAATGGTAGGGTGCAGCATGTTCCAGCTGTCAAGGGTATCCCAGCGGATCTCAGCGACATCCACAGCACGGATCCAACCAGCCCCCTCCTCAGCGGTGAACACATCGGGCAGCTCCAGCAGCCGCATCTGCTCCAGGCGCGAGGGGCTCACCACAATCCAGGTGCTGAACTCCATGGCCAGGTCCACCAGCAGCGCCTCCTTCCCCAGGCTGTACACACCTGTGGGGAGAGCCAGGAGCAGCATGCCAGGGCGGGGGGCACGAGCCCCGCCGAGGGGGCCGTGCCAGGGGAGGGGAAGGCAAGGGCAGCACGGCGCGAGGCAGCACTCACCGATCACCACGCGGTGTTGCGGGTGCATGCGGATGACATGGGCAGCCTGGCACGTGGCACGCTGCCGTGAGGGCAGGGCCTGGTGCGGGTGGCAGTGCGTGTTGTCCAGGTACAGGCGGTCGATGCGGCGGCCCCGCAGTGCCGGCTCGGCCTGCATGGTGCTGGAGTAGCGGAAGTCCCCTGCAAGGACAGGGCAGTCAGCACAGGGCACGGGCCAGGGCGGCGGCCGCAGGGCCCTGCCCCTACCTGTGTAGAGGATGGTGCCGAAGGCGCCCTCGAAGAGGAACATGACGGACCCGGGGCAGTGGTTGGAGTCCAGCAGCGTCACCGTCACCTCCTCGCCCAGCACGTGGCTCTGCCCCACCTCCAGCGGACGGATCCAGAGCGTCGGCACCTGCGGGGCGCGGGCGGTCAGGCCGGGGGGCCAGGCCGGGGGTCGTGCCGGGCGGTCGGGCCGGGCCGAACCGGGAGCACCTACCTGGAGGCGGCGGTGCAGGAGGCGGGCGGTGAGCGGCGAGCAGTAGAGCGGGCGGCTCCAGGTGCTGGACAGCCCCACCGTGTGGTCCGAGTGCATGTGGGACAGGAAGAAGAGGCGGGCGGCGCCGGCCCTGCGCACGCTCCAGAAGTCCACGGCGATGGGCGTCCCGGGGATCACCGTCCCGCTCATGGCGCGCGCCCGCCCCGCCGCCGCTTCCCGCCGAATTTGGCGGGCGGCGCCGCGCAGGCGCGGGCGGGGCGGGGCGGGGGCGCGCGTGCGGCGCGCTGGGCGGGGCTGCCGGGTCGCGGCGGCGCGCCGGGGTCGCGCGCGGGAGGCGTGGCGTGCGGCGGCGGTGCCGGAGGGGAGCCGGGTCCCGTCACACCCCGCCGGGTCCCGTCACGTCCCGCCGGGTCCCGCCATGCCGTACCTGGGCGGCGAGGAGGCGCTGCGGGAGCTCCGCCGGGCGCTGTCCAACCCGCACGTGCAGGCGGACCGGCTGCGGTACCGCGCCGCCGTCCTGCGGGTCATACGGTAGGGCGGGCGGGCGGCGGGGCCGCGGGGCGGGCGGCGGGGCCGGGGCCGGCCCGCGCTGAGCAGCGCTGTCCCCGCCGCAGGCTCATGGCGCAGGGCGTGGACGTGTCGGGGCTGTTCCCGGAGATGGTGAAGGCCAGCGCGGCCCCCGACGTGCTGCAGAAGAAGCTGGTGTCGCTGTACGTGCGGGCGCAGGCCCCGCAGCAGCCGCAGCTCGCGCTGCTGGCCGTCAACACGCTGCGCAAGGACTGCGCGCACCCCAGCCCCGCCGTGCGCGGGCTCGCCCTGCGCAGCATGTGCGGCCTCAGGTGGGGCGGGGCGGGACGGGGACGGGACGGGACGGGGCGGCGGGGCCGGGCCCGGGGCGGCGGGACGGGACGGTTCTGGGGCGGCGGGGCCGGGCCCGGGGCGGCGGGACGGGGCGGGACGGGCCGCTGACGGCCGGGTGCCCGCAGGATGCCCGGCATTCAGGAGTACCTCCGGCAGCCCCTGCTGAACGGCCTGCGGGACAAGGCCTCCTACGTGCGGAGAGCGGCCGTGCTGGGCTGCGCCAAGCTGCTGAAGCTGCAGGGCGACGGCGAAGTGGGTGAGCGCTGCCCTCCCTCCGCGGGCCGGGGCCGGGGCTCGCTCGCTGTGCGGCCGCCGGGCTGCGGGAGGCGAGCGGGCCGGGGCTGCGTGTCCAACCGACAGCCCAGCGCCAGGCGGGGCGGGTCCCGCGGGGCAGCCAGCCGTCGGGCCGGGCTGTGCCGGGCGCTGTGCAGAGCCGGAGCTCTGCCGGCTGCCTCCCCCGGGCCAGGCCGCCGCAGCGCTGGGGAGGGGGTGAAACTGCAGCGCTACCGGGATTTGATGCGGGGGGGGGGCCCTCTGCGTCCCGGCAGACGGTGAGCTGGTGAACGAGCTGTACAGTTTGCTGCGTGACCAGGATCCCATTGTCGTTGTCAACTGTCTGAGGGCCTTAGAAGAGATCCTGAAGAAGGAGGGAGGAGTTGTCATCAACAAACCCATCGCCCATCATCTCCTCAACAGGTTTGTTCTCTCTGATGCTCAGGCCGTGCTGGAAGCTTCACTCATTCACCCTGTGTTCTGCAGGCTAGCAAGGACTCAGAGGGAAGAGTCAGGCACCTGGAGATGGGGCTGCCCACCCTGAGAGGAACCTAATTGGTTTTATGTTAAGATCTGAAGAGAAGCCCGAGGTGCCCTGCTTTTCCAGGGAACCTTTGCTTCAGCTGGTGGTTTGTTTCTGAATTGAGAATTAATGTGATTAGGGCTTGGGGGGTTTTTTGGTGACAGTACACATGATACGTCTGTGGAACAGGTATGTTCTAGTTTGACTCTCCCAATCTATTGAAAGATAATGTGACTTATTAATTGCTTGAAGAAATTAACTTTTCTGTAGGTAATTCCACGTGAGACAGCAAAATAGGGTTGCTCCCCAGGGATCTTATCCATGCTGCTGTTTGGCTTAGAGCACAACAAAAGTGCATGTAGCTGATACTGGGTTAAACCTTTGTGCATAAACTGGTCAATTCTCTTGAGATAAAATTGTGGTATCTGCTTCTGAAGTACAGTGTTTGGTGAGTAGCAGTGTGGAGCAGAGACTGCAAGAAACTTGGAGGCTGAGGCATTGTGTACAGCACAGACCTTTGTGGGGTTCTCAACTCTTGGAAACTGTGTTTGTTCTCTTGGCAGGATGGCTGATCTGGATCAGTGGGGGCAAAGCGAGGTGCTTACCTTCCTCCTGCGTTACAAACCCCGCAGCGAGGAGGAGCTCTTTGATATACTCAATTTACTGGATGGCTATCTCAAAAGCAGCAGCTGCAGCGTTGTGATGGCAGCCACCAAGCTCTTCCTCGTGCTGGCCAGGGAGTACCCCCATGTGCAGACAGATGTTTTGGTGCGAGTGAAGGGCCCGCTGCTGTCAGCCTGCACTTCAGAGAGCAGGGAGCTCTGCTTCACCGCGCTGTGCCACGTGCGTCAGATCCTCCGTAGCCTTCCTGGCCACTTTAGCAGTCACTACAAGAAGTTCTTCTGTTCGTATTCCGAGCCCTACTACATCAAATGCCAGAAGATGGAGGTGTTGTGTGAGCTGGTGAATGATGAAAATGTACAGCAAGTGCTGGAGGAGCTGAAGGGCTATTGCACCGACGTATCGGTAGAGCTTGCCCAAGGGGCAATCTTCGCCATAGGTAAGAGCTGTGTCTTCCCTGGGGAGCAGCCGCAGCCCCAGACCTTTAAGGCAGGCCTTTCTGTGCCAAGAATGTCTGGGCACTGCTGGATAGCTGCTCTGTGCTGAAGCTGCATGGCTCTCTGTAGACCAGCTTCCCCAGGAACGTTTTCTGTGAGTGTTTCTAAGCCACGATTGTGCTGACACTTTCAGAAGTCCTGGAACTGAACAGTTTCAGGTTGTGCTCTGATGAGCTGCTCTAAAGAAATTATGTTGTTTCATCTTATTAATGGACTTGACAGTGGTGAATGGAACTGTGCAGTGGGTGGAGGAGCTGCTCTAACACTTGCTCGGTGTTTGAGTTGTGAAGGGAGCAGAGTTAAGGTTATTTGGGGCACTTTGGGTTTTATAAGCTTTAGAGTAGGTGAGATTCTGTAGTATTTGTAAGGAGAAAGGCCAAAATGCCTTTCATATGTGTTATGTTTAAGAAAAGTTCAGAAAAAGTTCAGACTTCTGAGGCGTGACTTCGGAGAAAGGAAGACATCCCTGGTGTGGGGAACAAGCTCATTTGACTACACTTTCAGAAACACTAGTCAAAGAGGAAAACAGAAAGGCTGTTTGTTTAAAGTGAGTTTGTGATGAATAGTTGAGCTCATGGTTCCTATTTCACTCTGCTACAAGGTTGACTTGTATGTGCTTTGGTGTCTCTGCAGGCAACATCGCAAGGACGTACACCGAGCAGTGTGTGGGGATTCTGACAGAGCTCCTGGGGCTTCAGCAGGAACATATCACCTCAGGTAGTCACCTGTGGGTTGTTTGCCCTGCTTGTGCTTCCAGGGGCTTGTGATCCCAGATGCGAGGCTCTGAGAGGCACTTGGCTTTTAATTTAATTGGCATTTTCAGGTGGGAGTCTTCCTGGTGGAGTGGGCATATATAGTGTGACTGGACATCGTGGTTTTTCCTTCCTTAGGAGCTGCTCTTTGTGGTGAAGGGGGAGTGGTCACAGTTGTGTTCTTGGTCTGATGTAGGGGCTCCTTTCTGGCTGCCTCCTGCTGGCGTTGGGCTCAGCAGAGACGTTTGAGGGCTGGGATGATTAATAGGACTTTTAAGTCTGTGTGGTGTGATTTCTGTTCCTCGTGTAATAGTCTGATTCAGTTGTACCCACGCCTCTCTCTTTGCTGCTGCCCTCGGGTCTGCGTTGGTGTCTTTGCTGGTTCTGCCCTCTCCTTTAAGTGATCTTGTTTTCAGTTTTGGAAAACAGACACTTGCACTCAGCTGTTGAAGCAGGTCTTAGCGACTGCTGTAAGTGGGCAGCAGAGCCTTCAAAATTGTGACTGAAAGCTCATGAGACTTGCATCGATGCCAGCTTAAATCCGTCATTCTGACCCAGTCTGTCCAAAGCATCGTGAGTCAGTGTCTTTTTAAAGGCTGGGGGCTGACCAGAGCAGAGGTCACGTCCCAGCAGGCACAGGAGCAGTCTGCAGAGTCAGTGCTTTGTTTGCCGTGGTGCAGCTTTGCTCTGACAAAAGTGCTGTCGTGGGACTTTGAAGGAGTGTGTCTCAAGTCATAGTCACAAGCAAGGCCCTGGCCTCCCTATAGCCAAGACTTGCAAAGTCTCTTGAGTGGGGGCTTTTGGTTCCCCCTGTGCCTGCTGGTTCCACACCTCTGTGGAATGCTGAGCGTCTCGTTTCGTTGCAGCTGTAGTACAGGCTTTTCGGGACCTGGTCTGGCTGTGTCCCCAGTGCACGGACGCCGTGTGTCAGGCGCTGCCCGGCTGTGAGGACGCCATCCAGGACAGCGAGGTAGGGCGGCTTCCTGCCTTGGGCTGGCAGCTGCTGCGGGTGGGTGGGCAGGGACTGCCTGGCTTTCCTTTGGCTCGCGATCAGCGGGCAAAGACCAGGCACCTTCAGGAGACTCATTCTCTCACACCTGTTTTGGTCGTGTCAGCGCTGTCTTTCTTCTAAACATTCCTCTGGCTCCTTCAGGGCAAGCAGGCGTTGGTCTGGCTCCTGGGCACGCACGGTGAGAAGGTCCCGAATGCCCCCTATGTCCTGGAGGATTTTGTGGAGAATGTGAAGTCGGAGATGTCCCCGGCAGTGAAGATGGAGCTCCTGACAGCCCTGGTGCGGCTCTTCCTGTCCCGCCCTGCCGAGTGCCAGGACATGCTGGGGAGACTGCTCTATTACTGCATAGGTGGGTTCCCTTCCCTCTCTTTCACCAGAGCAGCAGGACAGGCTTTGTGGGACCTGGTTTGGCCACGTCCTCAGTGCGTGGGTGCATCCCAGCAGTGAGGAGGCCATCCAGGGTGGTGAATTAAGGTGGCTTTGTGCCTTGGGCCAGTACTTGACCCCTAGCTGTCTGGTTGGTGAGGGTAACAGGCTGTATCCCTGGGAATCTGTTTTTAGTAATTGCATGTTAATCTGGATGATAGAATTCCCCATAAATGATGTCCCTCTAATTCCCAGAGGAGGAGATGGATATGGCAGTACGAGACCGTGGATTGTTTTACTACCGCCTTTTGCAGTCCGGGGTGGAAGAAGTGAAACGGGTTCTGTGTAGCCCCAAGTCTGACCCCTCTCTGGGGCTGCTGGAAGACCAGACTGAGCGATCTGTGAATTCATGGGCTTCAGAGTTTAACACTCTTGCAGCAGTTTATGGCAAAGAGCGCTGGGCACTCATCACTGCTTACCAGCCAGTGGAACCCTCCTACGCTTGTCCTCCTTGTCCTGACTCTGGGAACAGAGACACAGGTAACCCACCTTGCTATCACCTGCGATCCCTTTTCCCCTTGCTCTGGCTGATGTTGTCACGGGGTTTCTTTGGAAGATCACCATGCTTTGAGAATGCTGCCTTAGAGGTCTCGGGCAGTGCGTGGCTGTGATTCCAGCCCTCTTAATCTGGTGGCTCCATACGATGCTCTTCGTGAAACTGGGAGCTGCACCTTACATGCTGCGTCACTCATGGGTTTGGTTTCATTTCAGAGTCACTCATACCTGAAGGGAGTAAAGAAGTCCTCAAGGCTCATCCCGACACAGGGAGCCTGACCTTAATTCCTGATGTCTACCTGACTGCAGAAGAGTTTGAGAAGACCTGGCTGAGCTTGGATGTGAGCTGCCACCTCTCTCTGCCCTGGTGTGGGGCTGTTCAGCCGGATGCCATACAGACAGCTCTTCACATCGTCCACATCCAGACCATTGCTATGAGCAGAGCTGGTGTCCAGCCCTGGAAGGCTTACCTCAGTGCTCAGGATGACACGGGTTGCCTCTTCCTGACAGAGCTCTTGCTTGAGGCAGAGGATTCGGAGATGCAGGTGTCAGTGAAGCAGAGTGAGGCGAAGCCAGAGGCACTGGAAGCCTTTGTCTCAGCTTTAAGGACGGTCATGGGGGCCATTGCTGGGCTGGTGTCCTGATGGCTCCCTGCCCCTGGTAGGATGCTTGCTCAGGGCACAGGAAAAGTTTCTTTTTCTGGCTTCTTTTGCCATACTTGATGCTGGGTTTGTACTTCTAAACTGTGGGAGCCTTGGGAGCCCTTTCCTGGAGCAGAGCTGGACCCAGCATGCGCTTGTGGTGGGTGAATGGGGCAGGGTGAAGGGTCTGTGCTCTCTCTGGGCTGGGGGAAGGAGAAGGTAACACATTTGTGAGCCTGCTGCTTCCGCGTGAGTCACAGAGGTGGTGGCAGCTGCAGTGACTGTCACAAGACACTAACGTGGCTGAGGGAACCAGAAACAAGCAAAATTCAGGGCTGTGCTTTGGAGGGATTTTTCCATGAGAACTGTACGTCATTCAGAAGTAGTTGAGAGACTCGGGGACTCCAGGCTCAGGTTGCAGCAAGGAGCAGTGCAGTGGAGAGCAGCATTTCCTTGCTGGCTCCCTTCTCATGGGATTTCCTTCTCCATCTGATCGATGATTTTGGTAGCAGCTTCACTTCCAGGTGAACAGAGCTCCAGTGTCAGAACTGGGAGCACAGGGTATGTCGTGCTCACAAGAAGCAGCATGTTTCCTAGTTGAAGTGTGCTAGTGCAATCACGAATCACAGTCTCTGACTTTGCCCCCTCAGGCCTGCTCTAAGACAAGGCAGGAGTGTGCAGGTCGTGTACGATGTGCTCATGTGGCCTGAGTCTTGTAGCCCGCATCGCTCTGGGCATGCTGTGTGCTGCCAGTCCTTGGTGCTCACACCAATCATGGGAGCGTTGTTAAGATAATTAACCTGCATGGAATATGAATTTTTCGCTGATACCATTTGTTACTGTATAATTGGAGTGGGTATCAGAAGGGAGCATGTTGCAGCTCTCCATCTGCTCTTACCAGAAGCTGCAGAGTTGGACTTTGTACAGCAGCATAAAAAGTGTCTTGGTCACAGCCGTGGCTCACACCTGGCACAACCCATAGGGTTGGGCTACGTTGTTACTGTAAGAGGAATTTGTGGTGTGCTGAGGAGTTATCCCATGGCTCTGTTACCCCAATTCCATGAGATTTATTGTATATTTTAATTTAATGACTGTATTGTACCTTTAAATTGCAGAATGTCTTCCATGCACTTTGCTGAAACGCTGCTGTTGCTGCTGTTGTTGTGGTTTAGATTTTCTTTCTGATTTTCCTAATAAAAATAAAAATAGTTCAGCTATTCCTGGTTGTTTTCTGGAGTATCTGTTCATTGAGCTTGGGAGTCTGTGGGATGGAGCCATTCAGTCACCACTGTGGATCTGGAGGGAACTGCAGCCCGACTCCTGCCTGTGTCAGACAGGGCTTTTCTTGCTCAGCTTCCTTGAAGTGGGGCTCTAGGGAGCAATTGGGCAACACTTTCTTTCACTCTCATGTGCCAAATTACGATAACTGGTGAGCTCCCTGCGGGCGAATTCCAAGGTAGGTAAGAAGTCAGTAGCAGGGCTTGAATTGGCAGCTTCCAGGGTGGGTCTTTGTGCCCATGTGGTGTTCCTGTCCTTGCAGAGAGCTGGAGCACTGGCCTTAAGTAGTTTTCAGGGAAAAAAACAGTTGATAACTCGTTGGCAAGCTATCATTCACTCCAGAGTGGCTAGACCAAGTCTTTGGGATGGGACTGAGCTACTGTCCTTCAATCCAGACTCCTTCCTTGATGAATGAAAGGTCAGCAGTCTTTGATAACTTGCAAATTTTCCTTTCAGTTTGAACAGAAATGACTTCTTTTGAAACCAACCACCCTCAGCTCGAATGACAAGAGAGCAAATACTGACCTGAGCCGCCTTGGGGAGGAGTCGGGCCGTCCTCTTCCCAGAAGGAAGAAGCCCTGCAGCTCTGGCAAAAGGAAGACAAGCTCGGGTGCCAAAGCTCACCTGCACAGTGGGGGTGGAGGCCCTGCCCGCTCCGTGATGGCCACCTTTGAGGAGCAGACGGAGTGTGTGGTGGAAGCCTTGTTCTCTGACCTCTTGGGTGAAGATGAGTGCTCCTGCCGCTGCCTGGAGACCGACTCGGGAGGTAGGGCCTGGGTGGGGGGAGAAATGGCTGCTTTGCTGTGGGTGACAGGGAGTTTTGACCGACACTTAAAGGCTGTAGCTTGGGGCTCTTGGGTTTCCTAAAATGCAGGCTTGTGATGGCTTCTGAGTTGACTTTGTGCTGGGGGAAAAGCTAGGATGCAGTAAGGGTGTTTGAATCCTGGGCAGCCCCCAGCTGCAGCCTGCCTTGGCAGGGTCAGAAACGGGGGCTGTGAAGGACAACTGCCCCACTTCCACCCCTTGGCTGCTGGCAGGGAAGGTGCCACCGTGTCCCATGGGGATCTGCGGGACCTGAGGAGCTCAGTCCCAACCCACGGGGAGGAACGGGTTTTAACTCATGATCAAGAACTAATCTCACGTTGCTTATTGGGTAAAAGCACTTGCTATAACCTGTCAGACAGAATGTGGCCGCTGCCTCACAAAGCTCCCAACATCATTTGGGCTACTTTGGTTTGCTGGGCAGCACTGGAAGGAACCCAGAATTTCACCTGCAATCATACTGGTTTTCCCATTACTTTGTCAGCCCCAAACCAGTTAAGAGATACTGGGATCCTGCTGGCATTGGGCAGCAAGCAAAGTCTGTTTCTCAAAGGCTGCATGGAAGGTTGTTGTTTCCCCTAAAGAAAATGTCTCGTTTCCCTCTCCCAGAACAGATTTGTGCCTGTCCAGAGCTGTGCAGCTGCCCTGGGACACAGGACTCTGCCTGAGCTGCACCTGAGCCAGGCCAGCTAAGCTAGATTAGTGGCTGGATGAGGGAGGGTGGTTGGATCAGGAAGTGATGCCTCCAGATAAAATTGCCCAGTGCTTTATGGTGAAAGATCCTGCTTTCAGTTCCTCTTGGCTTTGTCAAACATGGAAATGGTTTAGCTGAAACTCTCAGTGTTGGGTAGCTCTGTCTGGCTGAACCCTGTTTCAGTAATGTTCAGAAAAAAATGGATAATACTCTCTTGTTGGCTTTTTACCCCTTCTGGATGTGTTAGGGGAAAAATAACCGAGGTACACCACATGCACCCCTGACCCGTTAAGTAATTTAGCTGAGAAAGTCCAATGGGTTTGTACCCTTGCAATTTGTGAAGTATGCCTTTTGCTCCTCCCTGAAAACCTTCCCAAATTTGGGTCATTGTGAGTCTTTGAAATGTTGCAATGTGCACTTGCTCAGAAGAGACCCTGAGTGCAATGTCTAAGTTCTCCTTAGCACACAATGATCCGCAGCCTCGACGTGCTGGGGGAACGCGGACAGGACTTTGCTGTCCCATGGATGCCGCTGAGCCTTGCTCGCTTCTGCCAGTCTGGGGGGAAGGACTGCTGGGACTGAGGGGGAAGGGAGACCTTAGAGACCCCCCTAGGGCTTTGGGTTTGCATTTCCCCATGTGTCTTGTCAGAGTTCTACCCTGCATTCCCCTCCAGAGTGTCAGGGCAGCCACTACCTCAGCACCAGCTGAAGGACGAGGGAGGCAGCTGAAGAACCTGTGCCTGCATTCTGCCCCCCACCTTCATGTTTTGACCTCCCCCCCCGCCCTCTGCTCCAGAGCCTGCGCAGTCTGTGGGAGACCCTCCGATCCCATTTGACCCAGTCGTGATCGCCAGTCGCCTGCGGCGGATGGGAGACCGGTGCAACTTGGAGTTCGAGAGGGTTTCCTCAGAGGCCGTTGCCGAAGTGCTGGCGGGGAAGGTAGAGCATGCCTTGTCTGCAAACCAGCCTTGTGTCGGGGAGCAGCAAAAGCCTGGAGAGCAGCACGGGCTGTGCTGCGGGAGTCGGGGGGATGGCAGCCTCCCCCGTTCCCGTGTCATGGGCGGCGTGTGAGCCACCAGCATAGGCTGAATGGGGTGCTGCCAGAGCTGCTGTTCTCTTCCTGAGCAGCCTCCGGCACTGCCTGGGCAGAGCTGCCTTGCTGGGCGCTGCTCTGGGGCACTGGGGGCAGTCTGTGTGTAGAGGGGGAGGAGGAAGACTGTGGTGAGAGGCAGAGTGGGTGCCTCAGCCCATCCTGCGCCCAGAGCTCCGGCACTGGGGTGTTTCTGGCACAAGCGCTGCAGGCAGGTCCGGCGTCAGGTTCGGTGCAGCCCTGGGTAGGCCACTGGCCATCCTCCCCGGTCCTTCCACTGCGCCGCAGCCGGTGCAGGCCGCAGCAGAGGAGAGCCCTGCCCGTGCGCCCTGTCAGGCCACCCCTGAGCTGCAGGGCCCCTGCTGTAGGCACGGGCAGAAGCAGGGATTGAACTCCGTGGTCAAACTGACCTCTTGATGCTTGCAGATGGAGAAGTTTGGGGCTGCTGTGGAGACCCTCAGCCAGAGCTGGTGTGACCAGAATCCTGAGCTGGCCTACGAGAGAGCTTTCCTTGGTGTTTCTGTGAAATTGCTAATGCATGTCTTAAAGAAAGTCCCGGCTATGGTGCAACCCATCCAACTCATAAAAGTAATTAATGGAAATTCTCAAGTGAGAAGACACATCGAGGCCAGTGGCGGATGGGTAAGGATGTGAAGGTGGCAGTGATGTTTGCTGGATGCTCCTGGCTCTTCCTTTGTCTCTCCCCCCTGACCTGCCTTAGCTCGTCACTGGTACCTTGCATGTCCCCTGAGACAGGTGTGCCAGTGTGTGTAGCTGTGGGCTCAGCTTTGCTGAGCACCTCGGTGAAGCCTTGCTGGAGTCAGCATCAAATTTCTCATCTGCTTCTCTCAGGGTTTAACTCCTTTTCTCGGTATCTTGGGAGCACAGCTTGCTACCTTAGACAGAAGTCAAAATACTGAAGGATGGGCCACCCAACAAGCCCACGCAGCTTCCTTCACACGCCCCTCCTGGTGTGCTTTGCCAGGGCAGGGATGAAATCTGTGCAGGAGAGGGTGGCAGTGGGAGGAGGCTGCTTGTCCATCCATCCCGCATCCTTCTCTTCCTGCCCCTTCCTTTAAACCTGCTGACAAGTTTTTCTCTAAAACACATGCACTTGTGTGTTTGTTTGTTTGTTTTCAGGAGAATCTGGGCTGCTGAGAGGAAGGGCCTTTTGCCGTCCAGAAGGTGAACCTTCTGTTCATTGGTTTAACTGGAAGAAGTGCTGTTGCTTTTCTTCAGCAGACTGCGAGCAGAACTGCACTCACAAGCACCATCCGTGTCACTGCAAGCAAATATTAATAAATGTTTGTTATTAATTTGGCTTTTTTTGTGCATTTCTCTTTAATTTGGCCATAAAAGTGGGATTAACTTATTCCAGGTTTGTGCGTAGTGCTGCAGACTCATCAGGTGAATATTTGGCTCAGAAAACGCTTCCATTAGTTATTATGCAGATCCACCTGCTCCTCTCAGGTGGTTCCAAGGGTTATTTTTGCAACATTAAAAGTTGACATTGTTTTAAACCAAGAGTGACAGCTCTTCCAGTGTGGGCAGCAGCCCTTTGCCTTTCAGCAGCTGGGTATAGAGCTCTTGTAGCCAGGTTCAGGTGCTCAGCATCACCTGAAGTTATTCTTTCACAGTATTTACAGATAATGTGGAAATCAGGTGAAGTTGGAAGTGGGAAGAAGGGGAGCAGTGGATTTTGCATACTGATTTAGGGACTCTTCTAGTAGCTGCATATTCTGAGTCTGAAGGCTTCCCCTGGCAGTGAAGCACAGCCCTGGGGCACAGGGGCTTGACTGCTGCCCCCTGTGCTTGCCCCTCCGGACTGTGGCCCAGCAGAGCCATGCTGCTGGTGATGAGGCTTGAAGCTTCCCCACACACCATGCATCTCCACAGCATGGTGTGTGGGGAACCAGCTGGGCACGCTGGAGGCACGCTGCGACCGACCCAGGGACCGGGCAGCTCTGTGCCTCCACGAGGCTCCAGCCCAGCTCCCCCCATGCTGCGGGACACGCGGGTGGTTTGAAAGGAGGCGCTAGGGCCCCAGGTTATGCGCTTTGTTTTGTTATTTGGCCACAGTATCTGTTACGTACTAATTTCCTTTAAGGCTGGTGATGAAGTCAGTAAACCACAGCCTGCCGCGAGTGCTCTCCGGGCTGGTGCTTTCCGCGGCAGCGCATTTGACATGTCCGTTCCCAGGCTCAGCAGCCCAGTCGCGCTCGGTCTCCAGCAACATGGACCAAAGGGAGATTCTGCTGCAGAACCTGGAGAGGGCCCAAGGCAAGAAGCTCAACCGGAGGGACTTTGTGGAAGAGTTTTTGGTAAGTCAGCTCAAAGCATGGCTCTGTGCTTCAGTTGATTTTAAAGGGAACCGCGCAGTCGCTTCTCAAACAGGGATGTGGTTTACATGTGACAATAAGATTTTCTATGAATCTTACAGCACCAAGAGACAGAGGAGTTGACTGCGGTAAAAGGAATGTAAAGATAAATTAATTCACTAGTCTGCATTCAAAGTAAAACTCTACTTTTTAAATAATTGCCCAAGTGCTTCCTGTTTTCTGCCTCACGAATGCACTTGCCAGGAGGCAGTTTCACTTCGCCTGGTAATACCACTGGGGCGCAGCAAGGGATATGGAGCCACTGCCCCGTCTCCGCATCGCAGCCTGTTGTAAATCTGATTCAATTGCTCCTGCCAGGGATCCTCGCTTGCTGCTGGAGATAGCTTTTCCTTTGCCCTTTCAGTAGAGCCCCTGTACCACCTGCAGAGCAGGGAGTGGGTGCTCAAACACCCTGCAGACATGAGACCCTTCCTCCCCACACAGACACTAGGCACAGTGGCCAAGGTGTGGGCAGAGTGTGGTCTGAGGGGCTGGATGGGCCCTTTCTCACTGCCCACACGGTGTGCCCCAATCTGTGAGCTCCCTGGCATCTCTTCACTTGTTGGCTGGCAGGGGTGAGTCTTAGACGGGAATTCACTGTCTCGCAGTTAAAGCTGATTGCTGGTGACGGCTGCTGATCCATCAGCAGGAGGAAGGTTGCACTGGGAAGCAAAAGGCATCTTCCAGCTTTAGCAGACACAAGGAGGGGTAAACATGGTGCATCTGTGAGGTCTGAGAAGTTTTGAACGCTGGCGCGGAGCTACCCCCTGCCCCAGAGAAAGATTGCATCAGGCAGCAGTCTGTGGGAAGGCGCAGGGGTACCTCAGCAGTGCCCACGAGATCCAGCCCTGCTTCGTCATACCAGTGAAGGCTGGCACTTCAAACACTTGGGAAAAGCTTAGTGCTTTGTTTCTAGGTGTCTGGGTTGGAGGGAAGTGATTAATCTGAGTCTGCAGTGACACTCTGTTGTTCCATGGAACAAAGTGCTGTCACAGGCTGCTGAATTTCCCCCTCGCTGCTGTGCTGGGGTCGTGCTGTTCTGTGCCAGGCAGCTGGCGGCCGAGCCCTGGTGCAGGAGCCAGCTCTAGCAGCCGAGCGGGCACCGAACTCTGACCAAAGTGGCAGGTAGAAGTGGTCAAGGCTGCGTTTCCTCTTGTAGCAGGAAGAGATCTTCCCAGGATGGCCTGAGCTGCCGGCCACGTTTGCAAGCGCAGTTTTACCCAGCGATTGTGATGGCTGGCATTTCCCAACTGGGTAAAACATCCAATGCCTCCCCTCTCTGTGTGAACGGGCAGTTCTACATGCCGGCTGTGGCGGTGGTGCTGTACAGGACATGGCTTTCTTGTTCAAGCCCTCTTGTTCTCTTTGTGCAGGCTCATGGCCAGAGCTTGATCTCGCTTGCTTTCTCCTACGTAGGCATTCCCCAAGCTGTTTTATGTAATTTTATACAGGCACAGAGGGGTAAGGTGATTCTCAGCTCTGAAAAGACTGCCTCCAGTACTGTGAAAGCTTCCCCTGGAAGCTGGGGCCACATCAGAAGGAGGCAGGGGAGGATGCGACCAAGGCTAGAAGAGCTCAGGGGTTCACAGGGATGTGTAGTCTACAAAACCCGTCCTGTCCCACAACTTCTGTCACACTGTGCCTGCCCCCATCTTCCTGATTAACAGAGACCAGATATGTGGATGGTCCTGGACCTCCTGGGCCTTCGTCCTGACTTGTTCCATCCAGATCAGCAGGATGCAGCTCCTGCGGTGCTGTGGCTGGAGAATTTAGGGTGAAATGTTACAAAAGAGCAGCTGTGACTTGGATCTGGAGTGGAATATCTGTTCAGAGGAATACTGTGGAGACGAGACATGTTGTTCTACAGGCCTTTTACCTGTGGTATTGCTAAGGGGCTGCTTGGCTTGGTCAGGTACACACAAGCTAAAAAGCCCTGCAGCTCCCGACGAGGCCTTTTGGCACATACTGTCGTTTTGCACCTCCAGGCAGGCCCAAGGGGTGCCCCGTCCTTGCAGGTGCCTGTCTAGCACAGGCTGGGGTCAAAGGGAGCTGAGCAGCTCTCCTGCTGCTGCTCAGTGTCAGGTCTGCAGCAAGCAAGGGCAGGGGACGGCACGCTTGGAGCTGGATGAGGGGACGGCATGCTTGGAGCTGGATGAGAACTTCTGGGAGAGCTGAAACACTGACGCTTTAGAGCTCCATGGGAAGGAGCTGACTCTCAGAGTGATTAATGGCAAACACCCAAAATCCAGGGTCCTGAGACCCTCAGGACTCCTGTGATCCCTGCTCACGTGCTGTCATGACAGAGCTGCAGCCTCCAAGCCCTGGAGCACACGGAGGGCTCTGCCAGTACCAGCCAGAGGCTCTGACCCCTCTTCAGCACTCGCCCCTTCGGCCACGGTGCTGTTTCGGTCCCCATCACCAAGACCAGCACACTGGTTGCTGCCATCTTCCCTGCACCATGAGCAGCTGAGCCCCTGTTCCCACTTCGTGTCAGCTCAGGGGGTGTGGAGGAGGAATGAGCAGCCCCCGTGTGCTGCGGTCCCTTCCCTGGGCCCTTCTCCTGGCACACCTTTCTTTCATGAAGGCACAGGGTACTGAGGGTTCCCCAGTGTCGGCCAGGTGCTCTGGACCCTGGCAGCGATGTCCAGGAGAAGGGCTGTGAAGGATAGCTCCAGGGTGGTGGGAAAGGGAGACCTGCCCTTTGGAGTGTCTAACGGTGGAGACGCTGATTAGAGAAACAGCCTTTTCTTTGAAATCAGAAGCACCCCTTGGTGTCAAGAAAACTGGTTAGGCAGGCAAAAAATTATGAAAGCAAAAAATACATCAAGAGCAGTGCTTCTGGAGTGAAGGTAACAAGCAGCGTGTTATTTAGAAGCTGATGTTGGTGAAATAAAATTGTATGCTTTAACGGGAAAAAGGTGCTTGAACTCACCAGGAATGCTGCAGCTTTATCCTGGAAACAAAAGACTCAAGAGATTCGCACCCTTAAGGGTCTATCCTAGGACCTCTTCTCCGTTCTGTTTCATCAGCACAAGTAGCTACTTTGCTCAGGTTGCTCATGCTCCTTTAGTGGCTGGAGCATTGCTGTTTGCCTCTACAGAGGGAGCATCTCTATCAAAGAGAGAAAAATCAGTCAATTCAGCTGTCTTTTCTGCTACGTTTTGTTAACGGTGGTTTAACATCGTTGCTCCTCTGATCTGGGAGCCATTTGTACTGAGAATGGTTCCCCTGTGTGCCACTTATTTGTGAGGGCGATGCTTTCTGTGCTGTATGAGTGCATCCTTTCACTTCAGAAGCCTACGTGCCCGAGCCCCGTGTGGGCACTGCCTCGGCACACACTTTCCATTCCTCAGAAGCTGTGCTGGGACTCTGGGGTGGCTCCTGTCTCTATTCTTGCTTCGAGCACCTTGAGAAAAGCCACTCAGGAAAGAATTCATGGTGCAGACCTTGCTTTGTGGTAGTGAGCGGGTCAGGCCAGGGACCTTCACACGTCCTCTCTAGTAGTGTTGCATGTAGCACGTCTGCTGTAATTTGTTCCATTCTTTTATCACAGAAGCTGAAAAGGCAGTCAACAAAGTACAGATCGGATAAAATCTACCCTACAGCAACATCTGAGCAACCAGAGAATATCAAGAAGAACAGATACAAGGACATCTTACCCTGTAGGTTGGAAAAGGCAAATGTTCCTATTCAGCTTTTTTCTTTTTTTCCTCCCCCTCCCCCCCCTGCCCAGCTTGAGTCCCTTCCAGTATTGCCACCATGGGTGCTTGTGTGTGCGCTGCCAGTTGGCCTTGAATTCTGCTGCTTGGGTTAAAGGCTTTCCCTTTGACTGTTGCAGTGTGTGATCTGGAAGGCTTTGGCATGTATTTTCTAGAGATAGAAGTTCTCCTCAAGGGGAGGGACATCCTCCAGCCATTGCCCTTGCAAGCCTTCTGCGTAGCCTTGCAGCCACTTTGGACACAGATGTCTCCATGATGTATAAACAGACTACAGACAAAAGCTGCTGTGGCTTGGGGCAGTACTCTCCAAAGAAGCCTCTGTCCCAGAATCAGAGCAGACTGTCCCCTTCACCCATTCTAACTTGGAAAAAAAAATTAATACTCTAAACCCAGAGACCTCATTTGAGCCTCTAAGATGGAGTGCAGGTTGATTCCAGGCTTGCCCCGCTCCACAGCCAGAGGAGATCGGTGCTGCACTGGGGTAGTGGCAACATCTGCAGCTTGCCTGAGCCCTCAGCATCGCTTTGAAAGAGAGCTTCCCTGTCTGCTGCTCAAATGTGGCAGCAGCAGGGCTGTGCAGGACCATCCATGGGGCAGGAGGAGGCATTCCCTGCTTGCTTAGCCACCACCTGCTCTGGGATGAACTCTGATGTGCACGCTCCTCCACAGCCCCTCGTGCTGCAGTCTGAGGAGCTCAGCTCCCATGAAAGACAAATAGTAACTGCTGCTTCTTCTGCTTTTGTGCCTGCAGTTGACCACAGCAGAGTGAATTTGTCCCTGATCACATCAGATGCAGATTCTCATTACATCAATGCCAACTTCATCAAGGTATTGCTTCTGTCATGGTGGTGTGCCATGCAAAAGGGTTGGTCAGAGCTGTTAGTGGTGTCTGGTGGAGTTGTGGCCGGTCCTGTGACGGTGCTGAGTGAAAGGGCTGTGCTGGAGATTCTGGCCTGTGCTTGAGGGTAGTCGGGGTACAGGCGATGCGGCCAGCAAGGCCTTCACAAAGCCCTTGCAGCGCAGGGAGGCCAGGCTGCAGGGCAGGGGACGTGTGCTGCACAGGGGCGGCTGGTGGAACAGTTTGTGGCTCACAGCCTCGACTTCCTCGTCGGTGTTTCTGCCTTTGGTGGGTGATGGTGGTGCAAAATTGCCTGTAGCCAGAGTCGCCCTGCCTGAAACCAGGCAGGAAGCTTTGCACTGCAGCAGGGCTGAGTCCCACCGCGGTGGTGAGAAGCAGTGTGGGTCAGCTGCCACCCGAGCTCCGGCTGGCTGGGGGACACTCCTGTGCTCCAGCCCTTCTCTGACACGTACACACACACAGAGGAGGTTTCCTTCACTCTCCACTGCAGTGACCAAGGGCTCTGCATGGCCCTTCTGCAGAGAACAAACCTTCATGAGGGGGTCACAGTTTGGCCTTTGGCCAGCAGCCACAGATGTGCCAAGCTGGAGAGCTGGATCCCATGGTGCAGCACCACTTCCGAGCTCCCAAATGCACTGCAGAAACCAGTGGTCTCTGGGAGCAGAGCCCACCTCAAGCCCAGCTCCCTAGCCTTGTCTGCTTTGGAAGCTTCGCAGAGTGTTGGTTTCAGGATGCTTAATTTAAAGCAGGTGCCTAAAATGTAACTACATAAAAGCCCTTCTAAAACCTTAGTGGGCTCATTGGGTAGAAGTGGGATTCACAGAGAGGGGTGACCTTTATTGCTCTGCTAGTGAACTATCCAAATACGTCTCAATGTCTGTCCTGTTTTAGGGTGTCTATGGGCCAAGAGCATACATTGCAACCCAGGGTCCTCTCCCCACTACTGTCATTGACTTCTGGAGGATGATTTGGGAGTATGAAGTGCTGGTAAGGTGCAGACTTCTATTCCTTTCTGTTTGTTACAATGTGAAGTTGCACAGCCAAGCAGTAGGAGCATTAGGGCTTTACCCCAATGTTGTGTGTGCCCCACATCCTTCCCCTGAGCCACCTCCTCACTCATGCTGAGACAGGAGCTGCCTGGGGCTCTGAGTGGTGAAAGCCCTCGCACCCGGGTGGTGGGTGATGTCCTGTGTTGGGTTTGCCTGGCAGCCTGGGACTGGGGCAAGGCAGCCCATGGAACGTCCTCGCTGCTGATGAGAACCTGCAAGTGATGAGGTTGGTTTTGCTGTCTGGATAAGAAACTTGTGCTCAGACTTCTCTAACGAATCTTCTTTCTGCAGACAGTGGTCATGGCTTGTATGGAGTTTGAAATGGGAAAGGTGAGTACTGTGTCAAACACGGCCTCTGCAGTGACAGTGCCGGGGGAGCAGGGTGGAGAGGTGCAGATGTTTATTAGATCTCAGTAGTGACAGCAAGTTTCTGTTTGATATGAGGTTCTCCCAGAGTCTCCAGCTGCAGATCCCTAAACTGCTTCCTGTAGTGTAGCTAGCCTCCTTGGAAGGGGGAACCCGGTGACAATGGCTCTTGGGCAGGGAGGCTGGAGCTGGCTGGCTGGGAGAGCGGCATCTCCCCAGCACGAGTTTTGTCCGGCAAAGTGAGGCAGAGGCAGCGTGGGTGGTGAATAACTAAACGTGCCCTGCTTCTCCCAACAGAAGAAATGCGAGCGGTACTGGGCGGAGGCAGGCAGCTCTCCCCTGCAGTGCGGTGCTTTCTCCATCCTCTGTGTGAGTATGGCTGCTGTGGGCACCACGTCACATCGTGTGCTCTGGAAAGTCGTGTCATCCGCAGAAAAAGTGACTCTAACTTCTTGTTCTGCAGGACACTGAAGAGAAGAAAAATGAGTATGTGATTAGGACTTTGAAGGTGACCCTGAATGATGTAAGTAGGAAAGGTCAAGGCAGGAAATGCATCTCAGCCAGCTTTATTGTATGAATAATACATTAAAATATAGCACACTTGGTGCAGAAAATGTTGTACTGCTCAGCCTGCTATTTTAGTAAAAAATTAGATAACTCAAACCTCAGTTTCTGAAGCTGTTTGCCAGTTGTGGCAAATGAGAGCCTGGGTGAGTGAGGATAACGACATCAAGAATGTCCTCAGATGGCAGTGCTGCCTTTGTAGCTGCAGGCTGCACCTCTAACTGTTGCCAGAAGATGCAGATGGGAACTGGAGATGCCTGTGGCATGCTGGCTTCCCCTTGCCATGCCGATGCTGCAGTCTGTGCCCATGGGAGCTGTGGCAGCATCTCGTTGGTGGCCCCAGACCCTGCCAATGCTCTGCTCCTCTTGCAGGAAATACGCACCGTCCACCAGTTCCACTATAAAAACTGGCCAGACCATGATGTCCCCTCATCTATTGACCCCATCCTGGATCTCATCAGCGAGATTCGCCGCTACCAGCCAGACGACAGCGTCCCCATCTGCATCCACTGCAGGTGGGTGAGGCGGCGACTGGCGGGGAAGGGCTGTGGCCCCCCAGCCCCTGCACTCTTTCTTCCCGAGCAGCCATGGGGGTGGCAGCCAGTCTGAGCCTGCAGCCAAGCTCCTCTCAAAGGAAGTCCTACAGCAAAGGCATCCTCTGAGGGCAGGTGGTATGGCCAGGTGGCAGGAAAGGAGAGAACAGGCCAGCAGCAGCATGTATAGTGCAGAGACCACTGGCACGGGGCATGTCCACGTGTGGGCTGGTCACCACGGGACTGAGCACAGCTCGTGGGAGCACCAGACATGCCCTCCAGCCTGCTGTGGAGCTCCTGGCCAGGGGAGCCTTGCAAGGCTGTGGCAGGAGCGGGATGGCCATTGCATGGGACTGCACCCTCTGTGGCATGGGATGGGAGGGTTGGAGGCATTGGCCCCTTTCCAAACTGACAGAAAATAGTGTGCCCATCCCCGGGCCTCTGGTAACAACCCACTGCAACTGTCATTGCAGTGCTGGCTGCGGGAGAACAGGCGTCATCTGCGCCATCGACTACACCCAGAAGCTGCTGAAGGATGGAGTGAGTGTCGGCCGGTCCCCATCACCTGCGTGCAGCACCGTTGCTTTCCGCTCTCTCCCTTGTCCTCCCACCCCACTCTCCCTCCCACCCCTCCGACTGCAGGCAGGTGTATGTCATGGGAGGCCTGAACAGACCTCCAGTTGCTCGGGGCTGGGCTCTGCGCTGGCCTGCCACCCTCAACGTGTCCTAATGCCTGTGTGTGTCTCTGCCCTTAAGCACCAGAGATCCAGGGCTTCCAAGCTCACTCCTTGCCTTAGATAAAAACGTGTGTTTTAAGGGTGAGATAACCCCCGGGCTGGCCGGCGCGTGGGACTCGGAGGAGCTGCAGCTCTGTGCAGCGACCCTAGGCCTGCTGAGCTGTGCAGTGGGTGTCTCAGCACAATTCACTGCTGTTAAAAGTCTATTTTCTGCCAAGTGTGAGTCAAGAGGGAGGAGGCAAGGGGGCTCACCACCATAACTGGCACTTTGAGCAGGCCCTTCGTTAAAAACTCCTGGCAGCAGCAGGCCTGAGTTGTGGACACCACGCTAAGCAGCTTGGCGTTAGACCCGTCTTTAACTCTCCATCTTGTCTCTTTCTTGCAAGATTGTTCCGGTGAACTTCAGCATTTTCAGTCTGATCCAGGAGATGCGCACGCAAAGGCCTTCCATAGTGCAGACCAAGGTACGTTCAGGGACTCCCACCCACTGGTATCATCTCCGTACTGGGACCTCAGCCCTGACCAGGCTGGGGCTGCAGCAAGTGAGCGCAGAGCAGCTGTGCTGCTGGGGACTGGGGCATGCCCACATTCTGCAGGGTCCCTGCTCTGATGGGAAGCATGATTTTGCAGAAATTAATTTAGTTGCTGACCATTTCCCTGTAGACGGCTGGAAAGCTTAGTGCTTGCAGCCTGACTTATCGAACACTTATGATGTGGAACAAGGGACTGGCCAGGAAATGAAGTGGGAACTCTTCTCAGCTGAGACAGGCTGAGGAGGAAGCTCGATGCAGAAGAGCATTGTTGCTGTACCAAAAAGAAAAAAAAAACAACCAAAATGCTTCAATCTGCACCCTCTGAAAGTTGTGGCTTCTGCCCTTCTGAGAATTTACCCTGCCAACGGGCCAGAAAGTGGCAGCTTCTCTCAGGGGCTGATGCTTGGTCTGGGTAACAGGTGACCATTTACAAGTACTCAAGGTGCTGGCTCTCACCTCTGTTTTGTTTGTCTGGAACACAGGAGCAGTATGAGCTGGTTTATGATGCAGTGATTGAGCTCTTCATGAGGCAGATTAAAGCACTTGATGCCCAGGAAGATTCTGCTGCTTCACAGGTAAAGGTCCCCAGGACAAGCACACGAGTGGCCCCTTGCAGCCAGGGGCATGCAAGCTCTAACCCAGATTCCTACCGCAGAGGCCCCCTTGCAGACCTGGAGGGAATCAGCTTCCCTTTACACCCAAATGGAGCCTCTTTCCAAGCTAACCCATGAAAATCCAGCTGTTTCCCTGATCTTGCAAGGCTTATCACAGGATATGGCCCGAAGAGAGAGCAAAATTTTATTCAGCCTTTTCTAGATATATTAATGTAATGAGTGAATAGATAGAACAGCACCAACTTTCCACAGTAGCAGCTGATTTCCATGTGGAAATGCCAGGGAAACTCAGAGTGCTTGCAAGCAGCAGAGTGACGTTCAGTCCAGTTTGGGAAGCTTGAGCTCAGAAGGTGGCGTGGCTGTGAGCTGGTCTGCAGTATGTGCTGCTCTAGTGAGGTGTTACAGCCTGCCTGCAGAGACGGTAAGCTCAAACATACCATGAAAAAACATGTCAAAGCCTTTCAAATCTGATACACCTCTGAGGAAAAACAATGTGGTCTCGGTGTGAAGTTGCATGTAAACAGGAACACACAAAACATCCATGGTTCAGCTCTTTGCTCTTGCTATTCTTCTGTGACTACTGGCATGGACCTGACCTTGCTGGCTGCAATCTGGCTGAAGGAGATGCATTGCCATTCTTAGGTAAAGGCCGAAAAGCTACAGTCAGGTTATTTTGCCAAAAGCTTTTAATCTGAAGAGCTGGGAACAGGATCCTGTGGTGTGACTTGCACCTCTGTTTTGCTGCTGGACTTGCAGAATGTTCCAAGCCAGAACTGAGTGAGGAGAGAGCTGGAAAGAGCCTCTGTCTGTAAGCGAGGGAGTTACAAATCTAGGTTGACAGAAAACATAGGAAACAGCTCGAGTCCGGATGTGGTTTAGCAGCTCCTGGCCAAACCGCTGGCCTGCCTAAACCTCGCTGGCCCCCCAAAGCTCCGTGCAGAGGGGGGGATGGTCCTGTGCTGAAGTGTCACAGGCGACACTGGGCTGAATGCTCTTGCGGGACCCCGAGGGCAGAGTTGTCTTCGCAGGCTGTTGTGCAGGTGTTTGGAACAGCGGGATGGTTGTACTGCTCTCTGTACTCTTGTTTCAGAAAGGTTCTGAAGGGAATTGCTGTTCAGGAGGATCTGTCCTTAAGTTTTCGGCTCCAGCTTGGTGTTTGTCACTTCCAAACTGCACTAATAATCAGAAGTAGATGGCACCAATTCCAACTCCTGAAACAACGTGTTTGTGTTCTTTGCATTCTTCCTCCTTGCTCTCTTGTTCTCTAACCTTTTCTTTCCCTAGGTACAAAACCAGCATCCTGTAGCCAAGCCACTCCCTACTCCAGAGGAAGGTATCTACTCTCTGCGATTACTAACCTGGTAAGGCCATAGCACAGGTTTCCCCTGGGTCAGTATTTTCAGCCACCCACATCATGCTGGGCAGACGCATTTCCTCATGTGTGCTTGATGACACAGCTCTGTGGGAACGCTGCATTTCATTTGCCAGCGGGCTCTGCAGCCTGCCTCCAGCCCACTTTGTCACATCTGCTCCTAACATAATCCTGCTCTGCTCACTGATGTGGTTCTGAGACCATCTCTCCCCTGCATCCTGTTATCTGTCCCGCTCTTCTGCCCTGGGTGTCTGTGTCCTGCTGTGCTCACAGGGTGCTTCACATGCAGACTGCACACACGCAGTGGGGACACCCTGGTGCAGGTGCACCTCTGCCTGGAGCTGGGCACCCTGCGGGGTGTCCCAGACTGGTCCCATCTTTCATCTGCACATGCCCCTCTGGTGCCTCTTGCTGTGGGAGCAGCAAGCCTGCAGACTCCAGCTTCCCAACACGGGCAGCTTCAGAGGGTGGCAGGGTCCCTCTGTGGGCAAGTTTTGGTGTGCAGTGTCTGCTTTCTGTGAATAACTTTGCTGTTTGGCGCAGGCTGCACTGGGGGGGTGCTTCACCCATGGTTCAGCACTTCGTGGTGCTCAGATGGGGCACAAGGGAGCAGAGTCCTCACCTGAAGCTGAACCGGGTCTGCGCTGCACTTAGGAGCAATGCTGGGAGGCCTGGTTAATAGGCCAAAGGATTTCTGAGTATGACATGGCTCTGGGTTGACATCACGGTGCTTTATTGCAGCTCACAGTGGGAGGCACCGGATGCCCACCAACATCTTCCTCCAGAGGTGCAAAGCAAAGCGTCCCTGACATCATCATCTACCATGGGATCACAGGACGGCTCTGGAGTCCCCCCCATCTCCTTTGGTGCTTTGAACATTAGCTGCAGGACAGCAGCTGCCACTGACAACTGGGGCGTCGGGGACGCTCTCCAGAAACACCGCAGTCTGGAGTTCAGCAGCATCTCCCCCGAGCAGCTGCTCCTGAACCCGGACCCGAAGGCAGCAGGCAGGCGAGGGCCTCGGGGCAGAGCACCTCTGACACGGGCGGCATCGACCCCGTTTGTGCTGCTGCAGCAGGGACACGGCTGGGGACAGGACGAAGGGGCTGCAGAGCCTGGTTCAGGTTCACAGTTGCCAACTGCCTGTTGCTCAGGCTTCCGGGCAGAGAGGCAGAGCAGATTTGCCCCTGTTGAGCTGAGCCACTCAAGCCAAGGCACGGACAGCCCCCCAAGCTGCAGGAACCGTGGGCAATGTCCTTACCCTTACTTCTGCTCAGCAGAAGATCCCTACTTCTCTTCACCCTCTTCAGAGGACCCTGTGTCCCCACTGCTTGCTGAGTGCCTTGCGGAGGGGCAGGATGATCTGCTCCCTTCCTGCACCCTGGGTGCCTCACTGCAGCCTGCCATGGCCAGCTCCCCACCGCCCAGGCCTGTGTCCTACCATGCTCCCCTGCGCAACGAGGAGAGGATGTCCTCCCCAAGTAAGTGCTGCAGCACTGCACAGCACTGGGCTGGGTTGCTCTGGATTGCAGCGTGCTGGGGGCATTGGAGAGTGGTGTCCTTTGGTGTCCAGGCAGGGCTGTAGCTGCTCCTTTGGACTGTGTCCATGTGGAAGCCAAGGAAGCGACTGCTTTCATCCTTGCACTTGTTTCATCCTGCCTTAAATTTTTCCCATAAAAAGTATTTTTAGAAGAGCTCAATTTTGGGTTTCATGTACCTCAGCTGCTCTGGACAACTGTGTCACCCGGGTATGGCTCTCACAGGAAGGCAGGGATTAGTGCCGACCAAGTCTTAGACCAGGGTGCTCCCAGGAACATTCAGAAAGCTCCCACAAATGTTCTTCTCTGGCAATATAAACACATCAAAACCCACTCCTTTCTGCAGTGTTGTGCAGGGGGATGCTGGCATCCCACTGAGAATGAGAGAACACATCGGTATTTTGCCCCGAGTGGCCTTAAAGCCATCACCCACCGTATGAAGAAGGCAGAATTAGTCCTTGGTCTGGTCACTCCTGGTCCAGACAGACACTTCCTGTTGTCTGCAGCTTTGGCACTTCCCCAGCTTTGTCCCGCTCAGGCCCTTCAGCACTCAGCACCACAGAAGTGTGTGTGCTCACTATCTAGAGGCTCCAGCCTCTCGCAAAGTTCTGGGAGTTGCAGCGCAAGACAAGCAGCAGGGTACTGCTGTGAGCTTGGCTGTGTGCTGGGCCACGCTTGTCACCTTCCCCCCTGCAAGGGGAATGCTGCTGCCAGCGCTGCTGGAAGGGGCCATGTAGCTAATGGCAGGTGAATTGGTGCTGAGGGCTATTTGGATTTTAACTACAGTTCAGAGGGAGTTAACCATCCCCTCTGGTGCGCAGCTGGGCAGGAGCAGTCTGCTCTCAGAGTCTCTTTGCTTCTGCCGTGTTGTACCTTGCAGGTAACTTGTCTGTGTCTCCCCAATTAGGTCCCCTGCCAGAGACGGATGATGATGAGCCTCCACCCCTGCCCGAGCGAACCCCCGAGTCCTTTATCGTGGCCAGTGAAGCTGGTAAGTGCATTTGACAAGGCAGGGTCTGCCAAGGGCTCTGGGGCTCTCCTGGTGCTGGTGTTGTAGCATCTGGCAGTGCCTTCGCTCCAGCTGCCTGGGGTGAGCCATGACCTCTCTTGTGTTCAATTGCTTCCAGGAGAGTTTCCACCGGCCACTTCTGATTTTCAGCTTCCAGCCAGAAATACAAATATCGGAACCTCTTCAGAGTGGAGTGGTGAGTCTCACTCCGAGGCATTTAATGACTCAGTGGGGCTGAGACCATGTAAGGTAAGAAAGTGGCTTTTTATCTCTTCCCTAGCACTATCACTATGCCAAGTTCCTTATCATGTTTCCTCCTGTGAGAAAGACCCCAGTTTTGTCACTGTGTACTTTGCATAAATTATTTCAGGGTTGGGGACTGGGAGGAAGATGTGGTCTTATTCAGGTTCCTCCTTATCAACATCTACTTCAAATATTTTTACTTTTTTTTTTGGGGGGGGGGCAGGGGGGAGCTAGGGAGGAGGAGTCCTATGTCCCATACAAGGGAGCAAAACCAGGGTCCCTCTTGGTGATGGGCTGAGGTTTGCACCGCCCTGCGGAACAGGCAGGAGCTGAACAGAACGTAGGTGTCTCTTGATCCTCCTCCAAGGTAGCTGAACTACAGCTTTGTAAAGCGAAACAGCAAGACATGAGTCTACCTTCCATTACATGAGCACAGAGGCGTGTGTGGGAGGGTGTATGCACCTAACATCATTTCCTTGTCTCCTCTGGCTTGTTTGTGTGCAAGAGAACAATGTTTGGTTGTGGGAATTTCAAATACCTTCCTTGTGCTTTGTTTCCAGAGCGTGAAGCTTCCGAGCCCACAAACAGGTATAAGTTTAACACTGGGATGAAGTGTCTTTGGAAGTAAGGTCTGCTTGCTGCTGTCGCTGCTTTGCTGTACTTCGTGGGTGTCTTTAGGATCTGTGCTCAGTCCAACAGAAATTCTGTGTTGCTCAAGACTTCTGCAACTAAATAGTTCTGAAACGGAATGAGACAGTTCTGCAACCAGGCGACCTGGCAGCTTTGGATTTCCTAATCAGCTCCTGCCTCACCCCGTGTGTGATGATGTTGCTGGCAGCCTCCTTGCTCAGGGCTGTCACATCAGCTGCTGCCTGCTGTGTGTCTCCTTTGAGAGAAGTGACATGCGCTGGTTAGAGTGCCATGGACCTCTCAGTGAACCGAGACGCACACAGACCTGATTTAAAGCAAGGTAACCAACGCTTTTATTTTTGCTTTCTCAGAGATAACCAGGGATCGCTCTGACTCTCCTCCCCCGCTTCCTGAAAGAACCCCAGACTCATTTGTTCTTGCTGATGCAGCAAGTAAGTGCCGAGTTCTTTTCTCCCATGTAGCTGAGATTTTATACTTACACCTAAACCTGCAGATAGCTGAGGAGATGGTGGCCCACTTGTCCAAGGTGTCACCAGTTCTAGTGCTTCAGGACTTAATTCAGCAGATACACAGAAAGTAAACACAACTAGGGGGCCTGTTGGAAATTTCTAGAACTGCTGGATGAGAGGAAATGAAAAGCAACGTCAAAGGACTTAGGGAAGAGCAGGGGTCTCATGAACGACCACTGGAGATGTTGTGATGTGTGTTCCCAGGTCTGCAGCCTGCTGCAAGGAATTCTGCAAGTCCTGTAGGCTTGGAGAGTAACACTTCTGAACCACTGGCCAAGGAGGCTACGAAATGCTTCCGGAGAAGCAAGGTAAGAGACGAGACAAACTGAAAACAGAGGGGCTGAGAGAAGAGTTCCGTCTGGCTACAGCTACTGGTACTTTCTCACTGCTAACCCCAGGAACATTGCCTGCTCTGAGACCACTCAGATTTAGGGCAAGGAAACAAGGCCAGTCGAAATAGTTTGTTGTGCTGTCAAGGCAGCAGTGGGTGCCCTGGGAACGCGGCCCCTTGTGCTCCAGCCCCTCGTGCTCCAGCCCCTCGTGCTCCGGCCCCTCGCGCTCCGTCCCCGCTTCCTCCTGGAAGAAGCAGCTGGAGAGGAGCCTACATTCCAGCATAGGACAGACCCTGCTCATCGCTAGCTTCCTCCCACTGGGGTGCTGGTGATTTAACCACACGAGCAGTCCTGCTGCAGGACGTTGTGGCTGAGCAGAAACACCTCTGAGGAAAACAGCAAGGCTGATAGGAACAGGAGGCACTCGGTGGGCTAGGGAAGAAAAGGGAGGAAGTGAAGGGCAGGAGTCTCACCATTCAGTCTCAGCATCTAGGCACCAGACTCCTTGTGGGACACGATACATTTATCAGCCAATTCCCTTTGTCTCAGCACCTGACCCGCTGCCTGCCATGGTTTTTTTTCTAACAAGCCTTTTTATTTTTTTCCCTGCAGAGCTTGAAAATATTCAAAAACGTGAGAAAGAGTAAGTCTTTCAGGCTACTGTGCATCTTCCTGATGGCTTTAAGCAAGTTCAGAGCGAAATAGGGGGGACTGAATTTTCAAGAACCTGAACTTGCCAAATGCGAAAGGCGCTGCACGTCTGCCCGCTGCGAGCGGGACCCGGAGTGCTGCGCTCGCTCGCTGAGCACCAGCTCAGTTGCTTTAGTGTTGTAAGGATGCTGCAGTGCCCTTGTGATGCCTTTGGGTACCTCGGGGGCAGCTCCACCTTACAAAATTCTTCAGGTCATTCAAACCAGTGTTGTGAGACAAGTGTTCTAAGGACGGGGGTACAAGGGTGCTGTGGGGAATGGGAGCCCCATCCTGGATTCTTCCCTGCATAAACATGAGTTTCTCATTAAGTTCCCTTTGATCTACAATTAAAATGCTCATCTTGAAAATAAGACTGCTGAAAACTGTTTAGAGTGTTTCTGGGCAAACATTCTCCCACTGGATCATGCAGCAGGACACTCGCTCCCTGCTCTGAGCAATCCACCTCATTAAACCTGAAGGTCGTTAACCCTGAGCTGGAATCGTGTCTGCAACGAGTGTCCCTGTGCTCGTGGTAGTACGTGTGTCCCAGCCCAGCTCTTCAGGGCACGACCGTAGTGACTAATGGCTTCAGTCTCATTTTTGTATTTCCAGGCATCTGTAGTCCATCATCACTGACAAAACCATCAGGACCTGCCCCGTCCAACCACTCCAGGTCTTTCCTGAACTTTGGTACGTTGCCCTCTGTGTTTCTGGGTTTTGCAAGTCTAAATTTAGGTTCCAGGCTGAATGTGAGCAAATTACTAACAGTGCTCGTTATCTTCTACACTCTCACAACTTTATTCACTGAATGTATAGAGAACAGGAAGGGATGGAACACACAAACCCAGGAGCCTTTGGCTTTCCTGTGTGTGAAAGCCCTTCCCTGGCAGCAGAGAGGGCGGAAGGCAGAGCTGTGGCATTTCTGTTGCGCAATGCAGCAGAGGAGAAACACCACCTTTTCCACCCTAAATTCTTCTGCTACACAGCAGTCATTTACTAGATCAGGTGTGAAATCTAGTTATGGTGGCACTCGTGTTTAGGGGTTGGTATTGGCCAGACTCCTTGGCAGACCCTTTGTGCGCCAGTCGGCTTACGATGTTGGGTGTTGCTGTCAGTGTCCCCTACCTTTAGTTCTTCCCCAGACTTAAGTTACACATGTTTGTAGCATGAGCTAGGGAGCCTGCTTTGGCAGGGGGGTTGGTCCCTTCCAACCCCTACAACTCTGTGATTCTGCGATATTTTAAACTCCCCTTTATCTTAACGAATCACACCAACACCGAGCGCGGGCGGCATTTGTTCCATCAAAAAGAAATGATCGATTTCTTCCCAGGCTTCGCAAATCGATTTTCAAAACCCAAAGGGCCAAGGACTCCGCCGCCCGCGTGGAATGTTTAGGTAGGTTCTGCAGCCGCGGCGGTACCCGGGGCTGTGCGGGGGGGCTGTGTGCGGGGCTGTGTGCGGGGCTGTGCGGGCTGTGTGCGGGGGGGCTGTGTGGGTCTGTGTGCAGGGGAGCTGTGTGCGGGAGGGCTGTGTGCGGGGCTGTGTGCGGGGCTGTGTGCGGGGGGGCTGTGCGGGCTGTGTGCGGGGCTGTGTGCGGGGGGGGCTGTGTGCGGGGCTGTGCCCAGCCCGGCTCCCATCATGAGCCGCTGCGGGCTGTCTGCAGCCCCGGCGCGCTGTCCCCCCGGGCGGGTGTCGAAGCAAAGTGCGGGGAGCGCCAGAGCCGCTTCCCAACGGGACGAGGCCAGCCCGGGGCAGAGGCACCTCACCCGGGGGCGGCTCCGGCGGGCGGGCGAGAGCCGGCCCCTGGGCCCGGAGATAACGTGCGCGTCTTGCCCCCCGCTGCAGACAGACAGCCCCGGGACCTGCGGCCCGCACAGACACTACCCCGGCGCCGGGCCCCGAGCGGCGGGCGGCCCCTCGGCCCCGCGGCAGCGGCGCCTCCCGGACACCGACGGCGTCACCCGGCGGGCGCGGGGCTGCTCCGCGCGCGCCCCCGGCAGCGCTTCCCGGCGCGTGAAAATGACGTAATAATAAAGTTTATTTATGGGCCCGGACGCGCGGCTCGCGCGGCTCGCGGGGCAGGGACCGCCCGGCGCAGCCGTGACGTCACAGCCACACGCCCGCCTTCCCGCGCACCGCCCCCGCACGTGACCGGCCCCCCCCCGCCCTGCGGCCGCGCACGCGCTCTCCAGAGGACTACGCTTCCCGGCGCGCCGGCGCGAACTACGGCTCCCAGGGGGCGCGGCGCGGCGCCTGCGCAGTGCCGCCTGGCGCTCGGGCCATTTAAATGTGTGTGAGGGAGCCCGTGAAATGGCTGCGCAGGTCGCTGCGGTGCGCGCCGTGTCCCGGGCCCCGGAGGAGCCGCCCCCGCTCCCCTCGGGGGACCGGCCCGGCCGGCCTCGGGGCGGCGGGCGGCGGCGGCGAGCCGCCCCCGGCGAGGCGGCGGGCGGCAAGCGGGCCCGGCTGAGCCAGCCGCTGCTGGCGGGGCCCGGCCCGGCGGAGCCGCTGCCCCCGGCCGCCCTGCCCGGCCTGCCCGCCGCCGGGCTCTTCGCCTTCTCCCCGCTCGGCCTGCCGCCGCCCGCCGCGCTCGAGGAGCGCCGCCACCACCACCACCGGCATCGCCCCGCCGCCGAGCCCGGCCGCCCGGCCGCCGGGCAGCCGCAGAAGGCGAGGCGGGGCAGCCCCGCGGACGGCGCGGCCGGGCGGCCCGGCAAGCGAGGTGAGGAGCGGGGGTGGCGGCCGCGGGAGCCCGGCCGGAGCGGATCGCCCCCGGCGCAGCCCGCCCGCCACGTCCCCCGGCGGCGGCCTCGCACGCCGCCTGCCTTGGCCGGCCGGGCTCGGCGGGGGAGCCTCGGGCTCGGCCCCGGCTGGGTGAGGAGCGGAGGACGGCGCCGGGCGCGTCCGTGTGTCGGCGCGGGGCGGCCCCGGCGGCGGTGGGACGGGCGAGCGGCGGGAGCGGCGGAGGTGCCGCTCGCCCGGCGCTGGGAGCGGGGGGCTGGGGGCCGCGCGCCTTCCTCCCGCGCACGGCGCCGGCTGCAGCCCAGCAGCTGCTCCCTCGTGGGAGCCTTTTCGTGGTGCCCTGGAGCGTTGGTGGGGCTTCGGCCGCGTTTGGTTTCCCAGAACTGCCCTGAGGGCCGTCAGGGAAGGCCCGAGAGTCCCTGGTGATGGGGCTGTGGGGCTTTGTAAGCAGTGCAGGGTGACTGGTTGGGTCCTGCTGACAGCTCCCTGATAACAAGAACCCTCTTGGTGGGCGCTGCATGGACTAAAAGCTGCTGTAGCGAAGGTACCGTGTTGCAGTGGTGCTCCAGGTGTATAGGTGAAGGTACGGTGCCAAAGGGACCGAGGATGCACAGGCTCACAGGAGGCAGGGCTGTAGGGTAAGCTCTGGGCAGTGCTGCCTCAGGAATGGGCAGCTGCTGCAGGGGGGTGTGTGTCACCACTGTGTGACACTTCTGAACACTGAATAAAGGCCATGAAAGCTGCTTGGCTGTCAGTTGCAAACTTCAATAAGCAGGTGTGCCTGGGTAGGCTGGGAGCATCACAGCGTGTCAGCTCTAAACCAGGGATCAGGAGGGCTGCTTTTTTTTTTTCCCCACAAAGACTCCAGTGCTGTTAAAATGATCATCTCAATTCCAGACTTGTTAAAGAAAGCTGCTTGTGACCTGAAAGTCTGAAGCTCTTCGATACCTGCCCTAGACTGTATGTGTAGTGGGCTTTGCGGTGGGGCTGGAACGCTTCTCCTGCTTTATGCATAGAAATAAAAGCTATAATCTAATCGAGCTGCCTATTTCTTTGGCTTTATTGTTCTTATCTTTGGCCACAGGTGACAGTTAACATCTCGAGCGTGTTTTACTGTTTAATAGGGGTGCTGGTGTGTTCTGACAGGTGATGTCTGGTGGTTTTAGGCTAGCAGAGTTGTTGGCACTGCTGCCACACATGGCTGTGGGAGCCTGTACTTGTGTGACCTAGCTGCAGGTTTCTCTGTGTTAGGGGCTGTTTCC
Source organism: Laterallus jamaicensis coturniculus (assembly GCA_022605575.1). Taxonomy (NCBI): domain Eukaryota; kingdom Metazoa; phylum Chordata; class Aves; order Gruiformes; family Rallidae; genus Laterallus; species Laterallus jamaicensis. The sequence continues at coordinate 1,477,921 of JAKCOX010000038.1, forward strand.
ACTTATTTAAAGGAATAATTAAAACTGTATTTCCTTCAAGATTGTCAGGCATCCTGTAAATGTCTCTCTCTAGCTTCGCTTACTACAGGGGTTACTCCGCAGCGTTCAGCAGATACGGCAGCTGTCAGGAGAGCTTTTATCCTCAAAACAGTTCCCTGGGAGTGCCAGAATGCAGGGTGCAAGCTGTGCATCTGCTAGGGAGTTATCTGCAAGCAGGAAGATACTCTGAATTAAAACAAGTGTCTATCTCAGGCTTTCTAATTGTATCTAAAATTAGAAATGCTTCAAGTAAGATGCCTTTAACAACCAAACACTAATTTAGAAGCATCTACAAGGAAGTGTTCCCAACAGCTCAGCAGTGGTCTGAAATCCTTGTTTAGTTTCAGCTGGAATCTCTGGTCCTGCTGGAACACAGATCTCCTGTGTGATTAGTGTGCTCAGTGCAGTTAGAACAGCAGTGTCTATACCTGGGAGCTTAGGGATGGAGTGAGCGTACACGCTTTCCTTTGGAGACTTCCAGAAGAGCTCAATCAAAGGGCTGTTTCGGCTGACAGCGATACTGCCTTTCTCTTCCTGGTTTCCCTGGCTGCACTATAAAAATAAGGGCCCTTGCTGTTTGTGAAGCCCTGCTGTGGAAACTTGTATTTCAGGTCCAAAGACAATTGTATGGAGTTCCTATGAAGCAATCAGCTCTCTGCTGCCTGAGTAATGCTTTGTTTTGCCGGGTGCTGTGAAGGTGAACCCTCTGTGCTGAAGAGCACCCAGACCAAGGCATTAACGACAGAGAATCTGTGTTAGGCCAACTTGGAGCTGTGTGTTGGTTACTGCTGCGCCATTCCTCCTAGGTCAGCCTGGCGTCTCAAGTACTACAGCAGAATGAAGAGGGAGTACAGATTCGGTAGCGCTGTAGGCAGAGGGTAGCAGTGCTGTTAGCACGAAGCCCTGTGTGGTGGGGAGCTGAAAGACTTCAGGTTCTGCATCTGGCAGTCAGAGGTGACCTGCAGCAGGCTGTGCTCCTTGCCGTGGCTGTCCTGGGAACGTGGCTCTTGGAGCTTTACGTGCACTGTTGGTATGAAATAGTTCTTTGAGTCACAGGTTAAAGCCTTGTCTTGAAAATTGAGGTTTTTGACAGCTGGACCATCTGGATTTCTAACTACTGTTGCTGCCTGCTAAATGTTTGAATTAGTTGATCCCTAGAAGATGAGCAATTAAACTGTTATGTTTTGCCTGGCAGAATTGCTTTATGTTCCTATCTCTCAGCCTTTAGCTTCTTACAGGCTGATTAAGCTTTAAAAAAACCCGACCACCCCTTAATTTCTAGCTCTGAACTGAGTAAAAGGTAGCTGAAGGTGTGGATGTGATGTTTCAGATCCCTTCTGTTAGTGTGTGTTACACAGCACAGGTCTGGCTGCTGTGTTCCCTCTGCATGGGGCAGTGTGAGCTTGGGGCTCTTCAGCAAGCCACAGGCTGAGGGCAGGTGCCTTGGCATAGCAGCTTAAGAGCTGCACAGTCGGTCACCAGTCTGGAGGGGCAGATGTATGGCAGGGATCTAAAATGTCACAGTGATGTCTTTCACCCAGTACTTTGGTTTCTCTCATGCTTTGTCCAGCCTGGTAGCTGGTGTAGGAGCTGCAGGGGAAGCAGGCTGAGGGAAGCGTGCTGCCTTTTAAAATCCCTTTTTGAGCTTTAAGTGCCAGATAAAAGATCATGTATTAATGTATGACACAATTCCATGATGAGACTCGATGCTGACCACACTACAAAAACGGCTTGGTGTGCTTTACCCAAAGTGCTCAGCTTGGTATGAAAACTGTTTGTTTAACAACCTCTTCAGTATTGGGAAATACCAGTTCTAGGCTTTAGTAACGAAAGATCAGTAGTCTTAAGATTTCGTTGTTTGTTGCCCAAAGCTAACTGCTTCACGTTTGTGTTTTTACCTCTAAATGTCAATCATGCTTGTACCCCTCAGTTGCACTGTTTTGCTTCTCTACTGTGTACCCAGAATCAGGGAAGTGTTCTGTAATGGGAGTATTAAACAAGTATGTGTAACGTTTAAACATCATCCTCTTCCCTGCGTGGCTCTGCCTTAAATGTCAGAAGTGAAAGCACTTAATTATAGATGTTCTGAAATAGGGACTCCTTTTAAAGGTGTTCTAATAAATCTATTAAAAATGGAAGCGTTTCTCAAATACTAAGCTTGAGTTTTGGAAGCTGTCCTTAATCCAAGGCTTTCTTTGCAGAATAACCAGACAGACTGCTTTTTTTTATTGTATAATTAAGTATTGCAAGTTGAGAGTCAAGGTGTTGCTATTGGTCAGTCTTCCTGGGAAACAGATAGCAGATGAAAGGTGTTAACTTATTGGGGTGAGTATGCTGCAACTGCAGGGCTCTAACCTCTCTTTGTTGTTGCTGCCAGAAACTCCAGATGAGAATGGCAAAACCCAGCGAGCTGACAGCCTGATTATGAAGAAGATAAAGAAAAAAAAGAAAAAGAAACACCGGGAAGATGTGAGGGGGAAACGCCTGAAGATGTACAACAAGGAGGTGCAGACGGTGTGCGCTGGGCTCACTCGCATCGACAAAGAGACTCTATCTCAAGGACAGTGTGATAACTTAGAAATGAACAAGGAATCCTTCAGATACCTGAAGGATGAGCAGCTCTGCAGACTGAATTTGGGTGTGCAGGAGTACCGAATACCCCAGGGAGTACAAACACCATTTGTGACACACCAGGAGCATTCTGTCCGCAGCAGCTTCTTGAAGACTGGCACTAAGTTTAGTAACTTCATTCATGAAGAACATCAGTCCAATGGTGGTGCTCTGGTCCTTCATGCTTACATGGATGAACTCTCATTTTTGTCTCCAGTGGAGATGGAGAGATTTGCAGAAGAGTTTCTTGCGTTGTCATTCAGTGAAAATGATAAAAATGCAGCTTACTATGCCTTAGCCATAGTACATGGAGCAGCTGCTTATTTACCAGACTTCCTGGATTACTTTGCTTTTAACTTTCCTAACACTCCAGTGAAAATGGAAATTTTGGGCAAGAAGGACATTGAAACTACAACAATTTCAAATTTTCACTCTCAGGTAAGAACTGTTTAGAGGCACAGAAGTTGCATGACACCTAGATTTGATTAGTCTCATTAAACCAGAGTAGGGGGTGCACTAGAATGGGTGAGGCACAAACCTTTTCCCCCTAAAAATAAAAAAATTAAAATTCAAAGCTACCAAAAAAAAACCCCAAACCAAAGATCTATTGACTAGAAAAATCAGTGTTAATATTTGTAATGACAATATTTCCCAAGCTTCAGTATGTCATTCAGAAGAAATAAATTCGTTTAACTTTGTAATTCTGTCAGTAGCTGATGCTGGGTGTTACCTAAACTTTCCAGCTTCAGAGATGTAGTTAGAATAAGCTTTCATTTTATGTATCATCTGGGTTGTCACACTAGGCTTAAGCTAGCTTAAATTCTTAAACTGTATTTCTATGTGATTTAAGTGTCTGTGTTCAGACCTTGGTTACTCTTACTGGTACGCCTGAAGCTGATGTGTGTGTCAGGGCTGTTGGACCAGCCCCTCTTCAGCAGCAGACCCTGGAACAGCAGTGCTGCTGTGTGCCCTGCCTGGGATTCCCCAGAGGTTACCAAATGCTTGTGAGCAAGGTTTGAATGGGAAAACAGTTGTGACCTATAGAAAGCTCCTGCACAGTCACTTGCTGTGTCTGAATGCTTCCAGCATTTATCATAGGTACCATTAAATTAGTAATTCTGACACTCAGCTTGTGAATTTCTTTGACAGTGAAGAGCTGCTGCAGCACTTGCTTTAAATGAACTTGTTTCAGGGATTAAGTAACTCTTTGTGCTGGCAGAGCTGCATCAGTGTGTGGTGCTGCAGGAGCATCTCTGAGCGTGCAGACAGCTGTCAGTGAGGATGCCTTTGCACAGCACATGTGCTCTGCAGATGAGGAGCTTGTCCACAGGTTATGGTCTGAAGTCTTCAGTGTTGGTGATTTATCCATGTTGGGTGCCATGATTGTGTGGTGACCCCTTAAAATAGCTAACCCATGCCAGCTGGGTATTGAACAGTTGAACTTTCTCTTGGTGAATGTCTGTCTCTGAGCATGAATTGCTTTATAGTATAAATACATATATGGGGAATGTCTGGGGATAAACCAGAGGTTTCACTGTGCTGGCACTCCAATTAATTCTATTTTAAGTACTGTCTAAACTTGATTAAGATTGAGTCATGACATAAGGTTCAGTTGGTCAAAAACACCTCCCTAAACCCAGCTTCAGTGTGCCCTGGATAATCCTCTCTGGCTGAACTCTGTTATTGCAGCTCATGCTGAGCAAACAAAAGTATGGTTTTCACAAGTATTAAGACAGCTGAAACAGGACTCTGGAGAATATAGATGATGCTGAAGTATCTAGTTTAAAATGAATGCCTTTAAATTGCTGGTGGATTCAAGTCTGGTAGCTGCATGCTGCTAAAAGTCGAGTTTTACAAGCTAGAGAAGGCTGAAATGCCCTGCTTAGGAGAGCACAGGGAAGAGTTCTACTGCTACTCCTTGGCAGCAGCACTGAGGAGTGAACAGACTGGCCACGCTTCATATTTGGACCTTCCAGTATGCAAAACTCTACAGTGCAAAAGCACTTTATAGCTATGCCTCTGCAGATGATTGTCACAGTGGTGGTGTATGCTGTAATACCCATTTTAATCGAAGATACTCCGTCACCTCTGTTCTAGGTTGAACCCTCTTTATGCAGGAACTTGTTTGCTATCCTGTGCAAGGAGGCTTTGAGCATTAGGTAGTCTTGAGTCCTGGAGACTTGATGTTAGGAGATCAAACTTTGGTCTGTTAACTGAAAGCTAGGGTGACCTTTGGCGTGTACAACTTGCAGCTGTTTGTGTACCTTTCCAGGCAAATGGCATTTTAGTGGGATGTGTCTCCAGTACAGAGCAAGGACTTGAATGGGGAAGACTTCATAAAAATTCAGTAATAATTAACTCCCTTGAAGGTGAATTCTGATGTTCTGAGTGAGCGAGGACAGTGTCAACTGACTGTTTATAGCAAAGCACGCAGTATGTATTTTGTAGCATGACTGGTTTCTGTACGTTGCAACACTTAAGCTTCAATGTTCTCTGCGTTTTGTTTGGGTTCTGGCTTGGATTGGGTTGGTTTGTTCTAGTACTTCAGTGCTAGAACTGTGTCTAGGTCTCCTTGGTGAATTGGAACGTACCTGCACTTGAGAAACTTTGCTTTTTCCCAGGAAGCAGCTGCTCAGTTGCCCCATCTGCTCTGTAATGGTTCAAAGAGCAGCTGAGCTGCCTCCAAGGAATGGGGTGCTGGGAGGGTTGGGGAAGGAGTTTTAGGTGAGCTGATGTTTTGCCTCTCCTGAGGTGGGAGAAGCCGCCAGTGAGTGTTAGTAGGGTAAGCTTTACTGCTGTAGGGTCCTCTCAGAGGTTACTGTATCCTTTGGTTGATGAGCTGTGGCACAGTTTGGTTTGTCTGCCCCCTCTTGACTCTGCTGGCTCCTGGAAAAAGCCTCCTATTCTGCAAGGGCAGCTTGGTGTTTTGTGGGGTTTTTTCTTACACAGTATGAAATGGATAAATGGTGCATCTGTAGCACAGACTGAGTTTGGTTTATCACTTAAGCCTGATGGGCTTAACTGAAAGAGTGGGCAGGTTTTGGTCAAACAGGAGCCTTGCTGTGGTGGCATGCCACACTGTCCTCCTCTCCTTCTGGTGTCAGTAGTAAGCCTTCTTGGGTCCTTGCTTGCTTCCTTGTAGCAAAGTGTTTGCCTGGTTGGTTTTAAAGCTGATTTAAGGCACTAAGGTACTGTTGCTGTCAACTCATACATGCTTTCCTTGAAGGTAGAGGGAAAATTCTGAAGCTTTTATTACCTTTGAAAATACTACAAGGCAAGAGTGCATGTGGTATTGGTGGTTCATTTTAACCTGGGACCAACACCTGTGAAATACGAGTGAATCTCAACAGGTGGTTTCAGCAGAGGAAGCCTGAGTCAGGCTCACTGGGAAGTACTTTCTCCTCTTCCTTTAACAGTACCAGGCAGTTAAGCTTCACTGGCTGAAGGACCAGAGCATTGCAGTCCCAGTTAGCCCGTAGGGGCACAGAACTAGACTAACCCTGTGGTTTTCCAGTGCTGCTGCTCTGAATTGCCTTCGGGCACGTGTCTGATGTTGGACATGAGCCTTCACCAGTAACATTCTCAAAGAATGTGGGGACTTAACTTTCCCTTAGGGCAAGAGCCAAAAAGAGTTAACAGCCCCTGAACGGTGCCTGGTTCATAAAATCTGTGTGTTCACACCCAAAAGTGTGTGCGTGCTCATCAGCTGCTGGTGGTGGTGGAGGTGAAGCTGGAGTCCTGGAGCCCCACTGTGACGTTCTGACTGACTTGGGGTGTAAACTTCTGTGTCTGCAGGTAGAGGTGATGTGATGCAGCAGCTGGCTTACGAGTAAAACTGCATGTGAAGTCATCTTTGGCTCCTATTCAGCTTTTAATTAAATGGAAGTGAGTGCAATTACTGTGGAACTGCCACCTGCATGTGCACAAACCCAAGGAGAGGAGCACTCTGGAAATAGGAGTGAGCTGAACTCCTGATTATGAAGGGAAATATCCATGGCTGCTGTTAGAGGATAAAACTGTGGCAATAGCTGTAACTCTTACTTTATTAGTCTCTCCTAATTTACCTCTTAACAACTTCTTGGAGTAGTTTAACTAGATCTGCTAAACTGCAGAACTAAAAACAAGCTGCTTCATATGTGTTTCTAAGAATAGTTCTAAAAGGTGTCACACTTTCTGTGTGGTAAAGCCTCCAGTTTGCCCTTTGTGCCTGTCCTGCCATGGAAGGCTGGGGCTCAGGCACAACTGACTGTACAAAGCAGACTAATTACAGCAGAATTTCTGATCTTTTAAGATTGAGTAGCTGCTGCTTCTACATACAACCTACTCTGTGGCCATATGGCATGCTATAGCTGCAGTCCCTAGGATGAGCACAGGGGAGCAAGACTCCAGCATCCTCTGGGAACAGGCAGTTGGCAAGAGAAGTGTCTGGATGACCTGGAGAAGTGGGATGGTCTGTGCTGCAGTGGATGTCAGAAGCTGTGAGATTAGAGGGTTCCTGTTCCCAGCAGTGACTGCAGGTTACATTGCAAATGGCAGTGCTAAAATTGTTGTACGTGAGCACTGAAATGTATACCTGACCACCAGATTGCTAGCTAGACTGCCCATTTCCTCTCTTTTTGTCCAATTTTGGTGTATATACTCTTAACAGTATCATTAGAACCACTGTCTGAGGGACACCTGGATTTTTCACTACAGTCCTAGGGGAAGGACCTCTAGAGCAGAGCTGGAATGAAAGTGCATGTACTCGAAGGGTGTGCAGTTTGAAATGCATAAGGAGCAGCCAGCTGCATGAACTAAGAGTTTTATCTGGCTGGTGAGAGACTCACTCACAAAGAAACTGTGCATGGCGTTTGCTCCAGTCCCCTGGAAGTGTAGAATTGCTCCTGAATTACTCAAATGCTGACTTGGTGTTACTCAGCCTTCAGAAGTGTTTCCTGTCAGTAAGAGAGACAGGAGTTCTTTCTTGGGCTGCCAGCGGGCTTCCCTGTGTGTGTGCCCAAAGGCACCTCTCATGAAAGGAATGTGGGCAAGTTCAGGTTATCTTGGCTGTGGCCTGATGTGCTACATGACTCGATCCTGGCCCCTTGCAGCAGAACTAACCCCGCAGTGGTGTTGTCTGTTCCCTTCCGACTGTGCAGGTCAATCGGACGTACTGCTGTGGCACCTACCGAGCAGGACCGATGCGGCAGATCAGCCTCGTGGGAGCCGTGGATGAGGAGGTTGGGGACTACTTCCCAGAATTTCTAGATATGTTGGAAGAATCTCCATTTCTCAGAGTAAGCAGTCACTCGTGCTGTTTTGCTTAAGGCTCAATGGTTTAATAAATAACTGAACAGTTACTAAGTTCCATATATTTCCAAGTAATTAGAAACCATAAAGCATTTTCATTTGTGCTGCAGAGGTAGGCTATTTCCTGTATCCAGATGGAAGGTACTGGGTTAGGTAGCTACAGTTGTGTAAAGGGTTTTTTTAAAATAATTTTTCATGTAATCTGTATACATGATAAACAACTTCCTAAAACCAAAGCTTGATAAAGTTAGCCTGGAGTATGTTTTACCCCTCAGACTTATTTTAGTTGCTGTGTAATTCTTTTGAGAGCAAATCTGAACCAGTTATACCAAAGGCATCATTTAATTTTTCTATCTCACCCAGTGTTTTGTCTTATGTGTGTTTTGTGGGTTGTTTTGGTTTTGTTTCCTTTTAGATGACGTTGCCCTGGGGTACGCTTTCCAGTCTCAGACTTCAGTGCAGGTCACAAAGCGATGATGGGCCCATAATGTGGGTGCGACCAGGAGAGCAGATGATTCCAACAGCTGATATGCCAAAATCACCCTTCAAGCGGCGCCGGTAACGTTTTGCTTTCTTTCCTGTATCAGAGGTAAAACGTTGCAGTTATGTCTGTGCTGGATTTGAGAACAAAACCTCAGTGCTTTGTGTAACTAGTCCTTCAGAAGGCTAACTCACAGATTGAAGTTTTTCATTTTCACTTCCTTTTCCACTTGGCTCAGTGGATAGAGAAAGACGTTGCTTGTGATGGCTGTTTTATGTCACCACTCTTCCTAGTAGTATGTCCCAGATCAATGCTTTCTTAAAATTGAAACCTCTTTATCCTCCAGGAGATGTGTGTCTTTATTGGTCTTTGTTATGTGGTGATAACTAATCCAGTGGTGGGCATAGGTGGGATGTAAAATGGTGCTGTTTGTGTTGCATTTTAACGTTGGTGCTAAAGCATTTGTACTATTGCTTGTGTTCTCAGGAAATGCTGTGTTGAATTGGAAGCATATTTTAATTGTAACTCCAAGCAGAATTTTAGATGTACTCCCAACTAACTGAACTTCCTTATCCCTTAAAGTAGGTCTGTTTTTACACACTGTTAAATTTCTGGAAGAATACTTTCAGCAGAAGCGAACAAAAATTTGGTTTTGTGATTTGATATTTGTTTCATGAAGTTTGTCACAGTCTGAATTTGTTCTTTGCTGTGTTTGCCTCAATCTTTCATTGCCAAGTCAGTACCTAGAAGAAATCAGAGGGAAATGCTTTGGTCTTTGATTTATTTATTTTTTTTTAGGCTGCAGCACACAGTGCTAAGGTTATTTTAATATAGGTATTTATTTTTGAATAGTCTAAAACCTTTTTTAGTATGTCTTTTTATCATGTCCTAGGTCAATGAACGAAATAAAGAACCTGCAGTACCTACCTCGGACCAGCGAGCCCCGCGAGGTCCTGTTCGAAGACAGAACCAGGGCCCACGCTGACCACGTGGGCCAGGGCTTCGACTGGCAGAGCACAGCTGCTGTGGGTGTCCTGAAGGCTGTGCAGTTCGGGGAATGGTAGGTGCTGCTGAGAGGGGGCTGCCCTAGTGGGAGGGGTAATTGTGAATGGGCTCTAGTTTAAAAAGAAAAATCAAGCAATAAAAATCTTGGAAAACAAGTGTAATGAAAGAAATGGTGTGAACCCTGTGGTTAGTGTGCTTGAGAGCTTGAGAAGCAGCAGCTTTGTACCTATTTTTCCCCTCCTTCAGGCAGTAGGAAACTTGTAAAGGCAGCTTGCAGAAAACTTAGAAAATAAGCCTCCAGAACTTTGGTAGTGGTGATTTGAACCTACTCCCTGCATGTTTCAGAGGAATGTTACAGCGTTTGCCCATGCAGATACCACTCTTGCTGGGTATGCATCAGGAAAAAAGGAATCGATGACTTTTACGTCCTTTCCAAAGTGATACCTGTGATGAGACTTGGTGCCTGGTGTGAAACTGGAGTAGGTTGTTGATTCTATGAAAGCTTGTTCTGCTAGAAAAAGCTGTAATTCTCTTTAACTCCTTTTTTATTCTCATGTTTTTCTAGGAGTGACCAGCCTCGTATAACCAAAGATGTGGTTTGCTTTCATGCTGAAGACTTCACAGATGTTGTGCAGAGACTTCAGTTGGACCTGCATGAACCTCCAGTGTCCCAGGTACTGAATCTCCCATGGTGACAGCTCGTTCTTAGGGTGGTGGCAGTAGCTTCTGACAGGTTTGCAGTGCAGCCAGCCCCTTGCCAGCTCTGGGGCCGTTTCCCTTCTCTTGTTTCAGAGCAGAGTAGTGCAGGTGGAAGTGACCTGCAATGACTGTCTACCCCAACTGCTTCTCCTTTCCACCAAGCTGGGCTTTATGCTGAAAGCCATGGGATGTGCTATAGGAACAATTAGAAGTTGATTAAGTAGTCATGTATATCAGTTTCTGCTTTTTCTAATACCCTGATGATGTGTTAGGATGTGAAAGCATCTAAACTTGGTCCTGTCAGACAAAACAGTGCAGCCTCAAGGCAAGCCTACGGTTATCAACTGTAGGATGCACTTAATTGTTTGTCCTCATCCTACGATGTGTGTGTGTCAGATAAATTATATTTAGAGGGTCCAGCTCTCACTGAACTTTGAAGCTTTACCTGTTAAACAGAAACATTCTGGTTTAGACACAAAGTGCATTGAAATTAGGTGGATACAGAATTGTTGGAACAGTATACCACTAACTTTGCCATCTTTCCTTCTCTCAGTGTGTTCAATGGGTGGATGAAGCCAAACTAAACCAAATGAGACGGGAAGGCATTCGCTATGCTAGAATTCAGTTGTGTGACAATGACATCTACTTCATCCCTAGAAATGTTATTCATCAGTTCAAAACAGTGTCAGCAGTCTGCAGCTTAGCCTGGCACATAAGACTTAAACAGTATCACCCTGTGGGGGAGACTTCTCAGAATGCAGAGGGCAACTCAAGCTTGAACAGTAGTGTTCCTGGAAAGACAGAGCCCGAAGGTGAACCCCAATGTGTGAGTGTAAAAATAGAGCCTGAAGAACCAGGTATAGACATGCAGCTTACGACAGGGGTGCTCTCCTCCTCTGTTTCTTCAATATCAGGACTTGTGCAACCAGATCAGGTGGCCCAGCTCCTTCCATGTTTTAAAACAGAGTCTGATCAGCAACACAATCCACAGGATCATGCAGGCTCTTCTGTGTGATATGTATATAATCAAACATTTTTTTAACAACTTTTTAAAATTTTGATGTGAAGTTATAGTTTTATAACTGGCTTATGTTTTATTGGAGAAATCTTGCCTATAATTCTATAAAGAAAGGTGACATTCCAAAATGTCAAGCATATCTTTTTTACACAGATTATGCAAAATTCAAGTTGTATTTTAACCCCTTAGTACAACCTGTAACAGTGGTCTACCACTTCTTTCTGTTTAAGTAAAGAGATAATGAATATCTCCTCAAAGTCAGAATGAAATTCCTCCAGAAACACAAAATGATTCAACTATATTGGTCAGTGTTACTTCCCTACTTTTACTTTATCTCTAATCTTCACCAGAGAGCGTTGCTTTTGTAGAAGACTTGCAAAGTGACTTTCCCATCTCATTTTAATTGCTAAAGAAAAGAAAGCACAGCACTTTTGATGATTTGTGAAAATTTTTGGTATGTCTGTTCTTGACATGTTGGTTTATATAAAAGTTGGGTTTATATACAAGCTGTAGAAATTGATCTCCACTTCTTACAGTTCCTACAAAGGTGATCTGTAAAATTAACGGAAGAAAGCCTCTGATCCTGTTGAAATGCAATGACTTACTGACCTAACACTTTCCATAGCACTGCTTATGTTGTTTGGTGTGAGGGGTTTGCTTCCAAAATGCATCTTCCCTGAACATGAGTAAATACTAGTGTCAAAATTAGAGAACCTATTGGTAGTCTTGTGGAGGAAACTGCTATCTTTGAGCACTTTAAGGCTTTAAAATACTAACCAACTTGGCAGCTTGTTTCGATCAGGTCGTCATGTGTCCAATGGAACCACACTTGCCCTTGTACTGATGCACTTAATATATTAGCATTGAGTTGGTAACTGACTTACACAGTAAGGCTGTCCTTACTCTAGGAAGTTCTGTATTACTATTTCACAATAAAATGTATTATGGCATTGGACTGCTGTTTCCATGTGTAGCTTCTGGGTGCCCAGGTGCTGTGGAAAAATCAGTGGCACGTGCTAAATGTGTAGTGTCAGCTGTCAGCGGTTTTTAAACAATCTTTCAATATTTCTGGATGTTAATGTGTAATCTGTACTTGATGTTCACCCACCCCGTTTATGACTGCCCTTTCCAGTCTTCACAAGAAGTCTTGTCCCTTCCCCCTCCCCACACTTAGAGTACAAGTTTGGGTTTTGGTGCAACATAAGCTGTCTCCAGATTAACTATTTCTGTTCTAATCCTCCCTGGGGTAGGAAAGAGTTGAAATGCTGTGTTAGACTAGACAAAAGCAAAGATGCCGTGTTACTTCTGGATGCATCTTTTTAGTGTCAGTTACTACTCTTCTCTTTATAAGGGTCTCCAAAATATGTTACTCTATTATAAGTCTTACTTTGTGCAATATTGTTTGTGTAGGCTTTTATATGCATATTAGCACCTCAGTGTAGAGGTCACTGTTTTAAACTGATAGAAGAATAATCATCGAAAGATACTGCAGTGATTAGTTAGAGCCTGTATTACTCCTTATGTGTATGTGTGTGTTGTCTTTGGTACAAAAATGAGGACTGGCAAATATTTCAATTTAAAACTAATTTACAGATTGAAGTGGTAGTGACTTGTTTAGTAATCTGTGTAAATAAGGTGTTAGAATGGAAAGCTTTTATGGTGAAAACTACTGTGACTCATGCAGGGGTGTAATTTAATCTTGGCAGAAGCTCTGGATGGCCCAGTCCAGCTGATGGAGCTGCCTGTTCTCTGGTGGGTTTCTTCCACTCTTATGTCGAGAGGAATTTCATAGCTTTAAGGGTTGTGCGCAGTAAAATTCCTCACAGGCAACAGTGGCTTCGGTTCATCCTTCACCTGCAAAGAGCCTGTTACCCAGGGGTCTGTGTTCCTTTCGTACCAGCTCTCCCGCCTGCCCCTCGCACGTCCCTGACTGTTCTCGGGTGGCAGTAGGTCGGTGAGGGGCCGCTCCCCGGCAGCCAGCACCGCACGGACACTCGGGGGGTGTCAGGGCCGCACAGTGCAAGGGCGGTGGGGACAGGAGGAGCGGTGGGGACAGGAGGAGCCCTGAGCACCAGCCTGCCTGCGCCAGCTGAGGCGTGAGGCAGCGGGGAGGGCGGTGGAAGGCCTCGGCTCTGCCGGCGGGCGGGACGGCGGGAGGAGGAAGGCCCGAGGCTGCTGTGGCTGGCGCCTGGAGGCCGCGGACGGTGCCCGGGCCTGTCCCGGGCTGACCCCGCACCGCCGTGCACACAGACGTGTTTCCCGGCCTCCCGCCGATGCCGTTCTGGCGGAGCGGGGCAGGCGTGCGGCCGGGGCTGGGCAGCAGGCCGTCAGGCCGTCAGCGGCCGTGGGGCGCCGCAGCCGCAGGTCCGACCCGGGGCCGCCTTCCCAGGCGGCTCCTGGCGCGCGGCTGGCGGGCCGCGCGTGACGAACGACCTGCCGCGCCCGAGCCGCGGGGGCGGGGCGCGCTCGGCGCTCTCCTGGCGCTGGCTGGGCGGGCGGGGCAGGGCAGGCGTGAGCAGCCGAGCGCCGAGCGCGGCGGCCTGCGGCGCGAGGTGCCGGTGCCGGTGCCGCCCGATGGCCTCCGGCGGCGGGGACGCCATTTCCTGGTACCAGAAGAAGGTGAGTGCGGAGCGGCGCGGGTGGGCGCGGGCCCGGCCGCGCCCTCAGCCTCCTCTCCTTCCAGATCGGGGCCTACGACCAGCAGGTATGGGAGAAGGCCCTGGAGCAGACCGAGATGAAGGTAACGGCGGCGCGCGCCCCGCCCGGCGCGGGCCCGGCCCGCCGCGCGCCTAACGGGCCTTGTTGGCGGCTCCGCAGGGCCTCCGGAGCCAGCCCAGGCGGCGCGGCCGCCTTCAGCCCGACCTGATCGACGTGGATCTGATCCGAGGTGAGCGGCCGGGCGGCGCCGCCGTCCCGACCCCGCCGGAGCGCCGGGACCCCGGAGGCGGCGGGCGGAGCTCGGGGCCGTTGGGCGGGAGCAGCGCCGAGGGCCCGGCGGGAGCGGGGCCGGGTGAGACCGGGGGGCGCCCGGCGGGGCGGGACGAGCGGCCGGAGCTGCGCCCGGCCCCTTCCCGCGGGCCGCGGCCGTGACTCGTCGGCCTTTCCTTGCCCTGGAGGCTCAACCTTTGCCAAAGCCAAGCCCGAGATCCCCTGGACGTCGCTGACTCGGAAGGGAATCGTGAGGGTCGTGTTCTTCCCGCTGTTCAGCCGGTGGTGGATACAGGTCACTTCCCAGCGCATCTTTACCTGGCTCCTGCTGCTCTACGTCATGCAGGGTAAGGGGCGGGCGGCCTGAGCCGCAGGCCCTTCCTGAGAGGAGCGTGCCCTGCGGCGGGACCCAAGTCTGCCCCGAGGCAGAGCTGGGGCACCGGCACCTGCCGGACCCTGAGGCAGAGCAGCAGTAAAGAGCTGTCCGGTGTGACCGCACCGCCCCTGGCTGCCCCTCAGTGCAGGGGGAGAAAGAAGGAAACAGGCAAAATCCTGGGTTGAGGTGGAGGCAGTTTGTCAGGACAGAGGGGGCAGGTGGCAACGATACAGGGATAAGCAGTGCAGAGCAGCACAACCTCCCAGCACCTGAAACCAGCGCTCAGCTAGTTCCTGAGCCACACCACCCCCAGCCCAAGCCCGGTTACGTATGGCATGGTGTCGCAGGGTGTGGAATGCCCCTTGGGCCAGTCTGGGTCACCTGCCCTGGCCACAGCTTCTTGGGTGTCCTCTGCCTTCTCCTTGGCAGGGCAGCCTGTGAAGCTGACAAGTCCTTGACTGCTTGGTGACCCCTGAAAACGTTGGTGTGTTATTGACATGACTCTCATCCTAAATCCGAACCACAGCACTGTACCTGCTGCTGGGAGGGAAATGCCCTGCTGAAACCAGGACAGCAGTTAACCCAGAAAGGCTGGGCCATGCTCTTAATTTGTGCGTTTGATACCATGTTCTCCTCTTCAGTCATAGCGGTCGTGTTGTATTTCATGGTGCCTGTTGTGAATGCAAGTGAAGTCATGGGACCGCTGTGCCTTATGTTACTGATGGGAACTGTTCACTGTCAGATAGTGTCCACCCAGATCAACAGACCTTCAGGGAACAATGGCCTCGGCAGGCGGAGGAGGTGAGCAGGGTAAGGGGGTCAGCTGGTGGTGTTAAAGCATGTGGTGGATTGCCCGTGGCAGAATTTAATGGGTAAAGTCTTCTAATTTTATGTAAATAGGCTATTTAACCATAAATGGGAAAATGAGTGCGTTCTGGCTTGCACTTAATCTCCCTTAACCAAAACAAGTGTAGCCAATGTAGCAGGTCTGGTTTAGTTGTCAGTTGGGCCTTTTTGTTTCTAACGTGGCTCTTTGAAACAGTTTCTTTCTTGTGGCCAGGGAGCAGCATCCTGTGTAGAAAGGCGTCTCTGGGGCTCTGCAGACCAGCTGGGTGTCCTGCACTGGCCCTGACTGCAGGGAGCTGCTGGTGTGTGTGGGGAACAGGAGGATGATGAGGGAGGTGGCTGTGGTGGGCTCACTGCTGTCGATGTTTGTGCCTGCAGGAGACTTCTTAGGGCTCATCTAGACATTAACTGTTAGGTGTCTGGCTCAGTTTAGGTATTTGAACACAGGAGGATGGGTGTGGGTAGAGTTTTGCATCTGTTAGGTTGCTACAGCAGAGATTTTGTCCAGATTCAGTCTGTGTTTTGTCTGTTGTATCCTTCACCAGTACTGATGGTGAAGTAGGTATGGGCATAGCCTCTGTTAATGTGAATAAAATGTCTTTTATTTGGAAATAAGCATTCTGTCTGCATGACTTAAGCAAAAGAGCATCTAAAAAGCTATTAGAATCTGATTTAGATCTCTGAAGAACAACCTGAAAGTAGCTTGCCATGCAAACTTAATTCTCCTTTTCTTAAAAATCAGGAAGTTACGCAAATCTGTGGGTGTCGATGGGAGCAGTTGGTCTTCTCCTGACAAAAACAGTAAAGAAGAGCAGTCTGAATCTGCATCCATTCTTAACAGTTTATGTAGTATGCTTTTCCAAAGGAGGTACGTGATCTTCACTGGGTTTGCTGTTTGTAACGGTGCTGTGAACAGGTCCATACCTGGAAAATGAAGACAGAATGTATGATGTCACAGAGAGCCTCAAAGTCTGCTAGTTAGTTTCTTTTGAGCTAAAAGCACTCTTGGTGCTGTGGGAGGCTGATTCCTCATGAATTTTGGTCTGTCCTTATTAGGAGATCATACCCTGTCTCTCACTACAGCTGCAGCTGAGCAGTAGAGGAGTTGCAGGAAGTGGCAGGGCTTGTTTTTATTTATTGTGCCAGTGACCTCTCTTGAATGTGTACACTCAGATTCCACTGCTGTTCTACCTGATTTCCAGAGGCAGCTGTGCCTTCTAGTTTAAGTTGCTTGGATAGTCATCCCGTTTTGCCACCTTCCTTTTTCTAAAAGTCACTCAAGGAGGAGGATAGATTCTTTGGGATAGTGTTTCATGGTCTTCTACTGTTTTCTCCAGTGAGTTCCTTTCTCTTGATGAGGACCTCTTGTCTTCTGAATTGCTCTTAGCTATTTTTTTCAAAATAAGAAAGAACTTCTCTCTTGGTTTAGAAGTTTTGCAATGCCATTAGAGCCACAAAGGAACCATCCAGTGAGAGGGGAGCAGACACGAGTCTCTCCAGCAGCATCTGGACACCAAGAGCCTGTTGGCAGCAGACTCTTACATGTTCCCTCTGCTGTATGGCTTAATGTTGTGCCTGTGTGGCAACTTGAAGGCACCACGATGGTTTCCTCAGAGCCTTTCTCTGACATAAAAGCAGTTAATTCTATTTTCTCCCACAGGATTAGAAGAGGAAAGCTGGTAGCTGAGAAAGGGACCGAGACAGAAAATGGTGTGAATGCTGTGAACAGCGGCGTTAAACACAGACAGTCCAGATCTGAGTACAGGCTGCTGCACCTCAAAGAGAAACAGAAGCTTTCTGATGGGGAAAAGAGCCATCAGGTACTGGCAGGGAAGAGCCCAAGTTACAGCATTCAGTGTCTTCCGAGTGCCGAGAGCTGCTGCTGCTGCCTCTTCCCTGCCCTTGCCCCAAATCCAGCTCCACCCCACCCAGCATTCCCTCAGGCAGGGCAGGGTAGGGCCTTAGTCTGTCGTGCCCCTCTGGAGATGGTCTTCTGCTGGCTGCTGCAGGTTAACTCATGGTGACCGTGTAGACCAGCATAGTGCCAGCGTGGCTTTGAACCTTGGGTTTGGAGGGGTGCAGGCTGGCCCCTCATCAGCGCCATAGTCTCACTTAACTGCTGTATTTCTAGGATGACTCTGCCATCAGGGGTGGTGTTTCTGATGAGCTTTCCAGCGAGGAGGATGCTGAAGCCACAGCACAAAGGGTCTTGCTGCGCCAGAATGTGGAAGGGGTCTCCAGTGACAATAGCTATGAGGAGAAGAAAAAGAGGCCTCTTGTTTCTTTGAACCAGGCTGTCTCACAGGTACTTGTGTTGAATTTATGCTGATTTCCACACATTTTTTTGCTGTGGATGACGAGGTGGTTTTCCTTTGGTTTTGGCAGGTCAAGCAAGCCCTTAAAGGTGCCAGAGACTCTGATAGTGTTGTGGAATCTGAGCTGGAATCCACATTATACAGTCAGGTACATGTGTGAATAACCATCACAGCAATGATGAGTTGCCAGTTTGCGTGGGGAGGGTGTGAGCAGAGGTGGCTGGTGGGGAGGGGGGTGGTTCTGTGCATGGGCTGGGGGCTGTGCTGGCTGCATTCTGCTCCTCTCCCAAGGACTCGAGGTCCTGTGTCAGCCTGGGATCCCGGAGCTGCAGCGTCACCCGCAGAGACTCGGAGAGCACTCGCCAGGACTCTGAGACAGAGGACATGCTCTGGGACGACCTGCTCCACGGGCCAGAGTGCCGCTCGTCCTGCACCAGCGACAGCGAGGACACGGCTGGCAGAGGCACCAGGAGGGAGCCCATGAAGGCGTCTGAGAACGATGTTTTCCAGCAGGTTTGTTGGTTGGTGTCTGGTCACTGAGAACACTGTGAATTCAGATTCCACATGCTCCTGCTTCTTCCCTATCTGCCCAGGTAACAGGAAAGACACCTGAGTGCTCTTGGTGTGATGTGAGCGACCTAATGTCAGTGATCAGCTCCATCTTTACCTGGTGTTACCTGGACCACTGCTAGTCCCAAACCAAAGTATTTCACCCCAAGACTAATGTGGAATCCCCCTCTTAATCCAAATGCTTTCTAGGAAAAGGTGTCCTTTTCTATTGTGACAGGCAGAGCTTATACACCTCTTGTGTTCTTTTCTCTTCTGTAGAACCATCTGTTCTGGCTGCAGAATACGAGCCCAGCGTCGGCCAAAGTGAGTGCCCTGATCTGGGAAGGGAGCGACTGCAAGAAGGTGGACATGTCTGTGCTGGACATCAGTGGGATCATCATGAGCAGGGTAAGAGGCATTGGAACCTCCTTCACGCTTTAAAAAGCAAGGCTGTACATCCAAATACAAAGTGCAGGGTGAAACTGGCCCCATCTCAACACCTAATACACTTGTCCAGATGTTCTTATGTAGAAACCAAGGTTTAGGAGTTCCTGGTGAAGACTAATGAGTGCTGATTATTGTTGGACGTGTCTTGGCAGTGTGGGAGGGTGGTGGTTTTATTATTTATTGACTGTTGTTGGGTTTGGACAGAAATGGCTGGAAGAATTTTTGGCTACATCCTTCAGAGGGAAGGGGAACTAAATGCTTGGTAGAATTAATGCTGCCACAACATGCCTTTTCCTTGACACAAAACCCCAGGTAATCATCCTACTTCTGTTCCCATTTGCCAGGTTAATGCCTACCAGCAAGGAGTGGGCTATCAAATGCTGGGAAACATCATCACCATTGGATTAGCATTCCTGCCATTCCTCTACAGGCTCTTCCGAGCAGACAACCTGGAGCAGCTGTGCTCTGTCTCTCTGAAGGAGCTTCTGCACATCTTCTGTGGAGCACCTGCCAGCGTCCCGGTCGTTGTTTTGTCTGCCATCAACTTCCTGGAGAGACTTTGCTTAACCTGGATGTTTTTCTTCATGATGTGTGTGGCTGAGAGAACATACAAACAGGTGGGTGTAAAGGAGCTCTTGCTTTTTGTGAACTCTGGAGCAGGTGCTCTGTCAAACCCTGCTGCTGAAGGCGCTGGCAATATGAGCAAGCTGAGGCACCGAGGCTGGTAAGGGGCCCGAGAAGTTTAGGTAGGGGAGATCAGGTAAGAGTCCTACTCATCAGTCACAAACCTGTCAGAACCCTTGTGGCACCCAGGGCAAAAATGACCCTCTGTTTAGCACCCTGAAGTGTCACTGTGTTTGTGGAAGTGACTGGCAGCACAGAGCTGTGAGTGAGGAAGAAACAGCCTGCTCCATCTTGGAACAGGTTGCATCCAGCTCCCTGGTGACAGTGGGCAGTGGCTGTAGGCAGGCTGGGGATTTATTTACCACTTTAGCTGGAGCCTTGTGGCTGATCTTGCATAGGGACAGCAGTTCCACCTGTGCCACGCAGTGACTGCTGTCATCTACCCCGGCGGTAGCGCCCCAAGGTCCCCCTGTGCCATGGGGCTGGCTGATACCGCTACGTGATCCCAAGCAAGCTGTTTGGCTTTAGACTCATCTCTGTTTCCCTGTGTCTCTTCTGGTTTTGATTTGCAGAGGTTTTTGTTTGCCAAGCTTTTCAGTCACATCACATCTGCTCGGAAAGCCAGGAAATACGAAATTCCTCACTTCAGGCTTAAGAAGGTAGAAAACATCAAGATCTGGTTATCCCTTCGTTCCTATCTGAAGGTGAGTTCTGGTCCCAGGAGGCTGTAACAGTCTCAGTGTACATGTACCTGCTTACAGCGCTGAGAGCTGCTCGTGCTGAGCCCCAGTGTCACAGCTCTCAGGGCTGACTCTGTTTCCGCAGCGGCGAGGCCCCCAGCGATCTGTGGATGTTGTGGTATCCTCAGTCTTCTTGCTGGCTCTTTCAATCGCCTTCATATGCTGTGCCCAGGTGAGAGGTCACGTTTAAAAAAGTGGGAAACCCCCAAACCACTGGAGGCTTTTCTTTGTCCAACTGACCGGGTGCTTGATCTGTTTGTCTCCAAAGGAGTATGGAGGGGGTTGCACCTTTTTAAAGCTTTGTAATGCTTAGTTGGCAGCAGTGTTTGTCTGCTGTTTGCTGAGGGGTGTCACACCCTGGAACTCAGGCCACAGGTGTTTGTGCAGAGGATGGGACTCTGCCCGGGCCTGGCCCCTGTGATTGTTTGTCTCAGGCTGCTGAAGGGAGCAATGCCAACCCCAGCCCTGCTGAGCAAGTGTGGCTTAGCCTGGCTCTGGAGGGCTGAGCCTGCCAGTGAGCACACATGGAAGGAAACTTTTTACTACCAGCTAGCTGGAAAGAGGGAGTAAAGGGAGCAAACAAGCCTCCTTTTCTCAAAAGAAAAAAAAAATCACATTCCCAGCTAAGGGCAGGTTAGAAAGGAGACCCTTTACTGTACCACAGGGACATGGCTGAGCCTCGCTTGAAGGGCAGAACTGGCAGCAGCCCCAGAGCACGACGTGTTCAGGACAGGGCTCCCAGGAACAGGCATGTTTCTTCTTACTGACATGGGCCTTTTCTTTTTTCCATGCAGGTTCTTAAGGGCCACAAAACATTTCTGAATGCAGCCTACAACTGGGAGTTCCTGATCTGGGAGGCAGCGCTGCTGCTCTTTTTACTGCGCCTGGCATCTCTGGGCTCTGAAACCAACAAGAAATACAGTAACATCTCCATCTTGCTCACTGAGCAGGTATATCCATTTAGCTTATTCTCCCTCTGGCTCTGTGGCTTGTTTGATATAATTACTGCATTTCAAACCAGTTTAAAAATACTGGAAGCCCATTTGAAAATTTAGCAGTAATGACATGTGCTGGACAGGAGGCATGAAGCCCCTGTACAGCTGGGGAGGGGGACAAGCTGTTCAACATTGAGACTGACTCAAATCCTTAAGATTCTGGATTATTTTTGTCTTTGGGTGAACACGTGTTAGTCACATCAACCAGAAAGAGAGGAGTATTACCACTGCTCAGTTCCCCTCTGTGGGAGCACCAGTTCCTAGGGAGTGACACACACAAAGAAAAGGCTCCCATTTCCCTCTGTTGTGAAGGAGTTGGGACTAACCTCACCTTGGCAACATCTGTGTCACAGATAAACTTGTACCTGAAGATGGAGAAGAAGCCAAACAAGAAGGAGCAGCTGTCTCTAGTGAACAATGTTTTGAAGCTCTCCACAAAGCTCCTGAAGGTAAGCTGCTCTCCTGCAGTCAGTTGCCAAGTTTTATTGCCACAAGGACTAATGCCAATGACTGTGGGTTTGCTCGTTCCTTGATGAGAAGAGTTAGTTCTGACAGGGGGAAGTTTCTCCTGTGCTCCTACAGCAGGGGCCCAGGATCAAACTCTACAAGAGTTCTGGTTAATTAGAGCAGCAGCCATTCAATTAGTAGCAGCTTCCTGTGATTTAGGCGAGTGGAGAGGTGACGAGCACAGCATCTCTGCTGCTTGGATCTTGTTTCCCTTCAGCAGCTGCAGTTTGTTGACAGTAGCAGAGATTTGGGAAGAGGCACAGAACTGAGTCTAGAGAAAGGCCACAGCGTTCTGCAGGTTGTACAGAGGTGTTTCAGGTTCCACCTGGCTCTTGGAAAGTGTGTCTGAGCTGGGAGCAGGAATTTCTGTGCCTGTATTTAGGTTATACACATGGAGTAAAGTCTGGCAGAGCACAGCATGAGGCTAAATGCCAGAAGGTTAATTGCTTCTGTTTGGTTAAAGGGCTTTTCTCCCCTTTCTCTGCAGGAATTGGACACTCCATTTAGGCTGTATGGCCTGACCATGAACCCCTTAATCTACAATATAACACGTGTTGTAATACTCTCTGCTGTCTCAGGTGTTATAAGTGATCTTCTGGGCTTCAATATCAGGGTAAGTGTAACTTCCACTGCCACATCCCTCCCACCTGAGCAGAAAGGTCGTGGCTGGGACTCAGCCCCAAGGAATGAATCTCCTTGGGCCAGGGGTGGGGGATGGGACATGGGGCTCACTTAAATTTCAGCCCCGTTCAGGTCTTTGGCACCCTCAGTCAGAGCCTGGGCACCTTCCCTTGGGAAAGAAGGGTCGTCCTGTGGCTCATGCTGTGAAAGCAGAGGTCCCTGCGTGGAGCATTCAACATGGGGTGTGCACAAACCAACTCTTACCTGTAGACATGAAGCACTCGGACCATCGGCTTCCTGCCCCATCCTCACTCTCTGTCTTTCTCTTCAGTTGTGGAAAATCAAACCCTGAGCTGACCAAATGTCAGCACCGGCCCCCTCCCAGGACAGCCCAGAGGAGAGCAACTACTGCTGCAGAGCTGTAACAGGGATTCCTCAGGCAGATGCTCAGTGTACGTATCAACATTTCTCCCTCTGCTTTACTGGTCTAATGAGTGAGACCAGCCCCTAGCACATGCACAGCGTAAATCTGTATTAATGGGGCCAAACACAAGAAGCTGGCACTGAAAATAGCTGAGCTGCATGTGTGGGGTAGGGAAACATGAAAAGCCAGGAGGGCTCCACAGGGGCCACTGATGACAGCTACAGCGGCCTCAACTCTGCACAATCTGACTGCCCGTGGGAGGAGTTGGGGCAGCTCCATCCCTGTGCTGAGATATCCTGAGGGGCTCTGCTCAGACTGGTGACACTTGGATGCTTACTCTGAACCTGCTGAAGGGTATTTCCTTCCTTCCAAGCTCAGCCTGTGTGAGGCTTTGCCTCTTTACCCTGAAGTACTGCGGGGCACGGAGACATTCATCCTGCACTTAAGGAACGCTGCTGCCTCCATGGTGGTGGCCAAGCACTGTCAGGGGTTGGTGCTGGCTGGCTTAGGTTGGCCCTTCCTGAGAACACTAGTTGGTGTGAAGAGCTGCACAGCCCCAGCGTGGGCGCTGCATCCCTGCCCCGTGCCCAGGACCCTGCAGCAGCTCAGCCCTTGCCTGGCGCTGGAGCCGGAGGACGAGTTGTGAGACTCAGGGCAGAGGTTTCCTCACCCACAGCCAGACCCACGCTTACAAAGGGCAGAGCAGAGACACAGCGTCCAGAGGCGCCGCTGGGAGTCCGTGTTCCCCGTAACGCAGCTGCTGTCTTGTGCCAGTGATGGGAAAGGAACAACAGAGCTCAGAATCACAGGGACCTTTAGAGCCCCCCCAGTCCCACCCTGCAGGGAGCAGGGACATCTTCACTAGAGCAGGGTGCTCAGAGCCCCCTCCAGCTTCGTTCCCTCCGGCAAGGGGTACGGTGGTGTCAGGACTTTGGGTGGTGAGTTGTTCACAGCTATTTCCTGTGCAAGGAAGAGTTGTGAGGTCTAAAAGGAGATGACAGCTTTATATCAAAATGTACAAATAAACCTACAGGACAAGTATTTAAGGACAAGTTTCTACATGACTTGATTTTTATAATACCTCTGCTGCACACTTGCTACTCCAATAATAAACTGCATTTGTTTTCCAGAAGAGTGTTGTGTTTGTGGGTAAAACCTGGGTCACCGACTGAGCTGTTCAAAGCATCACACCAACAAGGAATCTATTTTATACAGTGCAGAACCAACAGGTCATGAACTGGAGTTTCTTTTTAATATCTATATAAAAAATAATGAGCGATTTACAGGTCTCTCTCTAGTCAGAACCTCAGAAGTATGTATAAAGGTGCTGTACAGTATATAAACATTTACACCCAGTACATCCATACATTGCTTAGCATTCCAAGGCCACGTTGCTAAGTCATCTCATACAGTAAGTACAGGTACAAGCTCTATGGAAGGAGAAATCACACACAGGTAAGACGCTAAATCAGGTCACATTAACATACAGAAAAACACAGGGGCAGCTGATGGGAAGAATTCAGTGGCACTAATTCATCTTTGTATGAACAGCTGAATTTGTTACTGTACTTGTGGTTAGGGCAAGTGCATACAACTGAACATAAAACACTCTTGTTAAGAATACATGGTTAATATCTACATAGGCTACTTCAAAGTATTAAATATTTTCACAGTCATACTCCACACCAGGGAGTACTTGTACGCGTTACGCTGTGCAGCAAATCTCATGGATCACCCAATGTCAAGCAGCAGAGCACAGTTCAGATCTGCTTTAAAGCCGATTGAATTTTAAGTCTTTGCTTAAACTGAGTAGTCATCTGTGCTTCTAAAGAACCCAACTCAGACCTGATTCACTGTGCTTCGTTATGCTTCAAAAACATCAAATGTCTCAAAGCCGAAACAAGATCCTCACTTTCCAACAGCAAACTGTGTCAGGTTGGTGTTTAACACCAGTAAAACTTTACCTTTTCTACTTCCTTCTGCAACCTCCTTCTACCACCGTTCTGCAGTCATTAAAACCCAACGCCTCAGGGAATCGTCACTAAAGCTACAGGGAAAATAAACCCCTTCAATTCATGCAGCTTCTCACAGCTGCAGGACTGATGTGGCTGTAATGCCTCATCAAACACAGTCCTACAGCCCAACAACAGCCACTGAGTCACTGGTACCCCGGGTATCTGCCTGTTGAGCGCTCCCAGAACAGCTCACACTGGCAAAGCAACTTGTGGGAAACTTCAAACATACACAGGCAAGAACTTTACTTCAGAAGCTGCTACAGCAATTGGTTGGTTCCATCCCAAGGGTCAGTTCTTACCTCTACAGAGGGGAAAACCCAATTCCTAACTAGCATTAAATAATTAAAGATGGGACTTACTTCAGTGTGCAGCACTGCAATGAGCCCGACGACAGGGGTGTGCTCATTGCTTGCACTTACAGAGAATGCTGGGACGACACGGTGCCACAGGGAACCCCAAGGAGTGATGTTATTTAACAGAACCCAGAATTTTCTCTTTTCAGACAGATGTTTGCAAACAGTTGTTAAAAGCATCCATAGGAATCAAGAAAATAAAGCAATTCTGCTGTGTCCATAAAAAGCAAAGTTACAAAACGTCTATTATGTCAAATATAATTTTATCTACACCATTCTGCAGCAGGTATAAAAATTTAAGAAAAGACTTTGACTGAACAGCATCAGTGGCTCCTTTGCTGCCCTAGAATTGATAGAACCAACTCACCCATCTTACTGGACCAGTAAGAACACGTGTTTCCTTATGTAAACATGCAACATGCTCTTGAGGGAATACCCATTTCAGAGGAAACCTTGCCTTTTCTGTGGCTGGAATACATATGAGGAGGGTTAGATTGACAGGATACAGTAGATAACTTGGCACACGAACAAGAAGTGAGTCATGATCACATTGGCAATACAGGCATTAAATAACTTTGTTCAGAAACTCACAATACTATCTGAGAAAGCCGCAGCAGTGCAACGTGGAGAGCAGCAGAAACCGCCGTCGAGAGGACAAGGGGACAGCAGCTTATGGAAGAGTTTCACTGAAGCAATCCGAAAGGTCCTTCATGCAGCTCAGATCATTTAAGAACCAACCAAACACTTCTCACCCTTCAGCCAGTTTCTGAAAAAACCTGACAACTTTGTGAAAACAAACCAGGTGTCTGGATGATGGTTTAGAAACTGGATGGAAACCTGTTCTAAACACAGCGTCCGTCACACCCGTTTCTCGGCCACACCTGCAGTCTGGGTGACTTTGCACGCACCTGGTACCCTCCAAGGTCCAGGAGTTATTGGTGTTTTCTTGACCAGAGAACCACTCTCAGACTGGGGAATTCCCTCACCTCTGGTGTCGTGGGGCAGCTCCGTGTGCTGGTGCCTGGGCAGCGTCACAGTCTCCTGCGTCTCCAGCCTCCTCGGATTCTCCATGGAAAGCAGCGGGATGTTGGACAGGCTGGAAGCTTTGAACCTGCTGCAGCTTGGCTCTCCAGCGTTGGACTTCTTTATTCTGGGGTCACTGAGGAGAAGATTATTCTCTCCCCATGCTGCGTGCTGCCGCTCTGGAGACCACCCTTCCCTCCTTCCAGAAGTTTTCTGTTTGGTGTCTTTCCTGGTGACTCCTGTTTTACCATTCCCACCTTTCAACTGTTCAACAGTCGTCATCTTATCACGAGCAGCTGTTCTGTCCTGATATTCCTGTAACCTGCCTACTGTGTCTGCATTTCCTTGCTTACCGAGGTGCTTCTGGGGACTGGCAGACCTGCCTCCATTCCCACTGCAACACTCTCTGTTGTTACTGCTGTTCGTTTCTGTGGGTTTGCTCTCACTCTTTCTGGAACTGTCGGGTTTATGGGAGAGATTGCTGTAGCTGTGGTCAGGGTCCCCATTTCTGGGGCTGTGGAATCCTCTGTGAGCGTGTCCCTCAGCAGCCACTAACTTCTCTGGACTTGCAGATCTGTCTCTCCTGGTCCCTAATTCCAAACTACCTTTTGTGATTTCAAACCCAGGGCTGGAAGGACGTTCCCATCTGTTCTTTGTTCTCTGGGGAGAAGAATGAGGCTTCATCTCAAACTGGTTTTCAGTTAAAGTGCTTATCTTTTCAGGCACAGTGTTCTTCGCTTGTTCCAGTTTCTCAGACAGCTGAACTCTGGTTAAAGCTTCTCCTGGTACTGGTAAATAACACACTTCGGATGGGGAAGCAGAATGTGAGGTTGAAGATAATGGTGACTGTTCTTCATATATTACATTTGGCGAAGATGGATTGTAACTGTCCCAATCACCTGGAAAGGAACAGGGACAGATTGGACTAAACAACTACTAGAAATCATTACAAAAACAAACCCCCTTATTTCAGAAACTGCTGCTGAGTTCAGGATGTTACATGAAATCTTCAGTTTAGGTAAGATCATGTAGTGGTAAACTCTCAAGTGTTACTGAGTCAGTTTTCTATATTGTGTTGTTCTACAGCCTCCAACAACCCTAAGGATGGGATTTTGGGAAAAAGTTGTGCTTGGGGTGCTGGCACAATCCCTGCAGCACTGACAGGGTTTTGTGTCAGCACTTTAGAGCCAACACAGCAAAACAAAGTCCCTGACCTACACTGTTTAATATAAGAAAACCAAACAAACTGAAACCATTTTGCTAAGAGAAAACTGAAAACAGCAAAAAGCTGAGGTTATTCATAGCTCTGCACTTTAATAATAGGAAGAGATGAAACACAAGACATGCAGATTTACCAAGTCTTTAAGGAAAAACCAAGAAAAGCACTGAAAGCCCTTAATGTTGCTCAGGTTTCACGTAGGGACACAGACTGGAAGGAGCCAAACCTGAAGGAGGAAGAGAAAAAGCCCAGAACTACATACCAAAATCACAGAGTACAGCAAGCAAGATTTCAATCAGAAATGTGTGATTAACAGCAAGGCAAGAGGCAACAAAACCTTCCCCTCTCCACAGCTGCTCATCTCATCTAAGCAGCTGAAGCCACCACAGGCTCCAGCACTGCACTGGACCGGGCAGCTCCTGCAGCCTGTTTGGGTTCTCTCTTCCTCAGGAGGCTTCGGGGAACAAGAGGGGCAGGACTGAAGACAGACACCCCTGTGCCACCCTCCCTGTGCACAGCGTGTGTCTCACTGCTGCCCAGACAGGGAGCCCGCAGGCTGGTGCCCCCACTGC
The DNA here is from genome assembly GCA_022605575.1 of Laterallus jamaicensis coturniculus. Classification (NCBI taxonomy): domain Eukaryota; kingdom Metazoa; phylum Chordata; class Aves; order Gruiformes; family Rallidae; genus Laterallus; species Laterallus jamaicensis. The sequence continues at coordinate 1,505,616 of JAKCOX010000038.1, forward strand.
ACCCTCCCCTCCTGCGTGTCCCGCAGGAGGGACCTGGAGAACCTGGGAGAGGCTCAGAGCACCAGGACCACATTTCACCTTCACCCCCAATGACATGGTCACGCAGAGAGAGATGAACCTGGCCCAGGACGCCCCAAGGCCCCTGTGCCTCACAGATGGGCTGTTTCTGTGCCATGTGATAATTCACTGACTGCACTGTGCCGCCCAGGCTGGGCAGTGGGACCTGACGGGCCATCTCCTGGCTCTCCAGAGGGAAGAACAGAGCAGGCCTGAGCAGATTTTCTCCCTGGAGTGGGTGCCAGGTGCCGTCTGTAAATGGCTGAACACAACGTGCTACTCAGTGTCTCAAACTGTGTGTCTAAACGTTCAGAGGATGAAGCTGTGATGGTCACGGTGAGCGAGCAGCTTTTCCTCAGGAAAAGCAGCCTCACAATTTCAGAGCTTTACCATTAGAACCTTGGTGGCAGCACCAAGGGTTAGAAGATGATCATGAACGTGTTCCTTGCTGCAGCCCTGAGCCCCTCTGATTTACAGTCCTGGAGCATTTCCTGCAGCAGACCCAAACCCATCAGTTCTGTGCTCAGCAGCCCCACTCAGAGCCCCTGCGAGGATTCGCTTCTCTGCCCCTTTTTCTCTGCCCACACAGTTGTGCTTTCCTGTTGTAGGTGCAGAAGTCAGAACTTTAAACAGTACAACAGCAGTTTGAGAGCGAAGCTCACTTGAGTTTTGGCTTTGAAAAACAAAGCACTCTGTAATTTAAAAGGCTACAAACAGCACGGTAAATCTGTACAGAAATAGTATTCTTTATGGGCATTTTGAACTGAGCACTGTATCAGATAATTTTAATTTAAATTAAAAGGCAATCAATGTTAATTATCACATTTTAATAGAAAAGCCTGATTAGCTTGGACAGAGATGAGAAACGTATTACCATTACAAACACGCAGTGATTCCCTCTGTGCACTACTCCGAGGCGCCTGGGAGCTGTTCATTTTACCCCAACACACAAGCAGCCCGCAGAGTGACCAGAAGGGAGCTGCCACCTCTGTCAGCCAACAAGTCTCCTTCTCAGACTGTACCCACTGCCCCACACCCTGGAAAGGGAACAGCCCCAGAGATGACATACTGTGATCTGGGATCAGGCCGGTCCCCGGTCTCAGCAGCAGCAGCACTTTATTCCCTCCGGCCTGGATCAGCTCGATGGCTCGGGTGTGAGTGATGCCTTGGGTGGGCTCTCCGTTAATTTCAACTATTTGGTCACCAACCTGACAAGAAAAGAGCAACTGGGTTAGTGAACCTCTGGCACCACAGACTGATTGTTCCTGTAGAAATAAAACGACGGGCACAGATGCTACTGCTTTGCCTCTGCTGCTGCTCAGCAACAGCAGCATCACCCCACCATCCCAGGGCTGCTGCTGCCAACACAACACAACGCTGTGAGGCAGAGCTGGACACTCCAGAGCAGGATGGGTGGATGGGAGGAAAGGGGTTTGTTCCAAGCAGGACAGCACACTGCTATGCAGGCACCAGCACTGAGGTCTCTGAGGCAAATTAGTAGCTAACTGGGGCCCTGGGCAGGTAATTACATCTCACACTAGCCTTGCAGCTACTGGAGAGGGGTTGGAAAGCACCCGTACCCCCGAAAAGGCACAAAACCTATTTTGCAGTACATGGATCGGCCAACGGATGTCAGCAGGACACACAGCCAGCACCCTGAGGCTGGCTGGGCTTCCTTGCGGACTCTGCCGAAGGAGGTCACGGATGGTTACTCATCAGACCTGCAGGATGAGGACACTTCCTGACTGCCTTCTGTCAGGTTTGTCATGCTGAGCTGCCACGGGCTGGCTGAGAAATCCCTCTGCACATCTCAGGGTGCAGCCAGACACCGACACCACTTCCCAGCCAGGGAACTGGGCAAGGTGCGGGCGGTGAGGAACCCAGCTGGGCGAGTGCAGCCCCTCTGCGCTCCCCGCTGCTGGGGACAGCCACTCTCCATCCCCCAAGTACCCAGAGTAACTCCTGCTCACGCCTGGGACACACAGCACCAACCCAAGCAGGGGAGGGTGGCTGGATGGGCAGAGCTGCCCACAGGTTCCTCCTTCAAAATGCCACCTTGGCTGCAGTCGCTGCAATGGGAAGAGCTGGAGGGAGGGATCCTGCACTCAGGAAAACACACTAAAGTACACACACTAAAACACACAAAGGGCCAACCTGACCAACAAACCCATTAGAGAGGACCAACTCACATGCACTCGCCCATCTTTGACAGCTGGCCCATCTTCAGCAAGGCGAAGGATGAACAAGCCCATGTTGTATTCCTTCCCTCCCCGGAGGCTGAACCCAAACCCTCGAGGGCCCCTTTCCAACTCGACTGGGAAGCAGCCAGGGTTCTGTGTAGGAAGTCAGGGGAAAAAAGAAAGATGAGGACCTGTAGGCAGACTGAAACACTGGCCTTTCTGGAAAAATGCTTCACACATTTCTGTATTTAAGAAACCTGCAGCATGACTAGGTGTAAGGGCTTCAGGCATATCTAAACTTAGAAGGGAAAAGGTTCATACAGAACCTTTTCCCTTCTAAGTTTAGATATGCCTGAAGTGTCTTTAAGAAACTTTGCCAAAGGGTCTGTAGCAGGCCCGTTGCCAGCGTTTTGGGTTTCTTTGATAAATATCATGACTGTTCAATACTACAGAGATACTCAAGTTTCAAACATCAGCAGCAGCACTGTGACACACTTCAGAGCATGTGTATGCACAACTTTTCCACCCACCTCTGACAGGGAAACATCAGCCTGTTCTGTTTTTGGACCCTCTGGCATTGCCACTGCAGTGCCTGGGGGGTGACAAGTGTTTGCAACCTTGGGCGCTCACCTGTACCTGGGAGTGACGGCTACCAACAACCGAAGTCATGCCAGCATCCGACTGTGCCAAGTGCTTGTGCTCAGGCCAGGAAAGCCTGTAACTAGTTGACCCTTCTTTTCCAGCTTCTCCTTCAGTAGCTCCCCTGCAGAGAGGTGAAAGGACACAGGGTTACCTCTGCATCGACAGTGCCCTGCAAACCCCGGCTGGCTGCTCTCAGCTGCCTTCACCGAGCCCCAGCTGCTCCCCCCGTACCTGTCCGTGCCGGAGGGGTTGCTCGGGGCCGGTCCCAGCGGCCGGTGCTGCGGGGCTGGACTCTGCCTGGCCGAGTTGGTCCCTGAGGGAGGGCCACGCTGCTCTAATGAACACAAACCAACATGACAGTCAGACGGAACGTCCCGTGCAGGAAGCTGGCACCAAAGACTGCCTCCTTTCCTTCTACAGGTTAAAAGAAGAACAGATCCCCAGCACCGATGCAGAGATGTCCCAGCACTCTGTTCAGCACACGGCATCACTGCGAGTCTTGGTTACAGACAAGCAAGCCCAGTAAAGCATACAAAGCACTCAAACATCTCCTGGGAAGGAAACCAGAACGTGTGTGATTAGCCCTAACTTCCCAGGTATGCGAGAGCTCTCGAGTCCTCCCCACGACCACACAGTGCTCCTACCACAACGTGCCTTAAAGAGGATTTTCTCTGGAGACAAAACGTCAACTTTTACTCCCGGTTTATGCTCAGAGTGTTAATTTAGAAGCACAGGCAAGAAAAATGCCATCTGTTTGTACAAATTGTCCAGTCCTCTTTTCAGCCTGCTCTCCTGTGTTTCCAGCTAATACATGACAAAAGCTGACAGGCTCCTGCTTCTGTGCACAGTGTTAAGGAATGTCTTGTGGTGCATGACGGGCGATTCGCTTGTTCACAGCGATCACACGTCTGGGAAAGCTGGAGGGAGGGAAGGGGGCAGGCAGCGTTTTCAGAGCCACTCTCCCAGGGCAGCACTGAGGACGATGTGTTGGGGAACAGCAAACTCCATTGGGGTTCATGCTCTGTGATGCTCAACAGATTCTGGCAAAACGGGTGGTTTTCTCTCTGGAGTCACATCCTGCATCCTCCTCGGTGCTGAGCATGGTCCTGTGAGGCACCGTGCAGCGCAGCTCCCTGCCTGCAGCCCAGGGACACATCCATGGCACATCCATGGCACATCCATGCCCTGGGCACCCGCCTGAGGTGTGTCCATCAAACTGAGTCAGTTATGTTTGATAAAAATTAAAATCTTAATGGAGAACCCACAATTTAGAGAAGTCTCTCTGATTCAAGCATTAACCAAAAGGAAAATTAAGCCTCTGAAGTTCTGTATTACAGGCTCAGCTAGCATGCTAAGTACTGGCAATTAATGTGAAGTCAGAGAATGCTCTGTTGGCTTTATTCACGTTCTTGGCTTCAGGTATTTATAAAGGTGTAGAAAGCCAACTTTCTGGCAAAGTAACGATAGCAAGTTTAATTACACCCACAAGCAGCGATCCAGAAAAATGCAGTGGGGTAAGCAGGGCAGGGAAACAGCTTCTCTCTTCAAATGACTGGATCGTACATATTTATAGAGACCTGTTTGCGTAGGAGAGATACTGCACCGAGCGCGGCGACGCGTGGGAGCTCACTGAAATACACTCTCTTTAAGCCCTGGGACTTTGCAGCCACAAAGGGCTGGCCAGCAGCCCGGGGCTGCAGGAGCATCCTGAGCCAGGTTTCCACGGAGGGATGTGGCCATTTTTCAAAGGGTGGTTGTGGCAGGCTGAACCTGGGGATCTTTCTGCAGTAGCCCAGGGGTGCAGCGTTAGGCCAGCTGTATATAGCAAGCACCTAGATGCAGAGGTCTGGGAAGTGGGTGTCCCTGCAGCCCCAGAGCTTGTCCCAGGAGCAGGCCTGGCAGCACTGCAGCAGCAAGAGATGGGCACTGCCCAGGAGCATGAAGACTTTCTCTCTGAGCATCCTCCCATGTCTGCTGTAGCTCCCTTAGGAGGGGTCACTTCTCTTTGGTCAAAGAATACAAGGTCTGAAGGTTTCTGTGTGAGCACCAGACTCTCTCGTGTGAGAAATCATGAGAATTTCTCTTACCATTCATCCTGCCATTAATTCTTGTATCTTACTTTTCAGGACAACACCCCTGGCAGCTGCCTGTCTCTGCCCCACCTGCCTTCAGCTCTTCCAGAGTAAACAGATGAGCTTCACTCTTGAACCTCCAAACACCTTAAAATACTGCGCTTCAGTGAATCAGCTGCAGGTGTTACAAGCACTGGCCTATAGAAGTGTGGTAGGACCTTCCTCACCCTCCTTACCTTCCTCAGCCACCACAGTCAGGGTCACCACGTTGCCCGCGTCCTTGATCAGCTGCACTATGCTGTCATGTGAGAGCTCCACGATGGACTGGCCGTTCACCGCCGAGATGCGGTCCCCCACCTTGAGCTTCCCACACTGGTCAGCAGGGCTCCCATCTATAACCCGCCCGATCTTGTGAGGAATCACTAGGAACAAGAACAGGCACAGCAACACTGTTAACAGTCCTGCTGGGTACGTGGCACTCAGACCCACAACTGCCAGAGTCACCCCAGCGACGGCTCCTGCTCCAAGGCAGCGCTGCTCACACGCAGACCCCAGAGCGCTGGGTGGGCTCAGAGGCAGCCACACTCTCCCAGTTTAACAAATCTGGATGCAGGGGGTCTCTTCCTCCTTGAAAATGAAATGAAGCTTTAAATACACTTCAAGAGGACATCAAACTTCTCCTAACAGTTACCAGGGACTGCGAGAGCTTGGCAGCATCCTCAGTGCCTGCTGGAGCACTGCAAAGTGTGTGGCATCAGCTCTGTGCAGACCCTATCCCTACTCCTGCTCCCTGGGATGAACTCACACATGCCACTGCCGTCCTGAACTCCAACTAGCTCTCCTGGTTCCTGGCTACAGACTCCTCTCGAAGCCCAAGCATCAGGGCCAGAACAGTTGGAACAGGGAGAAGAGGGAATTTTACCAGAAGCAGGAGAAGAGATTGCTTTTAGTTACCTTCCCTGAGGTGAACAGAGAGGCAGGGACGGGCAGGACAAACAGGCAGGAGGACGGAGGGATGCTCCAGTGCAGCCCCCACGCACTCTCCGTGCTCGGGGCAGACCTGGGTTCGCAGGTTGCTGACCCAGCCTCAGCACTGCAGATGGCACTCGAGAAGCCGCGGTGTCGGGAGGAGCCTACTAAAACCCGGGGCAAGAGAGCAGCTCCTTGAGCTGCCTGCTTGCGACGGGCCCTGACAGGGCAGATTCGCATTGCATCAAAGCACATCAGTCTGCCTGCTTCCCCATGCGTTTAAAACAGCTTTTCATTCATCTGGATGCCTGAAAGCAGAGCAAAATCGCCTCCTGACCTTCCCAGATCTCACCAGGGCTCTTCCGGTCAGGAACTGCTACACAGCTCCTTTGTAGCTCACTCTCAAACCTCCCCAGACAGAGCCCCACACCTTTCCTGAATGCTCTGGTACCTCAAAAAGCCTGTTTGTATCACCAGAGCCTGAAGTGGCTTTGAGGGATACCTGGTTTCCGTAGCTGCTGCTCTCCCAAGCATGCTTTTCTCTGTGGGACTGAGGGGTGAGGAACATGATGCGCCCGCCAGGATTATCAGCTGGCTTTTCAAAACCATGACAGCAAATCTGAAACACTTCCACAGTGTCATCAACCACCCCAGATTAAAAAGCCATCAAGAATTGTTTTAATGAGCTAGCATACGCAGAAGTTACTGTGAGGGAACAGACATTGATGCCTTCTAGCATCTACCATGAGTTTAAATTTTAATTACACTTCCCTTAATAGACTGCTTTTTTAAAGTATTATATAAACCTAACAGCCAACTGTGAAGAGCAACACACTGCAGGGCTGTGGACTCAACTGCTGAAGGCTGGCTTTAAAACCTCCTGGCTTTAGAAGAGCACTGCAGCTTCGTGATGAAGGCAGCACAGCCAAGTCCTGCCGAGCACAGCCCGAGGATGTGCCCGTGTTACAAACAGCCCGGGACACAGGACGTGTTTCCAGCACCACATCAAGGGAAGAAACCCCTGTGGAAGCCCCACAGCAGAGCACTTAGGCACTTACCCCCAGGGGGAGGTTTATTCTTTGAGGTGAGGATGACGAAGCCAAACCCTTCGTTCTCCTTCCGCTGCAGACGGACATCGTAGACCTCTGGGGGCTGCTGGTTTGCAAACTCCACCCGGTTCAGCCGGGGAGAGCCATTTTGTGCCAACACAGGCTGCGACTCCTCCTCCTCCAGTTGCTTTTCTCCTTGCAGGTAACAGACAACAAATAAGGAAAGATAATACTGCTGCTTTACCAAGCAGCTACACAAAACCCATGCGCTTCTGTATCAGTGCCAGCATGAGGAAACTCTGTCTGCCTGGGAAAGTAAGGTGTGAGCTTTTTAACAGTGCCATTTGGATCAAACAGAAATCAGATGCAGGATAAAGCCTTCCGAGTCCTGCACAGCTGTGCACAGCTGTGCAAGGAAAGCTGCTGCTCACTGGCAGCAGGGCCACACAGCCTCGCAGTGTGATCACAGAGAGACTTGATGCCTTTTTGTAATCAAAATCGTGGCTTTTCTGCGTGCTAGAAGTACAAGATCTACAGCAGAGATCCAGCTGCGAACTACAGTTACTGATATCTTAGTGGAAAACAACCACTTGCTTGGTACAGTGGAAACATTTTCTAAAAGGCAGGCTTTCTTTAGGTAACCAACAAAATCCTGGTCCTGAGGTAGGCAGCACCTATCAGAAGGCATCTTAAAGAAAGTGAGAACTGATCTTAAAAATACCTTCTCCTTTTCTTTGTATATACTCAGAACTAGTGGTTGAGTAACACGATCGCAAGATGCTGCCCCAAATCATCTCTGGTTTGAATGCACTTATTCTGGCTACACCTAAGATGCCAAAAGACCACAGAACACAGCATGCTGTACAGAAAAGAAACTGTGTCATTACTCGATTTGCATAGCTTTAGTGTTCTAATAAATATTTTGAAAAAGCTCTGCAGAAAACACCACTGCAGTCATCATTCTGAGAGCCTCATCTGCCTGAGCAGTGCAAACCAGCGAGAATCAAAGCGTCAGCTTATCCTGCTTTTCTCCACTTACTCAGAATTACAGCTGACCCTCCCAAATCTCAGCCTGCTCAGCTCTAGTACAGTAACTGACAACTCCCAGAGCAGCTGGAGTCGATCTGACAACCAAAGTGAGCGTTCCTTTGGCCAGGTTCCCTCTCGGGACAGACAGACACCTACCACCAAAGAAGATCTTCCTCCGCACCGTGAGCAGCACCTGGCCGTTCCGTGCCGCGCCGGTCATTAAGTCCAGGACTTGCTTGTGTGACTTCCCTTTAACGGGGACCCCGTCGATGCACATCAGCTCGTCCGCAGCGCGCAGCCTGCCGTCCTTTTCTGCTGCTCCCAAGGGGATTATGGATCCGATGTAAATCTGTGGGCAGAGCAGAGCAGGGGGTTTGAAGGGTGGAACCTGCACTCCTCAGCGGTGGATGCAGGTGAATCCAGGCAGGTGAGGGCTTTGGGAAGGCCTTTTTCAATGTTATCCAGCTCTAGCAGAAACACAGCCCTTTGGGTGCAGCTTGCACAAGCTGACTGGACACAGTTTGGGGGTTCATAGAATACAGTAAAGGCACAAAGGCAACTGCCGACTGTTCCACTCACCGGCTGATCTGGACCGTCCCCTCCAAGCACCCGGAAGCCAAAGCCCGACTCTTGTTTTCGCAGGAAAACATCCAAATCTCTTGTGTTTGGAGCTAAAACAAAGCAACATTTCAAACCACGTCAGGAGCTACCGTTGAGTATTGAAAGAGAACGGGTTTTGTGGTGCATTCTGACTCTGCTTATCGACAGAGTGCAGCAGCCAGAAATACAGTAAGTAACTCCAACAGTCAAATCTACAGTGAGAAATGTGGGAAAATAAAGTTTCAGGAAAAGGCTGAAGAAGGAAGGAACAGATCGATGAGTGCCAAGGGAGAAATCACCACTGCACTCGTATGGTGGGCCAGGATGAAATCCAGTGTAGGACAACTCAGAGCTTCCTGCTATGAGCTCTGAAACGGTCAGCTCTGCATCTGCTCCCCTCAGAATCAGATCACCCTGGAGACCCTTTCTATGTTTAGCTGCTTTATCATAAACACAGTTGAAGCATAGTGTATCTTTTTTTTTAAGGAGTTGCACAGTTCTCTGTTTTCTGCACAAGTTATGCATTTCTTGAAATGTTTCACCTAGAGGAGGTTAACAAACTCTATATGAGTCACAGTAGTTTTACCACACATCTGACAAAGAAAAAATTGCTTCATCACTGAGTATTTCCAAGTTGAAGTTGAAGTACTCACGCTTGTCCTCATAGATGGTCTTAGACTTCAGGTAGACTTCCGAAGGGTCTAGTTTAGGAGAGCCCGGTCGTACAGCAGTGGGTGGGAATGGCATTGGCTGTGGGATGGGATCACCAACAGCTTCCAAACTCCCTGAACTGTCCTGCTTGTCCTTCTGAAACAGAGCCCACCCCGAAAAACCCACATTAGATCAGAAGCGAACTCAATTTGTGTACCTGTGTGTGTGTGAAGGCAGTAACCCCCACGCAGAGGGGCAAAACAGGGCTACTTTCCAATCAATGCACTAATGTAACTCTAAATACTTTTTCTGGGCTGAAACCCAACCTGGGAAGCTGGAACATGGCAGTCTGCATGTGTCTGTGCACATTAAACAGAAGCACAAGCAGAACAGGCTTAGATCTGCCCTTTTACAAAGAGTGGAAGAACACTCCCCCGAGGGGTTAGCGGTTTGACACTTCTTGTATGTGTATAAACACAAGAACTTGCCCTTTACACTGAGTTATTTTGCCAGGCTGCTTAATGCCACTGAACATCGAGTGTTCCATGGGAAGCTGCTACTGCCCGTGCAGAGGAACACCAGTGCCTGAGCCCTGAGTGTTTTTAGCAGGCCTGCACAGAGCACCCTGACATGGGAGCCACCCTGAGAGGGCTCGTGTCCTCCAAGGGCAGAGGTACCCACTGGTTCATCTACTGTGGGCACAGAACTGCAAACCTTCCTGAGCACAGTCTGTTTCAAGCACACTGAGCTCAGGCACTCCCTCTATCCCACCACTGGGATACAACCCCGACACTCAAACCACAGGCCAAAGACCGAAAAAGCAGCTGCATCTTGGTAACGGGGTTTTCCTAAGAGAGAGTCATTTCTTCTGTGCAAGAAACGTGTTTCAAAGCCCAGCTCTGCTCCTTGCTAAGAGCAGTGCCCGTGAGGAAAGGACGCAGTGCTCTCAGCATCACCCAACCTGAGAGGTTTTGGTTACACCCAAGGACTCTTCACTGAGCTAATACACAGTGAAGGTACCCTATCAGACCAGAACTGCAGGAATAAGGAGTGTACAGCTGTGTAGACACTGCCTGAAAACACGGGTCCAAGGATGAGCACTTTAAGGAGGGAGCATTACACAGCCCGTCAATGCCACGAACACCTCGAGGAGCATCGAAGTGCCCTTAACTTCCTCTAGAAGTCCCATTTCACTTTAATACAGGTAATTAGCAACAAAAAAAAATATAGCTCCTGTATTCTGTTTCCGTTTTAATGGGTACTCTGACAGCAGTTACTTCAGACAATGAGTCTGTGCCCCAAAGTAGATGCAGCTTCACTAACCCATCCTGCAGATTACCACAGGGACCAGGGATTAGCCAGAGGGGATGAGATTACCAAAGCAGGTCAACCTGTGCAGAGTGATTTCAAGTATAGTGCAAAAAAGGAAATAATGATGAGACTTACACAGCAATGTCATATTTAAATCCTGACAAATCAACAACACTACACCTGTTGTCCTGCATGATCTTTGCTGCATTCTTGACTCCTCATCAGTAAGGAGAGAGATCTCCATCACCTCTGTTAAACAATTCAAGCCCTCAAAGGAATCTTTCGTGTTCAATGGGCCATATTTCTGAGTCTGTTTTGCAACCAACCCAATATTCTCCATCAGAAAGAAATTTAAACACATCACTGATACTCACCCCTTTGGAAGTTTTAGTAGGTGAGGGTGGACCTAGAGAAAATACAACATAGAAAGCCATTTTAATACTGGGTCACCAAAGGTTAAACAGCATTAAGGCAATGTAACTGCTTACCCACTCTCCTCTGGAACAGCCAAGTGAATGTTCAGTTGGCTGAAACCACCACTTCAGAAAAGTCTCAAGTGAGAACTGCTAGCTGTACAACATGAAAAACATCTATTCCTCTTTTCCTAGACACTGGTCAACCAAACCACGCATCAGCTCCTTGGATACAGAGGCTCTGTGAATTTGTCTAGAGGAGTTTCACTCATTGCTAAAGAAAGCTCATTATTTCCTCAGCTGCTGAAGGACCAGTGGCACCGACACAGAAAGAGAACTGGAGATTTTTGCAAATGTCACTGACTGAAGCGACACTCTCAGGGCCACAATAAAAGCTTCAGGGGACAGTGAGCAGCCACATGTTGCTTCCTGATTCCTTCAGCTCCTTCTGGCCAACACACACCATCTACTAGTCTGCTTTTGGGGAGAAGATGCATCCTGGTCTGACTAGCGGTCACCAAAGAGGTATAAACATGCCACATGGAAATGAGAACCCTCCTGGTGTTTCCAGTGACCAGCTCCACCTCAGTGCTGATGCATGATGTAACCTCCCTGCTCACTGCAGCTACAGTTCCTGGAATACATGTGGAGAGCTGCAGAGACTCCCTCCATTGCAGTGCAGCTTTGTCTTACACTACAGACTGCATTCTTGCTTTAGCACTCCCCAGACACTCAGAGGAAACAGAGCATAAACACAGCACAATAACATCTTCTGAAAAAACCCAGCCCTAGCAACATGCTCTCATCCCCAGGACTCGGGGGGATAAACTAAACTTAGAACATAACGGCTCAGAAACACAACAAACTATTACTCAGCTGTCAAGACTGGACACGATTTAGATATCACACCAAAGAGAGACACTTCAAAAGCACATAACAACTGTAAATTTACATATGTACCTCCTCTTAGGATAAGCAGTGGTACTTCTGCTCCTACTGGAAACTGCTTCAGTACCTCCACCACCTGCAGATGTGTCAAGCTCTGCACGTTCTGATGGCAAATCTCCTTGATCACGTCCCCTTTCTGGAGGCCCTGGCACCACTGGCTGTCTAAAATCATCTTCACCTTCTGTCCTGTTGGACTGTCTGCGATGGCAAACCCAAAGCCTTTGGGGCCTTTAACCAGAGGAATGGTGACCAGCTCTGGCTGAGAGCCTCCTGAGGATGCAAGAGAGACCCTCTGCTCAGCTGTGTCCGTGGAGGGGCCGTTCAGGCGGCCGTTGACCAACATAGGGCCCATTTTTCCATTCTGGTCCAACACAACTGTTCCTGCTATTAAATCCTGGCTGACGACACAAACATCTCCTTTGGTCACAGGGGGTCCGTTGATAATAGGTGTGGCTGTCACTATATCTACCACAGGGTCTTCAGTGTCATCAGGAAGAGGGTAACCACGACACAAAGTCATGTTCACATACTGATTGACGGGAACTAGCTGAAACATCTGGACAACATCTGCATGGGTATGGCCAAGGACGCAGCTTCCATTTATGTCTACGATGACATCACCTGTTAGAAAAGAAGTTCAGCAGCGTCAAAACCAGAAACGAAACCACCCAGACCTGTCCTGTGTTCAGACTCAGAACAAAAGCCTCACTGGGGAAGTCACTGAGCAGTCTTCACAACTAGCAAGGAATGGTGGCTGGGCAGTTACCTCCTGGCTATCTGCTGCCAGAAGCACGAAGGATTTCCTCTTCACATTTATTTATTTCATCTCAGAACACACTGTGCTAAATATATAAAGTTTAATCTGCAGCAGCTTTAAAATATGATACTGTGCAGTCACTGGAGATGAAGCAGGGCACGCACACTACTGCAAGCAGATGTCTTCTACTTTAATTCATGCTGTGCGGTATCCTAAACTCAATCCAGAATAAATCGGATTTTTGGGGGTCCTGTGTTTATTTTAGGCCTGGCTGAACTTGAGTTAGGATTGTGCCCACACATTCTGTACTATACACTGTTGCCACACGTGGCTAAGCACGTATCTTCCTACAGAAGTGGAAGTAGGCTTCAGATCCCAAAGCCTTCTTTCCAAATTTGCATCGTTTTGCTCATGACCCTTTGCATGTGCAACACCATGTTCCCAGCAAGCAAACCAGGGAAGTGCCTGGGCACCAGTAGAACAGTAACTCTGCTCTTATGTGAGCTGCAACAGGCAGCAGTACACATCTTCTCACTCAGCTGTGTGCGTGCACAGCACCGTGCTGCAGGAGCATCCTCATCTTCACAGAGGAAGAAAATGAACCACATGCAAACAAGCTCAAACAGAAGGTCAGCAACAAAACAGGAAACTTGAATTTCATAAGTAAATTGTATCCAAGCATCAAAAGCATGAACTTCATGTTCATATCTGGTATGTAAGGAAGCATTTTGCCTTTTCTGGCATGTAAACTGTATGGTACAGGAAGCCTGTGGGTAACTTAAACGTGTAACAACAACGAGCAGTGTGTAATCCTTCATGGACTGCAGGCAGCCTCATCTCTCTTCTCTCCTCACCTGCCCAGCTCGCACAGCTTTGCTTGCTCTTTCCTGCTGCAGTTTTTTTTACAGTTTTAGTACTTGGTGTCATGTTTTCTGGCAGCAGCAAGGCAAACGCAGCCCAGGATTCAAACACACCGCTTTTACTTCATGTATAGAGAGGGAACAAAAAGCATTCTGCAAACAACCTCGAGGCCAAAAGCCTTAGCTAAAGCAGAACTGCAGAAAAAGTAGGTTTATATCTAGAACACTGCTACTTTTCCTTCTCAGCCACTGCCCTGCACACGTCTCACAAATCTGAGAACAATTCCTGGACGGCGTCACCCAAGCCCTGTGTCTCAGAAGCTGTATTCTCTACAAGCACCACAGGAAACTGAGGCTGACAGAAGTAATACTGGACCTGGGGCAATTCTCCCATCCTGTGCAGCTGGTCCGTCCTTTAGCACATTCTTCACCTGGAGAAACTCGTCAGGTCTGTCTCCTCCAATGATGGTGAAGCCGAATCCCATGGTACTTTTCTTCAGCGATGTCCGTATAAGTGCCCCCGTGAGCTGGGATGGATCTCTAGTGAAGACAGACTTCTCTGGTCCTTTTGAATGATGAAGTAAGCAGACACAAAGGCAGGAAGCCAGGGTTAGTTTGGGAAGTTCTTTTTGTTTGTTAGGGTGTTGTAAAGGTTAATGATTTGCTTGGTATACAGCGGCTCACCCCTGCAGCATGTAACTGAGCAAAGCAAATAGTTACACTCATTTCACAGATGAGTGAAGTGAGGGGGAAAGTCAAGAGTTCTTTTAAGACCACAGGACGGATTACGACAGAGCTGGAACTAAAGCTTCCAACTACAGTCCCCAGTTTAATGCTCTAACTCTTGAATACCAAGCTTAAAGCAGATCCAATTCATAAAAATCCAGGTGTGGTTTTTGCTGCATGTTCCAGCTGGCTCTTCCAGCCCTCTGTGTATCCAAAAGCTGCTCATGACAACCAGCTTCAGAATGAGCAAAATTATTTTAAAGCAGCCTTAGGGTCTTCACTTCAGTTTTAACATTAAAAACCCCTCCCCTCTGCCAGCAAACAGACAAGTTGAGTGCCTTGATGAATTCCAGAGTCAGTTACTCATGATGCACACTAGCAGATAAGAAGCGACAAAGCACACAAAGTTCAGTGATACCTGACTTTGAAGGACCAACATCGGCCTGTCCTAGCTGTTTTTTTCTTTTGGCTTCCAAGACCGGGTTCTCAAACTGAGTTTTCTGGTTAATGTGACTGCAGACATACAAAAGGGAGATCAGGATTGCAGCAGAAAGCATTCTGCCTACTTCACAGAACAGGCAACATCAAAAGATACATCTACAAATACTATTCTCTGTTATCTCAGAGTAATGCTCTGGAAGAACAAATGATAACCTATCATAACCAACACTGATTTGTTCTATCAACACCCTGATGTGCTTCAAGAGCTAATGCAAGTTTACTTCCTCTGATTCTTAGGCAGTGTACACCTTCACTGCACTCTGCCCATTTTCAAAGGGTTGCAATAGTTTAGAACTGATAAAACCTGCTTTTCTCTTGACCCTAAGTGTTGCTTCCACCTACCTATAATGTTTAAAACTCAGACATCACCTTTTTACTATCAGGTGCCAGAATAGCACAGCAGAGTGGAAAAAAACCAGTCTGAGCAGAACTGAAATACCTGTGTTGGCTTTCCAAAGTCAGAACATGTTAGCTTGCTCTCTGAAGCTAACGTTTTCAACTCCTCCAATTTTTCTTCTCCATAGTTAAAGACAGATTTTTAAAGAGGCTTCATTTCCTCTGACTTGAAGGAGACTCAGAAGAGCTCTTGCAGCAGCTTATTTACTCAGCAATTTGAAGACAGCCATGAGATAGAAGCCTTTTTCCTTTTAGAGTTATCAGTGCCACTCTTAAATCAAGTGACCCCACTTTTGTTAAAGCTAAGAAAAATGACATCAGCTCATTCTCATTAATAAATTACTTTGGTTGTTATGTGTTCTCCCTCCCCAAAAGAAATACAGCCCAGTCAGTCAGGAAGGTCACACCAGGGATCTGCCCATGTGCTGGTGCTCTGAAGTGTTCATTGCCCCCAGAACTGTTCCCAGGGGTATGTGTCACACTTACATCACATTACAACCTATACACACTGCATATCAAGTGCTTCATTACTTTCTGCTCAATTTGTAACTACATCAAATTAGTAATTAGCACTTACTCAACATAGTATGTTCCATATTGAGGGTCTTCTATTTTCTCCCATCCATAAGGAAGCTCTGCAATCAGAAAGAAAAACATTTCTCCATTACAGTGGCAAAGTATCTGCAAAAAGACGACAGATTAGACTCATGGAAAACAAGGAGATAGTACAGGTTGGTCTTTCCCCCTTCATTTGCTTGAGGCTGGTGATCCTAATGAAAGGACACCAGCCTCTTCCAGGGCACCTGAAGCCCTGTAACTCTGTTCCACCACATGAAGAGACTTGTGCTCAGTCACAGCACTTGGAACAGAAAAAGGGGTAAGATACACATGAACTGATTTAGAGAGGAATGACCCATAAAGGGGAAGAAAAATACATTTTAAATGAATCTAATTACAAATTATGAATGTGATTTGGTAGTTGCATAGTTTTTAAAGTACACAACGTGAATACAGTCACACCAGGGCAGAAGGCCCCCAAATACACCATGAGAGAGCTACAAATGCCAAATGCCTCACAGTATCACATCCCAGCCTTGTGAGACTCTGCACCCTCTAGTATTTCTGGTTTAGACCACCTGGCAGGAGTAATGCCACCTTTATTAACTCCCTCAGTAACGTCAGGGCTCTGCACTGTGTGCTCCCAATGCTCCAGGAGAAGAGCCCCCACCCTAGCAGGCTCTCTCACCCTGATGCTTACAAGACATGAGACACCCCAAAAGAAGCTCGCCTGCCCTGAGGTGCGGACACACCGCGCTCTGCACAGCCGGCCTGGGGACACCATGTCCCACAGTGCTGTGCTGCTCAAGCCAGGCCAGAGGGGCCTGGGCAGCCCTACGAGAGGGCTCTAAAACAAACACTACCTCTTCAACAGAGGCACTCAGTGATGTGTGAAAAGCTCCTTTTTACAGCAAACTCAGCATCTGGTGGGCCGGTGCCCAGCAGCAGATCGTTACTGACCCAGGTGATAAGCAGCTAACACAG
The DNA here is from genome assembly GCA_022605575.1 of Laterallus jamaicensis coturniculus. NCBI lineage: Eukaryota > Metazoa > Chordata > Aves > Gruiformes > Rallidae > Laterallus > Laterallus jamaicensis. The sequence continues at coordinate 1,522,319 of JAKCOX010000038.1, forward strand.
GGTCCAATTATTGGAGCTTTACTGTTCCAGTTATCCTGACTGTGGAAATTTAAATACCAGAATAATGGATACAGCCAGGTAGCCAGGCGCTTTAAGGATAAAGCTGCGATGTAATCCTGTCTGAAGCTGCCACAAGTTTGATGGTGACAGGAGTTTTTCCTAGCACAAGACAGCATGTAACCAATTATTAATACCAGCATCACTCCGCGGGGTTTGACAGAAGAGCTGGTAGGTCTATTCATTTAAATGTTGTTCACTTGGAGATCCTGCATCTCTCTGTTTAAAGTGCTCCCTTTATCCTGTGGCGAGCTGCACATATGTTTAATAAGCAGCAGTATGTGCCCATCACTCCAGCTGGCTTCAGTATGAATACACGACTGTGAGGCTTGCAGTTCAGGAAGACAACCGGCTATTCTGAGCCTGCTGCAGCATCTGCAGCATCGGGTGTTTGCTGAGGACAGAGCTCTTTGGTATCTGTTCTAGCTGACTAAACTGTGTCACTGCATGGGAAAGGGTTGCAGGAGCTATCTGTAGGGGATCCTGACCTGTAAGTCCTGAAGCAACAGTGTGAAGAGCTGGAGTCAGACTGTTCTCTCTACTTATGGTTTCAAATATTCCACCACGTCACATCAGCAATAGGTATTACACTGTACCCTCTTCATTACTCCTAGATTCTAATACTTATGGACCTTTTCCTCCTGCCGTAGTCCACCCACACAACAATTTCCAGTGAGACTGTCAGCATTACAAGCAGCCTTTCTCCTTAGCAATGACTGTTCCTGGAACAAAGTATCTCATTCTCTTCTCAGGAATGCCGATAAACCCACGATTCAGTCAGATCCTACTACTCCAGGGAAAACACACCATGGGCTTTCCCAGCCTTACATAAACTCCCTCGGCCGCCCAACCAGGGATGCTCAGCACCACTCTGCCTGCTCCAGAGTCATTGGGAGGAAGGTTCTACCACAGCAGCAATGGAAGGCAGCCAGCTGCGATCAGCTCAGACCTTCATCCGTCACAGGAGACAGATGAATTCCAAACATCTCACCTCCATCTTCACAGTCTTCAGGAGCTTTGGCTTTCTTGCAGAGCCGCGGGTCAAGCCACGTGGTTGTCTTGGTGTTATGACTGTGGAGCAGAACACATGCCATTAAAAGGAGACAACGCCCTCAGACTGAAGAAACTTTGCTTTACTTTAGCTTTCAAATATTTACTACCTTGAGCAAACTGCAGCCTACTGATAACAACCTTTATTTGTGCCTCAGACACATCACGAAATGCTACAAAGAAAAGCCAAGAGTGCTGCTCAGAGGTACGGGCACACTGCAGACTTGCCAGGACAGAGTGCCACGTCAGAGGGACAAACACTCTCCCCTGCCCCTGAGGGCTCAAGTGGGAACAGCAGGCATTCCTACCTTGAAGGAAAAAGCACTTTTATCCTCCTCCTAGGTTTAACTCTCAGCAAGGTTTCTGTTTCATTTTTCCATACATAAATGAGGCTGTTTCACGAGCTACATATGAGCTGCGTTCCCATCCCGGGCTCTGATCTGTGCTTGTAAGCACACACTCCCAGCCAAGGAACACAGCAGCGAAGGCAAAATAAACAAGATCTTGGATTTCAGGGAAATCTGACAAAGGAAAGGTTTGTACGACCTTACACCTCACTTCCCAATACCCACCCAGCTGTGTATTTTGTGAGATACAAACTGGTAGTACAAACACACTGACTTGTAGGAGGAACCAGAGGGCTTTCCTGCGCGATAACAATCGTACCAAGTATGCAACACAGATGCCCATCAGCAGGGAACACAGCAGTAGGAATTTATGAAATTTCATAGCGAAACAGAAGCAGGAAGAGCAGCAGAGAGGTTTAAGCAGCAGGCAGCTTCCTTGTCTGCAGCCCACCAGCACCCCTCTCCTCCAATGGGCACAGCAAGCCCTCCGGGGTGTGGGTCTACTCACTCAATGAAGTAGATCATGCCCGTGTCGGTGTAGGCCATCTCCCAGTTCTTGGGCAGCGGTTCCAGGGTTTCATCCCTCGACAAGTAATTTCTGAAGTCCATGGAGCTGCTTGTCTGGTTGTAGCTGGGAACAGGTTTCATCCAGTCAGGAGACTCCGAATGTTTGTCTTTGTTTTCTGCAGTTGTTCAGGGAAAGTGTTACTATTTGTCAGATGTTTATGTTGTTTCTCCCAAAGAACCACCCTCTTAATCTGGCCACCACTGGATGTCAAACACGTCCCTGTATGTGATGCGCATTTTTCCACTTTTTTTTTAAAGCTGTGAACTTTGAAAAGCTGACTCTGCTCATCCCCTGCCAAACAGAATTAACCTTGTATTATGTGTCTGAGTCTACTCTGAAAAATCAGGGCTGGCAGAAATCCACGCTGACTGCACTCTGTTGCTGTTCCTAAGTAGAGAACAGGGTGGGTAATGCCAGCAAGCCCCCTCCTCCCTCCCTGCCCCAAATCCTACTAATATTCCTCAAAGCACCAGACACACACTGCCAGTGAAACAAACACTGCCCTGCTGCAAGCCACGAGAAAAAGCTCCCAAAGATCCCTGCAGAAAACTTTCAATGGAAGCTTCACCGTTCAGTCCCCAGGCTGTGACAGGCATTCTCCAGCACACCACATCCGTGACCTCACCCAACCACCAGCCCAGCCACCCGGCCGCTCTACGCCCAAAGCCTGCAAGGTGAGCTTTGCTCTGGTCAATACTCATCTCTCTTAACAACTCACACCTGAGATCCTCTGGAAATGCAATGTGATGGCTTCTCTGTGCCATCAGTTCTTCCCCCCACCCTGAGATGAGTCCCCACGGCAGGGAGAGGCAACAGCATCCCACCAGTCTTTGCACGGTCTGACCGGACACCAGTCTGCTTTCAACACACTCCGCTTCACTCCTGCCCACGGGGTCCCCTCCAGGCAGTCACAGGCTGTGTGGTAACTCCCTTAACCATAATCATCTGAGAATGTCCCAGCATGAGGAGTGAGTGTGGCCCCTTAAACCCATCTCTTGCACACCAATTCCCTGACCTCCTCCAAACCAACCAACATCTGCAGGGTGCCACTGATGCTCTGTGAGGGCTCCGCTGCCTGTGTGGGGACGTTCTTTCCCCCTCGTGCAGCTGGCTGATGCCCAGCACTACATGTTCTCTACTGAGCGCTGCATTTTATGATGCAACTGCACATCTGGCTGGGAGAACAGCTGTTTCCTTTTAAAAGATACTTTCAAAACTGAGTGAAAACACCAGTCTGCACTGAAAACTGCTCTCAAACTCCACCAAACTGAGGAAGCGGCTCAAGCCTGCACGAGTGTTACTGGTACCCTCCTCATCCACTCACACAACCCTTCAGGGAATGTCTCCCCTTGTCAACCAACCTATCCCTCCACTGCCATTAACTGCTTCCTTTTCCTCCTCTTCCTCCTCTTCAGGGAGAGAACTGTCCATCCGTTGCATTTTGCTGACAGATGTGGTTCTTTTCCTCTGTGATTCAGTATCAAAATCATTGTCAAAAAGAACTTGATCCACTGGATCGGGCTGGAAGGGGCTGGGCTCCGCTGGAGGCTTCGGAGTACCATAAAAATTACCTGACAACGAGATGGAAATCAAGATCACTCAAGCTCTGATTCCTGTGGAAGCACTGGTAGTTGTGGTGAATGTTTTCTTGCCCATATAACATGCTTTTGGGGAAAGGACGGTCAAAAACCAGCCAACAGTCAAAACCTCTTTATTCCTACCTGGCCTTTTTGCCAGTGATGCTGCTTCACATCAGAGAACAGGAGGTTTAATTTGAAATTTCTGTCCTGCCACATGTTTTCAAAGAAAAAGATGAATTTGTTACCTTGCCTGGAATTCACTAACGCTCCATAAAGAGACTTGGGGAACTGTCTGAGGCAAGCAAAACTGTGAAAATCAATTGCTCTCACTCTGTATACTGATTAACAGAGAAACATGCAGCAACAGAGACACACTAAAGTAAAAAAGCAAATTAATTTTGTGCAGAAAGAAGTATCTATTTACATAAAAACAATTACAAAGGATTGATTTTCAAACTACAGTCCTACATTTTCCTCCCCAGTAAACAAAGCTGTTAATATAGCTTCATCTGAAAGTGATTTGTATTTGAGAAAAACAAGGAGATTTTTACTTTAATATTTTAATCTTAACCACAAAGAGTAGGAATCATCTCCTGCTTTCTGGAAAAGAGTTCTGGAAACTGACCTCTCTCCTGACTGCTCCTGTGATTTTTATTAGGGAATCAAGCAGACAGCAAGTTAGCTTCCCAGAGCCCTTGCTGGGGGAACGTCTGGTGACTGGACATGGTTTTGACCATGTTAAAAAAAAAAGGACCCTTCTGAAAATGTCAGTGAAGGGGAGGGTCAAAGTGAGGGTCAAAGTGCTGCAGGCAGGTACCAGGGAGCTAAGGAGAAGTAAAAGGGCCAGCTTTGGCTGTGTTTGCTCAGGAGATCTGCACAGACAGGGTGATGCCAACAGACAGCGCGTGAAACACACTTCAGACATTTTCCTTTTCTTTGGGGGTGGGAGGGTGGAAATCAATGACATGAATTCAAGTGCCAGCAGAACCACCACCTCCCAAAGCAGCCCTTGAGATGCATGTAAAAGCTGCTTTAATACATGTCAAAACCAGGCTGATGATCTGGTACATTCTGTTTAGTGCCACAGGAAAGCTGCAGTGCTCAGCGTGCTGAGCTGCCAGGCAGCTGCCTGTAAAGCAAACCCTCCCCAGGCACGGGGGGTTTGTCACCCTGCGTGCAAAAGCAGCGTGAGGCGTTTGCTGCTTGTTCTGGTTGTGGAGTCAAGAGGGAAAACGCAGCAGAAACCAGGGAAGTGGAGGGAGTCCTGCCCATGGCCAGGGTGGAACCAGATGGGTTCTGAGGGTCCTTCCAGCCCAAACCAGCCTGGGAGGCTGTGAACCATCATGTGAAACCTGCCGATGACCAGCGTGAGGTTTGGATACAAACCGGTCTCCTCTCCCTTTAAAGAAAGGTGTGTTTGGGGTCCATCCCCCACCCCAGAATACAGGGATGTGAGGAACCTTAAATTATCTCTGACTGCCATCGACCACTTTGGAAGACAAAGCAAAAGCCCGTCACTGCTGGCAGTCCCTGGCCTCCTCTGATCACCGGTTCCTGACAGCTCTCTACCTCCATCACATTGTTTGTTCCCATCACATTTAACAAAACCAACTTTGCTACAGATCTGGACAATCTGGACTAGCTCTGTTCAACTCTCCATTGCCAAATCCGGCTTTGCTCCGCTGCAGGAGCACTCCCCTTGCCTTCTGTCCCTTTGAAGCCTACCTCTGAGAGGAACACGGCTCTGGTCTCAAAGGTTTCCACAGAATTGTCTGAATTCTGGTAAAACTGTACCAGGCACAGAATGCTTCCTCCAGCCCCAACGGGGAAGATAATCAGATGGCACTAAGGCTGGATGAGAGGACAACCCATGATTTAGCAGAGACATTTCAAACAAGGCCACTCCTCCTCTTCACAGGTAGTCCAAAAATAATTTAACTTGATGTTGCTGCTCCAGCAGTGTAATGAGCATTGATGGGCAGGAAGAGTGGCACCTCCTGGGTACAAGGACCAGGACACTGGACACAAGCACCATGGCCTCACCCCTGTTCCACTCAGCATCATTTACATACCATCATACGTCCCACTTTCCAGCAAGGCTCCACTTTCTTCCAGTGCTTTAAACTGCTCAACAGGAATGAAATTATAGTCTACCCCAGGGACCTCCCCATCTCTGGGAGCTCTTGTAGTGCCTGCAAAGACAGAGAAAACACTCTTGTAAGATACTTAAGTGCTGCCTGTTTACCAAATGCTGCCTGCTGCACAACTCAGTAGAGCTGTGTAGTTCTGAACCTTTACACCACAATGTCACTCCAGTAAGGTAGGAGTTACAGCACTGGTGAGCAAGCAAACAATAATGTATAAAAACTAGGCCAATAAATTATGTAGAACAGCAGTTCTGGTATTGAGGAAGGAGGAAAAAAGCTGGCTAAGGTGGCAATTAGAGAGAATTCTTTCAATGCTCAGTGAACTGAGAACTCCCTGTGTGGAAGCTAGGGAGTCTGAGTGAGGCAGTGGCAGCCTGGGCCCTGGGGAGCTGCTTGACACAGCGCCAGGGTGCTTCACCTCACCACTCCCTCCACCAGTACCAGGGAATTGGTGATGAGGTCAGTGTGACTAAGCACAATGGACTTTGGGGCCACCAAACCCGTCACTGGGCACAAAAGCTCTTTTTTAACCTCCCAATTCAGTGTCATTCACCTGTACTCCCAATGCAGCTGTGGGGAAGCGTTTCCAAAGTAATCAGCAAATTGCTGTGTTAACACAGAAGTTCTCAAAGTGTTTTGCCTATAAATACAAGCCTCCCATAGTTCTGACAGCTTAATTAAAGCTCTCCTGGAAAGGACCCCACCGACTCGTTACTGCCTATAACCTAAGAGCGTATGTTTTTTCAGGCAGCAGCATGAACAGGAGCTGCTGGTGAGCAAGCTGCCTTTCACTGCTATTAGCTTTTTAAAGAGTCACATTTGGGCATCCTCAGTCTGATGCTGTTGCTAAACTGAGAAGGGAATTCCTGTGGTTACAACACCATGAGCCAACAAGATTTTAAGGGTTTTGTGTGGTGGATATTTAAATACAGTTGTTGAGGAGCCTTGTTAACCAGGGAACCTTTGTGACAAGGTAAAGGATGATCTTGTGATGATTAAGAAATATAATGGGACAGAAGGGTGAGAAGCAGCAGCAGGACATTTGGCCACTGTAAGAGCATCCTGCACCTGCAACAGTGCTTTCCATAAACCTCACTAAAGGCAAGTGAACACCTCTGCTGGATGGACTGAGAGATGCTAGCAGATGCTCGAGCAGGGCTGGCACAGCAGATGACATAGGTCCATCCAGATTCTCCAGCTAATTAATTCTCGCTGTGACATTAAGACATGTCCACGTGCTCTTTCTTCCCCTTCTCCTGGGCCACGAATTCACTCTCCCTCTTGCCACTGCCTCCTTGAAGTGTCTTGTCAGGATGAGCGAGCCACAGCTGCCCTGTATCTCTGTCACTGCAACCACCTCTGCATGTACAGCCCCCTGCAACTGCCTGCCAGCCACGCTGCTCTGCCCAGTGCACAGGACCCTCTGGGGTCTCCATCTCCTCGCTGTGCACAACACAAGACAAGACAACACAACACAACACACTGCCCAAAACCAGGCTGTGTCTCACTGCTCGGTGTGCTGAGGAAGGTTCATCTCTCATGGTGGCTGTGGTTATTCTAACAACAAGCACGGACAAACTCCTGATGAGTAAAACAGACATTCCTGAAACTCTCCGAGCTCTGGTCCATCAGTCTGTACTGGCCAAACCTTCCCAGGACAATGTGCAGAATGGAACTACTCTAGCAAAGCCATTCACAGACGGTTTAGGTTGGGAGAGAAAGCATTCAGAGTTCCTGAATTACATGTTGGTCAGCAGGAGCAGAGCCCATGAGGATCACCTCTACACACTTACAGGGGATGGTTCTCAAGTAGAGGTTGTCTCTGATCACTTGCTGGAGTTTATGGTCTATGGAGCCCTTCTGGAACTGGAGGCTCAAGTAGTGGCGCAAGTCTTTGTTGATGACTTTTCCTAAAAAACAACAAACAAGAAAAAGTTTGTAAAAATCAAGCAGGCTCTAGCAACAAGGACAGCATTTTCCTGGTATAAATATTTGAAAAGAAGGGAAAGGAGCCGAAGAGTTGGGTTGGTTTAAAAGCAACAGCCTGAAGCCATTGCACGTTACCACAGCCTGAGTGCTGGTGTGAACTGGACAGTGGTTTTAAGCACAACTGAGCAATGATCAGCCAACCTCAATATCTCCCAAGCAAGACAATGTTCTGGAATTGTTTGGAAATCAATAGAAAGTATTAAAATACATCATCTAGTGCTAGCATTAAAAGCCTCTACAGATAGAAACTGCTTCTGAATATAGCAACACTACTTTCAATTCCATTTACGCTGGCTGACTGGGCACCTGAACTCAGCACTTTGTCACATGGGAATCTGCATTCGTGGTATTATAAAAAGAAAATATCTTCTTTTTTAAACATTGTGTGTTAGGAGGGTTTTTACAATTATTCCTTTGTGGTACTTCTGTCAGGTATCATTAGTGAATCTGTCGTATCACTAGATAAGCACGGGCCCCTCTGCGCACAAATAACTGAGCTGCTGTGCTCCTGCTCCATCCTCCTGACAGAAGGGCACAAAGGATTGCTCTGGACCCTGCCATCCCCGCAGGAAGCACATTAAACAGGGTTCAGCGCCCTCCGTGCATGTGAGGTGCCGCAGCAGAACACTCGGGCCTTCAGGGAAGAGACTCTGCTTGTAGGGCCCAGCAGCAGGCGGGACCCAGACCCGGGGAGATAACAGCTCCTTTTAAGTTGGGAACGTGGAGCCGTGCGTGGGCCAGGGCCTGGTACCTGGGGACACCAGCTCTTGGAGAGACCATCTCGAGGGGCCTGAGACTGACCGGGGCACAGGCCCACCGCGCTCCTCTACACCTTAAACCAAGATCAACCACAACGCCAGGGTTAGCAAACCCAGCCAACCAGAACCACTGAATCCCAGCCCCTTCTGCCACCACACCAGGCTTTCCCAAGCTCGTGGCACTGCTGCAAAGATGGCTGCATGTTCGGATGAGCTTAGCGTGCACCCCTGAATCACCGGCATGCTGGGCAGCATTTAAACACCCAGGTCGCCCATCAGCCCCTCCTCAGAGGGCTGTGCTGCCCAGAAGAGGACCAAACCCCGCACAAAACCACCCCACGCTCCCAAACAAACAAGGAAAAAGCCCGACACCCACCCAGGAGCACAGGCAGCACACACAGTGCTTGGCACGTGCCTTGAGCCCCCTCTAAGCCTGTTTCCCACCTGCCCTCAATACTGCTGTTCATTTACACGCCATCCCAGAAGCATGGAAAGCAGCACGGTGCAGTCCCTGCCAGGAGTTACAGAGGTGATTCCTGGTAACGTGGAGGAAGCAGCATCCTCCTCTCAACTCCTTCCAAACACAAAACTCACAGCAATGCTGCGGTGCTCCCCGGGGCCGAGCTCTCTGTGGCCATGCCAGCAAGCCCCACCTCAAACCCCTGTTTCGCCATCAGGAGCTGTTCTTTATAAAACTTTGGGTTTGGTTCCAGCAGCATAACGAGCAAAACATGCCACAGAAAACGAAAACAAATGCTGCCATCTCCAGCAAGAAAAATATTTTCCATTTGTTACTACAACTTGCTTTATTGTTTGTAGGCAAGATGGTTTCTCAATGTTAAAAAAGAGTGTTACCACTAAAATGGTCCATCCATCTCCCTGTCAATGCCAGATCTATAGCACAGCACTCGAACAATGCGAGCGTATTTCACTTGGGCAGATCAATACACACGTGTTCCACTCGGGCAGATGAATCTGGTTGTTAACTATGTTTGGAGCGTTGCATGCTGGAACAACTTGGCAAGAGCTGAAAAGGTCTACTGGACATGGAATTACAGGGCCTTTATTCACCCTCTTCATGTTTTAACATTTAAAAGCTCGTAAACTCTTTCCAATAAATATCAACTCAGTCCGAAAAAGCAAAACCAAAGCTGCTGCTAAGGGTACACTGACATCGAGGGGTTAATTTTAACTTTGAAACCTTAAAAAGCCTGGACAACACACTGTGGCCAGGAGGACTAAACAGCAGATTGAAAGGATTGCCTGGGGAAAACAGGAGAAAGTCAAACGAAATAGCGGGCAGAGAGAAAGTGACAGGAAGTCACATAGAGAATGGTGTGTGTGAGAAAGCAGGAGAAAAGGGAGTAGGGACGCTTCAGGCAGCCTTCCGAGCTCGCTCTGACGCAAACGCCAGATATTGCCCCCCTCGGGAGCTGAACACGCTCCCTTACATCGTGCACACAGGCTTTCAGGGAAACCTCACGTATCAGACTCCCCGAAACGACCTAACAACTGTCGGGTTGGTGTTTGCTGTGCTGCGCAGCGGTCTCTGAAGGATGACACACGCAGCACAGGGACCAGTCAAGAGGAATCATGTTCCTCATACCGTGCAGGTTCTGCACGGTGAACAGGCGCAAGCCTCTTGTTTTCAGTTTTAATTTAAATTAACCACCCAGGAACTGCTAGAAGGAGGATTCGCACGCTGCAGCTCTGTAAGGAAAGCTGAGCGACTGCGGAAGGAGAAACGGCTGGAGCACCAGGAGCCAAGGGCAGTGCTGGGAAGGGCAGAGGCAGCTCCGAGTGCAGGGCAGTGGTGTTGATGCCCAGCAATAAGTGATGGCAAAATAACATCCTGAGTGCGCGTGGCCCAGGCTGCCAGCATGCAGACACACTGCAATGTGCCCCATCAATCACTCTGCAGCCCCGTGGGAGTTCCCCATTTCGGACAGGTGCCCGTTCTGTGCAGACAGCCACAGGTGATGACTTTGGAGAGGTACGGCACACTGCATCCCACGGGAGCTGTGCTCCAGACTCCCCATGCTGACACCAGCATGGAGCTGTGATGCTGGTGGGTGAATGAACGAGGGCACAGCCTTGTTCTTTCAAACTTCACCAAATACTGTTAGGGATAAAAGCCATCTTCCCAAGGAGCAGTTCATTGCAAGCAGTTCCTTTCCCACTAACCCACAGGATCCCTCGCACGCATCCTTGCGCTCCCTGTAGCGTTCAGCACAAACCCCTGTCTCCTGTTCCAGGACACAGACCTGGAGATGGAATTGCGTGGGGACACGTTCAGTCTGCGGGGCTGGGTGCGATGTCTGCCGGGCACCGAGCGGGATGTCTGCCGGGCCGCGGGTCGGGGCCGGTCCCGCGGCATCTGCCGCCACCTCCCGGCCGTGGCCCCGGGCCCACCCGCTGTGGAGAGGCGGCCCGGGGCAGAGGGAGCCGGGCCGGGCGGCGCCGCAGCCCTGCTCGGGGCCCGGGAACGGAGCGCCCCGGGTCCGGGTCGCGGCGGGGAACGTAAACGGCGTTTGATCGCGGCCCTGCGGCCCTGCCCAGCCCCCCGGGCCGGGCCCCGCGGCCTCGGGCTTCCGCGGTGAGGGCTAAGGGAACGCCCCAGCCTGAATGGGGATGATCAGGGTGACCAGGCGGAGAAGAGTTACCGTTTAATTAAAACGAGGTGACCGACACGTAAAGCAAGATCAGGAGATCGCGGCGACCAAGCAAAAGCCGCCGAAGGAGCCGTTCAGCATCAGGGAGCGGGCCGTGGAACCAGCCGTTAATTAACTCGTTCACGGTGCGAGCCTCCTCAGCAACTCCTCCCGGGGATGACTTAAGGCAAGTCACGGGTGGGCACAGCTCATGCTCTCTAAAGGAGAGCTGAGCCAGCTGGAGGGGCCCCGCAGCCACAGGGCCGGCAGGAGCGGCCTGCCCAGCACACCCCCCCCCAGGCCCCCACCAGAACCCTGTGGGACGTCCCAGTCACTGGGGGTAAAGGAAAAGGGACAGCAACACCTTGAGAGCGTCCCACACAGTCAGCATGCAGAAAACACCAGCGAGCTGTGACTTTTTAAGCCTACAGATGTAGGACACTGCTCGTCACTACAACATGATCGAGGCCCTACAGGATAACGCCTTGAGACCTTCAGTCCAGGCAGCGAGTGATGCAGGGTGACAGAGCTCTGGGTCCTCAGACGTCCCGGCGTGCTGCACTGTGGTGCTCCCTCGAAAGCTCGCAGGCTTAGAAATATTCTACCAACAACCAGCCCACTGTTGGTAAGCTTATGCAAAACAATTTGGCTTTGGGCTTGCTTATGAACTTCATCAATGAAAGCATTCCAGGTCCTGAAGAAACTAAAACATGCTTTGGAAGGCACATTCCCAAACAATCTTTAAGAAATTCAAAAAGCACCGGCAAATAATGCACTGTTTATTCTGAGAAACCCTCGGAGCAGAGGACACGAGGTGAACTGGGAATGGTGGGAGACTGTGCACAATCCTCCAGGGTTTTATTTTTGGCAGTGTAGAAGCAGCAAAGTCAACCGTAACAGAAGGTTCTGGGTTGTGTATGCATATCTGTGGCTGGGCTCTTATCTACCATGAAAAAAAAAATAAAATCTATTGTTTAGTGCAGAAGGAAGAAGAAAGAAAATATTGTCAGGACTTGGATAGCGTTTAGGTGGAATCTCTCAGTGCCATTTGGTTGGTGTATGAAAATAACACACGTCACCCAACTAACAATTGCCTCCGTTTGCAATTAGATGCATCACAGTGGGCTGAATCTTGGAAACGATGGGTAAGATCCAGCACTGTGAAACCAAGAGGTATTTAATGGAGGAAAGCAGCACCTTCCCCACATATGCCCAGCACATCACCCCTGGCTCTGGAACACAAAGTGTCCATGGGCAGGGACACTCCCCTGCACCCCAGAGGGCAGCTCCTGCCTAACCAGCACCAGCACCAGGCACGGCTCCTCTTTAAGCCACCCGAAAGCATTTCGCTTGCACACCACAGGCAGTTTTGGAGGGGCCTGAGCACAAAGGCTTGGGTCTGGGGACTGCCCCTTGCCTCCACGGGGCACTGGCTGCTGGCCAAGGCACAGTGGGACACTCACCCACCACTCCAGGACAGCAGAGCAGCTCTACAGTGAACCAGTGGCACTGGGAAACCCATGTGTGGGGCAGCAACAGACAGTGGCTCTGTGGGGCTCGGGTAGTGTTCTGCAGCAATGCCATTGCAGCTGCAAGACTGCCCTCCTTACGGCCTTAGAGGCAATCATCTTTTCATGACAACAAACCATGTACAGAACAGGAAACACCTCGTTACATCTACAGAGGGTCCCAGCTAACGCAGAGTTTCTGGTCAATGACAGCAGCGATGCCCCGGCAGCAGGAGTCTGCGTGCTGCATCAACCAACCCATTTTCTGCCTACAGCCTGAAGGGCTTTTCAAAAGAACATCCTTGGAGGGAAGTTCCAACTCTGAGACACCAGCTCCAAGCACACTAGTATCTGATAGGGTTCTAGCAATACATTGTGCGTACACAGAAATCCATTAACTGTGAAGTACAGACTGGAGAATTACCAACAGGCAGGGCTCCTCTGATAACACCAAGTATTTTAATGCACCATTATTAAATGGGAGAACAGGAAGGCACAAAGGACCGTACAGCTGTTTCTGATAGAAGATCAGACACTGAAGGAGATATGAGAACTCAAATGATTTAAAGTAATTAATGAGTTTCAAATAAAATGGGAACATAACCATTTCCTTCAACTTAACAGCAGGGAAGAGAAATGCAGAACTTGCCCAAGAGAAGAGTCTGACCTTTTGTATTACAGACAGAGATTCCCCTCTCCTCTCCAGTTTGGGATTTTCTTGGGAAGTGAAAAAAGCACCAAACAGATCAACAATCTTTTGCAACTATTTATAAAGACTTGCTGTATTTTCAAGAGACATCCAAATTCTCGACTTCTTGCCAAGCCCTTTCCCTCTGGCTGCAGCTCCTTTCTCCTCTCCCCACCACTGCCCTGCTTGTCCCTGTCCTCATTCTGTACTGGTCCCCAGCACTAAAGCTGTACCATCTCATCTCAGGCATCCACGCTGATGGTAAGGAACAAAAATCCAGATAAGCTGCACCCCATAAGCCTCTGCCAGGTTTAAGACAAAGACAAGGATTACAGGGATATCAGGAAAGCTCACTGAGCCTGGGAGCTTCCAACAAAGCAAACCTCCCATTTACAAGCTCCAACTACACCTCTCAAAGAGAGAAAGGCAAAGCATGAGAGCAACAGGCTTTTGGTCTCATGGCTGCAGATGAACAGACACACTGGGCAGGATGCAGAACAACCTACCGACCCTTCATGCAGGCGACTGAGTCTGTGTGGGGACACACGAATGGGCTCAAGCACATTAAAACAGTGTGTAGGCAACCTACAAGGTAAAACAGCCACCAGCATTTGTAATATGCAAACACATAAAACACCCTAAAGCACAGGGTTGTTTCAGTAACAGCACTTTATTACACCTTCCTAATTAGGTGCTCAATCCCTTGCTAAGCATGTATCACTGTGCAACTCGCTGCACCTCCAGAGGCTGTCTGGCACGAGCTGTATCTGTCACTGCCACACGGCTGTGAAGTCACACACAGACACTGGAGCTGTGAAATCAGAATCCACTGGAACTGTCATAGGTTGTAATAATACATAAATCATTTAGTCTGCTCTTGAATTGAGCTGACACAGAACTGGAATGCTCCAAAACAAAGATTAGCTACCCGAACAATGGAGGTGGTTTTCCTCAGGGTAACTAGTTCTCGTTTTTCCCAAGCTATAAACAATCTTCCATTCATCCCCTTAAATTTACAATGTGAGGTTTTAATTTATCCACACTAGAGGAAATGATTTACTGAGACAGCAAACAAAGCGATTTGCTCTAGAAAGCACAATTAGTGTACAGAGCTCAACAAAATGTGACTCAAGTCCCCAAACTGTTCTAATATTAATGCTTCCCTTTGATAATCCTCAGCTAATGTGCAGAGTCAAAGCTCCTGACGTGCCGTAAGCGCCGCTTCAGTCCCACTCCAACAAGGGATCCCATGTGCAGGGCAACCTGCCGTGTGCTTGGCAAGAAGTGCCTGCCCTGGCATTTGCCCTGGGGACGCTGCCGTGCCCCTCACACACCGTTCTGCTGCCGAAGCAGCACCCAGCCCTGCAGTGACACATTTCAGTCACGTCCCCACAGAAAAACGTCCTTGCAGCTGCTCTGCGTTACACAAGCCATTTAATCTGCTTGGGACTTGGCGCTGCGTTCCCAGCATAAGGGTACGTGTTCACATGCCAAGACCTCTTTTTTCCCCTCCAGTGTTCTGATTAGAATAGCACTTATGCAAACCATAGACAGGTTTATTTTTAGCCAGCTTTCCATAGGAAGCAAGACGTGCAATTACACTCCGCATAATTTCTAGTCCCACTAACCTATTTCAGGGAGAGTCTGGCAGACCAGGAGCCTGACAAAGATACCGCGATCACAGAGATGCTGTGTGTCTGCTCTCCTGCAACAGAACCAACCCACTGAGTGCTGGACACCCAGGCAATGCAGCAAGTCCTGCTCTGAGGAACAGCCATCATGCAGCATTTATGAAGGATCCGGAGCTTCTTGAACTGGCTTTTCAGGAGCCGGGGAAATCCCAGGACTGCCAGGGCAGGCTGCAGCATTCCTGAGGGATCGTGCTTTGCCAGAGAGACCGTTTGGCTGCAGAGCACCCAACCGCGCTCCAAAGGACTCCAGCAGCTTCCACACACCAGTGTCCCAGCGCCAGGGCAGCGCTGCTCTGCCCATGTCACCAGCTGTGCCGTGTCACTGATGGGATGTCCCAAAGGGCAGGTGGGAGCCACCCCCTAGTGCGCTCTGCACAGCATGGCCATCAGCAAAACCCAACTCCAGATGTGTGCTGGCTGTGACTAACGTTAGGCCTGACTCAGGCTGCTCTCACACGGAGCTTCTGTCTCTGGAGACCCTTGGTCAGGCTGCTGCAGCAGCCAGGGATCAGGGCAAGGATGGGGGGCATCCTGCACTGCTCCACCAAGGAACGTGGCCAGAGAAGTCCCGGGAGCCGAACCAGGACGGTGCTGGTAGGAACACCACCACACATGTGCGGCGGTGGCTCTCCCAGACACCCCTCTGCACAGGCACGGCTGGAAGGAGACCAGTTCCTGTTCAACACCACTCTCACCAAAAACAAGCTTGTTCCAGGGAAGTACCAACGCTGACATCTTCAAGTGCTGGTGTCAACAGCACAGCAGCTTGAGCTCGCCTCAGTCACGCCAAGTTCATAAAATAAAATACGAAAAAGACCTTCTCTCAAAACACAGCTGACAAACAGCATATAGTACCGACTGGGGTTAACCAAACCCTTAAGGAATCTCAGTGTTTTCCCCAGAATGCCTCAGAGGACACAATGAACACCCACTACACAGGTTCACAGTGCACCCCGTGCACAGCATCACCACACAGCAAGCTAGAAGAAAAAAAAAAATAATAGTTCAATATCTACCAATGCTGTTCAAAGTCCTTTAAAACTCTTCCAATTGAGGAAACAATGTCATTCTCACTTGGACTTGTGTGGAGATGCCACCACAACGTTCACTCCAGAAGCACAGTGAGACTCGGGGTGCAGAGGAGCTGTGAGCAGTGTGATGAGCACCTGCATCTCCCTTCCGCCCGGCATGGAGCACTCGCTTCCCGGGAGGTTTTATACTCACAGCTCGTGGCTGCCCATGGGACCCAATGTGGGTGTCAAGCAACTGAAGGTGCTCAACGTGCTCCAGAGAGTGATACGACAGGCAGGGGCACGCAGATGTTGGGGCACCTCACCCAAACAGGTCTCCAACGTGGAGATGGGCTCTTCAACCTTCCTGCTCCTCAAGAGCCGGTCTGAGCGACAAATGCATGGTGACCAGGGGCAGACTGGCTTTAACGAGGCATCATCGAGATAAAAGAGAGTATTATCAGCCCAACTTGAAATGCAATTACGGAACCACCCATTTGCTGCAGCGATTCAGCCAACGCAGTATTTCAGCAGATGAGCCTGCTCTGAAGTATAAGCTTCATTTAGGCTTTAACTGATTACATCTCCCATCCTAACCGATCGCTCATCATTTATTTTTATGGTCATGCAGGCAGAGAATTTCAAACATAAAGCAGGAGCCACTATGTCAATGCAAAACAACGCAGTAGCTTTAAATTCACAGGAGGAGATAGATAGTGAAGACTTCCAATTTACTAAAAAAATTTCCTTCATTATTGTTCCTGCTCTAAAATGGTCCATAAATAAAAGTGTTTGGACCCTGGAGGACTCAGAGGAAAAAGTGGATGAACTAAGAATGATGCAGTAAATCTAACAGTTGAGCAGTTACTATCCTGCAGATGAGACACACACAAAAATCTCACACACAGACGCAACTCCGTTCTAAGAACAAAGCTCAACTATTAGATTCCTACAAAAATGGCCTATTTCCCCCAAAAAGTTCAATTATTATAACCTCATTAGTGATTATTTTCTGTCTTGGGCAACACTAGCAGCAGCAAAACATTGGAAAGGTCCAACTGCACTAAGCCCACACCACCACCTGCTTTTCTCCCTGTAGAAAGTATCTTCTGAAACGAGAATTAATGAACATTTACTGGACTGACTTAGTTTTCCAGCAAGTGGTAGAGGGAGGAAAACAGCCGCAAACGCTTGGGCTGGTCGATGAGAAGACGATTCCTACCCAGCAGCAGCCACACATCCCGCAGACACCGGGCTGCTGCTGGGTGAGCGACACAGGCACACAAGGAGGCACAGAAGGTAATGCAGCACTGTGGGCAGGTAAGGAAGTGGAAGGACTTTGCAATTTAAAGGGTATGTGTGGAGCGAGACCCGTAACGGGTCGGAAGCAAAGCCCATGGTCTAACCACATCAGTCACCACAGAGCTGCTAAATTAAAATACTATTGCTATAGGAACTGCTACCTTCCTACAGCCACGGCTTTCACCATAGTGTTTCCTGGGAACAACTCACTAGAGCCCGGGGGGACATACAGCTCAGCTTCTACATGAGGGCTACACACAGGTAACTAGTATAATGACATAGAGCTGTTTTGCATAGGCTGTATACCTTCTGATGTCTGACAAGAAACACCATTTCACAGGGAATGACTTTTTTTCATAATATAATTAAATTAGTTTACTTCCTTGGGCAGAAACTTACCATCTGCATAAATGCCAGTGTTCTGGACTACAGTTTGCCAAGGAATTTACTGCCAGGATTAGAGAAAAAATTTTTTCTTCTTCAAATCTAATATAAACTCAATTATTTGGCAACCTAGTACACTCTGGAAGTGTAAAAAACAATGCAGAAGCACAGTATCTGTAAGGGAGCAGTAAAAATTACAGAGATACAGGCTGATGTTATTTATTTGCATATGCTCTGACATGAAGCTACTTAAGAAAGCTTAAAGCCCACTTACATTTTGGAAGTCCTTAAGGACTAGGCCTGGGTGCCGTGGGACGTGTGTTCACGACGTGTTCCGGGAGGCACTACAGACAAAAGCCACAGCACTTGATAATTTCAGTCCCAAGGAAAAACCCTGCTACCCTGGGGTGTCTGACCATCCCAGAGTAGTTTGGGTCAGGAAAGCCCTGGAAGACAGCTGCCTGTCAGAACTCCAGACACCTCACCACACCTCTGGGCTAAAGCCTGAGCCAAGCTGTCCAGGAATTGGATAAAATGCAGGGAGAAAGGTAACTCCTTGATCTGACTGTGGAACCATCGATTAAAACGCTGGGATGTGGGAAAGGCTGTGAACCCCAGTATGGAAATCCTGTCTTGGTACAGGTTTGTGCCTCACACAGATTGTATGTGCATGGCAAAGGCAAGTAAAATGTTAAGAATTAGTAACCTCACACTTGTTATGTTATCAGACACATTTCCAACATCTTGAGGGAAACACACCGGTGTGACTCCCTGTACAGTTCCCACATTGCCCTAACAGCATCCAGCACGTGCAGACAAGCCCTGGGCTGGGAAGCAAGCAGGAGGAAAACCAAACCCAGCTCACCAACCCAGGCAGCACCTCTTCCCAGCCTTGTACACCAACTCCAACCCAACTGAAATCAGATCCAACTTAAAACGGATCCACGTGCAGCTCTGGAGGCCAGTGTAGGAACACAGGGATCCATTCAGCACGGAGACAGAAAACCCAGTGCACATCCCATTCTCTGTGGGCACAAAAACATTGCCAGGGCAGGAACCTGTGTGTTAATTCTGAACTTGGTAAACACATCTTTGATGCAATAAATCCCTTACACCCACGTGCTAAAAAACAGTGTTGACATCTCACACGCTTTCTCCAGATTCACTCCTTACACTGCTGTAACCTGTGACGAGTGACTTGCTCCAAGAAACAGGGCTGTGTATCTTGTTGGACAGCAGGGGCAAGAAGGGCGTTGAAGGGGGTCCAGAGGGAAGGATGACAGCATTCACAGCCTGCACAGGCTCATTTATTTCTCTAATGAGAGGGGGAAAAAAAATAAAATGGCATTGCAGAAGAGAATCATTCCAGAGGGCAGACTGCTGTAACTGCAGCCACAGCTCGAAATTATATAGCCAGAAGGTCAGAACGATCTTTATCTTCCTCCTCTACGTGCACTCACCCATAGATACAACAATGGCAACTCCACTCCCGTAACAGAGTTAACCTTGGACTTTACAAGTTCACTTTAAATGTCTGCTTTCTGCTGGCTCACAGGTAAAACTCCAGAGCACTCATCATTTCTCCCCTGCCTGACAGTTCCAGCTCAGACACGCGTGCTGTGGCTGTCATGTCATGCACGTTGCCACACACCCTGTGTTGTATTTACCAATAAGGGGTTAAGGACTTGTAAGGCAGTTCAACTGACCTTGGTATGACTTACCCACAGCACAGTCAGCTCTTCAGCAACACAGATGGCTGAACTGATGTTGCCAATGTTTTAAGCTCAGAAAAGGCTTTTTTTTAAAAAAAAAAAAAAGGAATATTATTATTATTTCCCCATGCTGTGTTTACTGTTTTACATATGCCTCTGACTGCCAAGGAATTGTTAACTAATCACCATGAGATTCATTTTGTTAGCACACAGCTGGGTACTTGGTCATGCAACATCTGCTTCTCAGCATTTCTTGTTCTTATCTAGGGTAGTTTGTAAGAAAACAGTCACAACAGAGTACGTCAGTCAGCGTGTGGAGAAAGAAGCTGGTAAAGGAAATTATTAACTAAGGGTTATTCATACATACAACCTCCAGATTACTAACGAACCCCTGTCCCTTACGGGATGGAAAACCTACCTACAGCAGTCATGAAACAGATAAAGACATTCCGATTTCCTCATCACAATGCTTTTATTAAGACTACTGCAAGTCAGAAGGACAACATAATGGGATCAAGCAGACTCTTGGAGTCTCATGTTCTGCCAGACCTGCTCTCCAGACACGCTCCACCTCCGGAGCAGCCCGATCCAAAGCCCAGCTTGCTGCCTTTCCTGCGGAGATGAGCCCTGGCCCGCGGGGCAGGAACACAGGAATTTGCAGGGGGAAGCTGCCTTCCACAGAGCCCATCACTTCTCCAACACTTAGAAAGCACTGCCTGATGACCACCGCAGAGCCAGGAGGTTGCCCTTCTCATCACCAAAGCCACTTAGGTTCCTCAGCTGCCAGAATCTGACACACAGTGATCTCAGCAACTTTGAAAACATTGACTTGCTGCCTCTCCACTGTGCTTTTGTCTGCTAAATATTATCAAGAGTAGCTAAAAAAACCACACATGTAAAATTTCCAAAGAAAGATTTTTTACAAGATAATCTTCTTTTAAGAAACGCTTCTGCTATAAAGTTGCCAGAACATCTGTATTCGAGAGACTGGCAGATGAAAAAAGAGCAGTTAACCTATTCACTAAAACAATGGGTCCAGGTTTCATAACCAGAACTCACTGAACATCAAACACAACTTGCTCTTTCATTGCCACCTACGTGAACTTCTAAGCACAGCTCACAGGTCAGTTCTGCAGCAGATTAAGCTCTGGCTGGCGCGCGTCAGCACTTGTTCACCTACAGCGAGGTCATTCTGCACGGGGAACACAATAGCTGTACTTCCAATTACTTCTAGCCTCAGAACAGACTTCCACTACTTTAAAACATGCATAGACTAGAACTAGTTGAAGAGCAGAGAGGTAAAGCAAGGAGAGCAACTTCGCAGCAAGGCAACTGCCATTTTCATTTCTACTCTGTGCTTCCCACCATAGAAACGAGTCTCCACAAGCCACGTACAACCACACTTAAAAGCCTGAACAATCCCATTTAGAAGGTCCTGGCGGGCTGGGACTGCAGTCAGATACAAATGGCACACATCCCTTCACCTGGGGTCAGCTTCCAAGCCACCCACCCTCCCTTCTCATGTACCTAACGGACACAAAAAGGACAGGCTGGCAGTCAACAACAATCAAAGCCTCAGGAACAGGGCAGAAAACTGCTCCCTGGCCGACAAGCAACAACTGCCTGGACCATAATCTATTAGATTCAGCGATTAACTTTCACCAGTGGCTTTCAGTTTAAGTTTTGCCCCCCAAAAGTTCGGCACAAGGTAGGTGCCATATGCAATATAGCAACTCTGGTGCTGCCTGAGAGACAGAAAGGGTCATCCAGTTCCAATAATAATAGTTTCCCATTCGGAGTGCTTAGCTCCTGGATTGCGGTGCATTCAGCTCAGGAAGCTTGCCAGTCATCGTCTTTATGCAGCTGTCTCCAAAGGCTGGACTCATTTATATCTGCTTAAAGAGCTCACTAAATTCAAGACTGACACAGAAATGGAATTCTCATAAGAAAGCACTTCAAATAAAAAGACAGCTTTGAAGGCAAAGCCAAATCTAATTTCTGTTCTCAATTCACAATCAGTCGGAAGGCAGCCACGGATGCACACCCAACAGGAAAACCCAAGCTGACAGCACAGTGGCTCTTTCCTGTAGTTATTGCATCATTCCCTTCTCTGTCATCCTTGTCTGACCGGGGAGGTTCTGCAGTAATCTCTTTGAAATGCTCTCCTATTGCCAGAGCACAGCATCTCCCTGAGCTGCTCCTTGTGCTGCCCACAGCAGCCGCTCCCCATCACACCGCTCCGCCTGCTCTCCCAGGATACGCGTGGCAGCCTGAATGGAGAGGGTTAAAGCATTACCATTTCATCTGAATGCCAAGAAGAGATATCGATCATCTTACCAATGCAACTAGATCTGAACAACCTCCCTGCACCCCGGGTCATAAGAAGCGCATCCAGCAAACCTGACAGCAGGTACCTGTCCCAGCAGCATTCGCAACCTCGCAGAGCTGCGACCGGCACACAGTCGCATCGAGTCAGACTCGGGTAACAGTGTTGTACCTGGCACTCAACTGTTACCACACAAAGCCATAGCTTTCCAAAATTCACTGCTCAGACCCCACTGGCAGCTATACAGAAACAGCAAAGAAAAGCAACCAGACATCTTGCTGCTCAACTAAATAATGTGATGAAACAGAGATTAGCTTGTCTTTATCTGCCAGTTTAAATTCTTATTAAGAGACTAACGGGGCTTTCCTGAAGGCACTGTCAGAGCAATCAGGCAAAACCAATGCTGTGTGTGTTTGGTAGGAAGCACATCCCTATCTGCTCGGAAAGCTCAGCACCCCGTACAGCCCGAGCGCCGACTGTGCCAGAAGGAGTGTTACTGGAAAGGGACCACTGCACCCTTTGCTACTGTAAAAAACAAAGCATGTCCAACATGCAGGCTAAGAATGAGTTCTGAAGAGCAGAACTGCAAACATCCTCTGGTTCTAAATTTATTTTGCAGTGTTCGCCAGGGCCCAGCTAACTCTGCAGGCACCACCTGAATTTCCTGCACCTGAACCAGACACACACTGTTACTTCAAAAGGCAGGTTTTATTTTTATCCCCACATATTTGCTAAACATAAGAAATGCCTCACACTTTGCATGTAAAACCTGCACTGACAGGTAACGGCCAGCACCGCATCTTCCCTGCAAGCAGCCGAAGAAAGGGCCCAGCTCTCATGCCCAACCTCAAAGTCTTCAGGCGAGACAAAGTTCTGTCAGAACCCTGATCTTCAACGCTTGTTTTTCTTTGCCGTTTCCTTAATACCCAACATCTCTGCAACCACACACGCCAGGCACAGCAACAGACCTCTCAGGAGCACAGTTCAGTTAGAGGGGAAAAAACCCACCTAGATGTATTTGCCAAGAGGCAACACAAAATCTTTCAGAACAACAAATTTTATGCCCCTGAAGGTGATTCAACAAAGCAGAAAGTGATTTAAGTCCTTTTTCTCTTTGCTGCATTTCACCCAGTCTAAGAAAAAGCCGTGCACAGAAAGAGCTTCCTCAGGTAAAAACCCTTTCACTGTTCCTACGGCACGACACCTCGCATTACGTATCAGAGGTTGATGCCTGAATGTAAGAATACCCTATTTTTAGTAGACTTTTAACTGAGAGAAAAAAGCAGAGAACAGTTGGTAGTTTCTGAATACTCTCATGTTTCCCAGTGGAAATACCACAGGCGCTTGTGTGTGAGTACAGACGACAAGGTCAGCACAGACCCCAGGACCAGGTCCTTGGTCCCCAGAAGGGCCATGCAGCCTGATGAAAACAGCTCTGGTTTAAGCAGCATTCAGCACCCCAGTTCAGAGCCCATCCGATAAATGATTTTCATCTTCGCTGCACGCTCCCTCCCTCTGCAAGGAGCAGGGAGCACCAATACCCTCCGGCACCCAAACACACACACCTCTCCCCATCTGTTTGCTACAGAGCTGGTGCTCAAGTCCGACAGTTGCACAACCGAGGTTTTGTGTGAATGGCAGCAGAGGAACAGTGCTCTCCAGTCCCCAGGGCCTTCCAGTCCTTGCTAACTGGGATGGGGAACCAACTGAACAGCACAAAGAGCTGCCTAAACAGCACAAACGCGTGCGGCGCTTCCCCACAAAGCAGTCCTGATGGCAGCAAACTAGGGAAAGAGAGCTTTACATGAAGAACTGTGCAAATCACTTATCTATGCTTACATTTAAAAAATGCACTAGAACATTGTTTCAACAGTACAAAAACCTGTGATGTACAAATATTTCTAAGTCCAGGCTCCAACCACAAACCCAAAGCTCCACCAAAGCCAGGGCAGGACTCGCCGGCGCCGGGCAGACACCAGGTCCTGTCCAAGCTGTGACCGCAAACACCTTAAACATCACTCCTGACCCGAGACAAACCAGCGCCTGCATCTGTACACGTGTTTGTACACCTGGATTACACACGCTTTTGCCCAAGGGAGGGATCTGCCTGGGGCTGACAGGAGGCCACCGCTCTCACCACCCCACGAGGTGTTTACCAAGGTCAAAGATAACGTGAGCAGTTCGTAGCAATAAAGCTCCTCCACTACCAAAGCTCAGGGACAGCGAAGCATTTTCAGCACCATACTGCAGGGCTGAGCAGACCGATGTCCCTCTTCCCCTTGTGTCCCTCAGCCCCAAGGGATGCAGCAGTGGGAGAGTAAGAGACTCTCACTGCCAGCCCAAACCTGCCTCTGGATCCGTACACCTTACACAGGGTTAGAAGAGACGTGCCTGAGGAGGACCAGCATATCCCGAAACGCTTCGCAGAACAGAGAGGAACAAAGAGATGCAACACCCAGAACAGCGTAAACAACATCCAGGCCACTGCAATTATTTGCTATTTTGATGAGCATTAAGCACCCTGCCCTAATGAATTCATTTAAATACTAGCAGCATCTCCTAATGGGCATTAATTAAACTTTTCCAGCATCTCTACCTTCACCAGAGAAAAGTAATTACTTACTGCAGTCCTACAGAGAGGGAAATAAAATCCACAGGATTAGGTTTTTTATATTGAGTAAGTAGGGCAGATAGGAAAGCCTGCAATTTAGAGGCAAGTTGCCGTAGTTGGTAATTCCAGGACATGAGCAATACTCAGGGCCTTGCACTGAGTAAAACAGTTTTCCTGCTGCCTGTAAATAAGGCACAAAACAGAGTTTAATATAGTACATAGGTCTGTCAAGGATGTAAGTATTTGTCTTTTGACCCAGAGAGAACAGCACAAGCATTCGCTGTTACCTCAGTGATCCTGTACAGTTTAACCCCCAGCTGCACACACCCATCGACGTTTCCTACCTTACCTAGCACTGACTCCATGTCTCAGACCTCTGGACTCACAAACAGGCCATAGCAATGCTTCCCTAACAGGCATTTCAACAGCACACCATGAGCAGCATCTGAAGATGTCAGAGATCCAGAATAATGGACAACAGCTTTTATTTATTCACACGGAACCGCTTTAGACAATAGGGACCAACTCTCAATACAAAATAAACCCACAGCAATTTTGCCTTCCAACTTAGGCCATTAGCATTTTCGCCCTGTATCAAACGCAGCGCATTAAAGTTCACGCTGCAGACACCATCTTCCAGGGAAACACTGTCAACCTGAAGCACAGCCAAAGCAATAAATATTTCAAAACACTGCTCAGCAATGCAGCGCTGCACCCGATGACTTACTGGTGCTTCCACTCAATGGCACCCACAGTACTAAGCAGTTTTCACAAACAAGTTCTCCCCGCACCAAAGCGTTTACAACCTAATCTCACCGCAAAGCAGATTAGTGAAATTACTGAGCGATAATAGTTTCAGCGACCGAGGTAAAAATACTTCCCTGGCACTTGTGGTCAGCTGCTTTCTGAGGAATTCTTTAGACCAATAAAGGACGAAACAAGCCATTAGCCATCGTTCCCGGGATTAATACAGGGCTCTGCTGCTCTCTTACATAAGGGGATTCGGAAATCCCCCCCCCAAGTACACGCATTAGGAGGAAATCATTTCTACAAACCTAAAACTTTAGGGCTTAGCTATTTCCTGATAGTTCTGTGGCTTTAGAGGAAATAAACTGGATGTTAATCCTCTTGCATTTAATGAGTAGTACCAGCAAATTCTGCCCCTGCCTACTGCAAGAAGGTCACAGCAAACCTGGCATATAACCAAACCAACGCTGCATATACTGGCAATGAAAGCTGAAAGGGGAGGAAAGCTTCAGGAGTTCAGGCTTTGGGTGTTCTCGTCTATTTGAGGAAAAAAAAACCTCGTCAAAATGATTTAAATATCCAGCTCTGTCCTCAGCTTTTTTCAGACAAATCACCTTGTGCAGGAGGGAAATACTCAATCAGCACGTTGACTTACACTCAGTTCAGGTTATTTGCCAGCAGGTCTATGCTTTGTTTTTTAATAATGCCAGGAAAAGAAGTAACTTACAAGCAGCATCTCCGTATTCAGCTGCAGGATAAAGCTGGCAGGCACCAGCTGCGCAAACATCGGAAACGTGCCAAGCAGCATACCCAGCCCTCGTTTCTACTGCACTGCTACTTGTGTGCGAGCTTCCAAAGAAATCTGGCAGGCACAGGAAACCTACAGCAGGGGAGATGCTTCCGCTTTTTGTTCCCACCTGTTCTCGAGAGTGAATTTTGGACCCTGACTCGCCAAGTGTTGGGCTGGACACTGCTGCGTGCTGCTCCTTTCACAACCCACAGGCACACCCAGGCGCTGTGCACCGCAGTCCTGAACACAGGCTACAGCTACAGACACTATTCCAGAGACATGACACTTCTTAAACAGGCTTTCTTTGGTAAACTGGCGAACCCCCTCCTCACCCTTATGATATACATTTTGCTTTGTTACCTTCCCTAAAGCACCAAGCTGCACATCAGCTGCTTTGTCTGTTTCTCTGGAACTTTCAGGACCAGCCTTCCCCACCACAGGAATTTTGTTTTCAGTGACTTACAAGAATAATTTCTTTATGCCTAACACCCAACGGGACACTTTTTTTCCTTAGGATATCAAGAATTAAAACCAATTAAATTCCCTGCACTCACCCAGCTGCCTGATTTAATGAGTTAAGAGATATTTGGGCAGGAAGACCCACTCAATTGAGGATCCAAATCCCTCCAGCCACGCTTTCTATTTCTCATTTCTTCCCAGGAAGGTTTATGGCCAGGAGAGAGGCTGCACCGCTCCATTCGACACCCCGCAGCACGGGGTCTCAGCTCACCACCGTTGAAGCCCCGAGTGACTCCCATGGTGCTTGTGAAGCACTTCAGATAACACAGGTGGATTAAAAATGGGCTTCACTTTGCCATGCAAGACTTGGTGACACTGGAAAATTCTGACAAAGACATTGAAAATTACTGCTCCAGAGCAAACCTCACTTTCTGCCATAACGTTATTTCCACTAACAACTTAATTTAACAAAGTACATCACTGTATCAAACGGTAATTAAGCAGCCACTTCAGATGGAATTTTTTTCCTCTCATCTGTTCTTTCATCAACATGAAAGGAGAATTTACTGTTTTTGAAAACACCTATTTTCTAGCTAAGCAGAGAGCTGCTGCATACACCACAGCACCACTCCCTCCTGGGCCAGGGGCTGTGAGAGAGCTCTGCACCGGCATTCATTGCCGGCACCAAGCAGGATGCCAGGCACCACGGAGAGCCCATTCCCATCCCACCACAACCCAGGCGGGCATAACAATTCCACAGTGAAGCCCCACTTTCCTGCCTGCCCATTTGTGAGCTGTGAAGGAGCGGGTTGAGAGACACACACCTTCTCCAGACCCACACATTCTCCAAACCCACACATTCTCCAGCCATGGGGAAGGAGGCTGAGAGCACCCAGCAGAGCACTGTAGAGGGAACCAGCCACCACGGACTCCCCAAGGGCAGTCACAGCCATTCCCCCATCCCAGCACGTGCCGCTCTGCCCCCCAACACGTGAGAGCCAACCAGTCCTTTGGAGGGGCAAACTGAGCAGTCCTGGCAAAACGGCTCCCGAATCGCACAGCACGTCCCTGCCAGCATGGCCAAACAGTCGTCCTTCACAGGAGAGACCATTTGGATCCCAAACCCTAACACCCAATGTTGAATTGCTCTCCAAGTACAACTGCCAAACAATCCTAGCTCAAGGGAAATTAGCTTCTCCCTAAATGCTTTATCAAAAAGCCCTCTGGCAAAGGCAGCAGGGGCATTTCAGTAGAAATACAGCACTAAATGTGCTCCTTTATATTCTCTGCATTCAAAGCTGGATGCACAGGCTAAACCAGTGCATATCGATGGTCGCTTTCCAGAGCAATTTCTGGCAGATGACTGCCCAGCTCTCCCAACTTGTATTTTTAAAATTCAAAATGGCCTTGGCTGCTCTTCACGGCTCAGAGGAACTGGCCAATGAGACACACCTCCACCTGGCCTCATTACCAGGAGGGAAAGGGCACTGGAACCTACCAACCTCTCCTCCTGATTTCTAAGACTTAAGATCACTGTTCCTACTACAAAGAAGTGACGAGTCGAAGGGCCAGCACTAAAAGCAGGTGGGTGTTTTAGTGGGGTGGGTGAGGAAGGGAGCTTGGTTTCCTTTTACACAACTACAATGTTTAGTCTGTGATGCATCTACTTCTGAAAGTGGGTTTATGTCAACTAGTAATGGGCTGCAGACAGCTACTGAACGATGTAAACCTGGAAGCCAAGAATCCAAGCTGGAGTAAACATCACTGATCCCAGTTCTTCCAGGAGCCCGAATGATTGTTTGCAATAAAAGTGGTTTCTTTAAAAACAAAATATTTCCAGTTCTTTATTTCCTGTTGTCCACAAGCATCACAAACCAAGCCTGGAAACACACAGGCTGCCTCTCCCATCCACAGCTGCCTCCTCTGTCACAGCATTCGCAAGGGCCTGGGGGCAGCTGCCCTGCAGCACACAGGCTGGCATGGCTGGCCACAGGATGGCCTGTGCTGCCAGCTGTCACGCAGAGCAGCTGGGAGCACCATCGGGCTGAGAAGCAGCCAACACGCCCTGCAAAGCAAACACCTTGGCTCCACACGTCCATGGGGCACAGCCCTCCCCAGGGCACAGCCCTCCCCACGCCAGCCACGAGTGCCCAGGGGCCACAGGATGCCCCAAACCCCCCAGAACAGGAGGCGCCTTGGCCAAGCTCATCCTCTCACCCTGTCTTGGAGTGTCACACTCTTCAGCCCCAAACAGACCTCCGAGCCTGTACAGACATACACAGTGCTCGGAGGGAGGTGGCCATGTCTCCCTGTTCCCTGAGAAGCCCCAGTGACCCCATGGTATGGGACCATCCAGGGCTGCAGGGGTTCTGAGGGACACGTCCATAGCCCCATGACACGAGCACTTGGCAGCAGCCCTGCTCCTGCACACCAGGAGGGACCAGCTTCCCCCCTGGCCGAGGCACCAGATGTGCCGAGCCTCTGCAGGCACCTTGGCCGACCACAAGAGAAAGCTGTGCCTAACACCCAGCACAAGGGAAGCGTTCCCATGCCTTCAGTGTGAAGGTGCACTGGGACCAAAGTCGAGAAAACCGGGACATCTGTGCCCTCCCACACACAGTCGGTAATCAGCATGTACCAGGCCCCAGCACAGCCAGCGCTACAAGGCAAAGTTCAAGCAGTTACTGAACCCTGCTGAACCCGACTCCAGGAACAGCCCCGGCACCTTACACACCTGAAGACCTTTCCCTGCTATCGGGGATTATCTATCTGCTGTGAGGTACAGCCTCCTACGTGTGCTCTGAGAGAAGGAGCAAGGTCCTAATCCTGCCCTTTTGCACTCTCACTGCATATTCCCACACCTCGTACTCATCTCCTTAGTGCTGTCATTCCACCTTCCTCTGTCTCACCGCACACCACTTTCCAGGCTGGCCAACTCTTTCTTTGCATCTCCTCTCCTTCCGCCCCTTTGAGATAAGGTGAGCAGCTGCCCTCAAAGTGCTCCCTGATGTTACAGGCAGAAGTTGGCAACACCAGCTGATCCCTTGCAGTTCCTGTGTTTCCCGCTGCAACCGACCTGCCCCGCATGTTATCGGTTCAGGCACCCCCACCACAGCAGAGACAAGGCGATGCTATGGGCTCCTTCCCAAAAGCAGTGCCAGGCACCTCTGAGACTGTGCCCGAATGTCCCAGCCTCAAACACACACGTTTTTGTAAGAGTGCAACGTTCAACTGGAATCAGATTTTGGGGCATGTTCTCCTGTTAGGGCAATACTGATCTGAGGATGTAAGTACACACTGTCTCTACTTCCCAACATGGTGGATTTAAGGAGAGATGACCTCAGTACCAGGCAATTCACAGTCACATTAAGCTTGCTCTTTACCACCTTTTTGAAAGAATACCTCATTATCATGCAGATGGAAACAATGTGCTTCTAGACACCAAACCCCAGAATACTTCTGATATTTATATAGCACCCACAATCCATATTCATAAGACACCAGCTGTTTGTCTGATTGTATTTATTACCAAAAGTCAGTAATGAAACAGCACTGAAGTAGAACACAATATGAATCAATATTTGGGTGTGCCAAGATCTGGCAGAGCTGGAAGTCAAGCTTTCAGTTACCTGTGTGAAAATGTAAGTGAGACGGCCATCCAGAGCTTAAAGGAATTAACCTTTCACTCGTATCTCAGGGAGACAATTTACGACAGACCAAGCCATACCAACTAGACTGCTGTCCTGCAAGCAAAGAGTGACAGGGAGGGAGAGCAAACACACTAGTGATTTTCAATTTGAAGAAGTTACATTCAATTGAGAACAACCAACAGCTCGTGAAAAATTACAGGCTTGAGAAACATACATATTGAAAAGTAGCTTTAAGCAAGAATTTTTAAAGGCAGCTATGAAAACACACTTTTAAAGCTCCCTGTCAGAGAAAGCCCAGAGTTATGTCTAACAACCTCGGTGTGCTTTGCAAATTAAATTACATTCCCACATAAGATCGTTACTTGAACGCGCTGTATTTGCATATGACAAAGCAGCAGTCACAGCAGCCTGAACAGAAGATCACTATGATCCTTCCTATGCAAAGCTGCACCTCAGCTCATCACAGACACCCACACCCTGAACAGCAGCACCAGGGCACAGCCTGCACCCCGCTTTCACAGCCGGTGTGGGAAGATGAACGTTCACCCCGATGTGCCCTGCCTCGCTGCACCCGCCGCGGCCATGCCCCTGGCCAGCGGGATGCCCGCCGAGCACCCTCCCCTCTGCACCCACAGCACAGGTCTGGCTTTCAGGGGCCAGGAGCCTGGAAGGCAGCCACTGTACCCAGCCACTGCTGGCACCTCACCTGGGAGCAGCTCCTGCTCCCACTGCGACCCACTGAGGGCCCGAATAAGATTAATTTAACACAGATTCACAGAGCAATTAGCAGCTGAGAAGATGAATTACTCAGGATTCAGGTTTTGGTGATGGTGTAACAGCTTAATACTAGTCTGCAGGCTTCCTACTGCATTCTCCCCTCACCTTCTGTTCCACAGGACTAACCAAGGAATTTACTCTGAAAGAGCTCGTATTTTTCTAATCCAAATCCAGAACTCTCAGGCGTACTATTGCTTTGAAGAAGAAAATTGTTCCCATTCAGGGAACAAGATGTGATTTTGCTAACAGCCCATGAACACACCAGGTATTTTTTAAAATCATCCTGAATTAAAAACAAGCACCCAAAGAATTAATTCAAAGACCTGAAAACAGAGCAACAATCAAAACTATTATTTCCAGCTGTCAATCCTTGTTGTATTTAAAGATATTTTATTTTAAGAATTATCAGCTGAAAAGCAGATGCTTCAATAACACAGGAGCACAGTGCATAGCAAGTTACACAAGCACAGCTTGTTTACTTCAGGAATCTCTGAATAAGACAGCTTAAAGTGTCTTTGTTTTGTAAAAGCAAAATGAAAATTCTTTTAAAACAATGAAGGAAACTATCTTCTGAGGGTGATAAACACAACCGTTTTCTACAACTGACTGGCATTTCATTAAAGCCAGCCAAGAACTCAAGAGCAATACCTAGACACAAATTATGAAGATGAAATCTGCTGTTGAAATCCTGGCTTCTAATAAAGGTTCATCTTTATTTCACTCTTGGCTTCGTTCACCTAGAAGAGAAAGCCTCCTGCTGCTGCACAGAGGCAGAATTACAGTTTCAAGGATTTTAAACAAGTTTTATGCTGGCACGTAAACCAAAGTGTCTTTTCTTTTTTATAGGAAGGCAATACAAACACACAGGCAAGAACTGCAATCAAAGCCATCTACCTGAATGAGAAAGTTTCCTTCGAGGGGTAACTGAGACACAAGCGTTTGATCATTCAGTCCTAACGAGCACATCAGTCCCCTAGAGCAGGGGACAGGGACACAGGCGGTGGGTCTGGAGAACAGCCACTGCACTACCTGCTCTGCTGCCAGCTCCAGGCAGCGCTGGCCTTGCTCTGCGCTATTCTACTGGGTCTCTCCTGGGACACATCAAGGAATGGTACAGGGAAGGGAATGGCTCTCCTGAAGGGAACAAAGAAAGTACAAATTAAAACCGCGGTGTTAAGCAGCACAGTAACAAAAGCCACACGAGGCCTCGTTATCGTCTGAAACTAACACACCAAGAAAGAGCAGAATAATAATTAGAGCTCACTCCTGGCGCAGGCACCAGCACGGTGCTGATCGCAGCACAACTAAACACGGGGGGATGTGCGAGGGAAAGGCACCATGTGCTATGCCAAGAATAATATGTTTATATAAAGCTGAGTACGAGACATGAGATTACGTTATGTGCACATGTCTATCCTTGGCAAGTGCCTGACAGTCCTCTGCATCCACACACCCGAGAGGGGAGCCCAAAGCTCTTCGTGCAGGATGGCTCCCAAACTGCTACAGGACACGCCACTGCCACCGACGATACTTTAGAGACATGGCAGCCTCCAGCAGAAGCACTTCTTGCTCAGATTTCTTCTCCAAGATGGCACATCTGTCCCCTGCCCAGGTTCACCAAGCTGGGGTACCCTGCACGTTCATTACAGCAGCCATGGGCTGTTCTCAGCACGGCGAGATAAGCCAACTTCTTCTGCGTGAGACCGGAGCAGCGCCCCACGCCTCTCCGTGGGGAGGGCAGCCTTCCACGCCTGCACCCTGCAGACCCCCCCACAAACCGAAGGACCTGAGCTGGCCTCAGCCCCTCCAACTAGCACACTGACACGGCAGGCTGCTTAATCACCATGCCAGTCTACTGCCAGCTCCCAGAGAAAGACAGAATTGGGGTAATGCCTTTCCTCAGAGAGGCAAAATTATCCTAGTGTGTACTCTGATCTCTGTTTTAACACGGCACATTTAGAATTCATCTGATTTTGCAAAAACAGCCCCGGAGCGCGGCGTGCCCTCCTCCCTGCTGGAATTGCCAAACATGCAAATGTTTACCCCCACACAGAGGCTTTGTACCTACCTCAAGCACAGGAGAAAATGTAAATCAATCTTACATACTCAGCCTGGAGTATTGTGTCTCAAGTGCTGAATCCTGATCTGAGTCACTGTATTTGTCACCACAGTTTTCATTCATTCTGCTGCAGAGAAGGGACCCCCATGCACCAGCCGATGGCTAAACATCTCCATTAACTCCTGTCGGTAACAGAGGCATTAGGGATCGATCACCATGCCATTTTAGTGTCACAGGAGAGAATGCATCCAGCAGCAAGCTGTCTTCCTGTAAGCTTGCCTTAGATTTTGATCAGGGGAGCATTTTGTTAAGATAAGGCCTTGCAAGCTTCACGATGCTCAAGTCCCAAGAGCACTCCATGATTCAGTGAAAGGTATTGACTCAAAAAGAGAATCAGATGGGTACTGAGAACCTCAGAGTACCACATCCACCTGTCAATCACCTTATTCTCTCTACTAATGCATTCAAGCAAAGCCACAGACCCAAAGTAGTCAGCGATGTCAGGCTGCAGACACAGTGGCAACACGCAGCAGCTCTGGACCAAGGACTGAAAACTAAAGATCCTGATAGTGCCACGGACACGAGCAGGGAAGCCCTCCACGTGCCCGGGTGGGAAGAGCCATGGAAGTGTGAACCAACCCCTCGCTGCAGGCCAGGCAGGATGGATAAATGCCGCAGTGGGAGGAAGACCTCCGGTCACCAATGGTGACAGCCATCTACCAAACAAATACTTACAAAACCCAGGTCTCACAGTTCCACTGCTTCAGGAGCATTGAGACTGTTAAAAAGACTTAGTCTGATGAAGACTTCCTACAATTTAAAATCTTGCTGTATTTTTCGACTAAAGATGAGTTTTGACCCGACGGGACCCAAATCATTGCACGCTCACAGCGATCAAGGGACAAACTATGTGCTCCAGCAGCATTTCTCAAGTGGGAGAACTACAAGACTATGCCTGTTTCTTCCCAGATGCTCATTAGAGCAGCCATGAAACCAGAAACTGCCACAGAGTAGCTGTACTCATCAAAGCTCCTTAGTTTGGAAGGGAAACATGTTCCTTCCTACATAGTATCTGGCAACTCAGGGCTGCAGAGAGGAACTTGCAGAGAGTCGGCAATTTTTGTGACTTTAAGTCTGCAACCTGGTTCTGACATATTTTGGCTACCGTGCTGCTAGGAAGAGCAGAGTCATCCAAGCTTACGCTGAGGAGTACTTTAGCGCACAGGCTCGCCTGCACACACAAACATCTCAGGGGCTAAATCCAAACGCCATACGCAACTAGGAGGTTCCTTTAGAGGATAAACTTGGTGCTTGAAGACAGTGGATTAACTAAAGCAAAAGGCGTTTAGTTTTTCCTTAACAGAACCACAAGAAGCTGCAGCAGGGCCGGCTCATTACAGGGCTAACATACTGACCCAAGCAAGGCTGGACAGCGAAGGTCCCTGATCCACATGGCAGCCATGGCTGGGATGCACGTGAGCAGATCAGCTCGAGACCAGCACTGCCCAGGTTTGGCTGCAATGGAAATGCAGTCGTTACGTCAGCAGGCGTGCAGACTGCGTACCCACACCGCACAGCACAACAGCCCTCATTTCCCTGCGCTGTCATGCTGCTCGTCTGACCAAGATGGAGATGAATTTACAGGCAGAGGCGTGGTTATCATCACAAACATCAACTACACGAAGGGGCATCTAACTTTCATTAGAGAACGTGGGCCCCAGCATTAGTGCAGGCATACTGGCACAGAGCTTGGCACTGGCCTTCTGCAGGCTTTGCTGCATCGGGCCCTAGTGATACGGGCACCGACGCCTTTCCAGCCATCCTACACGCACCCGAGCCAGACCCCGTCTGGGGCACACCGGCGACGCTCATCCCTGGCCATGGCACACTGGTCCTGCTCACCTTCCTCAGCCAGTAAGGATGGAGCAGGAAAAGGAAAGACAAATTTCTTCATCAACAAAATGGTCCATCATTTGTGATGTGCAGTTAACAGATGGCGTCCAAATTAACATTCATATCTTTCAAGTGTCTTATCAAACAAGACTAAACAGCATCTTGAAATTTCCATTTTACATTTTCTATGAGCTTGCTAGAAGTATCACAGACAGATTTCGCTGCTGTCAACTAAAGCTGTTACTGCCTTTAATGAAGGACTACATGACTGGAAGAAATAAAGCAGTCCAGTCCCCCAGCGTGCTGCTCGAGGCCCCCAGGACACTTGCACAGGGTTCACCTGGCAGACGGGGCCAGCTCTGGAAGGCCAAAGCTGTCCTTCTGAAACACAGAGGCAGACAGTGAGCACTACACCAAAATACTTGGATTTGGTAAAGCCAACCAGCAAGCCTCCAAGAACTAGCAGACCTTCTAAGCAGTAACGCACTCTCCGCATCATGTGGTATTTATTCACATGCCCAGCAGTACTTCACACCTGGAACTCCAGGGGTACATCTGGCTCTGGCCGCTTTCTACCATTCACTGCATCAATTTTGCTCCTAAAGTCATTTCTGCTGGCTTTAACATCACAGTTTGAGAGGCCTCTGTTACAGAAAGTCCCAGTACAGGAACACCCCTATCTCCCTCCATAGAAAACACAAGAAATTCCTTTGATCCTCCAAATATAGCTTCATCTTCCATGAGCTTTCTCTTTTCTAAAAGAGCTTTATTACTGTCTTCTACCATTTGTTCCTCGGGGTTTTTTATGTCCTTATTTTACATTTAACTTGCAGCAGTTTTGCTATTTTCTTTATTCAGAGGTGATTTCCAATTCTGGAAATCTTCCAAAGCCAGTCTTCTGTAAGTGCTGCGAAGGTGTGGGTCTGGGGTTTTCTGTTGCTGCTTTTTACATTTAATGAGTGATACACATCAGGACCCAACTGCACAGTCTCTACATGGAGGATGACTTTTCATCAGTGGTCAAGCAAGGAAAATCCGACTTAAAGCAAATATTCCCTAAAGACAAACTGTGACCCAGCAGACACGGAAGAAGTAGAAGATCAGCGTTAAACAAAGAGGCTGTAGATGAGGTGTTTTGGACAGCAGTCATGGAAACCCTGCTATCAGTCGGGTTCAAAGAATACAGGGTTTTACCAAAGCTGGTTTGTTAACGAGGCACCAAGCCCAGAGCAGGGTCACTGGACCAGGGGAGCAGCACGTCCCACACGCCTTGTGCCGTGCACCACTAGCTCCTGGGACTGCAGGTGCCACTCTCCAGCGTTCCCTTGACAGCTGACAGGCAGGCTGATGCAGGTTTTGCCTCAACAACCTGGTGCCACCGGTTAATTAAAGCGCACTCGAAGTTAATCCAAACGCAGGGAGAAGGACAAGCCGGGGAGCTCCCCGCGCCCCTCGGTGCCTCCGCTCTGCACCGCTGGGCTCCCGGTCCCACCCCTGCCCGCGGAAAGCCGCTGGATGCCGTTTCCTCGAGGATCGGCGGGCCCCGAACTCCGGGCAGCCGCCGCAGCCCCGCGGAAACGCGGCCCCGGGGACGCTGCGGGAGCGACGGGCTCGCCCGAAGCCTCCGCTCGGCCCCGTACGCGGCTGCTGCCCGCTCCGCCGAGCCCCGCGCAGGCGGCGCGCCCACCAAGCGCCCGGAACGCGGCGGCGCGGAGCCCGGAGCCGCCGGGCAGCGGCAGGACGGGAGGGGCCCGGGCCCCCGCCCCGCCGGGCCGGCGGCGCTGCCCCGGGCCGGACCGCCGGGCCGGACCGCCCGCTCGCGGGCTCGGGCCGCGGCCCCGGGGCGGCGAACCCGCGGAGGCCGACCCGCTGCCGAGGCCGGCGGCCCCCGACGGGGGGAAGGGGGTAAAAGCGGGTGGCGGAAAGCGAGCGCCGCCCGCCAGCGCCGCCCCGGGGCCGCGGCGGGACTCCGGGGCCGCCCGCTCCCCACGCGGCAGCGGCTCCGCCCGCCCCGGTCGGCGGAGGCGCCCTCCCGCAGCCGAGGAAACTTTCCCAGCCCGGCGCCCGCTCCCCCGCGCCCCGCCGCGGCCCTCCCGCCGCCCCGCAGGGCGCCGGCGCGGCCGGGCCTACCCGCGGCCGGCTCGGCGGCGGCGTGGCGGGCCGCGGGTCCGGCGCGGCCTGCGGCGGCCCGCTCACCTGGGCGCACGGTCTTGAGGCGCACGGGCTCCCTGAAGTGCCGGACGACGGCCAGCGTGTCGCGGTGCGTCAGGCCGCTGACGGGGGTGCCGTTCACCTCCAGCAGCACGTCGCCCGGCGCCGGCG
Source organism: Laterallus jamaicensis coturniculus (assembly GCA_022605575.1). NCBI lineage: Eukaryota > Metazoa > Chordata > Aves > Gruiformes > Rallidae > Laterallus > Laterallus jamaicensis. The sequence continues at coordinate 1,559,395 of JAKCOX010000038.1, forward strand.
CCTTGCCCGAGAGCAGCGCGGGGCCCGGCGCGCCCTCGCCGCCCGGCAGCAGGCGGCCCGCCAGGTAGGGGAACTCGCCGCGCTCGGCGCCGCCGCGCAGGAGGTCGGGGTCGGGGCCCCCCGGGCCGCCCCAGGACACCACGCACTCCTGCACCTTGCTCAGCCAGTGCCGCTTCTTCCGCAGCGTCTTGGACATGCCGCACCGCGGGGCGCCGCTGCCCTCCCCGGCCGCGGCTGCCGCCCGACTGCCGCCCCGCCGCGGCGGCGCCCCGCCCCGCCCCGCCGCGCCCCGCCCCGCCGCGCCGCCGGCCCCCCCCCGGGGCGGGGCCTGCTCGTCACGGCCGGCGGGCCGGGCCTCGCCCGCGCCGCGGCCGCCCCTTCGCCCGCTCCCTGCCCCGGCACCTCTCGCCCCGGCGGCGGTCCGGAGAGCCTCCGCCACCGCCTCGGCCGGCACGTCCCGTCTCGGCGCCTCGCGCCGTCCTGCAGCCGGGGCTGGAGCGGGGCGGCCCCGCGCTCCGTGTCCGTCCACCAGCTCCGGGCCGCGGCTGCCGAGACGGTGTCTGGCCGGGGGACGCGAGCCGGCGGCGGGGCCTCCGCGAGGCTCCGCGCTCAGCTGCGCACCGCGGGCTTCGGTGCGGCGCTCGGCCCGTGCCGGGGACGGTGACGCCCCAGGCCCGGGTTGTGAGAGCCCAGCACCAGAGCTGCTCCGCACGTCAGCACGAGAAGCTGCTCACCGCGGGGCAGTTGAGTGTCACTGCTGTCAAGGCTGGAAGTCAGTCCTCGGAAAGCTCTGCCCTTTCCCCCTAAACCGTTTCCCTCGTGCACACCCCGAATTCCCACTGCACATCCTCCCCGCGCCTGCTGCAGGGGTCTCGAAGGCCCAGCTGTGCCCCGCGGGACCCCGCCTGTCGGGTGCAGCGTGTCTGCTGTTTGCAAACAAGAGGCGTGACTCTGCATTCCTCGCATACCTCTCCCTGCCACGGGAGGAAGCCGGGAAGCCGGTATCGCACCGAGTCCAAGGGGCATTTGCTGAGCTGTAAAACAAGGGGTGTTTGTTTCCAGGCCGGGTGCCTGAGATCAGCGCCACAGAGCACGCTGGAACTGTCGCGTCCCAACACCGACTGCTGTGCAGTGGTAAACAGCAGCAAGGGGTTAATTTCCGCCCAGTACAGAAACAGCCAAGAAACCTGCTGGTAACCAGTACCAGTGACTTCTGCTGCCGGGTCTCTTCCAGCTCTTGCAGGCTCCTCCACCTCTGAGGCCCGGTAGCCTGTGACTTGGGTTTTGCTCTTACCACAAGAGCAGGAATGCTGCCGAAGTAGTTCAAAGAATGCCAGTCAAACAAGAAAGCCATGTTTGCTGGGGTAAAACAGTGTAATCCAACCTTGTTTGGGATGGGAACCAGGAGCTCCCAATGCATCCAAGGAGCGATGCCGCCGGCACTCATGGAGTTGCCACCGGCACAGGTCTAGCTGCCGGTGCCGGTGCTATTTGAGGCGCTCAGGCTGTCTGCCAGCAGGCATGGAGAAAGCTGCCAGGGATACATTTTCTTTCACACTTGCAGAACACAGCAAGAAGGCTGAAAGCTTTGTGGTGGTCATGATCTGAGCATTCAAAGGAATGCTGTCACATCATTTAAATCCAACCTTCAGTAATTTTACACAGGGACTGTGACACCAGGCACGACCTGTAATTCATGATCTGACGACCACAGCCCGTGCCAGGGGTTCCAGAGAACGCCTGCAACATCTCAAGGAGGGGACGAGCACCCTTGTGCACCCAGGGGTAGCAGTTCATTGTGCCCCTGCACAGAAGGCAGCCTGCCTCTTGTGAAAACACCCGTCAGCCTTTGTACGGCTGGGACTGAAGGTCCCGCTGCGTTGGCACACCTGGGGTGGGCAGGGATGCCGAGCTGGATGTGCCAGCTGATAGTGCTAATGGCAAACGCGAGTCATGACGCTGCTCTTCCTTCACTGCAAGTCCTGTTGTCCTTAGCATACATTTGAAAGCCAAAAAAAGCTGCCTAAGCCTCTGTAAGTTCTATGCAGCTCCCCACCTCCACCACGCCAGTGAGTCGTGAGGGCTAGATGTCCAGTGTGAACAACAACCCTCTCTGGAATCTGCCCCTTCACCCCCAGCCTCCCTGTGCTCTGACAGTAGGCAGCATGGCTGGGCTGTGCTGGTTGCCACAGCCCTGCTTACCTGCCCCCTGCACACCCCAGGATGTGCGAAGCCTCTCGGACGGTGACTGGGGCTCCTTCGAGTGTCACCGCTGCTGGGACCACCGCACCCAACAGAGATGGACTCTGCCAGAATCGGGGTAGCCCCCCTGCCCCGTTTTGGGGTAGCCCACCCCACCCAGCACGTCTCACCCCACAGGACCTGCTTTATTGTTCTGTCACTGACAAACTTTGAAACACGAACAAAGCACTTGGGGAGTCATGGATCCCTCTTCATTTTCGTCTGTGCAACACAAGGAAGATGAGTCCACCCTGCTTTCCTCCCTCCCTTCTGATTACTCACTGCGGACATGAAGTGCCTGCAGCTCCTCACAGCAATCAGGAGGAACGTGCTCTGCGCTGCCACCAGCCCCAGCCTACCAGGTGTGAGGAGTTCTATCTTTATTGTGCACCAGCGTTTGAAACCTTGGTGAGCGAGAAGGGGCCATCAAAGAGACATCAGTGCTCCAGCACCTTCATCGCCCGTCATGCTGTGACAGCTGCCATCCCTCCCTGCTCCTGGGAATGGCACACGCACAGACAGGATGAAAACAGGGTGCTGAGCCCCGCCACTTCAGTACTGAGGACATAAAGTGATAAGTGGCAGTGCAACTTCTCCATAGGCAGGGAAGCAAAGTGTGTTTATCACACCACCAAAGTTCAAAGGCAATCAAACCGCCACAAACATGTCAGATGGCTGTTTAATTAGAGCGTGAAGACACACTTTCTCAGGACAGAAAGGGAATTGCGGTGTTACATTTGGAGTCCCCCAAAAGTCCTTCTAGTGCCCAGTGCTCAGAACTGTCTGTGCTACCTGCAGCTCATCAGTCATGTGCTTCAGAGGGAAGAGCCCCAGGCAGAGGCAAAATGCTCATGCAACACATACACGCCCAAAATAAGAACAACTCCATCCTCAGCAAGGATGGCACAAAAGCAGGCTGCCCCAGTACAGAGCAGCGTGCAGACATGTGTCTGTGTAGAAGTGCCTTATTTTCTGTCCTTCCGGTGATGGGGTGCACAGGAGCTCCATGTCTCAGGGCAAAGCTGCCTGGCCACAGCACTGTTACAGCTTTTGGGAGAACCAGCGGTGAGGGCTGACTGCGCTGCATTAACTGAGAACAAAAATAGTTGCCAGGGAGGAGCAGTAGGCGCAGCATTCCTCCCTGACAGAAGCACTCGTCTCAAACACGGGTAACAAATTATTCAGTAAGCTACGTGCCTCTAAGGAAGCATAAACAAATCAGGGGTGGATGAGAGTGGTTCAAAGCCAGGCACTTGCTATTCTGCGGGCAGACATAACCAGGACTGTCTATTTGCAAATTGTGTGACCCTGAGATACAGTTATCTGAAGGCAAACTTTTGAACATGTCATAAAATAGCTTGTATGGGAGAACAGCTGCCATGGAAGCAGATCATCACAGGGAATTTCTGTCAAGCTCCAGGAAAGCTTAAGGAGTATACCCAGGTCTTAGCAGAGGTCTGTGTCGACCTGGGCTGGCCGAGCCCGGGTCTCTGGACTCCTTGCCCAGACACAAAACGTATCAGCCCCAGGAAGCTGTAGATCAGTGTCAGTGAATGCTCCACCGGTCCACAGCCGCTCCATAAATCCCTGTGTATCAGACACACACATGGCCGCAGCACACAAGCGAGCAGCAGTCCCAGCAAGGCTGGCATTCGCTCGGCATTACACCCTTCTCTGCTCTCCCCGTGCTCCCCCATCCCCAGTAAAAACCACCCTCGAGCAATGCAAACATCAACCAGCAATCATTACATGTGATAGGCATTGAATGTCTCAAAAATAGCCGTGTAGAGTTTTCAAACAGCAGGAGCACTGCTCTGGGAATTTATTATGTTGTGACCAAGACTTTACGGCAAATTAATTCAGGTCAGATGCTCTGTATGCCTCACTTCCCAGCTGCACCTTCAGCAATATTTCATACCTGGAACACCACAAATTCCTTGCAACTAATGCTCATAAAATGAGAGAAACCTCCCTGGAAGGAGGCTGTGTATGGGCGATGGAGAGCACGGGGAAACAAGGCAAACCAAAAGACCCTGAAGGGTTTGAATGCCTGACACAAGCATCTGACAGCAGGTTAAAAGCTTGGGCAGCCAGTGTCTGCTCCTGCCCTGCGTTGTATCTGCTCTGCACAATGACAGCAGTGTTCAGGTAGCCTCTAGCTGGTAAAAAATGAAAGGGGATGGGAAGAACAACAGACCAGGCTCTGCTGACGGAGGGAAAGGGCAGAGCAGGGCAGAGCTGTGTGGAACACACAGCCATAGGCTCTTGGCACTGTGTGTCTACTTTGCTGTTTCCTCTGCAGCTCAGGAGTCAAAACTTCCAGCATTAGAATAAGGTAACGAAGAGCTTGCTGGGCACGTGCTGCCGCTGCGGCTCTGCAGGCGAGTGAGCCAGACGGGCTAAGAGGACTTGTCACAGCGAATGAGGAAGCAGCCAATGCAGATAACCCCCAGCCGCCCGCCCTGGGACGCACACCAGGCATCTGCAGCGTGATGTGATGGGGGCTGCGGGTGCTGGTGAATGCAAAGTGGGGATAAAGGCCCAAACGGGGAACAGAGAGTCACGCAGTCATGTGGAATCACAGCTAAGCATGGGTTTGAAGCCTACGTACTGGATTTAGAGCCTAAAAGGAGTAATGGAGGGTTTAAGTCTAGAGCTTAGCGCCTTGCAGAGGAATCAGGGCTGGATAAGACCGGTGAGCTGTGCTGACGTGGCTCGGGGAGGCAAGCGGGACCGAGGGGTTCAGGCAGCAGCAAAGCAGGTGCTGCAGGGCCAGGGGGGTGTTGGCAGGCAGCAGCAGACCACTGAGAAGTCATCTGGGTGCTCACACACAGGGCACATTGGGGAAATCAATGCACTTCCCAGCACTTGTGAGAACTGACCCGATCACCGCTGGTCCCATCACTTGGTACTCGGCCTTCTGCATCCCTGAGGGGAGGCGTCTTCCCCGAGCACTTCCAAAGTCTGTGTCCTGCTGGGCCGTGTTTCTGATCATCATACACTGAAATCCCTTCCTTGAACCCTCTCCCTGGTGTCAGCCTGCTTCACCGGCAGCCTAGTTAGCATCTGCAAGTGATTCAGCTCTGTCAGTGGTTTTACATCTTTAATAGGATCTGAAATATCTGCAGCAGCCTTGTCAAGTTTTATAGCCCTGTTCGCAGGGATTTGGGATAGCTGACACGGTCCAAAAGCCTATCTGTCCCAGGCTCTGCCTGATAAACGTAATCCCCAGCGCCTCTCTGATTCCTGCTCCTGTTCACCAGTCACTTTCTCTCTCCCAACTGGGTATCAGCTGTGTGAGCAGCTGGGGAAACATGGGGGAGCAGACCAGCTCATGGAGCAGCACCACAAGCACACTGTGTCCATACAGCCAAAAGTCCCTGGAGAATGCAGAAGGAAAATCACTTTCTTGAGAGCAGATGCCCCCTCCTGTAGGTCATTGCCTTCCAGGACCCCAAGCGTCCTGCAGATACTCGCCGGCTGTACTACAGTCTGCTCTTGTCTTCTGGAGACGAGCTATTTCTATTACTGTCACGAAGGTGGATCTGATCCAGTGAGGGGGTGAGGCACTGTCCTGCCCTCCCCACGTACGTCAGTCCAATGGAAAGAGGAGCGTCAGGCAGGAGAGGGGACCTGAGCTGCAACAATGTGCCCACAATTTTCTTTATTTCCAGAAAATAGGCCACAGGAGTGGTGTTGGGACCAGAACAGCGTCTCCTGCCCTGGGCCCCTCTGCTGTTTGGAAGGTGAGCTGGTTGCCTGTCTCGGATCGTCCCTGGTGCTGAGGTGCGATTGCAGGCTAACACAACCAGCCTTTTGTTTTGCTGCTATTGTTCAGTAGCTGGCTGTGTCGCTTTGACAATCCCTTCCTGCACTCACCTTTCAGGAAGCCTCATTTGAGCACACCAACCTTGCCCAGCTGAAGAAGGATGGCTGTGCTCGTTAGTCCTGGCAACACGGCCGTTCGTTTCTGGCTATGTTACTCTGCGCAGAGCTGTGTGATTAATGCACTTCTCTTCCTGTGATTAGTGTTTAAGCAGCAGCAATGGCATGCAAGGGTTTTTACAGACTTACTTAGCAAAGACTGTCCCCATTCTTCCTGTTTTAATGTTAATAATGTAGTTAGAGCCTCAGTAGATCTGTCACAAAAAAATATTATCAAAGGAGCCGAGGTAAGTGCAGAATTATTTGCTGTTTGGTAAATCCAGACACATCACAGAGCGCAATAATAACAAAATAACTTTGATAAAAGTTTTAAAGAAAGCTTTTTCCCAGCCCTAGCAGTAATTACAGCCCAGATTGAAATAAGCCTCTTGCAGCGCATTGACGTTATGTCACGTTTTAGCACAAGACCCCGAATCGCGTGCTCTGACAGCACAGACTTCACCTCGAGGGAGGGGTCACCCAGGGATCGCTACTCTGGGTGCAGATCCTGGCCAGAAGCATACCTAGGGCTCAGAGAGGGTCCGCAGAGAGCTGTCTGGGATGCTCAGCACATGGCAGGAGCAAGGGGTGCTGGAAAAGGGCCCCCAAAGATTCAGCCAGCTACACCCCTCACAGGCAGCCAGAGCAGGAGTGCACTCACCCCCAGACCCTCTGCCAGGGGCAGCGCTTACTGCTGGCCTCAGGCTCCTGGGATCCAGCCCAGTGGGTGCCCAGCAGCGCCCAGGGGACCAGACCCGGGGCAGCAGCGCGGGCGGGAAACTGCTGCTGCTGCAGCTCGCCCAGAGCTCCCACACAGGAAAGATTGGTCTTATTTTGCATGGCTACCATGGCAATCCTGCTGCGAGGTGTGATTGCTGAGCATCCACTGAGAAACAAACACTCATCTTCCTGCTGCACTGTGCTCTGTTCCTAGGCTGTATCCCTCCATTTCCCCCTGGTTTCCAGCTCATTTCAGGTGCTACATGTCGACACTCCTAATGCTGGAAGTCCTGTCCAGTTCTAATTTGGTAATAAAGCTATTGCTCTAAACACAGCGAGAGAGATTCCCTGGGTTTGCTTCTTCCTGCAGTGTGTGCCCAGCAGTACGTGTCACTGTGGACCAAAGCACGATTAGGACCTCTGGGTTTGGTACCACGTTAATGGCAAAGGACTCTTGGGGAGTACATGGGATGTAATCGGTTTGCTGCTATACTTTACCATTATCATTTACAGCTAGTTTCTTTTGTAGTCATTAATGAATAATGGCAATATAATAATCTTCAAAGCTCACCATTCCAGCACCAACCTTTCCTCTGACTTACAATTAAGATGTCAAAATGAACTTCCCTCTCAGAAAGCAGGGCCTCTTCTTTCTTTGCCGTCGGAGCTCCTTTGCAGATGTCAGTTCTCAGTTCCCGCAGCTTGGCCCGACTGTGCTGGGAAGGACAGTGTGGTGGAAGGCTCGATTCTCCATTCTTCAGTGTCAGGCCTCAGAAACCGCCTCGCTGGGAAAGGAAAAATAAAGGAAGATTAAAAAACATGGTGGTAGATGGTCCCTGCGGGCTCAGGCACTGCCTGAGGCAGGCACGAAGACAGGGAGCTGATGGGGTGGTGCGGGTGCTGTGAGGCTGCAGAGCTGTGACTGGGTGACACTGCAAGGGCTGCATGGCGAGGAGGAGGAGGAGGAGGAAGAAGGCTCCCCAAGCATCAGACATACTGAAATGCTGCCATTTGGCAGCCTGGGGAGTCTTCCTCCTCTCCACTCGTGCTGTGCCAGCCTGCGTGGCAGAGGTGCGGGTGTCCTAGAGGATTGCCCTCATGCAATTAAACATTCATGTCCTCCTGCTTCTTCTCATGTATTTTTATTACTAACAGGTTTCTCAGCTGATAACACACCAGCAAATACATTATTCAGCCCGGCTCACTGACTGTCACTGCCGGCTGTCTCCATTACACCGACATCCTCCTGCACTTACGAGCGGGGAACCCGGGATTCACCATGCTGCAGCTGAGTACAGCTGATGCTCTGAGGGGGAGAGGTGTGGGACGGGGACCCTGTCCCAGCACAGTACAGCTCCTCCAGCTCCCTGGCAGCCCCAGGAGATGCAGGTGAGGCAGAAGGGGTTCTGGGGCCAAAGTGCCACCTGTGCCCCTGCTGTTACCTTACCCAGCTCTAGTGCCACCACAAAAAACCACCTTTTTCTTCCTTCATCACTTCAAAGTTAAGAAATATATTTATTGGAGTTGGGATGGTACCCCAAAGCCTGTGTTGTGACAGGTTCCTGATGCTGTGCGGTGCACAGCCAGCCACTGGTGCCTGGGCAGAGGACATCTGTGTGCGATGAGCGGGCGGTACAATGGGATGCGGTGCCCAAGGTGAGGCCAAGCCCCTGCTCCCAGACAGGCAGCCCTCATGCTCAGCAGCTCATGGAGACCCATCCCAACAGCAAAGAACAGCCCGTTGCGCCGTGCTGCGCTGGATTAATGTGGGTCTGTCTCCTCGCGCGGCAGGATTTCCAAATTCCTTTGAAGCTGGCGTATTAGAGAATCGCTTTCCAAGCCACATAACTCGAGCTTTAGATGTTTCCTAACACTTCTGCGGTTGAGGAACAGCTGACTAATCCTGCAGGATTTAATGAGGTTAACTAACACGCACAGCTTTGTAGGGGAGCCGTGGCTGGCAGCTTGGCAGCGAACATGCCAGCCGGCGCCGTGTGCTGTAACACCACGGGAGCACGAGGCCCTAACTTCTGCAGAAGCTTCTTTTTCTTTGAGGAAGCACGGGGAGAGGTCTGGCTCTTGGACAAGGACATGACGGAGCTGCCTCACTGCTTTGTTGGGCAGTTTGTGCTTCCCAACAAGCTGTTGGTGCTCCGGGCCTGCTCGGCTCGGCAACAGTGCCCAGCTCAGGAGCAGGAACAGCCGGTGTCAGCTCCGTGTCCTCCTCAGCTTGTGCAGTCAGCTGCACAGTACCTGTGCTTCGAGTGCCTGGAGACCAATGAACTTAATTTGGTATTTACAGAACACAGTGAAGTTGCACATAACAAGTTGACACACAAACTCGTTAGGATGCAATTACAGCGATCAGAACTCCGGCTACTCCATTATTTTTAGCAAGAACATGTAATTAACTGCAGGATCACGTCAGATGCTGCCTGGTGCCACGAATCAGGTTCAGAGGATTGGCTGGCACAGGAAAGCCAAGCAGCGGGGGATTCCCAGCGCGCAGCCGCAGGGCTGGGAGTCGACAGGCCAGTGGGAAGGGGCAGCGGCGGTTCCTTCTGTGGGGGACCAGATGCACAGAACATCGTGTCCATCACCTCCCTGCCTGGCTGGCAGGGACAGAGACTTTCCTTGAAAGTGAGGGGGCTTCAGGCACCCCAAAATAGGCAGGGCCCTTTGCTGCTGGAGGCTTGGCTCCCAAAAGTTAATTTGGTTAATTGTCCATCCCTTTGACCCTGGGACGATGCTGTGTGCACAAGAGTCCTGTCCCTATCTCACCCATTCCAGAGGAGCCAAATCTTTGCAACTGGACTCCAACCAACCCAGCTCTGGTACTGCAGGAGCTTCAAGCCAAGCACCAGTGGGAGCTGCTCTCTGATGCAAGACCTGTGGCCAGGCTGGAAGCTGCAGCCAGAGAGCCCTCGTGTGCAGGGATGGAATCAAGGAGCATCACAGAAATTAATTGCCTTATTACAGCAAATTCCACCCTCACCTCTTGGTGAGGAAGGCCCATCCGAGCCGGTGCAGCCAGGGCAGTGCCGGCACCTGCCTCCCATGCCGCTGGAGCCGTGGGCGGCTGTGCCCTTCACAGGCAGAACAGGGCCAGGCATGCCTGCAGACCTCACAGCCCAGTGCCTGGGAACCGGGAGGCACCAAACCGGAGCAGGAGCCCGTGTGCTGACTTGCAGGCAGCCGGAGTTGAGCAGAGGCAGGAGCGCCCCGGGGTTCGTGGCGGTGCTGCACGGTTACCCGCTGGTGAGCTGCACGATTTATGAGCCGTTGGCTCAGACGCTTCCCTGCTGCCCAAGTCGTGGCTTTTTAGCAGAGGAATCAAACGTCACAACCACTGATGGGCAAGTGTCTGCCGACGTGGAGACTGCATGGCAAAGCCCGGGGTTGGAAGGGGCTCTCGGGCACGAGCCAAAGTCTGTTCCTCTGCGTCAGGGTTTTGAGAACTGCAGTCTGGTAGGTCACAGCTCCAGGTGATTCTCTGGTGGCTGCTAAGCTGCTGCCAAATCTCAGGGCCCCTGATGAACTTGGAGCATTGCAGAAACAGGAATAAATGGAAGGATCGCTTACTTCAGGTGAGGCTGGGTGCTGGATGTGCCTCATTGTTCCTCTCCTGCACAGAAAGGAAGAGATAAGAGCGGTCATTCCCACGAGGAGCACGGATCAGATGAAAAAATAGGTGTTAAGTTCCGTGCAAGGTTGTTTATAACACTTGCAACTGTTTTTAACCCTGGGAGATGAGGGGCTGCAGGGCAGGGGCACAGCATTTCGTACCACTGCCAGGTGAACAGCAGCCAGCACTCGGTACCCAGCACCAGGACGTGGGTGACACCATCCACCCTCCCCAGCAGCTGCCTGGCCACAGGCACCCCTGTGCTGTTGGGGGGACACTGACCTTCACCAGTGCAACACCGCTGTGAAATCCATCCCAAAGACACTGCTGGGCCAAAGGCAGATTCTGGGGGTGTGGAAGAGCCTGCCAGGCGCTGCTGCCTGCTTCACACGGCCCCGTCCTGCATGCTCAGGCAGGGTGGCTTTGCAAGGGCCTGAGGCAGGGTGAGGGCAGCTGCCTGCCAGGCTGGGGACAGAGAGTGGAGCAGGAGGCTCAGCGAGATGCGCTGGCCCCTTTGGCAGAGGAAGAGGAGGGCAGGACAGACAGACAGACCCCTCCCCGCCGCTCTCCCCGTCACCAGCACGCCCACACACCTCACCTCTCGCCTGTTGGCAGCAGCGATTTTGAGAAGAGTGACACGGGTGAAGTGAGCGAGCGATTCCCAGAGGCAGCGTGCCTCTCTCCAGCGCTCCGGAGGGATTTGAGGCCACCCAGGCTCAGGCTGTAGGATCAGCTGCAGCGCCCTGACGGAGCCGCAGCTCTGCGGAGCATCCCCCAGCCCCTGCCAGGGCAGCCCCCCAACCCAGCCTCGGACCCTGCACGGCTCAGCCCCCCCCCACGCCAGGCTGGCTTACCTGGGGGGCTGGGACTGCCTCCATCAGCCGCTTCCTGCGGCTTGATGTGTGTCCATCAAAGTGAAAGGGATTTAAAAAGAAACGAGCATCACGAACACCTGTCTGGCTGCGGCTCTGTCATCGCGTCCTCGGCACCGCCCACGTGCTGCCAATACATGTGTCATTATTTGAGTAAGAAGTTAGCAACCTTTGCCTGCAAATTAAAATATCTTATCGAAATATGTGATGATTACAAGGCAAATGTCTTTGTTCTAATTATCTTAATTACGGGCTTTAAATGGCAAGAAACTGTAGAAATAAAACCAGGCGCAAACGGCGGCTGATGGTGAGAGCTGCACCTGCGAGCGTGCCGGCGGCGCTGTCGGGGTAATTAACACATCGGCTCCTGATGAGGGCGAGGAGGCTTCGCAGGGGGTTGCCCAGGAGCAGGCGCCTGCCACGGGACATGGCCGTGGCAGCTCGGACAAGCTCTGCTGAGTGCCCATCCCGCGGTGCAAAAGGCAGTGGGGAGAGCAGCTGCTTGGGATGGAGGGGACCGGGTGGGACCCCGGCGCCAGTGTCCCCATCACCGGTGCCCTCCCTGCTCCTCTCCAGACACCGGTATTTCTGCCGCCTACCGCTCAGCTGGGCAAAAGCCTGGGGCTGGGTACAGCCAGCCCCTGCCACGGCCAGGGCCCTGCTGCAGCGCAATTAGTTAATTGGCTCTGCTCATTCCAACCTACCTGGACAGAGTGCTGGAGGTTTGCTGTGCAGCCCCAGTGTGCTGAGGGTGTCAGGGCAGAGGGGTCCCCCCATGATGGCCCTGGCACGCAGCTCCGGTGGGGGCACAGACCTTGGTGTGCAGGCACTGGGACGCCGGGCAGGGCTGTTTCCCAGCTGAGGATGGAGCAGGTCGCAGCCTCGCAGCAGACAGGCAGCAGCTCCCTGTCCCACAACGACAGGCAGAGACGGAGAATTCATTTCCATGTGCTCAGTTTCAGTCGTAGTGAGCGCTGCCTGTGCCTGACAAACTAATGAATTTCTGTTGATTACTTGTCTGCACTGTGTCTGCTACCTTCATTTCACTCTCATTTCAGCTCCTTATCTCTCTTCACACTCTTTTAACTTCAGCCTGTGAATGGCTTCATCCTCTCCCAGCGAGGCCGCTCGCTTCCCATGGCCTCTTCCACCTCTCTGAAAGTAGGAACAGTAGTTCCCTGCTGTGTCCTCATGCCAGGTGCCACAGAGCCCTCAGAGGGACAGGCTGAGCTCACAGGGCAGCAACACCTGCCCCACCACGGGTAAAAGAGCCCCAGCAATGGCAGCCCAAGTCCCATGGCCCCAGCCCAGTGTGGCACGGCTGCCTCAGCTGCAGGGCTCCCTCCCTGCAGAGCTAAGGAGGTGACTGATGTCCCAGGGTGTCCAGGCACCCCCATTGGTGCCAGACTCTGACCAGGGCATGGAGAAAGCCATGCTCCCACTGCAGGGCTGGGGGCTCTGGGAGCAGGGAGGGCTCTGGGAGCAGCAGCTCTTCCCACTGAGCTCAAAAAGCAGATGCTGGCTCAGCTCAGTGCAGCTCGTGCTTTGGAAGGGGATGAGGCTGGTCATGAGGTGTCAGAACCTCTCTCCCCAGGCAGGAGTGGGATTGCAACCGGTGGGGAGGCAGCAGCTTCCCAGGGAGCAGCCCGGGTCTCTCCCAGCGTGGGTGCAAAGCCCTTTTCATAACCTGCACTATAAACTGCTTGGTGAGATTAAGGCAGCCCACTCACGGGGAGGATTAAGTGCAGGTCTGGAGGTTGTCTCATGCATGGACACACGAGGCCTGCAGATGAGCACCTCAGGCACAGCAACCTCCTCTGCTGGAGGGCCTGGGGGGACAGAGCCCTGGGGGGGACAGAGCCCTGGGGATTGCCCCAGCACGAAGCCCAGACAGACCCCAGGCTGCGAGCGGATGCAGCCTCCCAGGGTGAGGCGCTTTGGCTGCACTGGCCCTGCAGGGCTCAGCGTCTGCCTGCTCCAGCTGCCCTCGCCCCTTCGCACCTCAGCCTCTTCCTGTCTCTGGCCTCGTGTCGCAGGGCACTGGCCGGGCTGAGAGCCTGCCCCAGCCTGGAGAGCATCCTGCTTCAGACAGGAGCGCTGCTGCAAGGCCTCCTGAGACCTCTTTCATCTTGGGTGCCAGGAACAGCCTTCTCCCCATCCAGTGGCTTGTCTGACAGCCACCATCACCACTGTAAGTTCCTAAGAAATGAAGCACTTTGAACATGTAACCTACTTCGAAGCCACAAGACTTACAGTGGGAGCATTTACTCTCCAGTCCTGGGTGCTACCGAAGCCACGGCTGCCCCATGGGCAGTGCCCTGCACCAGGTCTCCAAGCGTGTGGCCGGGTCGGTGTCTGCCCGGCGCCGGCTGCCGGCACCCTCAGCCTGGCTGAGAGCCGGGCTCAGACCGGTGGTGCCGAGGAGCCAGGGCTCATTGCTGCTCAGCTGCGGCATCCAGGAGCAGCTCGGATGTGGAAGGGGAGATCTTCCCCCAGCGCAAGCAGCGCGTCCCAAGGCCGCAGCTCCTGGTTCTGCCTGGCCTCATCCCTAATCACGAATTGCTGCGCTCACCGAAACAGAGAGGCATTAACTTTCACTCCTGAAACAAGGTGCAATTAGTTGGGCATAAAAGAACACTGAAGTGATACTAATTACTCGCTAAAAGATGAATAGAATTGAGTCAGAGAAGCAGAAAATTACTTCTGTGGGAAATGGGCTCCAGAGTTTATGGCGAAGCAGCAGTGGAGGCTGGACGGGCCCCAGAGGTTCAGCACTGTGTCCCCTCTGCCCTGCTCCCAGCCAGACCACGAGCTACACGCTGGCCAGGCACTGGGTCCGAGTCACCCCTGCACCACCCTCGGGCACCGACGGCCAGGAGCCCCCATCGTGCTCTCTCGGACAATGCGGGTGCTGCAGCTGCAGCATCTCAACCCCCAAAGCCAAGAGCTCGTCTGTCTTTCGGCAGCGGTTCCCAAGCACCTCCACTATCCCATTTCGTTTATTCCTGGAAACCATCCAGATTCTTAATTAGTCCTTTACTCTTCCCTCCCCTTTTCACGTGCTCGAGGAAGCTGTGGTTCTGCTTTCACATCCACACCCCGCGGCGCTTTGCCGAGCAGGAACAGCACCGCAAACGCTGCCCTCGCAGCCGGCACGGAGGGCAGAGCTCTGTGCCCGGGACGAAGCCCCCTCGCAGGCCACCCCGGAGCAGCGCGGGTCCTGCGGAGCACCGCGGATCTGCCCCTGACCCGCCAGCCCTGCCCGCTTGCTGAGGCGCTGCCGGGGGGTCCCACTGCACAAGGGGCCCTGGCACACGCTGTGGTGACAGGACTCACCAACCACACTGGGATGTGCCCCAGGGTCACTCTCCATCTGCCCCTGGGACGTCTGGCAGTAACCAGCACTGTGCTGCTTGGGTCGCAGTGGGACGTGGCACGGGGAAGGTGTCTGCTGGCGTCTCAAGGCTCCTACTGGGATGGCAAATGCTCCAGCACGGAGAGGGACAGATCCCGCCGCAGCCTCCTGCTTTCCCTGCAGCTCCCTGCCTTCGTGCATGCAAAACCTTTACCTTCCCATCAAAGCTACTCCCAGACGTACACTTACGGGGAAAGCTCACGGGACACATCGTGGGAACTGAAGCTTTAAAACAGGGAATTAGGAACACAGCAGGAGGCAGCTTGTGTCCAGGAGCCTCACAGGGCCCGGGGTACCTGCAGCACAGGCCGCTTGTTCCAGCCCGGCTCTGAGTGCCCGTCGGTGAGATGCATCACTTACCTGACGTGCAGCTAATTTAAGAACAAGATTTATCAGCACAAAGCTCTCTGCTGCAGCGGCTTCCAGCAAGGGCAGTGAGCGTTTTGCGCTGACTCTGCGGATTCCTGCCCCATCCATCCCCAAGGAACCCCAGCCCTGCACCTCGGGGGCTCCGCGTGCCTGGGCTCCCCCCCAGCCCCGGGCTCGCTGTCCCTGCCGCCGGGACACGGCTGCGCTGGACTTACAGACAAGCCAGGCAGGAGGAGGGGGCCCACGCCAGGGGAAGGACCTTCATGGCATCGCAGCAAGGTCGGTGCCAGCGGGAGCCTGGAGCGCACAACAAACCCTTCTGAGCAGCCGGGCGATGAGCCCGAGGACCCCTCATCCCGCCCCGCTCCAGCGCAGCAGCTCGCAGCACACGGGGCAGCAGCGCCGGGTCCCGGGGCTCCTGCCCCGCCCCGGGGCGCAGCGCAGCTGCGAGGGGCACCCGGCGTACGGCTGCCGTGGGGGAGAGGTCTCTGCCCGGGGTGAGGGGTGTGAAGGGATGAGCACACGCCCCTCTGCTGCCTGGGAAGGTGCAGGTGTTCCCTGCAAAGCCCACGTCTCCCCGGCACCCCCATCTGCTGTACCCTGCCCCACACTCAGACCCCCGGCTCTGAGCGGCCGCTCCCCCAGCCGGGAGCGGGATCTGTCCCGCTCCTTGCGCCGGCCGGTCCCGAAGCACGCAGGGTGCAGGCAGCTGCCTCGGGCTGAACGGAGCCGGAGGAACGGCTCCGCTGCCGGGGAACTTTCAGCGAGCCCTGGGGAGCGGCAGTCGCTCTGCAAAGGGGCAAATGACCCCAGAGCGAAGCGTAACCCGATCCGCCCCGGAGACCACACCGGCTCTGGAGGAACAGGGTCCTGCCCCACAGCCCCCTCCCCAGCCAGTGCGCCCCGCGCCCAGGACCACCTGTTACCCAGCGTTAACCAGCACGACCTTCGGGTGGGAGCAAACGGCCGAGACCCCCCGGCCGCAGCAGTGGGGAGGGGGCGCGTCCGCCTCCACTCCCCAACACGTGTGCACGCTCGCACGCTGCTCCTGGCATCGCCGCCCCCTCCGCAGCCGGGAGCGGGAGCATCCTGTGAACACAGATGAATATTTAATGCTCAGAGAGGGCTTCTGCAGTGACCCAGATTCCTCTTCCCCAAACACCCGCTGGGACCCAAGTGGGTGGCGTGGGGCAGGGGACGGCCGCTGGCACGCCCGAGCCCCGGTGCTCAGAGCAGCCCCCACCCGGGTAAGCCAGGACGTTTTCCATGCCTGGGGTCCCGTCCCCTCAGGGCTCCTGTTTGAGCCAGGACAGACGGATGTCTGTGGTGCCACGCCGCTGACCTGTGCTGGGAGCACGGGGGCGGATGCCAGCTCCCCTGTGAGGCGGGAGGAGCAGCGGGGATGCTCCAGGCAGGACCAGCCCTGGGAGAGGTGCCCACCGAGAGCATCCCAACGCCGCTCCCGCCTGGCTGTGGCGGTCCTGGGCTCCTGTCTGTACCGGCGCCGGGGCCGGCTGGCTGCCCCGGCCCAGGGCGCTGCTGCCCCGCTCCGGCACGCGGCGGAGTCACGTCCCAGCGCGGCCTCATCGATAATGAGAGGCGATTTCCGCGGGCAGAGCCGGGGGATCACGCAGCCCCCCGCGCTCCTCTCCTGCGCTGACAGGACGGGCGGAGATGTAATGAGATGCGATTTGACAGCAACACAAAACAACAGCAGCACTAAGGGAAGAACAACGGCAGCTGCCAGAAACCTCAGGTCCTGTACCCGGGAGGAAGGAATCAGAGCTGTCAGGCCGCGGCAGAGGAGCGAAGGGCATCGGGAAGGGCAGCCAGGTCCCGCTGCCCGCGGTGCGTCCCGGCCAGCACAGGAGCTCAGCTTTGGGCTGGGGCAGGAGAACCCACCCCAGCAGAGACCCCCGTGTCGCCACAGCCAGCTGGGCACCCGGGGTGGGGGAAGCACCACTGCACACCCATCACGGGCAGGCTGGTCGCTCTGCATGTGGGTGCAGAGCAGGACGCGGGGCCGCGTGCCAGCCCGCACCGCACCGCACCGCACCGCACGCGGTGGAGCCGCACCGCGCCCGGCGATGCGGCTGCTGCAGACGGACCCGTGGCTGGCGCAGGGGGGATGGAGAGGGGCCAGGCGGTTTGGCGTCAGCCGTTGTGAACACGAGCCAGAGGACATCTGATGGTGCTGAAAGGGACATGAAAGGTGTGCGGAGGAGTCGGGCTCCGGCAGTTGTGCCACCTCAGCCGCCCGAGGTCAGGGTTGCAGCACAGGACGGTGGTCCCAGGGGCACCGCTGGCACCGGAGCACTTGGCTCAGCATTAGGGGGTGCGGGGTGATGCCCGTCATGGCAGGGCTCGGCTGGGGGCAGCCAGGCTGGCGCTGCCCTGGGAGCAGCAGAGGGAAAACCTCTCCTAACATCACAGCCTGAGTGCTGGGGGAGCTGCGGGTCTCTGCGGCTGATGCTGCTCCCCGAGGTAATGACAACGTAGGGAGCAAACGCCAGGTAGAACAGGGACCTCCCAGTCCAAAGGACACCAAGAGCCCCTCACCGTCAGAAGCACCATCCCGAGGAGCAGCAGGGACGGGGAGGTCGGGGCTCGGGGCAGCAGAGCTCAGCACACCATGCAGCAGCGGATGGTCCAATGAAAACCTCTCCTGTCCCCGATCCGGTGTTGGAGCATTGGAGGGCAGGGTGGGATACCCGGACCCCTAGAGCTGCTGCCAGGCCAAAAGCTGGTCAATAAAAATCAGTGAAGGGGTGGATAGTGCGCATGCCTGGAAAGACAAACAAACAGCGCTTAATGAAACCTTTATTTTAAAAAATATGGGTTTTAATTTAAATGCAAATTGGGTGCCGTGTTATCTGGAGGTCACTTGCACTGACACACTGCTTAATTAGCAGGGATGAGGCTCAGGAAGCAAAGGCAGCTAATGGCTGGCCCTTTCCTGGGCATTTGTTTTAAGTTAATTAAATTTTTCTGAAAGGGATGGGCGCTGCTGTATGGCACAGCTCCTCACTGCTCACCGGTCCCTCCGCAGCCAAGCACGCTGCCAGAGCTGCTCTCAGCGGGCTATTAGCTATTTAGCGAGGAGGGCACATTTGTTTCTGCATCCTGAACTCCCCTTTGGTGAGTCACAAATCACAGCCCACCGTTCGATGGATGCGCCTGCATCACCCAGCGCCAGGCAGAGCAGCAACAAATCCCAGCGAGGAGGTGGGGGGGTTTCTACCCACCGGGGGGAGTTACATGTCTGAGTCTTCAGAAGAGACATTAAACCTAACGTGAAATTGAGCCTTCAAAGCGATGAGCGGAGCAGTTATCCCCTGTGCTACACGCACGCTACGGGCACGAGGATCTCATTTAGAGAAAATCTGCCTGTGCCAGGAGCCATGAGCTGGAATCCAGCCCCGATCTGTGCCCTCCGAACATGCGTCACGGCTCCGGGGATGGAGCTTTAACCCTTCCCTTGGCCCAGCCACCCTGTGCCACTGCCACCCACCACACACAGACCCCACAGCAGCCCGGACATGAAGCGGGGCCCTGCCAGCCCCAAAAATCTGCTGCTGTCCAAACCACACCTCACAGCAAGCTGTGCTCACACTGGGGAGACCTGTGCGGGGCGGTGGGAGATGGGGCCGTGGCTGCAGCACTGCTCACTGGGGACGTGGCTGGGTGCCAGGCATGGGAAGGGTCTCCTGGGCTGGGGGCTGCTGTGAGCTTCCCCTCCATAGGACAAAGCTGCTGCTGGTTCAAAGACAAACCTAGAGCTGGAACACACAGCAGGACCTGGATGCTGAGCAGCGACCCTGCGGCAGCTCCGGCAGCGCGTGGCCGAGCACAGCAGCCATCAGCGCCCGTCGATAAACGGTCACAGTTTAATCAGCGTGTGTCCCTCCGCAGAGCCAATCGATAGCGTCTCATCGGGAGAAAATGAGATAAGCAGCAGCCTCAATGCGCTCCATTTCCCCGGGAACCGTGCCCCAGCCCGCGCTGCCTCCCAGGCACAGGAAGAAAAAGCCCTTGGTTAAAGGACACGCTCCAAGTTGCTGTTCCCTGTCGCACCGTGTTTCATCCCACTTCCCATCCCGACCAGCTCGGCCCAACAAGAACCAGCAGAGCCAGAAACAGCCAGGTCAGACCATGAAGGGAGAGCAAGCTGCGGCCACCTTGGGTCATGGGAGCCCAGGGTCCTGTCCCAGCCCTGAGCCTGCCCTGCTGAGCTCTGCAGAGCTCCCACAGACCAGTCTGTCTTCACTTTCCATCTCGGCTCTCCGCCTGCCCCCTCATTAAGCACATGTCAAACACGTACCCTGAGGGACCTGAACCAGCCCACGGGGTCGGGTGCTCCGCAGTGCCCAGGCTCCGGTGCAGGGACACTCTTGGCATGACCAGCGTCATCACTCCCACGCCTGAAATGCATCCAAAGGGCCCACAACCACCCGAGTGAGGGGAGGAGGAGGAGAGAAGCTGGCAGGAGGGAGGGAAGGTGGTTTAATGAAGTATCCTGTATTTCAAACCACCGAAGGATTAAAGCCAGGGATAGGATCTTCCCCCAAAACTCAGTTATGAGCAAAGCCCGAGGGCAGATGCAATTGTTTTCTCCTTTTTCCCCTCTTTGATGACCCAGTTTTTTTAATCTCATCAGCACCAGGCTTCAGTGTTAATTTTTAAATATGCTTGGGTAACTGAGAACATTAACTATTCATGATTTTATCTTCAATAGCTGCTGGTTCTCTGACACTGTGCCAGGGCTGGGATGCACATAATGAACTGGGAGAGCTGAACTTACCAGGGAAGCCAAGAGCTGGTTTTTCCTGAGCATCTTGCTGGAAGGATCACAGGAGGGTGTGGGGTTCCACATGATTCCTGCTCCTGGATAAATCAGGCTCACGGGGCAGGCTCAAAGCCTTGAGGCCACCCCCTTGCAGTCATTGTGGCTTGAACACACAAAGGAGCGTGGAAAAAAACAGGCTCTGGGGAATGCTGCTGGGACACTGCGGCTGCTCCAGCTCTGGTCCCTCAGGAAAGCCCAGCATGGTTTATAAATATGGGGGGCAGCTCCCACTGTGGCTGGAGGTGGGAGGCAGCGCTGCTGGCCCCTGCCCTGCCAGGTACAGCCCCAGGCCAGGCACCCAGGGGTTCCTCCAGAGCAGACATCAGGCAGGTGAGCTGGGGATGCACAAGTCGAGCCTACGTGCGGAGAAAGGGCAGCCCTTTGCCTCTCGCTGTGAAGGGAGACAACAGAAGCAAGGAGCTTTGCTCCCAGCCTGGAGGGATGCGATGGCAGGACAGTGCTGGGAACACAGCGATCAGCCAGCCTCCCAGCCTGGAGTCTGCAGCACGGCTACACAACCACCCACACGTTTCCAGAGAGGGGCACAGGACGTTTCCTGCTGGAAAACTGGAATAAGAATCACAGCATCAGAGACACAGGGAGGCTGGAAGGGGCATCTGGAGCTCACCTTGCCCACCCCTCCGCTCTAGCAGGGCTCCTGGAGCCCGCTGCCCAGGAACCTGTCCAAAACTTACTCTTTTACCATGAAAACAAAGTATCAGAAGAAAAATGAGTTATTGTATCCATAAACTAACAACCTTACACCGGATGCTCAGTGTATACAGTGTTTTATTGAATGAAGGTATGTTACATTAGACAAACATATATTACACATGCTATACAAAATATACATTCTTACGTGAAAAAAAATATAAATAGACACTGGGAAGTAGCAACAGGGACCCAGAGCAGCTCTGCTCACGCTGCCCATGAGTCCCCAGATCCTGTCAGAACTTTGGCATTGAGGGAAGAACCTGTCTGGGTTCACAGAGCGGGATGGCCACGCTGCCCTGCCTGGAGGAGAGGGAAAGGGCAGAGACACCACCTCTGCCAGTTTGCCCCCCATCTTAAGCACAGCAAGGTGCTCACCTCCTTCCAAGCTTCAGCTCCTTACAACAGCTTATGGGTTTCAAAGAGAAACCACTGCTCGTGGAGGAACATGAAGAGCTTAACTTGGGACTTCGCTGCTGCAGCTGTAGTTTCATGACCTGACCTTTCTCATCTGGATTTAAACTGACAGTACTGGGTTCCTGCAACAAAGAGAACTTTGGGTTGAAAATAAGCACCTTGTCTTAAATGCTGCCTGGAAAGGAAAAGGCTGGAGGAAATAAAACCAAAAAGGAATGAACTTAAGATTCCTCTTCTGGTACACATGTTAGTAAGCATCTCGGATGTCAGAGCCCAAAGAGATTCACACACCTGGGTTTCTCCACCCAGAGGTCAAGCACAGCTGGATCCTCTTCCTATTAAAGCTGCTGGCTACAAGCCCACCACGGTCACTTTGAGAGCACTGTTAAGAGCCCTCCACAATATTTGCTCACCTGCATAAATCTGACTACTCTTCATGCCCGAAGAGCTGTGGGAAAACAACCTAGCATTGCCTCACTCCTTGACTCCAGTAATGCAGAGAACTGACAGTTCCAGCTGGGATGCTGCAGGAGTGCATCGATCCCTCAGTCACACCCCTTCTCCCCAGGGATGGATGATGAAGCTGTACGTACCTCCCGTGGGCTGGTCCAGGAAGGTGTTTCTGTCACTACACAAACACACCAGGCAGCTGTTCCCATTCATGTCCCTTGCTCATCAGGCTGAGTGTGCAGCATAGAGCTGAAGCACTCTGGCACTGAGCACCACACACTTGCTGAAGACCCATCACTGGGGAGTCTTTAACCCCTGCTACACAAAGGTGCGTTTTCCTGGAAGAAAGACCTTTTCAGAAAGCCTTTGTAACATTCTTCCTCCTAGTTTTGTCAGGCACATTGCACTAACTGAAGAAGTTCACGTTTCCTCTGCCTCAGCAAGTACTGGGTGTCCAGGACTGAGGGATTCTCTGCGCATTGCTTGTTTCTCACCTGACAAATATTTAATCATTCTGACCCTGTTGAGGTCTGGGGAGCTAGAGAGTTCAACAGAGCCACAGTTCTGCCTGGTATTTTACAGCAGAAAAGGACACAAGTGTTTTAACTGTATACACCTCGTGGCTGCAAAGAGGAAGCAGAAAATCCACAGTCCAGTTCACTGAGCATTCATCAACCTCCCAAATTATCAGATGCTTTTCACCACAGCTGCCACCCAGGAAAAACACACAGAGTCCTCTCTGCAGCACACACAGCACACAGGATCTTCTGGAGACAGCAGCTCAGATCAACTTGTGAAACTCAAAACTCCCATCCTATAGCTACTTCACCAGACAATCATAAGGAAACATGAGTACCATTCCTTGTGTTTGCTACTTAGAGGGACCTTGGGGAAGTTTGCTACTACAGCCTGGAGCACCAGTTAACATGGCTTGTCAGCACGGGGTCTGCTGGGCTTTATGCTCCACAACATAGTGCCCAGCACAGACTTAAGGACTCACAACACCGAAATGGGTCAAACCTGAACTCTGCTGATGCCATGAAGTGGAGTGGGTGCAGCCAGGCTCGACACACACCATATGGAGCAGTGAAACCCAGCAGCACCACAGCTTCACCACATCCCAAAGTCACTCCTTTCCAGAACAAAGACAGCTCCATCCCCACACACACAGATCAGTCTCGCCAGGCACAACACCCCTCATATGGCTTGATACGCAGCTGTTGAGGCTAACAGTATGATACATACTTTGGCATAATAAAAAATATATTTACATTACAGCCAACACATTTATATGCTTAGTGTATACAAAATATTTATAAATGCAAATTTATTTACAACTAGAGTCCATTATTCATAGGAGAAAACAAGCCCCAAAGTTAGACTGGTAACAGGCGCCTGCCAACAGTCTAAGGAACAAAAAGCTGGCCAAGAGTTCTATGCTCACAATTACTGGGGAATTCCATGAGGAGGCCCCAAACATTTGTTTTCAAGCAGACAATGCAGTGCCACACAGCTATGCATTCTTGAGGGGTTTTCAAAGCATGCACCAACACAAAGGCTGCTTCCAGCATCGGAGACCCCATGTCTCAATGCCAGTGCACAGAAATCCAAGGGAAAAGGGCTTGTGCCACCTCCTCCGAGGGAGTCTGACCCTCTTTAGCCAGCCTGTAATTGCAGACACACGTACACAAGCATCTTTGGCCTTGGGGTTAGTCCTGAGGTAGTAAATACAAAGTCAGTTGACACGGGTTTGCTTTCAAGACTTCACCTTAGTGTCTTACGTGGTTTCACTGTAGTCACGAATGTTCCGTGTCCTATTAAAATCAAAGTTATGTTCACGTAACCTGTGGCAAGCTCTGGGTGAAGCAGCTTGTTCTTGGTCACTGTCAATAATGCCCTCGCTTCGCAGAGGTCGGGGGGTCTCTCGAGCTGGTGGCTGATGCAGGAAGTGGGAGTGAGAGCGCGCTAGGTCTTTGTTTACTCCCCACAAAGGAATCTGAAAGGGTTCTAAGGAAGAGAGAAGATGAACAGGACTGAGTTCATGATAAACACAAATTTTAGACAGATTTAGTTGTGCAAGTCAGCAGTAGCAGTCTTTCTGAGGCTATTCTCTGTTGTTGAGAGCGTGTTTGACTGAACACTCTCCTGTTTCAGTGACCTGTTAGAGTGAGCAGCAATGACACACACAGCTTCAGTGTGAAGTTTAAGAAAGGGTGCCTGGAAGAAAGCCAAAATAAAACCAAGCAATGTAGAAAAAATATTTTGGGGGAAGTTCTCAAACTCAGGCCAGTTCAAACAGATGGGTTATTTGAGTTTCCTATGTGAAGCCTTAACTCTTGGCTAACAAATGTCCCTGCAGTACACACAAGGGACCCCACTCCACAAGCTGTGCTGGGTCACCCTCTTCAGCTCCCAGGCACCAGATGCAAACAGAGCCACTCCTGAGTGGTTAATAAGCACAAGAGTTCCTCCACAACCATGGTCGCCTGAAGAATGAGCTGCCTACTGACAGTGAAGGGTGGCACATGGAAGGGCATGGTTATCAGGGACACAGGGAAAAGGGACACTCACCACTCAGCTGCTGGGAGGAGATTTTCTTTTCACTTATTTTGTCGTGGTTGGCAAGGAAGACAGTCATGTCTCTGTCTGCCAGGAGATTATCAAGAGCACTGGTGTCATGCTGGGTGCGTGCTGTGTACGTTTCCTTTGGCATCTGCACCATGAGATTAGGGAGGGTTTGATCCAGGGGGTCCTCTTCAGTGATGTAGGCATAGGGACAGTACTCTCGCGTCCTGGAGTAGATGTTTGCGTTGTCGTAACAGTCTGAGCAGATCACCAATGGTGCTGCACCACCTGAAAAACACGAAGGAAAAACAAAATACTCTCAAAGAGGATAAGGATACTCCATTTCCATCGACTGCTTCATGTCTTAGCACAACCACACATGACAGCAGCACAGTCTGAAGGGCCTTTATACACTGAATGTGGTAACAGAGTACTCAGCTTGTCTGAAGAAGCCCTACAAGACTATAGAGGAGAGGGAATGGACCATAGGACATGGGAAAACTGAAGGATCACTTTTGAAAGCCAGCCTGGATAAGGATTGGATGGCTCCTCAGCATTTGCATGATGAAAACAGCATCTCTATAGACTCAAGGATGCAAACATCCTGAAAAGCATCCAAACAAGGTACACAAATAGTGCAGCCCCTTTATTTACAACCGTAGCCAGAGGACTGTACGTCTGGCAAAGACAATTTTATGCCAAGGACGAAAGCTACCATAAGTCATCTTCCAAGGGAACTATATTTCCACCACTCCTGTGATGCCAAAGAACAGAAACAGCTTAAGAATCCACCCAGGCATTTACCCTGGGAATTCTGCACCAGCATCCCCACCCTGCTGAGCAGTGCAGAGAGCCTCGGGAGGGAACTGCACTGCTCTGGCACCTGAAGGACAGCGGTCACCAAACGGCGTGCGTGACACTCACACAAGACATGAGCCTCGGTGCTGCTGCCCAATGATTCAATGACCCACACAAAACACAGAAGCCTTGACGAGCCCGAACAAACAGGAGATGCCCCAAACTCAGAAAGATCAACAAATTTTTGGAGCAACCTGAATTCTTGTGGAGGAGGAGTCACCTGTGGCGCTTGGCACGCACGCTGCCCTGCACAGAGAGCGACAGGGAGCCGGCTGCGCGCCCGCAGCTGCCGCAGCACACAGCGCACTGAGGGCTCTGCTCACCGTCTGTGCCTTTGTGCACGTAGCCACCAGCTGCAGGCATCAGCTGCTGATGGCTTCCCGCCTCCGAGTTGCTGTAGCCCTCCTGAGGCTCTGACAGCGTTCCTTGGGAGGACAGATAGCTGGGGATGTCTGCAGGTAGGTTCATCTCCTCTGCAAGGCACAATTAACAACGATGTCATTAACAGCTAAGCGTGAAAACTTCAAGGTAACACCATTACCACATCAGCAAAACATTCAGCTCACATCCAGTTATCTTCCTGCTACCCCTATGGCTAGTTCGAAACTAACATGACCAGACTGGAAACCCACATTATTCCACATCCTGAAAACATCACAAGTTTATGCATATATTTGGTTTGAAACTTTAGTGTGCTTCCCTCCCCACAGAGCCAAACTAGTGGAGAGGGAATAAAATTAACACACTTCATGCTAAAAACCCCCCAACAAACCACAACTCTAAAATAAAGGAATTTGAGCAAATCCCTGAATAGATTTGAGATGGAAATCTTTTGTTCTTCAGTCCTATCCACCCAGAATGAGTCCAGAAATTCCACCACTCTGTTGGCAAAACAGAGGTTTTGGGTTAAAACCAGGGCTGAAGACTGTTGCTTTCACACTTTTACCTGTGTTGGTGATGCTGTAATCTTCACTCTTCCTTCTCATGTGGTAGATCACGATAACCCACACCAGGGATGTTCCCACGACGCAGCAGACAACGACAATAATGACAATGCCGACTGTTGTCCAGCCATCCTCCTCATGGGCAACACCGCTCTGGGAAGAGTCACAGTTGGGGGAGGCCAGGACGTTCAGGTAAATGTGGCCGCGCTCGGTGCCGACTGTGTTGGACATAATGCAGGTGTACTTCCCAGCATCCTCAAGTCCAGCATCCACGATGATCAGGAGCTGGTTGGCCGCAGCGAAGAAGTGCCGCTCTGTGACTGTCAGAGGGCCATCGTCCTTGGTCCAGTTGAGGCGAGGGGCAGGGCTGCCCCCAGCTATGCACTGCAGGACAGCGGTCTCACCGCGCGTTACCGTTCGGTCTTCCAGGGGTCTGACGAAGGAAGGAGTTTCTGTGGCAGTGGAGGAAAAACAAATAACTTGTAAGATAACTTCATTGTGCAACCTGAGCCTAAAGCTTGAGCAATGAAACACAGGATTCAGGAAATCCCAGGAGTTCGGCTCTTCTTTGGATCACTCAGCCGACACAGGTCCAGTAAATGTTCCCAGAATTGCACTAGCCACACTCTGCTTTACGTACTCCAATTCTAAATTTGTGTATGGCCATGATGTTAGAGGTCTGTGTCTTCAAAACCTACTGCACTCTAGCAGGAACTGTCCCTCCTTTATCACTCAGCATAGTTCACGTTGCCTGTGACTAAACTGATTCCAAGACACCACAAGTTACCTACGAGGCTACACCGCTCAGTTCTCTCCTGCAAAGATCACACTACCTTCCCTGGTCAGCCCTGCAGCTCAGCTTCTGAAGCTTCACCGTTCAGAAGTCATGTCAAGTGCTGCTCTTTGTATTTTAATGTCATTCTTTAGGCCTTCAGCTTGTTGCTTCTGGATAAGCCACACTTCCCGTGCCAAAGTGAAGGGATCCACAGGCAGGCACAGATTAGCACCCCACTCACCTAACACAGTCAGCGTGGCGTTTGCTGACAACCCCCCTGCAGTGTTCTGTGCCATGCAGCTGTAGATCCCCATGTCTTCTATCTTCACATTTGCAATAAAGAACACGTCATCCTCAGGCATGACATGCATCCTCCTCTCCCTGGCAGCAGGGAAGTCTGTGCCACCATCCTTCTGCCAGGAGATCTGGGGCGTCGGGTGTCCCTCTGCAGCACACTCCAGCCGGGCCATTGCCCCGATGCGGATGGTGAGATCCATGGGGGTTTTCAGGAAAGAAGGCAGCTCTGCATCAAAGCAAAGAGACTTTCAGTGGAAAGAGCAACAAAAGCCCCACAGCACCAAGACTATCTGAAAACAAACAGACCTGAAACAGACCTGTAGTTCTCCCTGAGAGGGGCAGACCTGCAGTGGTCAAAGAGCCTATCCTCCCAATTTAAATAGAGCAGCTACAGCATTCATTTAAGATGATCTCAAGGACAACATTTCTCATAGAGAAAGGACAGAGAAAAAGTTTAACCTTCTTTCTAAGCCTCTGACATGCTTTTTCTTCCCTGGGAACAGGGAAGGTGAGCTTCTACCTCCGCAATCCAATATTGCACTATCAGTTCTGGATAAGCAAAAGCAACACAGGCAACTCTGCTCTTGGAGACCACAGGGACCAGTGCCCTACTGATTGATGCAAACACTGCTTTTCCACCTCCCTTCCCTCAGACAAAATGAACAGAATCATTATGGCTAAAACCAGAGGACTTCAGAGACTTCCAGGGTTTGTTTCCAGTCCCAGCAGTTGGTTTTAGTTTTAGCTTTAAAACATGTGGGAAAGTGCTTAGTTCTGAAGAGACAGCAGAGGGAGCTTTTAGTTTAAGAAATTTCCACCTCCATTTAACCAGACAAACAACTGTTATAATGAAAGCATGGGAGACATCAAAAGCAAGGCTTTCTACCCACAAAAACAATAAATATTGCTGCTGTAGAAGTATCAAACATAGTTTTATAAATACCAGACTATTTCTGGCCAGCTCTAGTGAAAAACAAACTTGCAGTTGTTTCAATACAGCTTTAGTTGAAAAGCATTTCTCCTTCATTAACGTTATTACTTACCATTGACAGTTAGCTTGGCTTTGTTGGAATAATTGGAGCCAAAGTGGTTGGTGACGATGCACTGATACTTCCCTTCATCAGTGAAATTCACACTGAAGAGGTGCAGGACAGTGGTATACTCGACCACCTCACCGCTCTGCTGCTGGTATCTGGCAAAATTCTCAACCTCTGCATCATACAACACTTCACTGTCCTTACGCCAGGCAGTGGACATGGGCGAATCACTGCTGCTCACAGCAGTGCAAGTCAGAGTCACGTTCATGCCTCGCAGAGCAACTGTGGTCTCAGGATGCACTCTTATCTGCGGCTTTGGGAAGTTATCTGAAGAGAAAAGCACAGAGATTGGCTACTTTCCTCCTCAACTTGCCACTAATATTGCAAGAAGAGTTGCTCAAAAGATAATGTAAGCAGAGAGAAAGCTTTGGGAACAGATGTCCCGCTTGAGGTGCACACATTCAGCTGGAAATCAAGCTGTGAAAGAGGATGAGGTCCCCAGACAGGCACCTGGAATAAACACTCAGAAACACCATCAGCGTAGAAGCGTGGTCTTGAGCAGCACCCTGCACTGAACAGCCGTGCTCAGCTGAAGAGCTACATTATTTTATGAAGGACTGAGACTTATTTTCAGAGAATTTAAACATCTTCAAGAGCCTTTAAGGTCTACAAAGCACAGCAAGCTGGCAGTTCAGTCCCTCACCCCGCCCGAGGAGTTATTTTGATACCCGTCACTTCAGCAAAGACATTCTTGTGGGCACAGCCAGGCACCACGTTGGTGATATCAGAAGGGAAGTGGGTGCTTACACCTACACGATGGTTACTGCAGCCTCTACCACCAAGAGAACGGAAGAACTGCGTACACACAAAAACATCTACCAGACTGCCCACCCAGAAAACAGAACACTGACTATTTCCAGGCCTGCCACAGACTTCAAAATGACTCCTAGTGTTCCATCTCACAGTTGGGTTACGAAAGTAAACAGGCTTACATCTGAAGCTGTGGTGGCAGAGGCCAGATAAACATTACAGATACAGAGCATCAGAAAACAGCTGCTAACTACTCTAAGCCTCACTGGTGGGGACAAGAACCAATGAGGATGTGTCAAACAGCCCTTCCAAAGCTGAAGGGGTTCACAAGCAGGCAGAACGGAAGCATAACTGTTTTTTAACCATAACCTAAATGAAAAGCAACACAGTCTCACAGAATCATTCCCTCAGCTTAGCTTCAGTGCTCTAATGTAACAAAACAAACCGAATTAAACCCAGACTCCAAAGCAGACTGGGTGACATGCAGGTCCACACACTCATGGCCAAGGCCAAGCACCTCCAGCAGAGCTACAGCCCCATTTCAGAGAGGCACCTGCACAGATCTGCATTCCCACGCGTTTAGAGCAAAAGTCATTAAAAGAACTAACCGCAGACAAAGTCATCAGGGTCCACGCTGAGCAGGCTCTGTCCTGCCAGCCACTCAGGGTGGGCACAGCTAACGTTCACCGCCTGCTGCAAGCGACTGTCGGTGAGCCACTGCGGCAGCCACCTCAGCTGGCAGTCACACAGCAGGCTGCTCGTGTTCAGAACTCTGCAGAAACAGGGAAAAAGCAGCATGTGATTACAGTTCAGCTTCTTACATTCCTGTGTGTGATTTCATGTACAAAGCCACTGAAAGCATATATACTCAGCAATGTCAAGATTTACGGTACTCTCTTATGCCTCTGGGGATTTAATATAAAACGTTAGGAACATATGCCAGAGACAATCCAGAAGAACCTTCCCTCTATGTCAGCATTAAAACCTTAGGCTTCTTTTCATTCCGCAGAAAATAGCCTCGGAGCTTCTGGAAAAAGTCCCCACAAAATTAAGTTGGTCGTTATAATTATCCTATCCCTCTTTAAAGCAACCAAAAGGACCCTATCACTGCAGAGCAGCTCTCTATCTCAAACCAAACACAACTGCCATTAGGAAAGGAGCCTGAGCCTCAATATTCCTTCTCCTGCCAGCTAACAAGTATTTAACAGAGCAATTTGTTCCACACCTGTCTCTGCTGCCCAGAAAAGCTGCAAACAGGAACCAGTGATGGGTCGGTTCTTCCCCATCACCTGCTTTCAAAGTTTCCTACATATTATGTTGGAGCATGGGGAAAGTCCAGCATTCTAATGAGATGTGATCCACTAGATGAACCCAGCAGTGAGGGAGGAGAAGCACGCAAACAAGCCAGGATTCCATCCTGCTGTCCTCACTTTTCAGATATCTTAGAGAAGGCAATGCCAGTCTTATGTTTGACACCTAAAATGCATCCCCTCAAACTGGCAGATCTTGTGGACCAACAGTCCATATGGCCAACGTTAACTAATTGAGTAAGTTTTAAACCAGATTACACCATACTCAGAGGCTTTATCTCATAGAGATGACTGCAGTACACTGGGATTAGTCCTGGGTGTGAAGGTCACTTCACATTATAATACTTTAAATGTCTGAAGATCACAAGAGGCTCTAGCAGCTTAAGCATCTGCTGAGCAAGTAAAAATTATTGTCTAGCTGTGAATGTTAAAGCCTTTCCTTATACCCCAAACCAGAAAGACAAAATGCAGCATTTCCTAACCCACTGAAAGATTCCTGATGAATAATCTCTGTTTTTCACTGTCTACATGCTAGTGCACTCATGTCATAAGACAAGAAAAGCTTAATGGTTCAACACTGCAAGAAAAAAAACAACATTCCATTAATTGCAACTAAGGAAATGGAGGTGCAGATTTTATCAAACTTTAACTCTAAGTATACAGCTACTGACTGAGTAGGTAATTTATCAGCATGGCTTTAAATATTTCATGATGAAAGCTGATGCATCTCAGCCAACTTAGCCAATCCTACGATGGCTGAAGGATTCTTTCCAGGTCCTATCTCATACAATAATCTGTAAATAATTGTCATGAACTTACAGCTCCTTCAGGTGAGTCTGGGCAAATGCATTTTCTTGGATGGACATGACTGCGTTGTTGCTTAAATCTCTGTAAGTTAAGCAAAGAGTAATAATGGGTAAGTGATTTCATATGCTGCCTTCGGTTAAACTCTTGAAAATCTGACAGAGAATACAAGACTGAAGTTGACAAATAATTAGAAGTGCTACAGAGTAAATACTTACAGATGTTGAAGTCCTTCAAGGCCAGAGAATGCTTTTTTGGTAATTGACTTAATCTGGTTTCCTTGCAAGATTCTGAAAGACAAAGCCCCCCAAACCCCGACACCAGGCTGAGCGTCAGTATGAGCTCACCAGTGAGACCCAAAAGCAGTTCCCTCTGATGTTTAACTACGTCTTTTCTAATTCCAGCTAAGCCAAAAGATGAAGTGCTATTTTTGAGCTTAAAGGCTCAACTGATTTTCCCAAGAACAAGGCTTCTTTCCCATTCTTAACTTAGAGGTTTGGGTTAGAGATGTGTCAATTTAAGTGAGCAGAACTCTGGAGTGAAGCAGTAACTTCCTAATGCCAATCGCCACAACCACATTATCTGCTGAGGCTGCGCCCTCACACCAAGCTATTTGTTATCTGCCCATAACTCCTGCCTGTAGCATCAGAGGATGGGGCTTCCTGCAAAGCACACGGCACTGGATGGGAAGTGCTTTGCTGCAGTATAAAGAAACCTGTTAATTTAATAGTTTCGTATTTGCTCCAAAATAGTTATTTAATTTTTTAGTAAGAGCTAACTTTTACCCAAACTAAAGCAGCACAAAAAATGACAATCATCACACAGCTGGGCTGTTCTGCTCAGTAATAAATAAAATCAAGTGCTTATGCTTGATTTCTTCAAATTGGTACTGCAAGGTGATCCAGCAGTACACAGACCCAACACTGCTGGCCACAGCAGCCAAACCTCTGTCCAGAGGCTGTGGCAGAGTGGGAACATGCTGAACACAGCTGCCAACTAGAAAGGCTTTCTATGCCTCGTGCCACTGATTTGCAATTCCTTCACATTTTGCAGTGTCCCCCTAGGCTGCATCCCGGGAAGCGCTGTCACCTCAGGGCTCTATAATACATACAGCTTGTCCAGCCTGCCCAGTCCCACGAAGGCTTCATTTGCATCTTCGATGGCCCAGGAGATCTCATTGTTCCGCAAGTCCCTGCGGGAGAAGAGCTGCCTTATAAAGAAGCCTTTAACACCATGCTGGCCGCTGCTGGTGGCGAGCTGGAGGGGAGCCTGCTGTCACACTGGCCTGCTCAGGCACCCAGGCACCGTATTGCCGGGAGCCCCCAAATCTGTTCTAAAGCTAAGCTTGTCAGGAGATGACTGCCCATTCCAGAGATGCAAGGGAGCACAGGACTGTTTGAGATCAGCGCCACAGACAGAACCACAAACAAATTCTGCAGCACAACTCCTTGATGTGGGATGAGGGGAAGACCCGTCTGGCCAGCGCTCATCATGTGACGGGCCATCTACCCAGCTGGGAGAGGCTCCCCAAGCAAGCTGGGGCATGTAAGTGAATTAACTGATACACTAGCTGCATTAATCTTCCCCAGTAACAGGCTTATAATGGCATTAGCATATTAAGAGATTACACACAGGTTACAGCACAAGGCTGCCAGGCACAAAGCAGTAGATTTTCAGAATGAAGTTGATATTCTGCTCACAAAGCTCGTTACCAGCTAATGGGATTTCTGTGTGACCTCTGCACAGCACTCTGGCCCCTCATGTAGAAGAGCAGACTGAACAGCAAAAGCAATATAGCAATATGGTTCAGAGAGGATTTAATGCTTTTTAGAGGGAGGGTGAAATAAATGCAGCTGCATTTTCAGCCTGCATGGACTGAGACAAGAGTTTCCATCAAAGCTGCAGTTTTCAGCTGTTTTGGTACTGTGCACAGAAGTTTCTGGAGACAGGAGTGTGTTTAAAGGATGAGATGCCAATGAAAACCAGCCTGTACTGCAGCATACCAGACACTGTATGCATCAGTTCGATGGAGCTTCCAAACAAGTCAACTGAAGGAAAGCGAGCTACATTTACAGGCAGCTGCATACATCCCCTCACAGAAACACTGCTTTCCAGTGCCAAGATACAGCGCTACAAAGTAAATCATGCACCAAGATGTAAAACCTCAGCCTTATTCTTAGATACACCTTTAATCCTACCTTGATAGAGTTTTTAAAGTGTATTCTTGTTAGGCTACATTGCAGAACATCAGCGGGAGCGGAACATACGAACAGTTAGGTCAGCGTTAGCACTGAAACAGCCAGAGTACAAGCAACAATGGCACTAATCTGACAGCAACACGGTATCTCCTGTTGTTTGAAGTGTTTTTACAGTCCAGTACTCAGACCACTTAGTGAAATGAGTGAACAACCCAAAAGAAAAGCCCCTCATTGTGTGAGCAGAGGAGCTGGCTCCTCATGCTTGGCTGGGCGCGAATGCCGGAGCCCGGTTAATCAGGGCTGCCCTGTCCTGCACATTCCAGCCCAGCAAAGGGCCAGCCTCTCAGCTGTTGACGCCCCTGAGGAGCCCAGGAAAACCTACTAATTAATCTGCTCTTGTTCTTTTTCATGCTACTCTAAATCTAAGAAATTAGTTTTAATTATTTCATTAAAAGGTTGCATTAGGGTTAACAGAATATGACTGCTTACATAAATCTCTCTGGTGAGTTTGCTTATTTAAGCATTTATTTAATGAACTGACAGAGGGGTTATAAACTTTCACTCCTTGCTCAACTACCATTGTTTAGGATGATTACAACTGCTCAGATCTCCTCGGGACACTTTTTTCCTTAAAGGCCAGGACTGAGTCTTTTCTTGTCAGCTGCAGCTGCTCCACGAGGTCCTGGGGAGCACAAAGTGTGCCTCTGGGAGCATGGGGTAATCCCACACTCATCCCATGCACTGTGACTTGGGCACAGGAGCAGGGCGAGCAACCACAGGGATTCACCAGGCAGCTTCTGTGGCTCCAACCCCAACAAAAGCCTCCAGAACAGAGAGATCTGGGCTGAGCATTAATGCAAGGGGAGTACCCACACCTCAGAGCCGGTGTGGCACGCAGCTGGGCACTCAAGGTCACCCAGCCACTGCTTCTTATCACCACCAACATTAAGTGGTAGGTTGTTTTAGCTGGGCTGGAGTTGTGTTCTCTGGGCAGACCAAAGGGTTACCAGCCCCACCACACCGGCAGGCAGGACAGCACACCACAGTGCCAGAACACCCATCTCAGGCTTGCGCAGTGCAATACTCATTGTCATCGCTTCCAAAAGCTTCACTGCACTGAAGTGAGATTCTGACAAGAAGCTTTCTGTACTTACAGGGTTTGAAGATTTGTCAGACCTCTGAACACACCATCAGCGATGTGACTAATGCGATTGTCACCCAGGTTTAGTTTCTCCAATAAACCCAGTCCCACAAAGGCAGACTCCTTGAGGCGAGTTAGCTGGTTGTACGACAAGTCTCTAGAAACATTGAACATGCACTTTAAAGGCAAGTAGTGGGGGATTAATTACAAAGATACTATCAAACTTGACTAACAATAGAGTTTTGATTAATTTCTTTAACAGAACACTTATAAAAACAAGTCAAATACACAACATTACCCTGGGCCTAACAAGGAAATTAAGTACTTCCTTTGGTAATTCATTCCTGCTACATATGTGCTATCCAATCTGGTATTGCAACACTAGAAAATCCCCAATGAAAAGCAGCCTGGGACTTACAGCTCCGAAAGTCTTTGGCAGAACTCCCATGCATCTGGGCTGATCCTGTTAATGGCATTCTGGCTAACATAGAGTTGTTGTAATGTCCGCAGACCATACAGCCAGCCCTTGTTTACTTCTGTTAAGTTATTATGTTCCAGTTCTCTAAGGAATTAGAAGGAAAAAACAGTTGCCAAATCGATAATCAATGAAACATTTATAAAATTTCACCTCCTGAATCCCAAAATTATTTATTAACAATAAAGGGTTAAGCCTTAGGCAACCTGAAATGCACCACTGTATCCACCCCACTGAAACCAAGAGAGGGAACAGAAATGTATGAAGAACTGAGTAACTCAACAACAGCCACGCTGATCCAGTCGCATAAGCAGGACTGTGATCCCTGTTCTCCAAGATCAATTCTTCTTTCAAGAATGGCACGCTAGCACAAACATCACACTCCTGTGCTGTCACTGTCAGGCACACCACAAAGAGCCATCCCATGTTACAGAATGGACAAGTGAAAATTGACAGAAAGCAGCCTACAAAGCACTCTTGATCACCAGGTGGGAAGCAGCTGGGGAGAACACCAGTATCTTTCACCTCTGAAGTAACCAGACAGGATATCAAGATAAAGGGGAAACACGGATCTGTAAACTCATCTCCTGTGATGCTCATCGACATCTCAGCACAGCCTTGATGCAAGGGAGGCCAGGCAGGACATCACCCTCCACAGCCAGAGTCCCTGAAAGAAATTCCACACCGAGGCATACTCACAGCTCTTCTATGCTCCCCAGGCCAAAGAAGGCACCGTCCATCAGTCTGCTAATCCCATTGCGCTGCATTTTCAAGGATTTTAAGGACTCCAGTCCTTGGAATGTGAGGCTTTCCACGATTTTAATCCGGTTCCTCTTCAGTTCCCTTACATAAAGGTAACGTTCAAATATTAAGACATCTTTAGATATGACAAACAAGAACACGTACAGCGACGAACACCACCGCTGGGAACGCTGCTTTGAAGCTACTCACAGAAACTGCACGTGAGGCAATTTGAAGATCTTTGGTGGAATCACACTAATCCTATTTCTGTTCAGCTTTACCACCATTAGCGAGCTAGATAAGTTATCGAGACAGCCTGCTTCCAGAGTAGTTATCCTGTTGTTACTCAGATTCCTAGGAAAGGAAGAGAAGCCTTTCAGAACATGGATAGTTTTATGAACACAGCTGCATGAGCACTTCAGAGCAAACACTTTCTAAGAGAACTCAGGCTCTTTGTGAAGTGACATTAGAAATGTGAATTCTGGTATGCCAAATTAAATCATTTTTCCTAAAGGAATCAGTGCTAGCAGCCCATTTTTTACTGCATGCCCATGCTTCAGCTAGACATGGTTAAGACAACGTCAACAGTGATTTACTCAAAAAGGGCAGAAATTATTCCATGTCCCTGCTGGCTCAAGTACCTGCACTCTGACAACAGCAGTTACTGCTTTCCATACTACTCGGGAATACAAAATACAGATTGGTATGAAAAGCACTTCATTTCAAGCACGTTTGCAGCTGTGCTGAGCACTGTGACCTGTTCAAACCACGGAAAGCTGCCTGCTTTAAGACAGTAACTTGGAGTAGCTGAGGTCTCCAGTACTGCTGTAGAGCCTGGAACCCCAGACGTAGGGACAGACCGCTCATACTTACAGGTACTTCAGTTGCATCCGTGGAAAAGAAGAAGCTTTGATTTCTGAGATAAGATTAGAACTAAGATCTAGATTTTCCAAAGAAAGGTAAACTTGGAGTTGCTCAGCATTTATTTCTGGAATGGTATTGTGCACCCTGGAAAACACCAGCAGCAAATACGATTATCAAAACATGCCACCCTTCATGTTTCACACAAACAGCTATACAATTCAGAGATCAAGGGTGTTAGCAACCTCCTGCACAGGACATGTAGCACTTCAGAGTGTTAATTCCTAAAGCAACACTGAAAATCCAAGAGCTATTTGCCACGCTGACATATGAATAGATTCAAATTCTGGGCCCCGTAGTTGGGCTGTTCCTTGTGGGAACTGTCATCCTGAGACCGAATCCCTCCCCTTCAAAGCTGCCTGCCTTGGTTGACTGCATCTTATTGGTAATTTAGGGTGACTTGATTGTCTAACCGATTTGTATTTCTTTAAAGAGTGCTCACATATTCCCTAAAGCACTTTAGATGAGTAGTATTTCAAGACAAAAGAAGCTATGTTTTCCTACAACTTGATGGCAGCGCTCTAATACAATTCTCCCACTTGTTAAACAAGACAGGTTATTACTTACAGTGAGAGTAGAGTTATATTAGAAGTTGTTTCTCCAAAATAGGGAATTTCACTTAACTCATTGTAATTCATTTTCCTTTAAAAGAAAAACAAACAAAGATTACTGGCACATCAAAGGAAGAAATAACTCATATCACAGACCACATTCAACAATTTTGTTATGTTAATAACAGTGGTTGACAAAAAAGATTCCCTAAAAGCTTAAATACTGATAATCTGAACAATTTAATAGCAAATCAGGCTAGGTTTTTACCATTCTCATGGATACTATTAGTTCTCTGTAACTTATAATCAGCTATAGTCAAAACAAATGTCTCCTTCCTTTGTAAAAATATTGGTCTTCTAACATTTTCTGAAAAAGTTTTCTGCTCACAAAGCATCAGTTTTATACACAAAATGTGCTGCCAACACAGAGCACTCATTTTTCATTAAATGGCACTGAATACTTCTACAAGTCAGACCAGACACCTAGAGGTACAATGAAATGCACTAATCAGAATTAGGTACAAAATATTTAGAGTTCATCCTCATAAAAACCAACAACTTACACTTCTTGTAGTGTATGAACAGACAAATCAATGCTCCAGTTGGATGACAGTAAATGGTTGTGACTTAAATCCCTATAGAACAAAGAGAAAAGTTATTCTAACTCCTGGATTAAAAAGAAAAAATAACACACACTTCTATGCGACCTGAAAGTTCTAAACCATGTCTTTGATGCACACAGTTCCTCCTTCACCAGAGGAAGTTCCAGCCTGCTCTAGAATAAACGTGCAGACAGTTCTACTCTTCTGTTGGAATTGAGTGAACCATTCAAAAAGCTTCTGGAAAGAGAGATCCTACCTGATCAGAGCACTCTTCCTTCAAACCAGAGGCAAGTGGAAAGACCTTCCAGGGACAGGGAGATACTCTCTTACAAACTGCCTGTTACTGAACTGTTTTGTGCAGCAACCACCCCCATTTTCTCAGCCTGCCCAGCTTTTCAAAGCAGCTGATCATTCAAGGCAGGCTTATTTTAAAGGAACAACGTACGCACAATTACCAAGCAAGCTGGAGGGGAGAGAAACATGAAGGCATGCTTCAGGGCCAGCTGGTTTTGCTTATAGGAAACAAATGCAGGAGTTGGATTGTTTCTACGGGCAGGAGAGCTGTTAAATCTGGTTTTAATGCCCTTGCTGGATGTCGACGCTATTCCCCCTGCTTTAACTCTAAAGCAGGACTTTACTTTTGCCTTGATGCATAAGATGCTGTAAGAAAAGCAACAATCTGTCCACTCTTTGAGCACAGACTACCTCTGTTTTGGGACACATGTCAAACGATGACCAAAAAACAGCCAGCAGTGGGTTGAACGAGACATGGGAGTACTAAGCTAAGCCACACCACTTCCAAAGGACCCGTGTGCAACCCATGGAGAAAGGATCAGACAAGGGCCAGGAAGATAACACCACAGTCCCAAGGCAGCCAGTGCTGCCCTGATGAGCTGAACCCTGCCGTGGGTGCGGAGCCAGACCAACCTGTGTGTCGAGCAGGGTTAGCGGGCACTGACAAAGAGCTCAGCAGTGGGACTAATAAGCACAGAAAACTTGGTATTTCTAAGGCTTTCAGGAAGATCAGAACCAACTATTTCAGTTGGAAGGGACCTGTAACGATCGTCTAGCCCAACTGCCTGACCATTTCAGCGCTGGCCAAGAGTTAGAGCCTGTTACCAAAGGTATTGCCCAAATGCCTCTTCAGCACCAACAGGCACAGGGCCTGGGTGACAGGACCTGCCAACACTCACATGTGCCCCAGAACCAACTGTTCTACTACCACAGTGGAAATTAAGGCATTAATTTAGAAAGCACTTCTCTATTATTACTCAGATTTGGACTCTAACAAAGTTTGTGTTGAGTCCTCTCTCAAGAAGCTGGGCATGGTTCATACTCACACAGCTCTGATGTTATTTATCTCTAGTTACCATTACTGATGCTTTTCCTCCCGAAACAGGCTGACCCATAACCAAATCCAAAGTGAAAGGCATTGTCTGATTTTCTGTGTTTATAGATAATTCAATCACACAGCTCAGATTTCTGCTGTCATGCAGAGTGAGATGCAATTCCCTTGCTTGGGAAAAGCCAAAGCCAAGGAACCCACCATGTCAGAAGCACTGGTGTTTCCACAGTTACGCAAGGCGCAGAGCGAACGAGAGAAAGCTGTATTTTAGGGATTCATCTGGCATTGTATATAAAATCATCTAAACATTCATTTTGAGCTGAAGTGGTATTCATCTCTTGAGTAAACAAAACAGAACGCAGACACCAAATGATGGCTGTATATTTAGTCCTGGCAAACGATCTTCCTTCAGCCCAAGGGAGCGCGGCCCTGTCGCTGTGCTGGCACAGGTGGTGATGCAGCAACGCAGCCAGGCCTCTGAGCTGAACACACATGAGCTCACCAAAAGCCTCACTGTAAACAGAACTGGCTGAACTAATTAACTGATATCTAATCTGCTTTTCTTAACCATCTCCCCAGT
Source organism: Laterallus jamaicensis coturniculus (assembly GCA_022605575.1). Taxonomy (NCBI): domain Eukaryota; kingdom Metazoa; phylum Chordata; class Aves; order Gruiformes; family Rallidae; genus Laterallus; species Laterallus jamaicensis. The sequence continues at coordinate 1,598,939 of JAKCOX010000038.1, forward strand.
TACCAGCACATACAAACACACTGTCAGGCACTAGTACATGTCTGGAAGGCAGCAACCACCGGCATCCTCTCCTCCTGGGAACCGACTGCCCCACAAGCAGGGCTCACACTCCTCCTTCTAAAGGAGGTAAAGTTGAGATGCAGACACATCAGAAAATACTCGCTAACTCCTTGACTTCCCCACCCTTTTCATCACACACACCTGCCCCAATTATCACCAAAATGCACGAAATTCAGCAGGAAAAATGAAGGTACAGTTGCCTGAACGCTGCAGTCATGAAAACGGGTTCTGAAGCTGCTCTCACGGCCTTATTAAGAACAAGAGCTCAAACCAAAACCATAAACCCGCCACACTGGAAGCCTCACCTGCAAGCAGCTTGGAAAAACAAGGCGTCAGGTGAAACCATATCACAGAATTGAGAAGGAAAAGCACATCAGGGCCTTTTCCACACGAGAAAAACTAAGCTTTGATTCATTTTAAGCAGTCTGCATACATTATAGCTCACTGCGGTTCAGAGCTGCTGGAGCAGTCCTGGCAAAGAACAGAACGTCACCCCCACACAGGCATTCTGTGTGCCAGAATCCCCAAAGCCACAGCAGAGCCACACACCCGGCGCTGTGCGCGACACATGGCGGGCTGCACAGGGCTGCTTCTCCCCAGCGCCCCGTGCCCTGCACACCCTCTGCCAGCCCGGAGGGACGCGCGCTGCGGACAGCACGGGCTGTCACCGGGCAGCGCCAGCCCGGCTCGGCACCCCCGGCCCCTCGCAGCCTCCCCGGCGCAAGCGGCTTCGCAGCCGAGCCGGGCTCCGACCCGGAGACGCGGGTCTTGTACGAACGCTCAGAGCCGCGCAGGGAAGAACGGAGCCAGGCAGGGGTCGGAACGGGCCCGGAACGGCCCGAGCGGACCCGAAGAGCGCTGCGCCGCCGGGCCTCGCTCCCCCCGCGCCCGCACACCCCACCTCTCCCCTCCCCTCCTCTCCCCGCCGCCCCCCGTTAGGCCGCGGCCTGCGCGCAGCCCGCCGCCCGTTAGGCCCCGCGGCCTCGCCGCGCCCCGCCGCGCTCACTCACAGGCCCGTGGTGCCGGCGGGCAGCGGCGGGATTCTCCGCGGGCCCGGCCCGGCGGGCAGGCGGTGCCGGCTGCAGTCCAGCAGGCCGCGGCGGCAGGAGCAGGGCGCGGCGCAGGGCTCGGCCCAGGCCGCCCGCGCCCACAGCGCCGCCGCCGCCGCCAGTAGCACCAGCAGGGTCCGCGGCAGCGCCCCGCGGGCGGCCCGCACGCCCAGCCCCGCTCCCCGCATCCCCCGGCCCAGCGCGGCCCGGCCCCGCGCCGCCCGCCCGGCCCGGCCCGGCCGCCGCGCCCCGCCCCGTCGCGCCGTGCCACCTCAGCGCGCAGGGGCGGCGCCGTGAGGGGCGGGGCAGCCCCGCCCCGCCGCCGGGCCCCCTGCGGCCCGCCGGGCCCCAGCGCCGGCCGCCGGTGCGGTGCCGTGAGCGGCTCGCGGGTGGCCCCGGCGAGCATCGCTCGGGCCCGGGCCTTCCCTGGGGGCACGGGGCTCGCGGGGCGCGGCGGGCAGGCCCGTGGTGCCCCCGCGCGGGAGGCCCTGGGGAGCAGGACCCCAGGGGCGCCCCCCGGGACAGGGTGGGAAGTCCTGACTGCTCCCGGGAGGCCGGGGGGTGTCTCACAGCCCTGGCCCCCGGCCGGGAAGGGCCGTGTGTGCCGGCTGGCCCTGCTTTCCCGGGGTCCGGCTCTGCTCCGCGTCAGGCCTTGGCGCAGCCTGGCGCAGGCACGGTGCCGGGCTGGCAGCCGGTGGCAGACCCGGTCTGCCCAGTCCGTGTGGGGCCGCCCTAGGCTCCGTTCCGGGCAGGCTCAGGAGAAAACATCTCCCCTGCCTTCGGGCCGGGAGCTGTGGCTCAGTGGTGCCCGCGAGCGGGGCAAGCCGGTGCCGGTGCTTGCAGCGCCTGCGGTCCCGGGCCAGCCCCAGCTTCCCGGAGCAGCCTGCAGCGAGGCTGGGCCGCAGCCAGGGCCTGCTGCCCGCGGGTCTGGCTGCATGGGGAAGGCGTGCTGTCCCCAGCCGAGGTTGCTGCGCGCATCCCTGCTTCTCAGAGCAGCCCAGGGCACAGCTTCTGTTGCAGAAACCAGAATCAGATGCCAGTGGCAGGCAGGAAGTGATTCCCACGGAGCAGCGAGGCCAGGCTGCCCTGCCTCTTGCTGCTGGCAGACACCTCAGCATCTGTGCAAACAGGGCGAGCTCTGGGCAGGGCAGGGGCACAGCGGTGCTGCCAGCCGGGGAGACTGCTGCTCGTGTTGTGGCTGCTGCTGGCAGCGCTGCCCCTGGCTGCTCAGCACCCCCGGACCTCAATTAGGGTCGCCTGCTCTGACAAAGTCCAGGGCCCAGCACAGGTCCCTCCAACAATAGTTCCCACTGCAATTTGCATATATAAAAGCATTGCCATGGCAGCAGAACATTTGCATATTAATAGGAGCCAGTCCTAATTGTTGAGCTGCTTCTCACGTCTCAGAGCAGAAAGGAGCCTGCTGAGTTTTCCCGAGCTGGAACCGCGGCCATTGAGGGCCCGGCCTTCCCAGCCCAGCTCCCTAAAGCTCTCCCCCCTCCCCGTGCCAGCCCCATGCGCCCTGCGCGGTGCCAGCTCAGGGGCCGGCCCTGGCTCCCGTCCTGCTCGCTGGGCACCTCCCGCGCACACGGGGCTGATCTGCAGCAGCGCATCTCTGCGTGCCCGGGACCGCCCGCGGCTGTTCCCGGTGTCCCACGCCCAGCACTACCGGCCGCAAGCCCCTCCGGAGCGGGCGGGGGCGGCACACGGGACCAGAGGAAACGGTCCGGTCGCCGGTACCTCCAGCCCGGGCAGCCGTCCCGGCGTGGTTTAAGCGTGGTTAAGTGACCCCTGTCCCGTCCCCGGCTGGGACGGGCGGTGCGCGGTGGCCCGGGGCTCCCCGGGGAAGGACCTGCACGGCTCCCGGTGCCTGGCATGAGGACGGGTCCTGCCCGGGCAGCCGCTCCGCGGGCTCAGGCGCAGCGCGGCTCCCTCCTCCCTCGGCGTCCGGCGCGGCGGGACGGCTCAGCCGGCGCCGGGCCGGGCCGTGGCCACTGGATGGCACACGAGCCCCGGCGGAGCAGCGCGGCCGGGCCTGGGGTGCGCGGAGCCGGGCGGGGGTGCGGGGGTGCTCCCCGCCCCGCTCCCTCCCCGCAGCCCCGGAGCCCGGGCCGGGCTGCGCGCTCCCCGAGGCGCTGCCCGCAGACGAGCGAGCTGAGCCGCTGTCGCTCGCGGGCTGGGCGGTCGTGGCGGCCTCGACAAGCACGAAGCGGCTCTGTAATTAATACCGTCCTTCGGCCGCCGGCTCCGGGGGGAGGCGGAGGGTGTGGGCCTGGCCGCTGGCTCTCAGTAAGAGCCTCACAAACACACCGCCCCCAGACTCCCCCACATCTGTCCTGTCTCCCCCTTCAGCCCCATTCTCCAGGCTCTGGGGACTTCTCGCCAGCCCGGAGCTACCTCCACGTCCCTCCCCTCGCTGGGACGGCTCCCACCAGCACCCGGGCAGTGCAGGGTGGTCCTGTGCTGTAGGATGCCTGATGCTGTGCTGCTGGGGTGCAGTGGCACCTGAGTGCCCAGGCTGCGGCTGCCCTGCGCAGTCAGCTTGTCCCGACTTCACCACGGTGCCACCACCTTGTTGCTGTGCAGGTCCCCAGGGCCCTGGCTGTGCCCGGGAAGGTGAACAGGCGGCCAGAGGAAGGGGACGGGTGTCACTCTGCTGCCTGTGGCCCCATTGTTCTCCTGTGGCCGCAGTGTCAACAAGAGCTGGGAGAGGAAACAGGGGCTATGGAGATGCCAGGACCCCCACTGCTAAAGGGAAGATAAGGAGGGAGGGGGCATTTACTGGCTTTCCAGGGGTAGCGGATGCAGCAAGGTCCCCTGCAGTGACAGCAAGAGCTGTGTCCCCAGACCGCCTGCCATGTGCCATGCAGATGGCTGGCAGAGACTGGGGATTCACAGGATGCTCAGGCAGTGGTTTGCTTAGGCCAGACTTCACAAAAGATGTGGGTGATTTGCCTGAGAAGCCTTGGGGAGGCCTGGCATTGTGGGGGAAGGCACCCTTACCTGCAGACCCTCCCTCATGATGTCTCGGGGCTGCTCAAGAAGTGAGGAATGTCTAGGGCCTGGGGCTGGCTGGGCTCTGGAGGGGAACTCGACAGAGTGGCTCCTTCTCTGGTCCAGTCCCAGGGTGGCTGTACTGTCTCAGCCCCAAGTGGTGGGATGCAAGCAGGTGACCCTGTCTCTGCACTCACAGCCCCCCTCTCCAGGGCATTGCACTTGGCTGGCAGGAAGGGGTGAGTAGTGGGGGGGCTGATGGCACCCCTGCCTTCCCTGAGCAGCAGTCTGCTATGCACTGGTGCTGGGAGCCAAACTCTGACCTTCCCACAGCCACCCTGCCTACAAACAGCCTTTCAGAGGGATGGCAGAGTCTGGAGACAAGCAGCCATGAGCCTGGCCAGGGATTGCAGGTCTTGTTCGGAGCATGCCCAGGGACACAGCACTGCCATCGTCCCGGCTCCAGGCCCGTTGAGTGGCTGTGGAGATGTGGTGCCTGTGTGAGCACCTGTGTGTGTACCTCCTCAAGCACAGCTCCTGCACGTCCTCTGAAACACTCAGAGCTGGAGCCAAGGCCCCGTGCTGCAGCCGCCCGCGGTCCCGCGGCGTGTGTGCTGGCGTTGGGCTCTGGCCCCTCGTCCCGTGCTGCCGCAGCGCAGCCCGCAGATGCAGAGCTGTGGTTTTGCAACCATGTCAGCTCATGTCATTCATGGCATCCTCATAAAGTAACAGCAAAAGCACCACAGACACCCATAGCCTGCGGGCTGTCCTGGCCCCAGTCCACACCCTCCCGGTCATCAAGTGCTTCCCAGGAACAGTAAGGAGATCTCCAGGCCTGTTTTTCCTGGGAAATCGCTGCAACACAATAGCATCTTCAGCTGGAGCCTGGCTTGGCTCTGCAGACATGTGGCCAACACCTACAGCCCTTCCTCTCCCTCCCCACCCCACGTTTGTTTTCTTCCTGCAACTTTTATGGGTCAGCTGGAGTCAAGAGAGCTAATGGATGTGAGCAGGGCCCCGGGGGTTCCCAGGCTGCGGCGGGCCCTGGTCACAGGCACAGGGATGGCGGTGGGTTGGGTGGGCCTGGGGAAGGTTTCTGCAGCTCAGCCGGACCACCCTGTGTGGCACCAGCAGTGCAGGCCCAGTGTGGAGGTGATGAAACACTGGCCATCTCCCTAGGGTGGGTCAATGAGCAGTAAATCAGGGACAGTTTAATATTTATCCCAGAGTGGAGTCTGAATACTGTGATCAATTGAACCAAAAAGTGGAGCTGTTATTTCATAAGCTTTGAGCTATTTTTGCACAAATGGAAACAAATATTTTTTAAAACCTGACTTTATCCAGATTTAGGTTTTCATCATCAGACCAGATCAAAGGGTTTCCTGGGGAAGCTTGCTTTAGGAACGTTTTTGGGACAGAGACTGGTGATGCTGCACCGTGCAGGGCACCCAGCCCACAACAGAGCAGTCAGCTCTTCCTCATCCCCACCCAGCATTGCATCCAGCAGCAGGAACCACCCTGCGGTCTGCTCTCTGGTGTGTAAGAGCAGCTGGTCCAGGCAAGGAGACCGTGACCCCCCCAGCATCTCCAGCAGACCACCACACCCCACACACCCCAGCCGGGGTGCTGGGTCCAGGGGAGTGTTGTGCTGGTGGCTCTGCAAAGCCACCTCCTGGTCCCTTCCTGCTGCAGGTCCCGCTCGGAGGATGCAGGGACCAAACATGTTGAGGAGCTGCAGTCACGCAGCCGTGTGAGCACCGGGCCTTTGCCGGCCACCCCACAGCAGCAGCCGTGTCCTGCTCAGCACCCCTGGACACCGCGGGAGCTCCTGGAGCCGGTGTGGGATCCAAAGAGCATGCTGACATCAGAGCCAGGGCAAAGTCTGGCAGGACGCAGAGAGGTGTGAAAGGCAAAACGCTGTCACGTGTGCCCCATACATGTGAGTGTGGGCAGAGGACCAGCGCCGTGCTGACTAGGCAGTGCTCTGCACCAGCCTGGCCGCATCCTGGCAATGTATGGAAACAGGAGAGTGGGGGCAGGACAGGGATGTCTCCCACCGTGCATGTCTCCTGGAGCAGGCAGCAAGAGCAGGGAGGAGCATGAAGCATCCCCTCACCGTGGCTATTGGGTACCTGGGACATACCATGCTGCACAGTGCATCCCCAGACCATCCCGGTCCCCAGGCATTGCCCTGGGATGATCAGGCCAGCCCAGGCTGGCGCTGCCTTCTGCCGGCGGGTGCGTGTGAGGGTGCCCGCGCACCCTGCTCAGAGCATCGCCTCTCATGAGGCTTTGTCCAGACCATCACTAATAATATCAAGGTGTTCTGCCAAGTTCCTTCCAGCAAACCTATGACTTCATTCAAAGTGACAGGGGACCTGATTTATTATACTAACGAGCCGGCGATAAATAAACATGACCTGAGAGAATCCCGATCCCACAATTCCATTCTTGTTCGGCTCCTTGGGGGAGATGAAAGGTTTCCTGCAATTTCCCAGTGCTACCCAGAATCTCCCCTACTCAATCTGCCAAAGCTTTCTCCTGCTGTCGAGCCTGGCATTTGATTGACTTGACAGAAGCAGCTTATTAATTGTACTAATGAGGGGCTCAGCAATATGGAGCGATGGAGAGAGTCCAGTGTGGCTAATAAAACGCTCAAAGCCGAGCAGAGCATAAGGTCACCGTGTTGCCAGGCTACTGGCTAAGCTGCCTGGAAAACGAATATGGGAACCAGTAGGTGACTCTGGGAAAAATATTGCTCCATAACTCACATAATTAATAGGACAGTGATGCTTTATTATCTTAGGAAGGACATACAGTAGGGAGGGTGTGAGTGCACAGGCGTCACAGCCATCCCCACTCCCGAGCGGGCAGGGGCCGAGCAGCTGGGGCGGCCGGGGGCTGTGGCCGGCGCTGGCACTGGCTGTGTGTGGGGTCCCACGGCTCTGCTGAGCCAACGGCAGCTGCAGGAGCTCCGCCATGGTTGTGGTGATGGTGGCAACCTGCAGCCAGAGCTGCCGGGGGCTCTTCCTTGCCTGGTCCTTTCCCAGCAGCACAGTTGGAGCAGGAGCAGCACTTCTGCTCCCTGCGCCCAGGCGTGCTGGAGCCCAGGCCGGGCTCCCAGAGAAGGCATGAGGAAGGTGCCTGTGCCTGAGGGATTTGTTGATGGGAGGCTTTGGGTGTCTGGAAATGAGGGAACTGTCCTGTGGTTGACCTGTGCTAGTTTCCCAAATGCCACCGCAGGGAGAGATAAACAAGGCTGATTAGAGCGAACAGTAACTGTAAATTTGGCAAGGGGATGTTCTCGGGATCTCTGATCTCTTGAGACAGTAAGTCCCACTAGGAGTTTACCATACAGCCCCCGAGGGTTTAGAGCAATAAACAGGAATATTTTTGCTCCAGTAGGAAGGAAAAAACCAAAAAAAAAAGGACAAATACTGATCTTAATCTCTTTCTTTGCAACCAGTTTTGGAGCCCCCATTCAAGTTCTCTAAATTGCACCTCACCAGGGGAGCTCATTCTCATACCAGACCGTTATCTGAACCCGGCCCTGGAGCATGAGCCCTCTGGCTTGCAGCAACAGCTCTACCTAAAGAAAACACTGCAGAAAGGTCATTCATCTTGCGGGGTCATCTGAGACTTGGAGCCGTGGTGTTGGGGGCCCCTGCATACACCTCTGCTTGATACCCGTGTCCTGGGTGAGGCTGCCCAGCCTGTAAGCCAGGCTGTGCAGGGAGCTCTAGTGGGGTACCTGAACAGGGAATAATCTCCTAATAATCTCCTGGGATCTGGAGCGTTCCTGCAGGAGAGAGCTGCAGGCTGCTGCGCTGGGCGTGGGGTGCTGATGTCTGTTCACAGGAGCAGCTGTGCACGGCACAGGGTGGGCTTGGCTAGCCTTTCGAGAGGTGCAGCGACAGGGCTGCGGTGGCCAGTGAGCAGCAGCTGCTGAGCCACAGGAATAACTCTCAGGCAACTCTGTGGAAAGGTCTCCTCACAAAACCCACCAGGTTAATGTCAGGGGAATGAAGTGATGTGACAGAAATGGCTTTGCCTGCAGGCGGGATCATGGAGGCTTTGTCTGCCTAATCAGCAAGGCCAGAGGGGCAGCAGGGATTCCCAGAGCCCCTTGCCTCTGGCTGCTCTCAGCATCCCTGTCTCTGTGTGGCCGGATCCTGGACCCATTCCTGGCCTTGGGCTGGCTCCCGGGGAGCTGCTGGTCGCTGCTCCCTGTCCTGGGACAAGCTGTTGCTGTTCCCCACGGTGGCTGGCTGTCGGAGTGGGCAGGGGGGGCAGTGCCCTGGCCCCACATCCCAAGGGAGCCAGTGGCTTGTTGCCTGTCCGCTGGGCATGGGCATCACCTGCGAGGTGGCAGGGCTGCTGGCGGGGCAGGAGCCAGGCAGAAGGGGAGGCAGGAAGGAAGGGCAGGCAGTCTCCATGCTGTGCCTCAGCCCAGGGCTGCCCAACAATGGCAGGGAAGGTGGCGGGGAGCTGGAAGCGTTGCGGGACAACAGGACATGCTGTGGTCACCTGTGCCCTGTTCCTGCCAGAGCCCAGTGGGCTCCCTCCTGCTGGCACTTGGCCCTGGCCACAGTCTGCCCCTGCCCCACAGCTCCCTGCCTTCCTCCATCCTGGCCCCACTCCTCCCCTGCCCTCTGAGGCATCTGCATGGCCCTTCCCTCCCAAAGCTTTTGTTTCCCTTCTCCGGAGGGAAACGCATCTGAGGCTCAGGTTTCCAAGGTGGAAAAGCAATTTCTTCCCTGCAAATTGCCCCTGTTTTGTTTTGTTTCCTGATCCCCGCTGACTCGGCGCAGGCCAGGAGGCCTGGGCAGCTCACAGGCGCCATGGCGGCTGCCCACCCACTTCCAGGGCCACCCCAGTGAGTGCAAGCTCCTGAGAGCTCTGCGTGTGCAGGAGCTGGGTGCCTTCCCAGGGGAGCTGCCTGCACCCGTGGGCTCACCAAATCTGGGAACAAAGCGGCAGCTGCAGAGCAGGCCTGTGCTGGAAGGCGGCCGAGCAGTGTGGGCTCCGAGCAGTGTGGGCTCTGAGCACAGGCCCAGGGTGTCCCTTTGCAGGCTCCAGCATCCAGCTGAGAAGACCCGGCTGGGGCACAGAGCTCAGGCCCTGCCCTGCTTGGCCCTGGGCTCAGGTGGCGCGTGCGATGGGCCTTACACATCCCCTGCTCACATCGGGGCTCCCTACCTGGGGTCACAAGGCTCTGACACCCTGCAGGATCCACAGAGGAGCTGAGGGCGGGTGCCTGTACTCTGCCCCGTGTGTCGGAGTTCTGGCTGCCTTTGCCCTGCAGCTGAGCTGAAGTTCAAGGTTTCCTGGTGCAAGGGCTGTGCCAGCCATGCCGCAGCCCACTGCCCTTCTGCCGGGGGTCTCCTGGGCAGGGCAGGCCACGCCGCAGCATCCTGCCCTTGCCCCCAGCGCTGGGGATGCTGAGGGATCCTCGCCAAGTTCCCTCTGCCCGGCTCCTCTCGCCAGCTTGAAATTCACTTGGGAAAAATCCTTGGCCTGACAAATAACAAACCTGGCAGTTGGCCAGCGATTCAAAGGCTCCAAAAGCGGAGCCAAAATTTGCAGCTGGCCACACTCCCTGCCTGGCTTGGCAGCAGCGCTGATGTCTGAACACCTGCCAGGGCCAGGAGTGACTGCGGCGCCTGCAGCAGAGCGCCCAACCGGCCGCGGGGCACCGTGCGTGCCCTGGCACCGCTGCCATGGCTGGGGAGTGCTGGTGTGCCCATGCCCCGGGCTTTATTCTCACAGAGAGGGATACGCTGGCTGCCGGGACAAGGAAAATGCCCTGGAAAACTGTTTGCAAACAAGTGTGCGGCTGTGGGAGGCAGGGTGTGTGCTGGGTTCTCTGTGCAGCCAGGCTCAGCCGGGCGGCATCGCACAGCTCTCCCATGCCCTGCAGACCTTCTGGCCGGACAGGTGGCTGCTCCCACGCCGGGGAGGCTGGCAGCACCGCTGGAGCTGGCTGAACAGTGGCCCAAACAGGCCTGGTGCTGCGGGGGTGGTGTGGAGTATGAGGCTGGCTGGGCAGGGTCGGTGCAGTGCTGGGGAGCGTGCAGCCGGGTGAGAAAACACAACAGAGCCTGGCAGAGGGTTGGGGCTCCTGCGGGGTAAGGCAAACTTTGCTAATCTTACATGACACTGAGACAGAGAGGTGCAGGGGGGCGGAGGAAGCTAGCGGGTGGCTGCCGGAGGGGCAGGGCGCTGGGCTGTGGCCCCCTGGCCTCCCTGTGCCCGGGAAGGGGTGTCATGCGGAAGGGTAATTGGATCCCAGGATTTACTGAATGATACTGCGGATTACTTCACAGCCATCATGTCACAGGGTAATCTTGTTATGGCATTCCACAGCCACACGCACACGCAGCCCAGGCGTGCCCATGGCCGCGGCACCGGAGGACTTGTGCTGGACACTTGCTCTCAGACCAGGCGCAGGCTTACCTGCGTGGATGGTGCCACCTGGGATCTGTGGCTGTTGCAGTACACAGGAGGCTGGGATGTGATGCTTGGGTGTTGCAGCGGGGCACAGACCCCTGGGGGTGTGCAGGGTGGTGGTGTGGCCATGCCTGCCCCCATGGCACTGGGGCTGGGTCTCGCCTGAGGAACAGCCTCCCTGGGAAGAGGGGAGAGGGGGCTGTGCAGCCTGGCATGCAGCATTGCAGTTCATGGGAGCCAGCTGCCCACTGTGTGCCCCCGTGCTGGGTTCCCCCCCAAAGGCTGGCTTGGGCAGGGCCTGGACCCGGAAAGGGAAAGTGACCCCGGGTATCCTGGGGAGTGGGATCCGGGCATCCCGCAGAAGCAGAGAGGGGTGGCTGGGATGCTGCGCAGGACATGGAAGCGGTGCCTGTGGCTGCTGCTGGCCCTGTGACAAATGTCTCCAGTGAGCCCAGCCCGCATGCCTCCCCCTCCTCCAACAGCCGGCAGCTTTGCCAAGGCGTGACGGAGGCAAATCCTGCCTCTGAGGCAGTGAAAATACTGTTCTCCACCCCCCGAGGTGAGTAAGAATAGCAGATGAGCTGGGGCAGAAAAACAGCCATGACCACAGCTTCCTGCGTGGCCACCCGAGGAGATGGAGGGGATGGAGATGGCTGGCGCTGGGCGCCCGGACCCCTGCGGCAGGCAGGCACGGAGGGCAGACCCCAGCCTACCGGGGCAGTGCCTGGATCCCAGGGTTGAGGGAGGGTGGTAGGAAACCCCAGCATCCTCCTCCTCCATGTCCTCCCTGTCCTCCTTCCTCATGCCTCTGTTTTGGGATGGGGAAGTGGAAACCGCATTGCCCAGTCCCCGAGAGCTGCTGCCGGCCGAGCTGGGGCATGGGGCATGGGGCACAGGCTTGTGTTTTACTGGGGATTAATGATCTTTGGTGCTTGTGCCCCACTGAACTTCCACCCAGAAAACCAGCATCTGTGCCCGGCAGCGGCAGGTTTAATTAAAAACAAGCTTTTATAGCGTTTTTTTTGGTTTGTTTGTGCCCAGCTGAAACGTTGCAATCCGAAACACTGCAGATGCAGCCAACTCTCCCACAGCAGCTTTCCAGCAGGTTAACTTTGGACTGAAATGATAACAAATTATCTGCTAAGCACACATGTGAAGGGAGCTTCATGCCGGCGTGTTTGGCTGGTCTGGAGCCGCTCCTACTCTCATTTTCTCTGATTTTTTTGTATCCTTCAACACATTTTGCTCTTTTAAGCCTGTAAACCAGGGGAAGGGTAGTGGTGCCTTTATCTTAAGATGGAGCATGACCTCCTGCTTCAAAACAAGGGGTGGCTTTATTTATCCTGGGGCTTGGGGAATAAGAGAAATGTTTGTTGTCCTACAAAAGATCGGCTTATCGGCTGTTACTAGAGCAGGATGATAATTCAGAATGAGCAGCTTATTAGGCACATTTAACCCCAGTTCTCTCTTCATGGGAGATCTGGGGTAGCTGTGGTTGTTGCAAGGATTTCCAGAGACAGCATGCCTGTGCCCATGCCTATGCTGGCGCTCGTGCCATGGGCTGTTGTGCCACCGTGGTGGGAGATATGGGGCACCTGACTGGATGAGGAAGCAGCTCTGCCTTGCACATAAGACTCACTACATCACCGAATGTGATGTCTCCTGCCTGCACAGCTCAGCGACTGGAGCTTGTGGAAACCCAGCATGAAATGCATGTGCAAAAAGCAGAACCGAATCTGGCAGCAAGTGCTGTTTTGGCAAAGTCACAGTGTTCACAACAGCCTCCTCCCTGGGAACGTGGACTCAGGGGGCAGGACTAGGGGTCCCTAAGTGTGTTTTCTTCCCACAAGCCTTCCTGCTGCGCAGGGCTGTGGACAGCACTATCTCCTGGAGATGGGCTGCGCAGCTGGCCCTGGCAGCACCAATGCCAAAGACGTTTTGTGATGGGCTCTGGGTGAAGAAGGGACAGGAGTAGGATCCACAGAGTGGGAGGAGGGTGCAGCTGAGCGCAGGACGTGGCAGCAGGCAGCTCTTGGTGAAGCAGCAGCTGCTTCCCAGGGAAAAGCCACCTCCATCCCGCTCAGACCCCTCTGCTGCAGGGCGCGGAATCCCAGCCTCCACCGCAGCAGAAAGCAAAGTCCCCAAAGCCTGTGCTGGGGCCAGGACTGCCTCCAGCTTTCCGTGTACTTTGGTGTTGCCAGACTTAGGCCTGTGTTTGTGCAGGGCAGGGACCTGACCCACTTCAGAAGGACCCGGCTCCACGCGAGCCTTTGGGACAGGCTCCAGCCAGCACCGGGGCCCCACCACCTCCTCTCCTCATCCCGCTCCACCGGCCTCGGGCATTGCTCCCTGCTCCCCTGGCAGGAGCAAAACTGAGCCCTTGGAGGGAGGGGAGCCACAGCACGCCTCCCCAGCTGCCAGTGACCAGGGGCTGCTCCATGTCAACAGCCAGCCGGTGTGGGGCTGTGAGCTCCTCTCCGGGGATCTTTCCTCCAAACAAAGCCGGGGGGATGGAGCCTTTCCTGACATTGTCAGCCCTGGCTTGTTGGGAATGGAGTGAGCAGGGCTGGAACAAGTAGCACAAATGTGTATTTACACGTGCACACAGTAGGTCGTGTGCTCACAACGGGAGCAAAGCACGGCCAGGCCGCCAGCGAGGGGATGGCTGAGGCAGCAGCACCGGCACAGGCAGCAAAGACACGGCACTCAGAGCTGGGCCTGTGCTCTCCTTGCACCCTCCGTGCTGCCTGCGGGGCTGTGGGACACCCGCGGGGTATTTAACAAATAACAAATGTCCCTCAGCCTCAGTGCTCCTCCGAGCCGTGCTCCACTCTCCCCGTGCCCTGTCATGGCAGAGCAGAGCCGCTCTCAGCACCAGTGTGCCCCGGGGCACCTCTCCTGGGGAAGCAGAGAAGGGGGGCAGCTGCTCCTGACGGGATGTTGCTGGCATGGCATGTCACAGGGGTTATTCTGGGGAACGTTCATGTGTTGAACCAGCCCAAAGAGGGAGAGTGGGGCTGGATGGTCCCACGTTGCTGCCATCCCTGTGGGCAAGGGAGTCTGCAGAGTGCTGGGTGGGGGCACCTGGGCAGGGCTGCCAGGGGACAGACACATGGACTCATGTCTGTCCTGCCTCCCCACAGCCCCCATGAGCAGTGTCATGTTTGCTCCACAGACACGAACGCAGCTCCAGAGGTGCTCCCCACCTCGCACACCCAGTCTGGACCAGCAGCACTCACTGGAGGGCTCAGCACCCCCCTTACTGGTGCAGGAGAAAGGGAGCACGGCCCTGACCTTCTCCTCTGCCTTTCCCTCCAGACAGTTGCCCAGACGTGGAGCAACCCAGGCTGGACAGTGCCTGTGGCACAGGGCAGAGTGAGGGGCAACCCATGAGGGCAGGCGGGTGCTCGGCCCCAGGGACTGCACATGGGGGTCTGCAGCAGCTCATTCTACAGGTGACTGGTCATCCTGGCCGAGCCCAGCACTGCCGGCTGGGGCTTCCCAGCTGGAGTGGCAGGAGCCACGGCTCCTTGCTGTCCATGACCTGTGCACTCGAGCCAGGAAATCCCAGCCCTCTGGCACTCGCCAGGCTCCAGGTTTAAAAATACTTAAGGAAAATAATCCTCCAGCCTCACTGAGGCCAAAGCAATTCTGGGCAGGTTTCAGAACAAATACTGGGGGTTGTGTTTTGTCTGTTCTCGGCAGGCTCTTGGCTCAGCACTCTCTGCCTCCCTGGGGACTCGCAGCCGTGACGTCTCGGTGGCAGTCCTCAGCCACGTCACGGCTTGGGGGGGACCGTCCCAGGCAAGACATCTACTGCGAGCCGTGGGGCGGGAGCGCTCAGCCCCCTTATCAGCCACGAGTGGCTCAACGGCGGCTGAGGCCATCGGTGGGGGTTGGCAGCACAGTGCTTCACAGCCCGCCCGTGGCACTCGCCCTGCCAGCGCTCGCCTTCCGCTTCAGCTGGCCCCTCTGTGAGTGGTGGTCAGCAGCCCCGGAGCCTGCTGGCCCTGCTGCCCTGCCCCGCGGCCCCCTGGGCTCACACACACCTGCCGAAACACGGAGCGGTGCCCTGGGCCTCCCCAGCGACCCCCAGGCAGAGAGGGCCGAGGGCTGGTGGTGCCAGAGGCAGCAGGAACAGTCACTGCCCCCAGCGCTGGGGGATGCCCGTGCAGCCGGGTGGTGGGAGCAGAGACGGGGGCTGAGAGGCAGCTCCCCGGGTGTCAGAGCCTGTGGCAAGCCCTGTGCCCAGAGGAAGGCAGGCTGCCCACAGTCCCCTTGGCCCCCAGCTGCCTGCAGTCCCCTCCCTTCCTTTTCAGACCTCTGGGAGTGGTCCAAGCTCCCCTATGATGACACAAGACCAAAAATGTCAAGTACTGTGAAGAGGAGCCGAGCTTTGTGCAACATCCCAAAGAAACAGCTGCCACCACAGATGCCGCAAAGCAGGACCAGGGCTGGAGAGCAGCCTGGAGCTCCAGCTTGTCCCCGTGGTGACGCTACCCTGACATCACTGGGATATAGTTAAATTATTTGCGGAGCCCCCACCTTTTCCTCCCCACCCCAAGAACAGGAATAGCCAGTAAAACAGCATGTTCTGGGACAGCAGCAATCCCAGGAGAGCTGCACACACAAGATCACCCCTGCCCCTCTCCTCAGGGTGCCCAGGCTGCCAGAAAGCTTTCTGAGGGAGATGATCCGGTGTCTGGTGTCTGTAGCAGGATCTCATGGCTGGTGGGACTGGTTTGGGTGTCCCTGAGGGCACTGGCCCCTGGGAAGGGGACAGGGAAGGGGATGACGATGCTCACAGCTGGGCTAGGGCCCCTCCATCACCCACAGCACACAGTGACGCCCCATGCCAGCCGCCCACATGCTTCCAAAGGCACAGTCCCTCCTGGGGTGTATTCCCCACGAGCAGAGGGCCGAGCCCCTCCTGCCAGAGGAGACATCAGCCCCTGCCCCTGCCCGCACCGGTGTGACGGCACCGGCCATGGACCCTGAGGGATGGGCTGCCGACGTGAGCTGAGCACCGGCGCTGCCAAGACGTGCTGTTAGACTGCCAGCAGTCAGGAAACGAGGAAGGAGAGCGTGGAAGGAACAAGTCACTGTGCTGGGAACATATGGGATGGCAATCTGCAGGGAAAGACAGCAGCCCCCACACTCCCTGGAGAGTGAGCAGGGACCCTCTGAGTCCTCGCAGAGCAGCACATTAGCATTGGAAAGTACATCGAACAGCATCACTTTCCTCTGGCTCCGGGGACTGCAGGGGAGAAGGAACAGATACTATCATCTCCTGTGCCAGATAAGCTCCTTGGCAGGAGGCAACACGGTGTGTGCTGCAGCACGAGGGGCCGCGGGAAGGAGCCGGGGAGCACTCCCCCCGGAGGGTGAAGAAGAGGCACAGTGCAGAGCCACGGGAGGGCTGCAGCCTGTGTGTGATTGTGTGATGCCTTTTGACATCTACTACACTCCATGGCAAGCTCACCAAGCAGAGCATCCTTCTGGCAGCGAAGAGCAGGCGTGCCAGCTGCCGGGATGTGGGCTGGAGCCAGGCAGCACGATGCAGCCTTGTCTTTCCTGGGCAGGACACAGACAGGCCGGGCCGATGCAAAGGCAGCAGGCAGAGTTTGCTCTCCACAGAGCACCTTTACGCTCTTCCCATCTAGGAACAGTGGGGCGAGCTTACCTGCGGGCATGTGCCTCTGCTGCCAGCACCCCACATCCTGCTCCTCGGCTCCCACTTCCCAGGGGCTCACGTGGAGGTGGCACTCGCCCCCTCCACTCCTGGTTACGCTGTCACACTGGAGATGTGGGTCTCTGATGTGGTTACTGGCATCTGGGACCACCTTGGGACCTGACGTTGCCGAGGGGTGGTCTGTGTCCTGGGGGACACAGCAGCAGGCAGGGTCAGAGCCTGCATGGGTGAGAAGGAACGTTGACTTACGCGAGTGTAAAGATGACCACGACTGAAGCAGTTTCCTGTGCTGTGGCCATTTCCAACGTGTTGCCAGCAGACACTTTCTCTCCAAGACAGGACTCTAAACAATGACAGAGGCCGTTACACGACACAGCCCTGAACAATGCCGGGCCTTTATCGGAGGCAGAACCCGCGCGTCCCCTGAGGACGGCGCTCCGACGCCTTCTCTTCCCCATCTATTGTCACCATGTTGCTATGATGGGTAAACTGGAAGCTCAGCTGAAGCGAAATGCAAATCCAAAACTTCAGAAAACCTTTTCCCAAAGCCTAATCAGGAAATGAGGATGGATATCTCAAAAGAACAGACGTTCCTGAGAGATTTCCAATAATTCCTGGATTCAGACTCATGTTGTTACCTCCCTTATCAAGCAGGACATGTGTATTCATGACAGACTAGAGGGCTGGACTTTTACACCTGCTAGAGACATTAATTCCAAGAGAAACCAGAGCTAGTGATTATATCTTTAAGATTACTGCAGGTCCTTAGTGTTTACAGCAGGACAGAGAAAACCTGGGTTTGCCTCGCGCTGCGCTCTCCACTGTGAGTCAAACAGTTTGGCTGTACCCGACTTTGAACTCAATTAGTGTCCACAACAAACAGCCAGCAGCAAGAGCGCAAGGCTGCTTAGAGCTGCTTTTCAAGGACAGCTTTGTTGCCCAATATCCTGAAACAGTATCCTGTTTTCCTCATGAGAAAAAAATTCTTAATGGGATTAATATTAAATCCCTCTTTTAAAGGAGACGAAAACATAGCGGCACAGAGCAGGAAGGACTCCTTTCCATGGAGGAGCAGCAGCAAGAGCATCCTACAGCTCCTCGTCTGCCAGTCCAGCCCATGGCTGCTGGGGCAGGTCCGGGCTCAGCTGAGCTCTGCTGTCCCTGGCCTCTGGCCTCTCATTTTCTGTCTTTCTCTCAAGCACAGCTGAGCTTGGGGTGTCGCACAGCAGTGCCAGAGGAACTGTTGTACATCTTCATTCATCCCAGCAGCGCAGGGTGTCTCAGAGGAGACTGGAGGTGAGTGTCCCTGCTGGGATCCCCCAGCGCTGCCCATCTCACCTGGAGCTGGCAGCACTCAGCCCGGGCAGGGCAGAGCATGTGATCCTGGACAGGACGTTAAAGAACGGCAAAGCTGAGCAGCACTTTGATCCAAAACTGCCCCTTCCAATTGTTGCTCATCTTGTTGTCTAACCAGAAGAGCGCGTAGCCCTCTCCCAGCTGAGCCACACACAGATGTAGGGAGAAACCTCCCGCCCACTCGCCCTGGGCTCGCCGAGCCCAGCCTCAGAAGTGGGTGAATGAGTTTGTTGTAGTCCCTGCTCCTTTATCGGGCGCACCTGGCCCGCCTCGACACGCTGAGAGCACAGCTATAAACAGGCCGTGCGGCGCCAGCAGCCCTGGTTTCTTTTGATAGGGAAGGGCTCACACCTCCCCTGCAGCTGCTGCGCCTCGATCTGCAGGGTCACTGCTGCTCCCCCTCTCTCCCTCCCCGGCTCAGCTGAACGCCACCACGCTTCTTCTGGCTCTAAACCAAATCCCAGCATTAGACGTGCGACCCAAAGACACTTAGCAGCACGAGGCTGCTGGAGAGAGCAGCCCAGGGAAACGTCCACAGGTTACAGCCCCTTGGAGCAGCCTTGGGTGCGTGTGGCAGGTGAAGGGTGCCCCATGCAGGGGTGCCATGGGCAGGTTTGCACCCAGAGGGTGAGGATGGGATGGGGATGTGCTCCCAGCACGTGCCTCTCCCGCACGCCGCGGCCTTGAGCACGCTGGGACCCTTTTCTCCTGCAAAACCCAACTGCGAAGGGAACGCCAGCAGCATCCTGCTGACCCCCAGCCTGGGACACAGGCATACGGCTCGGGGCTCGCTTGGGCCGGGCGATGGCAGATACAGTGGATGCAGCATCCCCCACGGGGAGCACGCTCGCTGCCTTCGGGGAGCAGCAGCGGCCGGTCCGTGCGGGCGAACCCCGGCCTCGAGAACCGCGGTACTCGGGCAGCAGCGCCCAGGGGCTGCCCCCCGGCAGCGAGGGGAGGAGACCCCCGGCCGAGCCCCCGTTCCTCCCCGCGGCACCCGCGGGTAGAGCCCCCGAGCCGTGCCAAGCCCCGGCTGCCTCCGACCCGGCATCCCGCCCGCCGCCCCCGGAACGGGGCCGGAGCGCCTGGGGGGGCGCTCCCGCTGCCTCCCGCCCCGGTCCCGGCCCTCCCCCGCACCGCCCCGGCGGGGCGATACGTGCCGGGGCGCACGGCTCCGCTCGGCCGGCGATCCCGGGGGCCGGGCCGGGGGCGGCGGAGGGAGGGGAGGGGAGGCAGCGCGGGGCCCGGGGGCGAGCGGGGGCCCGCGGGGGCAGCCGGGGCGACGCGCACGTGGCGTAGCGGGGGTGGAGCTCGGCCCGGCCCGGCCCGGCCAGGCCCCGCCCGCCGCTCCTCCGTGCTTATAACGGCGAGGTGGGGGCGGCGGCACTCGGCCGGCGGCGGCACGCGCAGGTAGGGCCCGGCAGCCCACGTGGCGGGAGACGGGACGGGACACGGCGGGAAGGGATGCGCGGGGGGTGGGCCGCGCCGCGGTCCCCGGCTCCGGGAGCTCCCCGCGCTCCAGCATCCTCCGGGGCCGCCGGCGCGGTGTTGGGTCCCCGCCATGCGGTCCGCGCTGCCGGCGGGTCCCCGGTCTGCGGCCCGTCGGGCGTGGGCGCGGGCGGGCTTGGCGAGCCTGGGAGTTCCGTGCTGGCGGGGGGGCTGGTTTGGCCTGGCCGTGCCGTGCCCCCTTCCTGGGAGGTCGGAGGGGTCCCGTGTTTCGTTCCTGCTCTGGGATGGAGCTGTGGGTCCTATGCGCCCCGTCCAGGGCTGCCTCGTGTGCCTAGAGCCCGCCCCTCTCCACTTCTCGCCGCCGGGAGCAGCGTCCCGGTCCAGGTCCCGCTCCCCGTCCTTGTCCCAGTGACCCCCTTCGGCGGGGAGCGGCTGGTGGCTGCAGGGCCGGGGGCTGCGCGGGCCCCGGGGGTGTGGGGCACCCTACTCGGGGGAGCCCAGCCCCCGAGGCACACGGCCGCCGAGCTCCCGGTCCCTCCAGCGCCCCGTAAGTCTCGTCCGCACCCCACCGGAGGCCCGGCCGGGTTGTTTATAGGGGCTGCCGGAGCGTCCGTCCCCGCCGTGCCGGGTGTCCGATAGCGGTGTAGGGGAAGAGGGGACTAACTCGGGCCTCTGGCACCCGATAAGCGCAGAGCCCGGGGTGGCTGCCTGGCCGAGGTCCCTGGGAGCCGCGTGGATTTGCGGTGCCGGGGCCCCCCCTTCCCCCGGTCAGTGCTCGCTGGAGCCCTCTGCCACTGTGTGTGAGGGGGCACACCGCCATGCTGCTCCCCACTCGGATGCTCGCACGGCCCTCGGGTGTTTCCCTTTAGCAGGAGCTGGACATCGGGGGCACGAAGCCACCTGGGTGGGTGAGTCGCTGAGCTGCTTCCAGCATCGTGATGGGCTGCGGCGGTTGGCGCTTGCAGGGATGAGGCTGCGCTGGAGGAGCCCGCAGGACTGGGCTGGCATCGTTTAAGCCCCAGGAGAGGTTTTGGCGTTGCTCAGGGAGGAGTCTGCACGCTCCAAAGTCCCCGCAGCCGTGCCTGTGTGCCGAGGTGTGCGCCTGCCCCGGGTGTGTCCGGCCGTCACCGGGCCAGCCAGCTCTGGCGTGACCAGCAGCGGCAAGTGGGGTGGCTGGAGCTTGCTGGCAGCCTGCACCCTCGCTCTCTGCAGCAAGAAGCTGCTGAGATGCTCCTGGAGCTGGTGGCTCCCGCAAAGCGCTTCCCTGCTCCTGCAGTGGGAACTTTCTGGGGTCTCTGGGGCCACTCCGCGCAAAGCCCTGCGGCCCGTCTCTGTCTGCACCAGGACAGATGCCTGGGGAGCCAAGCGGGGCTGGGCGGCAGCCGGGCCCCCGCGGAGGGAGAGCAGGGTGCAGCAGATGTGCTGCTGGGGTGCATCATCCGGGGCCGGATCCCGGCTCGGCCCGGGGTCCCTCCAGCGCGGTGTGTGCGAACGGGTGGGCAGTGCTCCAGGGCTTCGAGGTCGGCCTGGGAACAGGGCAAGAGTCGCCTGCGGGTCAGGAGGCCGTGGTGGGTAGCTCGTTTACCCCGGAGGGGTGGGATCGGTGTCCTGCCCGCCCCCCCCGCCCTGTAGTTCGCCCCTTGCAGGAGGGCTCCTGATGCTCCTGCGCTCTGAGCCTCTCCTGGTGATGGAAAAAGGATGGGCTTTTCAGTTGCAGCACAAGGAACCTGAAATCTAATGATACCGGGTTTTGTGCCTTTCTGTGAGCCTTAAGCCTTTTTGTGGTGCACAAGCATCCTATTCTCATGCTAAGTGAGGTAATTTAGTGCTGCCTGATTCTCCTGGGTGTCTTTGAGGCTTTCTTGGCTGTGTCTGGAAGGGAAGGAGGAACAGGGCTGAGAAATGCACCCTGTGTGCTGGGGTGGGAGGACCTGGGCCCCAGGGTAAAGAAACCCCTTTGAGAAGGGGCCTCCTCCCTCTTAGATTAATCACTGGCTGGATCTCTTAATTACAAACAAGTGTTTTGCTCCTGTGTCGCAGGTCTCCCTGCCCCAAAGTCCCGGGCTGAACGCTCCCGGTCCGGGAAGGTGTGAGGCACTCTCCCCCCTTCCCGAGGAGGTTCCTGAAGAAGGTGTGAGTGGCTGCCTCTGCTTTCTGTTGGCTCCTATCTCCTGCAACTGGCCTGATTTATTTGGCAGTTAGGGTGGAAAATACCCACTGCCTGGTGTGCTGCTATTTTATGCCTCCTTTATGGGAGTTGGAGAGCTGCACGTAGGCTACGGGAGGTGAGCGGCATCCCATTAAGCACTGTAGCGCTAATCTCGCACTTTTCTGGCTCTTGCTATTTCCTTCTGAGGAAGCAGCCTGTAGCAGTGAGTCAGTGAGAGCCTCTGCAGTGCCTGTGTGACTCGCCCTCCAACGTGCTGTCGGGATGCTGGGCCGGGTGCTGGAGCCAGAGACAGGGCTGCAGTTACACTCCTGGAGCTGTGGCCAGTCACCAGTGTCCTCTGGGTTGTTGGGGAGGGTCTTCTGTCTGTCCTGCCTGGCTTCGACCCTGCTTTGGGCACTTCTTAGCACGTGGGGAGCACAGACAGCTCAGGTTCTGGCTCTTGGGAAAGAGAGCGGCAGTTGCACTTTGACTGTGACTTTCTGGGGTTTCACGGCCTCCTGCTCTGCCCTCAGAGACACCGTGGCTGTGGTGCAGGTGCCTGAAGGAATGCTGAAGCTATTTGGTACCACATTTTTCTCATTCTGAGGATTTCCTGGCGGGCACAGGGTGTCCCAGAGCATTCCCAAGCAGTGCTGGCGCAGGGAGGATTGCCTGTGCTTGCTGGCAGAGCATGGCTTGTGCTTGGGGTAGGACTGTGACATCTTGCACAGGGGCTGAGGCCCCCTGTCCCCTCCTGAGATGGGGGGCTGACTGCCAGCGCTGTAGGAAGCCCTTTTCCTAGGGACAGGAGCACAAGCAGAGCCTGGGGCTGTTTCACCAGTGTGCCTTTTCTCTGGGCTCAGCACCTCTGAGCTGGAGGGATAGTACCTTGTACTGGGTTGGTGAAGTGGGCTGGGAGAGCCCCCACTGCCTGGGGAAGAGCCAAGCTCTTGTGGGGCAGGTTAGAGAGGGAGCTCTGGGGGCTGTGCCTGGCCTAGAAGCCAATGTGACACCCCTAAGAGCTGCTCTGTGTAGAATCATTTAGGTTGGGGAAGACCCAAGATCATCAGTCCAACTGCTAACTTGGCACTGCCAAGACCACACTGCTCCTGAGCACCACATCTACACACCTTTTAAATCCCTCCAGGGGCAGGGGCTCCCCCACTGCCCTGGGCAGCCTATTCCAGTGCTGATGGCTGGGCTCTGGGACAGAAATAAGCGCAGCTTTCTACCTTGCTCTTGTTGATAGATTGCTTAAGCCTGACTTCCTGCTTTCTCGTACTAGTAAGAGACCTGGCTCTTACTCAGATGGGCTCAGCACCCCTGGTGCTAATATCTGGGCATGACAGCCCAGGGAGGTTGTCTGGCATCTGTCTGTTAGGCAGAAATAGCTGCCTGTCTTTCTGCTTGGTTGTTCCCTCCCAAAGCTCTGACAAACCATCTCAACATCCCACTTCATGTGGCTTGGGTGGCTGGGTGCCCTGTCTGCCAGGGGCAGGCACCCAGGGAAGGGCCTTGTCTCCGGCCAGCGGGGCGAGTGGGCTGCTCCTCTGCAGGCTGGGGCTCGCGGCGGGGTGCAGCTGGAGCTGGCAGAGGGCAGCTGCCGATGCCGCCTCTGCCAGCGCGGCCGCTGTGCCCTGTGGCGTCTGCCTGTCTGCGTGCTGGGCTTAGCTCACCGGGCCGGCAGACCGAGGCACGTCTGTGGGTGTGCAGGCTGTCCCGGTGGGGAGAGGTGCTGAGCGGGCCGGGCTGCTTCTGGCAGAGGCCTTGAGCAAACCCTGCCCGTGCTGCTGACCTGACCTCGCCTCACCCTGCGAGCGAGCGCAGCGGCCATGCAGCACTTCAATGGCCTATTGTCTTGGTGCGGAGCCCTGCAAGTGCTGGGGGTCATGCAGGCCATGTGCCCACCGGTTAAACCCCGGCTGTGGGTGCTCGTTGCAGTTAAAGCTCCGTGCTTAATGCTATAAACCTGCTTAAAACTGGTGGAAGTGGTGTCTCGTGAGCTCAAAGCAATCTGTATGTCTTGCTTCTGGCCAGGAAAAGGCCAGATTTGAAGCTACAAAGTGTTACTGGCTGTGAACAGCTTGTGACTGCCAGGGCCTCCTTCGCCTCCCTTCCCCAGCGCTAAGCACAAGATGTCCGTTTTGCTTCAGGAACCAGAAGGGATGCTTGGGATCCACTGGCTTCGCATGCAAACAGACATCCCACAGGGTGTTTGTGACCCTGCGCTGTCCCACAGGGGTGGGGAGGAATGGATGGGCATCAGGCTCTGTTGGATAATGTTTGGGGATGGGGCTGACACGAATGGGAGTTCTCAGGGATCAGCATCCCGCTCCTGCATCCATCTCCTCTGCTGGGGGCTTGAGGAGGGAGCCTCCTCAGGGAGTGGGGTCTGGTGCTGCTGGCGAGGGTCAGCTTTGGGCCTGGGTGTTTCAGTGTTGGCACTTGCAGGCTGAAGGTCTGGTCCAGCTGGTAAAGACATCAGGGGCCCAAATGGCCATTGTACAACTGGGATATCCCATGGCATCTTGCTGCGCTGCGATCCTGGTCCAGGCACTGCCGTGACCCATGGAGCTGGTGCCCAGGAGCAGAGGCAGCCTGCCTGCAGCTGCACCGGTACCCGCCACCACCAGCTTCATGTTTGGGGCTGGTGATGGGCTGTGGGAGCAAAAGCTGAGGCTCTGCTGCCTGCCCTTCTCCAGCCTGGGCTCTGCCAGCAGCTCCGAGTGCCCTGTGCTGTGGGAGAGGCTTTAGAAGCAGTGACTGCCTGGTGAGCATGTGCCTGAGCAGGAGAGCCTTGGGCTGGAGGGGTGCACAGGAGGAGGTGGAGGTGCCCTGGCATGGCCCCTGCGTGGGATGTCCCTCTTCCTCTGACCCTGGTGAGGAGCGATGTGAGGACACTTTCATAAAGGGCTTGCCCCAGAAATACTTTGTGGCATTTGCAGGGCTTTATAACTGTGAGGCTCTGTCTTCCCTCTGGAGCCCTGCCAAGCCAGGGCTTTTAAAAGAGCAGCAATTTGCTACATTATGTAACGAAAGTCTTGAAATCTTCCTGTTCCAGGCCCCTCAGGAGCAGGGATGAGTGGTCTGTGGGGGACTGAGGAGATGCGAAGGGTTTTGGTCTTCTGGGGCATGTCTTGAGCTGGTGCAGTTCTCATGGCCTGGGAACCCTGCGCTCCTGCTCACAGCACTGCCGTGCAGAGGAGGGTTGCTGTAGGCTACCCATTCCTGTGGGTTAGTCAGGACGTTTACAGGGAGCAGATGTGATCCTTGCAGTCATTACTTGGTCTCATCAGTCTTAATTACGGCAAATATGGTTATTTTATTCCTTAATAGGGCAAACTGTAGCTGGCTGCCTGGCAGCTGTGAATTTGCTTTCCAAACACGTCTTACACGTTGCAGCCTTTCCAAAACAGAGCTGCGAACGCTGTAACTATGTTCTGGGTGTTCTTTTTCCCTTGCTGCAGAGCAGAGGGAAGTTTTCCAATTGAACTGGCTGCCTTGCGTGTGCTTTTTTGTCTCTGGTTTAAAACTACTTCTGTGTGGGGGCAAGGAGGAAATCGGCAAGCAGCTTAATGCAGCTGAGGGAAGAACTTTCTAAAACTGGTCTTTCTTAATAAGGGTTTTCAGTGAGTCAGGGAAAAGTGTTGTGGCATGCAGAGCTCATCATGTGAACCCTCTGGCACTGGGATTTGGGAATCTTGCTTCATGGTCCCAAACCCTGTCGGGTTCATGGCTTTCCCTGTGCAATGCAAGAGAGGTCATGTCTAACCTGCCAAAAGGTGTTTTAGTGTATGAAGGCACGCTACCTGAGCAGCCACAGGAGGAGGAATGCTGCGTGCCAGGGGAGAACAAATAGATGAACCAAGCTGCAGTAATTTCGGTGCAATCAAGCTCCTTGGGAGGGGTAGAAGAATTAAACCTCTGTGTGTCTCGGGAGCGAAAAGAAAAAATCCCCATATTGTGCTTTAGATAGCCAGTAGTTTTAATTACTGCAATTAAAGCTAACAAGCAGATTTTATTCCTTACTGGTAGCTTTTTACTGGCAACACCTGGTAGCCTCATCGTTTAAAAACATTTCAGACAAATCAGTGTAGTTGGATGATGCTTTAAAGTTCACTGAGTGCTGCGAAAGCTCAGTATGACTCAAAGCAGGAGGCGGCTGGAAACTCCAGTGCGCAGCTGAGGTGGGGAAGTGATGTTAAGCAGAACCCAGTGTTCATAGCGGCTTTGCAGGAAGAGCATGGCAGGTGGGTGGGCTGCTCCCCACGCAGAGAGGCCCGAGGTACGTGGTCCATCCAGACAGAGCCCGGCACTGTCCCCCTGGCTGCCAGTGCTGTGCTGGCTCGGCTCTGCACAGGGGGCTGCCTGCAGCCAGACCCTGCCTGTGTGGGCTGGAGATACTGAATGAACTGCTCAGGTGGCTGTGGTCCCAGTGCTCTGAGGGAGGAGACCTGCTCCTCTGGCTCCTGGGCATAGTTCAGTCCTGGACGTGCCCAAGGCATCTTGTAAATGATTCCTTTGTTGGGGCGGACGGGTGGCTCAGATCTGCTCGTGATGGTCATGTGTTGCACTGGCTGGGATGCAGGAAAATACCCTGCCAGAGAAGAAATCGGTGTCTGGGTCAGGCTAAACCAGTCTTAGTGGCTTACAGGAACCAGCCTCCTGTGTGCTTTGCTTCCTCGTGCCCGTGGGTCGGTCCAAGACATCTCCTGTGTGCGTCCAGGTGTCAGGTGGCTCTGGCAAACCCGTGGGGCCGTATCAGGTAACTTGGTGCCTGTACAGTGCCAGGTGGGACTGGGGACTCCCTGCACCTTGGGGATATGGGCTGTGGGATGCCTGGACCCTGCCCTGGGATGTGCACCCAAGTGACGTGGAGCAGGTGGGCACCGGTGGCTGCTGTGGTGTGCTGAGGGCGTGAGGGGACATGCCAGGTGGATGGTGGCATGTCACAGCCCTGGGTTAGATGGTAATCGTCATGAGCCTGGGTGGATGCTGCTATAAATAGAGGCTGCGCCACCTCCAAGCCAGCGTGCTGCTCTGAGGCTGTGGCTGTGTTGGATGTGACCTGGGGAGCTCTGGGGAAAGACCTCCTGCTATGAGGTGGCTCTTTACGTGGGATCCTGAGCAGCAGAGCAGAGAGCTGTGGTGTGAGGGGTGGGCGCCTGCAAAGGGGCCTGACATCCCCCCCCTTGGCTGATGGTGTTTAATACAGGCAGGGGTGTCTCTGACTGTGAGGATGCGGAGGGCTGTGGAGTTCTGGTGCCTTCTAAAGTCTGTGCAGGGCATGCAGGTCTTCTCGGGACTGTAGCGATTCCTGTTGCTTTGCATACTGTAAACCACAGTGAGCAGCTGCTCTGCTTGCGTTTCCTCCCTGGGACAGCTTGTGCCGTGCTCAGCTGCCTGGAGCAGCCGTATCTTCGGAGTGACCACAGCTCGGGGGGGTGATCCAGCCGTGCAGCAGCTGTAGCACAGGGAACGCGTGAGCAGCTCGAGCTGCCGGGCTCCAAATGGCTCTGAATCAGCGGCAGCTCCCGGCTCTGAGCGAGCTGGGATGACATTTCCACATTTACTTTATTTTCTAATCCCTTCTGGGTCTGAGCTTTTAAGGTGAATTGTTCTTACGCTTGGGTGCCTCTCTGAAACCTGCTGTAGCCTTTTCAGTAGGGGAGGAGGAGTAGGGGGCAGCTGGGTCAGGGGTTCCTGCTGGGGCCGAGCCCCTGGGGAGCCAGACACCCCCTCCCCGGGCAGTGCTGGGCAGTGTGTGGGAGCCTTCCTTTTCACTGCCCGGGCTAAGTTTAGCTGCAGGCTGTGACCTTCAGTGCTGGCGGGTCTGCTGTGACACCTACTCGCTCCTTCTTTGCAGAAACAGGGGTGGCCTGGCCCCTGTGCATAGACCTATTTCCCCTGTGTGCCTGCATTTAATAACCTGGGGGTGCTCCTCCTACTCCAGGTGTTCTGGGGTGTCCTCAGTCTGGGTGCTGTGCTGGGGTGGTGCAGGGATTGCACTGCTGGAAGGGGCTGTGGGGCTCTGCCCTGGGTGGGTGAGACCAGCTGCTGCTCTTGCAGGTCCAGCCCTGCCTGCTGCTGGTGAGGACATTGCCTGCTCACTACAGCTTAGGACAGAGCATCATGGCTTAAGTTTGGGGCTTATAAATACCCGTGGG
Source organism: Laterallus jamaicensis coturniculus (assembly GCA_022605575.1). Taxonomy (NCBI): domain Eukaryota; kingdom Metazoa; phylum Chordata; class Aves; order Gruiformes; family Rallidae; genus Laterallus; species Laterallus jamaicensis. Next base: position 1,626,305 of record JAKCOX010000038.1, read on the forward strand.
CCAGGGCTCTCAAAGGCCAGCTGCATTCTGAGCGTGTATTTTGGGATGGCCTTTGGCGGATGTGCTGGTGAGCCCCAAGTGCTTGCCTCTCGGATCAGCTCTCTTGGAGGTGGTCCAGGGTGCTGGTGCTGTGCTGCTGCATGCCAGGGAGTGGGGATGCACCTGTCTGTGTTCAGCTGAGATGATACTTTGTCCTTTGCAGATCTTTGAACCCCAACTGAGCCGTCACCAACTTGGTTCAAGATGCCACCGGCCATCGGAGGCCCCGTGGGATACACTCCCCCTGAAGGAGGATGGGGATGGGCTGTTGTCATCGGAGCCTTCATCTCCATTGGGTTCTCCTATGCCTTCCCTAAATCCATAACAGTGTTCTTCAAAGAGATTGAGGTCATCTTCAACGCAAGCAGCAGCAAAGTCTCATGGATCTCCTCCATCATGCTGGCTGTTATGTATGCAGGAGGTAGGTGGATGCGCAGGGCAAGATGTGGTTGTACTCCATCCAATGTCACACCTTCACTGAGCAAGTTTGCCTCAAGGAGGCTGCTCAAAGTTCCATTTAATGCCCAGAATACAAAAACCGGGTTAATCTGTCCTCTTCTGCAAAGCTGCAAGGAAAATCTTTCCGGGGAATTAGGACTTGTACAATTCTGCCCTTGTCCTTGTTACATTGTGCTGCGAACACCCGAGGGCCAGGGGGATGGCTGAGCCACGTGTGGGAGCCCTGCTTGGGGGTCTCTGTTCAAGAAGATACCAATACCTTTTAATCCAGGACACAGTGGGTGCATCTAGGGGTCTGTCCCCAGTTTCTGGTCAGTGTGGTGGCTCAGGACTGTGCTGAAAGTTGGTGCTCCCTGGTCTGTGCCACAGGCAGTTTGTGCTGCATGAGGGTGGCAAGTACAGAGACAGGAGCAGAATAAAGCAAAACTCCTTAAACTGAGGCAGGTCCCCTCCCCCATCCTTCAGAAAGGGCTTCTTGGAGCCCTTAATCCCCAGGCTTGTTCTTTATGCTCCTCTTTGCTGGGCGAGGAGCAGGCAGAGCACTCCCTGTGGGGTGAGGTGCTCCCAGCCAGCATCTCGCCGGTCTCCAACCCGCAGTGTCTCGTACCTGCTGGCAGACACAGCTTCGTGCTGGGCTGAACAGAGCTCTTGCTGGGGCCTGCGCTGTGTCCCCTCAGAGGGGAGCAGTGGGATCCTGTGCCTCTCCGTCCCGGCTGGCGAGCTGCCCGCAGCCTCGCTGCGTTCGTGCAGCGAGAGGCGCTGACGTCAGCGCCCGGCTGAGCACGAGGCTCTTCCTCTGGGGAACAGGCTGGGCTTTGTCCTGGCTCAGCCAGCCAAGCCACCGGCACATTTCCCTGCTCTGATGTTATAACAAGCTTGTAAACCCTGTAACTGCCTTAATGAGACCCAATCTGGGCCATTCCCTCTCCTAATAGCTCCGAGCTGGTTCCTGTGGGTGCCCCAGGGGTGGTGCTGCCTGGTGAGGGGGGGGTGGGGTGAGCTCTCTCCTCCTGTTCTGGGTCTGTCCCCCCTCCCTCTGTGCTCAAACCAGCTCTCCTGCTCTACTTCAGCAGTTGCCACTAAATCCCAGCAGCCCTGAACCACTTGCCCATGGGGCAGTGGCAGGGATGCTGAAGGTACCCCAGCGCTGTCCTGGTGCATCCCTGGCTGCTGGTGTGGAGGGCATGAGCCGCTGCCCCACTTGCTGCTTCTGTGCCTCCTGCAGCCTGAACCCAGACCTTTGGCAAGGTCTGCACTGTCCTGGGGTGGTTGCAGTGTGCATCTCACGCTTGTTCCCAAGGCATCTTCCTGTGGGGACTATGTGCTTGCTTGGAGGCAAAAAATGTAGCTTGTGCTCTGGGAGAACATCCTTGGCCGATGGTACCAGGAATTGGGTTAGCTCCTGTCCAGGGCAGGTCCAGGGTGGTGGAGCCCTGTCCTGCAGCCCCATGGATGCCCCTTTCTCAGCTCCACCTCAGGATTGGGGAGAACAGTTTGCATTACTTAACCTTTTCCTCAGCACGAATAATCAAACTACATCAGCTAACATGTGGCCAGAAATGCTTCATGAGACTGACACAGGCTGGGTGCGAGTTGTCTCTTTTCTTTCACTGAAAAAAGAAAGGGGGGAGTTGCCATCAGGGTGGCTTCCTGCTAGCTGTCCTTGGAGCTGCTGCTCCAGGCTGATTTCCCGGAGGAAAGGCCACGGTTGCCTTTAGACTCTGTCCAGGGCCATCACGTTTGAGTTCAAGGTTCATGTTTTGCTGAGTGCCAAGAGCTCTGCAGGGAAGCATTTGGGGCTTGGGGCAATGTGACAGCCCCTGGGACCTGCAGCCACCTCTCATGGGATGGGGGCCCCTTCCTGGCAGCTGGTGGCATCAGGTCATTGCTGCTGCTCTGGCTGGCACATTGGCACTGGCACTGTGGGAGCAGGATGCTGTGGGGCTGGGGAGCCTCTGCAGCTGCCAGGCTTCTGTAACCTTCACCAGGCTTTGTTTAAACTGGGCAAAAAGGTCAAGTAGCGTCTGAGGACCCATGAATAACATGTTGACAACCTTGTTATCTGTTAATGGCAAAACTGGGTCTGTTAATATTCAATGGATGTTCATTCAGTTTATTTAAATACATTTTAGTATCTGTAGAGCATGCTTCACAGTATCTAATCACTGTTTGCTTTGGATTAAAGCTCCTAATACTGAAGCACTTAGATGAGTGTGTAGAGCGATTGGGCTCTTCTACTGTCAGGTGGTGTGAAGTCAGGAGCACCCCTCCTCCCCAGGGTGGCACAGTGCCTCTCCTCCAGCCTGGGCAGCTTTGTGCCCATCCAAGCTGTTTGTTCACAGCTTTGGCTGGATCAGAAACCTCTCGCTAGAGGCAGACAGTGCTGTGCCCCACTGCTGCTGAGCCCATGGCCTGTGGTGGGCAGGTGGGCATGGGCCAGACTGAGCCCCTGGAGCACAGTGTCCTCACGCTGTCCCAACGCCTGTCCCTGGGCCAGCTGCAGCCCTCGCAGCCCCTGGGAGCAGCTTGGTAGGAGAGGTCTCTGCTTTGTGCTGACCAAACATCCCCCGATCTCCAGTGGGCTCTGAACCTCCTGTCCTTTCCCAGCTCCCTCCCTGGGTGAAGTGTCACGGTGTGAAAGCCTCTGGCCATAAACCAGTGTGCTTGTGTGCCTCTGCTTTGTCTGCCCTGTAAAGATAACTCATCCCTGGGCCTATCTCCTCCAAATCCTCAGGTCCCATCAGCAGCATCCTGGTGAACAAGTACGGCAGCCGGCCCATCATGATTGCTGGTGGCTGCCTCTCCGGGTGTGGGCTGATCGCTGCCTCTTTCTGCAACACGGTGGAGGAGCTGTACTTCTGCGTTGGGGTCGTGGGGGGTAAGTGTGGATCAGAGGTTAATGCAGCCAGAAGAGCCAAGAAGCCCTGCTCCTGCTCGTCCCAGCAGCCCTCGTGCTGGTGCTGCTGGCTTGTGGGGTGCCTGGGCTGAGCCCTGTCTCCTGTTCTCTCCTCAGGTCTCGGGCTCGCGTTCAACCTGAACCCAGCCCTGACGATGATTGGCAAGTACTTCTTCAAGAAGCGTCCTCTGGCTAACGGGCTGGCCATGGCGGGCAGCCCCGTGTTCCTCTCCACCCTGGCGCCTGTGAACCAGCTCTTCTTTGGCATATTTGGCTGGCGCGGCAGCTTCCTCATCCTCGGCGGCCTCCTGCTGAACTGCTGCGTTGCCGGGTCCCTGATGCGGCCCATAGGCCCCAAGCCAGAGCAACTGAAGAAGGAGCCCACGAAGGAGGTGCTGCAGGAGGCCGGGAAGGCGGTGAAGAAGGATGACAGCGACACCAGCACAGACCTCATCGGCGGCAAGACCAAGAAACAGAAGAGCTCGTTTTTCCAGACCATCAACAAGTTTTTGGACTTGTCACTGTTCACACACAGGGGCTTCCTGCTCTATCTGTCAGGCAACGTGATCATGTTCTTCGGGCTCTTCACTCCCTTGGTCTTCCTCAGCAATTATGCGAAGAGCAAGAAGATCGCTAACGAGTCTGCAGCCTTCCTGCTCTCCATCCTGGCCTTCGTAGACATGGTGGCCAGGCCTTCCATGGGACTGGTGGCAAACACCAAGTGGATCAGACCCAGAGTCCAGTACTTCTTCGCCATCTCTGTGATTTACAACGGGGTGTGCCACCTCCTGGCCCCCATGTCTACCAGCTACGCTGGCTTCTGCATTTATGCTGGCTTCTTTGGCTTTGCCTTCGGCTGGCTGAGCTCGGTCCTGTTTGAGACACTGATGGACCTGGTGGGAGCGCAGCGGTTCTCCAGTGCTGTTGGCCTGGTGACCATTGTGGAGTGCTGCCCCGTGCTTCTGGGACCCCCCCTGCTAGGTAGGGTGTGCTGTGCCCAGGAGCTCTGCCTGTCCTGCCCAGCCTTGCTGGGGTGGCGGGGCCTGTGGGTGGTCCTGTACTTGGGTGGGGGTGAGGGGGGTGAGTGTTGGCCCTGGGGCCCCCCCAGCATCTGAGGGATGGCCAGGGAAGTGAGGGCTGAGCCCCTGGCTCAGGGTGGGGAGCAGAGGCTGGAGGAGTGAAGGCCTGACACTGAAGGTAATGGGCTTGGGCTGCTTTGGGACTGTCTCCACCATCCGGAGCAGTTCTGGGGGTGTGTGGCTAAGCTGTCCCCTCTCTGTCCCTTAGGGAAGCTCAACGACATGTATGGTGACTACAAGTACACGTACTGGGCCTGCGGAGTCATCCTCATCATCTCTGGGATCTACCTCTTCATCGGGATGGGCATCAACTACCGGCTGGTGGCACGGGAGCAGAAGGCGGAGCAGAAGGCAGAGGAGAAAGCGGAGGAGAAGGCGAGGAACGGAGGGAAGGAGGAGGAGACCAACGTGGATGAGGCCGAGAAGCAGAAAGAGGCAAACAACGACGTGGCCTCCTCGCCTCAGAAGAGCTTGGAGGATGTGGTCAAAGAGGAGGAGAGCCACATGTGAGGGACCAGTCTCCATCCCGGAGTGTCGGGGAAGCGCCGCTGCCCTGGCGTGGTGGCTGGGGCCGTGCTCCACTGGCGCTGGGCGGCCGTGAGAAGTGTTTAAACCAGGTGTTCATTTCTATCAGGCTCTGAACTGTCTTTCCCTCTGTGTTCAACAAAGGTAACGGGGCAACACGTGCAGTATCCTCGTGTGTTGGGGGGGGCTGGGGGGCTTTTTATAGTCTGGCTTTTTAACAGTAACATGGATGTACTAATATGTGCCTTACAGTATCTAGCTGAATCTGGATGAGCCTTAACTCTAAACGTGCTTTAGCTCTGCCTTCTGCTCAGGATGGGGGTGTGTGCGTGCACCTGTGTTTCAGGGGGTTGTGTTAAAAAGCCATAAGCAGCAGGATACTGGACTTGTTGAAGCACGATGGGCTCAGGGCCGGCCCCGGATGAATACTGCTTCACACGCTTCTTACTGCAGGCCCTCGGCAGTGGGAGGATCTGGGCATGGGGCTGGGTGGTCTTCAGCTCCCGTGCCGGGTGCCTCCTGGCTCTGTAGGTGGTCTTTTAGGTATGTTTGGAAAACACTTTAGCTACTGTAGTTCTTTTTAAAATCCCTCTCTTGTAGTTGTGCTCTCATGGGATATTGGAGTTGGAGTAGGTTGGCTGTGGTTCACATTGGGCAGTGCTGCCCCACACCAGGGCTACAGCAGTCCCTGTGCACCCAGCCCCTGCAGCCGAACCCTTGTGGGGGTTGTTGGTGTCCCCCTGCCCCCTCGACTCTGCCCTGACAGTGCCTCTGCTCAGCCCAACGCTGGGTGATGTGAAATGGATGCCAGCGTGGTGGCTCGGCAGGGTTGGGGTGCTGGCTGTGGTCCCCCCGTGGGGTGGATTTCCAGTGGAGTATCCCTGTGCTGATCGATGCCACTTGGGTGGGTGTTTTGGGTGCTGACCCTGGGCAGAGTTTGGGGGAGGGGTAGAGGGGGGGGAGCTGGGTGGGGTGGGTGGAGATGGTACATCCCTGAGACAGGCCTTCTGCTTTTGCTCTTTTATCTCCTAGAGGAACCTCTTTTACTTGCTTCTGTTCAACTGAGACCTTAAGGCGGTGGCTGCCTAACCACTCACATCTAGGACATGGAAGGGGGAGGAGAGAATTTGTACGTATTTATTTTTTATTTTTTAGTGCTGGAAAATATCTCAACGTACGTGGAGCAGGTTCATGGCTCTCAAGTGCTAGTAAATGTTGATCAGAAATATGTAAGAGGCCGAGTTTTTTTCGAATAAACTTGTTTTTGTTTTTTACAATTTACCCATCAAATGTTGAACTTCTTCCTAGAATGGCTCCTATGGGTGCCACATGCTGTGTGTTTAGGGTCAGCTCTGGGGAGAGGTGAGTGGGGCTGGGGCAGAGCCTGGCTCTCCATGTGCTGGTCTGTGCCCAGCGAGGGTGAGAGGTGACTTTCCTGTGTCCCTGGCTGTGTGAGGAGGCACTGGCTGGGGTCTGGGATGGCTGGAACCAAACCAGGGGCTGAAGGAAGGTCTTCCTACCCAAGTCCACCCATGGACCCTGCCCTCAACACTTCTGCTGCTTTCCTTTGCTGCTTTGGGCTTTGTTTTGACCCACATCCTTCAGAAAGCCTGCTGGGGTGTTTCCCAACTGTAGAATAACTTCATAAAGCTGACAGTGCTTTGTACAAAAGGACTTTGTACCGGGCTGTGCTCTGTGGCAGCATGTTCATGGGGTGTCTGTGGCCCCAGGAGTGGGTTCCCATGGCAGTACATCACCCTGGGTCACCCTGTCACCATGGGCTGACAAGCTGCCACTCCTGCCCTGCTCCCTGCCAGCCCTGGCTGCCTGGGCCTGTCTCCTGTGGTGAGCAGGGGGCTGTTGGGGGGTCACCCGGGTCTGTGCTGGGAGGAGCCTGGGTGAGAAACCCCCATGCTGACATCTTTGCAGCATGACGGTAGCACTGGGGCTGACACAGGCGTTACTGTAACCAGCACAGCCAGGGCAGAGTGCCAGCCCTTCCAAGGAAAATGTGCTTAAATCATTTCCTGCTGCAGGGCCTTGGCTGCTGGGAACACTTGGGCAGTAAATCCCCAGTTGTTTCCAAGGGGCGGCCTCTGGTCCCTGTCCCCTCTGCTCTGTGCTGCCCAGAGGTGCCTCTCAGCCCTGTCCTGGCTCCGGGCCTCTGGGTGTGCAGGTGAAGGAGGTTGGTGTGTGGGGTCAGGAGAGCTCCTGCCCCGGGTTGGGCTGTAAAGTGACTCAGCCTAAAAGCTGTGTCATTGCCCTACGTGTAAGGGCAGAGCCGGGCCCCTGGCTGCATGCTGTGGCAGGGCCAGGACTCTGCCCATGGCCTGGCAGGGGCTGCCCCACTTTCCCTTGGCAGCCTGGCTCGCAGCAGTGGGGCTGGGCACAGTCATGTCACTTCTGTGAGCAAAGGTGCTGGCTGTGCTGGGAAGTACAGCTGCCCTTTGCCCTTACCCACCTGTAAAATGGGGCCAAACCCAAGCTTGTGGGGTGGGAGCCCTGGCTGGGGGGCTGTCCAGCAGCCCTGGCCAGTACGAACAGGTGGTGTAGGGCCATGTTCCCCCTGCCCCATGGCAGGTTAGGGGGGAGCTGCTGCCTCTGAGGGGCTGCAGGGTGCCTGTGGGGCCCATGGTGCTTCCCCCACTCCCTAGCCAAGGGTTCCTGTGGCAGTGGCTGAGCATGGCTGGCCGGTCCCCCCAGGGCAGTGCTGGGATGTCTCCCCTGAGTCTCACTGCAGATTCCTCTGCACTGCATGCTTGGCCAGGCCCCTTCCTTCCTCCTGGGGGTAGCAAAACAAAATTCCCTTCATAGCGAGTGGAATTGAGGAAATACTTGGGAGCTAATTCCCAAACATCTGAGGCTGCTGGCCAGAAGTGCTCAGCAGCAGCTGGGGGGGCTTGGGTGCTCCCAGAGGACTCCAGCCTGTGGCTGAGAAGTGCTGCCAGCTCCTGGCTGCCAGCAGCAGCCCTGGCCAGGCGAGGCTGCAGCAGCGCTGCCTGAGGGAGTGGGGGGGTGAGCCAGAAGCACCAGGCTGTGGGTGCCCTCCCCCCTGTCCCCCTTCCCTGTTTTAGGGGATACAGGGGCAGGTCATCGTGTACAGCCTTTGGCTGCGGTAGCTCAGGCTGGGAAGCTGCTGCCATCTCCGTCCTGGCTCCAGTGTGTCTTCCATCCACCCATTGCCTCTGGGGGCTCTCCCACTGCCCCCCAGCTGCCTTGGGCCTGTTTCCCCTTTCTGGGGGGCAGAAAGCTCCTGCTGTGATGCTGGGGTACTGTGGGGGGCTGGGGCAGGGCAGAGGCAGTCCCACAGCAGCCCCACCCCCACGGTTGCTTTGGGAGTCCCAAAACGCCCTAATCCTCCCCACAATGCTGCACAATCCCTTTCCTGGGGAGGGGGGCGGCCACAGAGCTCATTCATGTGACCGGCATGAGGAGGGGATCTGGGTCCCTGCCCAGCCCTGCTCTGCCCAGGGGGTTTATTGAGGTTTTTGGGAGGTTTGAGTTCTGCTGAGTGTGCAGCTCTGGCCAAGCCCTGGCGCTGCCGCTCTGCAAACAAGGCTGCTGTTCCCAGCTGCTGGGCTGTGATGCTGGGGAAGGGAGGGCAACTGCGGCGAGGTGCAACAGTCCCGCGGCCCCGGCCAGGAGGGGGGTGAGCAGAAGCAGTGGAGTGGCTGCTGTCACCTTCTCACTGCAGGTGGATGTGTGGGGATGACCACAGCCCCCTGCTCTGCTTCCACAGAGGCTCTGTGGCTGCAGAGGTCACCCCAGCCCACAGCTGAGGAGCAGGGGGAACCCTCAGGAGGACCTCACGGTCCTTGGGGAAGCCTTCCCCCTTCTGTTCCATCTTGAACTGCCCCGGGGACAGGGCTGGCCCCGAGCTCATGCCCCATGCAGATTTGGTGCCCCGGTTCAGCTGTTCACAGACCCCACAGCCCTGCCTGTGGCACGGGGAAAGCAGGGGAGGGGGGGGAGGATGGGCAGAGGGCTGCAGCCAGGGCTGTGTGCTCAGGTCTGGCCTGTGGGGAAGCACAAGGGCCCTTACCGTGTGAGCAGAGCAGCCTTACAGGAGACAGATAATCAATTGCTACCAGATGATCGTCAATTATTTTCACTGCACATTATATTCTGTTAATGAGAGCCCTTAGCTGGTGTCATGGAGCCGTTGTGGTGGAGGTGAGTGATGCTCAGCTGCTGCCCAGCAGGGAGGTGACTGCCGGGCAGGGCACACACCCGGTGCGGCTCCTGAGGGCGGATGGGCTGTGTCCACTGCAAACAGTGAACCCCGGGGACAATCTCTGCTGCTGCACTTTGGCCCAGCTTTTTCCCTGGGTGGACCTTTGCTCTGATTCATGCAAATTGTGGTGTCCTCATGTTGCTCAGGAGCAGCCTGGAGAACAGCCCCAGCTCCTGGTGCTGTCCTGGGCAGAAGCCAGGAGGCTGCAGCTGAGGTGCCTGCGGGGTGCTCGGGGCGGCTGCGGGCCAATGAGGTGGGGCTGTTCATGCCAAAAGCTGGCTGTCTGCCCTGTGTGCCATGGCTGCTCATGGCGGGAAGAGTCTGGACTGGCCCCATGCTGGGCCCAGGCACGTCCTGAGTGCCCCAGACTTGCTGCTGGGCTGGTGGCTGCTGGGCTGGTGGCTGTGAGGTGCCAGCGGCCACAAGAGCCTTGGCCAAATGCTGGGCTGTGCCCATCACCATGCCCACTGCCTTGCCTGCCCCATGCCACAGCGTGCAGCTGCGGGAGCAGGAGAAGCTCCTGGCCACCCTGGGCCTCCCCGGCTGGCAGGAGGGAGTCAGGGTGGGGGCTTGCCCGGCGCAGGGGGATGAGCAGACTCACCCTGCTGCAAACAGCGGAGCCTCCTGGGGCCGCAGAGCAGCATCGCCTGCTCGTCCCTCTGGGGCTGCCAGCATCTCAACAGCAGCTTCTATTGCCGTGCTGCCCCGTGACATTTCTCTGGCTCTATATGGATTTAATTATTACTATTAATCATGAGAAGGGGCTGTGCCAGTGTTTTGCAGAGCCAGACACCGAGATTTACAGCCAGAGAGGCTGGTGGCTGGTAGAACTGGGGTCAGGGCAGAGCATCGGTGACCTCTGCTGGGGTGGCTCTGCGCTCCTCGGCCTCGGGACAGCCATGGCAAGAGCAAGGCTCGGTGCAGCAGGCGCCCCTTCTCCGGGAGCTCCGAGCCGGGCTCTCAGCCCCTGCGCCCCGATGTCGCATGGCACCAAGTTGGGCTCGTTTCGGGGTACAGCCCCGGCGACCGGGGGGAACGTCTCGCCGGAGAGCTGGGGAGCGGCAGTGCTGCAGCGGGCAGGGGGGCTGGCGGGCAGGGGGCTGCCCGGAGCCGGCCCTGCCCTGCCCCGCACCCGGCCGGCTCCCGCCCCATCAGCACCCTCTCGTGGCGGCCTCTCCCGCTCCCCCCGCGGGGTCCCGGCCGTGCCCCCGCCCCGGGCCCGTGGGAGCCGGTGTCTGGCCGGGGCGGGGCGGTATCCCCCCGCACCCCATCCTGCCCGCACCCGCAGCCATCACACCGGGGGAGATTAACGCCACGTAAATCAGAACAGCCCCGTCCTGGCCACGATTAACAAAGTATTAATTAATTACGTGCACACAGAAGATAGCTAATTACCTTCTCTGGAAAATGTGAGGGGGGGAAAGACAGAAAATGAAACATGTTTAAAATTTAATGAGGCCCGTGTTGTGCATAAGAATGAGCCTGTTTGTGTGACTTTAATTGTTTGCAATTACAGATCAGTGTCTCGTTTCCACCTCCTCCCATCAGGCCGAGTGCATCCCTCCTCCTGCGCTGCTGGTCTCCCACCTCCCCTCCACCCTGTCCCCCTGGGTCGTGGGACAGCAGAGGGGTGTCACGGTGGCTCCTTGCCTGAGAGCCCAGAGCTGCTCCTGTGGTGTGGGTGCAGAGCCCGGGCCCCCGCTGACCCCTCCGGTGCTCCCCTGCGTCTCAGGAGCATCCCTGGGACAGCAGAGCTACCCAGGCTTTGAACTGCAGTAACCGTGTGAAAATGGAATCAATTCTGCAGTCGGATGAGTCAGTAATGAAGAGTCAAGTCCCACCCTGCGGCGTGTCACATCTCTGAGATCTTCATTGCTTTTCTCTGCATGGAGGGGGCAGCTTTACCCGGCTTTCAACCCAGACCGCAGCAAAGGGGATGGTGATTATCCCCTTCCCAGAGACATCCCGGAGGTTAATCCCTTGATCCACCCCAGCGCAGTGGGCGGGAGGGGAAGCTGCCAGCTGAGAGCTCGGTGCTGCCCGGTCAGCGGGCACGGCAGGAGCATCGCCAGCCGGCCCCAGCTGCGGGGCCCCAGCTCTGCCTGGCACCTACGTGCGGCCTGGCACTGGCGCCCACGGCAGCGTGACAGGGTGACAGGGTGGCTGGAGCAGCCCAAGGGGCGCCCAGCAGGATTTTGAAGCTGTTTGCCAGTGGGAACGTGGCGCAGGCAGATCCCTGCAAGGCCAGGGGATGCCGTGTGGGGCTGTGCAGGATGTGGCAGCCGGGCCAGCACTTGGGACTGGGCCTGGGGAGGGAAGTAGGGAGCAGAACAGCCAGGGGTAATATGTTAGTAATGTTTTAAAACAAAACACTTGGTCTAACCCAGAACAACTTCTGCTACCTTGGGTCAGCCCCAAGCTTAGGAAATAGCTGAGAAGCCAGTCAGGGCACTGCGTTCCAGCACAAATGCCAGCCTGGCACCATCCCAAACCACTTCTGTCCCTCTGCACAGCTGAAAGGGGACAAGCCACATCTGGCCTCAGTGCCTGCCCGTGGCTGGGATGTGCAGGCACATTTACAGAGCATCAGCCCCTTCCAAGTGCATCCCCACCAGACGCGCAGCTCTGTGGGTCTGAGAGCAGCAGCTCTGAACAGCCTGTGCTGCCCAGATTGGGCACAAGAGCTAAGGGGATGGTTGTGAATGTCTGTCAAATAATTTAGGAGCTTCTCTTCCACGTTCCACAAGCACAAAGGGAAGGAATGTTAAAACCCAGAGCCAGACCAACCCCATGTCATCAGCAGTGGTGCCTGGCTGGGAAATGTGGTTCCCATCGGCACTGCCCATCTCTAGGGGCAGCCAGGACCTCACAGCTTCTCTGGTGGGATGAGGGGCAGATCTGCTGCTGTAGTACCTAGATCCAGCCCTGGCCAGTGCCGCTTTGGAAGGAGCAGAGCTGCCTTTGAGCCCTGCCCTGTGGTAGCCTTGGGTCTGCCCCATCCTGCGCCCCCTCCTTCAGGGGCAGATGTGGGGGAACTCTCACTGCTCGCAGCTCCTGTCAGGACTGGTGACAGCTGCCATCACTTGAAGCTGTAGTTCTGTCCCAGAAGTCAGGTCCTGTCAGGTCTGACTTTATGTGTGGAGCGAGTAGCACTTGAGTCAGAACAAACCCAATGATCACACCCACTTGTGCTAATGATGACTTTGGGGACCATATGGGATCAAATACATGCCAAATAAAAGGCAAAGCAAGCCATTGTCTGGAAATGCCTGGTTCTCACTCAACCAAACACTATGAAGTCATTATGTTTAATTATGGGATATCACCCTGGAATACCAGCTTGCTAATTATTTATAATGATTTCTGAATGCACATTATAATCCCTGGGCAGGGCCCTGTGCTTTCCTGTGGCCGGGCTCCGCTGCTCCCAGGGGTTAACGCTGCCTCATCTCTCGGCCCAGCAGGCCCAGTGGTCCCTGTGCCCCAAGGACACGGCTGTGGCAGGGGTGGCTTTTGCCTCCTTCTCTCCCTGTGACACGCCAAGGAGCTGACCCTGGTTAGTGCTAATCACTGAGGGAGGGCACCAGGCAGGTGGGGAGAGGAGCATCTCCACAGTGCTGGGGAAGAGATAAGAGCAACAGAGACACAACCAGCCCCAGAAGCTGCTGCTTGATGATGTTACCACATTAATGGTAAGTGAGCCACTCGCCTGCTTCCAGCTGGGTGAGGGGCAGGACAGCTCTCGGGAGGTGCTGGCTGCAGCAGGGACCAGGCAGGGCCTGGCCAGGGCAAGCAGGCACTAAGCCCCAGCCTCGGGTCCCGCACCCCTGGGTCTCCCCTTTCCTGCCCCTCCTTGGGGAGCCCGGGCAGGGGCTGGGCCAAGGCATGCTGAGCTCCCCTTTCCTTTTTCCCTTTCCCTTTCCCCTCCGCTCCCCTTCCCGGCGCAGTCACAAGAGGGCACTGCGCGGCTGCTGCTCGGGCTGCCGGCGGCCGCGGGTGCCCCGGAGCCGGGTCCCGGGCGCTGAGCGCGGGGTGCCCGCCGGGGGTCGCGGGTCGGGTCTGTCCCTGGGCGCTGCTCGGGGCTTTGCTTTGGCCAGGGAAGGAAAGAAAACAGCTGCCACGTGAAGCCCGGAGCGCACAGCCGGCTGCAGCGAGGGGTACCGAACTGATGACCTCCAGCGCTCCCCGTGCTCTCTCTACCCGCTCCTTTTAATCAATAACCCATTATCAGAACCCTCGGGAAGTTATTTATAGCTCGTATCTTCACTTTCCATCCCGGACACTTGTCTGCTCCACAGCTTGCTCTGGAGCCTCAGGGCTGCGGGGATGAGCGGGGATGGGGTGTGCTGGATCGGAGGGAAGGGGCGGCACAGCCCCGTGTGGAGACATCCCAGGCTCCAAGCACCAAGCCACGGCCACCTCGCTCCTGCCTACACCAGTGTGGGGGGCTCCAGCCCCAGCGTAGTGGGGAATGGTCTGGGCAGCAGGTGGGAGCAGGAGGCAAAGAACCTGTACCCCAAATCCCGGCAGCCACCTGGTCACTGTGGTGGTGGGAGTGGTGCCGTGAGCCCCTGCGCCGGCGGAGGCAGAGCACGGTATCTGCAGGACTCACATGCAGCCGGCCAGGGGCAGGGATTAGTATAGCAAAATTATGCAACTAAGTGGGTTGTTAACAAGTTCATTTAGAATTCATAAATGGGGGGGGGGGGGAGATAACAGGGCAGAGAACGGCAGGCTCAAATTAATTGAAACTGTTTGATGAGGAATCAGCGATGTAGGGAAGGAGATAGGGAGGAGGATTAAAGGGAGTTCATATTTTAAATCAATTTGAAAGGGTGCCAGAAGCCTCTCCATTCAGACTCAGTCATTGTGAGACCTCGTCACTTCTGTCGTTAGTTCCAAAGTCAGGCTGTAATTACCAGGTCCCCGGCAGTGGATCTCTCTCCAGCACCTGCAGGAAAAAAGCCTTCCTCCTCCTCCTCCTCCTCCTCCTCACCTGATCTGCTCGGGACTGCAACAGCCTGAACCTCGCCCAGAGCACAGATGTGTCTGAAGGGCGGATGAGGTTGAGGAGCTCATGGGGAAGAAAGGAGGATGGAGAGGAAGGAGCAGCCAAAGCTGATGGAGGGACAACTCCAGGTGATGGTTTTGTGACTCTGAGCTGTGGCTGCGGCAGGAAAGGGAAGAGGAAAGCAAAGGTGGCTGCATTGTTTGTGCCAGCGAGTTCTCTGCTGTCACCTCATGACAGGTTTATGTAAATGAGGCTCAGAAGAACAGGCTGAGGAGCAGATCCAGGGACTCCTGGCCTGGCTCAGGACATGAGCAATGCAGGGCAGAGGAAGCTGCTGTCTCCGGTCTGCTGCCAAGTCCTTGCTGAAAAAGAATCCTTTGCATCTGTAAAAATTCATTTGCAGAATGAGTGTTGTGTTCATCTGCACAGGGTGTGTGAGCGGGAGCACGATGCTGGCTGTCACACACCGGCACATCCTCGTCAGGTCTGCTGCATGGGGGCAATCTTTAAATAACAGGGAAAGTCGTAAGCTGCAGGGTCTGTGACTCGTCCTGTTCCTCTGCCAGGCCAGGCTGCAGGAAGGGGCTTGGCCCCAGGCAGGTGCTGGGCCTGGGGATGCTGTGCCAGAGGTGGCTCCCCCGGGGCGCTGGGCACTGTGATCACAGCCCCGCACAGTGACTCCCCAGCTCAGAGACAGACCTTCTCCCAAACCAGATTAACACAGAGAGGCAGAAATAAAACCCAATTAAAACCATTCCAGCTTTGTTCTTACTCCTGGTGACTTGACAGTTTAGCAGACAGTGGCACTGATAACCATTAATCATCCCAGCCCAATTTGTGCCTCCCAAGCAGCGCCCCTGCGATACCTCCATCCCGTGTTTAACTGTGCAAATAATTTATCAAGCACAACACCCAATTAAACTGCCCTTCTGTGTCCATTAGCCATCATATTGATCTTTGTTGCTACCTTTTCTCTGTCTGTGGGCCTTGGGTTTGTTTAGTATCATAAACATTATTGCACCTCTCCCTGGAGTCCTGCTGACGAGCCTGTGCTGCTCTGAGCATCGCTGGGTCTGCTCTCTGCTGCTGGACCACTGGCTTTGGCCCGGGTTCCTGTCCCGGTCAGGGCTGCAGTGAGAGGGAGTGTGGACACACACATGCCTGGAGCCTGAGAAGGAAAGAGGGGTCAGAAGCTGCTCAGCCTGATGCAGCACAGCACGATGAGATTTGGCAGCACACGAGGTGATGGCTTGTGACGGGAGCAGCAGAAACTGCAGACTCCAGAGAACATTTATGGGCCAAAGTGACACTGGCTGCTGTGCTGGGGTAAGGAGGGAGCTCCTGCTTCGGCGCTGTGGAGCGAGGCAGGCAGGGCAGTGCTGCCTGCTGAGCACCCACCCCATGGGGCAGCATCCCTGCAGCACCATCCTGTCGTGGCTTCAGTCTCTATACCAGGAGGGTGGGAGGGTTGAGACACAGGCATGGAGAACTGCACAGGCACTGACAGCTCCAGCACTCACTGGCCAGGAACAGAGTGTGTAGTGATGGGCAGCAATGCAGCCAGCCCCCCCTGGGCCCCCAGGAACAGAGGGTGTAGTGATGGGCAACAATGCAGCCAGCCCCCCCTGGGCCCCCAGGAACAGAGGGTGTAGTGATGGGCAGCAATGCAGCCAGCCCCCCCTGGGCCCCCAGGAACAGAGGGTGTAGTGATGGGCAGCAATGCAGCCAGTCCCTCTGGACCCCCAGCCACTCAGGGCACACCCGTGGGTCAGACAGTCTGTCTCTGTGGGGTGTCAGGTCACAGTGCCCCATGGGCAGCCCTCCTGGGTGCTGTGCCCCCCGTGAGAGGCAGCCCCCAGTGCCGTGCAGCCGTGCGTGCCACCCCAGCTTTGCATTCCTGGCACATCCCTGGCTAACGGGTAACTGCAGCAGCACTATAATTCCATAATCACTTGCAGAGAGGCTGGTTCCTGCCTTCTCATTTAAAATGTCACAGCTTGTGTTTGCTCTTTTATGCTTTGTACTTTCAATGAACTTCTTCTTCCCAGGACCCATTAGCTGGCTTAAAACTTTATAATGATCATTAGGGAGTTGTTCATTGCTAATTGTGCAGTCAGGAATGTGCCTGACAAGCTCCCCCACCACCTCCCTCCTCCTCCCCAGCTCATTATGGAGCATCACTTCTGCCCTGAGAGCCCGTCCTGCCCCAGGCAGGTGGGCACAGAGGCCGGGCAGGGATGAAGCCACGTGCTGGACAGCTGGGGAGCAGAACCCACAGGAAAAATCACCTTCCCTCTATTTATAGACACTTACCAGCAGCTAATGCACAGCTCCCAGCCTGGACCTGGGGAGACAAATCAAAGCCTTGGGTACAATCCCAGGGGTCCTGCCAGGGTGGCCCCAGCACGTGGAGCTGGTGGGGACACAGAGTTCTACCGCCCTGGGGCAACTCCCAACCTACACAGGCCTCACAAAGGGGAAAGCTCCTTCCTGGGGTGGGGGGGAGGATGCTGCGGCTGCTCCTCAGCTTGGCTGGTGCCCACAAGCCCCGCGTGTGGCTCAGCACTGCAGCAGAGATGCTGTGCAGAAGGCAGCCTGGGCCAAAAGCCACTCTGGGGCAGAGGGAAGGCAGAGTCCAGAGGTTGGGGCTCCCTCCAGGGCAGGTGCTGAACCCCTCTGAAAGGCTGAAAAAGAGACGTTTCAAAAATGAAAGCTGCTTTTTACAAGGAAAGGTATAAGCTGAATCCATAATGACTGCAGGGGGATAACATGTTTAATCCTCCCGAGCAAGGGGGAAGATCCCTGCTAATCCATGCTTAGCGTCAGGAGGAGCAGGCAGGAGGGATGCAGGGAGAGTTTCGGAGCAGCAGAGGCGTGGGGAGCTCCTGCCTCTGAAAGGGGATCAGGAGCATCATTCCCAGCCGAGGGCTGGGCGTGAGGGCTGGGTGCAGAGCACCAGCCTGGCCTACATGTGCACAGGAGGAGCTGCAGATGGAGAGCAGAGACTTGAGATGCCGTGCCATCCATGGGTGCCTTCTCCTGTGTCCTGCTTCCCCTGCTCCTGGCTCCCCAACCCGTTTGTCCTTGGGGAAGCTCGTTGCACAAACCCAGTCCTGTTAGCAAGCAAACCCAAAGCCCTTCTTCAGCTGGATGCTCTTCCACACCTGCTGTAACCAAATGCCAAGTTAAATAAGTTATACAAACAGGACTGGATGTGGTGACAAGCTGGAGAGACCTCAGTGCCCAGAGGATTGATGTCTCATCTTTGTCCTGTGCGTGGGGCAGGCGAAGAGCTCAGCAGTCAGTAACACACTCAACTCTGTTGCTCATCCACAGCCTTCTTCACCAGTAATTAGACTGGGAAATGATCAAGTGTGGGGCTGGTGGCATTTGCATGCTGGCTAGCTACTGCTAATCAGCACGGAGAACATGCACTGCTGCTAATTGGATTATGCAATCAGACCTGAGGAGAGGAGGAAGCTTCTTCCTGCTGCACAGCGATTTGTTGCTGCTGGAGCGATGGGTTTGTGCCCCACGGTCTCACCCTGTGCCTTACCCTTTCAGCAGGCTTATTTTTCCATCTTAAACCCAATTAGTTTCCTCTGTGTCCAAGCACATCCCGGGTCCTCTTCCACGTGCTTTCCATCAACAGCTCAGCTTCTCTTTCACCAGGGGACAGCAAAAAGGTTTCAGAAATCACTGACATTTCCAGGTTCATGCTGGAGTGGCCACATTCATCCTCAAAACAAGGACACGAGCCCCGTTCTGTGGAGACACAGGGGGAATTCTGACCCACACTGAGGAAAGGAATTGAACTTTCCTGCCCATCTGCCTCCTCGTGCCCCCCAGGCACTGCCCTGATGCCCATGGCACACCCAGAGCCTGCCCGGGCCATGGGAGAGCTCACAGTTGTGTGGGCTGGGGTGTGGGATGCTGTGGGGTGTGATGTTGTGGGGTGTGGGATGCTGCGGGGAGCACAAGAGGGGCTGGGCTGGCTCCTCAGAGCTGGGGTGCACTCAGCACTTGCTCAGCTGTGAGTTCCTTAGAAATGTCAGCCTGGGAGTTCCTGCTTCGCTGTGCAAACACGATCAATCTGCCTTGTCAAGATGACTGAAGGAGTTAAAGTGATGAAGGTCAAGTCATCCCAGAGATCCTGAGCAGAGCAGCTTGTTCCATGTCCTGTGTCTTTCCCTTTGAGCATCCTCATCCCTGCTTGGGTCCGTTCTTGTTCCCAGTGGTGCTCCTGACCCCTCGGTACATCCCAAGGGGTGCACGTCGGGTCCCACTGTGCCACCAGCCGTGGGGCAGCAGCAGGATAAGCAGCAGCAGCCACAGCCATAGGCACTTGCTCAGCCAGAGCCCTCAGGACTTGGGCAGGGCATTCCCACCTCCTGCTGCAGCTCGGGGCTGGCAACTTCCTCCTAGAGCCACCAGCATCCCCGCCATGCCCCACACCTGCTGCCTTTACCCCCACGGCGCTTCCCCCCCATCCCTACGAGCCTTGGGCGCCTGAGCACAGCAGGATGTTTCCTCAGTCCAGGCCTATGTCTGTTATTAATATGCAATTGTAAACAGCTTTGTATCATCGCCCACCTCCAACCCCCCAGCCCCCCGCGCCCTCCCTCTGCTGCTCCCCACTGCCCCTCTCTGGAAATGTTGACAGTAATAAATGGCTGGCAAAGCAATTATACACATTACGCTGAAAAGCATGGAGCTGAGGTCACAACTATTTTCCTCCCATAATTACATGGAGAGCAAATTCGTTTTGCCAGGAATAAAAGCGACAGGGAAGGTCAGAGTGAGCGGGGGGCGGCTGGGTGCCCAGGCTCCATCGTAGCTCCACCAGGCTCACCAGGCTCCATCACAGCACCACCAGGCTCACCAGGCTCCATCGTAGCTCCATCACCTGCAGCAGCCACATCCCCACGCTGTGCCCCGGCTGGGTGCACAGCACTCCAAGGCCCATCTGGGAGAGAGCCCAAGCCCAGGCAGTCCTGCCTCGCAGGAGCGCTTTGCTTCATGTATGGGTCTCCTCTTGCTTCCCAGTCACTTCCCAGTCGCTTCCCAGTCACTCCCCAGTCACTCCCCAGGTTCTCATGTGCAGCTGAGCTGGCTGTCCCGCTCATTTGAACAGGCCCAGCCCTGGAACAAGGCCGTACGGCCTCATTCGGGTTTGTGACTCTGCTAAGGCATGATATAGATAAAGCTA
Source organism: Laterallus jamaicensis coturniculus (assembly GCA_022605575.1). NCBI lineage: Eukaryota > Metazoa > Chordata > Aves > Gruiformes > Rallidae > Laterallus > Laterallus jamaicensis. The sequence continues at coordinate 1,645,757 of JAKCOX010000038.1, forward strand.
TGAAAATAAACTGCTGGGTGTAACTGGTGAGGAGGATGAGGATGAGGAGGATGAGGATGAAGAGAACATCCTCAGAGGACAGGCATGGGCAGGGATGGGATCCCTGCTGCCCCGGGACCCCTCTGCACAGGGGGAAGGGGAGCAGGGCCCTCCCCTCACTGCCACCAGGGACCAGCCCTGCCACTGCCCGTCTGCAGCCGGATGGTGACTGCGGTTACCGCCACGGAGCCCCCGAGGTAACAGCTGGCAATACCTAATGAAACTCAGGATTATAAACGACTTCCATGGCACATTCACAGGGAAAGGGCATTTCCTGCAGCTGTTTGTGTTTCAGCAGAGGCACGTGCAACCTTTCCTGGGATCCCCAGGGCCTCACCCCGTCACTGCGCTCGATGAGGGAAATTCAGATCAACTCCTCCCCATCTCCCCCCTTTCTTCTTCAGCTCACAGAGCATGAAGGAAACAGATGGGAGTTGAAAAGAGATTGAAAATGACAAAGGAAGTCGAGAGACATTTATTTCCACTCAGACACATTAATTAGGATGTCTGGGGACACTGATTAAAGTTTCTGGCAGAGGAAGGGAGCTGAAGCACCGGCCGCTCTCCGTGTGGCGAATGCCTGAGCACACCAGCACCAGCACTGAGCTGCTGGCCAAGGGAAGCTGGCACGGGCAGCACACGGCACAAAGGCATCCCAGAGTGGGGTGCTGAGCCCTGAGCAGGGTGCTGAGCCTTGAGCATCCCTGCCCAAGCCCCACACAGGGCCCTGGCACAGCAGCACCTCCAGAAAGAACACAATGAGCTGGGATGAAACGGCAAAGTCCTCTCTAAATTAAATATATAGAACATCTGCAGCTCCCAAGCTGTTTCTGGCAGCCAAGGCTGCCATCCCCTACCCACTCCCTTGCAGTCTTACCTCATTTTGCTGCCACTACTCAGGGCTGCACTGAGCACAAAATCCCCCCATCATTCCTCACTCTGAGGGGACCTTTGGGAACACCTCCAGCACCTTTCCTCTCCAGCTCCTTATTCACATTGCCCACACTGACATGCGAGGGAGCATGGATGCAGCTCAGCTCATGACACTGAAGAGGGAGGGAGGGAGTGTCAGGGGACGTGGGGGTTTCCTTTTTTTTCCTCCATCAATAATTTCTGTTTAAAATTTGATAAACTCCGTGAAATCAAGTTTCCTTATTTAACTCACTCTGAGAGAACACAATAAAGCTGCTCTGGAGGAAATCTGGAGGCTGCAGGTACAGGAGGGGGTAGGATCATCTCCAGCCTCCCTGGGCAAGGAGGGTTGAGCCCCACAGCTTCCCCTGACTGCAGGGATTTCCCTGAAATAGCACAAGGCCAAGGCTTCTCTTTTGGCTCTATTTTTAATCCCAGCATGAAAGTCTCTCCCCTGACAGGGAGCTGACCATCATGCGAAAAATAAACCCCAAAGCAGAGCCCAGCTTTGCTTTCATGGGTATTAAGTGGTCAGGTCCCTTTGTTCAGTGGGAGCTCTCTCTTTTGTCTAACTGAGCTGGGAAATTTGCTGTCTGGAAGAGCACAAGCCCCTAGAAAAGCAGAAGGAAAACATCACTTAACCACTGCCTGCCCAGACCAGGCTAAGAGGAGTACACACTTCTTATTCACATCCAAATCCCGCTCATGGGTCCCCTCAGGCCATGCCAGCCAGCGGTGCTGCAGTTGGATGGGGATGGCACATCCTGCATCCCATGTCCCTCCCTCCTCCTGCCCAGCGACTTCACAGCCACGCTGAAGAAAAGACAAATAATCGAGACAGAAAACAGCCAGCCCAGCCCAGTGCCCCAGCCTGCACATCAGCTGTGCCTTCCCTGCTGCCCTGGATGCCCCAGCACCCCCCACACTAGCAGGGGATTATCTTCTGGGGCAGAGCAGCAATCCATGTTCAGACAGGCTTGTTGGATGGGGGGCAGAGCCAGGGTGGCTGGGAGCCAGAAGGGGAGCATGGTGACTGCCCAGATGCTGGTGGCACCCCAGAGCAGCTGCACTGGCACTCGCTGGCATCACCACCAGTCCCGGCTCATGGCTGTGTGGGCAAACGGGTGCACTGCCAGCAGCACCAAGAGGATGGGGGCATAAGTTACCTGCTGCTTGCAGGGAGATCATGGGGAAGGATGAAGGCAGAAGGAGGATGAGCTGACCCAGAAGCCACCAGAGCAGCAAAGAGTTGGGGAATTTGCTTTTACAGCCGTGTGTTCCCCCCAGGGAGCTGTCCCAGGATAGAGAGCCTGAAGTTGCTGGGTTATTTCTGTCCCTCCGGCGCTGTGGAAACACCCCTTGGGCATCCCGTTGTTTAAGTGGAAATCTGCCCATTTCTCCTGGTAGCGGATCCAGTATCAGACCTGGCACAGGTCCCCTCCATGCCACAACAGACCCTCAGACCAGTTCGCCTGAGGCCTCGGCTGCTCGGGAGAGATGTGGGGTTGGGAAGTGTCAGGGGACCACAGGAATCCCCTGTCAGTGATCTCTCCAGGAGGATTTCATTTGGAAACAGCTCTTCTATTTCCACGTTATTGGTTATTTTGGGTTGAGCAGCTGCTCTTCTCGTGTTGATATAAAATCTGTTCCATTCCAGAAGAAATAAATTCTCTATTCCTGTGGCTACAGACTTCACCTTCAGAGGTCATGTATTGTTTCCAAGTTCACCGTGCTCTGGAAGGAATCTATACTCTTCTTGTATGGTTCCTGGGCATGAAAGCAATCTCTAAATGCTCAGAGGATAAAATGAGGTCAAACCTGCAATTCCAGGGGGCTGCTGCGGAGTGGAACCAGCGCTCTAACCTGCTGCTTTGTTTCTGCCAGAGAGTTCAGAAAACAGCGCTGGGAAATTATGTGATGATGAATAGAACCCTACAAGCATGGGTGGGCTGCAGCCTTGGGTTCCCTTTCAAGCTGTTCCCCCAAGAAGAGATTGGGGATTTCAATTGGCTGCACTAAATCTACAGCTGAGGAAAAGAAGCTTCACACACACAGCTGGTCCCCTTGGCATCGCTCACAGGGGCTCTCGTGCCGCAGGGATCACACCCCTCCTCTGGCACAGACTCCCCTGTGCACTTGGATGGGGGCAGGTACTGAGCGGTAGGAAACTGCATCCAGCAGGTCACAGCTCCTGCAGAATGGGGGGTTCCCCATACATCCCTGTCAGAATCAGAGCAGGAGCTGGAAAAGCTCAGCAGACATTTGCCCAGAAGGAGCTGGGATGAGCCAGGTCCTGGCACGCTCGGAGGAACCACTCCGGTGCCGGCACGCTCGGGACTGTTCAGGGCACAGGGTCCCACACACCCTCCCCAGCCACCTTTCCCCATCCCCATGGAGCCAGGGTTGTCCCAGGGATACACAGCCGGGATGCTCGGCCAGGAGCAGGCTGCAGGGCCACCCCTCCGGAGCTGGGGCTGGCTGGGAGCTGTGCACTAATCACCAGAATGCTAATTGCCTGATGAAGGCATTTGGCTTTCTTCTTCCTGCAGTTCTTCTTGGAACCCTCCATTGTGTCTGGGGCTGAGCACAAGTGTTAATTACACCGTGCTCATTTCCAAGGTGGATACTACAATGCCTTTCCCGTGGCAGCTGGGGGAATTCACAAAGGCATTAATTCCCCATTCTGGAAAAAATAAAGCATTTTAAATGTCCCCCCAAATGCACTTAAAAACTTCACACAATTCAGCACTTGCAGAAGTTGCAATTAGCTAAGCCAGTGCTGTATCTCCCAAAATAACCAGCTCCTTTCTTTTCCGATGCTCGTTATAACACTGCAGAGGTTGTTAGACATTTTCTCACCATCAGACTGTAGTTAGACCCAATTCCTTCACCAAAGAATTTCTTAACAGTTTCTTTTTAACCCCCTTCTTACAAAACCCTTCGTCCCTTCCAGCCACCCGGATGCCAGCTCCCCAGAGTTACTGCAAAAGCATCTTCTGTTGGAGGAGGCTAGGATGAGGGAGGAATCCAGCCACCCCTCACCCCTGACAGCCCTGCCGCTGCCCCTGTGGTCACTGTGACCCCAAATCACCCAAGATGAGATGAGCTTGAGCTCTGCACCCTCCGCTTCTGCCCCACGCTCGCCCATCCCAGTGGGTGCAGGAAGAGCAGCCCCAGGTTCTCCCCACACAAGCACCCATTGAGGAGCGGTTACAGAGACCTTCTACCTGAACTGGCCCCAGCCACTGCTCTATTGTGTTTGGAAACGTACAGCAGGAACAGCTCACAGCCCCCACAGCATGGCTCCAGCTTGCCTCTACCTGCTTAAACCCAGGAACATCCCAGGGAAGGCAGGAGGGGCTCCAACTGCTACTCCAGGGAGCAAGAGTTGGCTGCACAGGATGCTCTGACAAGCTCTTGCTATATAAACCCCAGGAAACATTCAACATCCGTGGAAGTCCCTGCAAACAATCCTGCTCCTTTTGGGCTGCAGCAGCTCAAACCACTTCAGAGAGTCACACCGATACCCAGACCAATATTCATGTCTACAGAGTCCAGCTCACATCCTGTATTTCCTACTTCTTGTGTCAGCAGCTCTGTACGGAAAAGTCGTGTGTGTATAAAGAATCATTGCTCTGACTGTGAGAACATGGGTTTCTCTGGGTGAGGAACATTATCTGTTTAACTGTGCATAGCAGCACCACAAATCCATACAGAACATGAGGCAACTTTATCACGCTGCTGTTTCCCTGGGAGCCTGGGCAGCATCCAGTCAGCCAGCCAGCACAAGGGCTGGTACTCAGCAGTCAGCAGTGGAGCTTGGGCAGGGATTGGCCATCACTTCATTGCTTCCACAGTACATCCCCCCTCCTGCAAAAACAGTTACAGGACCTTTAACTGCCCAAATACCTGGGGCTTTCCTCCTCTGGAGAAAGGCACCCACAACCCCATGCCCCAGAGCCCTGCTTTGCTGTCACTCCAGCCCTGACACATCCCAGCAGCGTGTCAGCTGAAGCCTCCTGCTGTGCTCCAGGGAGATGCCCATCCCTATTTCTGTCTGTCAGCCCAGAGTTCAACCAACAGTTAAAAACAAGCTGTTGGAAGAAGTCACAGCAGCTATGTACATGTAGCTCATTGAAGTAAAAGAATTGCACCCTGCAACTGCGAGATCTTCCTAATTAATACACAGAAGTGATTGATTGACCTCAAAACTTTGTGGCAGGAAATCCATTCCCTTGCCAATCAATCCCGAGGAGCTGCCATTTAAAAAGGACCAAGACAGATGACACCGATGAATTGTGCTGCAGTGAGGTGAAGCTGGGAACACAACTCTGGATTCTCACTGTAACCTACACCAGGGCATCGCCTGTTCCTTCACAGCATCCGTGCACATCACCAGGGACCACATGTGGGATGGCTGGGGAGGGCACCAGACTTTGGTGACAAATGACACTGTGAGATGCAAGCAGAGTGAGAAATCCCTTCACCTCAGGACAGGGTTTGCTGGCAGCCGGGTCTGGAGCATTGGCTGGAAACAAGCTGTGAGCAGGAGGAAGCCAGTCTGGCTGAGCCCCTGCGAGCCCCACTCCCTGCCAAAGGCTTTGCTGTCCCAGACTGCACCCCACATCTGGGGACAGAGGGAAGAGCCGCTCGAGGACATGACGGCTCCCTGGGAAGTGACTCCACGAGTGGAAACCAGGGCGAAGCTGCTTCCCCTGTGACACGTGGGGTTCTTGATGAGAACGACTGATCCCATGGGAGCAAGAGCTGCCTTGGACACGTGGACAGCAAATAATTAAGTGCAAGTGAAGGTGTTCTGCAAAGCATCGGGCTCCATTTCAAAGGGACACATGTGAAAGCTGCCTCCAAAGGCTCTGGCTCACCCGGGCTCTGCACAGCCAGGTGCGGAGCTGCGCACCCTGCACTGGTGCTGGGCACGACTGGGGCCAATTCCTTCCTCTTTAAGGCTTTCTCCAGATGAGAGCAAACAGCATCAATCTCCCTGATTTCATGGGACCCCAGCCCTGTTTACACTGGCTCCAGGCTCCCCAATTTAAACCCAGGACATTCATGATTTCAGGTTTATTTGCAACAGTGAAGATTTTAACATGTCAGCTCGAGCGCTTTTGGAGACCTACTCTGAGCACTGTTCTCATTATAATTAGCACTGCAAAAGAACTTTTGGCTCTGCCAGCCTCACTTCTAATAATTTATAATAGCTAGATAAATAATAATGCAGTCAGGAACCTCTTTGCAGTGAAAGGCTGGCACAAATTACCCTGAAACCCAACCAGTGCAATTATAATTCTCTTTTAATTTCTTGGTGCAGAAGATTAAGGCTGCTGTCAGCAGTTCTGTGTTCTCAGAGAACAGTAACTGAGCTCTGGCTGCTCCGGGACTCAGGCTCTGCCTGATCCCACCCACCCATGTCCCAGCCAGCCCAGCCCAGCCAAGGGGGCTGTCCCCCCCCACACCCCCCCCCCCCCGGATCCTCCCGAGGGGTCCTGGCCCCTGCTGCCCATGGGAGCCAGTTACAGAGCTCTAAGCTTTTCTCCCAAGCCTGGGCTGGCCTCACCATGCTTTAAATTAAGCAAAGGAGGAAACATCTTTACATGAAGGTAAAGAGACCAGAGCAGTTCAGGAGGACACTGTGGGGAGCGAAGCCATCAGATACCCACACTCAGACGGAGCCTCCAGCAGAGGCTGCTGGGTGCTGCCAGCGCCCAAAGGACAACGTCTGACCCTCCTCTGGGGACCTTTCTGCAAGCAGCAGAAGACAAAGCCCCAGTTTACACCCCATGAGCAAGGGAACAAGGACCACAGATGGGTTTGCAGACACGAAGCTCCTGGGGCTGGTGACACAGGGGAAGGTGCTGCGGGCGAGCAGGAGGTCCCAGGTTCTGGGTTCCAGTCTGGAATCGCAGCACAAAGGTGCTGGGAAAACTCATCTCAAGTTCTGGTATTCTTCCAGTCAAACTTGTAATTGTCTAATGATTTAGAGCTGGATCCCTAGGCATGCCAGCAGTCGCCTGAAACCTCAGATATCACCAGAAAGCGTTCCAGAAAAAGGAGTTTGTGTATTCTACTTCTAATCAGATGGTCTTGAGAAGCCTTTGGATAAAACTGAAGAGGAGAAAAAAGCAAGTGAAAAATGGGAGACATGTAATGGAAGAAAAGCAGAGATAAAGTGCTGTCTGGAGACAGGAGTGAGAAAACATGCCCCACAAAATAAATTGAGAAACATGAGAAGACAATGAGATCTCATTTATCTCCCATGCGTTTCTCTTCCAGTGATTGAGCACTAACAGAGCAATAAAAAGGCTGCTCCAAAAGCTTCTCTTGCTCAGGATTCACAGGAACACCCAAAGAGCAAGCTTTCAGCACAGCTATGAGTATTTTTAAGGTTTTCCTTAAAAAGAAAGAGATGGCATCACCAACTCTGTATCATCTCTAGAAGCTGCTCATGTCAAATTTAGGTGAGCAAGGTGTATGAACCAGGGGATTAAGCATTTAATCTGGACAGAGGCACAACACTGCAGTGTTTTTCCACACTGCAGTAGAGGAACAGACAGCTTAGACAGGTTTTGTGAAGCACACCTGTGACCTCGAGTCCTCAAGAGGAAATACCAGCAGCTCCTGCAAGATCTTCACGTGGGATCAGTGGTCACCAGAGCTCGATGAACCCAAACAGGAGGGTGGTGTGGGGATGCCTGCAGGATGGGCTGAGGCAGTGCCTCTCCCATTATCCCCCTGCTCACGCAGCCTGAGCGAGCCCCCCAGATATGGCATTTTAATCTGGGGGCTGTGGCTGGGTGGGGAAGAGCTCATAACACTGGGTGGCTGCTGGAAAAGGATGCTAAAAATTCCCAGGAGTTGAGGAGGATTTTTCTCTCTGAAGAGGCAACAGCTTTTGTCGTGACTGTGCCCAGGTTTTATTTTTAGGACGACCTACCCAGAGACGTGGTGTTAGCAGTGCAGAACCTCTGTATTTGCCTTTCATTAGAGCAATTTAATTTGCATTTGGCGAGTATGAAAATCCATTGTTGTCAGCAAGAACAGCAGCAAAAGCCTCCCCTGGAAATCTGTGCTGTGCCCTGAGCCATAGGGGGAACCAGCTCTTCAGTCAGCATGTCAGCTCCCTCTGAAACCCCTGTTAAATTGTGCTCTGCTGCCCCTGCCCCAGTAATTCTGGGTTTTGGGCAGGGGCTTATGTTGCACCTGGGCAATGATGCCTTGCTGCGGGCAGAGGAGGATGTGCAAGCACTAACGGCTCCTGACACAGTGGTCGTGGGGCTTGGGATGAGACAGCTCCTTTCCAAGGGAAATAGGAGCTCAGCCCAGCTCTGTACCCCTTACCCTCCCAGGTTCCCACCTGGGGTTGTTTTGGGGCTGAAGTTAGGCAGATGTTGCTTTGGGAAGGAGTCACACATACACATCGATTCCTTACAGTAGTTGTGGATCAGGAGTTGGCATGAGAAGCAGAGGGAAAGAAATGACTTCCTGGAGGAAGACAGGAGCTGACAGAGGCAGTCCTGTCACCAAGCGAAGGTAACGGGCTCAGAAGACAACATCTCTGTTTAATTACAGCATTCAGAGTCCTTGTGCTCACAGGGAGCACCAGGAGGAGTTATTTTGGTGTCCTCCAGCTCTCCAGGCTGTAGGCATAGTATACAGAAGGAAACTGAGACTTCATCTCTGGGAAAGAAGACAAAGTCTCAGCCAGTGAACCCCCTTTCTGCCCCCGGAACAACCAGTCATTTTTCTCTTCAATTCCCTCAGCTCTTCAAGTGGTGAATGTAACTCAGACTCTGTCCTGAGGGCCCCTGTGCTGCCCCACACGACATGAGCCAGATGCCAAGCTCCAGCCCGAAGCAAAGCGCTGCCATCTGCATCCCAGAGTGTGGGCTGGAGGTATCACAGCACCAACCCCCCCGACAGGCCCTGGTTCCACAGAACAGGCAGGAAAAACACGATTCAGTGGCAGTGTCTGGCACTGAACAGGTGCAGAGCTCACTGAAGACTCTGCCCATTTATCTTTGGTGGGCTGGGATTCCCCATCAGATGCAAAACCTCAGTGGGGAAGGGGCTGGAAGGGGCCCCTCACCTTCTGCCAGGCAGTTGGGTTTTCCAGGGGTGGCAAGGCTGGCAATTTTACCTGCTTTTGATCAGTTCCCTTTTCAGCTGTTACTTGCTGAGATTAAGTGAGTTCTGATTGGAAAATAAGCTTAACCAACTGCTTTATTAGTCAGCGGAAATTGCTTTGGCTAATGGACAGGGGAAATATTGGAAGAGAAATCAAGACGTGGAAAATGTTGCTTAGCAGGGACAGTTCAGCTCTCCTAAATCACATCAGCTCTCCCTTTCGTGGTGATACCCAATGCAAATGCAAGCACACTGTAAGCTCTTTGTAGAGGGGAAATAGTAGAAATTTTTCCTAGTAGTGGAAAGCAATTGTGTTAGATTTATTGAAATAAAGATGATTTATCCAAATCTGTGACTGGGAATAGGAGTTCTTGAGGCGTAAAGCCCAGACCTGGTTATTTGACTCACTTTCTAATATAACTAAAAGGTTCACTACTGGAGATGGAGAAGGCAGAGGGGGGTTTCCTGTTGCTCCCCATGATCATCCCGCAGTAAATTCCTCCCAGACACAGAGTGTCGATGGTGAGAGGCAGCGGGAGGAGCCGGCTCTGGATGCGGCCTTGTGCTGCCACCCGAGCTGGGACACAGGTGGCTGGGGCTGTCCTGGCACCATCACCACTCCCGTACAGGGACCAAAACAGAAACAAATTCGGGCCAAATCCCGTTCCTAACGAGGGAGACCACGTGCTGGGTCCAGCACCCTGCCTGTGATCACCGATGTGCGTGTGGGGACGGGTCGTTTTGGGTCACACAGCTGGGCCTGGCCTCAGGTTTCCTCTGCAGTGAGCTCTCAGCTCGGTGACAAATGCATTTTGTCATTCCCTACATCATAAACGGTTATTTCTGGTGCTAATTAGAGCAGAGGCAGCGTCGCAGAAGTTACAAGTATCTCTAAAGGCTTTGCAGTTGTTCCACTCCTGCTCTGCACACAGCTGTGCCCCCACATCTGGAAGACAGCAGCGGGTGGCAGGGAGCACTGTGCCATTAGCCAGGAGGGCTGGGTCACCCGGAAAAGAGTTTGGCCAAGGCAGAGACACCCACGTTCCATCCCTTCTGCTTAGGCAGGCTCCATGTTTGGCTCTGCTCCTCCGTGCACCACAGAGCTGGAATGAAAGCAGGGCTGGGGGAAGCCAGGGAGCAGCCCCAAGGCCGACAGTGGGTCTGCTCCACGGGAACACCCAAATCCATGTCTGAGAGGGGAAACATCCCCAGAAGGGACTGACGGAGAACAGATACATCCAGCCCACAGAAAACCAGTGCTGGGGCTGCCCGCTCCCACACCACAGCCTGCCTGGCAAGCCCTGCGCAGATCTCCTGCTTCCCTCATGCCCTGTGTTCCACTGAATTAAGCTCAGAGATTAAAGCAGTAAGAAAATAAAATTGAATTAGGTTGATGAGAATGCAAATAATGTCATTTGTAATTAGATCTTTTGTCTTCCCATTTAATTCCCTGCTCTTTTATAGTCTTTCTCTTCCCAGCTTCTGTGTCTTCTCCTCATCCTCCTATTGAGTCTTTGGAAATCCCTGGCTAAGCCCTCAATAACACGTCCACGTTCTGTAATCCTCAGACAAGCTGCTGAGGGAGCGGCCGTGGCGTGGAGCTGGCTGAGGACAAACATCTTTCCCTGGCCACCCGTTCCCTCTGGGATGCTGGTGCACAGCATCGGGCTCGACCCTGTCCCTTTGCTCACCTTCACCTCCTGCACAACACGTTTCCTCCTCCTCCTCCTTCACTTCTCCACACCCAACAGTATTAAACACTAATTTCCCATTTATTCTCCATAAGACCCTCTCCTTAACTCCTAACAGCTTTCCTAAAGCCATCACTTGCTTTGTCTGGTGTTTAATAGCAAATCGATGCCGTTGTAACACAATGAAATTATCATAGATTTACTGGCAGCTACAGCTTTAGGCATTGGTCCGTGTGCTCCTTCCAGGAGCCCAGGCAGCCTCCTGAAGCCTGGTGCACTGCTCTTTGATAATAATTAATTACAAAACTCTGGCATAAGGCTCACAGAGGGGATTAGGCAGACAAACTACCCTCAGCAGGTTTCTAAATCAATGCAGAAGTGGAACCTGTCAGACCAAGGTGGGTCTTCGGATGCTCAGCCAGCAGGCACAGCTGCACAGGACCTATGTCCACCTTCACTCACCTGGGCTCGTACAGCAGGTGAGCACTGGTGCCTTGCTGCTTGGTGGGGAGTTCTGCTCCAGCTGCTGGCAGTGGAACAGCCTGGGAGGAATGAGCAGGTGAAAACAGATTTCTGGCCAAGGAAATTGCCAGAATGTCTCTTGCTCAGGGGGCTGGTCGAGCCATTTCTCATTTCAATAATGCAGTGATTAACTCAGAGGCAGGAGGGGGTGCTCCTCCCAGACAGGGAGCTCTCCACTGCAGTTTACATGGGACCTACAGCGATTCTGTTGTATTAATATAATTACCAGACAATCCATTTCAATAACATCATCATGACCCGTATTTCATTCCTCAATTACTTTTCTGGTTAGAACAGTTTCTAAGCCATAACCTCCCCACAAACACATCTCCAAAATGAGTGTTAAAAGTGAACAATCCAATAATTACTCTCACCATGTTAAGCCAATTAGCCTAGCGGCAACAAGGCACAAAGGTATTTTTCTTACAGGTGTCTCAGCAGCCGTGGAGACAGGAGTTCCACAGAGCAACCCATCCCTCCCCTGAGGCCTTCTGAAGAACCCCCAGCCTTAAAACAGATGGATGTGCTGGGACCAGCAAGCCCTGAGCAGCAGAGGATGGCTCGTGATGGGGGTGCCCTGGCAGAGTTACTCTGGCCCCATCTCCCCCCCTCCATGTACACCCAGTGATGCCCCTCCAGAGGGTGTTTCACTGATGCAGATGGGTGTGGGGATGCAGGCACAAGGTGCCAGCGCTGCTCACCCCTCCCTGCTGCTTTCCCAACACAGCTCCACAGCCCAGTTTCCCCAGTCCCACCTCTGCTGCCCTTTCCCATTCAGCTGTGGGTTCTGCTGGTACTTTCCTTGCACCTCTGCAACGCTGGAGAAGCTGCTGCTGCAGCCCCCATCCCGCTGCCTGCACTGCACTGCGGCTGCTCGCATGGTGCACAGCCCAGCATCCCGGCTGCCATCACCCACCGTGTTTCAGCACCACCGCAGTGACCCGGTCTGGCCAAACCCGGGCTCACAGGGAACTGAGCCTCCTCATTACACCCTGTTTAAGAGCCCTCACTGTTTACTTCGGCCTTCAAACTGCCTGCTGCGCTGACCAGCCAGGACATGGCTCCTGTGAGGCACCGTGCTCACCCCTCCACCACAGCCCACCTCCAGCCCAGGCGCCCCAGGGATGGGCACAGCCTGGCTGTGGGCTTTGCTGAGCAGGGACACAGCCAGGCACAGGCAGGGGATGCACGGTGGATGCTGCCTCCGTGGGCAGGTCCCAGTCTGCTCCCAGCTCCATGGGAGCATCCGTGCCACCGGGCTGCCCAGGGGCTGATTTTCCCCACGAGCATGGGGGGAACAGGAGCCACGTTTGACACCTTATCTGAGCAAAACACAGAAGCTAAGCTTTTGGGAGCTTTTGAACCCCCCAGGCCTGTTCTCAGTGGGTGGCACCACCCTCACCCCAGCACTGCTCAGACACCAGCCCCACACCTAAATAGAAACACATCCCATTTCCAGCTGCCCAGGAGATCACAGCCACACACCGGTGAGGAATCCTGTTTGCCTCAGCACTGGAATCCAGGAGCAGAAGCACGACTGTTTGGGGCAAGAAAGCCTCCCAGAGGCTGCTCCTTACACGTTGCTGTGTTGCACACGATGGTTTTGCACTGCAGCCCTCCGAGATTGCAATGAATAAAACCCTGACAACATTCTCTCCTGCATTAATCATTTTAAGCTGATCCTACAGGATACAAGGGCAAATTAAATTCTATTTGCAATTTCATGCATGAGGCACAGCGTGGACGATGCCTGAGCCAGCAGTTTTTCAGCAAGACAAGCGTGTAAGTCGCAATTATGCAGTTACTTTCTCCCATGTGCCAACACTCTTATTACTGACAAATTTATAAATGAAAACGTATGAATGGCGTTAAATTCACCTGCCAGGATGTGGCAAATTAAAATTAATAAGTTGTAGGAGTGTGTTTGAAGAAAAGCACTGCTTTTAATGGTTAAAAGGACAATGGGGAGCGCTGTGCCTCTGCAGGGATGCTCTCCTTGTGTGACCTGATGTGTGCCCAGCTCCTGCCCATGCAGCTGGTGCAGGCAGCTGCCTGCAGCCCCAGCAGACACTCACAGCAGGTGAGGTCCATGTGTCCCACCCAGGCTGTGAGAACCCATCCCCCTGCAAGACCCTGTCCTGCAGTGAGACTCCACACCCCTGCGAGCCGGATGGTGCAGCCACACAAGGGAAGAGCTGCTGTCCCTGCACTGAGCCTGGGCATCTCTGGGCAAGCCAGCACAGCCACCTGCGTGGCCTGGAGCCCTGGGCACCCGATGAAGCAGCGCTGGAAGTCCTCCTGCAGAGATTTACAGTGACCATCTGACCTGTTAAGGCAACAGTCTGTCACTGGTGCAAGATTAACTGTGTCTGTTTGGGCTGACAGAGGCTCAACACTGCTAATTTTACATGACCTACAGCCCTAAGGCCTGCTCACTTTCAGAGGTGTGCAAGAAGTGCAGCACACAAGCTCTGGCATAGCTGCATGGGTCAAGCAGCACAGCACAGGCATTCCTTCTCCCTCATGTGAGGCTGCAGCCCGGGCTGTGCTGCACTCCCCACCCTGCGTGAGCGAGTCCCAGGCAGCCTTCTCCAGCCAGGTCAAGAACAACACCAACACAAAGTTCCAGCCCAACTTCACTAACCAAGCACCAGGATTTTGCAAGCAGCAGCTAATTACCAGCTGCCCAGGTCCCTGGCAGGGGAGAGTTTGCGAAGCAGCAGGTACAGTGTGGGGGCAGGCAGCAGAGGGGCATCCCAGAGGAGCCAGGTGACTCACACCCCGTGTCATGCAGAGCATGGATGCCTGGTGTTGATTCAGGGATTTAAATAGGAACAGCACCAGGAAAACAAAGTAATAACAGAGGTGATAATAACCCAAGCCTGCTCATCGCCTGTTTGTAGGGTCAGCAGTGTCCCTGGTGTGCTGATGCTGCCCTGTCTGAGCAGTTTTATCAGGCACAAGCAATGTTCAATTCACCCCTTGAAATCCCTGGCATGGTGGGGAGGGATTGTGTCCCTGGGGCTGCCCAGCCCCACGTGCTGCCAGAGCTGGAGGAGCTGCTGGTGTTGCCTGTTTGCATCCCTCTGGCACCAGGAGTCATGTGCTCTGCCACTGGGAAATATAAAAGCAATACGAGAGGAGCATCAAAGGGCTGCAGAGGCATTGTTAGCCAACATCAGAGATGGAGGAGAGCAAGTGGCTTGGCAGTGGGAGTGAAATTCACGGCAGAGAGATCAAAAGGAATCAAACACTGAGATGTGCAGTATTTCTTTGCCAGCCAGAGAGATAACTAAGAGAGCTTCAAAGGCATCTTCTGCGCTCATGACTGACTGATAAATAAATAAGGCAGTTGGATCCTTCTGAGCTCAGCAGTAAGAGGGTGAGGGGTGGGAAGGGGAGCTGGCTCCTCACCCTGCACAATGGGCTGTGGCACAGGACTGGTCCCTGCCTTCCCATGGCTGCTGACCAAGCAGGGATGGGAAATGGGAGCCAAGAAAACACAGGAGCTGCGAGTTGCTCTGAACAGCTGCAGCCTGGAGAGGGCTTTGTGTACCAAAATCACCAGACAGCCTCTTCTCCTAATCCCCAGTATGTCTCAGCATGTGGGTGCCCCAGTGCAACTGAATTTGTGCCCCAAGGTTCTCAAGCCACTGCCCCCCATCTCTGCCCCGTGGAAGAGCAATAGCTGGGAAACACCACCCGAGGCCTGGCCTTGGCTGTCCATTCATTTCCCATCCACCATCCAGGAGGTCCAGGCCTGGGGAGCAGCTGTTGGCGTGTGATGAGCAGCAGAGCATCATCCCTGGCTCCTGGCTGAGAGGGGCTGGTGGCTCTGCCCTGCCAGAGCCCCACGTGCCACCCTCCTCCCTCTTTCCCTGTGGCTTTAAGCTGATTCTCACCAGGGCTGCTGTGACTCCTTGCACAAACCTCCTCCCAAGTGTCACATTAAAGGGGCTATGAAAAGCCTGCCAGCAGTGTAAGCTTTCACACTCTCGTTAAGGCTGATGTCTGCCAGCAGCAGCACCCAGAGCTAATTAACAGCTCCTGTTATCAAAATATGAAACTCATTATTTGAAAGTAACCTCTCTCTCTCTCTCCCCCACAGTATGCTCAGAATGGCACATCAGGCATTGTCTTCTTCCCACCAGTTCCCCTCCGTTTTCCAGGTGTTTGGAGAGAGAGCCCCAGGGAGCTGTCAGCAGGGCAGGGGCTGTGCCCACCCCCCCAGCAGCAATAGCCCTTCCCAACACACAGACCCTCAAAGTCAGCCACATGGCCAGTGTCACAGAGCAGAGGCTCTTGCCCAGCACCTCCTAGTTTTGGCAGCATTATGGGGTGGAGGCCTGACCCCCCAGGCTGTTCTGGGTTAATCCCAGCAGCTTCATGCTCCTCCTCACAGGCACTGCAAGGTCACACACCCACCAAACCCATGGGTTTGGGCATGATGGGACAACCCCCTTCAGAGGCAGGGCCCTACTTCAGAGGGCTGTGGGGGGTCTCTGCTCACCCCGAGCAGCTGTGACAGGAGCCTGCTTGTCCCACAGCACAGAAACACCTCCTCTGCCCGGGTGATGGAGAGGGCAGCATGCACACAGCACCCACAGCCTCTGCAGTGATTTACGCATTTTTTCCTCCTCAGAGCATCCTTGGAGGATTAGAGGAAGCCCAGCATCACACCTGGGCTACAGATGCTGTTCAGGGAGAAATGTGCTCCTGAGCCCAGGCTGCCTGTGAGGAGCAGCCAGCAGAGCTTCAACTGCCCCAGTGCCATCAGTCAGAGAAAGCACTCTGCTTCCCCCTCCTTTTTTCCTAGTGTAGCTGTAGCCATCACTCAGCCTTATAACTATGAGGGATGGTTGCCAGACGCCTTCCCAAGGCAGCACAATAAGATACAGACAGTTAACCCACAGCATTTCTCTGAGGAAGCTTCGCATTGGGTCCCTTTAATACGCTCTTTTTGAGGTTATTCAGCTCATCTGGTGCACAGGGGAAAGGACTGAACCTGGAACAGAGTGGAACCAGATTTGAAATAATAAAAACAAAGGAGAAGCAGGCAGGAGAGCTCCAGGTACACCTCAAACATTCAAATGAGCTCGTTTGCACAGCTAAAAATTTCCCAGGGACTCAAGTTGACTCAAAGAGAAATGTATTTAATTTAAAACAACTCACTTCAGGGAGCTCTGAACTGGGATGAAATGCATTAAATAATTGATCAACCGGGGAGTAGGGAAGAGGGAAAGGAGGAGGAGGGGGGAAGGCAGGCACCTGGCTGGCATGTGGAGCTGGAGAGCAGACATGGGGGGTCAGCTCCACAGTCTGTCCAGGGTGGGGGCACTTGAAAGCAGCCACTTTACTCAGCCAAACACACCCACACAGCCTGGGCAAGGGAGGAGCTCCCCAAACAGAAGGATGGTGTTTGCAGGGGGGTAATGAGGTACGAGCAGAGGAATAAGTTGAGGCCAGAGGTTATGGAGTTCCAAGCTCAGAGGGGTGCAGGTCTGGGCTGTTAAACCCACCCACAGCAGTGGAAAGGGTCCCACTGTACCCCTCCAAAGCAGCTGGATGGGTTCCCTGACACAGGGAGCAGCCAGGCTCACTACACCAGGAGCTGGTACAGAGCTGCCTCAGCACCCGGGGTGTAAAGCTGAGCTCTCCTGCTTTGCCCCAGCAGCAGGAGAGCAGCCAAGCCCCCCAATTACATGGGGGGTCACAGCTTAGACACCCCTGGTACAGCACAGGGAATAGCTCCAGAGCAGGGTCAGAGGTGAGAAGGGAGGGACAAAGGCACCCACTGCATGGGACTGCTCCACTCTGGCAGGGGCCAGAAACTCCTTAAAACCCAACAGCACAGAGCCAAAAACCTCCCAAAGCACCAGAGTCATGCCAGGCCGAGGGAAAGCTTCTTCCCCCCCTCCAGGAAACACCGGTGGGAGTTGCCCTCCACAGGGCTGTGCACTGAGCCACGCACATCCCTGGGACAAGGCATTGATTACACCAACACAGACTAATGAGAGGCAGGCAGCACCAATGAAGGCAGTTAATTGCTTATTGCACTTCCCTTTGGCTGGTCCCTGGTGATTTTTTCACCAATGAATAATTCAACAGCCCAGACACACAAGCAATACCTCCTGATTTGCATTGAGCATCCCTCATTATGAGGGGGATGAAAAACCTCACCTACCCACCAGCCAGTGCCTGGGAAATGAATACACCACCAGGTCAGCTTCTTCTCCAGGACCCAGAGGCACAAAGTGCCCCAGGGCAGGGGGGAACATGCCCTGCTCCCCAGGGAGCCCAGCCACCCACAGAGGGGTGCAAGGGGCCATCACCCTATCAGGCACCACCCAGCCTCTGCAACCCCCAGCACCACACATCCCAAAGTCCATTTCCCTTCCAGCATCAGCCTTTTGGCATTTCAAATCACTGAGCACC
The DNA here is from genome assembly GCA_022605575.1 of Laterallus jamaicensis coturniculus. Lineage (NCBI taxonomy): Eukaryota > Metazoa > Chordata > Aves > Gruiformes > Rallidae > Laterallus > Laterallus jamaicensis. The sequence continues at coordinate 1,663,498 of JAKCOX010000038.1, forward strand.
ACAGAGCTGATAATCAGATTTACTGATGGAGCTCCTCTGTCCCAAAGAGCCAACAAATCCCTTTTAATCCTTTTCTTAAACTCTTTCTTACAAGTGCTTACAGCAGAGTTTATCTTCCAGCTTTGGGTCTAATTTTGGTTTCCAGATGTGCTTTCTTTCAAATGCAGCCATAGCTGTGCTCATTACTCCCAAATGACTAAAGCAGAGCATCCCCCCACCCTTCACCAGCCTCCCAACCCAAGGAGCAACCCCAACCCTGCCATACCTGGGTACCAACAGGGCAGGAAAGGGTCCGACTCAGCTTCCCCCAAGCACCTCAGGGAGTGCCTGCACCCTGCCAGAGGAACATTTAAAGCCCCTGGGCTGCCTCATCACCTGCAAGCAGGTCATTAGCATAATTAGAAGAAGCAGTTAATTGTTCTCCGTGCTGCTGCCTCCTGGGAGCTGTCCCACCTGCCCAGTGCAGTGCTGGGGCTCCAGGCTGACAGCAGCAAAGTTTTTAGCCCAGGGACCTTTTTTAGGAGAGATGGGTGTGTTTGTGGCACGCTGCCTGGCTGGGGCACCGCAGTCCCACAGCTCATCCAGGTCCCTCCTTTCCCCTCTCTCACAGAGAGGGGGAAATATTCCATATCTAACCTGTGGCAAATACTGGTGAGAGGGAGCTGGGCGGGGGGAGGAGCAGCAGGTGCTCCCCATGCCTTAGCACTGGTCTTTGCAAGTGGTTACAGGTGATTTGGAAACCAGCAGACACACATAAATCACCCACTCCAGCTTGTTTTAAGTAGGAGCTACAATCATTGCAACAAGTGATGAGATTGTTCTCCTGCGAACACCTTCTCATTACACCCCAACCCAGGAGCTGAGGCCCCTTCTGGGATGGCTGCAAATGATATAAAAGCCCAGCCTGAGTCACACCAATTAATCTCTGCATCAGCAGCACCACTCGCTGCTTTCCCCATCTCTTCTGCATGTGGTTCTCTAATCAACCAGCTCAGCCTGTTCCCATAGAAACCGAGCAGCACATCACCACCCAGTCAAGGCTTCTGGGGTTTCTTGAGTTATCATCAGACCCTTGTTCTGCCCCTCAGAAGGCCACGCTGGGAGCTGGGGTTGGGGATGGCCACTGCCCGTGGGAAATGAGCCCCGGGGGCAGCACTCCTGTGCCTGGGGACCCTGCGGGCTGCGCTACAGCCACTGCCAATATCTGCATCTCATGGATTTATTCCAGCTGTGGCTTCAGCTTTCCCCTCTGCAGCCCATGAGCACTCCTTTCCTCTCCCGCTGAGGCGTGCTTCCCGACGGGATGCTCTCCTGGCAGCGAGCTGGCGGCAGCGCGGAGCCCTGGCCTTCCCAGGGCAGGAGAACCAAACCTGGCACCCAGCGTGGGGCAGCCCCAGCACCTGCCACGGGCTGTCCCTGTGCAGGGCGGCACGGCCGTGCCCCATGGTGGGGGGGAGCCGGGTCCCTGCGGCGTGCCAGCGGGGACACCGGGGTGGGTGATCTGTGACCCCTCTCCAAAGCCCACCGCTGCCATGTGGAGCATCCCGGGGGGTCCCACCGCGAGGCACCCGGCAGAGCTGCTGGGGATCCCACCCCCACCAGGGAGGGCAGCAGGGAGAACACCAGCCTGGGCACCACATCTGGTGGGAAACTGAAGATGCTTTGCCTGGAGTTTTGTTTTTCCACCAAAAGCTGCTAATGTCAATATTTACTGGCAACTATTCCCCTTCTATTAGTGACTGGGCTTTGTGCAGGCTGTGTTTCTCAGGGAAACACTTTAAAAATCTGCTCGATGTATTCAAATCATCTCCAATGTATTAATTTAATTCACTTTTTTTTTTTTTTGGGGGGGGGGGGGAGGGAAACTCCTGCACATATGGCTGTGCTTATGCAACTAGTTGATTAGATTTTACATTTCCATGTGTAATTTATGGTAAATTGCCCACAGATTCATTAAAAAACCCCATCCTTGGAATATGCCCTGAATAATCTCTTCCATGCATTTTATGTAGTGCAAAAATAGGGCGATTCTGTATTCTGAAGGGACACCTACTGATTGTTGTGTTGCATTTGTAGCAGTTTAAATGCAGGATATAGGAAACAGCTACCTTGCTGGGATCTTAAAGCCCCACTAAAGTGTATCCCAAGGAACCAGTCGGTACTGAGTCAGTGTATGAGAACTGCTCTAATAAATAGCAGTGCCAGGCTCTAAGTGAATCACACATTAAACAGAATCCGATTCTTCATTGAATGTATTGATTATTGTCATTAAGAGCACATTTGTGATGCTTTCTGATAGGAACAGGTGCAGGCAGCACTGCTGAGCCACAGCTGCAGCTCTAGAGGGTCAACCCCTGTGTCCCTGGAGCCCTGGCACATCCTTAAACCCTTCATCCTTTGCTGGAGAGGCCTCAGCCTTGATGTGTTTCTGTTGTATGTGCCCTCAACACGCACAGGAGAGAAAGGGAACACTTTGTGTGCAGCCCTGGGAAGCACAAAGGGATGACTACACCCCCCACACACCCTGTGCCTCCACGAGCATCTTCCCAGCTGAGGGGCTGTCCCCTCGGGATGGGGATGGCTCACGGCTCTGGACACAGCGCCTGCCCTGAGCCTGTGCAGCCACAGCAGGTCTGTTCATCCCTCCTGCACCTGTGGCAGGTCCCAGTAAATGATCCTTCATCAGCTGAGCTGGGGAACACACTTGGCTGCTGGCTCTGGCTGCGCAAACGCCACAGCCCGGTGTGGTGCTGCCTGGTTCCCTCCACATCTGTCACTGTGTTTGCCCTCTAACCCATCACTCAGTTTAGGATGGATATTCCAGAAATACATATTCTCCCCAAAAAGCTGTTTTCCAGGGGGGTTCATGCACAATGAGTGGTTCTGGTGCCTGGTTCATAAAGCATATGACGTTTCTGACTGAAAAGCCCCATGATGAATTTCTCAGGTGTCTCCCTGATTTATTGGCCGTGCAGCGATTTATAAGTCATGTCAGCAACTCCGTAAGTTACACGATTAATTCTGAAGTTATCCCCCAGTCATCCAGGTCCTGTGTCACTGACGAAGACGTGAGGGGTCTGAGTTATGGGCTGGCTCCAAACTATGACTGACTCTGAAATAAGTCACAAAGCCGAGTCATAAATCACCAGTGATGGATCTGGGTGTGCTGCTGAGCCACAAGCACTGTGTGCATCACACCCCCCCATTCACCAGCCAGGGAGGTTGTGTCTGCATTCTCTCATGGTTTGGGAGTGAAGGTGGAGGTGCAGAGCCACCACAGTGCTGCCATCAGGGCCCTGACCCAGAGAGCGCCTCTGAGGTACCCAGTGCTCCCAGAGCTCCAACACCGGCAGACAGGATCGATCCATCACCACCAAAGGTGCTCCAAGCCCTGCCAGGAGCAGGCAGGGGGCACACAGGGCAGGGAGGGCACTGTGTGTGCCCCATGTCCCTCTTCTTGGGGTACGGTGGCATAGCAAGCTGGCAGGCTCTGGCAGGTATCATAGGCTATTAATTAAGGTGTCATTTACAGGCTCACTGGGTGACCTTAATTAAACTCTAAAATGGCAAACACTAATAAGAAAGATGATATCCCTGTGGGTGGTGAGTAAAGCACATTAGTCTCCTGGTGAGGAAGCTTTCCTTCCTCTAACGGAGACGAGAGGTCTCCCAGCTTGCTGTGAGGGCTGAGCCCAGTGTCCCCAGTGTCAGGCTGCTCCCTGCCCACGGGATACCTTCCTCCTGTCCCCACAGCGTGGCACAGCCAGGGTCCCTCCTCCCGAGTGTGGTGGGATGGATAACTCCTGCAGACTTCGCGTTGGCAAAGGGACATGAGAGCAGAGCAGCAGAGACATCAGAGCATCAGGCACTCCCCCAAAGGACCGTCGGGGGGGTTTCCCGTCTCCTTTCAAGGGTCTTCTCCCCGCCCTGTTTGGCTGGCACTTACCACAGGCTGAGGTGGGGATCCCCAGAAGCTGCAATGGGGATGTGCACGGAGCTCTCCTGCTTGTTTTCCTTCCCCTGCACAGCTCGGATGCTGTTACACCAAACACTCATTTCATGTTCCCGGGAGGTGAGGGAGATGCCATGGGAGACACATTTGCATTTGTAAACTGCAATCAAATCTAATTAAACCCAACGCAAATACTGATTAGTAGAAGAGGGAACCTGATGCCAAGTCCCAAGTCAAATGACAGCGGCTCGTTTTAAGAGGCAGGTCTGCCTGTTCTCCTCAGTTCCCAGCATCTGGTGGCACACCTCCAGGTCCTGGCACTGTGGCAGCCTGGCAGCTGCCATGGCTTCCCATTGCACCCAGGTGGCTGCTGGGACGAGAGGACACCGGGCTGGGACAGGTAATTAATGTCCTGGAAGGGCCATCACTGCAGCGGCTGGTCTGGCTGGGACAGCGTCTGGCAGGCACTGCTCTCACACCGCAGTTTTTCCCTGGTAAAAGGCTGATTTCCCCAGGCAGCCAGCAGGATTTTATTGTTTAAATAGAGTGGGATCCTCCTTTCTGAGGCCACTCGCCTCCTGCTCCACGAGCACAGCCTTTCGCAGCATCCCCTGTCCCTGCCAGCCCCACGCTGCGTGTCAGGCAGCCCACCCAACCCTGCTCCTCAGCTACCGACCCCAGAGGACTGAGAGATGGATGCGGGGGGTGACAGACGCGGTGACCCCAGGTGGTTAATCTCCAGTTCCCAGTGTTTCCCGGTGGAAATGGGAGGTTTGCTCCACTGGTGCCTCCCGGGCTCTGCAGCACGAAGCCTCCGCTACTGAGGGAAGGTGGCAGAGCCAACCCAAACCCTGAGCCCACACCCCAGCCTTCTCCTGGGAGCAGTTCAGAGAGGGGCAGAGACAGGGTTGGGGGAGGTGTCTGCAGGGTGACTGCGTGCTCCCTCAGCCCCAGCAAACACCGGTCTCTCGAGCAGGGACCACACAGTCGTGGTGGGGTTCAGGGTTCAGACACCCTGAGTAGCACTGTGACCAGACAGTCGATATTCCACCATCAGCTCAGCCTGTCAACCCAGTGCCCCTTCCAAATGAAGGAACCCCGCAGATTGATTTTTGGACTCACCACTTGCAAACCCCATCCCTTGCTGGAAACACCACCGTGGCCTCTGGCAAGGCACTGGGCTGGGAGCCCACATCACCCCCAGACAGGAGCATCACCAGGCTGCATTCATCACACTGATATCAGTCACAGAAGCTGAGCTCTAATTTGTCAGAGCCACAGCTGTGCTCAATAACCATTTGGAGATCACTAAGTAATTAATCACCGATTTCCCTGGGTCTCTCTGACTTGCACGATGGAATGAGTGGAAAAGGCCAGACCAAACTGTCTGGTGGCTTTGGAAATGGCATCTGGGGTTCACCAGGGCGTTAATTCAGCCTGGCCAGACACCTCCTCTCCTCTCCTGCTCATCCAGGGATGCTCAGAAGCCAGTTTCAGGCCAGGGCCACCAGCCAGAGCCCAGCACATGCCAGGAGCTTCAGGGAAGCTCAAAGGGACACGAAGCATTGCTGAGGGCTGGTGTTTCTGACCAGACCCCGACAGATCATTCCCAAACCCTCTGTCAGGGTGGATCACCATGGAGCTGGACCCTCACTCCAATCCCATTGATCAAAACCTGTCTCTTACCCTCAGCATGTAATCTAAATTAACTACTTATCCAAGATACTGTTCATTTAGCCTAAATTCCTCTTTCTTAATGCTCTTGACAGAACATCCTCTCCAAGGCAATCCAAGAATAACCCATCAGCCTAATGAAAAAGTTCCCCTGCAAGAAGACTGAGTTGCTACTTCTTGAATGCCCAAAGAGTGATAATTTGATTAATAAAACGGTCAGATTTCCAGTACTGAAGGGCTTCTCAGCTCAGAATCAATCTCTTTACATCTATTACTCAGTGCCAGGCTCGGTGAATGCATTGTTGAACTCATTGAGAACTGTGTTAGTAATATTAAGTAATTAGTGAGATTAATGCTGTTGCAGAGCTATAACCTGGGTGGAATCTGGATTGATTAGAGTTAATTATCTTCTGCCTGCTTACATAATGTATAGACTGTTTTCCCCACTGCTCAGAGCAGACAGCAGAGGTGGCTCATCCCCCTGCTCAGTGTGGTACACACAGGGCTGAGCTGCCAGCGCTCGCAGGAGGATGCCCCAGAAAGACGTTCCCAGCTGAGGGGTCTCCCCCTCCTCTGGATCAGTTCATTCTGCACATGCAGCCCCCCCAACCCTTCTGCCTCATCACCCACCCTGCTTCCCAGCAGCCCCGTGTCCAGCTGAGGTCCCTGGCTCTGCGCCCTGTTCAGCCCAGGGCTGGTGCAGGAGCTGACACACCATCCTCGCTTCCCATTCAAAATTTCATTATTATAAATGATGGCAAAAGTTTCCATATTCTACATTTTGTCTTTGCAGAGAATCTTAAACACTCTTTGGTTTCATCCCTTGGTGCTGGTACGGGCAATAACCCCACTGATCCATATTCATACCCTCCCAGCCTCACAGCTCCTGCAGAACTCACAGCTCAAGGCATCGTTCTCTGCAAGAACTGAGCAGCCACGATATTTATTATTGTCATTAATGCAGCATCATTTCATCCCCTGTAATAATCACAGGACATGATTCCCAATGTGTTTAATAATTGAATGATTTAGAGCTCACTAATGCGGATGCACCCAGAGGTATTTAGTGGGGTGGTCCCTGGGTCCTGGCTCCCTGCAGCACCAATAAATCAATGGTGCATGTCTCTGCGTGCAGAACTGTTCTCCTGGAGTCAGGGGAGGGGTCCGGCCGGGGGCTCTGTGGGGGTGGGTGGACCGGCCCAGCTCCAGGTGCTCTGGAGGAGGAGGTGACAGTGAGGGATGTGGCCAGTCTGGCTCCACAGGACTCAGGGTGCAGTCGGCTCCCAACATGTGTGGGGAGGCTGGGACCAGAGCAAAGTGCCTCGTGCGAAGGCCATGGGGTGTGTGCTGGTGTGTCCGTGCTCCCAGTTAACAGGCATTGATTAGGGGTGTCACACTACTCACGGTCAGGTCACCTCACTGGTGTTACACTAACCTCTGCTGCCACTGACGTGTGCAGAGAGATCCACCCCTTGGTGGGGCTTAACCAGCCGCCCGAGGCATCTCCTGGCCACACTCAGCATGTCACTGGCCAGGGGCATTGCTGGCTGCCCCCACAGACCCCCCAGTCACTGAACGGTGCTGAGGCCCCTCCCAGGACCCACAGATGTATGGCTAGAGCATCCCGGTGTCCTCTCCAGGCTGGTGCATGTGGGGATGGAACAGCTTTTCCTGAGGGTCAGGGATGAGCAGGTTGGGGCTCCAGACCTGGCACTCCCTGGAGAGAGAGAGAGGGACCCTTGAGGAGGACTGGGGGAGCGAAGCCACCCAGGCCCAGGGGTGCCACAGCCAGACAGCACAGCCTGTGGGCACCAGTGAGGAGCTTGTGATGCTGAAGGGCCCAGGAGAGCTGGGGCTGGGCCCCAGGCTGAGAGTCCCTGTGGATGCCAACAAAATCATACACATATTTTCATTTTTACCTATTTGACCCATTAACTAACTAGGAAATTTCTCAGTAATCCCCAGCAGATGAGCATCAAAGGGAAGACCTATGGTTCTGGCTAATCCCTTTATAATGAATGATGCCATGGGAATCAAATACCAGTGGTAAACCAGGAGATTAACAACAGGCTGGGAAATGCACAAATTAAATTGCAAGCTCCCTCACTGCTCTGCCCACGCTGAAGGCTCATTCTGCCCTGCCCAGTGCAGCCCCCCAGCAGGAAACAAGGTTAGAAATCACTTTATAACAATGAGCCTCTGCTGTAACCCCTGATGCAGCCCGTAAGCAGAGTCTGCCCAGAATGAGCCGGTGCCTGTGCAATCCCTCACTCTGTTTCCATGGGCCTTTTGCCTGGGGATGGAGAGCATCTTGCTCTTCCAGACGTGCCAGGCTCCAGATCTGGAGGTAGAGCCATGGCCAGGAGAAGAGTTGAGGATAAAGTGCTGCCAGGAAGCATCCAGCATGTCTGGTGCCGGGGACTCCTGCCTGCTCCCACCGGCGTGGGAGGGGGGCTGGGGATGGTGCTGTGCAGTGGGGCCAGGCTGCCCGCAGCAGGGAGGGGTCTGTGGGTGACCCCAGCAGCGTGGTTTGCACCCTGACTCTGCTTTTATTGCACAGGAACATCCGAATTAATATTTCATTCCCTCCTCTAAGAGCATCTCCACAAATGCACGTTTAAATAAAACATGAGGGTGCATTTTTGGAAGGGCCATCTAATGCTTCCAACAGCCCCATCATGGTTGATTAGGCAGAGCAAACGTTGAGCAGTTATATTTTTATCATGGTGACCCATTCAGAGCCCCCCCCACGTGCGAGGTGATGGGGAAGGTGCCCACAGCCCTGTGTCCCCACGTCCTGACAGCTGCTGGGGCTGTGGCTGCCTTCGGCTGCCAGTGGGACAGGGCAGGACGTGGAGCCATTCGCTGCCCCACAGCCCCCCTGGGTCAAACAGGGTTATATCTGCTACCCACAGCATCACTGAGAGAGAGCAAATAGGGAGCTTCGTGGTCTTTGTTTTCCCACAGACAAGGTGACACTCCCAAAAATCTGGCTGCTTCTGAAAAGTCAGAACTGTCTCATTCCTTCCTTGAATTCACTGTAAAAGCAGCAACGATCCCAAGGGCCGGATTCGTGCCATGAGCAGCAGCAGGATGGAGATGGCAGAGTCACTCCTGCCCCGTCCTGCTACAGGGCAGGGGAGCTGGTTAGGTCTGAGAGGTGTGAAGCCAGGGATGGGGAATGTTCCTCCAGCCCTCAGCCGGGCTGGACCAGGCTGAACACAAATCACTGTCACGAGGTGAGGTCGCAGCAGGAGTCACAAGGGTGGCACGTGTTGTAGCAGCAAAACATGGGGAAAACAAAACAGGTTTGGGGAAGGGCACAGATCAGCCCTGGCACTGCAGGCTGGGTGAGGGAACGGAGCACCAGGGACCCAGCTCTTAGGGCAGCATCCTCGCCCGTGGCGACACGAGGCTCAGTCCCTGCTCAGTCCCACCAGCAGCATCCCCCGAAAGCTCCGGTGCCAGAAGAGCTGGGCACTGCTGCTGACAGGCAGCACTGATTTACAAAGCAGAAATAAATGAGTCTGCTCTGCAATTTCACCTAATTTTGCCTCCTGTTTCAATTCTCCCTCTCCCGGCGCAGTGCCGGGTGGTTAATTATGTTTCCGTCTTATTTCTCAGATAATTCCCCCTGTGCTGCACATCGGAGCTGCTCAAAGGGTCTCATTTTACCTTTCATTTCACCTCCTAGCACTGCTCTAAATTTAGTCAGCTGGTAATTTTGGGGTATTTTATACATTATGCCTTTATTATTGTGAAGTTAGATGGAATCCTTGTCTTTAATTTGCTCTCTAATAATTCTCCACCAAGCCTTAATACAAAGGGCTTTTTTTTTTTCTGAAGACTAATTGAGTGGGGTGTAATTATAATACCCAGGGAGATGATATTGAAGGTGCCTTAACTGTGACAGTTGCCTCTGACTAATCGCCCCTTTGGCAGCTTGTGATTCTCGGCTGTTTCGGGATGGGACCAGCCTGCTGAGCATCACCTGGGCTGTGCTCTGTGGTTTGGCTAAATAAGGAGCTGTACCCCTTTGTACTCCTTTGTCCTGCAACGTGGAATTGGTGTAAAGTCTCAGCCAAAGGATTTGATTGAGCCAGAGGACGAGATGGCTGCATGAGGAATGGGAGCAGCGGCCGTTTGGGATCAGCGTGGCCAGGAAGATCCCCTGGATCTGGCCAGGAAGAGAAGCTGCCCCCAGCTCCCTTCACTGCTGAATGAGCAGATCCTCTGCAGAGATTAAAATGAATTTATTATTTCACAGTCTGGTATGTACATCCCATCTGGAGCAGGTGTCACACGCTCCCTTACAAAACGCTTCACTAAGGAGTCCGGGCAGCAGGACACACACACCCCCCGTGTCCCCAGGCAGCATCCTGGCTCCAGCCCCTCCTGAGCCAGCACGTCCCCCGGTGCAGGGCCGGGGTGCCCGGGGAGGGGCTGGCCCTGCTCCTGCAGTGATGCTCTTACTCAGGCTGTGTGCCCCCAGCCCAGCCAGCATCTGGACCTCAGGGCTCCCATCCTCTCCCCTGAGCTGCCCAGCCAGGGGAAGCGGGGCATCCTGGAGAAGGTCAGGAGCCCAGGGACAGGAGCTGGTGCATTTGTCTTTATTTTGGATCGATGCAACAAAACCTGGCTCGATCCAGTCCCTGGCTGGGCATCCGCAGCATCAGGCACACCAGCCCCTCAGACAGGGGAGAGCTTCCCCACACCTTGCTCTGAAATCCAAACCCAACAGTAACCTGGTGTCAGGACTCGCCCGGCAGAGAACAGGAATTAAACTCCCAGCAGGTACTGAGGAAGGGGAAACCAGCAGGATGCTCCATGGAGACATGTCACCATCTCTGGGGCCTGGCAGGGGTCAGACACTCCTGGCCATGCTGGGTGGTGGGGCAGGGAAAGCACAATGCTGCAGGGTAGGAGCAGTCCCCAGCAGCTCCGGGTCAGACCACTCCTGGGCACCCACCAGGCCAGGAGCCATGTGCCAAACTGGGGGGTTCACACAGCCAGGGATTTGCCCATTCCTGAGTCAGCATCTTGGGAGACAGGGAAAGGTGACCCACAGCAAGAGTTTCAGCCATTTCAGAACAGAGCCCGTTTCAGGGGGCTGCTGTCTGTCTGTCTGTCTCTGTGTTGTCAGCAGCTCTTATATGACTGGAGTATTTTGTTTAAGAGGATGGGAAGATGAGCCCATTTCTTGGTCGCTGAGCATATCCAGGGGGCAGGAGGAGGCTGTGGAGCACCGGGAGCCTTGCAGCTGTGCTGGGGTCCCATTCCTGCATCCTGCAGTGAAGCTGGGGCTCAGTGGATACTCTGACATGGTCCCTGGCACGGTCGCACCAGCTGACACGGGAGGGCAGCCCTGGAGCATTCCAGCTTTGCAGGCATCTCCTGGGTCCCGTCCTGCTGCTCCCTGCTCTGCAGAGCAGTGGGGACACGTGGCCAGGCTGGTTGGCTGTCGATGGGCTGTGCAGAGGTTATCGTGTGACCTGTGGGCAGAGGGGAGCGAGGTGGGGATGGAAACAGTCAATGTGTCCCAGTGCATCCCAGTGCATCCATCTCATTCCCCACCCACACACTGCCAGCAAACAGCCCCGGGCGAGGCAGGTAGGATTTGCTGTTTGCCCTCATTCCGTGGGGGTGGGGGGGTGTCATTCCAATTCCAGTTTATGGACTGTTTGTGAGCCCTGTGCTCCAGCTACAGCTACTGGGGGTCTGTCTGCAGAGGGGCCTGGGAGGGGCAAGCCTACCCCCGGGACAGGGCACCCACAGCTACCAAAAGTCCTTTTGAAAAGGTCAGGCTGCGTTTCCCAAAGGCCACAGTGGGGTGGGGGCAGCTGGAGCTGGGTGGGGAGCAGAAGCCCTGGGGTCCTGCAGATGGGGATGGCTCCAGCGGGACCCCAGGACGGCAGCGCTGGAGCAGAGGCTTTGGGATAAGTTAGGAGCTGGGTGCCAAATAAACCAACAATATTATGAGGGGGAAATGAGCTGAACGTAGCGCTGCAGTGACAGGTCAGTGAGGGATGCCCAGGGCTGGAGGAACCTTCCTGGGCATCCACGAGAACACTGGAGCACAGAGGTGCTTTCCATGCACAAAAAATAGCAGTAATGGGAAAAAAAAATCCCACTGCCACTTAATACGATAATTTTATGGCAGGGGATGTGGGGCAGGAGAAGTGAAAGCATAAGGAATAATTGCACTCTACACTATGAACAATGATTATGAAATTATGCAACTGATTAACCGTGGCGTATATGTAATTACTAATGAGTTTGATAAAATTTTAATTATACCTTGTTCTTTGGGGCATTCAGCAAGCCATGAAAATAATAATCGTGTAGCACTCTGTCACAGATGATTGCCTCAGACGGGGGAGTGGTGACGGATGCAGGGCTGTGCCACTCTGCTGGGGCCAGCAACCCGCTGCGCTGGGGCAACTGGGATGGCAGAGCAGCCCCGGCCCATCCCTTCGTGCAGCCCCTCCTCACCCAGCCTTCCCGTGGGAGCCATCACCCAGGAAAGCCATGGGACAGGCTCGGGATCTATGCTACCCCCCACCAGCACCACTGACAGCACAGCCCAGATGCTCCAACTCCTCTCCAAACAGCGTGTGCCTCGGAGAAGCAGTGGCTCCCCGAGTTCTCTGGGGATGCTTTCCTGGGTCGTGCTTGCCCAGGGTGGGCAACGTGCAGCCAGGCTGCCCCAGCTCTACCCCTCCCAGCCACCTACCTTGGTCGTCTTCACTTTGTTGCCGCTGCTGCAGCTCCAGCCTGAGAGGTCGGGCAGCACCTTGCACTCCTCCCCGTCCAGGCAGGGCTCCATCTGGCACCACCACTTCTGCAGCACGATGGAGGCTGGGGGAGAGCAGGGTATCAGTGGTGCTGGGCAGGGGGACGGGGTCCCTGCTCCCTGCCTGGCCTCGTGTGTGGCAGCTGCTTGCCCAGCCTCTGAAGCATCCCGCTCCATCCCCTCCCCACCGACCGCCCCGTCCTCTCAGAGGCAAAGAGTGTCTGCTTTGACTCGGCTTTGTGAGGCTCTCATAACCCAACATGGGTAACAGGGGGCTCTCTATCTATGGGAAAGACAACACACGAGCTGCTTGGGGCAGTGAAACCCTTCCCTAACAATCCACCCTGGGATTTCAGGGTGTCAGACACCAACACGCAGATGGACACTGGCTGTGCCACTCCTGTCAGCTCCTCGGTGACACCATGCGATGCCCCTCGGGGGGCCCAGCACGGGACCCGGCTGGTGGCCATGGGGTACCCACCGTCCACGCAGGAGGGAGCTGCCCGCGTTGTCCCTGCCACCTGCCCCGGGAAGCAGGAGCACTTCACCGTCTGGGAGCGCTCCTCGATCTTGTTCCTATTGCAGCACCGGTGAGCAGCGACCACCTCGCACGTGCCGGGCGCCACGGGCGCTGCGGGAGGAGAAGCAGCCAGCGTCACACTGCACCGTGCCCCAGAGCCCCCAGCCCACCTCCCGCCCGCAGCCCCCAGCCCACCTCCCACCCGCAGCCCCCAGCCCACCTCCCGCCCCAGAGCCCCCAGCCCACCTCCTGCCCCCCAGCCCCCAGCCCACCTCCCGCCCCAGAGCCCCCAGCCCACCTCCTGCCCCCCAGCCCCCAGCCCACCTCCCGCCCCAGAGCCCCCAGCCCACCTCCTGCCCGCAGCCCCCAGCCCACCTCCCGCTCGCCGTCCCTGGGCAGCGCTGCCCATGTGCCAGGGCGCAGGCAGTGGGAGAGCCTGGCACGGGTAGCGCTGTCCTGGGGCTGGTGACGATGCACACACGGGCTGGCCCAGCATCCCCCCAGCCCACCCTGGAGGAGAAGCGCTGGTCCTGCTTCAGGCCCCCTGCATCCGAGCTCACACTCCTAACACCCCTCACACCCGTCCCGCCTGGCAAAATTCGTAGCCAAGAGCTTTACTGGAATGAAGGCAGCTAATTGCAGCTGGTAACGAGATGGACACTTTGCCACAAGAGCAGGCAGTGCGTGGGGCTGCTTTGGCTTCCGAGTACCCCCACTGGGACCTCAGCCCTGCTCCCCATCACCCACCATCCCCTGGGCACTGGAGGGAGGACCAGGACAGCATTCCCAACCTGCAGTGATACAGAAACCTCACGCTTCCCATCAGAACTCCTGCCCAGCCACTCCCCCCCAGCACCATTAAAATCCTAAGGAAGAAAGAAACAGAACTGTCACTGGCTTCTCACCAATGGGATCCAGGCTCAGGAGCTCCTGAGCACCTGCACCCACGGGCAGGACAGGCCCTGCAATCACCACGGCTGTAATTTGGGTTTATTTATTGTTATTTCATGGTCATTTCCTTTTAATGAACCGTCACTTTCGTTTCTGCCCATAATAATTAGACAATTACCAATCCTGGAAGCATTTTGTAACGGCAGCTCTGGCTGTAAATTTTATCTTCCCTTTTAAACACCATCATAATTCAGCTTTAATGATAATTCCCATCCTTTCTGTATGCAGAAGTGGCAGACGTTGGTGGAAGTGAGGAGGAAAGCAACTCATTACAGAACAAACGTGACTGCTTGCCCCTGGTTTTGTGGCTAATGGGATTTTCCAAATAATCTGAGGAGTAAGCAGAGGTCCTTGGCTTTGTGCAACCAGGCACCCACGTTCCCATCACTCTCTGGCCCAGAGTTCACCCACCCTGTGCTCTGACACCACCCCCCAAGGGAGAGCTGAGAACGGGCTCGTTACGCATGGTGAGAGCTTGTGAACACACCAAAACCCTTTTCATCTGCCCAAAGAGGCACAGCACAGAGATGGAGCCACATCCCCCTCCTGCCCCGTACCGGGCTGGCTGAGCAGGGTGATGCGGTGCTGGACCTGCAGCCTCAGAGCCCATCCTGCCCCAGTGGGACCCCCTGGGCATCCACCGTGTCCCCAACTGTGACCCCAAGGGCCCTGTCTGTGCTGGCAGCCGCGAAGGGTTCCTCCAGCATCAGACACGGTGGCTCCCAGGACACTGGCAGGAGACTGGGCTGTTTCCTCACCAGAGGAGAGGAGCAGCCCGGTGCCCAGGGGTTCCCTGGCACACCAGCTTTGATGTTGGGGAGGGCACCGGGCTCCTCCTGAGCTCCTGTGGGAGCAGTAGGAACCCTGTACCAGACAGGACCGAAAATGCAAATCAGATGGATGGTGTGATTAACACCAAGAGCAGGAGAGCTGCAGAGAGCCTGGGATGAGTTCCAGCGCTCCTGGCACACTTCTCCCTCCCATTGAAGTGGTATTTCCCCACTGGAACCCTTTTTAGAATGAAATCTTATCTCTCAGAGCCACAGCAGCACTGCCAGAGCAGGCAGCTTTGAATCCTGCATGCAAAAACTGAGTGAAAAGGTTGTCCTACTCCTCTGACCTTTCAGCGAGCAGCAGAACGCAGCTTTTATGGTGTAACCTGAAATGACACTTTGCACATCACAGGCACCGCTCCAGATACACCCGTAAAACCTCACCCCGTGAGCTGGGGGTGAAGGGAACCGACTGCACACAACTGCCTGGCCATGCCCAAACCTCCACATCCAGCCCCTTCCTCGAAATGCTGTCACCAGGTCCCAGCATCCCCAGGGCCCAAGCAGCACCCACAGACCTGGCAGTACCCAGGGGGGAGACTGAGGTCCAGCCCCTCGGAGCACAGCTGGGGCTGGGAGGGCAGCGCAGCCTCAGGACACGGGGGGCTGGCTGGGAACCCCAGGGGTGAGCGGCTCTGTGCCTGGTGACAGCTCCGCTACTAATACTCACTAAATGATTGAAGCCTTAAAATCACTGCTGCCTTGGAGGCATGTGTTATTCAGGAGGGTCTGGGGGGACATGGGCTGGGTTTTACTGCTCGTTACGCTGCCTGTCAGTGGGGATTTCTTACTTCCCTGACTCCTCAAGGGTCGGCATCGTGCTCTGTCCCCCTGCACGGCATTTGTGAGCGCACACACGTCCATGAACAGCCCTCACGCCAATCCCATCACCTCACACTCAAAAGCAGGACAAACACTGCTTTATCCATGCTGGATCTGAGTCCCCCAGAGCAGCAGCCCCCCTTGTGAACAGCTCCAGGAAGCGCCTGTGTACTGGAGCCCTGAGCTGATGCCAGAACTCACCCCAGAAATGACTGAGGAGCTTTATCTCCATGTGCCCAGCTACAGGCTAGGAGGAGGGTAAGGCAGGTAACTGGCTGAGGGAGTTGTGCTGGAGGATGCGCTTGGTTTTAAGCAACGAGGATGGGGATTACAGGATTAGAACTGCTTTAACTGTCAGGCAAAAATGACAGAAATAGGACAGCGTGAGGTGCAGGGTCAGGCAAGAGCAGGAACAATTTTGAATTAACTCTTCAATACCTTCTGCATGCCCAGACACGAGACGTGGGCACCACGTGTCCCAGGCCCACTGGCTGCTGCCGCCCCAGTGCCCAGAACCCCCTGATGGCATCCCCCTCCAGCACAGCATCCCCCTCTGGCACAGCCCCTCAGGCTCCTGTGCCAGAGGGACTGGCACGAGCGCTGAGCATCACGCCTGGGCTGCTCCTCATCTCAAAAGACAAACTTCAGCTTGGGTCCAGGTAACCTCCCCCAGCAGAACGAGGGGGATCTTGAAGCCACTGCTGGGAATGGCAAATCCACACCCCAGGGACAAGGCTGAGCTTTCCAGAGACACTTTTGGCTCTCCATCATTTCAAACCTGTTCCATGTTTCTTCACAACCAGAGGGATGAAAAGTTGTATTTCTAGTGGAAGCCTAAGAGGGAGATTATCCATCATGTAACGAGTGCAGCTCATCAAGGCTTCCATGGAAAGAGTCACGGCTCAGCTGCTCACAGAAGAATGACTTCAGTAGTAACCTGAACAGGGATGGACACCAGGGTGCCCCAGGCCAGCCACCTGGTCCCAGAGTGACGCGTGCCCGCTCCCGCAGCCGATACGCACCATGACCCACGATCACTCATGCTCATCCTCCCACCCAGGGACAACAGATAGACCCTCACCAAGCATCTTGGCTCCATGTAACCCCCACACCAGGCATCCCATGGAAACCCCAAGGTGGCACCAGCAGTGAGGGTGCCCAGGGTGATCATGCAGCTTCCCCTACCTGAATGGCTTCTGTGATGGGCAGAGGCCAGCGTCAGTCTTCCCCACAGTGTGGTAAGGCAGAGAGTGAGCACGAAAACCCATTTGCTCAGGCTTCGTACGTCTCTCTCACTCATTCTACCAAAAACAAGAAGAGATGTACAGAGGAAGAGGGGCTGAGGAGGGTTGGGAGGCACAGATTCCCCTCACCAACGCTGCTGCCCCCCAACATGTGCAGCCACGGGGACAGGACACGGCCCTGGGATGCAGGGCACACTCGGGGTTCACCCATGGCCCTGGACGGGCTCGGGCTCCTCCAGCAGCATGGGCCATCGCAACAGGACAGGAAGACATCCCACCAGCAGCAGCACAGACAGTTACCTCTTACTGGGGCTTCACACGGGCATCTGCACGGCCTCGGGATGGTCAGCGCTGCACGGGGCAGGCGTCAGAGCACCTGGAAGGAGAAGCACGGGTACCAACACCTGCTGTGAGTGCATGGGGCTGCGAAGCACCGAGTCCCCGGGAGTGACTGGGGACACCCAGGGAATGGGTGGGGACACCCCAGAGCCCGGCTGGGGACACCCCAGAGCCCTACTGGGGACAGCCCGAGGCCTGGCTGGGGACACCCACGCTCTCACGTGCAGAAGCACACATCTGCCCATCGCACGCCCCAAACCTCGCCGGGAGCTCAGCCCGTGACCCCTGCTCACCCCTGTAACCCCAGTGTGACTCCATCCTCCTCCTCCTCCAAGCTGCTCCTGATTTTTACTATGGAGAGCGTGAAATCCAGCCCGTTATAGTACACTATTAACAAACGCTAAACACAGAGCCGGGTGTGTGGGAAGAGCTGGGTAAACCAGCAGTGAGTCACTCCAGGTATCACCTTCTCAGTGTAGTGCACAACCACGTGCTGTTCTTGCTCCCAAGTCACCGAGGTGCCTCAGGGTGACACCCCAGGTTTGGCTCTCAGGGGATGGGCACTTCTCAGATTGGGTTTTACATCAACCGGAGCCCTTAAGGAAACACATGAGTGCCCAAGGACATGACATATGATGTCACTGCTCTACGAGGTTCATCAGCTGGTGGGAGCAGCTCTGGGGCTCCGAAGGGAACACCTTCCACACCAACGTCTCTGCTCAGCATCTGTCGAGTGACACGACAACCTCCTGGCCTTGCTTATCACCCACTGAGATCTAACCAGGTCCAAACCACCACATCCCCCCTAAAAATTCAGTGTGAGGGTCATAATTTATTAAGAAGAGGCCATGAAGACGAGGGGCAGCGACACACAGGCTGGGGAGCACTGTGGGGACCAGACGGTGGGTGCTGGGGCTGCCCCAGGCAAGGCTGGTGCCCACGGTCCCCTCCCCAGGGAGCTCTGCTGCCTGCACCCACCAGGATACCAGCTGAACACAGGACTGCTGGGAGGAGGAATCTTTAGTTTTACCCATCTTCCACATTTCTATCTCCTCCAGGCCAGGCTGAGATGGTGAAACAGGCTCGTAATGAAGTGCCAGGACAGAAAACATTGACTTTCTTTTTAATCAAAACAAAGTGATTCGAGGTGGTAAAAGGGCATTTCTTGTTTCGAAGCATTTCAAAATGAATTGTTCCATTTTAAACTGACATTTCACAATGAGAACGTTTCATTCCAAAATGCTGATTTAAAATGATATTTTCCGTTTTGATTCTCCCAGCTGGAAAAAGAACCAAACAGAAAATGTCACCAGAAATGTTGACATTTGCCCAGAAAAAAACAAAGGTATCTTGACAAAAAACACGTATGTTTTTGCTAGCAAAGAATTTAGAGGTAAGAGACACTCCTGGTGAGTGCCACGGGACAGGCAGCTTGGGCAGGAGCGGCCTGAAGCATCGCTGGGGAGAGCATCCTGCTCCCCTTCCCGGCTCCATCCCTGCCCTGCGATGAGGGACGGATGCTGCTGCAGCCCTGCGCTGTGGGGATCAGCAGAGCTGTGCAGACCTGCACTGCTGCCCCGGGCAGAAGCAGCCCCCAGCCCCCCAAGCCCCGAGCTGCTCTGTCACCACCCCAGACGCTCGGCGTGCCGGGAAGCTGTGGCTCCCTGAGGCCGATGTGACAGGGCTGCAGGGCCGTGTTTAGTGTCTCTCCATGGGGCCATCAGCAGACCCCGCTCAGGCTCCCTCGGAGGGGCCATTCCCACACCAGCTGTCACAGCCCATCACCGTGCCATCTGACTCGTGTCCTCAGTGGGGAAGCACAGGGCCCCCGCAGCGCTGCTCAGCAGGTCCAGGGGCAGCGCCTGCGTCAGCCCCGGCACCGCGGGCAGAGCACGGTGCCCCCCTGCACCCCTGCACCCCCGCCGTGCCGTGTGCCAGATGGGCCGTGCCACGTGCCACCGCACACATCTGCACTGGCCCATGAGGGAGCACATCTGGCGGCCCAGATGTGAGGGCAGCAGGCACGAGGCAGTCGCCAGCCTCTGCGTTTCCTGCAGCAACGAGCCCCTGATGACAGCACAGAGCAGCCCCTCCACCCACACCGAGTCCCTGGGCTCCCTCCTGCTGTCCCTCCTCCACGCAGGAGGCACGGCCAGGCTCCCAGGCAGGAGCACAGAGCCCCACAGCACACACCGGAGCCCCTCTGGAGGAGCTAGGCATGTCCAGCCCCTGCCCATGGGACTGAGGCCCCCGGGAGATGTCCCTGGGTCTCTCAGCTGGACCAAAAAGTGGCGGTGCTGCCGTCTGCCTCCACCCTGCACAGGATGGGGACACTGTCCCAGCACAAGCTGTATTTGGCTCGGGAAGGCCAAGCTGTTTGATACAGCCAAGGAGGCATAAATAAATCACAGAGTTATCAATAATGCAGCCCGTGCTCAGAGGGAAGCCACCACGCTGAGCGGCAGGAGCTGAGTCGGCGGCCGGGGGGAGCACGTGGTGCCCGGAGGAGCATGGGGCACCATCCCCAGCAGCAACCATGGGAGCACTGCTCCTCCCCGGAGCCGTGCGGGCACGTGGGGCTGCTGCTCACACACAGCCCCTGCTAGAGAACACAGGTTTGCAGAGATGTCTGTTTTGACAGTCACCAGCCTCCATCACCATGAGACGCCAACTACCCATGTTTGGGCTGACGGGAGATTCCTCAGCCTGGAATGTCACTCTGACATGAAGAGTGGTGTTCTGGCATGTCAAAGTGCTTGATTTTGATTGAAAATATCAGTTTTCTCTTCTGTGGTGTTCTGCTTGGAAATTTGAGGAGTTTTCCATGACTATTTCATTGCTCCCTGTTTCCCACCTCTGGGGTGGTTAGCTGGGACTCGAAGTAACTGCAAAGTGCCTGAATCCCTCTGAGGATAAACCTTGGCCATAGCCAGCATGGAAGATATGCCTGTTCCCAAGCCCTTTCCAGGGCCACAAGCCAGGACCAGAGGCTCCCCAGCACCCAGACACAGGGAATGGCCCCACGCTGCCACCCCAGGCCCCAGCCACTCTGCTGGTTGCAGGAGCCAGAGGGTTTTTCCTCCTTCATCATTAAAACCACACATAGAACTAGACCCTCCAGCCAAGGCTGCTCCTTCACAGCTCGGCTGGAACACGGTGCCCCACGGTGCTAATGAGGGACTCTCTGTCACGCCAAATTATGCTCCAAGTCCTGTGAGTCTGGAGCACTGTTTGCAAAGGTCTGTGTGAGCTGCAGAGTTACAGTTAGCAGAATTCCACCCAAAAAAGAACCAGAGAGGTGGGGGAGGCTGACACATGGGCCGGGTTCCTGTGCTGAGCCACACGAGCCCCCCCACTGCTGCTCCGACAGCCCCAACCTCTGTGCACATCTGCCCCCACAGCTCTGCCAGTTTCCCAGAGGCTATTTTCATGCTCCTGCTGCTTCAGCACTTCTTGGAACTCGGGCACCTTCATTCCGTGCAGGAAGAGGCACAGGCTTTGGTGCAGGGGAACACAATCCAGGGATGCTCCGTGCCGTGGGCAGGGAGCAGGCCTGGCCAGAAGCCAGCAGGCACAGAAACCTTCCCGTGGGGCTGGGGGTGTCACGCTGCCTGTTGGAGGGGGCACATTTGGTTTAGTATTTCCCTGGAGCAAAAAGACCTTTTCAGCATGTGTCCCCCGCGCAGGACCCGGTCTGTCCTGCACATCGCTCCTGTGCTGTGCAGCTAACAGGCAAAACTCATAACAGCAGTGGCTGAGCTGATTCCCCCCCATATCCCCAGATACACAGAGGACTCCTTCCCCCAAGCATGCTCTCCCCTCCTCTCCAAGGATTTATTTCCAGCTCCTTGCTTGTTCCTTCAGTTCAGAGTTTCCTCCCCAGCCAAGGTGGGCAGCAGGAGAGTTTTTCATTCCATCCAGGTGGGGGCCTGCCCCTGCCCCCTCACCCAGCGAATCCCACCACCCCACTGCTGCTGGCATTGAAGGTCTGCTCTGCCAGCAGCTCTGCCCCGAGACCCACGCAGTGCCAGGAGGCTCTCTGGCAGAGCACAGCCACTCATCGGGGCTGCTGAAACCAAAGGTCAACAGCAGCCCAGCCCAGGGAGGGAAAGCAGAGGACTTGACAGCTCAAATCATGTCCTCAGGAGATGCATCCCCTCACATGTGCGGGCGCTTTGCAGGGCTGGGGGTGCCCCAGCACACAGGAGCTCTCCCAGGACAGAGGCACCTGCATGCTGCATCCTGGCAGGAGAAGGGGACTCCCACTCCCTGCCTGACGCCGGGCTCCTGCCTCTCTCCAGATCGCAGGAGGCACAGCCCACACTCTCCTCCGGACCACCGATCCTCCCCTCACAGGTGAGGGGCACACGCAGCCCCCGCGAGCTGCTCCCCACCCTGCAGCCCATGAGCAGCACCCTGCCAGCTCCCCTGCCCACTCCAGCCTGGCACCGACCAGCAGCGAGCGCAGCGAAGCCGAAGGGGTTAGGGCAGGGAGGGATGGAGCAGCAGGCGACTGAAGCCCGCATCCCGCCTGGCCCTGCCCCAAGCCGTGTCCGCGGGGCACAGCTCGTGCGATGGTCGGTCCCGGTTTCCCTGCAGGGCAAAGACGAGGTTTTGGCTGCGGTAACCTCGGCGCTCTCCAGCCCCGCTTTGCCTCCCGAAACCTGCCGGCTGCGCAGGGCGGCAGAACCGCTTCACCGGGGGAAAACGGCAGCCCGGTCCGGGCTCAGCCCCGCTCAGGACCCCGCGGCCAGCCCCAGGCCCCGCTCGGGCCGAGCATCCCTCCCGCGGACGCTGCCCCCGTAACAGGGCGGGCAGGGCCGGAGAGGCGGTGGCTTTTTTTGGGGTCACCGGTAACCGAGCACACGGCAGGAGCCTGCACGGAGAACCTTACCGCAGAGACCCGCCGAGCCCCCGCACCAGGAGCCTCCTAGGGCCCCGGGGGCCGCACGGGACCGGGACACGAGCACCTCTCGCCGCAGTGTCGCCGCCGAGCCCGGGAGCTCTCCCCACCCTGGCTCCGCAACGGCCCGGCCCCGGCAGGGCTCAGCCCGCAGCGGGACGGGCGCCGCATCCCCCCGCACAGCCCCGGGGACCGCCGCGGGCGCGGGGCCCCGACGGCGCTGCCGCGCCGCGCTCCGCACCGGCCCGGGGGTCCGGTTCTGTCCCGCCCCGCCCGCCCCAAACTTTCCGCCCGGGCCGCACGTACCTGCCGGTGCCGTCCGCGCGGGCCGGGGCCGCCGCTGCCCATGGCCGCCGTCCGCCCGCTCCGCCGGATCAGCGCCGCGTCCGCGGGCCGCTGCGGCCGGGGGCCGCTGGCATCGCCGGGCGGCGGCGGCGCCGGCAGCGCTCGGCGGGGCTCGGGGCTGGGCTGGGCGGGGGCGGCGGGCGCGGAGCCGAGCGGCCCCGGTGCCGCGAAGGGGCGCAGCGCCGCCTGCTGCCGCCGCGGGATCGGGCTCCGCACCGGCCCAGCCCGCCGCCGGTGCCGCCTGGACGGGCGCTGCTGCCCGCGGGGCGTCAGGCGGCTCGTTTACCTGACAACCAATTCCCTTCCCCGGAAAAGGCGTGATGGCCCCGGGAAGCAGCGAGCGCTGCTGTGCGGTGTGGGGATGGATGGACAGGCGGATGCATGGACGGACAGACAGCCTGCCCTGCTCTTGCAGCACTCTCTCAAAGGCTGGCTTTGGCACCGACCCACCACAACTCGAAGCTTCCCTGGAGCCAAGAACTTCTGAAATGCTGGTGCTGACCCAGACCCTCTCAGCAGCCCAGACACCTGCCTGTGGCAGCCAAACCCCTCCTGGGCTGCCCTGGGACACGGCTCCGTGTGCTGCACTGCAACTGGCAGCAACACAACGTAAAATGCCAGCCAACAGCAAGAGCAAGGGCTGAATGTTCACAGCTGCTGCCAGGAGTTGGTCACACAGCCTGGGGACAGCTGAGGCAAGAGTTACACATAGCTCATTTCCTTCACTTTACCTAAAACTTTGCATACTGATGCAAGCCTTTGTCTTGAAGGCAGCTCACAGTTCACTCCTGGACCTTTCAAGCTGGAAGCACTGAACGATTCCCAAGGCCAGTCTGAGTTACAGATCAATGGCAGCTGATCACACAAACCTCCCAGCCCTTCCCTTTCCATGAGATCACTGAAGCTGCTGTGCATCCGCTCTCCCCAGCTGGGCACCAGCCCTTGGAAAGGGCTCAGCTGGAAGCCCCACCATAGCACCGCGTCCGAGCCATCCTCCCCGGGGTCTGTACAACCCCCTCAGCGTGGCTGGAGCAGCAGCTCACTCCCTGCACGCCCAGGGACACTGCAGACCACCGCCAAGCCGGGCTCCCTGCAGCTTTGGTGCACGCCGGGTCCCAGCCCCTCCTGCCGCCCCGCACCTCAGATCAGCCCCATCTCCTGATGGGTTTCCCTTCCTCCGACCCGAGCTGGCTCCTGCAGGCACCCAGAGCAAACCACAGCCCCTGCACACCCCCACCACACGACACCCATTTCCTTTTCAGTTCTGGGAACGGTTGCAGGGCAGAGGCAGGTTCCCCCACCAAGGGAGGCTTCTCTCCTCTTTGTGCATCCACAGCAGAAGCCCAGACTTGTCCCTCTTTAATCCTCCCTCAATTTATAACATCTTTAGTGCTGGTGAAAGCAGAGCATACTGCCCAGCCCCCCAAGCACAGTGCCTCCTCCCAGCACCATCACCCCCAAGTCCAGGCTCCACATCTGACACCCTGAGGTGACCCACCAGCCCTTGGGGGACCCCAGACTTTGGCCTCTTACCCAAGGGAAGATACACCCCAGAATGCAGGTGGGGAGCCAGGGTACAGTGCTGCTAGCTTTAAGAGGCCCAGGATAAGAACAGGTTTCTTCACTGTTTTATCTGAGGGAACTGAGGTCTTGTTCCCCCTTCTCAGAGCCAGAATCGCCACGTGTAAAGTTCTGATTAATGAGACTCGGTTGCTCAAAAGAAAAGGGAAAAGCTCTGAGAGATTAACTGGAACCCCAGTAATAAGATATTAAGAAAATACAAGCATCTCATTCTTCAGATCAGAGGGTTTTAATAATAATGGCAAAAATCAATAGGAAACTAAATTAAATCCACTGTTTGTATTCATCAGGTAATTTGATGGGAAGTCTGCCAATTCAGGTCTCCATTGCTATGATAAGTAAATACAAACATATTACACTTCAGATCACAACGTTTTGATGGAAACGACCAAGAGCAAATGCAATCAGCGCTGCCTCTCACACCAGCCACACTCCAATTCGATTAGGCCAGATTATTCAATAAGGAAGCCCACAAAAATCAAGCTCTTTATTGATGCAGTGGCACAGAAGTACAAACGTGCTGCTCTCCAGATCAGAGTGTTTCCATGCAGGGGAGCAACGAAGGCTTCAGTAGAACTGATTTCAGTTAAATTCTGCGGGAAGTGAACACAGCAATTCCTCCTCCTCCTCCTCACCCCGACTTCTTGTCCCACGGTCCAGCAGCAGCCTCCAGCATCGCTCCTGCCGGGCTGCGACTCTCAAAGAGCCCGGTGTTTAACTGGGGGGGAGAAAACAAGCAAGGGCGCTGCGTAACAAAGCAGCCTTGGTGAGAAAGGGAACTGCACTAGAAAAACTTCAGTGATAACAGTCCTGCCGCCAGGAAGAGATCATTTCCCCTTAGGCTGGAAGGCTGAGAGCACACCAGGAACCCCTCCATCCCCTCCAGCTGACCAAGGTGCTCTCTCTCAGGAGCACAGCTCAGGGTTCAGGAGGAGGGCTTGGTGTCTGTGGGATAGGTGGTTAGGTGGGTTCAGTGGGGTAGGTGGTTAGGTGGGGTCTGTGGGGTCAATGGGGTGGGTGGTTAGGTGGGTTCAGTGGGTACACCAGAAAACTTGAAAGCCTCCGTGCAATCAGCTAACCGCAGCTGCAACAGGCAGAGGGGTACAGATTGTTCTATTAAAGCTGGAAAAAAGCAGAATTCTAACATCTGGAAGATTTGTCCCACCCTGTTTTCAGGGAATGAAGTTTCAAGCTTGTTCATCCACCTCCTCTGTGGAGGTCTCAGCATCTCCAGGCTGTCTCAGTGGAGGACACAGCTCAGGACCTTGTTCTCTCTGCAGAGCTTTGCTGGCAACTGGGAGTTTCGGGGCAGGTTCCCTGCCTATCATAGTGGTACAGGATGGAGGATCCAGGGGGAGCCTGGGCACCTGCCACATGGGCAGGGAGAAGTCCTTCCCAGGGTCCCTGCATCTTCTGAGATGTGGGTCTGAGCTTCCAGACTGAAAAAATAAAATCACCAAAGGCTCCATAAATTCCAGACTCAGGAAGCCTTTTAGAGTGGAATTCAGCCTGCAGATCCCTCGGGGGATGGGAAAGGGATAAGCAGTCTGGGTAGCAGCAGAGGGGGAAAGCCAAGTGACCGTGAGGCTGTTTAACCTGCTGAGCTCCCTCTCTGCAGCAGCCAGGGCAAAACCCCGCAGGAAATCCACACCAAGGCCTGGCTGGCAGAGCACAGCAGCCTGCAGAGAGGTCACAGACCCTGCAGCGCTCTGAAGGCTCCTCTGCTCCCCAGCAGGAACAGAGATGTGCAGTTGCAATCAAGCTATCCCTTAAAAGAAATAACAGTAAATTCTGAGCTTCCCAATTACAGGGGACAGGCAAACCTTGGAAGCCATTAAGAGCTGCTTCTTCTGTTGATGAATTATCCAGAGTGCACAGAGCTATTTGCTGAGCTTCACTGTATTACACTAATTATAAATTAATATATTGCTCATTACACAGTAAAGCTGTGCAGCCAACTAATGCACTGCTGCAAAGAGCCTATTTTAAAACATCCTCTGGTACTTTTATGATCTAGATGTTTAATTTACTTCTGTTCTGGCCTAAATGCCACCAGCATGTCATCCTTTCACAGGGAAACATCCCTGGCTTCACCCTACCCCCTCTGGGGCTCAGCACCCCGACCAAGTGGTGAAGCTCAGAAAGGCTTTTTATCACCAAGCAGTTGCATGAGAAATGAAGCACAACAGCATAAGCTAAGCCCAATTCCTCTGCTACCAGTTTTTAATCAGTGTTTATCATGGCAGCAGGCTGGCAGGGGATATTTGGTCCCAGTGTCAGCGCTCCCCCTGCACAGCAGCTTCTCATGTGCAGGCAGCTGCTGCCCTGGGGAGCCTAGCTCCTCTCCCCCTGCACAGGGACAGGTGGAACCAGCAAAAGGGATGGTCTCCTCCAAGAAGAATGGATTTTTGAAAGGCATTAACATCTCCACTCCCTTGAAATAAAGCTCTTAGTTTAAAAAAGGCTTTGGAAACTTGGCTTGTGTCTGCCTGAGGAGCCCAAACAGCTCTGGAGGTGGCAGGAGAAAGTCTCCCCAGCTTTGCACCCAACTGAGGGGAGTCACTGCGATTTAATCCTGCTAAAGACACCTCTGTGCAGCCTGAGGGTGAAGCACTGAGCCTGGCAGCAGGGAGCCGGTGGCTTTGGTAGGAATTGCACAGGAAAGCAAGTCCCAGTAAAGCATCAGAGTTCACCTGAAGCCATTCCCATGGAGGATGAGAACCAGGCCTGTGCTTGGGCATGGAGGGACCCATGGAGGCAGGAACCCCCGAGGGGTGGGAACAGCCAAGGGCTGTACCTGAAGCAGCCATTTACCCACATCTGCCTCCCCAGACTGCCAGTCCAACTCAGTCTCTAGCTGACTGCATCCCCAGGCACGCGCACAGGTCCCGTGCCAGGCAGCCCAGTGATGGGGAACATCAGGCTCACAGACAAGGAAGCAGCTTCCCATGGAGCCAGCAGGCAGGAGAGCCAGGAGGAAACATAGCACTCACTCTTGGAAAACAGTTATTAGCATGGCATTGTTTCAAGGAGCATTCCTGCAGCATGTTTTTGTGTCAGACCATTCTTTCTGCACCCTGCTTAGTCTGCTGGAAACAAACAGAGGGCAGGATCAGCCTCACCCAGGAGTCATTTTGGAAACTGCCATTTCCTTCTTTCCAAGGAAAGCATCCTGGTGACTCAGCAGGACGGGGCAGGTTGGCAGCACTACAGAGAAGTGTTCCCTGAGGAGCCCGGTGATTTTCAGCCTCAACACGAAGGATATTACAGCTGTGACACCCCAGAGCCGGCTGCATGGCCCGCGGCGGGACAGATAAGGGGAAGGCGTCTGGAGCAAAGCGAGAACCCAGGGCTGCCGGACAGGGGCCGGGGGTGTCGGTCCCCAGGCTGGCACCGCTGCCAGCCAGCCCCTGCCCACCACAGCCCCCAGCCGCGCCGGGGGTCCCAGCTGCCCCAGACCTCCGGAGCTCCAGCACATCACAGCGCTGCGGGGAAAGGGATGGGGAAAGAGATGGGGAATCAGCGCTGGCCCCTGGCAAGAGAGGGGCAGGAGAACACCCCATCGGCTGCGCTTCGGGGCGGGCAGCTGCCTCTGCCCAGCGCGGCCCCGGGGCGGGCGCAGCTGTGGTGCAGCCTGTGTCGCCATCCAGCGCCTCCCCAGCTCCCTGCAGCTCCGCCGCTGACCCCGGCCGCTCTTTCCCCTCGTGTCCCGCGGGGGCTGCGCGGCGGACCTCAACCCTAGGATCGGGCGGATGGAGTCCCCCCCAAGGCACAGGAATACAGCTCCTGCTAGGGAAGAGATCGCAGGCCCCGTGGTGAGGCAGGACACAAGCTCTGAGCAGAGGGATGCTCTTACCCGGGCAGCTTAGGGCGGGCAGCCGAGCGGCTTTTACAGCAGCCTAGGGGTTGCTGCAAGCCACAACAACGAGCTCTGATAAAATCTGACCTACTAACGTGAGATACAAGAGAGAACCACACGTGTACCCACCTGCACTGCACCTAGGCTCACCAGCACAGAGAGAGCCACACTTTTCCACTTCCCAGCCTTAGAGCACCCATAGGGGTGGGGCAGGGATATATTTATCAGGGAACAGCTTAATTGGAGCCAAGCAACAGCTGGGACAAGCAGGTGAGCAGTGGGTGCAAAACCAGGCAGGAAATAAGGCTGCCGCTTCAAAAAGGGGTGTGTGAGCAGGCAGCAGAAAGGGAAAGTAGTGATGAGCTTGGGGAGGTGGGGATCTGGAAAAGACAGGCTGCTGAATCTCTTGGAGCTACAGATTAGGAAATGGGAATGGAGGGAGGGAGTGGAGAATAGTTTCTACGGGGTCACCTTAACAATTTGGTACAGCAAACAGAGCTGGGAGTGAAGAAGGCTGAGTGAAGCACAGAGGGTTTTCTAAAGTTGGTGGTAGGAGTTGTTTCTGCTTAGATCTCTGCAGTGCTGAATCCCTGTGTGGCAAGGAACAAGGGGTTCCTTGAGGGAGCTGAGAGCACCAAGGTACACAAATCCTGGGAAACAGCCTTCATTTTACTGTACAGTAGGCATGTACTGTGTTTTTTGAGTGATTTTTTTGTTGTCATAGGAACCCAGAGGCGGTGAGGTGCTGAGGTCGGGCTGTGTGGGTGATGCTGTTTAAACCGCCGGATCTTCTCCTCCCAGCCACCGGGAATCTGCAGTTCTGGGTCAGCTAAATCTGCATCCTCATCGGCGCTGGAGTACAGCAGCCCCGGCGGAGGGGAGGCGCTCAGCACTCTCCCGTTAACTCCTTGCTCCTCTGCAGCCTGGCCGTTTATTAATAGCCTGGCACGGCTGCCGGGGGTTGGATTTCACCGGCGAGCGCGGGGAGAGTGACAAAGCACCTGCCGGTGGACGGGGATGTCGTACCGGAGGCGGTGGCTCTGCGGGAGCCCTGGGAAGATCCAGCCGGGAGACGCATCCGCTCCTCCGCCGGCGAAGCGCAGGAGGGGGAGCAGCCACGCGTGGGCAGGCCGAGCCCCTCTCCCTGCTCGCCGCGTTCCTCTGCCTCCTGCAGCCGGTAACGGCCTTTCCCGGCACCGCTTCGCGGGGGCCGCGCGTCCCTCGGGGACCGGCGGCGGCTCGGGTGCTCCCGGAGGACCCTCCCTGCCCCGGGACGGTGCCGGGAGCCGTCCCGGCTTGCGGCCCGAGTAACCGCGGGGTGATGCGCGCCCGCCCCTCCCCGCCGGCGGAAGGCGCGGGGGAGCGGGGCGGGCCGCGGGGCGGGGCGGGCACGGCGGGGCCCGGCGCGGCGGGGCTCGGCTCGGTCCGGTCCGGTCCGGCATGCTGCTGCGGGTGCGCACCGCTGTGGCGCAGCTGGTGGCGGGGCTGGGCGCGGGGGCGGGCGGGCAGCCCCCCGCGGAGCCCGGCGAGGACGAGGGGGCGGCGGCGGCGGCGGACACCTCCTTCTGCCGGCCGGCCTTCCTCCAGCTGACCGCCGAGGAGCTCCGCCGCGCCGACGACCACGCGGGCCGGGCGGTGCAGAGCCCCCGCGACGGCCGCCGCCGCCTGCCCTGGAGCACGGGCTACGCCGAGTGAGCGGGGCCGGGGCCGGGCGGGCAGCGGGGCGGGGGGCGCGGGGTCCGCAGGAGCTCACGGGTAGCTCCGGCTGGGAAGCGGCTCGTTAAACGCCCGCCGATGGGAAGCCGCCGGCGTGGGTCTGTGCTCTTGCCCGTCCTGGGGGGCTTCCAGCCCCTCTTCTTTCGTGTTTGCTTTCCGCACCGGTCTGCACAGTGCTGGGTGTCACTGATGGGGAACCGACCCCCGGGGTGAAGGAACTGCTGCGGCTTTCGCAGGACTCGTGGGGAAGAGGGAATTGAAGCTGCCTTGGGAGCAGGACCCGATTTTGACTTCCCCTTCAAGGGCTTGATTCTCTTCTCCTTTTGCTTGCTGTGAGCTTCACCCTTAGCTGAAGGGAAGGTCAGGCCTTGGAGGCCACCTTTGCTGCTCAGCGCTGTCAGCTCACTCCCGCAGCCCTTACTCCAGCCGATCTTCCTGATCCTGGGGAGCCTTTCCAGAGGTTAATTTGCCCTGGGGATACTGGGGTAGGAGTACCCAAAGCAAAACCCAGCCTCCTCTGGGCAGCAAGGCTTCCCTGCCGCCTCCCAAGGCTCTTTCTGTGCCTGAGGAGCTCATCCTGTTGTGCGTGTTTACAGCTTCCTCCCGGGAGCAGGTTCTGCAATCTGCACCTGAAATCTGCTGTGCCAGCCTAGCCCGTGGGAAGTCAGTGCAAATATCTTTCAAATAGTCCTGCTGGCCTCATCTTAATCACCTCCTGCTCTTCTCTGAGGCCCCTGCTCCCTCTGAGAGGTGCTGGGTGTGATGGGACATGAATGAGACACTAACCCTGTCCGTGAGTCCCGGCTGGCGCAGGTTTTGGGGCAGTTGCTCTGATTGAGACAGACCTTCAGCAAAACCAGCTTTTTCTGGTCACCTCCCTCGCTGGGCGCTCAGATGGCTGCCAGACCCAGCTGTGCTGGTGGGAGCAAGTACTGCCACTGCCCCCAGGTCACCCCAATGACTGGTCTGGGATGTCTGCTCCCCGGGCCGCTGCTGCCCTGGGCAGGGTGGGAGCACCTGTGGAGAGCATCCCTGGGGATGTGGGGGTTCGAAGTGCCATGGGGTGGCTGCCGCTGGAGTGTGGTGTGACAGAAAGAGCCTTTATCTGTTGTTTCCTCCCGGCAGGGTGATAAATGCGGGGAAGAGCCAGCACAACGAGGACCAGGCGTGCTGTGAGGTGGTGTTTGTGGAGAGGAGGCCCAGCCCAAGGGGCCGGCTGCTGTCCAGGGAAGGCAGTGGGGAGCCAGACAGGGTGAGAGCACAGGCAGGGGTGTGATAGGAGGATGTGAGAGGGGGCATGTGGCGATGCTGCAAACCACCACTTCCCCGGGGATTCCCTTGGCTCCTGAGCCAACTGTCCCGTTCCCTGCCAGCTCCTGCCATCGCTCTCACTGGACTGTCCAGAGCTGGCTGGCCCGGGAGGCTGCTGGCTGGCGTGTCCCTGCGGGCTGTGGAGGTGGCTGCCACGCTGGCCCCTTTGGAGACGCCGGCTGCTGGAGATGTGCTGCTGGCAGCACAAGGTGCCTGACGCAGGGCTGGGCTCGAGCCAGGGACCAGCCATGACCAGACACCCTCGATCAGCTGCCCGTGTCGCTCCTGCCTGTGCTGGGCTGGGACCTGCCAGCCGAAGGCAGAGCCCGGTGTCACTCTCCTCGGCTGGTGACCCCGGCTGCTTCGCATTCCACATCCCGTCTGCTTCCTCCCAGGGTCACTTCACCTTCCCTTCTCTTCCCACAGGGTAGGAAGGGGTTTTACTTCCACTACTGGGCCCTGTTTGATGGCCATGCGGGCAGCGGGGCTGCTGTGGTGGCATCCAGGAGGCTCCACCTGCACATCTGCGAGCAGCTCCAGGACCTGGTGGACATCCTGCAGGACTCCTCCCCGCCTCCCATCTGCCTCCCGCACAACGTGAGGGCTGGCCCTGCGGAGCCCCTTGCAGAGGACAATGGGGAGGTCCCCAACGATGCTGTGCCACGGTTTCACCTGGAGAAAGTGGTGTCCCACGAGAGCCTGGTGATCGGTGCCATCGAGAATGCCTTCAAGCACATGGTGAGCGAGCCCCTGCCTGCGGGGATGCCTGGGTGATGCCTGGGAGCATCTCATGCTCTCCCTGTCTGCCTTGGCTTGTCCCCCTGGCAAAAGGCAGCTCTGCCTGCCTGCCTGCCCTGCCTGGAGCTGCTCTCTGTCCCCCCAGGATGATGAGATCGAGCGGGAGCGGGTGTCCCAGCACCTCTCTGGGGGCTGCTGCGCCCTGGCTGCCATCTACCTCATGGGCAAGTTCTACGTGGCCAACGCTGGTGACAGCAGGTACCTCCCAAAATCTGGGACTCACTCCTTTCTGACAGCATCCAGATGGCTCTGGATCACACCCAGTGCCTGCTGCCAGTGCTGGCCTGGGCTGTGGCTTGGGGAGCAAAAGTTCCCCTCAGCGTTAAGGCACACTTTATACTAGTGACTTGCATCAGGACAAGGGCATGCAAATCTCTGTGCAGAGGAGACCTGTGGGAACTTGGAGCCCAAGGATTTTTGGCTGATACATGCCTGTCCCTGAGTGCATACCCCACAAGCCGTGGTGGGAAGGCAAGTCCAACATGAGCTGCTTTGAACTGCCTGTATCTGCTGCAGGGCCAGCTTGTCCCTGGCAGTGTCAGGCCGGCAAATACAGGCACTGTGGATTGTCTGAGGCTTGAGGACCCACTTCCAGCTCTGGATGGGGTGAGATCTGCTTTTGGGCGTGGGGTCCCTCCATGGCAGCAGTGGTTCAGCGTCTTCTGTGTAGGATGGCAGTGTGTGCAGGGTCCTGAGGCTGTGACTGTGTCTCTGGGCTGGGGTCTGTGTCCCCTTCTTGGGTGCTGGATGCTGCTGGAGCCAGGCTCGGCCAGGCCCCGCATCCCTGGAGGAGACCTGCAGCTGCAGGCAGGACAGTGGGTGGGACAGCCAGGCTGCTACTGTTGGAATCTTAAATCCCCCCATGACCTCCAGAAACATCTCATAATCAGACTTTTACTTTTTTAACCCTTCAAGCAGCCAGCCCCAGCAGCGAGCCGTGGTGCTGGGGTGTGCCAGGCACCTGCACCCACATCCTGCTGCTGGGGGGTTCTGCCTGTCCCGTGTGCAACTTGCCTCTAAAGGAGGGTTTGCCACCTTTGTGCTGCTCCTTTTCTATCCACATCCTGTCCTCTGTCTTTCTCTGCTTCATTGCCCTCTGCCCCATGCATCTCTTCCACCTTCCCTTCCTCCCTGGCCGTATCCTGCCCAGGAGGGAGGCATGCCCTGCTGCGGGCTGGACCAGGTTAGCTGTGGTGGAGCCAGCAGCAGCCTCAGCTCAGCACTGGGAAGAGGGCAGGCAGTGAAGGGAAGGGCTTGTGCACCCATGTAGGGATTTGGCCCCACAGAGCCGGGCTGAGCTCCCCCACCACGTCTCCTCTCCTCTAATCTCATCCTTCCATGTTTCATTGCAGGGCCATTATCATCCGTAATGGGGAAATCATTCCAATGTCCAGGGAGTTTACTCCAGAGACAGAGAGGCAGAGGCTGCAGTTTTTAGTAAGAAAGACCTTTCTTCTAACCTCATCCCTGCTGAACTGCCCCCCCAGGCCCTTTGCAGCCCCCCACACTCCTGGCTGAGGCAGCCCCACACCTGGGAGTGGCACTGGGACGTGGGGAGCTGCCCTGGCACCGGTGTGGGGGCAGCTTGTGGCTGGTGGAGCCCTGTTTGCCATGGGGTCAGCGTGGGGGGCTCTGCCTGTGAGCCTGGCCAGGACCTGGAGGTCTGGGCTCTTGGTGTGGGGCTGGTTTGCTACGGCTGCATGGAGCTGATCCTGTCTGTCTTGCCCTGCCCTGGAGTGCATCCCCTGCCCCGGGTGGGCACCCTGCTGCTGCAGTCCTGTGCCGGTGGTGCAGGGACCGGAGGAGCTCAGCTCTGCTCCTCGCAGGGTCGAAGGAGCCGCAGTGTTTGCACAGAGTCCTAGTTTCTTCCCCAGCTGCTCCCTGGGGATGCAGGCAGCTGACATGTGCTGGCTTTCTTCCCGAAAGCTCTGCTCCTGCCTGGCCTGGGCAAACCCCCATGTGCCACACAGGGAGACTTTTTAAGGTTATAAAGACCTCTCTGACGGCAGCACGGAGGAGGAGGTGTTTGTGTGGAAGGAGGTCTTGCTGGATGCAGTTTCCTGGCTTGCAGTATACTTGGAAAAACACTGAGACCATTTTTTCTTGAATCTATTTTTGAATGACTTGAGAGGAGGAGACTGCTGTGAGCGGGACCCTCTCCTGCTGCCATGATGGGTGGGGGGCCAGGCACACGCCTGCTCTGCTGCACGATGCCCAGGCCATGGGCGGGCCCTCCCCCCCCCCAAGAGTGGGATGGGGCTTGTCATTGCCATATCTCTGCTCCAAACTCTCCTGTGTTCCCAAGGGATCTCCTCCTCTCTTTCAGCTCATTCTCCATCTGTGTTGTCTGGGGCTGTCCCTTTTCCTGGTCCCCTGCGTGCTCTGCTCCAGGAGGCCCTGGGGCTGCTGGTGCAGGGAAGAGGCTCTGTGCTGCTGCTCATCCCTACATGGCAGTGGCACAACGGGGGTTCCCAAAGACCCAGAATGGGGGTTCCTAAAGACCCACTGGCTCTTTCCCTTGGGCGAGTGCCTGGCCTGGTGCTGAGCCTGGGATCCCAGGAGGTTTGTGGCTCTGGCTCCTGGGCAAATTCCAGCTTCTCTTGGAATTTGCTGGGTTTTGGTGCCTTTTGGAGATCCTCATTTCCCAAAACTCTGTGCAAAAGCTTCCCCTCTTGCTGGGTGCTGGCATGGCTGTCCCCAGCTCGTCTCCCCTCGGGCGCAGCGCAGGCACATGGTGTGAAGCTGCTTTGGCACTTCCCTGGAGCAGCTGATGGTGTCCCCACCAGGACCCGCTGCAGCTGGGTGAGGTGATGCTGGCTGGTGCTGCCACATGGATCCTGCTCTCCTAGCTGAGCCACCGCTTCTTCCCACAGGGGTTCCTGAGGCCCGAGCTGCTGGGGAAGGAGTTCACGCACCTCGAGTTCCCCCGCAGGATTCAGCCCAAGGAGCTGGGGAAGAAGATGCTGTACAGAGACCAAAGCATGAATGGCTGGTAACCCCAACCTGCCTGGCTGGCTCCGGGCTGAGGGGCAGCACTGGGGTACCGCAGCATGTGGCCACCTGGCTCCAGCATCCCATCTCATGGGTGGGGGGCTGGGGCGCATGGGGTACCCCAGCCTTGGAAGGGCTTTGTCCCAGGGGATGCGCTGTCCTGAGCGGGCAGGGCAGGTGCTGGAAGCTTTCACCCACTGACTTGTTGTCTGGCTTGTTCCATCCAGGGCTTACAAAAAGATAGAAGAGGATGATCTGAAGTTTCCACTTATCTATGGGGAAGGCAAGAAGGTGAGGTGCTGTGGCAGGAGCTGTGACGCTGCCTGTCAGCCCCCACTGGATGGGGGGAGCTCCACACGATTTTGCTCATGCTGTAATCACTCTAATGCAACCGATTCCCAGCTGGGAGTGGAGATGATGAAGCTTAAAGTTTTCATCTGATCTTGCTGTTCTCCAGGCTCGGGTGATGGCCACGATTGGGGTCACACGGGGCCTGGGAGACCACGACCTCAAGGTGTTCAGCTCCAACATCCACATCAAGCCTTTCCTGTCCTGCTTCCCAGAGGTGAGCCTGGCTGCCAGCCCCTCCCTGCCCAGCAGTTCCTGTGGTGCCTGGAGCTGGTCAGGGTGACCAGATCCATGGTGCATCCAGTGCAGCAGGAGCCCCCTGTGCCCCTCACCCTCCTGTCTTGCCAGGTCAGGGTTTATGACCTCACGCAGTATGAGCACTGCCCCGATGACGTCCTGGTCATGGGCACCGATGGGCTGTGGGATGTCACCAACGACAAGGAGGTGGCTGGGGTGGTGATGGAGGTGCTGACGAGCTATGAGCCCAACGACCCGTGCAGGTGAGCTGAGCTTGGGCAGGGGGGAGAGTGTGTCTTCTAGAACATCTTCCTTGCTCCTTGGAGAAGCGTTGTGGGCACAAGTCTCTGGCCTCAGGGCTGACGCTGGTGCTTCACAGTGTGCAGTGCTCCCCCAGGATGTGTGCATCTGAGCTTGGGTCTCCTCCCCAAGGGACCCTTTCCTGCACCTCTGGCTCCTCCAGCTGCTTGCCAGGGACCATAGCATGCTGCATCAGGGAGCCTGCAAGACCCAGCGTGGCTGCTGAGTGCTGTGCTCTGCCCCCAGGTACACCATGGTGGCCCAGGAGCTGGTGGTGCGGTCCAGGGGCGTGCTGAAGGAGCGGGGCTGGCGGCTGGCCAACGACAAGCTGGGCTCTGGTGATGACATCTCTGTCTTTGTGATCCCTCTGGGTGGTCCAGGCAACTACACGTGATGGCCAAAGCCCCTGGGGCAGAGGGGCTCACCGTGCCTGGACAGAGAGGAGCAGGACACCAGTGCTGCCTTGGGGCCACCCCTCCTCAAGCACTTGTTTCCTGAGCAGAGTAAGAAACCTGGAGCCTCTGTCTGCCCCGGCCCAGAGCATCCCCCTCCACCTGCTGCATCCCTGACATGGGCAGAGTTGGAAAGGCCTCTGCAGAGAGCAGGGACTGGGGTCAAGGGTTGGTTTTTATGCTGCCACTTTCTTGATTGCTGTGAAAAGCCAAGATCCTCCCTGGCTTCTTGGTGCCTCCTTTGCCCCTCTCCCTGGGGCTGGGTGTGCTGGTCCCAGCAGTGTGCAATGGCCATTGGGCTGGTAGAGGCACTGGTACCTGGAGGCACGGGTGCTTGCTGCTGCAGTCATCTCCTTTGCCCTCTGACACTTGCACCAGTGCCACCAAAGCTGCTGCTGCAGCCAGGTGCTGGACTTAGGACAGGCCCTGGCCTGGGGTGAAGCACTGTTGGCAGCTGGGTGATGCTCAGCCTGGCATGAGCCTGGTTGTGGCTGGCGTGGTGGTGGGTGAGCCCCCCCCACTGCTCTCCTAGCTCTGTGCTTGCCCTCCCTAGCCCCTCGCTGTCCTAGGTGACCGTGATCCTGGCCATGCACCTTGTCTTAGCCTCTGGTTTGGGAGGATGGGGCAGTGCTCAGTCACTGTGGTGCACAGCACATGGAGGGGGCTACTGCACCTGCCCTGGTTCTGTTTCCCCCCTCATCCCTTGGATCACTGCTGCGTTCCTGGAGCCAATTATTTATTATTAACTGGAGAGCTGAGCTGGAAAATGTCTAAATCCCTCTTGGTGTGGCAAGGTCCTGTGAGTGTCTGGCTGTATCTCTGGGTGGTTGAAGCTGGCTGGTGCTGAGCCATGGTTGCACACAGAGCAGCCCTATTCAGCTGAGCTTAACAGCTTAGGCACGCTGCGTGGATCTGCTTAGCTGAGGGCTGGAAGCCCACAATAAAAGCAGCTTGGCTGTGACTGGGGAGGGGGGGCACAACTCCCTCCTTTTCCCTAATAATCTCAGAGCTGGTGCTGAGCAGAGCTGTACCACAGTTGGTCTCTGCACAGGCTCTTCTTTTGCATCATGGGCCACTCTGACCTGGGGAGCATGTTGCCTGGACCTCTGCAGAGCACCGCATCCTCCTGAACTGTGAGGGAGGGGCCCATCCTGGCGGCGTGGTGGGGGGAGAGCTGGGCTGTGGTCCCCTGTTTTGGGAAGGCTCTGTGGCAGCAGTAGCTCGTGTCCTGCTGTGGCTGGGTGCAGCCAGCTCCTGTCAGGTGTCACCTCTGGTGAATGTTGTTTGTCTCTTGTAACCAGTGAGATGCAAGTAAATGGGGTGTGTTTAATGGGAGGTGGGAGTCATCCAGCCAGGCTGTAACCTGTTGACATCTTCGGTGCTGGGGGAAGCAGGGGGCTGTGCTGGGGCCCAGTGCCTGTCCTTGCGTAGCACCATGTGTTTAAATAAAGGTTTTGCCACTTGCAGTCCCACCTCAAACTCTGTCTTGTGGGGCTCCTGCAAAGAAGACTTACCTCGGAGCCAATTAGCCCTGATTAATTTGCGTAGGCAGGCTTGGTGGCAGCCTGGGCGCTGCCCGGGTAAGGCAAGGCGGCGGAGGCTGCGCTCGCAGCTCCCTCTGCGGTGCCCGAGTGTGCTAAGGAAGCCTGGGGCTCGGTAAATGAAGAGAGACTTTCTCGGAGCCCTTAAAATAGCCGCAGTTTGTGATCCTGGGCCGGGGCCAGGACCCTGGGGCTGCCTGGCCCGGGCGGAGCCACAGCGACTCGGCCCTGCGGCTGGGGCATCGCGGGGAGCAGCCACCCCAATTCCCCCCCCCCGCGGCGGGCAGGGAGCCCCGAGCTCCCGCCTGCGGCTCTGGAGCCATCTCGGGTTGGGGCACAAGGTGTCGGTGCCCCTGCGGAGGGGGGAGAGACCCTGGGGCCCGGGCACGTCCCTCCCGCCCCCGCTGTGTCTTCATGGGGGGAAATGGGGCGTCTCGCAAGGAGCGAGCAGCGCCCGGGGGACGCAGGAGGGGTGCGATGGGGTCGGGATGCTGCCCCCCCCTCCCGCCTTCCCGGGCAGAGCTCGCCTCTCGCCAGCCTGCCAAAAATAACGCTGATGGGGAAAAGGCGTCTCCCGCGATGGCTCCGGGGCGGGGCAGGCACCTACTGACCCTGCCTGGACGGGGGGAGCCGAGAGCCGCGGCTCAGCCCCTCCCGGGCCGGGACGCCCCTCTCCCCGAACCGGGCTCAAGCCCTTGGCGGAGGCACCGACCTGCCCGGCGGCTTCGGGCCGGCTCGGGGATCGGCGGCCGGTCCCGGGTGTCCCGGAGCCGGGAAGGGGCTCGGCTCGTCCGGGCTCGGCTCCCAGCGCTCCCGCCCCGCCCTCCGCGGGCGGCCCCCGGACGGGGCGGTGCCGCCCGGCCCGCGCTGCGGAGCTGGAGCTGGGACCGGGACCGGGGCAGCGGCGGAGAGAGGTGCGGGCCGGGCCGGCGGCGCTCGGGGGGCGGCGGGGGGCGCCGAGCGACGGGGGCGATGCTGGGAGGGGAGGACTGCGGCCGTGGGGCAGCGCTGGGCGGGGAGGGAGCGTGGGCTGGGGTCTGGGTGGTGGGTTTACCGGTGGGTGCGGGGTCCGGAGCGCTGCGGGGGGAGCGGGGCTGGGAGGGGTGTGCTTGGGAGGGGGTGGGTGTCCCTGGGCGTGGGGCAGGGATGGGTCAGTGGTGGTTCGGCCCTGTGGGTCCCACCCGGGCAGGGTTCCCTGCTGCCTCCCGGCCAGCGACTGACCCAGGCCAGGCTGCGGTGAGACCCCTCCTGTCCTGCCATCCCTGCAGCAGTGCCCCTGATCGCAGCCCTGCTTGCGGAGCAGCCGCTCCGTGTTTTCCTCAGAACAAGGAAAAAAGTTCCCTTGGCTCACTGCTGAGCTCATTTTTAAACATTTATGTTAGGGGGGTTTGCGGGGAGGAGGGACAATTGTGTAATGTCTTCGGAGCAAGGGAGCATTCCAAAACCATGACTGCGCCGCCCTTTCCAGCACTAACGATCTGGCAGACGAGCCTTCCCAGCGCCGCCAACCCCCCTGAACCCAGCCTCAGCCTCCGGATGCCCCCCTGAAAGCGGCAGCATGGTCCCCGGGATTGCTTCACAGGGTGTATTGATGGAGGGGTGGGCTGGGAGCGGGTCCTGGCTTGAGCCGCCCACGCTGGGCAGCCGTATCCCAGCACAGTGTTCGGGAGCAGCCGGAGCAGGGAGCATGGCTTTGGCCGGATGCATTTCACCAGCCCAACTGCATTTTATTTTAATTTTTCCTTTTTTTTGGCATCACAACAGTTCCGACTTACATCCGTCTCCTTCTCAGCTGCGAGTTGAGTAGGTTGAGGCTGAGATTTTATGGACTTTAAATTGAATCCGTGTGCCTGATGGCTGCAGCTTCTCCAGGGAAATGTGTTTTTTTTTTTTAAGCGGAAAATAAGCCAAGTCACTGTCTTCCAACAGGTTATCGGGAGCGCTTAACCAGGCTCACCCCCTCGCTCGCTGTTTGCGCTGGAGAGGCCTATTGACATGAAAAGTAAGGAATGTATTAGCAAATATTGATTGGCCCCGGGGCAGCGGCAGTCAGGCATTGCACAAGCACAGGCGTCTGCTGAGATGTGGCTGGTTTTTGGAAGCTTTTGGCACGACACTTGTGCTGCCCCGAGTCAGGGAAGGTCATGGCATCGCGGGAGGCAACATAAGAGGGGCGAAAAGGAGGGGAGGGCAGGCAGCTCTGTTCCCACAGAGCTCAAGCACTTGTGGCTCAAGCTTTGTTTAGGCTTCAGAATTCCTCCGTTCTGTGTCCCTTTCTGTTTTGCTTGTGGATGTTTTTGTGGGATTCAGCAGTGAGGATGAGCCAGCCCAGCAGCGCTGCTCCAGGCCTGGGCAGCGCTTTGTTGCTGTAAGGCCGGGCTGCCCGTGCCCAGGGCTCGGGAAGGATCGCTGGGACCTCAGACCCAAGCACTGAGTTTGAGCTCCTTTTCTGGTGATGGCTCATCACCTGGACACAGCAGGTCAAGGTCTTGAGAAGGTTTCGGTGCGGTTTTCCTGGGAGTAAATAGAGGCACTTTGCTCAGTGCCAGGTAGTTTTGGGAGCGGGAGTCGGCGTCACTGGTGGGCCTGGGCCTTGTTCTGGGGGTCAGCGACGGGTCTGGAGGCTGCTCTCCTCTCTGCCATGGAAACGCCCAGCTTTGCCTGCCCAGGGGGCTGCGTGACCACGAAATTGTGGGTGCTGCTGTGCCAAAACCAGCCCCATTTGGATTGCTGCTCCCAGGAGCTCGCTGCCTGAGTTCTGCCTCAGCCACTGCGTTTCCCCTCAGAAGCGTTTCCCTCCCTCCCTTCGAGCGACTGGCCTTGCTGATCCCAAAGGTCTTTTCCAGCCTCGTGATTCCGTGACTCTGAGCCCCTTTTGGAGCTGTGTTCTGCTTATGTATAAAAGCCCCTCTGACACCTGAGACGTTTGCCCCGTGCTGCCCTGCTACGGTGCAGATGTCTCAGCAAATTAAATTCCCCTCGATGGGCGTACCAGTCAGATTTGAATTTTGAAGTCTCTCATTGCACCAGCCGTGCCAGCGAGTCCTGCTGGCTGGTAGGAACGTGGGGTTCCTGCATGCCCATGGCCTGTGTGCCCCTGGCATTCTGTCCATCTGCCAGCCTGGGGACAGCCATGGCTGTGACACTCGCTTGGTGGGACACCCTGCGCGTGCTGATGGGAGACCTGGCTTGCTGCTAGGGTGGGAGGAGAGATGCTCCAAGGGGTCCTGGAGGGAGGCACCCCGGGGCTCTGGCACTGCCTGTGGTGGCCCAGGGCTGTCCAGCGCGGCTCTTGTTTGCCCGGTGGTGCCTCTCCGGGGCCCTGTCCTGAGATGCCCTTGCCTGGCGTGCTCGGGTGGTGGCGGCAGCCCTGTGCACACACACGGCCATGTTTAGAAGTGGAGACAGCTTGTCCTTGGCTGCGCTGGGGAGAAAACACGGTCTGTGCTGCTGGGGAGTGTTTCGTGCTCTGCGGATGCTGTGAGCTGCTGTGGGTCCTGTCTGTGGTACAGGCTGCACAGCCTGGGCTCAAGGTGTGTGTCTGGGGCTGCTGAAGTCCATTTACTCGGTGAGTTCAGAGAGCTGTCTTTCCTTCTGTGGTTGTGTGGTGATGCCACGGGGTCTGGGCAAGGGATGGGGCTGTGGGGGTGCTGGGACTGCGGGGGTGCCGGGGCGTTCAGGGCAAGGAAGGCTCGCTCAGAGCGGGACATCTGCGGGGCCGTGGCCCGTGGGGAGCTGGCTGTGCCACGCCGGCAGTGCTGGGGGTGTCCTGCAGAAGGGCTGCTCCCGGCACAGCTCCTCCTGCCCAGGGTTGTGCCTCCGGCCAGGGCTGTGAGCAGAGCAGAAATCCAGCTGGTTTTGCTGATAGCTGGTGCGACGGGCCCGGCCGGGGTGTGGCTGCCAGGAGCCGGGCTGGGGAGTTTTGGCTTTGGAACAGAACCCCTCTCTTGGCTCAGGGTGCTCGGGTCTCCCCAGGGAGGCTGGATGGAAGGTTTCTGTCCCCAGTTTGAGCCCTTCTTCAAAGTGCTCGCCTCTTTCTCTGCCATTTCCTGAGGTCCTGGAGCAGGCGCTGGACGCGTCCTGCTGCCGGAGGAATTCCCCATTTCCTGCTCTGCAGGAACATCACATTTTGAGGCACGGAGCTGGGAGAGGCCAGAGACACACAGGCTGTCCTGGGGCCCTGGCTGGTTTTATG
The DNA here is from genome assembly GCA_022605575.1 of Laterallus jamaicensis coturniculus. Taxonomy (NCBI): domain Eukaryota; kingdom Metazoa; phylum Chordata; class Aves; order Gruiformes; family Rallidae; genus Laterallus; species Laterallus jamaicensis. The sequence goes on from JAKCOX010000038.1 coordinate 1,705,203, forward strand.
GTGACAGCTGTGGAATTGCTGCTTGGGAGGTACCGTGGAGAAGTTTAGTCTCATTTTGTAGTTTCTTGGCGTGTGAAGGAGCTGCCTGCTCAGGGTTAGGCCAGTGCCACCGGCGCAGGCACTGCTGGCAGCCATGGCACACACCAAACCTGCAGCCATCCTGGGGCGGCCCCAGCGGGAGGTGCCAGCACAGGGGTGCTGCTCCCTTGGTTATCTCCATGAGTGAGCAGGAGGAATCTCCAGCCAGGCACCCCAAGTGCCTCTCACACCTCAAAGCCACGGTTGCTGTACTGGCCAGGCTGGATTGCCAGCATGACCGGGCTGCCCTTGCTGCACCTCGGGGTGGCTGATGCTCAGCAGGGCTTAAAATCGGAGTTTCTGCATCTGATGTGGGTGGCTGTGCCCTTGTGATCGCTTGGCCTGCTGTCAGCTGCAGTACAGCTCTCCCCCTGAAACTGTTTTCATGTTTCCACTCTGTTACCTGCTCACGATCTGAGAACAGCACAAAGTCCTTTGCATGGCCTCATCCTGCTGAGGGACTGAGTATCCCCTGGCAGAGCAGCTTGTCTCTCCCCGAGCAGAGTGCCACCTGCATCAGGCACTGGTGTCACAGGGTGAGGATGCAGATGGGGACAGCCTGGATGGCCACCGAGGCACCGAGTGCTCAGAGCATCCTCACCACTTGCCTTTGCATGCCAGCTCCAGATTAGTAATGGGCTATTTCTGGGGCACTCTCGTGAGTAATGGAATGAATCGCTGAGATTTGGGTGGGGACCGTGCCTCTGGCTGCTGAGTCACCACTTGGCACCGTGTTGGGAATCAGGAGCCGCCAGGTCCCAGAGCCGTCTCAGGTCAGGGTGGATACAGAGGCCATGGGAAGGAGCTCTGGGTACTATGACTATGGTTTGGGGCATCTCTGCTTCCTCCCACCCTGTCCCTGCCTGCCTGCCTCGGCAGTGAGAGGCCAGGCAGCTGCCCCCCTGTCTCCAGGACAGTGTGCAGGCAGCGGGGCTGGCACCGTGCCCTGCCACCCCTGCGGGTTTGGTTTGAGGCGCGATGCCTGGCAGGCTGGACATGGGCAGGTCTGTCTGTCTGTCTGGGAGTGGGCTGTTTGTCTCCCTGGGCACCCACTGTTCTGGCGCTGCCTTGTGTGGGTTAGATAGCGGCACAGCCCACTCCGCCTTTCTCCCGACGTTTGTCTGAGATCCGGGGTTGCAGAGCAGCAACTCCCACCTTGCTGTGGGCAGAGGGACTGTCTGACTCATCACCTCTCCCTGCTCCATGCCCTGGGGATGGTGGCTGGAGAGGGATGAGCCTGTGGTTGGAGGAGGGTGGTTTGCCACAGGGGAGATGCATTCCCTGTGTCCTGGGGATACAGTGTCCTCGAGAGCTTCCCTTCCTCGTGCAGGCAGGAGGCAGCTGGTGCCAGTGTCAGCTCTCTGTGGTTATGTGGCACAGCCACACAGGGTATGCTCACCCAGACCTGAGAGCTTGGCTGGGCACGAGCTGGTGCATCCGGGAGAGCCCCTGTCCTGGGTGTCACCGGGGTGCAGGGTCAGGGGTGGTACCCTCCCAGGCAGCCGTGCAGGAGACGTTGGAGCATGGGGCAGGAGTGGGGGCTGTCTGTGGCTGTCTGTCCCGCTCACCCCTCTTGCTCGTGCAGCGATGGCGGCCATCAGGAAGAAGCTGGTGATTGTGGGGGACGGTGCCTGTGGCAAGACGTGTCTGCTGATCGTGTTCAGCAAGGACCAGTTCCCAGAGGTCTACGTGCCCACCGTGTTTGAGAACTACATCGCCGACATAGAGGTGGATGGGAAGCAGGTGAGGTCCGTTGTGTGTTGCTGGAGCTGTTCCCATCCCCATGGTCCCATGCTGGCAGTGCTGGTGCTGCCACGTGGGCTGGTCCATACAGCTCGGACCACCCGTGGGAGCTCCACAGCTCCCTTGATACTGGGTCTGCCCCAGTTTGTGAGGGAGGAAGGTAATGCTGCTCGCCCCGGCCTGCCAAGCCACCTGCGAGCTGCTGAGCCATGTCCCTGTCCCCTTCCAGGTGGAGCTGGCGCTGTGGGACACAGCAGGACAGGAGGATTACGACAGGCTGCGGCCGCTCTCGTACCCGGACACGGATGTCATCCTCATGTGCTTTTCTATCGACAGCCCGGATAGCCTCGGTAGGAATGGGGACCAAGAGGGAGATCTGGGGCTCCCCAAGGACCAGGTGCAGTGGCTAAACCCCCTGAGGTGCAGAAGGCCCCTGTGCCCCCCCAGGGATGCCAGTCCCTCCCCTCCATCTCCTGGCTTTGTGGGATCTTGTTAGTGTGGTGGAGGTGATGGGAGAGGAGGATGTGACTGGGTGAGCTCCTCCCTTCCTGTGGGAAAAGCCCAGTGCTGGTTCCCACAGCGTGAAGGTGGCCGGGATCAGGGAGCAGCCCCTCGGCTCAGGGGGGTCCGTGCGTGCTTGTTGCAGAGAACATCCCTGAGAAGTGGACGCCAGAGGTGAAGCACTTCTGCCCCAACGTGCCCATCATCCTGGTGGGGAACAAGAAGGACCTGCGGAACGATGAGCACACGCGGCGGGAGCTGGCGAAGATGAAGCAGGTGGGAGCTGGGGAAGATGAAGCAGGGACCAGCCCTGGTCCTGCTGCCCTGGCCAGTGGCCTGTCCTTCCCCATGAGGCCCTGTGTCTGTGCCAGATGCCCCAAGGGCAGTCCTAGTGCTCTTTGCTTCTGTTTTCTGGTGATGCTCCTGAACGTCCTTTTTACCACTTCCTAGGAGCCGGTGAAGGCAGAGGAGGGGAGGGACATGGCCAACAGGATCAACGCCTTCGGCTACCTCGAGTGCTCGGCCAAGACGAAGGAGGGTGTGCGGGAGGTCTTCGAGATGGCCACGCGCGCGGGGCTGCAGGTCCGCAAGAACAAGCGGCGCAGGGGCTGCCCGCTGCTCTGAGCAGCCTGGCAGGCCCGAGGCAGAACCGTGCCGGCACCCGCCTGCCCTGCGCCGCGCAGGGGGAGCGCTGCCGGACGGCTGCCCTGAACCTTCTGCACAGGAGCGACCACCCAGGCCTGAGGGGTGTCTCTGCGTGACCCCAGTGCCCTGAGGGGCCAGTGCCTTCAGTCCCTGCTGCTCTCCACGGGTGCTCGCACAGCTCTCCGTGCCGCCCCGTTTTATGCTGCCCTCCCTGGTTCTGCCTCTCCGGGGGGTGCCAGCGTTCGCTCTCTCCCCCCCCAGCTCCAGGCAGGTGCTGCAGGAGCAGGAGATGCCGCTGGCTGCACCCGCAGCTCCCATGTGGGGTCTGCCAGCCCCCGGGCGCTCTGCCCACTCCCCTCTGGCAGCACACACCGGCTTCTTAAACCGACGTGAGGGACCGTTTCCAGCCCCATCTGTGTGCAGAGCCGGCTCAGCCGCTGCCTGGAGCACTGAGCTCCCGGGACCTGCGCTGGGGCAGCACCTCTGCCCCACTCTGCCCATAAGACCTTTGAGCCTGCACTGGTCTCAGGCTTAGTACCAACAAACTGAACTGTGCTGTTGGGGAAATAAACGCAAACTGGTATTTCAGTAATTGTAGCTCTGCTTGCATGGCATCCTTCTGTCTGTCCTTCGTGCCCTGTGCTGCTGCCTGGGGCACAGGTCCCCTCTTGCTTTGGTGCAGGGTCAGGGCTCGGCCCCCCCATGACAGCCTGGGAGCAGCTCAGACGAGAAGGGCTGGGTGGGAGGAAGCCCACCCCTGCTCCGGCAGCCCGGCTGTGGTAGCAGAGCCCAGGGCTTGACATCAACACTTTTCTCTCTAAACGTTTATTTCAGGGTATCAAGGTGAAGTGTGCCCGTGCAGCCGGGCCAGGCAGCTGCCTGGGGGGAGCTCAGCCAGCCCGCGCCTGGCTGTGTCCCAGCCACCCGCTGCGGCAGCACCGAGCTCCCCTGCGCACCCAGGGATGCTCTTGGGAGGTCGGACCCTCGCTGAGCGGTGAGGCTTTCCACAGCACGTTTAAAAGGGAGCAGCACCACCATGGTCCCACGCTGCGAGGGGAGGTGTCTGCCCTGCAGCCCATGCCAGGCTCTCTGCTGGCAGCGAGGCCCAGCAGGACTCCCTTGCCCGTCGGGATCAGCCCATCTCCCTGGAAACGGGAGGCACACCGAGAACTCCAGGAGCAAGGCAAGGGCAGAGCAGGCGGCTGGCGGCCAGGGGCAGGCTGACGGGTGCTGGAGCTCCACAGGGCTTCTCCTCCCTTCCCAGGTGGATTTCCTGCAGACAAACCCCGTAGCAGAACCGTCCCCTGACTTGAGAGGGGACAGGCACCCCCAAAACCTCCCAGCGCCCCTTGTGCAGCTGATCCTGCCCTGGCTCCTCTCTCAGCCAGCGGCTCCCAGCCCTGCTCACCGGGTTGCTAATTGCCGAGGCGCAGCGCGTGGAGGTCAGCAGCAAGGCCATCCTCAGCCGGGGGCTCATCCTCGTAGGGGTAGCCAGTGTAGCCACCCTCCTCCCTGCAGTACCTGAGGAACCTGGGGATGCAGAGTGAGGGGCGGGTGGGCAGGAGGTGGCACCAGCCTTGCTGCCTCCGTAGCCCTGGTCATGGCCAGGCGCCTGCGGCGGGGGGCACAGCTCACCTCTGCCAGTGGGGGTCCTTGCTGAGCACAGCCGGGTTGCCCACCACAATGAGCAGAGCTTTGGCCCTGGTGATGGCCACGTTGAGCCTCTGAAGAGAGAAGAGGAGTGAGGGCTTTGCCCATGGCAGCACCTCTTGGCCCTCTACCCAGCACCCCTGGCTGAAGATTGAAGCAGCCTTGCCTGTCTGGGGGGCACTGGAGGGAGTAGGGGGTGCCTGGGGAGATGGGTCTGCTCAGGGCAGCACATTACCTTGGGGTTCTTGAGGAAGCCCAGCTTGAAGTTCTGGTCGAGCTGGAGGTACTCGCTGCAGCTGCGCACGGTGGAGATGAGGATAACGCGGCGCTCCTGGCCCTGGAACTCCTCCACAGAGCCCACCTGGGTGGGAACAGCAGTTGGGGGGCTAGGGAGCACCCTGGGCTGGGTCTGGCAGGGCTCCCTCTGCCCACAGCGGGGTGATCTCCCCCCAGCCCCATGCCCAGTCCCACACACCTTCAGCAGGCCGATGTCTGGCAGCGCCCGCAGGACGGGGTCCAGGGAGGTGATGGCTTTCCGGATCTTCTCCACCTCGAGGGGGCACACAGTACCGTGCAGCCACCGTGGAGCTGCTGGCACATGCCAGCCCCAGGGCTGCCCATCCCCATCCCCTGGGTAGGTCTCTGCCTAGCCCCTGCCTGCAGTCCCCTCACCTGCTTCCTGTAGGGAGAGATGATGCCGACATCCTTGGGCGAGGTGCTGGGGCAGCCCCCCTTGCCCTTGCTCTGCAGCAGCTTCCTGAGGTAGTGGACCAGCACCTCGATCTCGGCCGTGTTGAAGAACGAGGGGCTCTTGGCTTCCCTCCGGTCCTCCCCACAAACCCCGTGGAAGATGATGGGGAAGCCCTGGGTGTGGAGAGCATCGGGCTCAGCTCCACCCCAGCACGGGGCTGCTCCCTGGGTCCCCCTCTGCTGTCCCCCCTCACTTTCTTGGGGAGCTCCTCCCAGGCACAATAGAGCCTCCGCACATCCAGCTCCTGGCTTTCACAGGCCCTCAGCTCGCTGTCGTAGAAGAGCTCGTTGGGGATCCTGAGGATGGACTCGTGGGACCTGGCGGAGACAGGACAGTGCCCAGCGTGGTGCTGTGAGTCCAGCACCCTCACGGGTCCATCCAGGACATCGCTGGGCATGTTCCCAGCTCCCACCCCAGCCAGGGAGCACGAGGCTCTGGCCCCACACCAGCCCCACCTGTAGTTCCAGAGCAGTTTGGTGACAAACTGCGGGTTATATCCTGTGCTCGACTTCTTGTACAGGGGGTTGTGCAGCATCAGCCTCTCCAGCAGCGAGGTGCCTGTGCCCAGAGAGACCCTGGGGCTCCCTGCAAGGCCACTTGGCCCTGGGTGCCAGCAGCACTCCCACCCCCCCCTCACTCACCCAAGCCATGCTCAATAGCCAGTGGCGACCTCAGGACGGGGCCCAGCTGCTGTGGGTCTCCTGCCAGCACCAGCTGCCCCCCGTTGGGGTTGGTCTCCAGGTCCATGGCAGTCAGGAGCCCTGGGAAGAGGGGGAGCTCAGCAGGGAACTGGGGGGTCTCCACACCACGCAGAGCAGCCAGAGCAGACAGGCATCACTTACCCGCAATGGCGACCACGCTCTCTGGCTCTACTGCTTGGCCACACTCATCGATGAAGACATGTGAGAAAAACCCTGGGGGAAAGTTGGCTGACACCAGCCTGGGGGAGAGGTGAGGTGAGGCAGCATCCCTGCCCTGCCTGGCCATCCTTCCTCCCCTCGTGCTCCTGCAGAGGAGGGGTCCTCCCACTGCCCACCCTCCCCACTGCACCCCCGTGGGGCTGCCCTCACAGCCTGGTCACAAGGCCCCCCTGGGGCCGCCCACTGTGGGTGGGGGGGGACACAATCCCAGGTCCTCTGACCTTCCTGCGGTCACCAGTGTGGTGATGAGGATCCGGTAGCGTCCCAGGTGCTCCTTGCTTGGGTAAACGTAGCAGCCTTGCTTGTCATCCCAGTTGCAGCAGGGCTGAAACATGGGCATTCCGTGGGATCCTGCTCTCCCCAGGACACACCAGCCCAGAGGTGCTGGGGGAGCAAAGGTGGAGGGGCAGGGTCCTACCCTGATGTCAGCAGGCACGTCCCCGTAGCTCCTGGAGCTGGCCATGAGCCTGTAGATGTGCCGAGGGGCGATGTCCTTGATGAGGCGCTGGCACAGCAGGTCTGCGGCGCTGTTGGAGGGGGCACAGGCCAGGATCCGAGCGTCCTTAAAGCACGTCCACACCTGGGTGGGAGAGGTGGGTGAGGGTGCTGAGCCCTGTGGGCTGAGATGCCCAGGGCTGGTCCCACGCACTGGCTGCTCACCTGCTTGATGGCTTCCACGAGCGTGACCGTCTTGCCTGTGCCAGGGGGGCCGAAGATGAGGTAGGGGGCTGGCCGGGACACCCCAGTCACAATGTGGGTCACGGCTCGGCGCTGCTCCTCGTTCGCCTGCAGCTTGCGGTCGAACCAGCTGTGGGAGCAGCAGCTGAGTGGGGTCCATCCCTGTGCCCCCCCATCCCCCCTGTCCCCCTCCCTTTCCCCTGTCCCCAGCACTCACCGGGGCTGGAAGGTGCCTGTGAAGAGGGACTTGTGGCAGGAGGCAGAGGGGAAGAGGAGGCTGGACAAGTCGTGCTGCATGGCCAGAGCTGCAGCCCGGTGCTGGACCTGCAGCGGCAGCCGGCTGAAGGTGAAGGTCACGTCGAACGTCAGGTTGTTCACGAACTTCTTCTGCAACCTGGGAAGGAGCAGTGTGAGCAGGGCACAAGGATGCTCCCCCGCTCCCTTCCTAGCCCTTCCCAGCCCGTGCCCAGCCTTTGGCGTGCCCGAGCAGGGCAGCCAGGACTCCACTGGCCTGGCTGGGGCCAGACACCACTCACTTGGAGGAGAAGCCCAGCCTGACCTTCTCCAGCTCCACGCTGTGCACGTAGCCCTTGTACTGGGTGAGCGGGGAGCAGTCCCGCTCACTGCTCAGGTGGGCAAAGAGGTGGTCCCCCTTCAGCACAGATGGGCGGTTCTCAGCCACGCCGGGCACCTGTGCCAAGGGGCTGGTGTGATGCTGGGCACCCCAGGAGCCCCAGCACCCCCTCAGTCCCTCCTACACACATCGAGGACCAGCAGTGCCCTGTCCTGCACCATGGGCACGTCCTTCATGTCGTAGCGCCGAATGTCCACCTCCATCTGGATCTCCTCCAGATGCAGCAGCAGCTGGAACTTCTGCTGGTAGTTCCCAGCCTGCAGGGGAGCCTCCAGCTTCGTCCTGTGGGCAGCAGGGATGTCACCATGCCCAGGGGACACCTCGGCTGGGGCAGGGGGTGGGAGATACAGGGCTGGGCTGCGTTGCCCCCACCCCTCAGCACTCACTGCATGGCAGCCCAGCTGGAGCTGGCACTGGCGTTGGGTCCGAGCAGGATCGTGTCCTTGAGGTTCTTTGGGTAGTGGTAGGTGCCCAGAGGGATTTCCTTCTCCAGTTCATTTTTCAGGGTGCTGGGCAGAGGGGACAGTGGTGCTGTAGGGACTGCAGGGCTGGGGTCTTCCCCCAGGGCTGTGCCCACCCATGGCTGCGGCATGCAGGGTGTCCCCATCCCTGCCATCGCTAGCCATGGCATGGGGATGGAGCACTGTCCTGTGGGGCTGGACAGCCACAGCTGGTCCCAAGGAGCTGAGTGGGAGAAGGGGCTAGAGCTCCCTGGATGGCAACAGGAGACCCTGCCACATACTTGTCGGGGGGGATGCCGTCCTCGGTGACGACAGTGACAGGGCACTGGAGGCTGGCCTGGTAGGGCTGGAAAGGCGCTGAGGGGGCCAGGTCTTTGGCCAGCTGGCTCTCGGCGACGGCAGCGACATAGCGCCCGATGCTGAAGGACTCATCCGGCTCCTTGGTGAACTCGAAGACCAGCACGGCGTGGAAGTACCCGTGGCAGGTGGTCAGGCACTGCACCTGGATGGGGTGCGTGCTGCCTGCGAGAGGGGCGAGAGCTGGGTCCTGCGTCACCCCCCAGGATGGGTAGCGCGGGGCAAGGGGTGAGACCCTACCTGGCTGCAGCAGCAGAGCCTGTCCCTGCGTCACCCCTTGGCTGTCCGTGCAGGAGAGCTCCCGCACGGGCTGGCGCGGCTGGCACCGCTGCAGCGTCACAGCCTCCGCCCCGCGGTTCTGCACCTGGACGGTGACGGTCCGGGGTTCGTTGGGCACCACCGGGAAGCGGATGTGCCCGTTGTCCTGGTCATGCTCCGAGACAATCTCCACCCTGTGCTTCCCACAGATGAGCTCAGCCCTGCGGGAAGGGAGGGTCAGGCTTCCCCAGCCAGGGTGGGGGCCCCCGAGCCGAGCCAGGGCAGGTGTGGGCAGGGTACTGATGCTCATACCACTTCTTGGCACGGCTCCGGGGTATGGGCAGAGCGGAGCCGAGCTGCTGGCCTGAGGCAGACATGGACACCGACACCTCTGTGTTCGGTCTGGGTCTCCAGTACTGGTCAGCCACCACCACGCGCCTCTTCTCCTGCGAGGAGCAGCCAGTGTCAGTGTGTGCCCGGGGCCCTGCCAGGGGCTGGGGGCTCCCATGGGGCCAGTCCCAGTGGGCACGGGAGCCTCAGCGCTGCCCAGCCCGGGGTCCCCCTCACCTTCTTGAAGTGCACCAGCTCCCCATGCACCTGGGCCCGGTGCGTCACCCTCAGTGCATACAAGATGCAGGAGAAGTTGGGCATTTTTGTGTCAGTCCTGCACAGACAGAGAGGTTTCCGTGGGCTGGAGCACAGGCAGCTGAGAGGAGGCGAGCGGGCAGGGAGGGCGAAGCGGGGCACTGAGCCTGGGGTGAGGGGCACTCGGTGACTCCCTTCTGCGCCGGGAGGGGGAGAAGGACTGGGGCTTTTCACTGGCCCCATGCAAACCTTACATCCCTGCAGGATGCTCCAGCTACTCTGTGCTGTGGCACTGGTGTTCCAGCTGTGCCACGGCTGTTCCAGCTGTACCATGGCATCACTGTCTGCCTGTGCAGTCCCTGTCCTGCCAGCGTGCAGGAGGCAGCCGGGCAGGGACGTAGGGGGATCTTGGGGGGGTGCAAATGGGTGGTGTCTTCCAAGGCGCAGCCACTGCCCTTCATCCACAGTTTGTCCTCCCACACCCCAGGGCACGTCCCACAGCCTGTGGTGGGCTGAACCCTGTCTTTGCCAATGATTAACAGTGGGGACGTTGCATAGGGACCAGCATAGGGAACAGGCTGCCCAGAGAGGTGGTGAGGGCCCCATCCCTGGGAGACATCCAAGGTCAGGCTTGGTGGGGCTCTGAGTGACCTGACCTAGTGAAGATGTCCCTGCTCACTGCAGGGTGGGACTCGATGGCCTCCGAAGGTCCCTGCCAACCCAGCCCAGTCTGTGATTCTATGCCTCTGTGGCCGATGTCAGAGGGGTGAAGCAAGGAGCATGGTGGGCAGTTGGTGCCTGAAGCTGTGTCCAGGTGGCTGCTAGGGGGTCTCTGCAGTTGGGCACATCCCAGCAGGGCTGTGGTGAGATCAAGGGGTTTGGGGGCACACAGGGCTGGTGTCCAGAGAGGCAGCTCTGCAGCTCACTGCAGCCACAGCCCAGTGGGACACGGGCTGTCCCAGCAATGATACCACTCTGTGTTTTCTTTGCCTGGAGAGAACAGAGCCCCTGCATTCTCATTTAACTGGTCCAGGTGTCTCCAAGCTGCTCGGAAAGCACAAGGTCCTCGGTCCCACCCCGGCAGGGGATCATGGAGAGCCCCCGAAGACCCCACCTGCTCCCCAGTGCTACCTCACACCCAGCTCCTGGCCGGAGCCAGCTGGACACCCTGATGAAGCCCCAGCAAAGCTGGGGGGGGGGAATGGAGATGCGGCTGGGCGGGACTGTCCCGGGTCTGGCCGAGGGCTCTCACCTGCCCCGAAACTCCTGGGTGTAAATGCTCCGCAGCGCGTCCCGCCGGCTCTCCTGCTCCCGGCCCGTGTCCCGCAGGAACTGCACGAACTGATCCCCGCACCGCCGGGCCTCCGCCACGCTGAACCGCGGCATGGCTGATCTGATCCGAGCCGAGCCGAGCCGTGCCGTCCGGTACCGGGCTGTGCCGTCCCGTCCCAGGCCGTATCGGGCTGTGCCGTATCGGGCTGGGCTGGGCTGGGCTGGGCTGGGACCGGCCCCGCAGGAGAAACGAAAGCGAAAGGGGCCGTTCGCCCTGCGGACCCGCCCGCCGGGACTGCGGGGCGGGGGCGGCTCCCGCCGGTGCCTGTGGCCCCGCAGCCCCCAGCATCGCCCCGCGCCCGGGCAGGGGGGCTCGCCCGGGGTCCGGCGCCCCAGGGGATCCCAGCTGCGGGACCCTCACGGCGGAGGGAATCGCCCTGGCTGCGTGCGGGGGGTGTCGGTGCCGTCCGAGCCCCCTGGCAGGGCTACCCCAGCAGTGGGTGCCCAACGCGGGCTGTGCCTGCGGGGCCGGGGGGGCTGAGCTGCTGTCAAGGATCTGGGCTGGCCGGTGCCCCGGTTGCCCCCGGGGAGCGGGGCCGGGGCTGCCGGCTCAGCGGGGCAGAGCTGCCCAGGTGCGCTGCATCGCCGCCTCGGATGATGATGATGAAGAGGGGCTGAGCTCTGTAAATAGGGCAGCGGCAGGTGGGAGGGCTGGTTTGTGTCTGTCTCTGGCTCCCTCTGGTTCCTCCTCCAGCCCGGGGAGGACAGGTGTCCCAGACCCACTTCTCCCAAGTGGCTCAAGACCCCGGGGCTGCTCGTGGTGCTGCTTTTGCCTTCTCAGTGGCCAAGGGTGCTGGGGTGAGTCTGCTGCTTCCCTCCCCCTTAGCTTGGGTGGCTTTTCCTCGGGGCCAAGCTCCACTAATGACCCATCACTGCCTCGAGGTGTCTGACAAGCTGTGGTGGTGTAGGGCCCCTTGGAGGGGGGTAGCTCTGAGGCTTGAAAAATGGGGTGCTGCTGCTTTTGGAAAAGCTGCTTGTAAGCCTGTTGTGTATGGTGAGGCAGAATCCTGGAACTTCCAGCTTTACTCTTGTGAAGAGACAGGAATGCTCTTCCTGTGGAGGGCAGCTGGGAAGCCCGGGGCTGGGATGGCTTTGCCTTCCCTGGTGCCCTGTGATTCAGCTGGGGTCAGGCTTTGACTTTTGTACTCTTCAACAGAGCCAGCCCAGGGTACGTGCTGCCTGGAGCTGGCCTCTGCTTACAGGCACCAGCTGTAAGGGTTAGAAAGCCTCTGGGCACGTGTCATGGCTGGGCTGGCACTGGTTCGGTGGCCCAGTGGGGGTGAGTCACACCAAATCTTGCTTTTCCAAGGCAGAACAGGGATCTGGGCTGGGACAGCTGAGCCTGCTGTAAAGGCTGGTGGGGGAGAAGGGGCAGGCGGCACGGAATGGGCAGCCTGGAGGGTGATTAGTGAGATCTGTAGAAGGACACAGAGATAGAAAAGGGTCTTGGGGCTGGAGCACCAGTGAGCTAACTACTTGCTGTGTAGTTGACCTGGAGGAGAGAACAGCCTTGAGGCAGATAAAAGCCCTGTTGTGTGCACAGCCTTATCTTGGCCTGCTGCAGCTTCGCATTCTTGGCATTGCTGTGGGGTGCCACAGCACCTTCTGTGCTCCCCCTCCACACAACCTTTCATCTCCCCTGGGTGCTGCGGGCAGGGAGGGAGCCCTCCCCATAAACAGGGGTTGGCAGCAGCACTGTCCTTGGGCAGCTCTTTGCATGGCAACAAGCAAATGCTCCCTACAGCCCTGGAGCATGTTTCAGGAGCTGAGGAGAGGGGGTGAGGTGGGTGTTGCAGTGAGACAGACATGGCTGCAATAACCTGGTGCGCTGTTGTCCCTGGGTGAAATGCTTCGTTAGGGCTCTGCCACTGTTTTCACAGGGAAGTTCTCAGGCCTCCAGTTCCCTGGGGAGGGTACCCAGGTGGGAGCATCGCCTGTGGGTGTGCAAAGCCACACCACACCTGCGCTCCGGCTGTTACCTTAGATCTGCCTTCAGCAGGAGCTAACAGACATGAGACCACCCAAGAACAGACACCAATGGCTTTCAAACAGAGACCAGTGTACTTCTATGCAACCCCTTGGTACAGAGAGTGCCTGTAGGATGGTCAGTCTCAACAGCAAATACGTTTTATTTGGACAGAAATTCTCACACAGGATAGACACACTTGTTTTGTGGAATTGCTGTACCTAGGGTGAAATGCACAGGCAGTTCCTTCCCAACTCCTTTCTTTGTGTATTTGAAGCCAAGAGGATGCTGGCCAGTTTAAAGACCAGAACCTGGAGGGAGACCTGGTGATAACCAAGGGAGTTCTCCCGACAGGTTTCACTTTGCAGCATGTCTGTGTTCTGAGTTCTGACTCAGAAAGGCATTAGTGTGCCTCTTCAACCTCCCTTAGGACTGCAATTCTTGATCCTACAGAAAAGCAAAGTACCACAGAGCAAGCAGAGAGAAATTCCAAAGTCCTCTTTAGGTATGACAAGAAACTGGCCACAACTGAGACAGAATGGGAAGGGTGTTTTTCTCACTTTGGTGCAAGTTTATTTATTTTGTACACTATCCATCCATACACCTGTGATACGAATTCTATGAACCTGCCACAAAGCATTAAAGCACAACATACCTATTACTCCGTAGACATCTGCACTCTGAATCACCACCCAGCCCACAGGGATCGGCAGTGACTCCAGAGGAACGTGGGAGGTCTGTGAGATGCAGATGCCTGCAAACCGTACACAGGGGAGGGGAGCAGGAACAGGTGCTTTTAGGGAACATGGCTCAAATTTCAGATTAAAAAAAGTTACGTCCCTGGAAGAGCTGGCTGCGTGGGGATTTCTGTAAGGGTTTGTAAACTCATTTCATACAGTAAGATCTAAGCCTGCAGGCTTCTTGGTTTGTGGAGGTCAGGAACAGGACACACGAGGACTGTCTCTTGCGTTACTCTATCTTGCAGCATAGAGCCTGGAGCTGTTGGCAGGTTTGACAAACTTACTGGAGTACCTGGAGTGCTGTACGGCAAGGGGGATGCTCTGCGCCCTCAGCTGCAGTTGCAGTAGGGCTTTTCCAGCTAGGAAGTTTTCCAGCCAGTACAATCAGCGACTGAAAACAGCTATTTGTCTGGCTGTGAGTGTGTCAGTAAAATGCCAGACTGGTAACGCAGTCACAAGAGGAAATTTATGCGGCAAGAAACACAGAACACAAAGACAAGGCTATTTGTTCCACAGTTCTCAGGCTAGAAAACCCGTTAGCTTTGAAAGCCCTAGAAAAATGCTGCACTGGTTTAGGAACCATCTACTTGGCATAGGACCACGTTTGTTTTTTGCACACAGGCGTTTGGTAACTCTCTGTGCTGCCCCATTAAGCGTTCTGCATTTCTTTGCCAATCTTGTAGCTGAGGATTTTGTTCCAGTCGATCTTGGTGCGGGTGACGGGCAGCTGCCGGCGTAAGGCTTTGAAAGTGGTGTCTGACATAGTCTGGTAGTTCTCACTGATGGCTGTCTGCAAGGGCAAGTAGATTGTTAGAGCAGAAAGAAGATACTGGAGAAAGCGTAACTGTGGTAAAGCCCCAGACCCCTTTCTGCAAGCCAAAGGCATGCAACTAACTAACAACACAGGCACCAATGCATGTGCAAGTAAAAGGGCTTTGATCCATCTCCCCTCTGTCTCTGTAGGTGTTTCACTGACTCATCTACTGAGTCTCCTGGCACAGGGGCTGGGACAGTGTAAAAAGCTGTCCCACTGATTTCCTCTTGGGTATTTTTAACCATCACAGAGGAAGCTATTTACTCACCCACTCCCCTTCCATGTTTGTCCCAGGCACCACGTGTAAACCTTTAAGTTGCTATACAGCAAACATGGTTACTGACTACACACCACTTTACAACCCTGTTCTTTAAACAAATACTGCTGCCCTTGCCCAAGTAATTCCTCCAGTCAATACCAGATTCAGACAGAAACAGAATGAACCATAATGGAGACCCACGGGATTTATTTAATGCTCACTCATCTTACCTGGTACTCATTTTCTGCATTTTCTATGATCTTAATGAACTCCTTAGCTGTCTGGACGTCACTCTAGAAAGGGAAAAAATAATTTTTTGTGTATGTAAGAGCCATTTCCAACATCTACACAATGGATTTCTTCTCAAATTACAGGCTGACTACAGCTGGATAACATGGGAGGCCGTGCGGCTGGATTCCTTCCACTTGCTACAGATGTCTGTGGGAGGTTCAGGACTGGAGCTACTGGCTGGGGCTTGTGCTCCGAACTGGGACAGGGCTGCCCTCTAGTGAGCAAATGGGAAGTACAGCTTCATGGTACAGACAGGAGATTTTGGGAGTGCTCCCTCTACTGTACTACAGGACTTCCTCTTTTCCTCATCATCCTGCTCTCGCTGGTAGTTTCCCTCACATAGGGACGGAACACAAGGCATATCCTGCCCTCTGTCCCAGAAACGCCTCAGGTGAGCCTTCCAATCGGGACTCTGCTTTCTAATTCAGTCTAACAAAGCAATCCAGAATCCGGGTTTCCAAAGTAACTCCAAACGCTACAGCTACACTGCCTAGTCACCCTGAAATGACACTCCTCTAAACCCAGAGAACGTAGTTACAGGAGTATATGCTTCACAATATGCCTGAGAAATAAAATAGTAGCTTCAGCATAGCAAGTGTTATAGCATACTTACAGACACCTGTACAGAGTCCTGGATGTCTTTGTGACTAACCAGCTGAACGTTGCCATCCTCATAATAATGCACCTGAGCAAAGAGACAGAACAGGTTACCATGAACCCTCGCCCTGAAATCCCTAGAGCCCCCAAATGCTACCAGAATGGCACAACAGCACTGCTGTGCCAGGCTGCTCTGCTTACGTGGAGACTAAAAGCAGGATGGGCTTTCTAAAAGGTTTCATTCTTTGTCAAGACTGCTCAAGATTATGTTAATGCAGTAAATGCCTAGAGTTGAAATAAGAGCAATTATAAATGAATTCATGGTATAGGTTTTAGCCCTATAAAGTGAAGCAGACTTGGAAACATAGGGTGATGCTGTAAAATAAACCACGGGCTAGTTCTTAGAACTAATTTCTTGTGTTGTACAGTTTAATAGCATCCTGATTTGAGGACATCTCAGCTGTATCTCAGCATCTCTTTGAGTTGAAAGCATTACTGTAAGAGAAGCACAATGCAGCTTCTGATCCTGCCAAAGGAACTCACCTGGATTTTGAGCACTGCAGCCACTTGAGCTGTTGGGGGTGTGATGGTGAACTTCCACTCTGATCTCCAGCGACCGTTCCTAACAACAAAGCACGAGAACTATTTCCAAAAAGCTCTAAGAACAAAAAGCAGAAAACTAACAAAGTTTCTTTCTGCTGTTTTGTGATCATTATTACAGTGCCCTACATTGCGCTGAGTTATGCTCCTGAAGCACAGCTGTGTGCATTGCAGCTTCAGGGCAGCCTAGCTCCAGAGTACCTGTGCTCTGGGGGGTTCTGTCTAGCTCTGCTAATACTCTTCTGTCTGGACAGGATGCTGAGGGACTTAGGGAAGTGCCAAGGGGGCTGCGAGGAAAAGACTACAGCCTGAGCAGCAGACCTTCTTGGGAAGCCTGGGACTACCTGCCCTACAGCCTGTGTCTGAAGATGGAGGACAGGTTGTTTTGAGGACTAGTAAAGGTAGAGAACACATTCTGTTGAAATAGTCTTACCAGAAGTTTTTGGGCTGGAACTGGTGGCTCTCAATACAGGCGATGATCGTCTGCTGCCCGTCTATCGATTTACCATAAACCTGTATTTAGAGAAAGAGTTAAAAAGCCCCAGAGCTGTGGAAAGACATTAGGTTTTGTTCCTGTCAGCACTGTGGGAACATGTGCCACAGCTTACACTGCCCAACACCTCCTCTGCCACGTGTGTGCAAACCATCCCTCCTTTTCATGAAGGTGCTGGGCAGCCACCACGGTGAAAAATAAGGTCTAATGTATCTTTACCATTGTGCACACCAAGACATTTGCACCCTCTTTTAGAACTTATCCCACAGCTACTGAGGATGGGGAATTCAATCAGCACTGCCCAGCCCCGAGGCCACCTGAGAGACCAACTGCCAGGCAGGTTCCTCTCACTGGAACCCATGGATACTCAACAGTGCAGAAGCCGTTGGGGTAATGGTCCTTCACGTAGGCCCTCAGGGCGCTGTCACAGGCATCTCTCCACTGCTTTAAAGCAGACTCTGCGTCCTCAGGCTGGGGGTCGCTTGCTTCTTTCCTTAGATGATCAAACTTAAAAGAAAGTTTGTTCCTTGGGTCTAAAAATCTGCCATTGCCCAGATCACCATGTTCTGTGATTAAGACCTGTAAAAGAAGTTGAAATTAAGAAAGGCTTTTGCTGCTGTCCATGTGCTGGTTTGTGTTCTTCCCTGATGACTCCCAACAGATAGCCACGGTTCAGGAGATTATTTCATCCAGCCATAATATCGCATAGAGAAACAAGGATTTTTTGGTCATAACTTCAAATGAGTGGTAGTAATGAGGCTGTAGGTAAACACCCTGCTCCTCCCCATAATGCTGTGCTTAGCCTCCTGTCCCAGCAAGGCTTGTATTATAACAACATACAGAATTGGCTTGAGGTAGGACATCCTCACAACACAGACAGGAGTTGCTTTTACAGTTATTTTTGCCTTTTCCATCTCCATTTCTGAAGAATTTTAATCTGGAATTTCCCATTTTTTGTTGCAATAGTTCTCCATGTTGCAATAGTTCTCCTGGTCAAGAAGGGTATATAGATGTGGCTCCTTCTAAAGGACACAGCAAAGCAGCACTGTACTGTCCTCCCTCCTTTGCCTTATTCTCCAGCATCTCAAACATTAATTATTTTTCTTTTTTTTTGTTGTTTTGGAGGCTGTTTTCTCTTGTCAAAGCTATTTCTATGGACGCCCCTCTTAAAAATATCTGCCTCCCATGAATATATCTGGGACAGCAGAAAAGCTAGGTCAGCTCTTGGCTCAGAGGAGAGAACAGATGGTCAGGCCAGATTTCCTTCTGTAGGACTTGCTGCTCGTTCTCAAAAGAAAAAGAGGTGCTGGCATAGAGAGAGTAGAATTACATTGGGAATATCAAACATACAGTATGGTGGGGTTTTAGGGTAGCTGGGAATGGATTAAATATACAGAAAAAACCTACCCCAAACCCCAAGCAAACAACCCATCAGGAATCCACCACCGACTGCCAGTGGGAATGCAAGCAGGTAGCAACATGAGGATTTGTAAGTGAGCTTTAAACAACAGCAATCTTTAATCATTCATACTCTAAATAGAATTCCAGGGACTTCAGCATGGAGCTTTACATAAGGAACAATGAATTTGTTTACTAGATAGTATCAGACAATACTTTAAGCAAACAGTTCACTTATGCTGCTTCTAGAAGAGCAAAAGGCTGGTAATATAATGGTGTGGGAGGGAAGGGAGGCTGTAACTTGTGAGTAGAATGAAACTAGTCAGTATCTTGGTATCAAAAGTTTCCTTACCTGATCATCATACCCTTCTATCTTCACTGGAGTGAACTGATCCATGTTATACTGTGCAAATGCACTGTGGGGAAGTGAGAGAACAGGAACCTCAGCTGCACATGCACATTAACTTGAGGTGTCAAAGCACATGGTGTGATTTATATTCCAGAAAATTGCAACTTAATTTGGCAAATAACACACATGAGCAGTCTTTAAAGGATTTGTCAATACATTTTATTGACAATAGCTATAAAACCCCAGGTCTAAAGCCAGGTTTATTTAGTGATGACCACAAAAGTACAAAGTTCAAAGGTAGAACATCAGGCAGCCTGGGGGAACAGGAGCAAGCCAAGGCAAAACAGGAACACCTCAGCTACAGTGTAGACAGCAGCAAGGTAAACAAATGAGTAGACCTAATATTTACAACAATTTTCTTCCGTAAAGACCTGCTGACTGATATGTCACCTAGCTTGAAGTAAAATCTTAACATGAAGAAGCTTGTAGGCATAACCTTTAAGCACCTACTGATGAGTGTGCAAGTAAACAAGCTCCTTTAAAAGGTGGTGGTGTTTTTCTAAACTTTGGCTAAGGATTACTCCATGTTTCAGGCTTTGCTTGCTCTACAAATCATGCTTCAACAAGATCAGACATTCCTGCTGCTGCAGAGTTAAATTTTTTTTGGCAGAGTGCCTTCCTGTCAGTTTTATGTGGCCTCTACAGCACGAATTCCAACTCAGGGCTTTTAGGAGAATCCCTGAGCCTTTCATTCTGTGTTTTGTTGGGGGAGAAGGAACTACAGATTGCTACAAAGGGCAACTGTGTCACAGCACGATGGGGGGAAGGAAACAAAGGCAGGTCCGATGGTAATTTGACTTGTGTTTGAAGTATTAGTACTTACTGTGCAGCTCCTTCCCTGAGAAGATTGTCATTGTTGAGCAATAACCGGACATCTGGAGGAGAGAGGAGTTCAGGGAGGTTACTGCATTGGTCATCAAATGTTTCTCTTTATGCATTTCACTTTCTACTGTACAAATGCAAACATTAAAGGGATTAAACCATCCCATTAAGCACAGGTAGTCACAGGATGACAGCAGGCTTTTCTCTTGCCACTTCTGAACCTTGAACATGGTATATTGTGACACAGCCTTAGACGCTTACAGGAAGAAAACCCCACTGATGGTTCTTCCTTATTAACTCACCATTGAACACTTCATTGAATTCTCCAGGGGGTGCATGAGTGATGAATTTTGCAGCTATACGCACCTACAATGAAGCAGAAAAGTAATTAACCTAAGGATAATTTACTGAGCTCATACCTACTGCAACCTCCACTGAAGCAATTCCCCAACAAAACCACCTCTGAGAGTCGTGAGGAGTGCCAGATCTGTGGAGAGACCTTGGGATGTGCTGTCAGAAGAGCCTCACAAGGCTCAGTGTAACCCAGCAGAACTCCACCTGTACTCAGGAAGAAGTGCAAACTTCACCTGGGCACCTGTAAAGGTGTGAACTGCCTGATCTGCAGAGTAGGAGCCTATTCACAAACACGAGTGCTGGCCAGCCACTCTTCCTGGTGACAGTCCTAACCAGGGTCTTTTTCCTGGTGCTTCCTAGTAATCAGAAACCTGAGCACCAAAGTCTACAAATAATAAGAAACAACTGCTGTAAGTGATGCTGTAAGTACCTGGTAACCTGTAGCACAACCACAGTCCTCAGGAGTGTTTGACACATGTTGCAAGACACTGTGACTCCCTCTGATGCAACTTGTTCATCGATGAGGAGTGGCTGAGGGAAATGCCACTGCTTCACAGCAAACAGGGAGTGAGGGATGAGAGCTGATCCCTCCAGAAATGGAGCAGTAAATCAATTACATTGATTGCCATGGGACTGCTTCCAGAGTTAATTATGCCTCACGGACTTTGAGGAGCCACTGCTGTGCTCAGAGTGCAGGAGGCAGTTTGGAGACACAGGGAAAGAAACTGGGAACTGACAGAAACGGGGAGGTGATGGGAAGTGCCACAGTGAAGTCAGCCAGCCTTGGTGAAGGAGTCAGACACCAAGTGAAACCATCCAAATTTCAGCAGGTGGTTTATTTCCCCCCCCTTTCAATCCTCTACTGCTGCCTGCTGCAAACTTTGAAGCTACAAAAGAAAAAGCCACTCTCTTCAAAAAAGTAATAAAACTGCACTATGTTCTGAAATCCAATATATGTGTCTTGGATTGTTAGAATTTAGGGGGCCTGGGGATTGAGTCTTCTGAAATTAGTACGAATTTATGGTTTTCATAATAAAATATTTTATGGCTTTTACATGACCGAAGGGAATAGAATCATCTTGGAAGACCTGCAACAGGAAATGTCACAAAATTAACCCCCTGCCTTAAGGGTAATAAAGAGTCCCATTTCCTCCAGCAAGCTGTGCAAGAAGCCTTCCTCACTCCACTAGACATTTCCTGGAGAGGCTGCAGAGCAGTGCTCATTACAGCTCTGATCACTTTTTCTGCTTTTCATTCTGAGCAGTAAAACGAAGAGCTACTTCAGTTGAATTATTGTCAGGGCTGGAAGTAACCTGCTTCTCTCAACAGCCTTCCTCATTTTAGTGAGAAGCTGTTGTGTCCTGTTTGTCACATAAGGATTTAAAGCAAGGCAGGAAAGGAAACGAACACCTTTCCAAACAAAGGGTGTACTGCCTTATCCCAGCAGTATCAAGTAACTGCTCTGCCTTAACTGGATTGAGCTTCAGATAAAAATAGATCATTTTCCAAATTAGCATCTATTCAAAATATATAGGTATGCACCCTTAAATAATTATGCAATAAAAATGAAAACTACCAAGTCTGTAACTTGTGTAAATGACACAGTACAAATGTCAAGCCACTTTCTCCTAACCTTCTGCATTTTAGATAAGGTTGGTAAGTACACAGCAATCCTGAAACTGCAGCTCTGTCCCAAAATGTCCACTACTTAAAGAACTGTAATTAGCAAACACTGCTGCCATAATATTCTTGGATTTCCCTACCAGAAATCTGGGTGGTGTGGAAGATTACCGAGCAGTAAGGAAGGGGGATGCTGTTGCTCCATTTCCTCTGTGGGCTTTGCTGAGAGCCAGCCCTAACTGGCTGAAAGACCTTGGAAATGACACAGGTGCTGCTCTGAGAGAGCACTAATACAGCACATCACTGTGCTAAAGCACCTACAAACAGGTACTGCTTCGTGCTGCCAGGCCTCCGTGGGAGGACCCACTGGAACAGCCTGCAAGTGAACTCCCCAGAAGAACAGATTCCCTTGTAGAAGGTGCTCCAACAGATGGAAAAATAAGGCCTCTAAAATGGGGTAATGTTTAGTGTCTTTTAAACTTATGCAATAATGTTGTGGCTGCAGAATTGTAGGCTACATGGAACCTTCCTAAAAGGGGCCACTTTTAACAGGCTCTGGGGTCAGCGGGTTCTCATTAGCATGGGAGGATGAGCAGAATGAAAACAACAGAGAAAGGGCTCTGTGTTTCAGTCAGGTCATCAAAAAGCCAGCCATAAACAAGCAAACACTGCAAGTGCAGAGAGTTCACTTATCCCCAGCCCTGCCTCTCTCCTCAGGCACAAGCCCTTTACCTCAGACTCCTGCAGTCAGGAGTGGAGCGGACGAAGCTGGCTGTGGGATAAACAGTTCAGTGTCAAAGTGCTCGACTGGCTGCTGGGCTGCAGGTGGTTTTGTCCCACAGCAGTGTCAGCAGGATGTTCGTTTGCAGAACCAGGAGTGCAGGGCGCCCTGCACATGACCCACTTCCTGCCACTGCTGCCATTTCAGGCAGCTCGCAGAGCACACTTCCCACTCTCAGATGGGGAGCGTGCCTCAGAGGGAAGCTGCTCAGCCAGCAGTTGGAGCTTGCAAAATGGAGAATGAACCTGAGGAAATGACCAGGCACTAGACCTTAAACTAAAACAAATCCCTCAGTTTACCTGTGATATGCATGTATCAGGACAGGCTGGGGGTGAGCTGCTGGAGAAGAGCTCTGTGGAGAAGGACCTGGGGGTGCTGGTGGGTGACAGGGTGGCCATGAGCCAGCAGTGTGCCCTGGGGCTGAGAGAGACAATGGGATCCTGGGGGCATCAGGAGGAGTGTGGGCAGCAGGTCACAGGAGGGGATCCTCCCCCTCTGCTCTGCCCTGCTCAGGCCCCACCTGGAGTGTTGTGTCCAGTGCTGGGCTCCCTGGGATCAAAAGGACAGGGATCTCCTGGAGAGAGTCCAGAGAAGGGCTACAGAGATGATGAAGGGCCTGGAGCATCTCCCCTGGGAGGAAAGGCTGAGGGAGCTGGGGCTGTTCAGCCTGGAGAGAAGACTGAGGGGGGACCTAATCAATGTTTATCAATATCTTAAGTATGGGGTGCAGTGTCTGTGGAGACAGGACAAGGGGCAATGGCTGCAAATTGGAGCACAGGAAGTTCCACACCAACATGGGGAGGAACTTTTCCCCAGTGAGGGTGAGGGAGCCCTGGGACAGGCTGCCCAGGGGGTGTGGAGTCTCCATCTCTGGAGAGATTCCAGCCCCGTCTGGACACCGACCTGTGCACTATGAGCTAGGGAGCTGCTTTGGCAGGGGGGTTGGACCCCAGGAGCTCTGGGGGTCCCTTCCAACCCCTACAGCTCTGTGATTCTGTGATACAGAGGACAAAAAAGTGAGGGGGGTGGGGGAAGGTTCTGTGTGTAAGGGATTAATTTTGTTGCTCTGTTGATTTCTGTTGTTTATTTTAAAGTACTGGTAAACTTAAATGTTCTAGACCTGAGTGGCTGTGTGAATGTTTACTATATGCCATAGTAAATCCTTGCTGCTTGATTCCTTTTCAGACCCTCACTTAAGAGAATCCTATCCTTTTCTACCTCTGCTGTGCATGGAGCTACTTCAAATTGAATCAAGGTTGCCTGAGTTGGGGCTTGAAGCAGAACACAGGCTCCAGTGTCGTGCAAAATCCCTTCTACTCTGCCAAAGTGCTTGGGCAGACATGGTTCTGAGGGGCCTCTTCCTGAGGGACCAATCTTCCTCACAAGTGCTTTGGAAGAACTGGAGACTCCAGGTGAACGTATTGGGATGGGGAGAAAAACACTTCACAACCCCTGTAATGCTGGCTCTAGTTCCTGGACTCAGTGGCCTCAGCACAGCCTACAAACAGGGACTCCAGCTCTGCTAAGGCCTTGTCAGGTCACCAAGGGGAATTTACTTCTCCTTTGCTCTCAATCCTGTACCACCATAACCCCCAACTTGACACAGCCTGACTGTTCACACTGGATGTAACAATGCCTTTGGTTTTAGGCATTCAAAAGAAGTTCAGCTGAATGATATGAACTGTTTTACCCAGCTCTGGACAGAGCACAGTAAAGCGCTGGAGACTGCCTGAACCGTGCTCTGGAGTGCTCGTTTCAAACAAGCAGCATGTGGTCTAACATATTATCTAAAGGATGAGTTGCACCTTCAAAGCTTTATGTCCTTGTTTCACAATGACTGTCACCGTAACGCCACTGAAGCTGGCAGTCTGAGGGGAAAATGAAAGCTGGCTGCAAGTTCCAGGACCCCGAGGATCTATGAGCCTTAAAACCCCACTTCAGGGAGCCAGAGAGCAAAGCGAGAAGCTGCGTGTGAGGTTTTTACGATGGAAGGAGGAGCAGCGGTGGATTTTTAACCCCCGTCTGTAGGTAACGGGTGCTCCCTGCTAACGTGTGACCCGGAGCTCACTCTGCTCGGGAGCCTGTCACCCTCCCACGGTGTCCCCAGAATCAACAGCGCTGGCTTCGCCCCGGCTTAGCCCCTTCCAGCCCGCCTCACTCGCGGGACCCGCTCCAGAGAGGCTGCCCGCAGCCGGGGCGGGCGGGGAGCGGGGGTCAGCCCGCCGGGCTCCCCGGCACCCCCCGGGACGCCGCTGACTCGGTTCCCCGACCGCAGGCCGTGGATTCCCGTGCTCGGAACCGCGCCGAGGCGGCTCGGCCGCGCGCAGGCGGTAAGGAAACCGGCCTGCAGAGCGTCCCGCCGCTGAGCAGCCGCCGGCCCGCGGCCTCACACCGCCGGACGCGGGGCCCGCCCGCCCCAGGAGGCGGCAGGCCGGGCCGCAGGCCGGGCGGCCCGCCCGCGCCGGGTGAGCCGAGCCAGGCCAAGCCGGGCCGGGCCTCCCCTCCGCCCCCCGCCCTCCCACAGGCGCTGCGGGGCCGGCGCGGCGCTGCGGGCCAGCCCCCTCCCTACCTTCTCCTCGTCCGACACCCGGTCCTCGAAGTCAGCCATCTTGGCAGCTCTGGGCCCGGCCCGGCCCCGCGCGGTGCACGCCGGGAGCGGCGGACGGGGCGCCGCCGCCGGGCTGGGCCGGAAGCGCGGCCAGCGCCATCTTGGCTGCGGGCAGGAGTCGCGCGGCCGCCATCGCTGGTGCGGGCAGAGGGGGGGGTGGGTCGCCCCGGTAGGGCCGGGGGCGCCGCGGGGGCTCCCGCGCCTCCGGGGCCGCGGTGCGCGGCGGCAGCTCGGGCCGCGCTCGGCCGGCGGGTGAGCGGGCAGCCCGCGCTGCCGGAGCGCGCCGGGCCCCGCCCCGCCTTGCGGCCCGCCCCTCTCCCGGCGTGCCCCGGCCATGGCGGACGGCGGCGGCCGGGGGCTGCCGTGCCCCGGGGCGGCCGCGGCGCTGCGGCGCTGGGAGCAGCTGCGGCGGCGGGCAGCGGCGGCGGCGCCGTGGGCCCGCGGTATCCTGGCCGCGGCCGCCGGGCTCGGCCTCTTCTACGCGGTGCTGCGGGTGCCGCTGCGGCTCCGGGACAGCCTGGCGGCCGGTGAGACCGGGGCGCCGCGCCGGGGGGCTGAGGGCTCGCCGGGGGAAGGCCGCCGCACTCCCGCCCGGCCTGCAGGCGGCGGGGCCGCGCTGCCGTAGGAGGGCTGCGGGGCTGGCGGCGGGGCCGGGCCCGGCTCCCGGGCCTCCCGCCGCAGCGCACGGAGCGCGGCCGGCCGGCCCCGGGGCTCTCGTTGCGCCGCCGGGTCCGGGGGCTTGCCGGTGCCTGGGGCAGCCCCGCGCTGCCCCGCCGGTGCTGCTCGAGCGCTCCCCGGGCTGCCCGGCTGTTGCTCGGGGGGGATCCCGGCCGCGTCCCCAGCCCAGGCCCGCCCGCGTCCGGCTGCGGGTCGTCGCGCACACCCGCTCCGGGCCCCGGCGGGGCTGAGCCCTCCCCTGGGCAGGCGGCGGGCCGCAGAGCCGCCGCGGTGCGGGTCCGAGTCACGGGCAGAGCAGCGCTGGGAAGCCGCCTTCCCTGCCGTGTCTGTGCGCCCCGGGGGCGGGGGGTGTGTGGAGAACGTTCGCTCCCGCTGCCCGGGTCTCCTGCTCGAGCTGTGCCCTCCTGGTGCCAGGGGGCGCAGCGATGCGGTACACGGGCTTGTGGCTGTCCGGCAGCCCCGAGGAACCCGCAGGGCGCTTCACATCAGAGCTTACACGGGCCTCTTGTGGCTGGGCATAAAACCCGGCCCACTGACACAGGAGCTTACAGACAGAGAATGGCACTGGAGAGGATTATTCATAAAATAACCTCACCTGTAAGGTTACTAGCCCCCTGTCCTGTTATTTCTTTGCCTAATACTTCGCTCAGTGCTGTTTAATAAAAAGCTATTCGTGTTTTTCAGTTCTGCTCGTTAAGTCTTTGGTTTTGTTTCTCTTGACAGTGACTGTGTTCTTAAGCACTTTGACTCCAAAATTCTACTTTGCCCTTACAGTGACCTCGTCTTTTATATCTGGACTGATCTTTGTAAGTAGTCCGCTTTTTAGAACAACTTTAGCTCCTGTGGGAAGCATTTACTGGGGGTAAATGCAGTTGGCCTTTTTCGGTCAGACTCTAGAGGGTGCCTTTGTACTAGGAAGGAACCTGCTGCCCCGTAGCTGTTCTGGTGGATCTACCTCCTCCTGCTGTGCCTGAGGTACAGTGAGGCTCAGGAAAAGCTCTTGGATCTGGTTTAGAAACTCGGGCCTGTTTAAGGAGGTATGTGTCCATGTGTTTGCGTGTGTGTGTGCATATGTAAACGTGCAAAACACACATGCAAACTCTGCAGGCTTCTCTAAGCAAGTGATGAGATTTTTATCACTTAAACCAGGTAGCTAAAGAGGTCAGCTTCCCACAGTACTTTGGGGAGGGGGAGGGTGGTACGTGTGTCATCATGTAGCTGCTATCTTAACGACTTTGGCATGAGAACGGGCTGATAATTCAGCTCATCCCCAGATGACAGAGTGCACAGAGGGGCTGACTCTGCATGAAGTGAGCACAGTCGATCTGCCAGCGCAGCTGTTTCTGCAGCCATGATCCTCTGACCCTGATGCACACTGCAGTATGCAAATCTTTTGGGCTAATACTATTTTTTTCAGCATTAAAAGCTAAAGAAAAGGTCTCTCATCAATTAAACCTGTTTAGCAGAATGCGCAAAACTTGTTTCATAGGTGATTTTCTTGTAGCCAGTATTAAAAAGTGTCTTATTTATATGGCACAAACAACTCCTCAGTAACCTTGCTTGGGTTTTGATGGAAGGCTTGGAGGAGACTCACGTAAGGAGAGGGATTCTGCTAGTGATAATTCTTTTATGGAGGAGAAAAGCGTGGTTATTGTTCAGCCACTGTATAGTAACCATTCTTAACAAACACAGTTTGTTCTTTCTGCCTGGGAAGGCAAGTCCTCAGGTAGGTCGCTCTAGGGCTGGTGGAGCACCTGGGGACTGATATAAGGGTCTCTGAGAGAGTCAGAGATGGTAATCGTTTTGACCCAGAATTCCTGGGAAGTGAACTCAGCTGTTGCTATTTCAGCCTTTCCTCTTTGGACTGCTCTGACTGACAGGGCAGTCAGTCTAACTGTCCATCTGTGGAATGTTTTGCCAAACTACCCATCCTGCAGCTCTCCCCTCTGTGCATTTCCCACCCAGGCCCTTCCTGAAAGGGTTCACAAGCTGCCCTAATGATTTGGGGAGGGAGGGACGTATGCTGGACTAAAATGTTCCTGGGTGTTTTTCAGTCTCTTTCATGTTATGTGGGTGATCAGGCCAAACAGGATGATCAGTGTTAGTTTGTATGCAGGGGAGCTCCATCTGCAGTGATTTGCAAGGCGATGTCCTTGCTGTGAGCAGCTGGGCTTCACCTGGGGTGTTTATCTTGGAAGGGTGTCACCTGAGGACATGTCTGGTGCTTTTTTTTCTCCTGTGGCAGGTGTTTGAGTGGTGGCATTTCCGAAAATACGGCACGTCCTTCATTGAGCAGGTGTCTGTGAGCCACCTGAGGCCCCTGATCGGCGGGGTGGAAAACAGCCCCCCAGCCCCAGCAGCCTTCTCAGCTGGAGAGAATGAGGCGAGCAGGCAGAACATGCCAGGTGATGGTTAATGTGTCCCAGCAGCTTCCCTCGAGCCTCAGGGCAGCTGGTTCACACAAACTGGCTTTTAAATGGCCTTGTCTCAGTGCTGGGGAGAACCAGAGGCAGGCCTGCATCTGCCAGTGTGTTAATAGTGGTAAAAGTAAACTCAGTAACCCTGTATCTTGGATCTAAAACGTTCGTTATCAAAGCTCTGATACAGAAAATAGATCTCACGTTTAGCTAAAACTGTTTCAGTAAGCTTGGGTCCCTACTATTCTGAATATGTGCATATAATCATTGTGTGAGTCGAAATGGGAGTGTTTCCTCTCTCTACCATGTGCTTTTGTACCCCAGCAACGTTGGGGAGCAAAAATATTTATGGGATAGCAGAAATGTGTGAAGATGATGCTCAGGCTGTACAAAAGCAGCATTAAAGCAGCTTTTGAAAGTAGAATTGCACGTGCATTACTGTGTTTCAAAGGCAAGGGAGTGTTTCTTGTGCTCTTAATTCAAAAAGTTGTTTGTTTATTTTCCAGAGTGCAAAGTATGGCGAAATCCTCTCAATCTCTTCAGAGGGGCAGAGTATAGCAGGTATTAATTGCTTCACTTCCATTGTGTATTTTTAAAACTAATTGGGAAGCATACACATGGCTTCTTCACAGAGGTTACTCTTGTAATATGGGGAGACAGCTGAGACTTGCAGAATTACAGGTGTGATTGATGCCAGTCCTACATTTAAAAGGTATCTCTCCAAGCTCTGGCAGTTTCAATGTTAAGAATACAAATATTACTGTAACATCATCAGGGGGTTAGAAGGGTAAAGTAAGAGAAAAATATTCCCAGAATGACTCCTTTGTCTTACAGCTGTTACTGCTTTATTCAGAGGCCAAGGCTGATTCTAAGTTCTCCTTTATTAGACCGATCTGGCTGTGATGTAACTTTCCTTGTGTTAGAGCTGTGGAATCAAAAGGACTACTTCTTCCCCTCTGCAGGAAGCTGCCTGGCAGCCTGTGCAGAGTTTGGAGCAACAGCATTTGAAAACCTCTGCTTAGTAGCTCCAGTCCTGTGCTAATACCAACATTTCTGCACTAGCTTCAGGTCTTAAGCACATGAGATGCTCCCCCTCAGTATCAGCTTTATGACTTGTTAGGAGTGCCTCTGACTGAAATTCCTCCTGTTGAAGGTACATGTGGGTGACTGGGAAGGAGCCTCTTACGTACTATGACATGAATCTGTCTGCTCAGGATCACCAGAACTTCTTCACGTGTGATACGGACGCCCTTCGGCCTTCAGACACAGGTACCAGTGCCCTGTAGCTGCTGGGGGGCCTCAGGGGGGTAGTTTTGATATTCCTCAAGGTACCCCAAGTTGTGATGCGCGTTTTGTGAAAGGATAGCCTTTCTTTACTACTTAAGGGGTCTAATAGATAGATGTATTTAATGAAAGGAGGCTTTTTACCTCACGCTTTCTCTGTAAGGCTGTCAGGATCCTGACTGACACATTGTAAGACCTCAGGCTTTCAAGCTAATTAACAGCCTGATATTGAAATCCTGGGTTGCGCGCTCAGCAGCCAAAGATGTGGTCTGAGTTAAACCTTAGTAAGGAACAGAGCAGTCTCCAGACTCCTTGCAGACACCGTTCCCTACCTGGTTATTGTCAGAGGAGGTGTGAACTGTTATCAATTTGTCAAGTCCCCGGAGCGCTGCTTGGCTGTGACGTGCTCGCTGTGAGGGATGTGGGTTTGCTTCACAAACAGACTGTATTGTCTCGCTTACTAAGCCAAGACTAATATTTTGTTTCCAAAAGAAAACTCCAACATTTTTCCACGTTATTCTTGCTGGACAGCAGAGGGGTTTGTTCCAAGAGAAACATGTATAGATTCTTCAGTTTCCTTATCGTCCTTGAGACAGGCCAGATATGTGACTCCACGAGTGAAAGGGTTTGGAGTTCTTTCAGAGCTGAGGCTTGGGGTGAAAGCTGTCGGTCCTGCCTAGAAGATGGTAGCTCCAAGCACGTTGTTTTGCTTTTGCTGGAAGCCGGGTCTTGGTTTGGGATTTCCATCCTTCCCCAGTGGGAGCAGAGTGGGGAGGAGCTGGAGTCGCTGCATCGAGCTCTTGTTTGCTTGTTATCTCACTGTGGTTTTGAATCCAAGTTGGGGTTCAAACGCCCCTTTTTGAATAGATAATTTTAACCCTTTTTAATTGTTGCCCGGAATACTTTCTGATAAACTGATAAATTAATGTGGTATATTTTGAATTGGCTTTGCTTTGTTATGTCACTCAAATGTCCTTTGTAAATTTAAGGAGAGGTTGCTTAGCCCTTTGTGGCCTGGTAGCTGTCTAAATGCAGAGGGGTGAAACTATACCTGTGCAAGGCACGGCTTATTCTTCCACTGTCATCTTTGAAGTTCTGTTTGAAAGCTTCAATTGGAGTTGTGTGCAGGTCTGTGCAAGAACCTGTGTTTAACAATTGCTCCTGCCAAGCTTTCAACAAGTCTGGGGAAACCTTTCCAAAAATCTCTCACAATTTAGGAGCTGTACATCCCCCTGGTTATGTAAGCTGCCTTTGCTCCTCGGTGTAGGAGGTCTGACACGGTCAGTGAGCAATCTCCCTGGTGGTGGTGCTTTTTTAACTTGAATTTGGGGCGTAATGAGAAGTTGGAAGATTCTGCTGCTGATAGGAACTCAGGCTGGAGTCAAAGTGTTTGCTTATGCTTCCCTGTGACCATTGTAGAGCGAACAGGAGTGTGCAGAGTGGGAGTGGGCGTTGCAGGGCTGAGGCACGAGCAGCCAGTGCTGCTGTGGTGGCTGCCAGGGGTTTTGTGTGGCTCTGTCCCTCACCAGCCTTCCAATGTCTTTGCAACAGTTATGCAGAAAGCGTGGCGAGAGAGGAACCCCCAGGCCCGGATCAAGGCAGCGCGCCAGGCTCTGGAGTTGAACAATGAGTAAGTTCAGAGTACAGTTCAACTGCTGTATTTCCAGTGTGAAAGGTGGAGCGGGGTGATACCAAGTGTTACCCTGCCTGCTCTCAGCTTCCCCTTCTCACTGTGTTAGCAAAGTTCTGACTGGCTTAAGGGGGCTTTGGGGACCGGGGGCTGTCACTGCACTGAAGTATTGAGCTGCTTTATCAGAAATAGCTTCTCCCTTTGTCTTAGGAAAGATTTATTATTTAAAAAGTCTTTATGTCAGTAGCAGTGACAACTGAGACACCTGACTCGATCATGGAGCAGTCTGAATTGGATATGAGATCATCTGTGTTTCAGAGATGGCATTGTGGTAACAGCTGTATTTGGAGTTCACAGATGCCACCCCTGTAAAGGATTTAAAAATAGTCCTGTAACACAAACCAAAGAGTTTCACACACTTCCCTGACTGGTTTGTTATGTAGCCCTGTTGTTTTTGTGTAAAATGTCTACCTTCTGGATTTAACACAAAAAACCCTCTCCAGACAATTCCCAGAGCATTTTTAATACTTCGAGGGAAAGGATTTGCCAGTTCTTGCTTTTGTTCTTTCTCCAAATGTGTGTTTTCTGTGAGGCTTCTCATTTCCTGGCACTCCCCAGTTGAACTCAGGGCGATGTTTGTGCTCTGTCAGTGTGTGGATAGGAACCATGAGCAAAAAGCGCCCGTTTCCAGCCAGAAACACTAACCTCCCCCCAGTGTCATCACCATGGGCTTTTCCTCATCACAGCTGTGCCACTGCATACGTCCTCCTTGCTGAGGAAGAAGCAACGACTATTGTGGATGCTGAGAGGTATTTCAAGCAGGCTCTGAAAGCAGGAGAGCTGATCTACAGAAGGTCTCAGAACTGCCATTCCCAGAGCCCCCAGCACGAAGCGCAGCTGAGTAAGCACTCCTCAATCACTCCTGTTGTGTGAGCAGAAATGTGAAATTAAAGTTGCAATTAGTGATTCTGGTTTGATTGCCAGTTCCTACTCTTGTAGCCATGCCTGTGTGTGGTGTGCTGTGATGTTCTGTGTATTCATCAGGGGCTGTCTTGCTGACATTGCCTTGGGAGGTTGGATAGGTGGAGCAGGCTAAGAAGGAATTGCTGTGTATCAGCATCACCTTTTATTCCACCCAACGCTGTGGGAAAAAAAAGCAGATTTTTTTGTCATGTAAATAGTTAAACACTGCTGGCATTGGTCTGGGTGGGCCTGGGCCAGAACAGTGTGAGTAGTTACTGTGTGCTTTTACCTGTGGTTAGGAAAAAGTTCATGAGGATTTTGTTTGGGAAGGGTAGTGAGAGGGAGAGTGAGGTAAAGATTGAAAGTGATAGACCAATTTTTTTTCTCTTTTTAATCAGGAAGAGACACCAATGTTTTGGTGTATGTGAAAAGGAGGCTAGCTATGTGTGCAAGAAAACTTGGAAGAATTCGAGAAGCAGTAAAAATGATGAGAGATGTAAGTAAAAAGGAGCAACTCGTGGTGCTTTCAGTCATGTCTGAAATGATGGTTTAAGGGTCTGTCCTAGGCATTGGCATGAATCTAACTGAACTACTTTCCATTGAGAATTGCACATCATGATTCATGTTTTTTTTGAGAACATTTTTTTACTAGTTCCTGCATCTGGGTTTGAAATGTTTATGTGGTGTTGTATATTCACACTTGTGTTGTCTTCTCTCCTTCATGCTTGGCTCAATGACTAACTGACTTTATGCTTCATGGTACTTTCACTTGCCTGAGGTGCATCACAAGTTATTTTTGCATAGGAAAATAGGGCTGACCAAAGGAACTCACTGTGGGAGATGTGCAAACTTGGGCTGAGAGCGTGTTGTATGAACCTTGGTGTCCTCTGTAGGTTTCTAGTGTTTTCTAGTAGGAAAAATGCCCTACCTTAAGGCTAGAAATGGTGCTGTTCTTTTCATGCTGCTGACATGCTGGTTCCAAACACCGTGGAAGGATGGGACACAGGAAAAGCATACATGATTGTACTGATCTCTGGTATTTCACGATTCAAGTGCAGTTCTTTACCTGCCCAATTTCTTTCTTGCAGCTGATGAAAGAGTTTCCCCTCCTCAGCATGCTGAATATTCATGAGAACCTCCTGGAGGCACTGCTGGAGTTGCAGGCCTATGCAGATGTCCAGGCAGTTCTAGCAAAGTACGATGGTAAGTGGTGTGTGCTGGGAAGTACCCGAGTTTTCACCTCAGTGGGGGGATGTGGGCAAGGTGTGCCTGTCTGAAAGCAGGTGCCTGCCTGTGGTTTCAGCCAGCTGACCAGATTCCCTTCGCTGGCAGCAAACAGGCACTGACAGAGGGTGAGTCGAGTTGGTTTTTATTTTGCATGATGAGGTCACATCCAGGCGAGCTGAGTTGCATGCACAGTATGCACTCGTGTCCCTGAGCTACTTCTGGTCTGTAAAGAAACCTGGGAGCTCGTTCTCCTGCCATTGGGGATTATTTTAATCTCTCTTATATCCGTGGTTGTGCCTAAATTCATCGGCCTTTTTCAGTCAGCACATAGTCCTCTAAGTAATTGATGTAAATAAGCTGGAAATGGGCGTTTTCCCTCCTGCACCTTCCAGGCTTGGGCTGGTGATTCTGTCACACTGCAGTTGCTTGCCAGAGAGAGCAGCGTGCACTGCACGTTAGTGTACAGGGAGAGATCAGTGGTGTGCAACCTTGGGACCTTCGAATGGTGATAGCCTTTCACTTTCCATCTCAGCTGAGATGTTTCAGGTGTTGTGCAAGCCTAGAAAAGGCTAATAAAATGCATACTCGCTTCCTTACTGTCCTCAGAGGCTTTTTGCCCCCTGTGTGTGACACCCCAGCAGCTCCTGTTCCTCTTCGAGGTGGATTCTTACCAACTGAAGGGTTGGCTCTCTTTGTCCTGCTTCTTTACATTGCTCTCAAGAGTCGTGGCACTTTTTCTTAAGAAAAAAGTTGCTGATTTTTTTCTGAGCATCTGGAAAAATGAGTATGGGCTTCAGACTCTCTGTAGCACCCCAGTGTTTTGCTTGACACGACAGCCAGACTTCCAGTAAGTGATGGACAAGCCCAGGATGGGATTTACAAAGAAAGCAAGAGCCCTCTGACTATACACAACATGGTACTTGGGAATTAGACCCCAGACTTCGTCTGCTTTTAAAGTAAACTTATACTGTGGAGTGCTAACCTTCTAATCTGTAATTGTCAGCTCAAACTTGGCCTCAGATATTTTACAACTAATAGAATTTTTCCCCATGGAACTGGAAGAGAATGGAGATTGTGTTTTCATTAAAATTTGTCTACCTGTCTGAAACGTAGTCGCTCTCAGTATTGTGTAAAACTCTCTGTTAGGGTACAGCTGCAAAACTAGGTAAAGTGTAGGAGCTGATTTTAAACCTTTGTGGGTTTATAGAGGAAAAAGTATGTTGTTCTTAAGTGTGTGTTTGAATTCAGTTTCACCACCTTGGTAGGTTTAGAAGAAAAAATTACTCTTTACCACCTATCTTTTGAGTTTTTAATGTAAGACTGACTGGTGACCAGAAAGACTGCAGAGAAATTCAAGGTTCCTGATCACAGCTGAAACATTCCAGATGTTTTGTTCGTTGTCTGCCCAAGTAAAAATCTTTAAGCTCAAAGGATGTGGGTTTAAGATGTCTGTCTTGCCTTACAGCTTAATTATTTTATTTTTATCATAGATATCAGTCTTCCCAAATCGGCAGCGATCTGTTACACAGCAGCTCTGTTAAAAGCCAGGGCTGTCTCAGAAAGGTAAGCAAGCAGGTGTGGAAAAACAGTGGGTTGTTGCTAATTTGGGTTCTGCTGAAAAACAGGAGTTAAAGGTCCAAATTCAGTGTGTAGCAGTTACGTTTCTAAGAGTAAGTCAAGTGCATTTGTGTGTGTATATATATGTATACGTGAATGTTCAGTTAAACATAATGTAAAGGTTCTTCTGAGCATCCATGAAGTTACTACAGGTGAAGATGTTTTCCAGGAGCCCACGTACACACACAAGCCCTCCTGTTAGTTCTGTTTTGGGGTCTTGTGAGGCTCAGCAGTTCTTTGTGGTGTGGATTGGGCACAGGATATATGCAGTAGCTGGTGCTGGCTTTTCACTTCCACTCGGGTCTGTTTGCACAGCTGATCTGAGCCATATGTACCCCCCACGTAGGTGGTGCTGTGACTGCCTTATAAAGCTTGGGCACTTCATTACCTTACCTGATTGACAGGGAGTTTCAAAAAGCTATACACGGCTTTGTCACAGGGGCACGGGTGGCAGTCAAGGTACCAAAGTTACCGTGCACATTTGTCTGCTAGAACGGTTTATCTTTCTTGATAAATCAGTCAATTTTAATGAACTGCAAATAAACACCTGGGTAGCATTTATGGCTTTTGTTCAGCATGGGTTTTCCCTTCAGGTTCTCCCCAGAAACTGCCTCCAGAAGAGGGCTGAGTACAGCAGAAATTAATGCTGTGGAAGCAATTCACAGAGCTGTGGAGTTTAACCCTCATGTTCCAAAGGTAAGAGTAGTATTCTGTTTCTTTTTGGACCACTTTTTATTGTCTTCTGAAAGAAACCACATTATGTATCATCTTGTTATTGGAGCTTTTCTAGTCTCATCTTTTCTTGGAACTGGTTGTAACTCCAGTTGCTGTTGAGTTGTTAAACACACCAGTGTTGATATCACAAGTGTTTGCTGGTTAGCATTAGTTGTTGGCAGTAGATGATGATCAAACAGGGGTGTTTGTGGGAGATTTAAAGTCAGGATTCATAGAAAGTCCAGTGATGTATTAATGAAGCCCTTTATTGGGTAAGAGTAAGCATCAATAAATACCAATTTAGGTACTTAAAATCCCTGAAGTCGGTTTAAGTTCTCCAAACAATAACCACTCACTCATTTCCAAATGTTTCCTGTGCTGTGCTACCAAGCACAGCTCCAGAACTCTGCTTTCTGAAAGAGCCACAGTCCCTTATTTTCTGCATCCACATGCAAACCAGATAGTTGGCGTTGCTGCAGCCGTTCAGTGCCTG
Source organism: Laterallus jamaicensis coturniculus (assembly GCA_022605575.1). Taxonomy (NCBI): domain Eukaryota; kingdom Metazoa; phylum Chordata; class Aves; order Gruiformes; family Rallidae; genus Laterallus; species Laterallus jamaicensis. The sequence goes on from JAKCOX010000038.1 coordinate 1,740,571, forward strand.
GCATTGCTCGAGTGGCCAGGGGATTCCACTGAGCACTGGGTAGAAATAAACCCCTCTTACTGTAGGAGTGCTGGTGATGCGCTGGGTTTGAAACCTTGAGTGCAGAAGGCTGGCTTAGTGCTGGACCTAATCCCCTGCAAATGATGGTGGAGTCCAGATGACTCTGGCTGCGGAGGCTCGAATGATCCCGCCGCGCGGCTCTGTCTGCCTGTCCAGTCGAATAGAATGTGCACTGAGAAAGCTAATTGCTCGGAGAAATTGCTGCTTGTGTGCATGACTGATCAAGAGCCTAGCAAGTTCATTTCAGACAGTCTCAGACAGATTTTTTCTTTAGCCTCTGCCTTTAGGGGAAGAAGATTATAGCGCATTATCATTATCTAAAAGTTCTTTTATATTGTATATCCTCCAGTTGTTTCAGGAGCCTCCTGTACCTTTGTAAAGAGGTTGGATACCATTGCAAATGGGCTGTCTGCTAAATATGTTCTGTAGTTCTGCAATCACAGATGCTGATTCCAAGTTTCAGCAATTTGATCTTCTCTTCTAGTTCTTCCTGGGTATTTTCTTTCTATATTGCCTCAAAACAACCCTTCATTAGATGACAGAGCAGAATTTTGTTGGTGCTGGCCACCAGAGCTCTGAAACGTTCATGAGCAAAGCAAGCAAGTGAACAAGGGTCCAAACATGTGAAGTAACTTGCCCTGTGGGTTATGGGGGGGGCAGTGGGGAGGAAAATCAGGGTTTTGAATTTGCAGTTCATGGACTAAAAATTAATGAGTATGTAAAGCAGAAATCCCTTTGTTTGCATCTGTTGAAAGTGGTTGTCTTTGCACTTAGCATCAGTTTTCATAAGGAAAATGAAGTAAGGTTTGTTTCTCTTTGCTCTGAGCTATGCTCTTAAAGGCTGGGCTTGCTTGATAAAGCTGGGAAGGCATCTTGCAGCGCTGGCAAGCTGCTTCTCATTGGAGATCTGTAACTCCATGTCAGCAGTGCATGACACAATCCTTCCCAGTTGCCTTCTGAACATCTCACACAGTGTGTATAAATATTCTTAAACCTGCCAACGCCAAGCTGCTTCCAGTGGGGCTAACCTTGCTGGTTTAAGGCTAATCACGGGCGGGAGAACCTGCCAGGCCGTGGTGTTTTCCTGTTCGTGCTGTGACAAGGGCGCAGGGCAGGGGGAGGTGGGGTTCAGTGTTTCCACGTTGCAGCAGTGCTGGCAGGGAGGCTTCATCACTGCCTTTGTCTCACCCCGCTCTGCACAGTGGGTACCACTGGAAAGTGGGTGCTGCGGAGGGCAGGAGGAGCCAGGGCAAGGGTCAGATATTTGAGCCCATTTTCCCACAGCAGCCCTGTGTGAGCGATCCTTCCCTGTGTTAGGAAAAAAAAAATTAAAAAATGGAAGAGGATTAGAGGGGATTAGCAAGAATATTACCCTCTGGAGTGCAGGCCCAAGGCAGTAAGAGAAGAACCTAGCCAGGCAGTAAATGTGCTTTATTTGGCCGGGGCACAACCCCTCCTACATTCCTTCAAGAGTCTGAATGGGAAAAGTTAAGTCCTCAAACTGGATTAGTAAATAATCTCATAGTTTGTGGCATCTGCTGAAATAAATCAGCGAGTTAGCTGCATTCTTACACTTTGGGAGACAGTCAAAGGAATTGCCAGCCAGATTGATCAAAGATGTGGATTAACTTTGGCTGTTATTGAATGAGACACTATATGTTAGGAGAGAGCAGCTCACAGGTAAATACTGGAGCTGAATCTGTCATTTCATTCTTGTAAAAATTACTCATCGGTTTTTAAAAGCCAAGTTAAAACGAATACCTGTCTGTTTGCAGTGTACCATGAGAAGTCGAAATAGCATGTCCTGTATTTCAAGGGAAATGGAAAATGATTAATCCTTGTGTTCACTGACCCTTCTGTGCATCACACATTCTGCTGATGGAGAGAGAAGGCTGAAATTAAAGAAAATCTGAAATCAGAGATACTTTGTGGTAGTCCAGCAAAGCCACCCCAGCTCTGCCTGGGTTTGGTTCATTGTTTGCTGGTTAGCAGACTGACACTTTTTGGTGTGCTGCTGGTAACTGGGAGCTGACACGAACTCAGCCTCCTACACTGAAACTTAGAGTGGCTAAAGGATGAGCAAAAATACCATTGGTTTGAGGTTTCAGTATTAGCCTGAACTTGCAGCTCATGGGTGCCCTACCTGTGGCATTATACGTCACATATATTCCACAAGAATGTGTTTTTACTCTGCCTTCCTGAAGGTGCTTTTTTCCCTGATTCTTTGTGTGTGATAACCTTAACTGAAGAGCCTTGTGTGTGTTTGCTGTGTGTGCTGGGTCAGGACTGGGATGCTTCCTCAACAGGTTGAAGCTGGCCCCTCTGTGATGTGCTCTGTTGTTCCTCAAATGGTCATTTATGTTTCACAGTTAAAGACTTTGCAATATGCCATGTAACCGAGCGTGCTTTCCTTTTTTCTTTCAGTATTTACTAGAAATGAAAAGCTTAGTGCTACCTCCAGAGCATATTCTGAAGCGAGGGGACAGTGAGGCAGTTGCTTATGCTTTTTTTCACCTGCAGCACTGGAAGAGGATAGAAGGGGCTCTAAATCTGCTACACTGCACGTGGGAAGGCAGTAAGTATCTCCATTTCACTTCTTGCTGTACAGTAGACTAATCCCTCTGCCTTTGTGCACCTCAGACACGATTGGTTCTCTTGGTGAGAAGCTGGTGGCTTGGTTTGGACACAGATCTAATGCCACTCACTCTTTTTGCAGCATTCAGGATGATCCCATACCCGTTAGAGAAAGGTCATCTTTTCTACCCCTATCCGAGCTGCACAGAAACAGCAGACAGAGAACTGTTGCCAAGTAAGTGGTTTCTAAGCAGTAATGATAATAAAACATAGCTGAGGATGTGTCCAGTTTGTGGTATTCTGTGTTTACCTTAGGCTGGCTTTTAGTGAGAGCTTCCCGTGAGGGGGATCGAGCTGTTTGTTGATGTCCCTCCCAAAGCATCCTGAGGCACTTGACGTGCCTGTGGTACATGTTGGCTTGGATCTGTAATAACCTGAGTCCTTCAGAGGTGCAGCCTGGGTGTGGTACCTCCAGGCTAAGCTGGGCCAGCTTTGAGAACAACCAAAATGACCAGTTCTTTCAGTTTCTTTTAGAAGAAGTCCTGGGTTTGGCTACTGTTGTGGAGTTTCCTTTTAGCAAGGAGCAAAGGTGTGGTTCCAGTCCCATACTCGGGTATCTAACAGAACCTGTCTCTGATCTTACAGACAATTCTTGGTTAATCTATAGCTTCATAGCATATGTATTGCTTTCCATCATTAATTCATTGGTACGTGCTTGATGGACAATTTGCTTCCTGCAGTGTTTTATCCACGTTGGTACTTTTGTGGATTTATAGTAACAACATGGTAAGTCTTCTTCAGCTGCTCACTGGCCCACTGTTTCAAGATTGATGCCATTATGAGCCTACATGTAATTTTTTAGATATGGCAAAGAAATTAAATCATAAAGGCCCATGCTCATCATATTTAGGAAAAGAGCTTTAATTTAGATTAGAATTGGACTGTTAACTGTACATGCTAATAGAATTCCTTTTGGGGGGGTGTGGAACTTCTACATTGTGAAGAAACAAAAGTCCCAGGGGACTGGAAAGGGCTACTGCAAATGCACCAGCAGACCCAGTGAGACCACAGCTGTGGAAAGGAAAACTACACATACGTGTTTCTATTTAAAAGCCTGATGTTATATTTAAAATGTGTAATTTAAATTTGCCCCCAGACTGCTTTAAATTACTCATTTCTCACTTATGCAGGATATTGCACAAGGAATTCCTTGGTTAGCGACTAACCCTAAATTGTAGCCTTCCCAGCATCATTAAACCCAACACATGCAGATGTTTCAACACGATCACTCGCGCATTCCTGTTACGTTTTAAATATAAAACTACCCATAAATAAAATCATCTTAACACTTTTATTGCAGCACTTCCTCAAGAAATCTTGACACTTAATTTATTTTTTTTTTTAAATTTATCTATTTCAAATAATGTTGCCCAAATTAAGGATTCAGAAAACCTGGTCTGATGAGTAACAGTGACTGTGACTGTACAGAGTTATCTGTAGTTGTCCTTGGCTATTTTGGATTTAATTTCCCAGTGTAGGGGAGAAGCTAGTGCAGAAAGAATCCTGCCTGGTTTGGGGTTTTTTTAATGCTTTCATAACTTATGTTGGGACCTTTCCTAAACTATACTGCTCCATGTTGTAAGAATCAGGTGAGTTTCTGTGTAGTAGGAGAGAAGAGCTGTGTCCCATAGTAGCCACATGGTTTCTTTCCTTGCTGGGTGGAGTGTGTTGCTACCAAGCTGTGTTGTGGCTGAGCAGGGCTGGTTGCACCTTAAGAAGGGAAACTGTTACCTCTGGGTAGCATTAAACACCTCTGATGGGCGTTAGACACAGAACTCCTTATGTTCTGCTGAGTTGTGCTCCCAAATCATTCGCTTAGAAGCAAACCCAGACCCAGCCACTTTTGCTGGGCTTGCTCCTACAACAGCAGCTCTCATCTGCCAGCCTTCAGAACGATAACTGGGGTGTAAAGGGACTTCTTCCTCCTCAGACTTCAGTTTAAAAATGAATACAATTGTATTTTCTGATTTTATTAAAAGGGATGTTTAAGTTTTGAGGCTTTTGTTTGATTTCATAACACGGCTTGTCAGGAGGCACGCAGGCCTTTCACAGTGACTTATACCTATAGAAACTGTTCTTTTCTTAGTGTAAAATCCCTTCAGAACCCTTGGGTCAGAGTCTGAGCCAGAGCTGCTGGTATTCAGAGCCCATAATTGCACATTCAGCACACGGGTGCTCAGCTGGTACCCAGTAGTAGGTTCTGGAGTGCTGACAGCTCCACATGCCAGCCCTTAGCCCATCTAATCACCTTCTTTGGATTTTGTTACCCTAGGTTGGAAATTGCAAGGAGCTGCTACGTGCAGAATTTATAACCTAGTCCTGGCAGTGTTTGCTTTGAGGTCTGTTCTGTCAGCTGCTAACGAAGAAATTTACTGTAGCCTACCAACCAGGAATCTTTGGAAGGGCTCAGGGAGCTGCCTCATGTGTACATACTGTGATGGTGGGTTTTGACTGGCTGAGTTTATAGGCTGGGGAGATGGGCTGTTCTCTCCAGGTAACGGGATCCTGCAGCTCTGCCCTGTTAAGAGTACTTACCAAAAACTCAGCCTGATGAACTGCTTCATAAAACAGAACCCACACAAGTGAAGAAGATTGGGAAGAGAAGGACTGTTAATAATGAAGAGAAGCATTTAATGTAGAGGAAACCATTTCAGAGGTTTAAGTACTGGGACCTAATAGTCTTGAGTTCATGCTTGTCTAGAACAGGGTTACAGGGCTGTGTCAGTAACTCCTGAACCTGTCCTCAGCTATGGGATGTGAATGTTCTCTGTTTCCCTTCCAGCGTTTCACGAAGTCTCCGTGTACCCCCAGAAGGAGCTTCCCTTTTTCATCCACTTCACAGCAGGGCTCTGCTCCTTCTCAGCGATGCTCGCCCTCCTCACGCACCAGTTCCCCGAGCTGATGGTGGTTTTTGCTAAAGCTGTAAGTCCTGTCTGTCTCTCAGGGCTTGCTTTGGGTGGGGGGGGTGGGGTGAGCCCCGTGGTGACGTAGGCTCTGCTCGGACTCGGCTGTGGAGCACGAATTCTTCTGTCTCCTTTTGTGGTAATCTAGTTAGAGACAAACACCTGGTGAAATGTGGGCAAAGTGTCTGTTTTGACAAGAAGGTGAACTGCTGCTGTAACACACCATGGCTTCAATTTGCTCTCTAGTGAGACAGCAGGGCACTCTCAACAAATAAGTATGTTGCCTGGAGGATTTGGGAAGTGGGTGAAAGGCAGGCTGGGTGCAGGAAAACACTGTTCCTTAGCACTGGGAGCTGGCAGTGTGATGTGAATGGAATGGCCCAGAACAGGTAAAGTAACTGTTCCCTTCCAAGCCAGGCTCAGAAGAGGTGTAGCTGTCACTTCACCTGCTGAGAACTAGGCTGATGGCTTTATATCTCCTTTGGTTCTGGTTAATGGACGGAGAAATGCTCAGTGACCACAGCTCTGTCATTTGAGTGCCTGTTCTGGGGTAGAAATTGGACTTCAAAATGGCAATCATGCTTTTAGCTGGATCTGTTTCTAATCTGCGCTGCTTTAAGCATATCTAAATGTGCCTGCTCTCGAGCTGTTTGTTCTGTGGGTGCCTTCTGTGCCCATCTCCTTTCCCCCTCTCTTTGCCCTGTGCTTTTTAGCCTTTCATTTCCTTGTTCATTCATTGCTGTTGTCTGCAACCTTGCCATTCCCTGGCTGAAAGCTGGGCTCTTTTACTTCCACAGAGGGAAAAGCTGCATAGGCAGCTTCCCCTCACCACTCCTCATGTGAAGCCAGGCACTGTCTTTGGCCTGTAGTGAACTGTGGATCTCACACAGTAGAACAGAGCTCCAACCTCCCAGTGAATCCCTTCTAGCTCTGCTCCTCAGAACAGAGGGTGGAAGGTGTCAGGCTTTCTTGCTGTTTGTGCAGCAGGTAATGGAGAGCCAGGAGGTAACTCTGAGTGCAACTCTGTTCTTAAAAGCTCTGGCTTTGCTGGTGGCTGCAGGGGCAGTGTCCAAGTCACGCAGGTCTGAGAGTGGGGCCTCATTTCCACACGGTTCTGTTGATCTTTGTGTTGGAAAATGTAGCTGGACATGCCAGTGACAAATTTCAGTGCTGCTCATAATTGGCTGGGTTCGTGGTAACTGGGGTCTAACTATCTGCTTGATTAATTCTGTAAGGACTGCATTAGCAAAGTTGTATGATTTCCAAAGAGATACAAGGTCAAATGTTATGCTAACAAAGAATTGCTTGGTGAAGTTCTCTCTGCTGGGTTTCTTGAACCAAAAAAGACTTTGTATGAGTTAGTTGGCTTTGCATAATGGCCTTATGAATGTCAAGTGACGTGTCCCAGTGTGGGGAAGAGTCTCCCAGGGTTTGGTCACTTGGCAGTGTGTTTGTATGGCTTTTTTCTGTAGGAGAGGGTAGATAGTGTCTGTTCCCCTGTGAGGGTCACCAGAAAGCATGTGTGTCACTGCATCGTTCCACCAGCCACCTCACAGCAATGGCAGCACAAAGGGTCTCATGCAACTTCACGCTGGCAAAGGTGTGTTGAGATAGACAGCCCAGAAGTGAATTGTGTGCTCATCTCCTGAGAAGGAAACCCCACCTTCAGTGTCCTGCTGCTTGAGGTAGAACTGATGTTAGCTCCCATCAGGTGACTAATACTCTTCCTCATTCTAACTACGAGGTGGTTGTGCTCTTGATCCCATTCCTGATGCTTTCAGAAGCATTCAGAACACTTGTAAGACACAAGGCTGTTCAGTGCCAAAACTAATGTGTCTTTATCCATAGATCACTTCAGCATTTTAGCTATGGATAAAGCTATGATGGCTGCTAGGACTTTCAGAGCATTCCCTCGTGTTCTAGAGGATGTGGCAGTAGCATCTCCTTGAATTTTGATACTGAAAGTGGAAATTCACCTTCTCTTTAATGGCACCTCTCTCCCCACCCAAGGACACTGTCATAAAACCATTATTGCTTGCTGTATCTAGTGTTATATCTGCAGGTAATTCCAATGCTTTCTAAATATTTTTTTTTCCTCTGTGTCTTTTATTTCAATTATTTTTAATGATGATTTGTTTAAACTTATTAAATGCAGTAATTTAAGATGATAAAGTTCTAGATGGCAGAGTGCTTTGGCCTTAGTGAAAAAGTGATACAAACTAGATTTCCCACAAACCTTTGAATTGCTGGAAACTCAACAAATCTAGACCAGTTTTAGGAATGGCAACTGGAAAGTATCCTGCATAGGGAATGTTTCACGAGCGAGCTCTCAGAGACAGATATGACTACTTAGATTGCATTTCGGCTGCTTCTCAATCAAACTGCTGCTTCCAGCAGTTGCCTGCAGCAAGCTGCATGCCTCAGAAGGGGTTTAAGATCTTGAATACCTTCCTATTGACTTGAAAAGTCAGAGTTTACATATTTTCATTTGTTAGTGCTTGAGTTTGTTTCCTCCGCAATAAATCACAGCGCAAACCTTGGCAAATTGCTAAAAATATTCCAAGTGGCCAAAAATCACAGTGCAGCGTTTACTAGTTCCAATGTATACAGCATGATGCACCAGGGGCAGAGCCCAGCTCTGGCACGGGCGTCGCGCCGGCTCCCTCGGCAGCGGCAGCAGCCCGGCCCTGGACAGGGCGCCAGAGGGATTGTCGCTTGTCTCATGCAGGTGGAAGGGTTTGCAGGCTCTGAGGACTGGTCCTGGGTGAAGTGCTCAGTGCTTCCTGCTCCACTCAGAGCAGGATGGGGCTTCCTGGCTCACTTGCAGCACTTTGTGGAGGGGAGAAGGCACCGTGGGAGTCAGGGGTGGTGGAATAGGCAGCGGCAGAGCGTGGGCAGGAGCTCAGCCTTGCTGCTTGATTCCCATCTCCCAAGGAATCATTCCATTCTCCATCTCCACACAGCTCTGTTTCTGAAGTAGTTGCTGTTCAGAATTCTCTCGGTAAGTCACAGCAGGGAGGAGGTGTGTAGAGGGGCGACAGAAATCTAGACAGCCCCCTGAGCAAGCTGCAAACCTTCTGTCACGTACAACAGCTGCTCTTACAACCACAGGCAACAGGGTCTGGTTATTCTTCATTCAGTATGAAGTTTTGGGTTTTAATAATTGCACAGGTGGAGAACTGGTAGGTGTGTTACCTTGCAAAAGTTACAGCTCCCTCTGTAACGCCTTACAAAGACATGGAGGAGTCAGCCCTCAAGAGAAGCAGGGTGGCAGCAGGCACTGTAAACAATCTTCTCAGAAGTTCCTGAGAGCAGCCAACAGGCTTACCTTCCCAGGAAAGCAGTCCCATTCTTTAAGGAGACCCTCACGCTGCTGGAGGAGATGATATTAGTTAATATTAAAGTACTGAAAAAATACTGCAGCAGTGTTCCTGCTGAGTCCTGCTGAAAACAGCTTCCTTGTTCAGGGAACTGGGCAAAATCTGATGGTCCATGTTCCAGGGTGTTTCGATATGGATCGCTTGGTATTTTCACAGCAAAGGAAGAAGTCATGGGACTGAAAAATTGGCTAATTTCTCTGATTGCGAGATTAGGAGGAAACGTTTCTCGTTGGGGTTGCTCACATCTCCCCATTAGAGGATCCCTTGCCATTGTGCTGATAGCAGCCATCCAGAGCCAGAAAGCAGGACTAAACAGAGCCCTGTCTGGCACGTCCTGCTTTCTGTGACACTCTGCTTTACTTTCGGAACAAATCCCCCTACCACTTTCCCCAAAGCTCATTAAGTGAGACTGGAGAATTAACTTTTTAGCCAGCTGCTGAACTTTTCATATTTATAAACACTTGAGTCTTTTGCTTATCTAAGAGAAAATGTGTATAGTTTGGAGATGTGCACTTCCCTGCCAATGTGCAATGAGTGGTTCTACACTTCATAGAGAGAAAGCCTGAAGTTTCCTGTCACAGCTGAGTGTCGATGCCAAGGGCAAAGGTTCCTTGCCTCGCTAATCTACATCTTAACTCATGCACTTAATGTGAAGGTGCCACACACAAACAGGCCGGGGAGAAGCTAGCTGCAGTGGAAAGCTCCTGCGCTGCTACGAATGTTAGGTTTTAAAAGCCTTTTTAATGTAATATTTCAGGTTATGATAGAAGCCAGGAGGGCTGGAGTAAAACCCTCAAAGTAAATGAGTCCTGTCATTGCTGCCTCGTGAGCAGAGGGTTTGTACGGGGATAACACGGGTCCCAGCGGGAGCCCTGGGGGATGGGTTGAGAAGGTGCAGGGGAGTTTGCAGCGTTTGTTTCAGCCTAATCTTAATTTCTGGAACTGTTCAGATGGCACCTAGAGTATGGGCCCTGTCTGGAGGCACGGGCCGGCCTCGGAGGATGGTCTGTTCGGCTTTTGTGTGTTTGCCTTGATGACCTGTGAATAATCCATGACTTAATGTCCAAGAAAGGGTGCTACCCTCCTCCCAGTGTGCCCAGTGCTGGAGGCACAGCTCTGGGAGCAGCTGGAAGGGGTGTAGCAGAGAGAAACACCCTCCTAACCTGTCCTGCTCTGCCTAGGTGCTGCGAGTGCTGTGGCCAGTGAGTGCTCCCAGCGTGCGGGCCTCCAGCTGAGCGGACCGGCCGTGCTGTGGGTGAGTGGGTGAGCCTGGAGCCATGGTGTCCCACGGGGCTTTTTCTTCTTCTCTGTGTCTTGGCTAGTATTTAGAGATTGCTGCCAGCCTGTGTTCTGGTGTCAGAGCTGAGGGGGCTGTGGTTACCGTGAGGGACAGGCCCAGGGTGTGGTTTTGCTCGTGCCTTGAGCACATAAAAGGACATCAGTTTTCACACTGATTTCTCATTGCTGCGTTGTTTCTTCCAGTGCTTTGGGACTTGTCACCCTCCAGCTTTGTTACAGAAGACATCCAGGAGGTCCTGCTGCCCAGTGTCTGCCATCAGCTGATGGTTCGATTCAGTCATCGGCACGAGCCTCGCCCCACAGGTTGTGCCCCTGGACGTGGGGGCAAGGAAGAAAGCTGTGCAGTTCAAACTGGCGTCTTTGACCAGCTTCCCTGTTGGTAATGGCACTTAACGTGTGACTTTCTTCTTTGGCCCTAGTCTGTAATTATCCAAGAAAATACTTTCTGTTGAGCAATACCTTATTGCTCTCTTACTTGTACAACTGGAAGCTCAGACTTCCTCTGTGAGAAAGGAGAGGACACACACTGAGCAGATGTTTGGAGTATTGACACTTCCCCCTCAGCCACAGATGCACCAGATAATTGGCTTAGATTTTGTTTCATAAGCCTTTTCCAAAATATTTGTGAACAGCAAAGTATGGTTCTGCTTTCTTTATTAAAAGGTTGCTTCTCAACATGCTGAGTTTGTTGACTTCTTAAGCATCTGTTGAATACAGATTACAGGGTGCAAACACTGATTGTTTCTTCTGTATCTTACAAGCTGGTGTTACAGAGGGAATGGTAGTATAGACTCCTCTCCCATTACTTCTTTAGATGTAATGCTGCATCTTTTGTCTCTCAAACTGCTTTACTCTGAAGAGGAGCATGGTTTCTGAAACCACCAAAAGCACTTGCCATCTCTGCATGGGAATCTTTTGGGGAGACCTGAACTGTCAAGTGTTACTCTCAAGTCCTGTGGTTGTTGATATCCAGGCTTGATGCAGAGCGATCTCCAAAGGCATCGCTGCATGTATGGACCAGCCAGGAGGGTTTGTTTACTGCAGAGGTGAGAGGATGGCTGTGGTGGCCAAGTGGTTTGGGGTAATTGTGTGACCTCCCTCTCCACTCTCCCCCAGCAGGGAGAACGTCTGCTTTCTCACATGTGGGGCTGCTGCTTGGTGGGGAGGAAGCAGAGTGAGTCACGTTAGCCAAGGCTTCTTGAAAGTGGAGATGATAAAAATAGCACAGGCCCAGGGATAAATGCTAATTCTGAGCACATCAACAGCTTCCCATTTTCTCACGTTGTACAGATAAATGCTTACCCATAATAACCAGGGCGATTTTACCTGTTTAATCTTTGCTGATCTCTGTGAGGGGTTGGTGTAAGCCATGGGATTGGTGTAAGCCATGGTGTTGATGGCCCCTTTCAAAGGTGCTCTAAGTTATTCTGGTTTCTAAATCCTGGATGGGAGAAGCTTCTGTAGCCTGCTCTGTGCTCTGAAACTGTCCCTAAAATCCATCAATTACAGGTGGGTTTGAACTGATCTGCAATCAAGCTTGGCACAGGAGACTGGGAATGTTTTTTTTTCTTTCCCCCGCAGTCCTTCTTTACCCAGTAAATGGAGTGCTGTGAGTGGGATGGTCACCTCTGCATCTCCTACGCTGCTTGTTTGTAACTGGCTGGGGGGAAGCAGGGGCGTTTAGGTAGAATGCTGCTGTTACTCTGCACCGTCTGTTTCTGTTCACTGGGCTTTAATCCAAGCTAAATACTTGAATTCATTGAGGAGTGGAGAGGAGCCCTACAGAAAGGTACTACCAAATTCTTCTGAGTTGCCTAACTCCTAGCAGGTAATTTTCTCAGCTTTCTCTCCAGTTGACCATGTGCCACGGGGGCTGTGTCTCACTCTGGAATCACTGGGGTGATTAATAGACACGTTGTGTTCGTGCAGTTTCACTTCTTGGTCCGCAGGGGCCCATAAGGTAACCAACCAAATGCTTTTTAAAGTTGAATGTTTTCCAGCATTTGTGTGGGGTTATAAATGAAGCGCTGCCTCCCATGTATCATCCCAAGAGCTGCTTTCTTTCACTGTCCTCCCCTGACATAACAGCAAGAGAAAGGGGATGGGCTGACACTGAAGGAGAGCTGGCAGCAGGCTGTGTGGTGAGACTCTTCCTCTCTCTCTAGAAGTGCCAGGCAATTCCTGGGGACAGAGGAGCGCTGGAGTCCTGGTGCCTTTCCTCTGCCACTCTGGAGCAGGGACCTGCCACTGATCCACACCAGAGAAACACCATCTGGCCACGCACAGCTAAGCTGTGTGCACATATTAAGACAGTGACAGTTACGAGTCAGACAGACATTGGCATTCCCTGAAACGCACCCCAGGGTGACCCCACAGCCTTTTTGGGATGGCAAAAACCTATCTGCAAGGCTGCCCCCCTCATCTTCATCGAGTAGCCAGTGAAAGTCAGGGCACTTGCAAATGAGCATTTATTTGGGTACCTGATGCTAATGTTTGTATTTTTACAACAGGGTAACGATCATCTCTGATTCGCTTTGGCAGGATTTGAGCTTGGGGTGGGTGTCACTTGCAGGGGTCTTTTCCTGCCCCTTTTTTTTTGACCCAAATGTCTAGGCAGAGAAACACGATGTTTCTTCTGCCAACCTAAAGCGATGTCCAGAAGGGACAGGGAGGGAGGGAAGAGGGGAGGTGCCACAGTAACGCTGTTGTTGGTGAGGTGACCAGGCAACTAAGTTCTTGTGTGAATTTGCCCTGTCTTACCACTGATGCTAATGAAGTGTCTAAAGATGTTTGTGATCTGGATGTTTCCCACATGCTCATCAGGAGAGGTCGCCCAGCATGGTTTGTGACCTTGTCACTGAAACACCTCTCGAATGTGGGCTCACTCCAAGTGAAGGGTTTGGAAGTTAAGACGTCATTGCTATTGGCTCTCTGATGTCCTTTAGACACACTAATCCTTTGAGCCTGACGAATGTCCATCAGGTGTACTGGGCCTATGTACCTATTTATCGCAGGCATTAATTAGTTCTGGGTAATGGGTCTGCTCGAGGTGACTCCAGTCCCTGTGGGCTTACAGACCCCATGGGAACTGTCCCCCAGGGAATGAGTCCTCTTGCAGTTCCATCCTGTGCTGTGAGCCCTTCCTCCTGCCGAGCTGGAATGGGCGTGTTGCTGGCTCTTAGCGTGTGTATGTGTGTGACAGGACTGTCCCTGCCATCCAGCGCCCTGGTCACCGAGGTTGTGGTGACAAATTTGTAGTGGAGTTGGTCACCTCTGAGCCCTGGCTGGCTTGTCACAGGCCAGTTCCTTGCCCACATCTCCTCTGGCATGGTCCAGGCTTGTTTATCCCCTGCTCCTCATCCTGGAATTGTTGTGAGGATGCCAAGGCTCGTAGCTCCATGACTCCGCGCAAGGCGGGGTGTAAAGGTCATAGTCAGGCCCATTAATAACAAGGTGCAAACGGCTGGTTTATATGTAACGTGAAGCTTTTTACTTATTTCATTTTTGCACTTTGGGGCTCTGTTTGCTTATGGAGCTCTTGGTGTCTGGTACCTATTTAGGCGAGCGCAGGCAATTGGGTTCCTTCAGGCCTTCGGAGGAATGCAGAAAATTGTTCTCTGGTGTTGTAATTCTGCTGGGATAACTGGAGCTTATTTGTCTCACTGCTTATTAAATGCATACTTGTCTTGAGGTCCTCTTTTTTTTTCTGAGAAACGTTGGGTGAATCCCAAGGACCACAAGTGAGAGGAAGATTCCAGGGGGAGGGGGGGAGTGAAGTGCCTGCACCTCTCGACACGCTGCATCATCCGCCTCCGGTGCCAGCGGGGTGAGGAGGTTAAACACGAGCACAAACTCCCTTGGAGAGGAGGAGATGGACGTAGGGGCTCAGAGAGGCGTGAGTTAATTTTGCCCTTCCCCCTGCCCCGAGATGACACAGCCAGGGGGGACGGATGCACCTCCCAAACTGCTCATGTCTGGGGGAGTGTGTTTGGGAGCCACAGGAGGCTCTGCTGGGACTTGGGAATGGGACCTGCTGTGCGTTGGCACGGTGTTGTTGGCTGAGGACAGTGCTGGTGGCAAGGGTGGGGAGAGCAGATGGCCTCGTGCTGTACTGGCCTCTCAGTAGTCCCAGGCTTGCCCTGTTTTGCTGTTGAGAAGGACAGACAGACTCCTCCCTTCTCTCCTGCAGTGAGGCTGCACGGCTGCGTTGGTGATGTGCAAGCTATTCTGATCTGCTCATGGGTCAGCAATCTCTAGACATCAGGTCACGTCAACAGTAGCAGTCATCGTGGGCTTTGTCCTGGTCTTCTGCAGTCTGAATTCATCCAAGGTCTGGCAAAGGTGGATAGGGAGGAAAGGCAGCTTCAGCCTCCAGCTCGGTCTCCAGGCTCCCTCCTCCCTTCCTCCAGCCTCCTTCCTGGGGCGTGCTCTGCATGCCCCAGCCCTTAGTGCTGTAGTAACAGGGGTGATCAGGGATGCTGCTCATGGCCTTGGAATTTTCCTTGTTTCCAGCTCCTGTTGTTGTGTTGTGCTGTTTGGTAGGCCCTTCCGTGTGGCTGGTCATTGGGGAGAGCTAGATAACCCACCCACGCCTGCTGCATCAGCGAGGGCCCATCCGTGAGGATGCATGTTTCTCCATTGGGGATCTTGCTTTGGCTGTTCCTGGGCAGTGACATTGTCCTTTCCTCTGGATGCACTGAACGGTGCAATCATACTGTGGCCTCCTCAGCCCTGGCCCTTCTCTGAAGAACCTCTGGGTTTCTCTCCTGCTGTGGCTGGGGGCTGTTGCGGTTACAAAACAGTGACACAGGCTGTGACTGTTGCATTCTCCTGCATTGACTCACCAGCTGCCCTTCCAGAGCCATAACCCCCTGCTGCTCGCTGGAGCAGCCCTCCCACTCCACTCGGGATGCGAGAGCTCCTGCACAGCTCTCAGATTCACAGGGAGAGACCCCTGAGGTCACTGAGTCCAACCACAGCGTGACCCTGCCCAGCCCACCTCTAGACCCTGTCCTTAAGGACTCCATCCACAGCCCTTTGAAACCCCTCAGGTTATGCAAACATCACGTCCCAGGAAATCCATTGCTGAGAGTTGGGCCTGAAGAGCAGATAACCCCACGGCACACTCTCCTGGGCACAGGTACACGAGCAAGGCCTCGTGTGCATGTGTGAACGTGATGGTGAGTGGGCAGGGCCGAGGGGGTTCAGGGCTGGGCTGTAGCTCAGCAGTGTACACACTGGGTGTATCTAGGGGTCAAAAACATGATCCATCCCAGCACCGCATCCAGAAAGAGAGCGGGGTCGCCTGGGCTGTGCCATGCTCTCACCCACACATAGTTTAGTAGAGAAAACACCCCAAATTGGTGTGGATCCTGCTTCCAGTGCCTCCTACCTTCTATGTGCCCTGTCCAGCTGCTTCAGAGAAGGTAATGCATTCAGCAGCTCATTAAGCAATTAATTCTGCTCCTGGTCCTTGAGTTCAGACGTGCTTTTGACTGACTGGATGATGATTAGAAGGTGATCCTGCACAAAAGGCGCCCTGCACATTTTCAGCAGAGTGAGGGGCTTGTGAGGGGAGCTGAGCGTTCCCTGACAGGACTGCAGCCTTCACAAACGTCCGGAGATGGGAACCATCTGCTCGCTGCGGATGGGGGTGCGGATGGGGGTGCTGATGGGAGCTTCAGCGGGGCTCCGCTGTGGGAAGGCACCAGTCTGAACTTCCTTCAGCCGCAGCGGGACGTCGCCTTGCCCGAGCCCCGGGGTCAGCCCCAGCTGCCCGGGTGTTGCTGGCTCCCCTGTGTTGAGCTTTTGCTGGTGGCTGTTAATGAACAAGGCACGAGCGTTGTGTCCTGGGGCCCTTTGCAGAAGAGACACTTGCCTCTTGTGCCAGGAGGACTCAAGCTGGTGGGGCTGTCCCCACCACTGCTCCTCCAGCCCCCACAGCACTGGTACCAGCACCGAGTGGTTTGTTCTTCTCCCATTCACTGCTGGCAGGGGAGGCAGCTGTCAAGGTGCTGGGTCCTGCCAGTGGACCCAGCATGGCTGTGGGAGGTTGCCTTCCCCATTGTGGTTACTCCAGGTTTACTATCTCGGTGATGATAGGGGAAGAGGGGAGGGCAATAAACCCAAGCTGGTCCTCCAGAGTTTTCCCCTTTGTTTTGAAACGTTGAGATCTGCTCCAAGGGAGGGCCTGTTTCAGCAGCAGCCGGTGCTGGAGGTGTCATTCATCGGGCCTCAGCTCTGCCGTGCTGCTGCTGTGAGACCCCTCCCAGGCTCCTCTGCAGAGCAAGAGATGTTTATCAATGGCTGACCCTGGGTCCCCGCGCACCGGGTCCCTCCAGCCCCCAGAGCATCACGTCCTGCTCAGGGAGCGGGAGGGAGGGAGCCCTGGATTGATTGCCCAAGGGGCAGCATTTTTTTTAAGGCTGTTGTAAACTGATGGTAGGTGGAGCAGTAATGAAGATAAATGAGGGAGTTCTTCCCGGTAGATTAGCCGGTGTGCTGACGGATGCTGTGCTACGAAGGCTCGAAACGCCTTGGGCCTGGCTCAGACCTCCTGCTCACCTGCCAGCATTCCTTGGCGCAGATGGAGGAAATCACTGGGGAAGTTACCTCCCCTTGACACTGGGAGCGGGCTGGGCTGAGAGCCCGGAGCCTCCCCTGCAAACACCATCCTGCAGCCAGGCCCTGGAGAGCCACGGGTGCCACACCAGGCCTCCAAAGGTTTAATGCTACACGAAGCGGATCAGGCAGGGGGTGTGGGACCACTCTCACTGTTTTACAGGCTCTGTTAAACCTTTCTGCTGGTCCATGGCCCTGCAGCAGCTCTGCTGAGGGTCCTTTCTCTGTGAGAGCCACCTCGGTGTCTGCCATGGTGCCCTGGAGTGATGCTCTGACCCATTAAGGCTCGTTTCATGCCCTGAGCAGTTCCCATCAAAGCAGGTTCCAAAGTGGTTTCCCCCCATGCGTAACCCAGTATTTCCCAGGGCTACAGCTCAGGGCCAGAATGACCTTCTTGGCTTTGATCCCATCCTGCTGCTCTGCCCTTCCCTCAGGCACGGCCTGCTCACCCCCTGCTCACCCCTCTCCCCCCTCCCTTCTCACTGCTGCTGGGAGGGAGCAGACCCCCAATGCCTCCGAGAGCTCCGGCAGTGGTGTCAGACCCTGGTTACAAGTGTTTACAGGTGAGTGTCACTGCTGACTCATCCTCTCCTGTTGCTCTAAGCTTGAACCTTGAGGACAACTGGCCTGGAGTGTGTGTAACATCCTGACCCACCGGCACCACGGCGATCAACACCGGGAGAACAGCCGTGTTTCTCCTGGGCCAGGGAGAAGGCGCTGTTGGCGTGGGGCAACCGAGCTCTGGGCGTGAAGCCCCAGCAGCTCGGGAATCACCACGATGAAGGTAATGTTGGGGTTGGGGGTTGGTTTGTACCCAGGTCAATTCAGTTTGCCGGCTTGCACAGTGTCTGTCTGTGTGGCGTGGTGCCCTTTGGCTGCAGTCTGTAAAATATCTATGTGAAATGAAGCCTCTTTGCAGTCCCCACGTGCCCCAGCGCGGGGGGAAAGGACCCGATGTGATGTCTAGAGGGGGCTGGTGTCTGTGGGTACCTACAGGCTGAGGTGACAGCTGATGTTCAGGGGGCTCAGTTTGGTGCTGGGGGAAAGGCGTGGAAGCTCCCCCCCTCCTGCTGCTCCGTGCGCTGTCACCCTGTGTGTCCTGGGCGGAAGGGCTGCCCTGGGCTGGGTGTGCTGCACGCCAGGCCCTGCTTCCTGGAATCGGCTGATTCCCGGGTGGGGGTTCTGTGCCTCAGGACCACGGGTGGGGGGCTGCTGGCTCGCTCCTGCTCTGGAGCAGTGCCCAGCCAGGTGGGTCGGGATTCAAAGAGCAAAAGAACATCGTTTTCTGATACAGGTTTATAATGAGTTTTGACTTAAAATACTAAGCAGTATACACAACATACAGGTGGGTTTTACAGAGATGCCCTTGTATTTGCTGACTTCAGAACCTACCGGTACGGCCACAGGGGTTTTTTTGCTTTCTCTAGCCCTCGTGTCTGCCAGCATCTCGGGCCGGCCCTTGTCTCGGAGCAGTCAGTCAGGTTTCAGTTCCAGCTCCCAGCTCTGCTGGCCCCTTGGCTGGGGATGGGGAGAGGCCTCATGCCGGCTCCACTCGAAGGAAGTCTGGAGATGGTGGAACTGCCCCCCGATTCACAGCACCCTTCCTCGTGCCTCGCAGAAGGTAAAAGCAAGAATGCTTTCTGTAGGGTGGATTATTCGGAACTAGTGTTTTTTGGCTGGTGAAATTTTACTGCAACGTGAATTCTCTGGGGAGACACAGGCTTCCTCAGCCGACGCATCCCGGCACTTGGTCCCTGCCTCCCAGTTTGTACCGGCTGCGCCGTCCCTTCGCGAAGAGACCAACGGGCAGCTGCTGTGTCACAGTTTGAGGGGACTGCAGACTCCTCCTAGGCAGGGGATTCGTTTTGCTGAGCAAATAGAGGGGCCCACAGTGCCTCCTGGGAAGCGCAGCCTTCTCTTCCGTGCTTTGCAGAATGAATTAAATAAAAGCCATGCAGGTGAACCACCGCTCCCAGAGTCCCCCGGCCCGCAGGGCGCAGGGATGGAACGTTGCAGGGGGTGGCAGTGGCTCCTTCCCTCCGCGCTCCCTCTGGATCCTCAGGTCTGGTCCAGCCACTCGGCCCGTTTGGGTGCTTTACACGTGTGCACGTCCACAGTGTCCTCGCACTCCTTGCAGCGCACAGCGCAGCACCAGTGGAACTTGCACTCGCACTTGGTGACGCGGGTGACGCGGGTGGTGTCGTACCCCCGCCCGCAGCACATCACCTCGCAGCCGTCCGTCCCGCGTGACATCTTGTTGCACACGCGACCGGCTGTGCCCAGGGAGCCTGGGGAAGGAAGCGAGAGGGGGTCAGGGGGTTCCCTTGCCATCCTCTTCCTGTGGTGTTGGGGGGGACAGGGTTTGGGCACCCACTGGCCACGGTGGCTGTGGAATGTCATTTGTCACAGCAGCGCCACGGCACGGGGCCATGGCGTGTCCTCCCAATGCTGGGGAAGAGGTTGGGGTGCCTGCACATGCTTTGCTACAGGCAGGGGCTGTGGTGTGGGCAGCAAACCTGGCTGGGGGGACCTGGCTGTGGTGACCCCCTGGGTGGTTCCTTCCCCCCACCCGCTGCTGCCAAGAGTTGGGGACACACAGGGACAGACTCCGTACAGCCCCTCTGTGCCTGGGACAGGGTTTGGTGGGTGTCCTGAAGCAGCCCTGCCAGGCTGTCGGGCTGTGGGGCAGAGCTGCCCCTGGGCAGTGCCCGGGGCTTTGACCTTTACCTGCTGACTTGTCCATCACGCAGTAATCGGGCGAGTTCTCAAAATACACCAGATCTGTTTTCGTGGGCTTCCTGAAGTTCTTGTTGGCCACTGTGAAGCCAGTGCCGTCCTGGTTCATTGTCACCTGGATGGCCCCATTGTATTTCTTCCTTAGGTAATCCCCCGTTTTCCGGAAATCTGACATGGCCAGCCAGCAAGTCCTTAGTGTACAGGAGCCACTGACCCCGTGGCATTTGCACTCCAGCTTCAGGAAGCGCTTCACAGCCTGTGGGAAGAGGAATGGGTGAGGATCAGTGCTCACCCTGGGCACTGGGCATCATCCCTGGGTCTGCTCATCCCTGGTGCAGTTTTATCAGCCCTCCCCTGGGCAGCACCGGGCTCCTAACGGGAGAGGGGTGACATGTACAAGGACCATTCCCATGGTCACCGATGCCAGCAAGGATACCTGAGACAAAAGTATGTGGGGTCCTGCCCTCCCCATGGGGCATTCCCTGGGCAGAGTGTGCAGGGGGGTGTGGGGAAGGCAGGGTGGCATCCTGCCCCCATGCAGCAGGACCTGCCCTTGGTAGGCATCCAGGGCCCCCTCACACATCCCAGCTGCTCCTGCTGCCCCTTCCCCTGCCGGGAGGTCCCGGTGGGACAGCCGCTCATCTGGGGGCTGCACTCACCATCCTCCCGCAGCGGTTGTTGTGCAGGTTCATCAGCGCCCGGGCGTCCTTCACCTTCTTCTCCTTGGCGTCCACAAAGGCCTTGGCAAACCGGATCCCGTAGTTGATGTTGTCGCTGCAGCCGCCCCAGTCAAACTCCCCGCGCTCGTCCTTGGAGCGGCCCCTCTTGAGCGGGTCGCAGCTGCAGGCCTTCAGGTCCCCTTGGCTGCAGGCCCGCGTGATGGCGTAGACCACGCCGGCCGAGGAGATGGCGTAGACGAAGGCGGCCTCCCTGCTGCCTGCCACAGGAAAAGAGACAGGGGTGGGGAGTGAGCGCACCAGGCGCCCGCAGCCCACCGGGGAGCAGGACATGGTGCAGCGGCACCTTGGTGGCTGGAGGGACAGACTGTCCTGCACGCAGGTAAGTCAGCTCGCTCGTCTCTGCCGGCCACAAGTCCAGCCTCGGCTTCCCTGGCGCCCGTCAGGCTAAGGGGAATGCCGTGCTGAGCTTCGGGCTGGGCAGCTCAGGGTGCTGGGCTGCTCTCAGGGCTGCCCAGCTGGTCCCCACGCTGACCCACGGCTCGGGGGCCGTGTGGGTGCCCTTCGGCCGGGGCTGCCTCCCTCCCGGGGCGATGCTGAGCTCAGGAGCTGGCGGCAGCTCCGGCCGGGCTCAGCCTTCCCCGCGCAGCACAGCGTGCTGCCTGCTATTTTATGTCTCTGGTTCGAGTTCACAGCTGGTTTTATAATGCTGTAAAAGAAGCTGCAAATCAAAACCACGTTCGTCTTCATTTTGAGAGCCTTTGAAAGCAACTTCAAAGGAAGCAGAAATTGGGCCCCGCAGGACGGGGCTGTGGTGGGGAGCTTTCACCATTCCCCATCCTGTGCCGGGGAGGATGTGTGCAGGAGCAAAGGTGCCATCATGGGGCTGGACCAGCCGCAGCCATGCAGGGTGCAGCATGGCAGGGTTGGGTGCTGCATCCTGGTGCTCACAGTCCCCTGATCCAGACAGGCTCTGGCTTGCAGACTCTGCTGCTCGTTTACCCTGCTGGGCAGCTGCCCCATCCCCCCACCAGCTGGGAGCAAGCCCCCCCCCTCCCCGGCTCCCACTGCGGGCGCTCACATGTCCTCCATATGAGCCGCTCCTGGGGAGTGGGAAGGCTTTTCTCAGCCTCCTTTGATTTGGAGGCTGCATGGCTGGACGCACCCCAGCGCGGCGCATCACGGGGCGCAGCAGCATCTGTCCTGCAGCACTGGTGCCTGTGAGGGGCTCACGCTGACTCTGCTGCCAGAGCTCTTCAGGAGGTGGCTGGAGCCTAGGATGCTGCTCCAGCTCTGGAACCACCCCTGTCCCCGTCACACCTTTCCTCTTGGCAACTCAGGCACGTCCCTGCTCATGTCGTATCCATCCCTCACCTGGAGCCGGCAGGTCCCTCCAGGGCAGTGGCTGTGCCCATCTGTCGGCACAGGGCTGGTGGCTGCGGCGTAGCCATGGTCCTGTCCACACTGGAGTGTGAGGCAAGGACAGGAGCAGCGGCTCTGCCTTGCCTCCCTTGCCATGCGAGGGAACAGCCAGTTCCCACGTGAACCGCTGAGTCCTGGCCAACCCTGCTCTCCAAATATTTATATATCCCATTACTGTTTACATATGAGCCTGTTCTCTGGAGGTGTCTCCTCCTTCCCCCTTCTCCCCCAGTGCTCCCCCTGCTCCATCTCATCTGGTGCAGCTATTTCAAATGCAGTGCTCTGCTCCCATTACTGCTTGATTAATTTACAGGGGAAGGCAAAGCTCTCCGGAGGGAGTAATCCAAGCCACTGGGCATGGCAGCCCAGCCAGACTCTCCCAGGGAGATGAGGCATGCAGCGCTGGGATGGGGCAGAACCTACTTCGCAGCATGACCCGGCCGAAGACAGTGTGGTCCCGGTCCAGGGTGCTGCAGTTCCAGCGGTGGTGCCGGAACTGGTGCTGGCACTCCCGGATCCACTCCTTGGCTCCCTCCCCGACGGACTGCATGATGTCGGGGTACCGCTGGCAGAGCTGCCGCTGCTTGTTCACCAGCCCGGGGATGTTGTCGCAGATCACCCGTGCACCCAGCGCCCCGATGTACCTGCGGGAGAGAACGGAGCCGCGTTACCAGGCTGCCGGCGGCGGGGAAGGTACAGGGCTCTGGCTCCCTGGGTCCCCACCCTGGGTGGGTATCTTTATATTGAAGCCCCCCTTTCCCTCTTTTTGGCCACATCAGCTTGGCTCTGCTGAGGGAGGCTCCATGCCGCATCCCCTCGGCATGGGGGAGACATGGGGCATTCAGTGAGACCTGCCCGGTGCCATGGTTCAGCTGGGTGGGATGCAGGGACAGCAGTGAGCAGGGGTCTCATGGAGACCCTCTCCTGTGGGTGCTGCTGGCCCTGGGAGCCCGAGCACTGCGAGCTCCTGGTGCCGCAGCTGAGGAACTTGCTGATGTGCAAAACCTCTCTCCTGCCCTCTTCCCTACATCCCGGCCCTGCTCTGCAGCCTGGCCCTGCTGAGCACAGCAGGATGGAGCCCAGCTGAGGCCAGCACGGCCGGCGCTGGCTGGGGGGACAGGGGTCTGTGGCACCGGAATGTGCTGCTGAGGGAGAATGAGCTGCAGGTTGCTGCAGTCCTCGCTCGCACCTTTATCCCCAGCTCTCCAGCCCTCCCCATGCATTGCCTGCACTGGTGAACGTTCCTGAGTGCTCCAGGGCTGGATAACTGGGAGAGCTGGGCCATGGCTCATCCCCTGCCTGTACCCTGCCCACATCCCGGTCCTCTCCTGGCAGTGGTGGGGACAGGGTGGGAGCTCGAGCGAAAAGACAATGAATGCACAAATCTGTGGGAGCTGGGCTGAGCCTTCCACGGACACGGGGGGAGGGACCCCAGGCTCTGCCCCACGGCCTCGTACCAGCCCCAGCAATGGCGGCAACGTGGAATTTTCCATCCTGCTGGCTGCTGCCTGTGCTGCAGGACAAGGTTTGCTGGGGAGCTGTGATTCTGGCTGGAAGGGATGGATGGGGTTTGGGTGGAATTCAAACTTTCACCCCCCCAAGACTGGAACGTTCCCTCAGTGAGGTTAAAAGCAGCGAGGCTGGGCAGTTCTTCATTGTCTGTGGCAGCGTTCCGTCACTTCTGTCAGCCCCGCAGGCTCAGGAAAGCCCTGTGAGCGCAGAGCAGTGGGATCTGCTGCCTTCTTATAAAGTATTTTGTTTAAATGCTGGCAGAAGCACAAGGTCATCTCAGGCTGGAGCTGAGGATAATAAACCCAGTTCCCCACAGCTCTGCGGGCCCCGGCTCCGAGGGGCAGCGAGCGTTTCTTTCACAGGCTCGGTCGTCAGCCTTTCATCCTGCAGCAGGAATGAGGGAGATGCTGGGAGCTTTTTAGGGAAGACACAAGCCAACAGGAGCTCATGGAGTGATGCCGGCTGTGGGTGTGTGATCGCCTCGTTCATGCTGGGCTGTGAAAGCAGCCGGGTCTTTCCCAGGGCAAGTGGGGCAGAGCAGAGGAGTATCCCACACCCGCAGCCTCAAGCGGGGCTGTAGAGAGCCCGTGGGGAAGCACAGCTGAGTACCCCAGTCCTGATCTCCTTCTGCCCAGCCTGCCTGGTCCCAGCAAGGACAGGGATGGCTGGTATGGCCCTGCCCACACAGCTGAGAGCTGGGATGCTGCTGCCAGGGGTAGCCAGAGCATCCCTTCATCGGAGGAGGCTGCTGGGAACAATAGGCAAGGTAAAGCGGTGTCCCCCACCCTGAGCCCTCCCCCTGCCCCCCTCCAGCCCCACAGAGCTGGGACACTGCTCTCTAATGGTGGGCAGTAAGCGGGGCTGGCTTTGGGATGCTGGCAGAGGAGTTGCCTTGGCCAGGAGACCCATCAGATAATGCACTAACCCCATCCCCTGGGAGACAGATCAAGGGAAACCCTCCAGACAAGATAAACACCAGGCACTCCCTTCTTCACACCGTGAGCTAATTACTTCTCCTTAATTCTCCTGCCAAATACCCAGATCAGAGCAAACGCTATCAGCAGGAGAAAGTGGAAGGAGAGCAGAGGGCGAAAGGCACCGGCTGCCGGGGGAGCACCCCTGTCCCAGACCCTGCCAGGGCTGGAGGCTGCATCTGCCTCTGCTTGAGGCCACAGGAAGTGGCAGGATCCCTGCGGTACTGACGGGCCTCCATCGGGGCTGACAGAGTGAAATCCATCACAAGGGGAACCCCTCTCCTGTCACGGAAAGGCTGCAGGTGTCTCGAGATCTTCCACGTCCTGAGAAATGCTCCAGTCGGGTCCAGGGACTCTGAAGTGGGGAGCGATGGGGAACATCAGCGACTTCTGCCAGGCAGAATTTCAGGAGGGGATAGAACCCCAAACCTTTCCTCTGGACCGATGAAAGCATCCCTTCCCGATTTATTTGGAAGAGTCTGTGGTGTTTGCAGAGCACCGAGAGGGGAGAGACGAGGGATGCTCTGGGAAGTCGCCTGCTGCCTCATCAGAACGTTATTTCTTAGAGCCTGAAATCCTGCTGGAAGTGGCAGATCTCTGGGCCGTGCTGGGCTCCTGGGGCAGCGGCATCTTCACGGCAGAAAACCCCTGAGCTGAGAAAAGCCTGTGAGGGAACTGCTCCGGAGCCGGGGCTGCTGCGACCCAGACTCGTGCTTCGGGAGGAGAGGCAGGAGCAGCCCGCAGCGAGGAGGAGCTGGGCAGGCGGTAGTAGCTCCGTGTGTGAGGATAAGGACGCCTGCCCTGCTGGATGGGGCTCCAGGGGGTGCTGCCCTCGCCTGGTGTCGGCAGAGCGCCCGTCCCCCCACGGAGAGCAGGGCTGCTGGCTCTCATGGTGGAGGTGCTGGCGCCGCTCCCTCCAGCAGCCTTTGCCGGCTCAACGCCGCATCATTTACTTCTCACCACCGAGCACAAGCCCCAGCGTGCTGGGTTTGCTGCTCCTCCCAGAGCTCGGGAGGTGGGTGTGAGCTGTGGTGCTGCGGGGAAGGCTGTGCTCCCACGCGTGGTCTGGACCTCTGCTCCCTCCCTTCCCTGCTCCCAGCCACCTGCAAGTCGTACAAAGCAGCAGAGCCCAGAGTCTGCGGGCAGCAAGTAGAGCCCAGGGGTGATGGAGGTGAAGCAGCGCTCCGTGCTCCCTGCTGACCATCCTCCTCCTGCAGGCACTCGGCCTGCATCCGCCGGTGCAGCCAGAACGAGCAGCAGCCCGGAGCTGGGATGCGCTGGGGGAGCAGGAGACAACCCTCACATGTTGGCTCCCAGTTGTTTTTCTTGCTCTGAGAGTCTGCTGACTTCGACTCGTGTAAACACGGAGAAACCTAAATTGCTTCTAAGATAAACATGCAAATCAGAGGCAGACGCATCTATTTACTTGGCAGCGTGTGTCCCGTGCTCAGCCCCTTGCAAGGCTTGTCTCCGTGCTGCATGTGTCCCGCTCCTGTGCTTCCCACAACAGCCTGCCCGGCTTCCCGAAGGACTTGTGGGCTCCTCAGGATGCTCCTGCAGAACCATGGGGCCCGTGTCACGTCTCTGCCCCCAGCTCAGACTGCTCTAGGGGAAATCTGAAGGGCTCTGAGCCTTCCAGCTCTCCTCCCTGGACGTCAGGAGGGGATGCCCACAGTTGTGTGGGCTGTGAGTTCCTGGGATCTGCTGTATCTTGTCCTGTGGGCCAGCCCCCAGTATGCCTCGCTGTTCCTCCATCACCACAGTGCTCAGGAATCTTTTGCTGGAGCAATGAACTGTGCTTTGGTGCTGACACAGCTCCTGGCTGCTCCTCGTGGGACCGGTTCTGCTCTCACCCCTGAGCATGCTGTGGTCAACCACGATCGCCGCCTGCTCCCTTGTCCATGCCAGGTGAAGCATGGCCTCTTCTGACCCGACCTGTGCCCATGAGGACATCTCCAGCCTCTTCTCCTGGACCAGTGCTGGGGGACAATGGTCCCCATCTCCCTGGGTGGGAGATGCTGAGCCTCTTGCACCATCCAGCCCACAGGTTAGGGCTGGGAGCTTATTCTGCATGGGGCTGCTGGCTCCTGCTCCGAGAGCTCTGCTGCTGAGGTTGAGATGAGAGTGTGGTCTGGCTTCTTGGTGTTATCAGAGGCTGCTGGAGTCCTTCCCCTGGGAGAACTGATTCATCTCCCCATTGCTCTCGTAACCACTTTGATAGTCCTGACAGATCAACTTGGGAGCCAGACTGCCTTGGCTTCTGTTCTCTCCCCATCCCATTGAGTTGACAAGGAATCAGTGTTTTGGCGGGAGGCTGGGAAGCCCTAGGCAGCTGTTGGAGCCACCTCCTTCAGATAGGACCAGCTCCAACCTCCCTGCCTGATAAAGAGCAAATTCCAAGGTGCCTGGCAGCGTCTCACCTCCTCGAGTTCCTCACATACTTCCAAGGATGCTGCGCTTTCCTTCCTCCGCTCTCCCTGGCTGGGGCAGACAATTTATAGCCAACTGCAAAGCACTTTGGGTTGCAAGGTGCTATAGACATTTGAGATATTATTTTATTATTATAAACCCTGAGTATTTTATTAAGCCCCACTGGGAACAGGGCCATCCTGGCCTGCTGGAATTGTTAACGCCTCGGAATGATTAATAGTCCTAATTTCCTCACTTAGAGCCACTACTCTGTATGTTGAGAGTGTTAGTCTCACTTGAGTAATTTTTAATATCATAATGCTGAGCTGTGACCAGTGCCAGTCAAAGTACCTTCTCCTTTTCTGCCCTGGGATCTCTGTCTCTGTGTGAGGCTTTCCTGGTGCATCTTCTGTCTAGTGGGGGCTGGAAACCAGGCTCTGTTCTGCTCATGGTGGTGTAAAGGTGAGGTGTGGTGTGCGCAGAGGATCTCAGGGCAGCAAAGCCCCCGAGTGCCCTAGATGCCATAGAGCCAGAGGAGGGGAGAAGGAGGGATGTTATCAAAGCCCAGGGAGGGAAGGACTCAGGTGCCTTCTGCAGTAGCAGCCCCATCCTGCTCGGTGCAGCTGAGAGCTGCTCCCCACATGCTGTGATGTAAGAGTAACGTGCCACCTGCCCATCAAGAATCTGCTTCATCCTGAGGTACCTGTCTTTTTTTTTTCCCCTCCCAAGACCTCAAAGTGCTTTGCTGAGATATAGGGGGAGGTCAGACAGTCACCAAGCATGAGGTCAGATGGATGATGCTCCTCCTGTCGCATCGTGGGTGCTGAGGGTGAGCTGCTGGGGCAGAGGCTGAGCGTCTCCACAAGACCGAGCCCAGAGAGATGCTCTCATGGTGGGCTGCAGCCACTGCTCAAATCCCCACTGGGAAAAGCTAATGAGTTTGGAAGAGCAGCAGGATTTTTTTTCCCCTGCGTTTCTTTGTAAGAAAGATTTCCTACAGGTGAAAGTGACCCTAATGAAAAATGAACTAAGGCACGCAATTAGGATTATTATAATGGTGCAGAGTGACTGAGAGAACCCATCTGTTCCATACGCCCCAACCAAGCACACCAGGGCTGCTGCAAGGCCACAGGGTTCAGTCTCCATCACTCTGACGTTACTTTAGAACTGATTTTTCAAAGCCGGAGCTGCGGAGCGCCGGGGTAAAGACTTCCCGGTCACTGACCTCCGGCTTCTCTTGCCGCGCAGAGCGCTCCAACAGCAAACCTACGGCCGGTGCGAGCTCCCCGCCCATCTCCCCTGCCCGGAGCGCTGCCGCTCCGTGTCGTCTCCCCTTTGAGATGGCAAATCCCCCCCGCACCTCGGCTGCGGCAGCCCCGGGGCTGTGAGCGGGTGTGCGGGGAGCTGCACGGAGAGCCCGGCACCGGTGCGTCCGCGGCGCGGGATGGCAGCGGGAGCTACGGCCACGCAGCTCCGGGGTCCGCCAGGTAAGCTGCTTGACCCTCAGCTAGCGAAGCCCTGCTGGGGGTCTGCCCTCCCGCACGGCCGGGGAGGGGAGCCAGCGACCCCCCTGCACGCCCCACAGGGTTACACCGGCTGGCTGCGGAGCTCCTCCGTGCAGCTGTCTTTCCCTTGGCTTAATTTCAAACATTCCTACTGATGCTATTTCCCCTCCCACACACCTCCGTGCGATGCCTGTCGTGGCTCGATTTTTTTCCACCCCTCTTTGTGCCCACCCGTGGCCAGCGCCGGTGTCACGGCAGAACGCACGGCGAACCCCGGAGAGCCACGGCTGGGGGAACACCCCTCCTTCCTTCCTCCCACATCCCCCCCTGCACCTGCACAGCCGAGCCCTCGGGAAAGGAAGGGCCCCACACCAGCTCCAGGCGTTGCACGGGGAGCACGAGGGGCTCTTCACTTGCCCTTGGTGTGAGAACACAGATCCCCTTCCCCGGGCAAGGAACAGGGCTGGGGTGTGGTGGCTGGAGCATCCCCCAGTGCCTGTCCAGGCATCGTGCCCTGGGGTGCGGCGGCTCCCCCCAAAACCCCCGACGCCATGAGGAGCCCACGTGGCCGTCAGGCCCCTGCATGCTCCCCGACCCACGCCCAAGCTTGCGTTCATCTTCCTTCCCCAGATTTGTTTTATCTCTTTGGGAGCCTGATGCCTCCCATCTGTTCCGATGCCAGATGAAATTAAATATTTGTAGTTTCCAAGGGCTGTGGTTAGCTATGCACAAGTCAGCTAACAAGGGCTTGGTGCGCCCCGGGGCTGGGGGGGTTCACGTGGGCTCGCAGGCGAGCGGGTACGTGTGAGGGTGGGGTGCTGGGGTGGGTGCTCGTTGGGCTTTGTGTACATTTCTCTCTAACCAAACCTTCCATTTCAAATGGCTTTCCACACCAGAGCAGCTAGCCGGGCTCTCAAGAGCGAGTAAACCCTACTTAGTTATTTACACCGAGTTTGTTTATTGCACAGTTTGTGTTTATAAGCAACATTTGCCTAATCTTCCAAATCTTCCAAGAGGAATGTCAGAGGCCGCTTTCGGGGCCCAACGTCCCCTCACAGGACACCCAGGGCACAGCCCTGCCCGGCACCCACCCTGCAGAGCCACCGTGCTGCCCTGTCCCCCTGTCCCCCCGTCCCTGGCCCTGCCCGGCGCGCTCAGGGGAGCGGGATTTGGGGATTTTCCCGTTGCATTCTTTCTTAATTTCCGCCTGGGTTTCAGCTGGTATTTTGTTGCTAAGTTACACTCTGCAGTTTGGGAGCCTTTCCGCACGGATGCTGCTCCCCACGGCCTGGCCTGGCCCACGTACTCACACTGCCTCGGAGACCGGGCAGCGGCGCTGGACACGACCGCGCTGGGTGCAGCCTGTCCCCTCTGCCCAGCCAAACACTGTTACACACACACACACACCCCACGGACACTTTCCCAGCCCCAGAGTTCTCCGGTTCCCGGCAGCTCTGCGTGGCAGCGCGGGCCGTGCCTGACGTCACTGAAATTAATAATCTGCAGTTGTTGAGGAGCAGCGTTCGGTCGGTAAGTTCCCTTTCCACTCACTGCCATCAGAACTGACCCAGTTTTTCTCTATTAATCTCCTTCAGAAATCGGCTCTGGAAATGAGAAGCATTTCCTCCATCGCCACAAGTTTATTGTGTGTGAATCCCTGCAAGAATTTGGCAATAACAATAAAAATAAGGAACGATGATGCACCACCAAATGCATTTACTGTAATATCAGTAGTGCTAACGATGTGCTTGGAAAACCTATGTAAATCACTGAATAACTTTTTCCCCAGCCCACAGCTGGCCGAAACCGCTCTCAGTAGAACATCCATCCCATCCAAACACGCTGTTGTATCAGAACTGACGCGGCCGAGCGGCGCTGGCTTCGGCAAAGGCTTTTCTTAGGAATGTTCTGGTCCACAGAAGAGAAAGAAGGACTCAGAGTGTGAACCTGGGAGTTTAACATTTGCTTTCTGATTCAGTTTTAGTTACTCGAGGTACCTGAGACCACTTCTGCTTGCCGAAAGCGTTCAGAGGGGCTGCCCCTGCTCTCCCTTCTGCCTCTGGAGAGGAGCTGCCAGCCAGGGAGCTGCTCTGCAAGCTGAGAACACGAGTGTAGCAGGAGCTAAATCTAGCTTCCACCGAGCGAGCCACAGCTACCGAGGCTGAGAACGTGGCTGGGTTTCCTCCCACTCGCTGGGAAGAGATGCGCTCTTGGAATTAAGGCCGACACCACGTCGGGGTCATTGTGGGGAGAAGCGGGGTACGGCAGCACGGAATACTGGTGTTTCCCAGAGTCTCCCCAGGAAAGGAGTTTTCAACCTTCAGCCAAGATCCGAGTGAGTTATGGGAGCTGCCCAGCTCGGAGCTGTGACTGCTCCACACCCATCTTTCTCCAGTCACTTCACCCCACACGCCCACTCCCCAGCCTCACCGATAACAAAGTGAAATCGCCTCACTTCTCCTCTGCTCTAAGTCCCTTCCTCAGCTTTTAGCATTACCGGCACCATCACCTTCCCGGGGTCACCATCCCATCCCATCCCATCCCATCCCATCCCATCCCATCCCATCCCATCCCATCCCATCCCGACACGCGGAGCTGGAAGTTGTGCCAGCGCTTGCATCAACCTGCTGTTCGCCCATGGCCATTCGTCTGCTCACCCAGGGGTGTCAGTTCCCAGGGGCTGCCCAGACTGCACAACCCCCCCCCACTGTGGCCAGTAACACCACTGGTCTCGCTGGTTTGTGTTATACATGGCCCCTGGGCTCCCCACTCCCCCCCAGCCCCACGGCTTTCCCGATCACCTCCTTACCCTGGGATTCTCTCCCAGGGATGCCAGCATGGCCGTGACTGCCACATGCCCAGGCGTGCTCTCAGACACTATGAATACCGTGTTACCCGCACGACTACCAAGTCCTCTGAGCCCTCACAACGCTGCTGAGGAATTCCAGAGACCCCAGCTCGCTTTCAGTGTCAGATGGGATAGATTTGATGGAGTCGTGCTCCATCCCCTGCCATGCGCCAACAAGGATGAGGTTGTCATGGCAAATGGTGTTTTCCACAAGATTAGAGAGGACTTTTACAGGGCAGGGCGGGGAGGGGGCACTTTGAACTTTCCTGCAGCAACTATTCTGTTCTCCGGCGTTCCTGAGCTCCTGAAGCAGCGCGGGGTCCCCTGGAGAGCTGCAGTCCCCGTTTCCCTAATTCTCTCCTCCTGTGAACCTGAGTTTTCCCTGTTGCAGGAACCAGGGCAGGAGGAGACTCATCTCTAGCAGGCTGGCGTTTCCTACGGCATCATTCCCACCAGTGACAGAGCCTCACCGTGCCCAGCTGAGGGAGAAGGGCAACTTGCTGCCTCACGAGAAGTTACAACCCAGGTGCAGGGGCAACGCCGCAGCCCGGGGGGATCTGCGAGCTCCGCCGCGCCTCGGCACCGCCGGGGGATCCGGGAGCCGCTGCCGCTTCCCCACTCAGAAGGGCTAATCCTGCTCCTTGCCGCCGCCCCGGGAGGGATGGCTTTCGGGGGGTCACAGCGTGTCGGGCTCGGGGAGCTCCCGGCATGTGGGGGCCGGCGGGAGCCGGGGGAACTCCCGGCCCCGGGGGCAAACGGCGGCTCCGGCGCTTTCGGGGCGCAGGGTGTCCCGGGAACACCGCGGTAGCTGCGCCCCGGGGAAAGATCACCGCGGGAGAGGGGAGACCCGGCAGACGGAGCATCCCGGCCGGTCCCCGGAGGCTCTCGCCGCCCCGCTCGGGGCTCCCACTGCCGTACGTCGGGCGCTGCACTCCGGCACTGCGGAGCTCGCTGCGCCGCCGCACCAGCCTCCGGCCGGGCATCTCCCTCCATCCCCATCCCGTCCCGCCGGCGGCTGCCCGGGGCCCGTCGGGGCGGCGGGCGCGTCGCGGGGACTCACCACCACGAGGAGTCGGCGCGGGGCGTCAGGGCGAGCAGGAGGAGGACGAGGGGCAGGCAAAGCCGCGGGGCCGCGCCCGCCGTCCGAGGGAAGGCTCCGCACTCCGCACGCCCGGGGGCCAAGGCAATCCCAGGAGACGCTTCCAGGCGGTTTGGGCTGAGCATATCTCTCCGGGGCGGGGTCCAGACGGAGAAATGACCGGGAGGGGGGTCCTGCCCGCGCTCCCCTCGGGGCACTGCCCGTCACGGCCCCGCGGCGCGGCTGCCGGCTCCGCGCTGCTGAGCGAGCCCCGGCTGGGCCCCCGCTCCCAGGCGCATGCTGCTGCGCGGGGGGCGGCGGGGCAGGGCCGGGCCGGGCGGCGGGGCTCCCGGGGGGTGCCGGGCCGGCGGGCTCAGCGCCCCCCGAGCGGCGCGGGGCGGGCGGCGGGGCCGGGCCGGGCCATGGAGGTCCTTGCGCGGAGGGCGAGGACGCACTGGGGATGGGAGCGCGGGGGCCGCGGCCAAATATTGACAGCGCCCGCCGTGCTCCGGGCTCTCATTGGGCAGAGTCAGAGGCGCGGAGCCGCCGCTCCGGCCGGACCGACCCCCACCTCCCCAAGGGCACGTCGGACAGCCCCCTCCGGGCTCCTGCCCACCGCCGGCGGGGCTGCCCTCGCCGCCGCCGCCCCGCCGCGCACAGCGGCCGCTCCCACCGCCGCGCCCGCACCCGCGGGGACGCGGAGCGGAGCCGCCGGACGCGGCCGCCCCGTCGGGCCCCGCCCGGGGAAGGGGCGCAGCGGCGCGGAGGGATGCTCGGGGCCGGGGCCGCCGGCGGCTCCTCCCGCGCTCGCCCCGCCAGGTGTCACTGCAGGGTGGGAAACGGGCGGCCGCGCTCCGCGGGGCTCCGCGCTGTGCCCCCCACACCCCGCGGGGGCTCCGCCGCCGTCCCGCGCAGCGCCAGGGGCCGTCTCAGCCCCGGCCCCGCGGCACCCCGGTGCAGGTCGGCCTGCGGGGTCTGCGCGGCTGTCGGGGGCGGCCCAGACCCGCAGCTGCCCGGGGACCCGCGGGAAGCGGTCCGGAGGACGGGGACACGGCGGCTGTTTGGGGGATATGCACAGCCCAGGGCGGTGATGTGCCCGGCGAAGGCCACCGCCTCCCTGCCCTGGGCCTCCCGCTGTCTGAGCACTGCCCTTCGGGACGGTCCGGCGTGGTCCTGTGGCCTCCACCTCGGCCGTGCCTCAGTGGTCCGTGGCTGCAGGACAGGGAGAGCTGGCAGATGAGCTGCCCTCAGCTCTGAGCTCGCCTGCCTGCTGGCTGGTGGCTGCTGAAGCCCATCCTTACCTGGGAGCTCCCTCTTGCCCCTGTGGTCCCTGAATGGCTGGTCCTTCCACAGCCTGCAGGTGAGCAGGCATTAGGCTGCAATGGGTAACCTCTCAACGAGGACACCTGCCAATATGCCTAATTATTTACTGGATTGCAAACTCCACTATCCACCCAAGTCCTTTTTTGCATTGCCAGGGCCCTCAGCCACCCCCTCCCGTCTGCCCAGCTCATCTTGTTCTGCTCTTTCCTTCCCATTCCTGTCCCTGCAGATCACAGAGCGACTTCCCCAGCCCCGGAGAAACCAGGACTGAAACTGGCACTTGGTTATAATCCAATTACACTTCTGGAAACGGCAGCGACAGAAAGCTGGTGCTGGTAGGGTGCTGTCCTTGTGCCTGAGAGCCCAAACGCAGCATCGCACTGCAGCTTGTTCATAAAGCCATTGCCCTGAGAAGGCCAGTATTTACAGACTGGTGTGTTAGGCTGTGTGCTTGTTTGGAAGGCCCCTCACGGTGGGCAGCGTGCTGGGGTCTCTGCTGCTGATGGTTCGTGGGTTTTCCTCTGTTCCTGGATTGTTTCAGGGAGAGGAGGCTGAGCTCTCTGTAACCTGCTCTTCTGGGAAAGGGAGGGGAGAAGGTGGCAAGTCCCACAATCATGTGTGTTCACCTGGGTGCGTGGGTCCCAGGTGGGACATGGGGCTGGGCTGGAGACCACTGGGTTGGGTCAGGCTGTAACTGCCCAGGGGTGAGAGGCAGCTGGTGTGGGCAGCGGTGCCAGCCCTGGGAGGGGAGGGTGGTGAGTGTCCGCAGGGAGGGTCGCAGCTCAATACAGGTGTTGAAGTGGCACGTTCAGGCTGGGTTTCACAGGGTGTTGCACCCAGGGTGCTGAACTCCCACCCACCTGGTGGTCCCCAGGACCTGACTGACAGCCCACACGTGGTCCCCAACCTCCCTGTGCTCGCATCAGGCTGCCCCTTGCCTGCCTTCAGCAGGGATGTGCAGTGGGGATGCCGGGGCAGCCCTGGCTCCTCCAGCTGCTGCTCAGCCGGGCAGGGACTCGCATTTGATCTTCCATTCACATGAGCAGCGAGCTGAGGCTGTCTGTGCTGCGTCCACATGAGCCGGGCGGGTAAATAAACAGGGCTCTGCTTTCAAAGGCTTTCACGAGTCATTAACTTCAAAGGGACGAGCTCTCTGTTTTCTTAGCAGGTCGGTCACTCCCCAGCACTCGGTCTGGGTGCTGAGGGCAGTGGGTGCTCAGCTGGGCAGCCACTGCCGTGCGCAGCGTGGAGCTGTGGTGAGGGGCAGAGGGACAGCCCACGGCTTCTGTTACCACCTCCCCCCCATCCTGAGAAAAGCAGAGCAAGAAATGCACAGGGAAGGGTGCTCTGAGGCATTCTCTGCCCCAAAGAGCTGCCCCATAGGGTGCTGGGGGCACCACGGGGCAGGGTCTGCAAGCCAGGGCAGAAGTCTCCCCATCTTTTCACAGGGCGAATGCAGCGTGGCCTTGCCTGCTGGTGCCACCTTCCCATGGGAGAGGCCAGGGGTTGCTCTCCATCCCCAGCTGTCCATCCTGCCACAGCACTGGATTCCAGCTTTGACTGCAGGCACAGGTGCTGGGGCTGTGCCAGGAGCACAGAGCTAGCAGAGAATGTAGGGGCATTGCTGCACCCCCAAAGTGCCCATGCTGGGCACAGCTAGGAAGCTAACCTTTCACGTGGCAGCCCCAGGAATAACTCAGAGCCTTGCATAATCACAGCTGCCTGGAACCCCAAGGGGAAAAATCACTGTCCTGGGATAACCCTCGGTGCCAGGCCAGCTGACCTCACGGGAAACCTATCTTCTGAGGCAACAAAACCCTGTCATAAATATATTTATTGGAGATTTGGGATGGATAGCATGGCTCAACCAAGCTTCTGGATGTGTGAAAAAGGGACAGCGGGGTCACAGTGCTGGACATGGTCACTGCCCAGCACAGTGGCACCAGCAGAGCTCAGGTGAGAGCCCAGCTCGTGGTAGCATGTCTTGCTCTGAGCTGGGGGCTCTGCTGCTGCTTGGCTTGTGCCAAGGAGGATGCTCAGGAGAAGCAGCCCCAGGCTGGGTCAGGGGTTCCTTGCTGGGGGCAGCACTGGGACACAATGGTGATGAAACCAGGGTGCTCCTGGCAAGCTGTGTCTGTCTGTTGAAGAAAACCGTGTGGCAGATGCTTTGTTTGTCTGTCCCCTGGTTTCCCTGTTAATTGCTCTGTTCCTTTCCTCCTCAGATTAACTGATGACTTGCTGTGGGGACATGCGGTGCCTGGCTTTGCAGGCCCATGTGCTGGTAATCCTTCGTCCTCCATGGATACCTGAGCACACACCACATGGGGACAATCTCCACTCCTGTGCATCCTCGAGGTGGACACCTTACACCTGGTAAATGTGGGAAGGTGTTTGTTTGGGCACTGGTCTGGCTGCAGCACAGGTAAAGGTTGAATAGTTCAATTAAAACCCTGCCTGATGTCAGACCCGGGTTTCCACTCGGGTTTGTGCCTTCTCAGAGGCATTTGCCAGATGTGGTGCCCTGGGAAGAGATGGTTTCCCACCGCGGGACCCATCCTGCTCTGCAGCATCCTCCTGCACGCAGCTCCCTCCCTCCCCTTGGCCCGTGGGACACCTCTGGGTGCGCAGCAGCCCGCTGCAGATTGATGGCCACGACTCCAGCTGCGTTAGTCATAAAAGTCGCCAAAGGCCAGAAATGGTGCAACAACACCTAAAAATACCCGCGCCGCGCCAAGCATCCCCGGTTCCCGTCAGCCTCCCGAGGCGTCTGTGTATTGTGTGCGGCGGGAGCGCGGCAGAGATGCCGGGCAGAACAGCTATAAATCCTGCCGCCCGCGGCCGGCCCGGTGCTGTCTGGCAGCCGCCAGCCCTGGCTGTCATCGGCAGATCAGACGGGGCTGAAATTTGACAGACCTGTGGAAAAACACAGGGTGACATCACGCAGAGACACCGGCCCGCTGATTAATCTCCGAGGTCAGCGGCTGCTTTATTTATAACAGGAGAGGGGCTGGGGATGGTCTGTACAGAAGCGGGGCAGTGTGGGGTGCTGGTCCCACAGTGCAGCCTCCTTCCCATGCCAGTGGGGACAGCGCTGTCTCCTCTGGACACTATTGGACTGGCACTGGGGGCACTGGAGCCCAGCTGGAGGGACCAGTACTGGTACTCCATGCCCTGTTTTCCTTGCTCCTGGAG
This sequence comes from Laterallus jamaicensis coturniculus, assembly GCA_022605575.1. Lineage (NCBI taxonomy): Eukaryota > Metazoa > Chordata > Aves > Gruiformes > Rallidae > Laterallus > Laterallus jamaicensis. The sequence goes on from JAKCOX010000038.1 coordinate 1,777,144, forward strand.
TTCTTCCCGGCCCTCCCCAGGGGGAACAAATCAGCTCCCCCCCCCCCCCCCCCCCCCCCAAAATGCAGCACATCAAACTTGAGATGTTTTGTGAAACCCTTGTCAGGCTTTGGGGGAGGGGGGAGGTGGTCACCAGGGTGTTTCGTTCCTGAGTTTTCAAAACAGCCTTTTCCACTTCCGATGACTTTTGTTCTGTGATGTCAACATTTCCATCCTACCCCATAATGCAAACCAAAATCACAGTTAAAACAATATATTTAGCATTTATCAGCTGAAGCGTTTCAAGGCATCCATTTCCCTGGGCTTTCTTTTGCAGATAAGAGGGAAAGCTCCGGGGTGGGTGATTCTGGATTGGAACAGAAACAGGTTTCAAATGTTTTGCAAAGGCAGAACTCCATCTCTGCTGCCAAGTGGTAAGTGGCCAAGGGGAAAAAAACCCCACTTATCAGGTAGATGTATCTCCAGCGTTGTTTCTAAATGGAGAATTTTTCATGTGATTGATAAAAAATGGGGCCAAATCCTGCACATGCTTTGACTGCAAGGCTTGTACTGACACGCTGGTGAGGCTTTGGCTGGAACGATCAGGGGTAATGAGTTCCCCCATATCTGGGGATGTGGGTTGTGCTGTCAGGGCAAGGAAGGATTTATGTTTCCTTTTCCTGGGGAATACGGTTGGTCTCTAAGCAGTACGAATACCCAGGTCACTGGTGTAAGGGGAATTTCTTATCCCACACAGCTGACAGTGATGGGGATGCTGCCGAGCCAGGGATGCAGCGTGGCCAGGTGCCTGGCAGTGATGACAACCTGCTGCTGTGTGATGAGCTGGCGCTCGCCTGCGCCTGGGGCTCTTGGATGCTGCTGGAGTTTGAAAGGAGAAAGAAAAGGTGGAAGTGTGGAGAGCCCATAGCTCCAAACTAGGGCAGGAAACACAGGGCGCACAGCTCTAACCTTATCACCCAGGATGGATTTTAAGTGCTTTGTCAGTGACTCATCGTCCCTGAATGGGCTTGAAGGACTGAGAGGAAAGGCCAGAGAACTCCAGATCAGATAACAGGTTATTAGAGAGCCCGAATGCTGCCGGGACAGCAGCCTGGCCCAGGGACCCAACGCGGTTCCTCAAGTGCGATTCGGGATGGGCAGGGACTGGTGGTGGCTCAGCTGAAGGAGGACAGCCAGCATCCCTGCCTGCTCCTGACAAACCCTGCTGGGATGTGCTGGGAGCTGTGGGAGCAAGGGATGGGGCTGGGCAGAGTGCTCAGCTGACATGGGTGGGCTCAGTCCCACTGTGCTGATGGTGAGGAGCTTTGTCTGCTCCACATCAGGAGTTACGCAGAGCTGGCGGCAGCACCAGCAACACCCCAGTAATTAATAACTCCAATTAATAACCCAGATTAATAATCCTGATTAATAACCCTGATTAATAATAACCCCTCTCCTGGATCCTGCTGCTTTGTTCCCCTTCCAAACTGCCGAGCTCTCCTTTCAGTGACAGTGGAAATGGCTCTGCAGTGTAATGAGAACCATTAACGATCCTCTGGGTGCTGAGAGCTGGGGGGTGTGTGTTAATAATGGGCATACATACCAAATCCTTTCCAGCATGGGGGTCATGAGTCTTAACTAATGAGTATCTCTCTGTGGCCATGAAAGCATCCTTCCTGGGGGACAGGGGCCTCTTTCCCCTCCAGTTTGTCCCAGTCTTGTCCACAGGTTTCACTGGGGACCACTCTCACAGGCACGGCGTGGAGCTCTGAGGGGCAGAGCTGGTGCCTGTGGTCCCTATTCCATCTGAAGGACGCTGTGATGGTGGGTGCTGCCCTCACACCCCGGCTCCCACAGGCAAGTGAGGAGCGATGGGCTGAAATACGTGTTACGGATCGAAACTCACTGTAAAAAGCCCTCTCTGCATTGTGCTGCACATGAAAGGTGCTGGCACGGTTCAGAGGTTAACTTTCATCTCAGGCTCAGCGAGAAGCTGAAGAGTTTTAGCATTTTTTAAAAATATTAGAAAAGTATAAAAAAAAAAGGGGAAAAAAGAGGACAAATTCTCATCTCTGTTTCGTTGGTATTAATGGAGAGAAATTTAATGGAAGTCTGGAGAAGCTTCTGATTTACTCTTGTGTGAGATGGGATAGAAATAGCCCAAAGAATCTCATTGCTGCTGCCTGGATTCATCTGCACAGCGGAGAGCTATTAATGCTCTGTTTTCTTGCCTTAGGTCAATACATCTTGCAGGGCAGGAGGAAGCTGGATTATGTCTGCAAGTGTCCCGATGTCACGCTATGTCAGATAATGAACTGTGGCTAAATTGGATCAGCTTTTCAGTTGCCAGCCTCTCTGAAATCCAACAAGGAGTCAGGGCAGCAAGCTGTGCTTTCAGCCCTGGTGTGCCAAGAACAGAGAGCAGATAACCTGCGTGCTGCCGTGCTGGGAATCGGTGTTAGCTGGCAGGAGCTATTGTGGGGACTGGGGGGCTGGAGGAGGTGAAAACCATTGTTAACCTGGAAACGTACCGCTCTGGTTTGCTTTGTGCTTCCCCCTGCCCTAAAAACATCTGCTCTGGGCAGACCATGGAGGTGCAGGGAGAGCAGCCTCTCGCCAAGACTGTTCCCCATTTGCTTTTGCTCTGGTTATTCCCTTAATCCCAGACTGTGGCTCGGGGGGCATCCAGGCTTTCTGGAGGGATGTTTAGAAGACCCCTATGGGGGGGGGGGGTCCTACCTGGAGGTTTGGATTTCCATGGAAATCGGGTTTGATCCAGAGTTACTGGAGAATATGTCAAGATTCCCCTTGGAAGCAGGGAGATCCGACCAAAGCTGGAAGTGGAAACTCGCCAGCTTGTCCCCGGCATGCCTGGGGCCTGGTGGTCCCACTGGTGTCACAGATGCCCCTTCACTGCCCCGTGCCTGTGGTGTGTGTTCCTTGAGGAATGGTGGGCTCGGACCTGCTCCCAGCGATGCTGGGATGGGATCCCAGCTCCCAGGGCGCTGCCGCCCCCGGTGCCTCCTGCAGCCCGTGGCTGTGGCTCACCAAGGTGCCAGCGAGCGCCGCGGCGTTGTGGCTGAGGTGACGGCAGCGCGTGCTGCTGGGGTGGCACCAGCTCCGCACATCTCAGTGGACAGAGTCTCCTGGTCCTGCCAGGTGAGATGCTCTGGGGGTGGCTGGGAAGCGGGGGTCAGCACAGACCAAGGGGGAGCCCACACCCCCCACGCCTGGCAGAAAGCCGCTCCTGATCCCCGGGCACACGCTGGGAGTTCATCCCAACGCTTGGTTATGACATTTCAAACAAATCTCCCACCCAGGGACCTGTGGGGATGCTCTGTGAGCTGGGCGGGGGCTGCAGGGGAGTGGGGGCAGCCTGAGCTGCTGCAGCTGCACCACAGGCAGGGCATCTGTATTTGCAGCGGCGTTCCTGAGAGCATAATCCTGTTAAGGGCTGAGCGTCTGATTCAGCGCTCCTGCTATATGGCTAATCCTGCCAGCAGGAGCGAGCATTATCCCCTGGCTGGGGGAGGATCCCTGGCCCCTCCAGGCACTGGGGTCACTGCGGGTGTCTCTGGCCCCTTCACCCTCCCCGTGGGCAGCCAGGACCCCCCGCCACCCACCCTGCTCCCCTCCCTTTGGGAAGCAAGGCCCTGGAAAGCCGGGGCATTGTGTCCCACCACAGGGACTGTGCAAGGTTGTATGGGCTCCTTTGAGCTCTGCTGAGCAGCTTACAGCCCCGGTGGTACTGTGGGCACACAGCCGCACGCAGCGGGCGCTCCACTGAGGCTGCCCCAGCGCAGGGGCACCCCGGCTTTGATCCCATTGTCCTCTCTGGGACTGCGGTTCCGATGGATTCACAGCCGGGGAGTTAATTTGCCTCACTGCCTGTGTATGTGCCAGGCTCTGCTGCTCTGCTCCCATCAGCCCTTCGCTTCTGTGCTTCCCTCTCTCCCTGGGGTTCTTCTGCATACCTGGCTTTCCATGGGCTGGACACAGCCCCATGGGGTTTGTTTCACTGGTGCTGCCTTGGTTTCTTGGAGAATTGTAAAAATAAGGTTTCTGTGGAAGAGGCAGGTTTGGTTGGGAAGCTCTTTGGCCACAGTGTGGTTTTGCTCATCCCTCCCCTGGAAAACTGGAAAGAAGAGACCCCATGCTGGGGGGTCAGGAGTGTGTTGATGGAGCATGGGTAGCTTTGCAAAGCGTGAGGATGGTGAGGAGATGCATGGGAGGCCCGCAGCACCAGGGGGGTTTGGCACACAGCAGCCCTGGGTTGGTGCTTGTTTGGCCATCTCATTATTGAATGTTTGGGCACAGCCCGTCCCCTGCGCAGGGGACAACGCTCGGCCCAGAAATGCCCATTGCATCCCTCTCCACTCTAACCTGAGACAGTGAAGCTGGGGTTAAAAGCCTGAAGGAAAGCTGATAAATGTGTGTAATATAAACTCCTGAAGAGTAAAAAATTCTGAAAACACCGGAGAAAGTAAATACAATAAATTTGGGGTGACATTTCTCTCCCTAACTCGGGTTTTCCAGCAGCAGCTGCCCAGCCCTCCAGCAGCTCAGCGCTCCATATCACCTCCAGAATGTGAGGAAGGGAGACTCCTGCCAAACACGTTTTCCTTCAGCTAACCATGAGTAACCTTGGCTCTTCTTTCACCTGGGCTCTCCGGTCAGGTCTGGCGGTGCTGGTGATGAGGGGCAGATGCACCGAGCCCTGTGGGATCCTCCCAGGGAGCTCCCGTTATCGCCCAGATCTGCCCCTCTGCCGAGGGCTCGGTGTGAGCCCCCGGGACCCTCACTGGACGGTGTGTTTATTTCTTCTTGTCTCTTCCAGTTTGGCTCAGCAGGAACCTCTTGCTCTGCATCCCTGTGCCCCGGTCCCAGCACTGTGTCCAGACAGGGTGGGTTTCCACATGGGGAGGTGGGAGCGGTGGGAATGGCTGGGCTGGAGGTGGCTGCATGAGGGAGCAATGTGTGCCTGGCCATGGCCAGTTTGTTAATTCTTCTCTTTGCTCAGACACAAGAGGGATACAGTGAGGGTGCCAGGGGCTGTGTGTGGCTGGGCTGCAGATGATGCTTCCACACATGCTCCTGTCTCCTGCAGCTTCCCCAGGGGAAGCTCTGCGAGCCAGGCACCCCTTCCCATTAATGATGGCTCCTCTGCTCCTTCCTCACTCAGCTCTCTCTCTCTCTGGCCAGGGGGTTTCACCTACTTGGGGGTCCAGGCAGGGTGGGTGCTGCTCTGCCGGAAGATGCTAATCAGTGCTGCAGCCGGTGCTTTGATCTACAGGCAAGGCAGGGCTGTGTGAGGCTGGGGCTGTGCGGAGCAGATGGTGGGGACTCTCTGTACTCCTGCCTGCCTTCTTTGTGATGCCTGACTTTCCCCTGGCTGGCTGGGTCCTGCCTGTGCCAGTACCTGGCTATGCATGGGGTGGGCAGCAGGGCTGCAGGCTGGCGGTGGGCACTGAGCTCTGGGTCCCTCCTGATGGTGAGGCCACTTGCAGGGCACAGGAGGGCCTGTGAAGATGCTGAGATGCCTGGAGGGCTCCTGCCAAGTCGCTGTATGCATTCGGCACGGTCCTGTTTATCCAGCAGCGCCAGGGCCCTTAAGCCCTTTATGAGGGTGAGAGTTATGCCGTGTTTACCGGCTGGCGCGTGACGCTGTCTGCGGGGTAGCGCCTGGATGGGTGCCCACACGGAGCTCCCTGGGGCGAGCACATGCCATCTGAGTGACCCCCGTGGGATCCAGCCCTTGGCTCCCCACCAATTTGGTGGCACCTCCTCCTGGTTTTGCCACAGTGCTTTGCAGATCACCCAGCAGCCTGTTTACCCTCGAAATGTTTTGGAGACGTCACTCTGGGGACGTCAATGGTGCCTGATTCACAGGGTCCTGCGTGGCAGGTGGGTGTAGGAGGGCTGCTGGGACAGCACTGGGGGACAGGGGTTTATTAGGGACGAGTCACCTGGGCTTTTAGACCCTGATTCCCTCTAGTGTGGGATGGCAAAGAGGGGATTGGCTGAGCCCTTCAGCTGGTGAGGACATCGCGCTCAGAACTTGGTTTTGGACGGCGTTCCTGAGCCCCCTCTTCACCCCCACAGCACTAAACACGGTTGTTTATTGGAGTTGACAGTAGAAACACTAGCAGTTGTTGGTCCTTCTGCAAGAGCAGTGTCTCCCAGCCACAGAACGAACATGACGGAGCCGATGACTAATACAACTTTGATTTTATATGCTCCCAGCTAACAGGTCCCATATGTTCGTCCCACTGCTGTGGCTGGAGGAGAGACCGGCACACTCGGCATGGTGCTGGGCCCTGGGGCTGGAAGCCTTGCTGGCTCCAGACCTGGCCCCACAGAGCTGGCTGCAGCACTGGGGCAGGGCAGCAGGGCTCAGGACTGTGTGGTGCCCGGCTCTGCCCTTTGGAGCCCATAGCTGAGAGCATCCTCCCTGCTGTGGGAGCTGGAGCTGTGCTGCAGCTGTGTTTGGAAGGGGGAGGTCTGAACCTTGCAGGGGAAGCTGGAGCCCGTGTGCTTGTAGTTGTGAGGCTGGTGCTGCAGGTGAGCTGTGCAGGCAGCACTGAGCTGGATTTGATGGATCAGTCACCAGCCTTCCCTGGCTAACCTGGACTACTCGCTCTGCAGGACATGGTGGTGTCCGGACCAGGGCCCTGGGCTGGTGTGCTCAGCTGTGGTGCTGGGAGGACTGACTGGAGGGGAAGTGCTGCTAACTCAGCAGCTTGCTGCTGTAAAACCAACCTGCTGGCTCCCACAGATCACGCTCAGCAGAAACCTGTGTGGCTTTACTGCGAGGGGGCCTGGGAGAACCCAGCGACCAGCTCGAGCGGGTGTCCTCGGGCACGTGCCCCCCGGCTCCTGGCCAGTTCCCACGTTGGCCCACCAGTGCCATCGCACCATCGCAGTGCCCTGGGGAGCTGGGGCACTCCGAGGCCCCGCATGGCCTGGGCAGGCAGCCTCACAGAACCCGACACGTGAAGAGGCATTTCCAGCGGTGTTGTGCGGAGCTGCCGCCGCTGGGCCGGGGCTGAGCCAGGGGAAGGCTTTTGTCTGGTGGCTTCTGTTTGCGCAGCGCTGGCCGGGCCGCCGCTGCCTTCCTGCTTGTCTGTTGCTGCGAAGGGTGTGTTTGGGTTGTGACAGGAATTGGAGCTTGTCTTGTTCCCTTCTAGAGGAAGAGGGAAGTGTCAGGGAGGCTGGCGGCTCTTGCAGGGGGCTGCCTGCGGCCAGCGAAGCGTTGCCCACGCGCCATGGTCTCACCTCCTGGTACATCTGCTCCCTGCCCAGCCCTTTGCCTTACTTAGCAGCTGGCTGCTGCTCTGGGACACAGGCACAGCTGTGGGCTGCTGCTGCTGCTCAGACCGGCATGTCGGTGTTCCTGAGCGGCGGTGGTCGCTGGGAGTAATTCCCCAGGCAGGGAGGAGCTTGGCATCCCAGCGTCTGGGCAGCACATCACAGCCATGGTGGTTGCTGGCATCGCCCTGTGACTGATGTGCCGGAGCCTCACGGGCCTTGCCCAGCCCGGACTCTGCTCCTTGAGGAATTCTGACCTCGTATAGGCTCTGAGCACATCCTGAGTCCAGAGCTGGCCAAGCTGGTGGACAGGGAAGGTGAGGTTGCTGCCTGCGCCCTGCTTTCAAAGAGGCAGCAGTGGGGGTGAGGCCTTCCCTTCAGTGATGCCCGGGGTACCGATCACTTCTCTGGGCTGGGAGTGCAGGCTGGTGTGTGTGGCACCACGCGATACCGCCCTGGCTCCTCTCTTCTGGCTGTTCGATGTGGTGACTAGGTGCTGCCCTGGCCATGCTGCACCCCTAGGTGCTGCTGTGCTCCAGTACCCATTGCACTTCAGACTCCTCACTACTTCTGGGCAGCAGTGCCCTGGCAGCACGTTTCCAGGGGTGAGCTGCCAACCTGGCGCTTGTGCAGAAAATCCCATTACAGTGTCTCCAGCTAGTTCCCATCTGTTTCTTCACTCACTTGATTTATCTGCCAAAGAAATTCCTGGTATAAACACAGCATTATCAGAATTTTACTCCAGACTTGGCCCCTGGTTTCCTTGCCAGCTTTCACTGGTATTGAACTTTCACCACAGCAACTCTTCAGTGCAAACAAAGGGTTGTGGAAAGTTCCGGAGGCCAGGCACTGAGCTGGGGAGCAGAAGTTCTGTGGGTCAGCCCCTGGGAAGGGTGGGGGGTGCGATCCTACAGGGATCAGCTGTTTGCATTGCAACCGGGATCCAGCGCGGCCGCGGTGAGTGCTGGGGCCACGGGGACGTTGGGTCTGGAGCGCGCCAGGAGAAGGACCTGTTGTGACCATATTCCCCTTCCCTGCTCACACAGATCTGCACCAGCAGCAGCCGGGGTCCAAGCCGCTGCCATGGCAGGCAGGAGTGCTGGGCAGAGGAGGACACACACGCTGAGGGCATGGGAGCTGCTGGAGAAGATGGCTTCTGCAGGAGGGTGAGTGTGTGCCCACGTGTGACACGAGCACATCGCAGCCGTGCCAGGGACGTGCGGCCACCCCCGCGGGCAGACCTGGAACTGGCTGTGGGTCACGATCACATTCCCACTGACAGCTGGTCCAGGAGCCGCTCACCAGTGAGGAGCTGCATTTCATCACGCTCCCTGTTAGCACGAGGGCTGAGGCTCATCCCTCTGGGGCGGAAGGTCACTGGGGTGGTCTCATTAGCGACGGCCGTAGGACAGCCCAGGCCACACTGGAGGCACAAGTAGGATGGAAAAGCCCGGTTCCCAGTCCAGCACTGGGAGCGATGCCGGTTCTCCCAGGGCAGAGATGGAAAATTTAGCTTTAGAGTGTTCCCTGAGAGGAGTGACCCAGGAGGCTGGAGGGTCACTGGCTTCCCCAGCCCTACCGAGGTGCTTGCCCTCCTTCCCACCTCTCTTTAGCCTTGAACCTTTCCTGAGCCAGGCGCTGGGATGCCGCAGCAGCCACAGCACCAGTGGGAATGGCATTGCCCAGCACCAGTGTCTCTAATGGCAGGTGGGACTCAGAAACATTGTGTGGTCATTACTGGTCTGCAGGCAGCACCGGTCTGCAGCCCGGCTGAGCCTGCGGAAGGGCTGAGCTGTGTGTGTGCCCAGCGCTGGAGCCTGTGGGGTTTGAGGCTGGATTTCCCTGCACCCCTGCTCCTTTCCCCTGTAACGAACCCAAACCAAATCCATCCTCTGAGAGGAGGAATCTGCCCCTGCCGCCTGGGAGCGATGCTGCTGAGCTGCTCTCGGCTCCCCAGGGAGCTGTGTGGAGGCAGACTTTGTTCTCACCACCCGCCTGGCAGCTCTGGCCGGAGGCTCCTGCCCTGCGCTTCGGGTCCCGGCTCAGGGCAGGGAGTTTGCTGGGAGCCGTCCCCTGGCATCCCTGGAATCGCTTCTGTCCCTGCAGGGAGGAGTGGAGCGGCGCAGGAAGGGTTTCCCCTGATAACGCTGTAATTAATTGCGGCGATGGCAGCGAGGGGTTCTGCCCTGGGGAAACGGGCGGCCGGGAGCCGGGCTCGGGGGGTGGCGCGGCAGAGGGGTCACACCGGGCAGTCGGTGGCCCTGGCAGGAAGACTTGAGCTGGGATGTTGGCCATCGCGGCTGCCGGAGCATCCCGCACCCGTTGCGGGGTCCCTGGCACGTCTCGCACCGGGGATCCCGAGGGATGGCAGGGGCCGGTGCGTGGCGCAGGCGTGAAGCGGGACCTGTCGTGTGCCGTGTGTGTGTGTGTGTGTGTGTGTGTGTGTGTGTGTGTGTGTGTGTGTCCCCTCTCCGATTGCAGCGGGGACAAGGGGCTGTGCGGGACAAGCCCCCAGCTTCCCGGCCGGTCCCTCGCAGGGGGCGGCCTCGCCTGCAAGGGGGACGGCGGGGAAACCCGTGAGGATGCCCGGGGAAGGATGGCGACATGACCCCTGCCCACCCCCCCGGAGCTCGGGAGGTCCCGACCGGCGCATCCCGGAGCGGCGGTGCGGGGACACGGCGGGGCCCGACGGCGCCGGGGACGGCCCCGCAGCGCTACCTGCTGGCTGCGGCCGCCGGGAGGGCTGCGCTGGGGCTGCCCTGCGCCGGGGGTCCCGGGGCTGCAGGGGGGTCACGGGCATGGGGCGACCCCAGCCCTGCTGCGGGGGTCCCAGCCGTGCGGGGTGTGCAGGGTCACAGCACACATCGGGAGGTGGGGGCACCCCCACGGTGCCTCTCTGGTCTCTGGCTTGTCAGCCTCGGTGGAAGGGTACTGAGCTGGTGGGGAGGCCCCGGGATGATGCTTTACTGTCGAAACAGTTGCTCTGAGTTGTCCTTTTGGGAAGAGCAGGGGTGCTGGTAAGGAGCGACCTGCTGGCTGACAAAGCAAGTTCCCAGCATGGTGGCAGATTGAGGGGGGCCTGGGATTCCCCCCCCAGCCACAGGGACGTGTGCTGGGGTTTGAGCTGTGCCACAGCTGCAGGAACAGGCCTGTTTCCCCCAGGGCCTGGCAGGGAGAGGGATGCTCGCGGATGTGCACAGTGGTGTGAGAAGGAGCTGCCCCTATCCAGCCAGCTGTCTGCTAACAAGGCAACCGAAAGGCTGCCCGGGTTCTCTCTCCAGTGTGTGTGCTGACCCCCCAGAGGGAGGGACAGGTCCTTGGGCTTGCCCCGCTGCAGGCTCTGTGTTGAGTGTGCTGGCTTTGTTCCCTGCCTGGGATGAGGTTGCTCTAGGGATGGATAGAGGCTCTTGTGCAAGGTATTTTTCAAAACAGGCCTTTTGTCATTTTTTTCCCCCCTAAAGCAGCTGTGGGACATTTCAATGTATAAAATATTTTTCCCAGCTATGTTGGCACAGTTTCCAGTATAGATTACCTTGTTCCATTCAACACTTGAAAGAGCTTTTATCTCATCTTTTTTTTCTCTCTCTTTCTCCCTGTGGCAGTGAAAGTCACTTCCCAGTCCCGTGCTGGGTCCTGTGAGCAGTGTTCCAGCTGGGATGGCTCTCCCACACCGACTCCATCCCACTGTCAGTGCACTGTCCTCTGCTTGATCTTCTCGGAGCCTTTCAGAGCCCTAATCTGTGTTTACTCAGCAGAGCACCGTTAACCGTTCCTCACTGGTAGTCTAATGTCTGCAGGAGATAAAATCCTGCCCTTGCACGGCGAGGGCACACGTGTGGGTGCACACGCGTCCGGCCAGACCTCCCTCCCCATTTCCTCTGGGATTTTCTGGGGGGGGTTTCTCCCTCCGCTCCCACCCCTCAGGGGGACAGGATGGGTTCGCAGGTGGGTGCCCAGGGCTGGGTGCTGCAGCAGGGACAGGCACCGGCGGGGGATGGGCGGGGGGGCAGTGGCTGGCAGCAGTCTGCAGCCATCACTCCTGAGCACGGGCTCTCTGTTTGTTTTTGTAATCCCCCTTTTTTTTAATTGTGGTTTTAGTGCTGGTGAAAGGTGCTGGATTGACAAGCCGTGGAGACGGAAGGGCCTCTGGACTCCACTGAAGTTTACATTTACAAAGGACACAGAGAATAAATAGAAGACAGTGTTTAGAGTCCTCTGTAGACACTTCAGACTTGCTTATAATTCTGCAGCAATTCCATCACCTCCACAGTGATTGATGCTCTCTATAAAGTCTTGCCTTAAAACATTTTCCTATGTGTCAGGGGAAGAAGTTTATTACACTTTACTGAAAGGGCAGGATTTGTGTTGTGCTGGAGGCTGAGTCCTTCCCAGCCCCGTCCTCAGGAGAGAAAATAATCAGAGAGCTGGAAAAAACGAGCCTGACCCAAAGCATGCATGTGGTCTGTGGTGAGCTGGGTCTGCTGCTGGGGTGGGGATGGAGCTCTCCTTGGGTGCTACAGACAGGGCTGATTTAACAGGTTTTCACCGAATTGTTGCCTTCTAAGGGCTCAGCTTTTCATTCCAAGGAAACACGAACTGTGTCTGTTTTCAACAGCAAGGAAATAATGGGTTTTGTTAAAGCATCAGGTATATTGAAGAGAGGCTGCCCTGGGAGGGAGCTGCTGGTGGGCTGGAGTGAGGTGCAGCAGCTCACAGGCTTTCTGCTGGAAATCTCACTCGGTTTTCTTCTTTAGCTTGGCAAACTCGGGGCAAGGTGATGCTTCCCCTGCCCAGGAGGGAACCCCCAGGCTGCTGCACCGCGAGGGGCTCAGGGGGTGATGCTGGGAGGGCACGGCCGGGCTGGCACTGCAAGCTCCTTTACAAGCCAATGAAGAGCTGCCCAAGGAGTCACTGGGTGACAAAATCACCTGGAACGGCCACGGCACCATCACCAGTTTCACCTCTGAATGCAGCAGGATCTTCTGGGCAGGTTTATTTTATAAACCAGCTGAAAACAGCTCACGTGTCTCCCCCCTGTCCCAGCACTGGCTTGCAGCCGACCCCAGAGTTTGCCCAGTGTGGCAGGAGACGTGTCAAGAGCAATGAAGAGAAATAGCAGTGTGTGTGGAGCTTGTCAGGAGAAATAAATCTCCCTGCTGCATCCTGGGGTGGGTTTTTCCTTCAGGAGAAGGGCACTGGCAAAGGTACCATGGGGCTCACTTCCAGTCCTGTCTGATACTCATGGTGAGAGGGAGATGTGACCCTGGGGATCACGAGGGCTGCACAGGAGCATCCGCATCCCCAGCTGTGGCCAGGGCTGTCCCTGGGGCACAGGGGCTCCCAGCCTCTCCCTGCCTTCTGGAGGGGAATTTAGGGCTAATCCAAGTCTGCTCATTTCTCCAGGTTCTACATCCTCTGCCTGGCTGCTGCACTGGCTGTTCACATCAGCATTGCTCCTTGCCCAACTGCGGGGTGCAGACATGAGGCTGGTGGTGCTGGTGGGAGCTGGGGTCTCTCCCATCCTGCTCCTGTCCCGTAGCAGGGATGGGGGCTGTATACATCCCTCTGCCACCTTCTGCTGCACAGCCCCAGCCACTGATTTACTGCCAGACCCACTGCCCAGGAATCAGCTGTGTCTGCCTACATGTAATCTCTATCTTAATGTTTTAGGGAGAACCTGATGTTAGTTCAGCTAATTGTCTCCTAAAGTCTCTGCTCCTTCCCTGCTTTCGTGCTGCAGTCACCTTTTTCCCTTTCCTTCCCTTTCCACAGTGCCCTCAGGTGAAAGACAAATTGCAACGTATAAAAACCGACCCCAGTCGCCTAATTTGAACCAGAGAAGATACCAAGGGGCTGGAGGCAGAGCTGGATTTATGCCCCTCTCTCTCTCTGGAGGAGCCCCCTCCTCCAGCGCTGGCTGTGGAGCAGATTGTGGGTAACCTCTGGTAGGGCGGGATGCTGCAGCAGGGCTCGCCGCTCCCGGGGACATCTGCCTGCCGCATGTTGGATTTTGGCAGCTGCTGAGCCCATTGTCAGCCAGTTCCATTGCATGAGCTGGTAATGGAGCGGGAGGCGCCTGCCAAGGCGGCCCATGCACGCGGAGCCACGCGTGGCCCGGAGCATCCCCACCCTGCGCTGCCCATGGCCCTTGGACGTGGGGTGTGGGGATGGTGACTGGGCAGCATCCTGGGTGTGTCAGGGACTTGGGCAGCATCCCTGGTACCCTTGGGTGCTCGGGCAGCATCCCTGGTGCCATCAGGCGCTCGCACAAGGTGCCTTTCACAGTCAGTTCCCCTCCCACACACCACCGCACTTGTCCTTGTCTCCCCTGCCTGGGTGTGTGTGCAGGTCCCTGGGCAGGCACCCAGGCCTGGTCTGGGGAGGAGCCATGGAGCAATCAGAGTCTCGCCCTCCCGGCTCATTCAAAGGGATTTTTTCCCTTGTTTTTGTGGTGTCCAACAACATGGAAAAATGCGAATGATGCAGATCAAAAAGAGGAACCAGGAAGCTTAACCTCTGGCTCACGAGCTGTTGGACCAGCAGCTCTGGGATGAGAAGCCAAATGTCAGACACATGATGCCTGTGTGGTACTTTGGGGTTTGGTTAATTGGGGTTTCCAAGGTTTGAGGCATTTGCCTGCACATCAGTCGCAGCTGCTCACTGTGACATGCTCCCTCTTCCACGGTGTTCCTGGGGGAGAGGACAGGCTTGGTGCACTCCCACGCCTCTGTGAGCTGCATGATGTGTCCCTGAAACACTGAGCACCTTCTTCTCTGCTGGCCCTTCACCCTGGCTGCATAATCTGCATCTCATCAAGACCTGCACGTCAAGCAGGCAGAATCAGGCCGGGCTGGGGGCTGGCGCAGGACTGCTGAGCCATGGGGAGCATGGCACAGGGGGCTGATTCCGTCCCACCTGGGAGTGCTATCCATGGGGTGTGTCCCAGATGGTGACAGTCAGGACTGGGATGCCCTGGGCACATATGAGTGCTGAAGTGACCCCATGGCCACAGTGCCAGCCCAGCTGCCTCCTTCCCATCAGTCCTCCAGCTCTGATCTACCATCAAATTCATACAGTGACCAGGGGGGCAATCAGGATGCTTTATAAAAGGTTTAATTGCATTTCATAACCTGTTTCCATAAGGCATCCTTGTTGTGTTTATAGACTCCCCAGCGCTTGTTTCCTGGCTCCCACAGCAGAGCTGCAGCTGTGGTTCCTGGGGCAGCACCAGCCCTACCTGCAGCCCCGGGGAAGCCTGAGCTGCTCTGCTCAGCCCCAGCCTGGCCCAGCCATGCTGGGTAGATGGGGTGGCTGGAAGGAGGGCAACAAAGCCCCAGCCCCCTGGGTGCTGGAGGGACACACACAGACCTTGCCTGGTTGGGCCGAAGCACGGTGCTGCGCTGAGGCTGCTGTAACGTCACCAGCAGCAAATGGCCTCAGTGTGTCCCTTGTGGGAAGCAGGAAAACAAACACACCCGGAATAAACAGCCCAAACATCAGTGGGGCTTGCAGCTTCCCAGCTTGATTTAAAAAAGAAGTGGAGGGGGGCGGGGGGAAAGGAACTTTTCCCTGTCAGAGACCTATGCTCATCACACAATGGCACTTAGAAATATTATAAACAGCTCCCTCAGTTTATGGGCTGAGGAGGTTTTCCTGCAGCTCACACAGCGTTCCTCTCCCAGGACCGTGGCAGGATGGCTGGGCTGAAACCCCCACCCCGGGCCTGGGAAATAAGGGGTTGGTGGAGGGGTCTGCCAGGGCTTCCCATCCACACCCTGATTCCTCCCAGAGCCACTCTGGCAGCAGCTCGCACCCCCTGTCCCAGCCGTGGGCATCGCTCGCCGGGGTGGGATGGCTCCTCTCCGGGGCAGCGCTCCCCCCACACGCCCTGAAACTTCCCTGGCACAGCCCCCTCCTCCCCCGATCTGCTCCTCATTTTCTCCCAGATCAGCACTTTCTCCTCGTGTAGCTCTGTCAGATGTCAGGCTGTAAATCAGAGCCCAGCGCTCTGCAGCCAGGCGCTGCGCAGCTGCGGCGGGGGGAAGAAGAAGATGTTGTTTTGGAGGGTTGGGGGGAAATGATCCAGGCAGTGGAGGATCCCCCCCCACCTCAGTGAGTGCTGCTGTTGTCACGGGCTCTTGCTGCACACCCGGTTGTGGTTCCCTGCTCTGGCACAGCCGCTGCACAAAGGATTTCCTGGCAGCAGAGCATCACCGTGCTGGAAGGATGGAGACCTGTGTCCTGCCACAGATGGCTGCGAGGGCATCTGGCCTTTCTGCTCAGAAAGGGACCAGGCAGCTCCACGGTGCCAACCCCAAAACGACATCCCTCATGCTGCGGGTCCAGGGCTGCAGCACGCAGCTCCAGCTGGGTTCCTGGCGCTTGCTCTGTCCCTTACCTGGCAGATGGAGCGTGTAAGACACACCCCATAATACTCTCACGTCGAGCTGCGCAAGATTTACAAGCTCGGTACGTGACTGACAGATAAGGGACTCCCACAGAGCAGAGAGGGGAGCGGGGAACCAGCCGGCTCTGCCTGGACCCGAGTCAAGGAATCCACAGCCCCTCTTGCTCGGGCAGGTCTGGACAGGAGCTGTGCCAAACCCACCCAACACCAGCGCGATGCTGCTGGAGGAAGGGCTGGGGCACAGAGAACACCCCCAAAAAGCCCCGCGCCCCACCCTGGTATTTATGAGATGCCGGTGCTGATACAGGGACATTCTTGTGAGTCAATAAAATGGAAAAGAAAGAGAAGAGAAAAGGTTCTGCTGGGCTGGGGGGGTGGCGGCTTCGACCGCGCCGAGGGCAGCGGAGGATCATTCCATGATCATTCCATTGTTTTAAGGTTTCCATAACTCACTGTGCTTAAGCACATAAAAATGTAGACATTCTGGCAATAAAGTTTGGGTAATTTTTGAGTATGAATCAAAAATCTCTCCCTCGTGCTCCCCTCCCCACCCCCACCCCCCCCCACTCCACACCCTCCCACCCCCCCACCCCCCGCCTTTTGTTACTGCTGCCGGCAGCCGCCCCCCAGCCCCCTCCCCCATCCCCCCTGCTCCACCCCATGGCCTTGAGAACGGAAAAATGTCTTCAGCAGAAACCTCCCAGAGTCTTGTTTTCGGATCGGCAGCATCCGTGCCCTGCCCAGCTCCTGGGGCTGTCACAGCACGGGCTGGTCTCGCAGCTCACGCATGCCGGCACGTGTGGGGGCAGCTCCCTTGTTGGGCAGCACAGCCCATGGATGCAGCCCCAGCACGGGTGGCCTGGTCACGCTGTGGCTGCAGGTGCTGCCACCGTGCCACCTGTCACCACTGCACACGTGGTTCCCACCAGCCTGGGTGAGGGCCAGAGGCGAGGTGATGGGCACAGGGCATCCCATGACCAGGGCTGCTCAGCACAACCCAGGCCCTGCCCACAACTTGCTGTCCTTAACCATGCAGCCAGCTCCTGCCTGAGTTTGGGGGGGGGGAGGGGGGGTTTGTTTGGTTTTGGTTTCTTTACACTCTGTGCCACTAGATGCAGAGCCGGGAGGAGCAATGTGAGCCAGCGCATCGCTCTCATCCCCTTAACGAGTGGGGATGCGGGAGGTGCTGGACCACTGCAGGTAGCAGCCAAGGCAGCAGCAGGAGCATCGGGATGCAGTTCCTGCCCCTGGAAGGTCCCCACAAGACAGGCACAGGAGGCAGCGAGCCCAAGGCAGAGAGTGGGTGCTGGTCCCCATGGCACTCGGGGTGCAGGCACCCTGCACTGTCCTGGTGTGCTGGGCTCCGCAGCCCATCCAGCCCAACAGCATCGGAACCAGCTGCTTCTCCACTGCTGACCTCTTCAACTTCCCCATGGAAGCTTATCCCTGAGGAACTGGATCTGTGGGAGGTTTTCACATGGCCCTGGGCAGGTGGGTTTGGTGCCTGTGGAGCTGGGGGTCCCTCTTGCCCATGCCAGCAGCTCCTGTGTGGGGTGATCCCACACCGGGCATTCCCTTCCAGCTGTTTCCCTGAAGGGCCAAATATTGAGTCCAAATATTGTCCTCCAGGAGCAAATTTGTTTGGGTGAAATGAACATTGTTTTGTCAACACCTAATTTTCCCTGGGAAATCAGTTTCCTGGGGGATGGGTGACTGGCCAGTGCTGCTGCTGCCCCTTGGGCATCTGTGGCATGCAGCCAGGCCCACTGCCCTGGCACTGAGTTGGCATGGGATGTGGTGTACCCCCTAGTGCCATCTGCATTGCTTCCCTGCATCACTCTTACCCACTCTCTGTGCCCCACCACACACATCCCAGGTGCCAGACAGAGCTGTGCTGCCCATGCTGGTGGGGTGGCAGCTCTGCCATCCCTGTGCCTTGGCTGCCAGAACGCAGTGGTACCGGTGGGCTCATGGTACGCACAACCTCAGGGGTTTTAAACCAGAAGGGCTGAGAACAATCACCACCTGCCTGGTGCTGGGTGGTGGCAGCACCAGTGTGGAGCTGGGGCTCCCGTGATGACTGTGGCTGGAGCATCCCCATCCCACCCGAGTGCCGGCAGCTCCCCGCAGGCCCTAGCACCCACCACCACTCTGCTTTCCCTTCTTCCTCCTCTTTTTGCTCTTTCTCCTCAGTGAACAACTTTATTTCCCACTTTGACATTTTCCAGACCCACCTGGGAGCCTGCCTGCCAGAGGAGAAATGGCACAGGAGGAAATACATCTTCACAGCCTCGCAGAGGAGAGGGCTGGAATCCAGGGCCGTAAACAGTGTTGTTGCGCAGTGAGCAAAGGCAGAGCAGGTTGTGCTCTGGAGAGTGTAACCCCCCCCCAGCGCTCCGCTTCTGAGCTGGGATTGCAGTGAGAGAACAGAGTCTGTCTGTCTGTCTGTCACTCTTGGACTGGATGCTTGGGGACACTGGGCAGGGAGCAAGTGCACAGCTCCCCCCGCTCCAAAAGCTGGGGAGGACTGAAAGAACCCTTTCACGGTCTGGTTGGGGAGCTGTTGTCTTGCGAAACCCACAGAGGCACGGGCACAGCTCTGGCCCAGCCTGGTCAGACCCTCGGGCAGGTGCTGGTCCAGCAGCACCTCAGTGCCGATCACTGCAGCCTCCCTGACACCCAGAGACCTGCCACCCACAGCCACCCAAAGCCCCCACGGTGGGCATAGGGGCAGGCTCTGCAGTGGGGAGGCAGCTGGGATGAGCAAACCCACATGTGGGAAACGGGAACCCCCCCCCACCCTGAACTGTCCTGCATCCCCTGGCACAGGTGGGTACGTGGCGCGTGGGCTCTGCGGAACGCAGGGCAGGTGGCTGGGAGGGAGCCAGCCCCTGGGAGCTGCGCTGGGGTCTCGGCGGAGCTCGTGGCACCTGTCAGCACGGCTGACACTGTGCAGCACCGCGGGTGCCCCAGCGCAGGACTGAGACTAAACAGCTCCTGCAGCACGGCTGGGCTGGCGGCAGCGGCTCGTGGGTGTCACGGCTGCACGACAGGGGCACTGAAGGTCCAGCCTCTCGTGGCCGGGGCTGCCACCTCCCGTGGCATCCTCTGGCTGAAGAAGGCTTCTCCCAGCGGTGTTTTCCTGTGGGCAGCAGGGAGGTGCTGAGAAGCTGCTTTTCCCCTCTGGCCCCTCTCTGTCTTCCCATGCTCACTGGGTCACTCTCACCCAAAGTGAACTTCCAGCACTGGAGAAAACTAGGGGGTACCCCCACCCGACACATCGGGGTGGGGGGGATGCTCCTGCACCGCAGCACCTGCCCTCAGGAGCCCATCCATGACTCTGTGCTGTCCAGGCAGGGTGGGCTGCGCTGCCAGGTCCCCCAGCCTGCTTGGGGAGGTCTTCACCATCCCAGGTTTATTTCATAACGACCAAGGCCTGATCCTGACCAAAGCCCCCTTCCCGGTACCCCAGGGCTGTCCCCACAGGCAGGGACCACGGTTTACTGTCCCCACATGGTCACTGACAGAGTGCCGTGGCATTTCCCTGTGTGGGACAGGCGTCACGGCTGCACCGGTGTGCCAGGGCTGGGAGGAAGCTCTGCCCAGCTCCTCGCAGCCGCTGCTGCCCCATCACAACTTTCATCCCTTCACCAGGTTTTTCCAACTCACTGAGCAACAACTGTCATGTTTATCCCCCCCGCCCCCAGTCCTGCTCTACCTCAAGGATTAAGCTTTCATCCTTCATTACGAGCTTCTCCCCCAGGCAACATTTTCCACGAAGAAGAAGGAATTTCTGGGATTTTGCTTTTAAGAGATTATGTTACTGAGTGTGTGTGTGTGTTTGTGCTGTGGCAAGGAGCCTTCGGCACAGGCTGGCGACTGGTCACAGCCTGCGGCAGCACAGTGGCTGCTGGCTCTGGTGGCAGGGAGAGGGGGCTGGGAGGGCTGCCTGGCCCTATGGCTCACTGCCCTTCTTACCCTGGCATCCTGCATCCTCCTCTCCGTGGTGGCAGCAGGACAGTCAGGAGGGTCTGGCCTCACAGCCCTGGGGACTGGGGGGGGTCCCAGCGCTGTGCTGGCGTGGGGTCACCCCTCTGGAGGAGACAGTGGGCATCACTGGGGGCGTGGGAAGGGAGGGGGCTCAGCCCTGCTCACTGTTTTGGGGGTTGCTGCTGTAGCCCTGCTGTTTAAGCCAGCATTATTGGTGCTCTCTGTGTGGGGCTGCTGAGTGGCTTTCCCCATCCCCATCATGACAGTCCTGGGGGGTTCACGTCCTGACAGAGCTGGGAGCTGCTGGCAGCCGCCCCCTGCTCCTGTGGGGTGAGTGCTGACCTCGCTGTGCTCTCCCCTGTACTTACACGGCTCCTCAGCTACTTACAAGGAGCTTACACCATGCCTGGAGGCTTGGCATGGAAAATATTTGGCTGTACAGGAACTGCTGAATGAGGCTGTGCGATCATCAGCAGCCGCTCACGATGTTACATCCTTCTCAGGAACTCATCTAGGCCCAACAAATTAACGCCAGGGAAGCACGATAACAAATGCCAGCCTACCAGAATGATCTGCAGGTACAGCCAGGAAGTCACAGCCATGGCCTAGGAAGAGTAATTGCTCCATGTTCAGCTTCCACATCTTGGCTGTGGCTTGGAAAGTCATCCTGCCTGGCTGGGAAACAAGGAGAGGAAGGGCAGGTGCAGCCTGTGAGGACCCCCACCCCTGCCAAAGCCACTGGGGACACGCAGGGCACAGAGGAGAGGCAGAACCCCCCGACACACACAGCATCCCTGCCGTGGTCCACAGCCCTGGATCAGGCTGGGAACCGCAGCGGTGCCGCAGCCCCAGTGAGTGCAGTGCAGGACCCAGTCCAGCCCTGGCACCTCCCTGCCCAGCGCCGCAGAGCCTGGACCAGCTTCACCCAGTGAGTCACAGTGCTGACTCAGGCCCTGCTCAGCCTCTGTGCCTGCAATGCCGCTTGTCCAACGTGTGCTGGGAGACACCTCCAAGATGTGTTCCTAGAGGGGTAAGAGGCTTCTCCCTGGCTGTGACTGTAGCCGTTACATGTGATAATTACGCTGCAGTAATTGGCTTACTGGGGATGCTGGAGCGGGGGATGCAGGACGCTGTTAGGGAGCAAAATCAGTACCAGCTCTCCCCCACTTTTTGACAACCCATTTTCAGCTTTCCCCTAAAAGCCATCCCATAAACCCAGCAGCTCCGTGGAGCTCTAGCCCAAGCAGGGCTGGAAAAGGGCCCCAGTGCCCGGGCAGCCTGGCCCTGCCCCCCAAGCAGTGTAACAGTGGCTCTGTATCACACGCACAGACACACACGACTATGGGTATCAAAGGGCTTAAAGCTGATTAAAGCCCTTCCAGCCCCACCAGTGGTCAATCCCAGAAACCAGTTCATCCAGGAGGCCGAATTCATTTCATCCCCAACGTCTAATTAAAGCCATTAGTGTATTCCTTGTCTTTCTGATAAGATCAAAGCATTCCAAGAGCCAGCCATTACCTTATTTTCAAGACAATTATACAACGTGCAGCATCGATTTATCCCGCCTCCAGCCGTAGGCGTGTACCTCTGTCTATCATCGGGGACCAGCAGCCAGCGCCCCGCTCACCCCACTTCCCTTCCACCCCCAGCTGCAAACTGACACCTGCAGCAGAGTCAGACCCCAGTGACCACAGCAAGACACAGCCAAGCGACCGTGGTGCTGGGCCGTGGTGGTGGGCCGCGGTGCTGGGCCGGCTCCTACGCGCAGGGCAGGCTGGGGCCGCAGAGAAGTTGGGGTGCTTGCATATTCCCCTCCACTCCCGGGTGCCCTCATCCCTCCTGCCCCCTGCCTGGCTTTGGGAAGGGGATCGCAGCCCCCCAGAGCTGTGATGCCTCTCCGTGCAGGGGGACCCTTCCTGACCCACGGCACCGTGCCCAGCTCTGTGCAGCCGTGGCCGGTCATGGGGACCACAGGCTGAGCGCCGGGGGGGCTGGGCAGTGTGCATGGGGGTGCGCTCCCCTCACATAAACACATCTCCAGCAGCTCACGGCCCCGGCAAGAGCAGAGCTGTGAATTTTCATCTCTCAGCTAATCAACTCGCCGGCTAGTCCAAACTTGTCAGGAGCTTTATCCCTGCCCTGCCAGCCTCCTCCCGGCCCACGAGTGACAGAAGACGTTCCCATCCCTCCCGGAGACACATCCAGCTGCTACAAAAACAAACATCCTCCCGATGGCGATTGCTCCCGTCAAACAGCCCTGACCCCGCTCCCCGGGGCAGCCCCTACAATAACATCTGCGCTGCGCCCGTGCCCGGCGCTCGGCGCATCCCGGGCCGCAGGCGGTAACAGGGCCGTGTTTACGGCGGGGACGGCACAGCCGTGTTACTGCCTGAGCCGGGGGTTTATTAATTGCCAGTTCTCCCTGTTCCTCCATGACAAAAGATTAATCACTGGGCCGGGGCTGCGCTGCCCGTGAGGCTCCTGCAGACAAGAGGCAGCTGTGGCAGAGCTGGGCCCCTGCACTGGCCAAAGAGCCCCTCACTGCGCCCGGGGAGGACAGGGGAGCCCCTGGCCCATGGTAGGGATGTCTTTTGGGAGCCTGACAAGGTTAGGGCGGGATGCACACCAAGGGGCTCCCAGAAACCCACCTGGGAAGATGCTGTGGGACATGGGGGTCCAGTCCTGCAGCTGATCCTGCCCCCTACGTGTCTGTCTCGGTCCATTTTGGCACCATGCTGCCTCACACCCTGAGCACTGCGCTCCTGCTTGGCCCAAAACATGTGGGCAGGACCCCCAAGAGACCACAGTCTCCATCCTCCGAGCCCCCCTGCTCTGAGTCAGGCTGGGTGAGCTGAGTTGGCCCAGCCCAGAGAAGAGAAGGCTGCTTCTGGGGAGAGGGGGCACTGGGAGGGTCTGATGTCCCTTCCTTTCATGAGCAGACATAGAGCTGCTTCATTGACATGTAAACAGCTCTTGGACTCCCACAAAACAAATTCCCGTCTTGCTTTCAGAGCAGGATGAGAACCATCAGAATCAGCTCTTCAGCTGGATTCCCTCTTGGGAGCAGCACTCCAGAGCCCTTCACCCCGTGGGAGCGCAGTGCAGGGACTGGGGCTGGCGGCGGGATGCTCCACAGCCTCCTGCCTGGGGGTGAGCCCTGCGTGGCCTGAGACCCACCTGGGCTGGGACCAAGCTGGGATCGCAGCACCCAGTGCAGACCCAGCATCAGCACTGCTCCCCAGAGGGCCCAGCACCAAGGCCATCCCACCATGCCAGCTTGCTCTGGACAGAGCTGGCCCCTCGCTGCCCCTCACAGCCACAGGTCCTTCCGCAGGGCATGTGATCCGTGGGCACAGTGACCCGCTGGAGCCGAGACCACACCGCTCCGGAGGAACTGCACATCACCGATTGAACCGAATCTGGTTTGTGGAGCGATTACACTTCTACACACAGCCCTGCAGCCACGCACACTGATTCCCTGTTTGCAATCCTGTGGCTACAGGGCAGGAGCTGCCTGTGGCCTCAGAGCAGGTACAGCCACACGGGCTGGGCAGGGGACCCCACACAGGGCAGCGCTGGGAAACACACACCAGATGGATGCAGCAAAGGACCAAAGCCCAGGAAATGCAGCATTTCAACCTCCAAATCGAGCCCTGTGTTTGCTACTTTCTCTGTCCTCACCCCAAGAGATGCTTGCCCTCCAGACTGATTTTCCCAGAACCTTTAACCTGCCGTGGTGGGTCGCTGCCCAGGGCTGGCAGCTGATGGGTGATGGGCTGTGACGGTGACTGCGGCGCCTGGATGGCACCCAGGGGTTATCAGCAGCGGCAGCTGAGGCTGAAATAGCAGGGAAGGACAGCGGGGTAAGCAGACCTCAGCTTCTTGGCATGTTTGCTTGTGCTAAACCTGCAGCATGAAAACTTTTCACAACAACACTCAGCACTTGAAGCCTCCCTTGGCTGCGTGTGCCCCGGCTCAGGGCGAGAGCCAGGCCTGGCTCGTGGGCTGGATTGTGCAAACAAACCACATCCACAGGCACCGTGGCTGGGACAGCCCCAAGCTGACACTACAGGGTGAACACACACCAGGGGAACAGCTCTTTCTCCCTGCTGTAACTGCAGGTTAAGGCATGGGGGGACAGCCAGGCTTCCCCAGGGATACTCCTGCGTGCTGCCCCTATATGATGTGCTCAGCCCAGCCCCTCTCTCGCCACCCTGCGTCCTCCAGCACCCACCCTGGGTGCCCCAGTTTCTCTCCCCAGCTCCGAGGTTTGCTGCTGTCATTGCTCCAAGGCTTTGCTCAGCCTGGGGTGTTTCCCAGGGATAGGATGCTCTGGGCACCAGGGTTGCTCACTGCTGCTGCAGGTTGGGCTCCCAGCCCCGGGAAAGGTGATGGGATGCGGGAGCTGAGCCCAAACCAATCCATCCCTCGTTTGCCAACTGATTCAGCAAACCAAAGCTCCTGGGGTGCGGTGGGATGACGGGACTGGCCTCGCTGAGCCGCCGCCGTTACAGCTCTGGGACCGCCGACGGCATCAGGCGAGCAGCCGCCTCCTTGGAGGGCAGCACAAACCCGGTACCGGCGGGCAGCGGCTCTCGGGGCTCGGCCGCGGCACCGGGAGCCATCCCGCCCGCCCTGCCAGCGCCGCGCTCCCCCGCGCCGGCTGCCGGGCCGGCCCCGCGCCCCGTGTCCCCGGGCTCGTCGCTGGCTGGGGACGGGGCGGAAGGAGGAGCCAGCTCCGGGGAGAGCTGCGGCCCGGCCGCGGGGCGCACAGCACGCCCGCGCATCCCTGCCCCGTCCCGCCGGCCGTTCCCGGGAGCAGGCTTCCCTCTAGCGGCCCCGGCCCGGAGTGCAGCGCCCGCCCCGGCGGGGAAGACGGGAAAGAAACGCGGCTCCTGCCAGCCCCGCACAGCGGGACCGCCCCAAGGCAGCGCGGACGGGGGGGGGGCTGCGGGGGGCTGGGGCCGGTCACTGCGCGCCCCGCACCGCGGCTGCCGCCATCCCCGGGCGCGGCTTGGTGCCTGCGGGAGGGAGAGGCGGGGGAGCGCCCGCGGACGCCCCGCACACACACAGCCCAGCCCCGCACGGCAGAGCTGGTGCGGGGTGAGGGAGGCCTCGGGCTCCAGGGTCTGACACCCTCCGGCACGGAACAAGGCTGCGAGCGGGGAGGCGGGGCTGGGCGCGGGTTTAAGCCTCACCCAGCGCTGGAGCCGGATTAACGCCCTTACTCGCGGTGCATCAGAGGGCAAGGGAAGGAGCACGGCGGTGTTTGGAGAGGGCTTGTGGCATTCCAGGCTTGGGCAAGGCCCTTCCACCTCTGCTGCTATAAAAAGCACGCAGGGCTGTGGCTGCGCCCCACCAGTTCCGAATCCTGCCTGGGCAGGGCTGCTCACCTTGGCGTGGCTGCAGATGATGGGTGCAGGGAGGAAGCAGGGCTGGTGCCCTGGCTGCTGCTGTTGGCTGGGCTGAAGGTACCATGGCTCACACGGGCTCCTCCCAGGCGTTATCGAGAGATGCACAAAGAGCTTCTTCCCAGGGCGTTGCAAAACCTGTTCAGCCCAAGCGATGTGAAGATAAGGAATCCAGGTCACTCTGGAGGTAGATATTAGGGAGACAAAGCAGCTGTGGACTCTTCCCTGCGGCTGGGCTGGGGGCAGCTGGAGCAGCCCCCAGCTCTCTGGGGAAGACACAGGGTGGTTCCTCGCAGGGACACGCTGCATCCCAGGCAAAGGGGACTTTCTGGCCTGGGACCCTGTGCTGTATCCCCATGACACAGCCCAGCCCTGCTCTGTGCAGGCCGAGCACTGAGGGAATTCCCATGAGAAATTCTGTATCCTGCTTGGAAAAAAACCCAGCAGGGCACTGGCACCCCGACCTCCCCCCAGCCCAAAGCGTTACCAGCTTGATACCCCAACTCTGGCTGAGAGGTGCTTTTACCAGCCAGCCTCTGCCTGCAGCCTGCTGGGCCACATCACCCACTGCTCCCACCAGGCACCTCCCAGCAGCACCAGCTCAGAGGGGCAGAGGTGATACAGCCCAGGCTGTGCCAGCCCTCACAGCTCGTTTACCTATTGTTCTCTGGATTCTTCTCCTTCAGAGGGTTCACAGGACAAACCCCCAGTCTGCACTGGGACGCTACGGCCCCAGACTGGTCCCTGCTGAGCAGCCTCAGTCCACACACTTTTCTTAAGCATTTTCTTAAATCAATTTGCACATCTTAAAAATAAAATCCTTTATTGATAATATGAATGTTTAACATGTTTAATGCCATCAGCTATAAAAATGATTAGAGACTTCAGCTCGGTACATTTGGCTTTACAAATTTACAAGTGTTAATGAATTAATACTAGTGTATACATTTTGCACTTCATTATACTCCATTAGCCAGTGACAAACTCTGCAACAACGTCTGTTATAACAGATGTGAGTTATAGGAGAAATATTTAGTTGCTTCCACACAGAATCTACATCAACAGTTAAATACTAACTCTACAGTCTTACTGAATTAGTCGGAGCCGTTTTAGTATCTTGTGCTTAGTTTCCCTCAGGAGATAGGCTACCAGCAAAAATACATTCCTCTGCACACCCCTCCCCGCATTGTGTTTGAGAAGAAACAGTACTCAGTGCATTTCCTAACAGACTTCATCATAGCATATCTCTTTCTATTGAGCTATTGATAAGGAAAGGGGATAATACCGCTTAGAGTAATGTCAAAGCAAAGAAACACGTGAAAGCAGTGTATACAACAGCCTCACTTCTGACTGGGAAGGGATACAGGGCCCAAAATCAACGTGCCCATCAGTATTTGCAGTTACTTTCACCAAGAGGAGAAATCTGCTGTGGACACTTTGAAACATGTTTCCAAAAGAGCTGCTGCCCCTTGGCACCCCCGTTGACCCTGCCTCCCCTGGACCAGGAGCAACAGCACATCACACGAGTTATGAGGCTACTGAAGGGTCTGCAACCCCTCCTGTTCCAGTCCAAATCCCTCCTGGGGCTGTGCAGGGGGAGCAGCAGGATTGGTTGGGTCAAGAGTCACCCCAGTCTGCAGGAACTGCAGAACCCGACCCACAGCCAGGGGTCCTGCTGGGTCACATGCAGCAAGCGTGGCCTCCCAGCTGCCACGAGGACCTTCCCACCACAAAGGCAGCTGGAAGGAGCTCTGCCTAATTCTGTGCCGAGAAGGGACGATGGAGGAAGCGCCTGGCAGTGAGAAGCTGAGCTCTGCACAAGCACGCCCCCGTGGCAGAGGGAAGTGCCCATCGCTGGTTGATGCTGTGCAGCAGGTCCCGTTTCTGAGTTTGGATCAGTTCGAACAGGACACAGAGATAACTAACCCTGGTCATCCTCCCAGCCTCCAGCACTGGCCTGGGGGTGAGGGTCTCGCACACCTACCCCTGTGCCGTACCACTGACCCATGGCAGCGCCTGCATCCCACCCGCAGCGAGCACCAAGCTCCTGCCCCAAATGCCTCTGCACAGGACTCTGTGCATCTCCCCTGGGCCCAAGTGACTTTCACACCCCCTTTGCCTCAACCTCAGGCAGTTCCTAAGTGATTTTTTGCTTTTAAGCTCCAGGAACTCCCACAGGTTCTTCCCCTGTGGCAGAACGTCAGGAGCAGACAGAGCTGTTCCTAACTCGGTGTGTGTTGTGCGTGTGGAACTACTCCCACACCCACGTGTTGTTACACGTGACAGTAATGATTTGGTTCTGTATCTGCAGCAAGATCCCACAGCTCGTTACTGAGTCAAGTCCAGGTCAGCTGGACACGACCGACCCAGAGGAGGAACACAATTATTGCTTTTGTTTATAGCAGAGGATCCCACGTTACTGTCTGCAAAACACCTGGATCGTAGGGACCAGTGATCTTTTTTTCAAGTAATAGTGAGATCTTTGTCAAGTAATAGCAAGATCCTTTTCTCAGAAGTTCTACACACAACAGTAGACTGCTTGAAGAGCTTGAAAATTCAGGGTGCTGCACCAGGAACTGAGTTAAGCCACTGAAAGCACACAGGCACCTCTGCAGGATGTGCTACAGGAAAGCAAAGAGCTACATGGACAATGAATACCAAGAGGAAAGTAATCTGGGTTGTGATACAGCTAAATTTTACCCCAAGAGTTCCGTGTGCTTCCTCAAATAGCTGGAGTGACATCCTAAAGGACACGGCGTGGCTGCTCCTCAGCCTGGTGTGCACCTTACAGAACTCGTAGCACATTCCCTAACTTATTGTAGCAAACAAAGAATTAAAAAGAAAAAACAGTGTTGGTTTTCAACAGTCAGGACTCACAGAAGAATTCTGCAGCCAGATGGTCCCCCTCCTTGCCTTTTCCAGGGAATCACATTCATATTGCAGGCTTAGTTCAGGCACTTCTTAGAAAATGTTCATCTGGAGTAAAAAAGTCCACAACAGTTATTTCTGCATAATTTAAAAGTAGCTTTTCAGTCCCATTAGAGTTTGATACTCAGGTCCCACCACGTGGTCACGGATCTTGTTATCTCTAATGATTTGACTGTTGCCATGAGACATTTTGAGGCGACTGTCTAGCTGGAGTTAAGGTTTCTCCATAAACAAAAATATTTTCCTACCTATTAAAAAAGGAAAAAAAATACTAAATGCTTTATACAGACAGAATCTGCTACTATGGAAATAAATAACATGGAGTGGAAAAACAGTGTCTTAGCTGTAGGATGCTAAGCCATGGAATGTCACATTCACATTTTCTGGAGACTAGCTGCTGGTCGGCAGGAGGATCTCAATGTCTTTGCCATTTGACACGACAGTGTTGTTAGAGCAGCTGCTGGCCACGTCCAGGGGGGCACCCAGAGAGGCGGCTGGGGAGGTTTTGGTTAGTGGAGCAGGAGCAGCAGGGGACTGAGCCAGGCCGGGTTTCTTTGGAGGAATGGGCGGAGGGTTCCCCCTTTCCGCTCGAGGGATGGTCGGTGACTTTATTCCAGGAGAGAGCGGGCTCAGCGGGCTGGAAACCTTGCCAGGGCTTGGAGAGTGACTGGATTCGTTTTTGGGGCTCACAGCATTTGCCAGGTTTCGGTAGTCCGTGCCAAAAGGTGAGCTGTTAGGGGAGACAGGCTTAATAGGTCCCTGCTGGCTGGTGAACCGGGAAAGGACCTGAGTGACCGTGTTGCGGGCCAGCTGCTTGGCCGCAGAGTTGTCTGCCAGGGTAGGAGACAAATCCCGTGACGGTGGGCTCTGCAGCCCGCTGCACTGGTGGTCCTGTTCAGCCTGGGACTGGAACTTGTGCCGAGCTGCATGGAAACGCTGGTTGATCCCCACCTGGTAGGAGGACTGGTAGCCAGGGCTGCCTGCTGAAGCTCCCACTAAGCGCTTCGTCAGAACCGGCGAGGAGCAGGGAGAGGGTGTTAAGGAGGAGGCAGCCGTGCTGCTGGGAGACAGGGAGACCCCACTGGAAGGGATCTGGGACATCAGATGCACCGGTGACTCCGTCCTCACAGGGGAACTCCCATTCTCCACTGCGCTCTCTGGGGCTGCACCAGCCGACCTCTCCTTCTGAGCCGGGCTCTCGGCTGCAGCTGCCTGCAGCGGCTCACTGCTCACCTGCCCGTCTGTATCACAGTGCCCGTTGGCTTTGGCATGGGAGTGAGTAGGTGTAGTGGGGCTGGGCAGCACGGTGTGTACAGCTTTGCTTGCGCTGGCAGGAGCTGCTCGGTCTGCCTGCTGACACTCTGTCTGGCAGGACACGGACTTCACTGTGGGACCATCAGTTGCAACACCTCTGGACATCACCGAGGGGCTTGGCTGCAAAGGCTCAGCAGGACTGCGCTCTTGGCAAGAGGCCTCCAGCTCCTTCAGGGCTTTCTTCAGACATTCCACCTCTTCTTTGAGTGCTTTTGTACGGTTTTCTTCTCTGTTCAGCTTGGCTTTCAGCTGTTCCCTTTCAATGTCAAACTCCGAGAGCTGCTTTTCTACTTGTGCTTCCATCTGTAGACCCCGCTTCTTCTTGGATGCCAGCTCCTCTTCCAGCTTGCTCACCTTACTCTTCTCCTTCTCCAACTTCAAGCTCAATTCCGCTGTCTTCTGCCCTTCTTCAGCAGCTTTGGCAGTGGCCTTCTTGCACTCCACTACCAGCATGGAAGACAGTTGCTTGTGGCGGGCCCTCTCCTCCTCCAGCTGGCTCGACAGCTTCTTTTGTTCTTTCTCAAACTTCTTCACTTGGGATTTTTCAAACTCCAACTGGAAGATAAGAACCAAAGGGATGGTAAGGGAACTGCCAGACCTCCTGGAAGGGAAGGAGGTCTAATGCCCCAAAAGCAGGTGGGGTTACTATGTGTCTTGGAGAAGTTCCTCAGTAAAAGGCAATGGCAAAGAGAAAGCTTCTTGCCCCAGTCAGCCTTGCATGACTCAGGCTGCACGTACTAAGAATTATTACCTACTACTAGTTGTATCACCTGTGAGATTCCACATTTAGTGAGACGTACACCCAGTCAGCCACACACTGACTGAGCAAGCGATGTGGAGCAAAGCATCCTTCCACCTCTCTTCCTACTCTGGCAGTTTGCCTTTTAAAGGCGTTGAGACTTTAAAAACTGATGTGTTATGTACAGTTAAGTCTGTGATGCTCCAGTAATAGAAAACAGTAGCTTAAATATTTGCTGTCATCTCTGAGTAACTCCCCCAGATCTTTTGTGACTTATTCTGAATTTTGAGTGCTAGAGGGCCCTGTCATTCCTAAGTGCAGCTCTGTTCTGGAGAATTTCTCAGATTTCAAGCTGAAGTAAGAGTTCAAGGCACTGGATTGCCTCTTAATAGCTGTCAGACTGTTCAGCTGCCAAAACACCCCGAGAAATTATGGTTGTTCTTCATATGGAAACGGTAACACCTTACAGAGGGAGGTCCCTGCTACTCCAGGAAGGTGCAATTAGACACCACGGGCCGAGGTGACCACCCAGGAGCCCTGGATTACCCTGGCTGGGTAATCCCCACCACAGCATACCTGCTGGGTGAGCCGCTCCCGCTCCTTCTCCAGCATGTAGGTGACATCATCCCCCTCTGCAGTGTCCTGGGCGTGCCGCTGCCTCTCTTCCTCCAGGTCCAGTATCACCTGCAAAACAGACACCCATCACTCCTGTGCCCAGGCACAGTGAAGCCTGGGCAGAGACTAGTACCTTCACACATGGGCCAAAGCCAAGTGATGCCAGAGGAGAGAGCTCTCTGCAGCCTCAGACACCCCAACTCCACTCAGAGCCACCTAAAAGCAGCTTTTGGACAAGCTGCAATAAGACGTTATTATTTGGTGTAGTCGAGTCAGTTTGTGACAGAAGTTAGGGACACCTCACCCTGGAGGGACCTTCATTTTAGTATTAATTAGCTAAATTGCCTGCTTTTCCTCGAGAAGCTCACGGTGTCCTGCCCTCATCAGAGCCTCCTGGCAGGACCACCACAGCTGCAGCCCAACAGGAGAGGGGCAGCACCGCAGAGCCCCGTCCTCAGAGGATCCTCCTGCAGCGACTTGCACACAGGCTTCTCCCCCAGTGTCTTACAGGGGATTTGAGGACTGCAGTGCAAAGTTTATTTTAAAGAACATTAATTTGTTCTCCCACTTAAGAACAAGATGAGCTCTTGAAATGAAGCTGCTTGCCATAAGGACCCAGTTAAGGAGCTCCTTCATCCTTAGCACTGAATTACATGAATAATTGAAATTCTATTAACTCAAGGAAAACGCCAGAATAAACTTCCCCAGAGGCTCTGCTGCATCTCACCACCAAAACAGGAGGCCCTCCCAACACATGCTCACCAGGATTTTAGCAGTCTTCCTGACATTTAAGCTTCCAAACAATGCCTAAATGCCTTGAAGTACACAAGGAACCTTTTCAGAGGAGACAGGAAGGACAGGAGGAGAAGGGTGATAGCCATCTTCCTGCAAAAGCTTGATTTAGCCAGAGGCTTGGCTGAGAAGTAAAGCACACAGCCTTGCTGATATTTCCAGGGATTTAAAGGACATCTGAAAGCTGAAGGTACCTCCAGCTGCCCACCCTCAGCCCTCAGAGCAAACCTCTGGGGAAAGACCGTGGGACATGTGGACCAAGAGCTTCATTCGTGTCACTGTATGTTAGAACTCCATATGAAGAATAATAGGCACGTTATCAAGGAGGCCAAACAGCATGAAAAATAGCTCTGGTCACCCCATTCTTTCTTAGGAAAGCACAGGAGATGCACTCCCATTAAGTGCCTGGTACCAGCTCCTCAATAAGCACTGAGAACAAGTAGAACAGGGATATGTCTGCTGATTCTTCCAGGAATCCTTCCTTGCATTTTGGGAAGCACTATCTCTTTCTCCCTCCAGCTGTGAAGAAGTTGGTTCCTTTTTCTGTGTCCTAGCAAAGCCACCTTGTGTGCATTCCAAATTTCAGAACTACAATTAATTAATAAGCTTACCAGCTGAAAGAAAAGTGCCAGGTCCTTTCAGTTCCCAGAACCCAAGGCTTTTAGGTGCTTTGGCTGAAGTTAACATGTAATGCAACTGTTGACTTCTGCACATCTTACTCGAAGCAAACCTACCTTTCTGTGCCTGCTTTCTGCAGCAGCCAGCTGGGATAACATTCTTTCCTGCATATTCTTGCAGTGTTTCATCACCACTTTCAAAATGGACAAGGGATTGGAGCATACTGGTTGCTTTTCACCATGATTTCCCTCTTTCAGGGTCTCAAAATCTCTCTGCAAAGCCATTAAGGGATCACTGATGTTGTACTTCCCATAGCGTTCCTCAATGAACGTGTCTCTGTGCTGGGCCTGCAATACAAAACCAAACTGGCATGTCATCCTTAAAATAGAAAAGGAGCTAAAGAAGAAAGTAACTTGCAGCTAATAGTCCTCTTCCTCAGTTTTCCACTTAGAGATAAAGAGATCTTAACACAGCCTGATTCATATCCTGTCATCTGCTTTAAGAGTAAGAGTACTGGGACAGGAAAAGACACAGGGGTGCCAAGTGAGAGGTCCCTGCTTCACAGACACAGGACAGACAGCAATTCCTACTACAAACCAGGGAAGGGTCTACCTGCTGAAGGGCAGCACCATCCGTGGGACCTCCGAAGCCTGTCTGGTCTATGCCACTTTGGGGGCCACACACTGTGACACACACAGTATCCTCTAACACTGGTCAGGTTAAGACTATGAAAAGTTAAGGTACAGCAAGGACAGCAATCCTGCTGCCATCAGGAGGGATTTTTAAGCTATCAGTGTTTAAGATTTCCACTAGGCTCCAAGCTAATAAAAATACTCGTTAATACATTTAAAATGGGTAAAAGTTGATGGTCTCCCAGTAACAAAGACAATGAAATCTGGACAGATCAGAGGCAAGTGAAGCTGGCCCTCACAGGGTGCTCAGGGCCACGCAGCTGGATGCTGCCCTTCCCTGCCAGCCCTGGCAGCTGCCTCTCTCCACAGAGCATCCTCCAGTCTTGAAAAACTCATGAAACACACTTGCACTGCCACAGCTGGGGCACAGCAAGTACCACTGACAGGCAGCCCGAAAAGCGTGTGGGAGGTTCCACGAGGCATGTGCTTGATTAGCACCTCACTGCTCCCCAACTCGAACCATCTTTAAACCAAGTGGCCCCAAACAAAGGAGAAACAAAGGAAAGCCTTCCTGAAGGACACAGCACCTCCAGCCTGCTGGCACCCCTGCACCACAGCTACCTGCTGAAGTACCAATGCGTGCTCAGCAAGAGACAGCATCCCTTGCTGCTGCACTGGTGGAACAGCAGCTGTGTGGCTGTCTTGACTATTTCACCATCAAACAATCTCATGTTGAGCAACTGAAGAGTTTATGTTCTCACAGTAGCCTATAAATCTGCAAGCTGTTAATAAAAGTCTTAATATTCTCATCCAGACTAAACAAAGTTTAGTTTCTCAAGAAGTGGGATTGGAACGCTGAGGTTTCCTTTGGTGCCATTTAAGAACCAAAGACACTCACACATTGTAGACTTTACATCTACAGTGCCTCAGACCAGCCACTCCAGCTGGCAACCTGTGCAGTGGGATACCAGCAGCCTTACCCTACTGAACGAGATGTTCTAAAACCAAAACAGATCCATAAATGCATAGGTAGTACAATGTTATCTACAGGTTTACCACCACATGAAAACAGATACCCATGCAACAGAAGATGCAAGAGGGAGAACAGACCTAGATTTGGGAGTCCTCAGCACTGATCTATCTTGGCTCTGGGAAATTTAATCACCGATAGTGGCAGTACTGGATACAGGGTCAGTGCTCAGTGTTTCTGAAAAGCCCGTGACGGTGTTTCGCTCCAGCACACATCGCTGACAGCGCGGTCCCGTGCACGGCAGCGCTGACGCAGCCTGCCAACACAGAGCACCTTCCAAACCTGAGGGCTGCTCTCGGTTCTTCTCTACTCGTTATAGTCATGGTAACCAGCCCTCCTGAGACAACTCATCCTTTACTCCTCTGGAGTGTGTAAGTGCTGACGTACTGTTCTGCTCCCAGCGGGTGCTCCTCCGCAGCCGCTGCCTGCACCCACCTACACTGCCCCTCTCCGGGGTGAGACCCAGGATGATGTGCTGGAATAGACAGGTGCTGATGTCCCAGTAAAGCATCGAAAACACCAACACTTCCCTCGAGCACGGACAGCGATGCTCCTGCCACACAGACACCGCAGCAGCACGCTGCTGTGGCCGAGCTGCACAGATCCACAGAGAAGCCAACAATAGAGCTTCACTCTGCTCAAACACTGCTGAGATCGGCTGCTCCCCACTGTGTTCTGCATCTGTGTGATTAGCACAGAAAAATGAATAAAAGTCAGTCTCTGCTCTCACAGGGAGAAGCCTATGTGTGGCCTTGACAAGAGGCATTAAAAGCCAAAGGACAATACTTTTCCTTTCAGTTCCTCTCCATGCCCAAACCCAGTTGGGGACATTAGTCCCATGACACCCTTAGGAGGTGTATTTTAATGCCAGCTGTAAACACAGAGGAACAGCTCACCCTCACAAATACCCCTCCCTCTTTATCTGCAATTGCCACCAGGAACAGTGGATACCTTTGATCGGAGTGTAAGATATTGTTCTAACTTTACATAAAAAAGCAGAAGAGGAAGGAAAAGATCAGCCCTGGAAATGGGAGGGCAGCCCTGGACACCGACCCGTCCCTGGCTCCATGAATCACAGGGGAAACGAGAGGCGGTTTTGCTTGGTTGGGTTTTTTTTCTAAGGGACAGGGAATCTGCAGTCCTTCTGAAGAACTTACCAAAATGACTCAACCAAACCTCACTCTAAGTGTGTTGGGAATTTCTAAGTGACTCAAGCATTGAACAGTCTGTAAATACAAATGGGGACATTCATCCAGCTGGCCTAACTGCTGAGGCAGATGAGCTGCTCCCCACTCAAACCCAGCCCACGCTGGTGCTGGTCGCTCCACGGACACACAAACGCAGGAGAAGCCCTTCAGAAGGGCACTGGTGCTTTGGTAGGGCAAGCAAAGGGGGAGGTGTGTTTGGAAAGCTTACTCCTGGGCAACTTCTTTCCCAGAAAAGCTTAACAAATGGGGGTTAAGGTCCCACCCACTACCTGTAACCTCTGGCTTTCTGCAGGTACTGAAGGTGCACCAGAAGCCGTGCTGCCCTCTGCTCCTCACAGCATCGGGCTCTGAACGCTGCTGAATTTAGTGGGTGGTTTATTTCCTGTCTGGGAAAGAACAAGAAGTTCTTCCTTGCTACTGTGAGCAATTAAGTGTTTTCCTGAACTAGCATGACAACCAGATGAGACTATCACAACATGAACAGCTTTCTGAAGTCCAGCTATTATTCTTTAGTAGCCAGCAGAGCATAAACATTTAATTAAAGTTGTCTAGACTAGGAAGTGTCTTGAACAGGTCATCCTACGCCGACCAAGTCCAGTTTACAAAAACAAGCCTAGTGCTTTGGCACATGGAAATACAAATGTGGGCTTTTTGGGCTGCTGCCGGGACACCCCTGTGCCATGGGTCCCACCCAGCAGCCATCACTCACTGAGATAACCGAGACACCTCTCCCAAAGATACACCAGTGCCCTCACTTGCACAGGTTCTTTCACACCAGCATTGAGCTGTGGCCAGCATCAGGCACACGGCTCCCACCGAGGCAGCTCTGCAGCCCAGCCTCTATCGCCGGACGTCGCAGAGGAACACCCGCAGCAGTTCTGGTTCCGTCCTGTCTGAACTGAAATTCAGCCACAAAGATAGTTTTTGTTCAACTTTCAAAGCAGAAGCAACTTGATGATGGAAGAGAAACAGTCTGCTAGCGAGGCCAAAGTGGAAAAATCAACATGGATCCCAGTATCGACCAACTGAAACACATGAATCCCTGGGAAATCGAGCTTCGTGAAGGAGAAAATAAGGCTTACAGAAAGCATTGCTAACTTGGGAGTGGGAAATTTAATCTGGAAACCCAGAGATGAGACACAGACTTCTAACAACATCAACCACACTTTGAAATAAAGCACTATCTTCTGCAAGGAGATGTTTCCCTTTAGTACCTCCACCAGTACCAGCTCCAACACACAGACCCAGGGATTCCCAATCCAAACGCTCCTACTCCAACAGCCACTCCACAGGCTATTCAGTGGTTCTGCAGACCCAAAACTGCCCTCCCCTAGCTGGAAAAAGGTAACACTTGAGCTGGGGCTGCTCTTCAAGGGAAGCAGCTACAGGGTAACTGCTCTCAGAAATAACCCCCTGAGCACTGGGACGGCAGACATGTGTGGAGGGGTTCCCACCTCAAACTGGCTGGCTTTCAGCTCCCAGTTAGGGCAACTGGCCTCTGCTGTCTGGGTGGAAGGGAGCTGGGATTGTGGGGAGCAGAAGCAGCATCAATTGGACACATCCGGAGCAGTGCTTCCCGAGCAGGCTGGCAAGGCAAAGCCCTCACACTGTTAGGGAAAAGCTTCTGCTTCCTTTCGGGATTCCTAGACTGTCTGGGGACGAATGTTTCCCACAATCTGTGTCATTTCTTTTCTTTTTTTTTAAATAAAAGATTTCCTTTCACTGAAATCTTGTTTATGAGACAGCATTTTCTCTCTGCCTTCAATAATCTTTACAGCTTGTTTTACTGGAACATCAAACGGGGATTTCCAAGACTTGTTTCAAGAATTTTTTGGACGCAAAGTGGAGCATTAGTCTTGCCTGTAATGTCAGCGTTTGGGTTTTAACCCTCAGCACAACACAAACACTGTTAATGAGCTGCAGCTACTGCGCCCGCACTTCTCCAGCAGTAACTCGCACAGAAGTTCCTCCTTCATGCTGCAGAGACTGGCATAATCTTTAAATAGCTTCTTACTGCCTTGAACTTCCTTATTAGCTTCTCTCCCCAGAGACAAATATTGGGAATAAAGACAAGCTGAGGTCATGGCAATTGCTGACAGAGAAAAGGGAAATGGGGGTGGGGACCAGCGGCTCTGCACGAAAATAAATGTCAAAATGCTGGAGTGGGATTCCCAGTCTTCCTCCAGCTCTGAAGCAATGCCCAGCACTGCTCCAAACAGCACAAGTTACACTGCTCAAATACCCTCTGTGTCTTAATTGCCATCAAGTGGTCGAGCTAGATAAACAAGAGCTCCCCAGATCTGCCCCCGAGACCTGTTATCAGCTTCGGGAAACAAGACGTTTCTTGGGAAGCATCAAGCATCACAAAGCTGCCACTTCCCTCCCCACCATCCTTCAGCTGTAGGGAACAGTATGAACCCTGCTGAGCTTGGCTGTGCCAGGTCCCAGCACACTCAGGATGATGCCCTGGGGACCGCCCAGTGCTTGGGACCTGCACTTTGGGCACCTGTAACGCAGGGAGCCTGAGACCCCAACTGCTGAAACACAGAGCTGGAGCCACCCCGCACCTCTGCTCCTTGCCCAGGACCCAGCTGCAGGCCAGGACCAGTCTTTCAGAGGGTAACCCGCAAACCCCACCACTCTGAGCAGGAAAGAAGAAATGGATTCCCCAAAGCTGCAGAGAAGCCAATGCCAAGCCTGCCCTCCAGCAGGACAGTGCCCATGGGCACGTGGCCGGGTCGAGGGCACTCTGTGAGCGATGCAAATGCCCACTGCCCCATCCATGGAAGATTTACTGGCATCCCAGCACGGCTTTATGTTACTGATTTTTTCCCCCTATTTAAGCAAGAGGCAGACTTGCAGTTTTTGAGGCTGTACTCTAAACTTCCATTTCCAAATCCACTGACAAAGACAGGAGCGCTGCAGCTTGCCCTGCATTAACACTGCTCTGGAAAGTGAATCACCCAACCCAGGAGCAAGGCAAGGCAGAGCAGCTCCCTCTCATTAACTCAAAATAGATAGCTTCTATCCCAGCATAGACTGCCTACGGCCTCGCTAACATAAGGGACTAAGTCAGGGAGCTGCTTCCTGTTCTCCAAAAGCCAACTGAGCTCCATCCCCAACGCCTGGCGAGCTCTGAGCTAGAGAAGGGCAGGAGCAGAGTGCTCCAACGCAGCGATGCAGCCCCAGTAAACACGGCAGAGTTTCCAGGCAGGGTGTGCTGCTTCCCAAGCCCAACCTGTGCTTCTCCCAGCAGTAATCCCGCCCTCGGGATTATGCAACTCTCTGACAGCATCTGGCATTTGGGATGATTTAAATATCCCTGTAACTACAGGAAAAGGAGCACAATAAGAAGCGAGACTTAAGGCCTGTTCTGTGGAGAATGCTGAGATTTATGTACTGGACAGGAAGCCACTTTCAGGCCAAAAAAACAGCCCAACAGTTTTTTTCCAAAGAGGGTTTAAAATAGAGGAAGCAGAGTGAAGCTCTGGGAAAGAGTATGTTGCATGCAGTGGAACTGCTCCCTGAATCCTTTATACTGGCATCTTGTGTTCAAAGCTAAGGAACACAGTGATTTGAAAGAGGCCTCACAAGTCCAGTTCAGGCTGGCTGCAAATGTGCGGGGAGAGCTGGAGGTCTCCATGCAAGCACCCACCAGGTGATTAAAGACAGGGCACAACAGCCAACCACAGAACAACAAACAGCAAGGGAGGGAAGTCAGCAAGGACAAGTCCTAACACAGCAGAGGCATCGATTAGAGGTGACCTAACAACTGCTCCTTCCAGCCTGCTCCAGAGCTGCAGACATCCCATCTCAGGGCTCAGCCCCTTCCCCAGCACACAGAGCAGGGTGCTGCCCCGGGCAGGGCCAGATGCCCAGGGCCAACCCAGCAGCGTGGCAGAGGGGAAGGTTTGGGGAGGGGAGGCAATGAAAGGGGAGGAAAGCGAAGGGGTGAGTTCAGCAGGCCCTGAAGCCAGGCTCCCTTCGGGCACAGCAAGAGCCAGGGCAGTGCCAGGCAGCGAGCGGCCCCACACCACCAGGCGCAGGGGACTATTTTAGGCTTTGTCATCTGCATGCATGGATTCTCTCTGCTAGCTGCCAGATGCTAAATGCTCTTCTCCAAGCATGCAGGAGTACCAATTATTGCAGGCTGTACTGTAATCACATTACAAGCTGACAAGTTAAGGTGCTCCTTGTCTCCCCAAGGGCCCTGCAACCTGCCACAGGATCTGCCTCAGACGTCCAGAGCCCAGCAGGATCTCAGTCTGAATTAGAAGCCAAGTCAGCCCATGAGGGAAAAGGCACTTTCCTTTCTCTGGGAAGTAAGCAGGCAGATAAACCTCTGATTTTAACCACTGACATCTCTGTGTGTAATGTGACTGCTGCAGGAAAACACCGCTGTTGCATAGGGTTGTGCAATCCTCAAACCACATCCAGGTTCCACTCCACCTCTGTCCAACACACGTGGGCACATAACACCGAACCATCACTCCTGGAAGAAACCTGACTGCAGAGGCAGCATGCACTGCCCGTGCTGCTGCTGGAGCCATCCCACAACCCCACAGTCCCTGTGTGGAGCAGCCAAGGTGGCCACCGACCCCAGATCCCTCTCAGATGGTTTGGTCCCTCTCCCCACAAGCTACAGCTCAACTTCCCAACCTCTCGTGCAAGGCAGACCTGACACTCTCAGGGCTTCAATCTTTAACTCAGCCTCAGAAGGCTTTTCCTTTTGAGCAGCATTTTTAGATGCATCCAAACGTGAGAACACAGACTAACAAAGTGGGTTGTCCGTTAATTACAGCCACACACAATAAAACTATTCCAGCTGGTGAAGCACTGCAAAGCTGTTGCCACAGCAACTATCAGTAAACAGAAGAGAAAGCACAGCAAGGCCAGAACTTCTCTAACTGCAAATTCCAAATACACAGATGAAGCAAAGCTGGGAGTTTTCTGCTCCTAAACTGTCCCCCCTAGAGTAGTTACCTGCCTTGTTTCCCTTTCATGTGTCTGAAGGGCAGCACAGGCTTCTGCCAGCAGGAAGCTGGCCCCAGGCTGCAGCACTGCCAACTGTGGCTTTAGGACCTGAGGAACAGCATGGCTGGAGACCCACAGCATCTGGCCCTTGCTGCGGCACGGGATGGTTTGGGAAGGGAGCTGCATCTTCCCATGGGCTGCGGGCAGCCAGAGCCAGCTCTGGTTCAAAGCTCCTGGGGCCCTTTTCCTGCTGCCTTCAGCTTCTTCCCCTTCTTCAGATTAAACGCTATGGTGTATGCCTCACAGAGGAAAGGGAAAAAAGCACTGCCCTTTGATCAGCTGGTCCTTCACAGCGTGTAATTATAAAGTATAGGTTACAATTTCATTTCATTTCTTCTCAGTTACGAGTACTTGACAAATTATGTCAAAGTGCATTTTAACCCTATTAATCTCCTCATGCAAGAGGAACTGCAGGTTAAATTTCAACAGGAGAGATAATTGTGTTATGCCATTGGACAGTGCATGATAAAAAGCCTCTGGAGCAGAGCTGCTGGGTCCTTCCTGTCGCTGCCCTGCACTCCAGCACACGCCTCTCATATCAGGGCGATGTTCCTGTGGGCAACACGTCCTGGCCACACAGCATGAGGGCAGGGGGTTTGCAGGGCTGAGCCTGAGGGGGCTTGAGAGGGTAGCAACATTCCTCCCAAGTCAGAAGGTTGTCCAAATGCAGAAGCAGTGAACAACAAACATACGTTATCCTGGAGGTTTTGGAGGAGGACGTCCCTCTGTTCCCCAAAGGTGTCTGGGTTTGGAATTGGGCTACAGAGGCTGAGGGTGGGAAGCCAAGTCCCCACAGCACTCGGGCCTGCTGGCTGCCATTCCTCTTCTGCAAGAGCTGGAGGGTTAAACATGAGGAGCAGTGACAGGTCAGCTGGGAAAAGCCTGCAATGTCCAACCCTGACACAACTCACCTCTTCAAAAAATGACCCTTCCCATCATTTATACCACTTGGCTCTGTACCACACAGCACCAGGGATGCTCCCTTCCTGGTGCCACGCTATTCTTGGGCAGACTAACCTGGAGTTTCTCCTTGAAGAAGGCCTCCTTACTCCAGAAGGACAAAACCAGCAAAGGGAGCCTGACTGAGCTTTTCCATTTCTCAGGGCAGCAGCACTGCTCGCTCCTCTCTCACAAAGGATGAGAGCACACACACAGCACGCTGAAACGCTTCCCGCAGCCAGCTTTCAGTAATGAATTCCAAGATGCAGAACGATACACAGCACTTATTATCTAATACTGCTGACATTAAGGTGGGGTTCTGAACCGGTAATAAATCTTTGCCTCTGAACTTCACGTTGGATGAGGTGCTTTGCAGAACCTGTAGTAGCACTGTTGTCATTTTTGTCTCTTATCGCGGCACTCACAACATACCTTTAGGGCTTCTATGACAAGATCTCTTGCTTCTAATTCTCCCTCAAGAATGCTAAACAGCGTCAGTAGTTCTGGTTTGCTGAGTTTTTCCAGATTCATCCTGAAAACCTGAAAAATGGAACATAATTTACCAGGTGTTTCTTTGCACATCAGAAATCAGTATTCTAAGTTACGACATATAATTGCCATTTAACTCCAGCTTCCAGTTTTTTGGACTGCAACTTGCCCTGGGGTGGGGAAGGGGACGGTACACAAGGCTCATATTTTCTCTTCAGTTTCCAAGACCAGGTGCAGAAGATGCCTTTCACACCCTCTCCCAAGGGGTCCGGAACATGCACACACTCTGACAGCGCAGGCAGACGTCAGACACTGTGCAGTACCCCCAAAGCAGCCCAAGTGAACAGGAGAGGGGCAGCCATGGACATTTAGAAATGGTAAACCACACATCTGGGTCAAACCTCCCTGAACAGAGACTGAAGAGCTGCAATAAGTGGGGTCCAAACTGGCCCACACCCAGGTAAACCTCAGGGGATGTCCACGTTTCAGCGCCGCGATACGCCGCTGGGAACGCCATTAGGGATTGCTGATGGAACTGGCCCAAACCACTCCACAAAGATCAATGCCACAAAGAGCATGCACTTAATTATTCTTCTCCCAAACTGTTTCAGTATCACCATCGTGTATTAAATGTAATTTTACTGCCCACAGAAGAGCAAAGATCCATCATCTGATCTGTGTGTACAAGAAGCGTTTCCCTCCTCCCGCATCCCTACGGATACACTCCCCATCGCTCAGTAACGTGCCCTTTCACTACACTGCTTTGTTTACAATGGAAATAATGTCACACACTAAACCCCTGTCAACTCAGCACCCACTAACTGCAGTCTCTCCAACATACTTTTCCAAGTCCCATCCATGTTTTCCCCTCTTTGCATCAACCAGAAAGCACAGCAGCAGGAAGCAGTGACTCGGAGACACCCGGCTCTGCTGGCAGGAGATAAAGGGTTAATGAAACCTTTACTGGAGAGCCCATCCAGCTGCAACACTCAACTGAACTCCATTTTTCTGGAGTCACTGCTGCTTTACAACCCATTTGCATAACTGTGCCTTGGAGAATTATGCACAAATGCAAGTTCTGTCTTGCTTATGCCAGAGCAGTTTTCCAGTGCCGGGAACAGCCAGTTCTGCGTACAGCGAGGGGCAGGGGCCTTCACACCATGAGAGGAATCAGCAGTCCACTTCATGCCCCCTCTGCTAAGCAGCCAGTTCCTCACCGTGCAGTCACATTCGTGCTTCACACAGCATTTCATGTGAAATCCCACATCTCTGCAACGTTTCCTGCGGAGTTTTCAGGCCAGCCTCACCATGGGCACAGGCTGCCCAAGGAGACTGCAGAAGAGTGACCATGACGGCACTGGGAATGGCAGCTGTGCCAGAGCCAGTTGAACTGGGCAGCCCCGGCCTGTCAGCACTGCATGTACGTTCCTTACTGCTGATCCATTAATACATATTCAAGGGGAAAATACACGCACAGAGTGGCTGGCAAACCCCTTGGGGTCTGTCATGGTTCCAAACCAGCCTGCTCACAGCTCAACACAGCAGCAGGGTTTAGGAAGCTCCCATACGGCCTCACACAGCATGTCAGCAGGCCAGGGCAGTGCTGGTCACTGTTCAGCAGCTGAGCTTCCTGAGCAGCAGGCAGAGCTTCACTGAACGATGGCCAGAACGCGAGCCTGACCCTCAGCTCTGGGTACAGCTGCTGCAGGTCTGTCAGCACAGGGAGCCTGGCTGGCTGAGATCACATGCAAGAGAGTGGTTTACAACTTGTTGATTGTATGTAAAAAGGGAGAGTGTGACAGAAGCAACAAACAATTGTGAATACACAAATGTGCATCCATAGGTGGTGGGAAAAGGGGGGCTGCTTTTAGCCTTTAACATTTACCATGTTTATGCTGGTACGTTAGTCTGAGCTGCACCACTTCCCTGGGTAGGTTTTAAGTCTGGAACATCTGAACACTCTGCTCATGGCTTCATTTCAAAACCATCTCAGTCCTTGCTCAGAATGACCTCACTCACAGATGCCAGGACTGAATTGGTACTGACAGGGAACACCACCACCTTTTCTCTGCTAGATACTCATTGCATTATATCAAGTTCTGTGGTACTTTAAGCCAGATCTGGAAAGGACAAGTTTACTTTGAGATGCTGGAACAAAGCGCAGCACGGAAACCCACAACCCTAGGTCAGTAAGTTTTGCATGTGGACTTTCCTTGTGACTGCGACTGTGCTCTTCCCTTAAATAGAAGAGACAGGGGAACACACAGCTGCATCTTCCCATCAGCTACCAGACAGCACGGTCCTGAAGCGAGCACAGCTACTGACTGCAGGTTGGGATTTTCAAACTGCCAGTCCTGGCAGTAATTGCTTCTCCTCTATACTCTAAATACCCCATTGTGGCAGTGTTACAGAACTGAGCCCTGCTATTCTTAACACATCTGATGGCTATAGTCTTTAATCAGCTTAATAACATAAACAAGCCCTGTCCTAAAACACACGGGGAAGGATACTCGCCGGGGTGCAGCGTGGTGCCCGTGCAGCAACCATTCCTGTGCTGCACCGGGTAACCTTACAGACTCGCAGGCAGTACAGCCTCAGTTCCCCCTGTGCTGCTGTCTGAGGCCCTGGACTGTGGCTTGCAGAGGGTCCCCACGCTGCTGTGGTTTGCTGTGGTGACACAGGGGCAGCTGATGCTACAAATACCCTGCCCTGAGCCCCCTATACTGTGCTGGCACTCTGCCTGCCTCACTGGACACCTCCGAGCCGGCTGGTGGGTGCCAAACACACTGCATGTTGCACAGACCCCAGTGCTCCTTTTTAGGGCTCCTCAATAGGAGGGAGCTGAGGAGTGAAGAAAAGCTCTATGCCTTTTACATTACTGCTTTACAAGCAGGAGAAGCACCTCTGGATCAAAGAGGCTAATAAGCACCTACTTGAGCTTCTCCTCCCCTATCCAAATCCCAATCCCTTCCCGGCCCTCCAGCACCACAGGCTCCTGGGCTGACCTTTCCAAGGCTGCTTTCTGGTTACATGTCCCTGCTGCCTCCCTCGTCCCACTTTTTAATAAAAGATCACACCAGCCCTATTCAGTTACCCTGTTCTCTCCCATCCTGCCAAACAGATCCGCACTCATCAGCCGGGGAACCCGACCCACTATTCCAAACCGCTTCCCAAGAGAGAGGTTTGTACAGCACGAGAAGACAGACCTAGAAATACCCAGGCAGATCCCCCCACTGCATTCAGCATGCTATCCTGACCAGCACGATCCCACAGATCACAAACCACAAGAACCTCGATATTTAGTCTGCCAGTATAAATATTTTCCCCCAGTCTGAGATACGCCACCGTTTCTGGACAACAAGCGAGAGGTCAGAGCATAAACAGAGATAATGACTTACTGCCTGCCTAAAGGTAAACTTCCTCTTAGCTAAACTAGGGATCATTAAAGAGCCTCCTCAGCAGACCCCCATCTCCTCCTCAAAGAGGCCCAACTCTTTTTTGGAAAGGTGTTTCCCAGTATTTAACTGGAAACAAACACAGGAGCGGGCGAAGCGCAGGTCCAGCC
Source organism: Laterallus jamaicensis coturniculus (assembly GCA_022605575.1). Taxonomy (NCBI): domain Eukaryota; kingdom Metazoa; phylum Chordata; class Aves; order Gruiformes; family Rallidae; genus Laterallus; species Laterallus jamaicensis. Next base: position 1,822,142 of record JAKCOX010000038.1, read on the forward strand.
ACGCAAGCTGTGAGTTATCTTTGGCATGCGCCACTTCGGGAGCAAGAGATAAGCTGCTGGACCGTGGCAGCTCCTCCGCACTCTGAATCACACTACCATGATTATGAAACCATTAGAGGTTACGTTTCGCTCGGGCTCATACACACACGAGCAGGAACCAAGGTAACAAGTGTGGCCACCGGAGAACAACTTCACCACTGACTTCAGCGCAGGTTGGAGTCGCTTCACACGGTGGCACAGCCCGAGGCACACACAGCAGCTCGTCAGGCAGAAGCCTCAAGATGCTCTGCAAGCACTTGGCCCAACACTTCTACTTTTTGAGCAGAATTGTGGAGAGTGTAGCTCGTCGTTCCTTTTCCCCTCTGAGGGAGGGTATTTCCTTTCATAAGCCAGGGTTACAGCCATGCCGATTCAACAAAGCCTCTGTGTCTGTAACCCTGAATCAGCTTCAGCCTGTTCCTGTCTCTGAAGAGGATCTGGCACTTTCCAGCAGCCTGCCCGGGCAGTCTCATAACCGTGCTCACAGGAAGCCCCAGACCAGCTTGAAAACTCCTGATGGACAAGTTTTTAACCTGCTGCTGCGCGCACAGCAATGCTCAGGCTGCTGGAACGGTGACACGGGGTGTTCGTGTAGGAAAAAAGGCAACGGACGCTGTGTGATTGTGCAGGCACAAAGCCGCCTGGCAGCGCGTCGGAAGCCCAGGGAACAGGTAGAGCAGGGAGCGCCTGAGTGCCCCTGCTTCTGTCTCTTAGGGCTGAAAGGGGAAGAACCCCCCGCCCCGGCTCCTTCGGACGAAGCGAACACACAAGTCACACTGGAGGCACCGCTACGGCCCCTGGACAGCCCCGGGAAAGGAAAGACCCCGACCCCGCCAGCCCTTCCCCTGAGCGACGCTCCGCACTGCCCCCGGGGGTGGAAGCCCACCCAGCCCGGTGCTCCCCGGTCCACGGCCGGCCTGGCTCCGTCCCGCCCCAGGGGCGCTCACACCCCCCGCAGCAGCCAGAGCAGAGGCCGGGGTCACGCCGGGTGAAGGAGCCCCGCCGGGCCGTGCGCTCACACGGCGGGAAGGCGCTGCCCGGTGGCCACCCACGCACCGGCCGTCCCGGGAGCGGAGCGGCGGGGGCTCGGGCCGCTGACGGCCGGCGATGCCCGAGCCGCCCGGGGCCGGTACAGGCACAGCGAACAAAGGGAAACACCACACCGGAGCCCGCGGCAGCTGCCGGGCCGCGGCGGGGCAGGACAGGGCGGCACGGCCCCCGCGACCTCTGCCGCCGCCCGGGGCCGCCGCGGGGCGGGAGCGGCAACCGGCCCCGGCCATGGGCTCCCGCCCGCCCCGCGGCAGCGCCCACCCGCCGGGCCCGGCCGCGGCGACGCCGAGCTCCCGGTTACGCCCCCCGGCCTCCGCGCCCCCCAGTAACGCTGCCGCCAGCTTCCGGCCGCCCCGGTCGCGGCCGCCCCCGCCCGCAGCAGCAGCAGGGCCCGGCCCGGCCCGGCCCCTCCGCCGCCCCTCTCGGCCCCCGCCCGCCGAGGGCCGGGCCGCCCCGCACCTGCCGCGGCCCACCCGCGGGGGCAGCGCCGGGCCGGACCCCGCCGCACGGTGCGAGGCCGCGGCGGCGCCGCCGCCTGACCGGTCCCGATACCAGGCCCGCCCACCCCCCCCGTCACACCGACCTGGCCCGAGCCGCCGCCGCTCCCGCGCCGCTCCGCTGCCCATCCAGCCACCCCGCCCCTCCGCGCCCGCCTGCTGAGGGACGGCGCGGCCGCCAATCAGAACCACCCCCGGGCGCGCCCGCGGCCCAATCCGTCGCGGGGAAGGCGGGGCGAGGGCACGGCCCGCCTGGCGGCGACGCGACAGCCAATCCGGCGGCGGGACCGGGCCGAGGGGGCGGGGCGGCGGCTGAAAATCCCTTTTGTTTGCGGCGGAGCGAGCGGGTCGCCGTGATTGGCGCGTCACTTCCGCCGCGGGCAGGGCCCAGCGCCGCCGCCCCAGCCCCGCCCGTCGCCCAGCGCCCGGGAAGCGGGGGTCGCTCCTGGGCGCGGCGCCTGCCCTGCCCAGGGCCGGGCCCGCCCCCTCACGCCGCCCCCCGCGGCTTGCACGAAGCCCGTTCGCTGCCGAGGGAGCGCGGCGCCAGGCGCGGGGAGGCGGCCCTGCCCCGGGACCGGCTGCCCTGCCCCGGGACCGGCTGCCCGCCGGGCCCGCAGCCGCTGTGCTCCCTCACCCGTGGGAGGGCGGCCCGAGCGGGATGGCTGGGGCCGGGGCAGGCGGCGGCACTGTCAGAGCTGCTTCCCCAGCCGGCCTGGCGATGGTGCCTTTCTGAGGGGAGCACGGGCGGCGGTGCCGGCGCTGACCGCCCGGGGAGGTGTGTGCGGCAGTGCCCCGGCGCTCGGTCCCGAGAGCTGGCCTGGCCCGCTGCTGGGAGTCACCGTGGGGAGCGCTGGGCACAGGCGGCTGGGGCACGGCCCGCACTGGGGCACGGCCCGCACTGGGGCACGGCCCGCACTGGGGCACAGGCCACTGGGGCACGGCCCGCACCGGGGCACGGCCCGCACCGGGTCACGGCCCGCACTGGGGCACAGGCCACTGGGGCACGGCCCGCACTGGGGCACGGCCCGCACCGGGGCACAGCCCGCAGCAGTGTGAGGTGTCGTGCTGGGAAACCTGCTGCAGCAAGGGCTCCAGCCATCGCCGCCCTGTCTCGTGTGTCCCGAGGAGGATGGTTTTGTCCAGACGGGGCTGGCTGAGCATTGATTCCAGCGTTTTCAGTGCCTCTGGTCTGGCAGTTTCGGAGCCCAGGGTTACGCCTCGAGCTGTGCCAAGCAGCTGGCTCCTTCAGACATCTAATTGTGGTTACCTTTCTCCTGCACTGTGCTGCTTCTGCCTCTCTGCTTTCCACCAGTTGTGCCTTACCCTTGGAACATGGCTTTAGGCAGCCTTTCAGCGTGCCTGGTAGCAGCTCATCCCAAGGTTCCTGCTCACAGGCTTTTACTGCCCCTGCACCGCTTTCCACCCCACTAGAGAAGTGCCGGTGCTGGGTGAAGCTCTCAGAAGAGTGAGGATGGGCTGGAGAAGGGCATAAGAGGAGGGGGACATCCCGAGCAGCCCCAGGGCAGAGCTGAATGCTGGCAGGGGCAGACCCGCCCTTGCCCTTGCTCACTGCCTATGGAGAGGGGAAGGGTCTTGGGGAGCACCCCGGGTGAAGGAAGTCGGGCAGAACAGGAGTGGGCTTCACTCACCGTGCCCAGTGTGACGTGGAGCCTGCCGGGGGGCTGTGGGCTGTACGCTGGGATGGAGCCTGCAGCCCCTGGAAAAGGGGGAGGGAGGAGCCGCCCCGGGCGGTTACAGGGAGTCGGGCTCAGCGGTCGCCGAAGCGGGACACCTGCCCACCCGGTCAGCGGGGGTCTCCCAGCCTCTCTCATCGCGGCCCGGCCGGGAGCCCCGGTACCGCGCAGCGCCGGTCCCTCGTCGGCGGGGCTGCAGCTCCCCCCGGTGTCCGCGGCGGTCGCTGCACGGCGGGAGAAGTTCCACGGGAACGGCTCGCCCGGCTCCGGCAGAGCCCCCCGGAGACCCCGCGGGTGTTCGCAGCGGGCGGCAGCGGGGCTGGAGCCGCGTGTCCCGGCTGGCACGGCTAACCGGGCGGGCTGGCGGCCCTGCGCGGCCGGTGCTGCCGCAGCATTCCTGCCGCTGCCCGGGCCAGCGCCTGGAAACGCCGGAGAAAGGAGCTCTTTGTGCGGAGGGAGCCGTGCGTGGGGCAGCGCTGCCGGTCAGGAATCCGGCCGGTCAGGGTCAGGGCTGTGCGAGTCACGCCAGGGATCGGCTGGCTCCCAGAGCCGCTCGGCTGGGGGCTTGGCGAGGACACAACTGGAGAGCAAACATCCGAGGGCACCGAACATCCTACCTGGGTGGTCTCAGGGAGGGCAGACTGAACAACGGCAGCCTTGAGACCCAGCAGCCAGCCCAGCTGAGAGAGAAAAACATTTCTTAGCAGAGCCCATGTGGCCATGCAGCAAGAACACCTTGAGTTGCCTGCTGGTCTGCATTTGGGGGGAATAAATCCGCCGAGCAGGAGGAGGAGAAGGCTTTTCAGGTCTGGAGGACATCTCTCTCCAGGCTGTTTGGCCACCTTCCTTTGGGTTATCATCCCCCACGTGTGGCTGGGTGCCAGGCGTGTCAGATACGGGCAGCCCCTGCCCACGAGGGTGTGCAGAGAGGGGCTCTGCTGCCAGGGAAGGGCCCAGGCGTGCCAAGGCGAGGTCACTGCGGTGCCTGTGTGTGCGTCGGGCTCAGCACCCACACCTGGCTCTGGGCTGCCTGTATCTGTCCATGGCGTGTGCCACGGGGCACAGACAGGAGAGAGCAGCTCTTCGGAGCTGTGCAGGGGGTGCTGCGGGCTGGCTGGGGTCCCCTGGGACTGAGGGGTGGGAGTGGGGGTACGGGCACCCCCAGCCAGCACAACACAGGCTTGGGTCACACTAGAGACCGTTAATGTCCAGAAAAGCTTCCCACACCACGAAGGCAGGCGTGTGGCAGTAGGAGAGAGGGGGGTTCTCCTGAAGTGTATCACAGGCACGGGAGATAAACCACAAACACAACCGATGAGACAGAAGCACATCTGTCATGTTCGTGATGCTGTTGGGAGAAGAGCCAGCGCTGCCTCCCTGGGAGCTGGGTGTTTCAGCTTTTTAAATCCTGTGTGACGCCTGTCTCTTCAGCCACGTGTTGTCTGTGCTGGCCCCTGGCTGTGCCCTTCCCCAGGCTCCTGGATCAGCAGGGATTGATAGTCTCATTCTAGAAATTCTGCCACTATAAAAATCTATTCTGGTTTTGACACTTTTTCCCCTTCACTCCAGAGCCGTGTAAAATAGCTTCATAAAACTTGTAGGGCTTTTTAAAGTAGAAGTTACTGCCTTGCCATGCTGTTAAAAAATGCGCCCTTGATTTTAAGCACCGGAGATTGTTTGCTTTTAAACGAGTGCTGATGAGATGCTATAAACTCCTCTTGTTCTGTTGCTTATTGAGAAAAATCCAATTATACCTGAGGGAACCAGGAACGAAGCATTTCATAAAAATATATGGTATCTAAGGAAACAGAGCCTCAGTCTTTCAAAGCTAGAAGGGGAAAATCCTTTCAGTGTTATCCCTTGAGTGTACACCCTCTCCTGGGTATATACTCTGTGCTGGAGCCAGGCTGCTGGTGCCTGCTGTGGGCACCTGTTGTTAGTTCAGCTGTAATGAAGTGTGTGGGGTAGTTCAGCTGTAATGAAATGTGTGGGGTTCTGGGTGCTGCCCCCAGCCTCTGCTGCAGCCCTGTGGGGAAAGGTGCTTGGCTCTGGGAGAGAGACTTGGCCAGGGTGTCCTTGCCCTCAAAGCGGAGCTGGTGCTGCTCAGGTCTCTCATATGTTCTGCCTTCCAGCAAAGGATGTGAAGTGCTGGGGAGCACAGAGGGGAGCAGCAGCTCCAGTTCAAAGGGTGGTTGGAAATCCCTTTTCCCAAACAAGCCATTTGCAGCTTCACTTGCTGAGCGTTCCCCTTTCATTCCTCCAGCTCCATCTGCTCAGCACTTCCGAAGGGCTCACGTTCTGCTGGGGAAGATTTCCCAGCCCTCACTCCTCGAAGGCAATACAGAAGTGTCTTCTCTGTGACCCAAGAGGGAGATTTCTCATCTGGGGTGCTGATTCTTTGTTACCAAATGACTGCTCTTGGTGCAGCCCTCAGGCACCTTTGATTTAATAACAATTTCTGTTCTTTGCACAGGGAGCAGGACAGGCTGGGGGGGCAGCCGGGCAGCGCAGGGTCTGGCCGAGCATCCTTTGCTCCCTCCCATGGGCAGGCTCTCCAGCCTTGCCAGGGAGGACAGCCAGACCAGCACAGGCAGGGAGCTTCTTGCTGCACCTAAAACGTTACTTACAGGCAGCAAGAAGAAATGTCGCTTTGCTCTCCTGAACTTCGTTAGCAATTTGCCAGGAAAAAGCACTCCAGGAGCTGCTGGCTTAGCAGATGACTTTCCCGACAGTGATTGAATGCTTTGATAAGAAGCAGGAGTTTGTTTGCTGCCTCATTTACCATGCTGGGCTCTCTCTGCAAAGCACATAATACTGTTCTTACCAGAGCAGGGCATAAAAGAAGTAGAAAACAGAAATACACTTGGAAATGACCCTCACCTGACACAGCCCATGGTCTCACTTTCTTTGAATTACCCCACGCTCTCGGTGCTGGGAAATGGTTTTCTGTGATGGACGGTTGCTTGCCAAAGCCTGGGACCCTGATTGATTTCTGCAGTCAGGAGAGAGAAGCTGGGACCAGAACTGGGCAGGACATATTGTCCCTGAGCTGAGGGAGCAGCAGGCAGGCTGGCTGGCTCACGTGTTCTAATCACCCCTCTCAGTGAAGGTGGGGAGACCGGGAACTGTGTGGGCAGCAGCGGCGTCTGTCAGTCCTGGAACGTTGCTGTCAGTCACCTCAGCTGGGGCACACGGTCTCATCCCTTCTCCAGCTTATTTTTAACAGGGACATTCAAGCACAGTCACTTTGAGCAGTGGGTTTCTGTGTGATGCTGTGCAGGCTGTCACTCCCCGGCTGCAGCTCTCCTTCACCCTGTAAGGGGAGGGACCCCTCAGGCACATTAAATAATAAAATCTGTTTATGATAACTTCTACATCGCTGGAAGCCTGCTCTGTCTGGGGGAGGTTTGGGACCATTTGACACAGTTGTTCTGGTAGCCAGGTGATGCCAGTCTGAGCATGCTGAGTACATTTGCTAAGGACCAAGGAGATGTATTCGTATTTTCCAGTGAAGTTTCTAAAGGCAATTTGATTCATCAGCAGCTTCTCCAGTCCAGCACCAGTGCCCTCAGGCTCTATAATCTCAGCAAGGAACAGAGCTGAGCTTAAGGAGCAAACGGGCTTAGGCCAGAGCACACCCTAGGTGGCTGCATCCAAGGCACAGGCTGAGCCAGCGAGCTCCGTGTGTCCCGCACACAGCAAGCCAGGCCAGCTTCCAGCTCACCTTCAACAAGAGGAGCCAGGGACCCTGTCAGGGTCTATCCTCTTCCCCTCTATACTCCCAGTTCCAAACTGCCCCCAGCCTGCCAGGCTCCACATCCTGCAACCACCCCAGGTCCTTTCTCCATGGAGGCAAAGGGGGAACAGATGCTGGAGCTTTGCCTCCTGGGAAAGCTGTGCTGAAACACAGAACACAACTGTAACCAGCGTCTCCCAACTGCCCTGGGAACAGTAATGTGTTTCCAGAGTGTGTCAGCATTTACCGAGATGCTTTTATCTCTTCACCAACATAGGAAGAGCTGCTGTGTGTCCTGAAAACCTCTTACAGCATTTTAATTAAAGTCTCCCAGCAGCCCTTCTCCCCAGCAGCCTCCTGCCCCCAGCACCCTGCTTTCCATTTTCACTGGATTGATTGCCAGGCTGACCATATTTGACAACTGGATGTTGCAATCACGATGATTTTTTCCCTCTCCTCTTTAATTGAGAGGCTCGTGAGGAGAAAATCACCCCAACATGTGCTGGGGGCCCGTGGTCTTTACACAGGGGATCTGAAACCCCCCACCCCAGGTGGGTGCAGCTGCACTGGGGCAGCACACTCCCTAACTCCCCTATCAATGTTCTCTCTGAAGGTGCTTTTCTCAGGTACCAGCTGGTGACCTTCCAGGGCTTTGCACCTCTCACCCCTCGCAGGGGGATGCTCCCTGGGGTAAGGACCCAGCCTGGATTTGCCTCTGGGATGCACCTGGAAGCGCCCTTGGTTTGGGCTGTGTTGGCTGGCTGTCAGCCCCCCTCACCCAGCACAGCCCTACATCCCACATTTACCCCCTGCCCTGAGGAGCACATCACACCCCACAGCAGCAGCACCAGTATGAGCTGGGGCTCCGGCCCCAGATGGGGGGACCTGCATTGGGAGCAGCCAGGGTGAGCTGAGCTGTGCTGCAAGCCAGTTGGTTTTGGTTTATTTCTCCCTGATGGAAACTCATTTATTATTTCACATTACTGTCTGAAGCCAGGGAGCATCTCTTCCTGCATTTAAACCAGGAGGAAAACCCTGCCTCTGCACCATTCCTGTGCAGGGGTACCTCTTACAGCCTCCCCATGTGGCTCGGAGCCTGGTCCAAGCCCCTGGACTGCGCAAAGCCATCTCAGTGTGAGTAGCAGTTAGTGAAAGATGCCTCTACACAGGCTGTGAGCATCCTGGTGCTAATTAATGATAAAGCTTCTTCGACCCCCACACCCTTAATGACAGATGTGGCCTGACTTTAAATATGTCTTTAAAAACCACCTCCCTGAATCTCCACAAGAAATCAAGACCTCTACTCTCAGCAGAGAGAGGCTGTCATCCCAGGCCTGGGAATACCCTGTGTCAGTACCTCCCTGAAACCCCTCATGGGATGGAGATTTTCCTCCAGCCACTGCCACGGGAGGGGAAGACATCTGGGAAGAAGCTGGATCCAGCTTTGGGAGAGCCATCCAGCAATGAGCTCTGCCACTGCCCAGGCAGAGCCAGGACTCTGGGCTCTCCAAAGCTGCTCCCGTTCCACCTCCAGATCCCAGTATCACAGACTGTTGCATGCCCTTCCATGGAGCATTCTCCACCCACAGAAATTTGGCCCTTGCCCCATGCCTGGCGCTGCCTAAGCCTGCCCACAGCCCAGGAAGCCTCCAGCAGCTCCTCTGACTGTGCCTTGGCCTCAGCCGGCTGGTTTCCTGCCAGCTTTGCTGTCACACATTAATGTGCTGAGAAGGGTTTCTCTCCGCAGGCAGCGCCGCGCCGAGGGCTTCCCTAATGGGGATCAATGGGGCAGAAAGACAACAGCCACCAGCATCCATCCCCGCAGCCTCTCGTGACCGGCTGCTGCTCTGAGCTCCTCCTCCCCCCTGAACCAGGAAAACCATCCTTTGGCCAGAAAGTCTGGGTGAATTCACCAGTGGCTTCTGAAAGCCAGGCTGGCTGTGCCACAAGGTGGTTTCCTCTCATCTGTGAGCGCTTCTGGGGCCAGGAGCAAGAGGCAGAGGGGATTTAGTGCAGCCACAGCAGCAAAACACCTCAAAACCCTCAGCTGCCCTGAGCACAGAGCTGGGGGGAATCAAGAGCCCCTCCACAGGCACACTCCACAGAGATCTTAACATGCAAGAGACACGCTAGAGTCACACACCAGCAGCACAGTTCCATGTCCTCTCTCAGGCACTCGCTGCCTTCACAATGGCAGTGGGGGGGGGGATAATAATAAAGAGTATTTCAGAAAACAAAGCACCCCAAACAGCATCCAGGCAGCACCAAGGCTCATCTGCCCTCCCTCACGTATATAATGAGCCCAGGGCAGAGGGAACTGGCAGGGCCAGTCAGGGATATTTCTTACTCTTCGGATTTAGATGTTCAGGAATTCATGCAGGGACTGGTGCAGGTTGCTTTCCTCCTGGTGATGGAGGAGCAGAGGTGCAGCAGGATGGCTCCAGCGAGGTGTCAGTGCAGGAGATGGAGCACAAGGCAAGTCCTTGTTTAAATATGAACGCTGCAGGGCTGATGCATCACAGGTACATGCGAGGGACACCCAGGGAGATGTGGGGTTGCTGTTTCAATCTGGTAGTGGCAAGGTTTAAAAGTCCCTCATTAAAGGCATATTCTTTTCCCAGAAAGCATAAATTACCCTGCAATTCAGCAAAGTCCCAACAGCATTAAATCAGCTTGAGAGGAGTCAGGCTCGAGCCCTCTTGGATGGTTCAGGAAATAGCTGGTTCATGGGGAAGCAGCTACAGCATCCAGTGCTGGAGCCAGAGCTGTTTCAAGCTCTTGGGGTGACAGATCGTGTTTTGGATGCTGCTCCAGAATTTGGTCAAGTTCTCATTTTACTCCATCTGCTGAAAAGAGGCAGCTGAGTTTTTATGAGGCAGGAAACCCTTTCTCTGCCACATATAATAATAGTTCATTGAAAAAATGACTCATTCAGTTTAGTAACGAGAGGACACTTGTGCAGCCACCCCTATTAATTCCCAGCCTGCCTGCCCACCCCGCTGAGTCTCTGTGAATTCAGGGCTCCCAGTCCACATGTGCATGTGGAATTATCCTGGCAGCTCTGCTGCAGCCGTGGGAAAGAGCTTCCCAGAAACCCACCCGTGCAAGAGGGAGCTCAGAGGACAGATCTCCATATAGCCAACATGAGAAAATCAGGGGGCTGCTGTCAAGGCAGCTGATGGTCCCTGTGACCCAGTGCACAAACTCTCCTGTACTGGCACTGAGCAGCTTTCCCCTTGCAGGGAGTGGGGGGACAGCATCGGGAAGGACATATGCAGTGACACAGGTAATATTGGAGGGACTGAACCAACAGTGGCTAAAGGAGGAGTTGCTCCCCCCAGCACGGAGGGAAGCAGTGGTGCTCTCAGCCAGGACCCCGCACAGGGCTGCTGGGCGGTTTTGGAAGGGATGCTCTTCATCTGTTCCCCCTCTCCACCTGCTGGTGGTCCCTGGGGACCAGAGCCCTTCACCGGCAGCAACCACACACTTCATCAGTCTCATATATAAAAAGATGGTTTGCATAATTTACTTGCACGGGGCTCCTATGTACATTTTGTCTCCCCCTGTATGATCAGATGTACCTGCTTCCAGCTGGAACCCACCCCAGGCTCAGAGGAGCAACCTGCCTGCATGAGGTGACCATGCTGGGACTGCTCCTTACTGCAAAGCACGGCTCCAGCATCCCTCACACCAGAAACACCTCCACTCTCTGCACTCCATGTCACAGGGAATCACACCACCAGCGCTACCAGGGCTTGGAGAAAGATGTCACAGGCAATGCCTGCCCAGGACCCCCATCCCTCCCCCTGTTCGTGCCCAGGCCATGTGCAGAGGGATGCTGTAGGTGGCCCACGCGAGATGCCAGGTTTGATGTCCAAGGCTGCCAGTTCCACAGGGGTGCAGCATTGCACCTTCTGCCCACGGGGATGGAGCTGGTTTGGCTTCCACATGCTGCAGCTCCGACTCACAGCAGAAATGGGACTGGGAGCTGTGTCTGAGGAAGGCAGCTGCTGGAAGCGAGTGCCTGTGTACCTTGTCGGGATGACACCGGTCCTTCAGAGCACTGTGTGCACAGTGGCTGGATCGGTAACCACGACAACACCAGCTCGGCCGCTTTTTGGGGGGGCACAGACAAGACATGCCATCCCTGTCTGCCTCAGTTTCCCTACACCAAGAGCGAGACCAGTAGCATTGCTAGACAGCACAGGCAGAGCAAGTCAAAGGGCATTGCTGAGGTTAACTAATATCAGGGGGACCAAAGCTGCACCCCACATCTGATCCAGAGCATCCCACCCCCACCGGCCCTACCAAAGCTACTCACCGCTCACTCAAGGACAGAGGGTCCTCGAAGGCAGCAGAGCCCTGTCACTGCCTGGTCAGCACGGTCCACACGTGCCCTCTGCACCGAGCCCATCCCCATCCTCACCCCTCGGGGGGCACCTGCAGCACCCAAGTGGGAGGCAGCAGCTTTGCCTGATGGGTTAATATTTAACACAGGCTTCTTCACACCTGCCATGCTGGCGGGACAGCCTGCCTCCTCTTCCTCCTCGGGCAGCAAAGCCTGCATCGATCTGCTGCTAAAAATAGCCCCTGCGAGGCTGGGGCAGAGCCACCAGCTCCCCAGCAAGGCAGCAAAAGGTTCCTTGCGGCTGTTGCCTGGCAGAAGCCCAAAGCATTTTTCTGGTACAAGGGGCTTTTTTCATGCATCACCAAAGGAGGGAGCTTCTATTTTTAGCTCTAATAAGCATATTTAATTTCCTACTGCCTCATTTCAGCTGTTTTGTGCATCCCAGCATTCCTGAGCGCATCCCCAGGGAGTGGGGTGAGGACCAGCCCCGTGCTGCCGGTCAGGCTCCGCTCGGTGCTTCGCAGCTGGTTTGTGTCCCTCGAGCATCCAAACCAATGCCACTCCCCTTGGCACCAACAACCCCCTGGATTCAGTAAGGAACAACGTGCCAGAGCCACCCCAGCTGTAACCCTGAGGCTCCCTGCTCCTTCAGGGACTGTGGGCAAGGACCCCCCAGGTGCCCTTCTTGCTATCTGGGGCAGCAAAGCGCTCCCATTACACAAATAACTAAACAACACAACATCAAAGGTCGCTCATTTGAAGGTATAAAATGCAGAGTAAGGCCTGAATTTTGTAGTTCAGAGTCCTTCCCAATTAAGAGTGAGCTGTTGTTCCAGCAGGGATGGTAGAGACATTTCCCAGTTGGAAATGCTGCTGCACTCTGGAGAGCTTAGCCAGCTCCTGCACACTTTGCTGATCACCAGCATCCTTCCCAGACCACAGAAGGCAAAGCCACTCAGGGTACCGGCGGCAGAGCAGGGAAGGGAAGGGGCTAACCTGTACTTCACACCACCAGCACCTTCTCCTTGTGTGGGCAGAGGCAGCAGGTCCATTGGGTGACAGACCCTCCCTTGGCAGGTGACTTTGGAAGTGCCATAGCTCCCAAACTTCCTGTGAGTGCATCGGGCTCTACATCCCACCAGCACCTCCTCAGATGGGGGCAGCATCCAGAGCAGGTCCAGGCTCACTCCCATAATTACTGACTGGTCACAAGGAGAGGGATGCAGACACTTCACTGGATGCAAAGAGTAACGACCCAGCACCCAGCATCCCCACATCACTCACTGTCAGGGCCAGGCCACAAACACAGATCTAACAACCAGACAAATAAAGAATATGGGCTGTTTATAGCTCAGTCCTTATCCCCCAGTAATCAATACGGCTCATTAGGTTTATGAGACAATCATGTCTTCTGCTACCCTGGCCCAGAACCTCTGAGTAATGGCTTGCCGATGCCAAGTAATTATAACGATGTCTTGCAAGTGAAGCAGAAACAACCAAGTAAACTGATTTAAAGCAGTTTAATCGGGCAGAGCTTTCCTTGAGCTCCATGTCTCCCCCCCTGCCAGCCCCTTCTGCTGTGCTCCTGTGTCAGGCACAGGAGGGAAGTGAGGGGTGGGTGAGCTGCACACTGTCCCCAGAGCAACACGGGGCATTCACCTCTGCCATCCCAGCCCAGGCTGCCCCTTGACCACCTTCCCCGTGCCAGGTAAGAGGAGGAGGCAGCAAAGGAAGATCCCCACAGCTCTGTGGCTGCCACACACACAATATCAGCCCCCCAGCACTGCTCTGGTCACCCCTTCCCCGCTCTTGCCCTGTGCATGGGACACCTTGGACATAGTTCACAAAGCTCTGCCATGCCTCCAAGCCAAGGACGCAGCACTCAGGTCAGTGGGTAACACTGCTGTGACCATGACAGCCACAGACAGTCAGTATCCCCCTCCCAGTGCTGGGGAGGGCTTTCGTTTCACCCTGAGGCACACGCCTGGCTTGACAGTGACAGTCAGCTCTCTTCCACCTCCTCAGAGCAAAAGGCCCATCCATCCAGCCCCAACACTATTTGCCAGCAGCCACGCAACCCACACCGCTCACATCCTTGCCCTACTCCCCGTGCAACCTGGCTGCAGTGGGGCAGAGCCCCCCTCTGCCCCAGGCCCCCCTTGCAGCCCCAGGGAGAGACTCAGCTCCCGCACACCGGCTGCAGGTTGCTGCCTTGGCAGGGTTAATCGTGTGCTGTGGCTGTGAGCCTCATCACGGGTGATTTTATGTATTGTTGTGTATGGCTATTTCCAAATAAACCAGAAAGGGAACAAATCAAGCAGGTGGCAGGGCTGTGAACCCCCTGCCTGCTCCTTCACCCGTGTGGGCCTCGCACTGGGCAGACACAAGCCACAAATTAACACCGTACTTTTTCAAACAGCCAAACATGCTGCTAGATCTTCACTGGGCAGCAGGAAAGAGAGAGCTCCCCTTCCTGGGCTAGAGGTGAGGGCGAGAGGAGGGTTCTTCAGATGAGAAGAGAGTGTTGGAATAAGTTTCTCTTCACATTTGCTGCCTGTGCTGAGTGTGTCTGGGCCCCGATGAAGGTTTGTTCGTACCAAGGGGCTGAGCTGCGGCCTCCCAGGCATCGGAGGGGAGAGGAGCAAGGAAATAAGTCCAGGGAAAAGCAGATCAGGGACCCAGTGCGGCTGGCCCTGCAGGCTTCTCATCAGGACAAGCCCCGTGCATCTCCCCATCGCACACACAGAGCAGGGGCCATCGAGAAGAGAGAGGGGGCAGAGGCACAAATCAAGGAGTAACATTTTTGAAGGAGAAATTATAAATTGCAATTTAATCACATAATCACTTTGACACTCTCAAGCAAGCTAATTTCTTCCCTTGCCTCATTTCACCCACTTGGCAAGATGAATCTTAATGAATAATGTCCTATGAATATTTAATTTTTTGATCAATTCAAAGTTTTTCCCCTCATGTCCCTACCTGCTGGATGGATAAACCAGTTCTCTCATCTCCCTCTTGCAAACACTCAGAAAACAGCAGCTCCTTCTGGGACTTCCACACTCCTCTGGTTGGTTCCCCTCCTCTTCTGGCAGTGGTCATTGCTGCCACCCCTCACCCATCCCTGGGCAGCTCCCCAGTGGTGAGGAGCCCTGCACCAGCGACACTGACCTGTCTCACCCCACAAACCACACACCAGTCCCAGGGAACTTCCTGAAACCAGAAAAACTTTGCAGACAGACAAGTAAATTGATTGCAGAGAATTGCAGCTCTTTAATGCTAATTGATTACCCCTAATGGTTTTAAAGCAATTTAAATAGAACTGCATTGTTTGGGCAAGAATTTGGCCTCTAAGGGAAGGGGAGGGCAGTAACAACCTCCTTTGATAATGAGAATTGACTGGCCACATCCTTGCGATGCCACTCTTGTGGGTCACCTCTGCCAGCCCTGCAGCCCCCCTGGCTGGTGCCACTGTCTCATCCCACCCCAAACACAGAGCAGCTGGGGCCATGGAGCCAGTGCAGGCTCTTGGGAAGAAGCTGGATGTGTCTGCTCAGACTGGCTACCTCCTGGAGCAGGAGGGACACAAAGTGGTCCGCTGGAATCCCTGCCTGTGTTGTCCACTGCCTGTCTCTCCAGACTGCCCAATTTCTGCCTAAAATTACCAGACTGGAGAAATCTTTCCAAAGTTAGCCCAGGTTTCCAGCTGGAAATCAGTGCCCTCAGCCCATGCACACCACTGCTGCTCCTGACAGGCTGCAGGTCACCTGTTCACTAAGCGAGCTCTCCAGGGAACGGGAAGGATGTCCAGGAGCTCTTGGCTGCTTCTCCCTTGTGCCTCAGGAGCAGTAACATGCCTTTAGTCAGAAAGCTGCATTTATGGTGCCCAGGAAGGCTCTGTCTTTCCCCAGCTGGGTCTGGCCAGTGGCTGCACCAAGCCACACCACTCATGTTTTTTTTAGAAAACCCCTTCTTTCACCCAATCCCACTCCGTGCCCAGGGCTGCCCCAGGCCCATCGTCGCATCCGAGCGGCTCCTCACCCTGAGCAGTCCAGCCCTGGTGATGGAGAGTCAGGCTCAGCTGGGGGCACGGTGCTGCAGGACACACATGAAAGGTCTGCTCTTTGGCCTGCCCACATCATGCTGCCATTTGTTCCTGTCAGGGGGAGCAGAGCCGTGCTTCCAGACAACCGGCGCCTGCGAAAGGTCACCCTGTGTTGGCATTTTCCTCGTGGAACTCACAAGCACCTGAAGTTCACAGCCAAGCTGCAGAATTAATTCTGCACGGCTGTTGCTGTGGGTGCGTGTTTCTTTTCCCGTCAACAGCTTTAAACAACTAAAAGGGAATGGAAAACAACCGTGCTGGAGCAGCCATGCAGCGTTCCTGTCCCCCAGCAGACACCCACCCCTGGAGCTGCCAACACGGAGGGGCTGTTTCCTCATCAAAAAGCATCACTGCAGCAGGATGCAGTGTGGGCTTGGACCAGGCTCTCAGCAGACACTGAGCCTCTCACAGGGTGCTGCTGGGTGTCAGATCCACACAGCCCCCAGCCCTGCCCGCTCCCCCCAGGATCACTTATAGATCATCTTTAAAGTCTGCCTGACAGAGCCCTGTGACAGAGGCCCAGCCTGCTGTTGTAAATGCAGGCACTGGAACACCATCCCAGGCAAACTGGTGCATTATTAACTATTAAATAACTCAGCACACTTTACAAATGGGGGACCCTCATGTCCTGGCACCCCATGAATCCCCAGACCCCTCCCATTTGCATGCTGGGTACATCCCAGCTGTTCCTCCCCTGCATACACCCAGCCTCAGCAGTGCTGGTGCCCACAGCATCTCATGGGAGCAGCTGGCACCTTCCCCTCCTCCTCCAATTACCCTCCTGGTTCACATCCCCGAGCTCTTCCCAGGACCTCAACCTCTCAACATCCATCCTCCTCTGAAGCCTGTGCTAACATCAAGTCAGTCCTGCGCAGGCTTTGGGGGTGAGAAATTCTTCCTGCCTATGAAGATTCCAGCACAGATTTCTCTGTTATTTTAAAGCCTCACCAGCACAGTCCTCGGGTGCTGCTGCCGCATCTCTCTGAAGTCATCTCAAGTGCTTTCCCCAGCTTTTCCTCTCCGTGCCCAGTTACACTCTGTCTAAAGCATTTTTCTTCATTTGCAGGAGCAGTGGAGCTGCTTAATGAGGGATGCTGTGTGCTGCTGTCCCCTGCTAAGGGGAGTCACTTCCTCATGAGAAGGGCTCTTCCTCAGACCGCAGCTTCACGCTACGCCGGGACCTAAATCTTGCCACAAGGATTTTAATTTGGGATTAACCGATCGGGAAATTAGATCACTCGTTACATCAGTCATTCCCTGCGCCACGTTACTTCATGCTCCAGATAGCCTGGCTGCAGCGGGGCACTGGGAGCTGGGCACCAGGAACTGGGATGCTGCTGGGACAGCACTGCCAAGCAGGGCAGGGGGTGCAGAAAATACCCCCAGCCCCAGGGCTTCCTCCTCAGGGTCTGCCTGCGAGCAGCCAGTGCTTTCCTCTCCCTCAGCCCTTGGCTTTAAAGTTATTACATTTGTTTCAACAACCAATTCTCTTCTATAATTTGCATGCAATTACTTCACTGCTCAGTCTTAACATCTTAAATAGGAGCCACCTCTGATACATGACACATGCCTTTTGTCATGGGGATGAGTCTGTCCCACAGGGCTGGGGTCTGTTATGGCTCAGTACAGTTACATGAGGCTCAGTGAGCATACCTGCACTCAGCTGCTCCAAAGTTATCCCCACTTACAAAGCAACCCCAGCTGCCACAGATGCTCCTGCTAGCCCACTGCCATATCCTTAACACAGAAATACAAGAGAGGTATAGAAACAAGTACAACAACTTCATAAGGCTTCAGAACCACCAAAAAGCTTCACCACACTCTCAGCACAGACAAAGACCCAACACAAAACCTTCTTCAACCGCTTCCCATTCTAGAACTTACTTTTTGCAGCCCAAATCAGCATAGTCCCCACAGAACTCCTGCAGCCCCAGTACTCCCCAAGGCTCCCAGCACCATCCCCAGGTGCTGCTGGTGGTATTTATTGACTCGCCCTTCATGGCTGGCAGCTGGCTGGAATCAAAACCAATTAATGATGATGCTCAGGCTCTGCTGTTGCTGGGTGTCTGGGTATCTTACACTGTGGGATGGGGCTGTGGTGTAACCTGACTGTACAGCGGGTCAGCCCAGCAAGCCAGTGTGGATGTTTGTTACGTGCAGGCAGGAATTCTCCTGGACTGCGAGCTGCTTCCAAAAGAAATCCCAGCAAGATGGTCAGGTCACTGCTGTGAGCAGTGTGCAGCAATCCCTGACCTGGGGTCACAATCAATTCACGATTCTGTTAAAGCCACCCCTATAAATGTATGGATTTGTGTGCACACGCAGCTGTGCCCGCCCCGGCCTCCCTCCCCAAAGTTCTTGCTTTTTGCTTTCACTTCCAGGGCAACATTTAATAGCAGATGCACCATAACTGGAGCCCTGGCCAGGGATGCCACAGCACAGCCAAGGGCCCAGAAAGGCGATTATGCAGTAGGAGAGGGTGACGATAGCTAATGAGATTTGCATGGAAATAACTGATCTCCTGATGCAGAGGATCACACAGACTGTGCTAGCAGCCAGTGGTGGAGGGAAAGGTAAAAGCAGAGGATCAGAGTCCATCAGACATGGCCAGTATAATAAGCATCTCTCTGTTCCTGTCAGAGCTGGCCATGCAGGAGGCTAAGCTGGGGGAGATCTGGCTGCATTCTTACAAAAGCCATTCATTGGAAATTAATGACAGCTTAAGTTTTCGATTAAATTTTAATTTAAAGCCTGTGACTGGTGCAAATCAGCACAGTTCCACTTGTGTCAGCGATTTATGCGAGCTGAGGATTTGGCCCAATGTCTTGAGTGAAAGGCCTGCCAAGCACCGTGCCGCAGAGCTCCCAGCGAGGCCCTGCATGGCATGACAGGGGGAAGTCAGTGGGAGCCAGACCCTCCTGACACCACCTTGGGTGTCCGCTGCCTCCTTGGCTGGTTTAAACTTTGGCCCCAAGACAAAAAGGGGAACAATATCCCCCAAATCCTCTTGCCCTGCACAGGCCGGGGCTGCTCGCAGCACTGCTGGGTCTGTGACAAAGGGGTCCGAAGTCTGAGGGTCTCCCTGAGACACCCCTGGCACGGCTGAGGGAAGGTGATATCTTCAGTGGGGCACAAGCCCGAAGCACCCCTAATCAGTCGCTGCCATTTGATTCTGCAGTCTTGGAGTTCTGCAGGGTTTAAGTGTCTCTCCTGCAGCCCTGGCCCCACTTTGGTTGGCACGCTGGGCCTGCTTTGGCGTGAGCCCTTTGGAACCTGGCTGGACACTGGGATGACAGTTTGAGGTACACTGCTCCCACTTTGGACAGGGTATAAAATGATTAACCATCAAGAGGCATTATATATAATTAATAAGCCATTACTGCTGTATTTTAGGTAAATAATGCATTTTAATTAGCACATTAATAGTAATTGTAGAGGAGCTGAATGACTAAGGTGCTGGCAAGGCTGCATGCTGGAGACCGTCTCGAGGTGCCTGTGGGACTGAGCTCTTGTGCCATGGACATCCGACTGAGGCAAAAGCATCCTGTGACAAGGGGAAGGAGAAGCCCTGGATGCCACTGAGGGCTTTGGGGCTGGGTAAGTGGGTGTGGTTGGGTGCAGGTTGCAGAGTGGCTCTGAGGTTGGCCGTGTTGGACACCAGATGCTCACCATGACAGCACAGCAATTCGTGGGGCTAACGGCAGCGGCAGCACCACGACAAAGCTCCTCGCTCCCCGTCACGTTGGCGTGGGGCAGAGGGACCCCGTGTGCCGGCTCAAAGGCAGAGCTTGCCTCCACATGGGGTGCTCTCCCACTTGAACCACATTCCCCATGTCTCTCCTCAGCTCTCTTGTGGTGTCAGGTATGTGTGGGTCACCTTCACCTACCTCTCAGCCCTGCCAAGAAGCCTACCAAGCCCCTCATCCCCTGGGACACAGGCAGACGCCTTCCCGGTGCCTTCACCCAGAGCAGGGGTTTGCTAGGAAGTCATGAGGACTCGGTGTCTCCTTTACCCCCCCGTTTAACAGACCCGTGGCAGGACATTTAATCAGTTAGGAAGTTTTACACACTCTTTTTTATATTTAATGGAGTCATTTCTCAATATGCCGCTCTTAAGAGTTTTTTCTTCTCCTCACTGCTGAAATCTAGCTGGATTGAGTCATTGCTCCTGATGTTCCATGAGTCCCGTTCGGAGTATTTTTAGAAGTAAGGGGAAAAAGAAGAGAGATTTCTGTTTAGGACTTTTCTGTTTATAAATTTTGCATAAATTTCCAATACAAAAGCAGCAAAAGGCATTTAACTGAATCTTTTAAAGAACAGGAGCAGCTTGTGATGTACAGAGCAAAGCCACTGGGTTTAAGGAGCTGAGAGGGTGGAAGAGAATGACGCAATTAAGGGGAAGGAGGGCTGTGGAAATGAGGGTCACTCTGCTTTGCAGAAAACCAGCCCAACATTTAGTTATCTGCTAAGCTGGGAGGGTTCTGCGAGCCCAGGAACAGCGAGGCAAAGGCTTTTCCTGACACACTGCTGGTGTTACTGGGAATGATACCGATGGCAGCGAATGCTTGTGACTCTGGCTGTAGCCCTGTAAGCTCACGTCTCTGTGTCTTAGGCTGGTGTAGCCTCTCCCTCCCTCTGGGCTCAGCCTCCTGGAAGGAAGATCCCCAAGGAAGGGTTAAATCAATCACAAAATTCACTGGTCCTTCATTAACAAGTGTATCAAATTTAAATAATTAGCATTTTTATGTTACATGCCATATACAGGGGAACCAAAGGGATGAGCAGAGCCATATGGCCATCTGATTAATGGTGTCAGGCAGGAGCAGGCAGCGCGGTCGAGGGAAAAAATATGCTGGTCACAAAGGTGATGAGCTCTCACAGCCTTGAGCAGTGTTCTCCCTGCAGAGGGGACTTGTAGCTGTATGGTGGGCAGGAAGGGCTCGGGCGCTGAGTTCCTTGCTGGGGCAGAGCTGGGTCCTGTGCAGCACGGGTCCTGCTGACACCTTGCATGGTGGGAGGGAGCACCCGGATCCTACCCACACTCCAAAGGGTCCTTTGAGGTGGACGGGACTCCTGAGCCCTCCCTTAAGACAAAGAGCTCTGTGGGTGTCCAGCGCTGGGAGCAGCTTGGCTTATTCAGAGTCATCCTCATGCTCAGAGGATGCCCGGTCCTCCTCCCGCAGCACAGGCAGCATCCCACAGCCACTCCATCACCTGCCAGGGCACCAGCCCACAGGGCAGCACCACAGAAGGAAGGAGTCTCCAAGATGTATGGTGCTGTCTGGAAATGATGTCAGCTGATGGGATTTTGGAGGCCAGAGGATGGTAACTTGTGCCCAGCTTCACTCAGCAGGGACAGTGCAGCTCTCCCTGCAGCCTCGGGAAGAACGACCAGGCACCCCACGTCTTGCAGCTGAACAGTCCAAAGAGGCTGATGTTCCTCAGCGAGTAAATTCCAAACACAGGGCAAGAAAAGCAGCTGTGCATTATTTTTCCAAGTAATTATATTTGAATCTCTGTGGTACACAGGCGGGGGGGGGGGGGGGGGGGGGGGAGGAAGGAAATTATACAGAAAATGCATTTGAGAAGATTTGAATGTTATTACAAACCTTCATTATGATGTATGCTCGAGCATGGGAGTGAAGATCCCAGCACCCCTGGGTAACATACCAATTTGGGCAGACATTAAAATTTCTGTTTGATGCTTAGGCAAGATCTAATCTGACTTTTGATTTCGCAAAATATTTTAGGGTAATTAGACATGTTTGTGCTTTATTGATTCTTAAAATGAACATAAGCATGCAGGGAATTGCCAACGCTCTGGATTGAAGCAAACGAGACTCCTGGCTTTGCGGAAGTTCCTGCAATTAAATCACCTTCTGCTAATACAACCCTCGTTATTCTGGCTGGGAACGAAGGCAGGAGAAGCTGAGGGAGTTTGAAATAATAATGATTGTAAAAGCGAAGCTTTAGGGTCTAAATGGAAGGTTGGCTTCTCGTGCTTTTCTGATGGTTCCCACAGGATAAATCGCTCATCTGGAGGAGGATGAAACCCCCTCTCAGCCCCAGAGTGTGGGGAGAGGGGGCAGAGGAGCAGCTTTGCCATTGCCTCTGCTTCGGGCAAACCCCGCTGTGCCTTTACCCACGCTGGGTGTCCCCTTTGCTGGTTAAGTTCACAGTAGTTTTCATGGTAAGGTGGAGGATGAAAGGATGCTGGGTTTGTAGGGAGGGGGCTGGGAGCATCGTGCCACAGGCACGATGTTGCCTCTGAGCAGGGCTGCTCTGAGGGTCTGAGTGGAAGGCACGGCTTCTGAGGGGACAGGCAGGTGGATGCTGAATCCAGGGTCCGACCTGGAGTCAATGGACATTTCATTAAGGCTGGGAGAGGCTCGTCTCCACTTCCCTTATTAATATGATTACAGATAATCTTTCATCTGAGAGACAGAGGACTGGTTCTTACCCCGCTGCGGGTCAGAGCACTGCACAGAGCCCAACTGTAATTTCTCCTCTTTAGCAAGGACGTGAGACTCCTCCAGAGATGTATCTATCTCTAGCTATATGTTTTAGCCAGTGCTGTGAGCTCCAGATGAAGCATTTCGGACAGAAAATCAATACAAGGACATGTGTCATCCCAGCCCGAGCCACAGCAGCACAGAGCGTGCCTCCATCTGCTCCCACCCTGCATCTCGCCACAAGCCCTCGCACCCTGCAGAGCTTCATCATGTTCACATCCACTGCAAAGCAAACTCAGAGCCACAGGTTGCAAAGCCAGAGGGTCCCGTGGCTGTCACGTCGTCTGGGGTCCCACACGTCAGGCACAGGACCCCCCGATGCCACCAACTGTCTCGCCCGGGGCCGGGCTCCCTGAGCACAGGGTAGTAGTACTCAGCCTGGTGCTTACAACCCCCCCGGCACAGGCTGTGCAGGATGCGGCTCTGCCGCAGGATGCAGGTGGGGGCAGAAACACCCACAGCACCTTGAGCATCCTCACATAGCAGCAGCAGCATCCTGTCGCTCGCCGCGGTCGGGACACGGCAGCTAGCCCCGAGGGCTGGAGGCTGCGGATCCAGCCCAGCCTCACCGAGGACGCAGCCTGGACCTGGGGACACAGTGGATGCAGTGCCCCCGGGAGCGAAACCCGTGCTCCCCTGGCAGGGTCCAGGCTCTCTGCGCGGGTGTCGGTCTGCACTGAGGGACGGGCGCTCGGCGGGTCGAACAGATGGCTGAGCAGCGTTTGCTGCCGAGCCCGCAGGCCCCCAGCAGCGCCTCTCTGCTCTCACTTACTGCTCTTGCCATTTCTCATGGTGCTGTGGGGACGGGCACACGCGTGTGTGCACAGCGCCCAGCCACACACGTGTGCACAGCATCGAGCCACAGGCGACTGCCAGGGGCGACCACGGCCCCCCCATCCCCGCCCCTCGCCGGCACGGCAGGTTAAATGAAGTCATAAATAGGCAATAAGCAGAGATAAGTGTCTGATTTATTGGGGAGCTCAAAGGAAAAGACGAGCAGCAGCAAGGTCACATCCACGGTTAAGCACATCCCTGACACAGCTCCCCCCTCCCCGCTCCTCCCTCCTGCTCCCTCCAGGTCTGGGAAGCACCGCAACCGGCTCTCCAGCTGCACTTCTGGCTCTGGCTACCTTTGCATTATTCAAACCAGCCCATTTGTTCCAAATCGAGCCAGTTTCTCTTCACGCCCGCGTCAGGGCGGGATGATGGCTCTGTGGCTCCCGGGCTCTCCCGTAGCGTGGCAACAAGTGCTAAGCAACGCCGAGTTTGCACTCAGGACTTCGCTCTGGCTTTTATCTGGTGAGGGACCACTTATTTAAGAGCTAATCTCTATACAAGACACTGCCCCTCTGCAGGGCTGACAGCAGCATTACTCATCCGAACCTGCTTGGAGTGGATGCTCATTTAAAATATAGATATATCCTCACCCTGACAGGCAATATGTCAATAAAGCAGCCCACTTTAATCCACATTACTCTGACCAGGGTGCTCTGTCAGGATCAGAGCTCATGATCACTGGACAGCTTTGCAAGGGAAGACATTGCTTTGGCGGGGGGACGCTCATACAGAGAAGTTTCTCTCCCCACAGGCCCCCGGCTCACCCCACAGGGTGGGCTCAGGGCTGTCCTGCCCTTCCTGCGACTGTCACCCTGCCATGGGATGCTAGTGCTGTGCTCCCTGGACTGCTGGCTGACTGCCTGTTCCCAAGGGAGAGGGCAGTGCCTGCGATGCCAAGGAATCCCTTCTGCTCCCAGGGCAGGCATCCTAGGATGCTGGGTCCTGCCAGGGCTGTCCTGGGTGGCAGCAGGTCCCCCTCAGCTCAGAGATATCCATACAGGGCCCCGAGGTGCACATCGGGGTACCACTGCACAGCAAGGAGGAAGGAAACCTCCTGTCTTGCAGCAAGGCAGCTGCTGTGCCACCTTCCAGGAACACGGGCAGGGAAAGGGGCACGGGAAAAGCAGTGCCTGAGGCAGAGCTGGGAAGACAGACTGCCATCTCCTGTCTCCTTGCTCCCTGTCAGCACCCGTGGCATTAAATAAAGCCAGGAGCCCAGAGACACTGGGGTGAAGCGATGCTTCCTCATGACAAACTGAATTCTCTGCCACTTGGCTCTAAATAAGCCGCAGCAGATTTAAAAGCAGCACAATTGTTGGAAAAATAACCAGAATAAAGTGGGTATAAATAACTGTGTAGCAGTGTGGCTGTGTGTTGGAGTTGTTTATACAGGTAAAATTTAATAGCAGAGGTGTGACCACATTTATAACAGAGTAATCAGTGCGTAATTCCACAAACCCAGTGTGTTTGCTCACAGGAGACAACCTTAATGTCTTTTAGGAAGAGTCATTAGATTTAAGTAATAGCCAGCACCCAAGTACTTGATCAGGCAGATATAGAACAAATCAACTTTTATTGCCAGGCAAAGAGTAGAAAACCCAATTCCTGGGAAGCTAATAAAAATTTTATAATTTTTTTTTTCAGTCAAATAAGCGTGGGGCTTATTACTTTGTAGATGTCTTCATAAAAACTGGAGCAAACCTGATCTAGAGGAAAACAACAGCTGCGAGGCACCAAGTATTTGACCAAGATGGATGCCTCTGAGGTACCATATTCATTAGCTCACTAATTCCAAATGGTAAACAAGGTTTAATTAATTTTTATTTCCAGCTACGACAGTCTGATGGTCAGAGGTGTGTGCCTGGGAGGGGGTGTTAGTACCCAAGGTACGGCTGCTGGGGGAGCAAGTGTTGTCTGAAGAGTCAGGCACTGTGGGCATCGCTGCTGGGGACAGGGAGGGGACAGGAAGGGGAACACTCAGCTCCTGAAGTGGCCCTTTGGCAGCAGCACTGGGGGCACAGAGGGGTAGTGGTGCTGCCCCGGTGAGGCTCTGCTCACATTAAAGACCACAGGGTGTGTGTGGATGTCTGCATGCGAAGCTCAATGCCTCATTCACTAATTCTGCACCCAGTTTGTGCATCTGGGGACAGGGCCACATCTGGGGGGTGAGGTGTTGGCACGAGCCGTACCGGGTCCCTGGTGTCACTCGCAGTAACCCGCACTGCCGCCCTCTGAAGTGGGGTTCAGCACAGGCTGTTCTCAGTGCTTCTCTGAGAAACATCTTGCCCCAAAGCCCTGGTAAAGCCCCGGCTTCCAAGGACAAACAGTGACTGTGCCAGGAGATTTACATATGCAAACACTGCCTGCCACAGCCCGTTAGACATCAGCCCTGACCGCTGCTGCTCAGAGCGGGGCTGGGGTCAGGGGGTTCGAGGGAGCCTCCTGATGGGAAGCATTTACTCCAGGGGTACCCAAACAAATCCCAAAGCCTGATAAAGCTGATCTGCGCTGCTGACATCAGTGACCTGAGAGAACAAAGCCCTCCTGCAGACAAATCCGATGCAAGATGATATACAGACTGCCACAGGGCAGAAGGCACTGAGGAGCCTGCAGCTTTCCAGGCATCTCCAGGAGGGTCACCATCCCCCCAGAGTCATCCTTCATGTCCCTGCCTGCAGAGAGGAGCGGCAGCCAGAACGCCCTTCAAGGACAAGTGCTGATGCAGGGATGGACACCATAATTACTGTGACGAACGCCGTGCTGGGTCAGCGAGGAGCAGCACCACGTGCTGCACGCTGCCCATGCACCATGCTCAATGGCACCCCTCCTCCCATCCCCCCCCATGCTGGGCTACACATAGCTCACCTTGGCCCCACATCTCCATCCTCACTACCCCCATTTGGGAGGGCCCCAATGTCCCAGCACCCACCAGGCAGGAGAGCACTGATCCACCCTGCTGCATGGCTGGACACAGGGAAACTCTGCTGACCAACAAAGCACAGCAAGGACACAGCTATGTGTCCTTACAGACCGGCGATACTTTGAGTAACCAGAGCTGAGGAAACAGGACAGAAACACTATGTACCTCACCCAAAGGAATCTGCTCGCTGAAGGACTCCAACTTTCACTGAAAAATCATCAAGTCGTTGGAGTGACACCTTTACCCCACCCCCAGCCCCACGTTTCCAAGTGCTCTGGCCACAGCACAATAACGAATACATGTGTCTTCCTCAGACTGCCATCCCATAATCGGCTCTCGGCTAGCATCTATCATAACACACAAACAGAGGGACTGAAATGCATTAAAAAGAAAATTGATTCCCTTGCGTGCCCCTCTTTGTCTGGCTCCTTCATTTGCCTGCTAATGGCCCACTGTGCAATTAATTATGTACAATCTCAGGTACAGTCCTTGTACCCTACAGAGTGGAGCTGAGAAAGTTCTGCGGACGTTTCCAGCCTGGAGGAAATCTTTCTCCTCCCGAGCTGCACTGAGGGTGCCTGCTGGGAGCTGGGTCACAAGCAGCAGCTCAGAGAACAGAACAGCACCCAGGAGCAGGCAGGACAGAAGCCGTGTGCTTAAAATGCTCCGGACAGGCCTGATGAATAATGGATCCAGCCCCAGGAACAGGGCTCAGCCACAAGCAAAACAATGGTTAAATTAATCAGGTAATTTAACAGCAAGGAGTAATTTGACATCTCATGTCTCAGTTCTGCAGCCAAGCTCATTCTCATGGCTTCAGGCTGGAGCTCCTAACACAAGGCTTTTAATTATCCTGAGATCAATACATCTCATCTGCCCCAAGAGAAACAATCCCCCCCAGCCCCAGAGTGAGCCACAGAGTTGGGGTACACACACACATTGGACAGCTCCCCATCCCCAGAGAGCAACGGCAGGGATGGAGTCACTGGCACCTGTGCTGGGACAACCTCCACCTTCCCCAGCTCCGGCCGGGCTGGGGGTCCAGGACCCCCACCTGCAGCACCATGCTGCCCTTGAGATGTGTCTTGGGGACCATCCCCATCCTCCAGCCTGGCTGCAGAGGGTACAGAACGGCTGGAAGGAGCAGCTGCTGCTGTCTGAAACGCAGGGAGCACTAACCACGCTGGGATCTTTCATGTTGAGAGGGGCTTTAATTATTTACAGGGCTCCCAGCCGGGCGCTCAGCGTGCCTGGCACGTGCTGCTTCTCCTTCCCACTCCCCTTCCCACCTCTCCACTTCAGGAACAGACACATCCTCCCACATGGAAACTGCCTTGGCTGTACCAGTTCCCCACACCCAGAGCACACTCCAGCCAGACCCTGCGTGCCCAGCACTGCCCAGTCCCTGCCCTCCCTGTGCCCCGGTGAGCTGCAGCATCCCGGCTCCCCTACCAGCATCCCCGGCCTCGGTGAGCCCAACCCAGCCGAGGAGCAGGATCAGAGCTAATGAGTTTGGCCTCGGGCAACCACCTCCCGCGCTCCCTTATTTGTGTTTTTTGGGAGTCTTTCAGCCCAGGGTGCTTGTTGCTCCTCCAACATCAACAACATTAACAAGCTCTGACATCTCATAAATTTCCCTGGGTAAAACAAAGGGAAACAAATAGGAAAAACAAGTTTCAGCGGCACAGGGCTTTGGTGCTTTGAATTCTCCCTTCCCTTCCCCTGCATTGGATTTTGCTGGGAGCAGTGCCTGTCATCCTGCTGGTGCTGAACTGCTCTGGGCAGCAAGGAGAAGCTACAACGTGCTCATGTGGGCTGTGGGCAGAAAGCACTGAGGCCAAGTGAGATCTGGTTATAAAAAAGAAAGCTCTTTGATCCAATCTCAGCCCAGCCACAAAACAGCCCTGAGCTCAGAAATCACGGGGTTAATCCCCTTCCTTTTAATTATCACCTCTTATCCAGAGGGGAGCAAGAGCAGCTGGGTGAGAAGCGGAACATTCATCTCTGTCCCGTGGCCTTTGCAGCCCCACAAAAGCCTCTGCAGAGCAGGAGAGGTCCCCAGCCCATGTGCAGGATGGGGCACTGGGAGAGGAACTGGCTGTTGGTGGAGACTTGGCATCACCCACTGGGGTCACTCCAGCTTCCGTGCCTCAGTTTCCCCATTTAAAAAGCAGGTGCAGTAATGACAAGTCAGAACAGTGAAACCCTTTGGTAGCACTTGGTTTGGAGGGTGAGAAGAGGCTAAAGGACCCATTGCTGTCACAGACTCAGAGCTGTCTCTGCAGCAGCAGCCCCGGCCCCTCTCAACGCTCCTCCTCGCTCTCAGTAGTTATTTGCCTGTGCTCAAAGTACAGCTTGGCTGGCTTTAGGAGCTGAGTAATCTCCTGCCTCTAAGCCCAGTGCCTGCTCACAGAGTGGGATGCAGCTGCTGCAGGTACACAGGATTCTCCCTCTCCAGCAGGTTTGGGGTGCAGCTCCTTGAGGCGCTGGTCAGAAGTGGCCACAGGCCATTCCCTCTTTTCCACCTGATTAATTTCCTTTAAACATAGATCTCGGAGCACCCCAGAGACACTTCAGCACACAGGGCTCTCCTGGACAGCTCGCTTTGTTCCCAGGAGCTGGATGAGGTGCCGCAGCAGGACCATCATGAGCCCCATCCTGCCACGGCTCACCGGCAGCTCTCGGATCAGGTCCAGCCACAGCACCCGGCTCCTCCTGGGCACATTTTCCATCAGCACTTGCCCTGGGCAGGAGGAGACTCAGCTGGTACTCAGCTGGCTTCCAGCTACACGAAGGCACGAACCACACAGCATTAACGAAGATAACACACCTCAGCATCGCCTCAGGCTTCCCATAAACCCCAGACTAACACCCGAACAGCATCCCCAGGAGAGATGGGAGAATCCAGATTTCCAAGGATGAAACTATTTAGTAGCAACACCGGGTACATGAAATGGCATTTTGGACTCTGGCATCCCGCTGCTTTGAACAAGGCAGAATGTTTTCCTCGGGGATCTGGTTCCTCCTTGAAGCACTGATGCTCCTGGCTGCGTCCTCCACATTACTGTGGCATCATAAATACCAGGAGTTATGGTGCTTTGCAGCGAGCACACTGCACATTGCTGAGCTGGTTTGAATCTAATATGAATTTAATATCAGCATCCAATAGCGCTACAGCAGCTGTCAGGAGGCAGCTCCGTGTTCATCCTGCTTTGCCTTCTGCCTGTTCCTCTTTCTCCTCCTCTGTGCAGAGTAACAAAACCTGTTTTGGGGTGCAGCCCATCCCGGGGCCAGCAGACCCCTGCTGACATCCTCACTGATGGGGAGGGGGTTTGCACATGGAGGGAAGCAGGGAGCATGGCCAGAGGGGAATCTCCTCCCCTCTCTACCCAAAAGAGTCCGGTTGCAGGACTCATGAGTGAATCTGTGGGTTGAAACTGTGCAGGGCTGAGCATCACCCAGGGTCAGGAGCAGGGTCACTTCCCCAGGGGCAATGGGCCCCCTAGCCCATCACACTCATGGAGAGCATTTGGAAGCTGTTTTACTGCCACTTTTTGATATTTTTAAATGAAACATTTCTTAAACTGATTTTAGTCACTGCCATGCCCCCAGCACCCTTGCTGCCCCGGTGCCACAGGACACATGGATGCCACGTCCTAGAGCCCACAAACGAATCCCACGTGCCTGCAGGACATGCTGGAGCTGGAAGATCAGCACCACCATCTCTGTAGCACATTACAACAAGATCCTCAGCTACATCTACATCCACCGAACCACCAAACCCAAAATAATCCACCCCCACAGAACCTGGCCAGAGGTTTGACCGCCCCTCACCCGCTGACGGAGCCCAGAGGGTTAATCACCAGCTCCTCTCCCTATTTATCTGCAGCTGCTTTACTACAAATGAAGAAAAATAAGTGCACACTACATCACCCATCATCATATATCACATTAATGTAATAGCAAAGGGTGTCTGCAGATCCACTGCAGGCATAAACTCTTTGTTATGAATCTTGTTACCCCTGAGATTAGAACATTTCTTGGAGTAATGCGATTTAGGGAGAAAACTTTATTTCTCACTGATCTGGTACAAATAAAACCTGTATTCCACCTAGGAAAACTTTTTGGTTAATACTTTATGTGATGCTGCAAAGCAAGGGAAAAGAATCTATCCAGAGAAGAAACCCCATCGCATGAAGCTGGGAGATGAAACCGCCGGCCCCGTAAGCTGTGATTTATCCATCAGCCGAACCCCAGGACAGCTCCACTTTGACTTGTCCTGTGTTTTTACGAGCACACTAAAAGCAAACATTTCACAGCACAATCATGAATCCTGATGTTTGGGAGACAGACAGTACATCTCTGTCAGTTATACGGCTTCAGCAAATAAAGTGATCTGGAATAGCCCATCTGATTAAAAAGAATAAAATCCCATGTACAGCAAGGGACAGCGGAGCCTGAGAACAGCAGTGGAGGCCAGTGGCACTGTGCTGCTCAGGGAGTGGGAAAGGGATGGAGACTGCAGAGACGAGACCAAAGAGGCAGTCATCAGGTACTGTGCCCAAGAATGAGAATATAATTACAATTCTAATGTAAACGATGCTCTCTGTACAAATCAGCAGTGTTAGATGTCTGCACCTCATCCCAGGCACTCTGCCTGTTATTTAACCAGTAATATTCACTTGGGAAGAAGCTGGTAGAGCAATTCCTGGGAGAACAGTAATTGGTTTGAGTGCAACTCCTCTTACCCCCAGGGAGACCCAAGTCACACATAAGATAAGGCACATTTTGAAATTAATTCCCATGTAATTGTCTAACACAGGGAGGGAGCTCAAGCAGCAGGGGATGGTTCCTTGGCTCTGAAGGGTTTGGGTGCCAGGGGGATGCAGGATGATGATGCTGAGAACCAACCTCTGCCCAGATGAGGATTGGGCCCAAGGCCCAGCACAGGGTCACAGCAGCACTGACTGTCCCAGGTGATCGGATGTCTCCTTTGCAAGGGACCAGTTTGAACAGCAATTTTTGTTTCCCAACAGAAGAAATGGACTGTAGTCAGAAACTGGAGGTGGAAATGGAAGCATTTTCCCACGTGTTAGTGGGCTAGAGCTCTCTGCACCCATGGAGCCATCCCATGCCCCTCTCTCGGGCAGCATTACCAAGGGCCTGCAGCAGCCTGGAGAGCTGGGGAAGGCTCAGCCCAGCCCCAAGATCAAACCCCATCCTTGAGGGTCAGTGTCCTCATACCTTTCCCAAGCCCAAGCAGCTCTATGTTCTGCTGTAAAGGCCGGTGCAAACAAGCAGAGCAGCAGTGGGTGGCTGTAGCCACCCAGAACCCTGCCAGCAAACACAACACACAGCTATTTGGAAGGACACGCTACCCCCAGGAGCTCATGCACTCTCCCCATCATACGGTGGGTACGGATGCGCTGCCAGGCCTCTCTTCACACCCTTCCCTAGGAGCAGTGCTGAGTGACCTGTCCCCATGCTGAGCATCTCCTTCAGTCCGAAGCCCCTGGCTCACAGGAGGTGGGCTCTGCCGATGCTCCTGGGCCAGGGATGCAGTCACAGACCTGCCAGGTCGCTGTGGCTCTGCCCATCTGCGCCGGCGGCTCTGTGCCGCTCGAGCCAGGCTGCTCTGCTGAAGGGTAAGTGCCAATCAAAAAAGGATTAAACGGGCAGCAAATGAGTCACCTCTCCTGCCTGGAGCCCCAGCACGCTGCTGCGCTGGCATTACCTGCCGACCCTCATGCTGCCAGGAGCACAGGCTGCAGCACACTGCCTGCCAGGGAGAGCAATTAAAGCCACTTGGTCTGGCAGCACTCGCTGACACGAGAACATTATTCTTTGGCACTTGGTCTTAAGGCAAAGGCCCTGCAGAGGGTAATGGCACCGAGTGGCGCCAGCACCTGCCACCCTGTGCAAAAAGCTGGGCTTATGTGTCCTCCCCAAAGTCATCTTGGGGCGCTGGGTCATTGTGTGGTGATGGAAAGCAGATGCCAGCACCCACTGAGACCTTTCACAGGGGTCACAGCAGCCCCTGAGGAAGGCTCTGCTCGCAAAGGAGGATGGAGCAGACAGAGGCAGCACAGATGGAGCAGCAACTACTCAAGGTGCAGTGTAGCTGCCCAAAGCTAAACAAGGAGAGAAGGTCTGTGGCTCTTGCTGTTAGGAGCCTTGCTGCTGCCCCACAAGCACAGCAGCACGTCGCTGCCAGCATACCTCCGGTCCTGTGGCTTTAGCAAGATGCTTCAGGAACCGAGACAACCTCCTCCCTTTGTCACTGCCCTCGTGACGAGCACCAGAGCACAGACACCCATCAGGGGAAGCCCACCTGAGCACAGTGAATTACACCAGTGTCCCACCAAAGACCTGTGCTGTCCCACCAGGCCCTCCCAGCATCCCATGGATACCCTGCACAGTCCCACCTGCTGCTCCCAGCATCCCTCCGCAGCCACAGCCACCCCCATCAGCAATTTCCACTCCTGACTTCAAAGATGCTTTTCTCCTGGTATAGTACAGAACTGGGAGGTTTTGCTCCTTGTTTAGGCCTTACATGTCTGGTGGAAGAAATTTTAATTAAAAGCTGTTCTGCTTTTATGTCCAACACGCTTCACTGGGAAATACATCTTTCTGATGCTGGAATCGCCTGGTTCGTGTTTCTCACACCCTCTAAGCAGCTGGTGCAAGGCAGCACTCGAATTGGAGAGGGAGCTGGGTGGGAGCCACGTGGTGTGGCCACAAAATCCTCTGCATCCCTGTTAATGTAACTAATTATAGCAGTGGCTGGGCTCCAGCTGATGCCCTGGGAAAACAGGACTGGAGGCCTAAAGATTAGGGAAAACAGGCTAAAACCTCTCCAGCCATCTCCAGGCAGGACACTCGCTGCTTCCTGCAACCAGCGTTTCATTCTGAGCCATTTCCCAGTGTCACTAGTACAGGATTGTTCCTCTGCAGAGCCCGGAGAGGTGTCTGTTAGGAGGAAGCATCCCTCCCCTCCACCCATGCACAGGTCCCTGTGGAGCCCCCAGCCCCGAGTTCCATCCAGCACCCCGTGTCAGTGCTGTTACAGGTAGAGCTGCTGTCAGGCTGCGTGAGGGAACACGCACATTTCAGCTGAAAAACTACTTAATAAATCCAGACCAACACTTTGTGACATTTCCCACAAGACTTTAGTGCTGTTTACAAATTCTGAGGAACACCTCGAGTCGCTGCTGGCACAGGCTTATGATTTATTTCAAAGAAAAATGGGTCAGAGTGTGTGGGTCTGTGTTTAATGCGAGAAGGGATTTGGAAATGAAAAGTCAACTGGCATGAAAGATTGCAGGGCAAATGTAAAAGCAGCAGAGCGTGTGGGTGGTCTCTGAGCATGTAATAGGATATTTGCAAGGAAAAGAAACCACGCAGGATCGTGAGCTGTAATAAAACAGTTCCTTTTCACCCAATCAATATCACAATTGTGATTTTCCAAAGCAAACTGCCTCTGAGCCCTGTTTCCCGAGGAAGGAGCAGCACAAACAGGGCAAGGGCTGAGGTAGCAATGAAGCACATGTGAGGCTTCTCTTTGCCTTACAAGGCTGATTTCCCTCACACCTTTCAGGCTGCCTTCCAGCTCCAAAGGGAGATAATTACACAGGCATGTGGCATATTTTTTTTTAATTAAATAAAACATTTTTTATAAGAACAAAGTGCAAGAGCCACCAGGTTTTTTGACTTGAATTGAGCAATAGATACCAGCCCAAACCTTAATGCTCAAGTGGGGACAGTTATATAGCAGGAAGGGTAACCCTGTGGACCACGACCATCTCAGGTCATCAGAGGCATTAACACACAACAGCCTGGACCAGAACCTTCCCTTGCACTGCCAGAGCAGAGATGCTCCAGCACTAGGTAACCATCAACTGCCCAGCAGCTCACAAGGCTTCCCCCCTGCCCTAGTGAGCCACGACACAATCCCCCCATCCAGCACATACACCCCTGGGCACTGAGCTGAGCATCCCCAGCACCGAGCCAGGCTAAGGGAAGCACCACAGACCCACAGCTGCTCACACACACCAGCCCCAAAGACATTCCCTGCCATGCCAAACAGCAGGAAAAACATGAGGAAACACCCAGGAAAATGTAAAAAAAGAAAAAAAAATAGGAAAAACAACTACTCACAGGCTAAGGCAGGCCACAAGCTCCTCCTCCCACACCATCCTGCTCTCTCCAAAGCCTCCCCCAGCATGGCCAGTGCTGCCAGATTTATTTCCTCTGGAGAAGGTGACCCAAATGAGACTCCTCCTGCCCCCATCCAGACCTGCTCCTGCCTCCCCACAGCCTAACTGGAGGATCCCACCAGCAGCTGTGCATCTTCTGGCTCCTGGGAGAAGCCACTCATCCCTTTAACCTGTGCTTGACATGTGTTTCTCAGGTTTTACCCTTACTTGCCAAAACTTCACCCTTTTATCAGCCCACCACGAGTAGTGCACAGGCTGAAGGCTGGTGAGCCTTTCTGGGTGTGCTCCTGTGGGAACCAGCTCTAGCTTTCCCAGCTCTTGCTGGTCCTGGCTCCCAGCATGGCTGCTGGCCTGAGCCTGGGCAGGGTGGGAGTCACCAGAGCTGGGTGAATGAAAGGAAGAAGATTTATCCAAGCGTATTCAAAAGTGATTAGACATTTAACCCCCAACCCAGAGTCTTCCTACAGCCCCGGTTGTGCAGTGACAAGGTCAGCAGTCCTGCAGAACTGATTTAAAACAAAACCTACTGCTCACTCCCGTGCACAGCATCTCCCAGAGGGACCCTGTCCTGAGCTCTTCTAACCCAAGGTCTTATTTCATATGCCTGAGCTGCTGACAGTGCTTGGAGGGACAGGCTGCCAGCCCTCGCTGCTGACCCCCGTGCTGGGGGGTGTGTGTCTCAATGCCCTGGGCCAGCTGGGGCTCCAGTGCTGTTCCTACATGGGGCTCAGGGGGTACCCATATGGCCAAACTCCATCTGATGGTTTGAAAGCCCCAGCTACACCTGCCAGTGACTCCCCTGGGAGAGGCGGAGGTGCCCCGTATGCGACCGAGCAAACTTCTGGGAGGGGGTCAGCTTTCTGGCCAGGTCAGAGTCAGAAACTGGCTTTGGGTCTTCATTTCTGCAAAGGAAGAAGGAAGATACTTTGAAAGACTCTGCCATTATCCTCCATGACAATAACAGAATAATTAAACCCACCCTGCACAGTCCCTTTCCCTCCCAGATCTCGGAAGGCTGTAACAGAGAGAATAACAATTACCAGGACCCTTTTCTTCTCCCCCCAGAAGAACCTCGCAGCTGACAGAGACTTGAAAGCTCAGAGCTGGGCTCTCGGGGAGAAGATGAAATGCTGCTCAGAATATAGATTTTGGTGCCAGATGGGAATTACAGCCCTGATCCATCCTCCTCTGTCACTGGAGCCTGTGTTGCTCTGTGGGCTAAATGGAAGTGAATACAGTTACTTTCCCTGTCTTGGGGGAAAAAATGACATTCCATTTTGTCTCCAAAAAATACACATTATTTAACTTATAAAATATTTAATCTATGTAATTAATCCTCTCATGACAGCGCTTTGCACATTTTTGCTGGCAATCCATACTCTGAATGGCCTATAGTTATAGCTAACTTTGTTTCCTTTTTCTCATGAAATTAATCAAAGGCTTGTATTCTAAATTATTCAGGAGCTGAATGAAGCCTGCTTTCTATGGCTTGCAGCAAGAAAACTCCTATGTCTTTCATGTGCCAGCAACACAGCAATTCAACTTTTCCAAGGGGGAAGGTACCAGAGAGCAGAGCTGATGTGCAGCTGGTGACATGGCTGGGGCTGAGCATCTCCTGCTGAGCATCTCTTCCTTCTCCGACTTCCCCCATCCTGTGCTGCTCCTTTCTTTGCCAAGAACCAGCCTGGGCATCTAGGTTTCCTTTGGGATTTGCTAATAATTCCAGCAATGCAGAGGGACACGGCTGCAAAGGCACAGGGGTGCTTTATGCCATGACACCCGGGAATTAGGAACCTGCAGCCCATGGGATCTTTCCTTGGCTGTACAGAGCCGTGCTCCAAACCCGCAGCACCTGTCTGCTCCTGAGTACCTCATCTGGAGATGCCTCAGACCTGCCAGGAGCATCAAAAGTTCCCAAGTTTGAGCCCTGAACTCTGCTCAGAGTCCCTGTCAGTGGGGCTTCGGGGCTGGTGAGCTCAGGCTGCTCCCCAGGCGTTCCCCTCAGCCTGCCCAGCACCATCCTGCACTGGACACTTCCCTCTCCTTCCACGCAGTAGGTTGTGCCTTTCAAAGGGTTTGGTTTGCATTTGGTCCCCTGACATGGGTGTTCACACCACCAGCCACAGCCCATCTCCTGCCGCAGTGGAGCCGCAGGAGAAACCTGATCACAGGCTTGGCGAGGTTTTGAAGTGCTTTATCAACACTTGCTCTCCTCAGCTCCTGGATGTGCATAAGGCTCTTGCTGGATTCAGAGTTCATCCCCTTTGAAGTTTTCACCTCCGGGCTTAGTTTTTTCAGCAGAAAATTCTCTCTCTCACCACTTGTACAGGAGCCATATGGAGAGTCTCACTGCCAGGCCGGCACACGTGCTGTTCCACTAAGAGCTGCACATGAATTTCCTGAGATCCTTTTATTTTCCTTATCTAAAGTATTTTCTTCCCTGAGCACCCACTACCCACAACCTCCCAGGAGTTTTTTCTCATCTCTGACTCCTGCCCAGCATCACTCGGGGCTTTAGTGACCTCAGTGAGTGCATGAGCTGGGACGTGGGGCTCTGGTGATGAGGGTTTTGTGAGGGGCAGCACATCCCTTTCCATCCCCCAGGCTCTGGGAAGTCTCAGAGTTCCCAGGCTCTGTCCCCGCAGACCAACAAATCCCATTCCCAAGGATGTAAATTGCCAGCACTTGGCACAGGAAGGAGACCCGAAGAAGAGATCCTAACTGTGCCCAGGGAAGTGCTCTCATCTGCCCTTTACTCTCTGGGCTTTGGTTGGGAAGCTGGTCCCCAAATCACAGGGGTACATTGACAGAAAGCTCCTCTCCTCTGGCCGTGCCACTGCCCAGGGGGTTGCCAGCCACTGGCATGCTCAGAAATGCAGCTGGGAGCACCCCAGCTTTGCTGAAGGCACGGGGCAGTGGCTCTCAGAGAGCATCCCCAGCCATCAGCAGCACAGCCACAGCTCCAGTCAGGAATCCTCACGCGTGAACAGAGCCAGCAGCTGTGCTGGCCGAACACGGGAGAGCTTCAGCCTCTTCTATTGCTAATCAGCTCCAAAATTCAAACAGCCACAGCTAAACCCAGCATCGGAGCCTTGGTTAGAGCTGCTGCAGCGCGGGCTGCGAGGGCTGCGCAGGGTGCTGTCCTCATGCATCAACCCGCACAGATACAGGAAGTCTTCTAATGATGAAACAAGCATTATGAGCATCATTGTTAATCAGGTTTTACGGATTTATGAAGCAAATATGCACACTTATCTTGTTTAATATTATTTTCCAGTTGGAACCTGATTTTAATACTGATGCCCTGAAATTATGCCGTTCATAAATAATGCAAGCAGCAAAACCTTTCCCATATCCCCCAACGCACACAGAGGCAAGCTTAAATATGGATTTAAACAAAACATGGTAGAACTT
Source organism: Laterallus jamaicensis coturniculus (assembly GCA_022605575.1). Taxonomy (NCBI): domain Eukaryota; kingdom Metazoa; phylum Chordata; class Aves; order Gruiformes; family Rallidae; genus Laterallus; species Laterallus jamaicensis. The sequence goes on from JAKCOX010000038.1 coordinate 1,859,507, forward strand.
CAGTCTAAAACCCAAAAGCACGTAGAAATGCCAGTCACTCTGAAACCTGGAGGCGAGCTGAGAAAGTTGGTGCAACTCCCAGGCTCCAAGCCCCAGATGAGAGTTTCTTTTGGAGAGGCACATTCCTGCCCTTGGTTTGTGGTTAGATTCCTGTCCCTGGGGTGTGTTGAGGTTGGGTGGACATGTGGCACAGGTGTGAGGTCACACCAGCAATGGAAGCACATGCACCCACACCAGGGCTCTTCACCCTGCAGAGCTCCATGGTGCCTGGGGCTTGCAGAGGTGTTCCCTCCACACTCTGCCCCCTGAGCTTCCATGGGACTCAGAAGGGCCCCCACACCCACTGGTGAAATGCTCTTCGGAGGATGCTGGGACAAGAGGAGCTGCTGGAGCTGGACGTTTGGCACGAGCATCCTCCGGCTGCATTGGAACCTGCCAGTGCTTCAGTTCATTTGCTATGCATCTTCTACATAATTCATATCCCCCAGACTGCTGACAACCAGGAGCAGTACATAAGGCAGCAAAACTGGCAGGTTTTGGGTCTGGTTTTCACAAGGCAAAATACCTCTGAAAGGAACCCACTGCCCCCCTCCACTGCCCAAGCCTGGCCATGGGCAGAGCTGCCCTTCCCAGCAGTGAAGGACAGTGGGCTTTCTCCTCAGAAGGTTTGGAGGAATCGAGGAGTCTCTTGTGCTCAGGAGCCTGGGACTGACTGTAGGGAGATGGGGAGAAGGAACGGGAAGGACTCCAACCGTGGGGTGTTCTGTAGGCACACAGGGCACGGGGCAGGCTGAAGCACCAGCCAGGGTGTCAGCAGCCAGACCTGACCCAGCTCAGGCTTCTCAGCAATTCCTGGCACTTTCTCCAGCTGACCTGCAAGCTGGCCCTCATCAAAAAGCCCTCCACTTCTGCACCCTGCAGATCACCACCCAGAAGAAGGTGCTTTAAAGGCTTTTTTCTGCCGCTCAGTGCCCACGCTCTGCGGTCAGACTTGGCAGAAACAGACTGCCTTGGACTTGGGGCTGAGCACCAGCCCGGGGCGGTGAGTACAACAAACCCTGGATCCCCAGCACACACAACACCCTCATCTCTCCTCCTGCCAGCTGGACACAGCCTGACAGGAAGGACTGCAGACAGTGAGGGCTGCATCCCACAGACCCCCAGGGTGCCCATTCGAAACACCTGCTGCAGCCTGGGCTGGAGCTCACTGCTCCCCTTGACCACAACCTGGCCGAACAAATCCCTGCCAGCCCCGCCATGGGCTGCCCCCCATGTGTGTCCCTGCCTTTGCCCTCTCTGCGCCCCGCTGCCAGACCCCAAGCACTGGCAGACCCTTGGGCTTGCTTTCAGCCCTCGGCACGTGTGGGGCTGCGTGTGTGAAATGAAATCCATACACAAAGAGGAGTACGAACGTCATCCTCCCATCACTCCCCTCCCCGGCTCTGCAGCTCCTACCCCTGCACACGCCTGTTTGGGTGGGAGGCAGGCGGCCGCGAGAGGCTGTGGAGAGATTAGAGCCTGGTGTTCAGGAAAGCGATGCTGACAAACCGCACAGTCATCACTCCCAGCAGCCGCCTGCTCAGCCAGCAAACAAGGGAAGAAAATAGGCTCAGTGGCTCGAATAAGCCCCAGAGCCCACATTTGAATTTACAATGAGCTGCTCACTGGAGCTCAATCTGTCAAGCACCATGTCCCATTAAGATGAAAATTCGAAGGTCTCAATAGAGCAGATAGATAACCTCTTTTATTCTCTCTTATTAGAGGATGCTTGTGAGGCTGGCAGGTCAGGGTGGCTCTGGCAGGACGGCCACTACTGTGAATGCTGCCCCAACAGAGGCCACTGCTCCAGCGTGCTTCCATGTGCACCTCTTCTGGCTCATTTGTTCCTTTCCTGGGATTTTATTCATTCTCAGCTCATCACATTTGCACGTTGTGCTGGTGTTGGCTGGGACAGAGTTACTTTCCTTCACAGCAGCTTGTCTGCAGCGAGACGTTGTGCTCGAAAGTGGCTGTGTCACCCCTGAAAGCCCAGCCCTGCATGTAGGTAACTCCCTGATAAAAGCAGGACTAGACCCTATGCTCAGGTGGAGCTTTGGGAAGGAGCTGCCTTCTCCCAGGTCAGAGGAGCCACCAGAGGCAGCTCCTGTGGAAAACCGTCTGGAGCTGAAGCTTTGCAGGGGAAGGGGATGCCTTTCCCAGGGTCAGCCAGCCCGCTGCAGAGCACAGACCCTCTCCTCCCACCCACCCAGAGCAGCAGGGACATGCTCATCGCTCCTCCCTTGCCATGTGTTTTGGCTACTGCAAGTGCTGAATATTTGCAAAGCATTGGGTGTTTGTTGAAATACTCTCTCTGGATCAAAGCTCAATATTTCTTGGCTTCTCCACGCTTTCTGAGCTGCCTTCTGCTCACTGCTGTGTATTTGCCTTTCCCTCTGAGGTTGTTAGTAGGACTGAACCATGTCTGTTCACTGGTTGGGCTTCCTTTCCCTTCCAGCCCCAAGCACTCTGGCCTCTCGCAGACCTTCCTGCTCTCCTCCCTGCCAGCATGTAGGTGGGATGAAGGAAACCAGTGGCAGTTTCTCTTTCTCAGCCTAGATACAAGCCAGGTTCTTGGAAAAAAAGGTAACCCACCTCATCGTTGTTCTGCTATCAGCAACGCTGGAGCCAACTGCTCTGCCTAACACTGAAGAAGCCCCTCGCAGTGGGCTATTTTCCTAGGCAAAGCCCCTGAGCTCCTGTATCGAAGGCACCCAAAGGAAGCGAGTCTTCTCCATTAGCACAGTGGTGTCTTGGCACCTGGGAAATGCTTCCCTCCCCTCTGACAACACTGCCTGTGGGAACACCAGGACCTGCCCCCAAACCTCAGGGACACAGCGCTGCCCTTGCAGCCTGAGCCCCAGGAGCAGAACACCTTGCTGCTGTGGAGGGGCCCCGCTCCGCTCCCCGAGGGAAGACGGCAGCTCTCCGGGGCATGCCCCCAGCCTTACCCTGCCTGGCAATCTGCTGCTGCTTTGCATTTTTAGAGGCAAACCGAAGCGGTCCTGCCAGCAGCCGCCAGTTCTTTTTATTGAATTTAGAATCAATAGTGCAGCAAGTGGCTTGGGATGTTATTAATCAGGAAATTGGCACGAAGGACCAGGAGGTAATAACGCTGCAGCGAGCCCGCTCTTCTCTCGCCGAGTGGCTGTACATGGTTCTGGGTAGTGCTAATTACTCCTTGGGACCTGCCTCTCAGCTGCTTTATAGACAAGGCAAACTACTGTCTGCCAGCACGGCACAGCCCGGCTGCTCCCGGTTATTTTCCTGTCGCTGTGATTGTAACCTGTGGCCAAGCACTACGCTGCATTTCCTCAGAGCCAGAGAAAGCCAGGTAAAAAAGGGCACACTTTTCTTCTTTTTTGACAAAAACCACTGAAAAAATACAGGGCATCCCACCAACCCCAGGAGGGACGGACATACAGCAGCTGCTCCCAACGCTGTTAATTCCCAGGTTATTCCGGTTCTCTCTACATGCAGGCTACAGCCAAGAACTGTCCTGTATCTTCCAGATGCTCTCTGGGTCTTGCTGGAGACATGAAGAACTGTAATACCCAGGTCCTGAAGCTGCCCAAAAACCGGGCAGGTCATTGCACAACCCCACATGATGTCTGCCTCCATGGGGTACCTGCAGCCCAACACCCGAGGACAGTGATGTACCAAAACTGGCTGCTCTCCACAGAAACGAGCTCATTGTACTGCGAGCAATTAGACTCACCTGTATAGCACCTGCCTGTCACCCCCACCCTGGCTCCTAAGTACAACTGCATCTCCCACAAGCAGGGTGCACATGCACAGCGCCCCGGTTCACGGCATAGGGTCTGCAGCAGGTACTCGGCTCTTAGAAGTTTTCCCCTGATCCGTTTTTAAAGATTTGAAGCCTTTTCATTTCTTTCCTGCTCTCCTTTCATCAAAAGAAGTCTCCGTGGGACCTGTTCAGGGTCAACAGGTTTAGTAGGAGCTCTGTAAGAATAACACAGAATTTCGGAGCCTCTGAATTCACACTGTACACAGCGTGCCACGGAAAGGAAAAGAATTTGAAGAGTATTAGGACATACTTTAATAAGCTCAGGTCTCCTGCCTGTCACCCTGAAAGTATGTTTATCTTTGTGCTTGTCTTGAGCAACCGCTATTCCACCACCTTCTCCTCAGGATAAGCAGGAGTGCGTGAATGTGCAGCAGCAAATCTCATTTGGCTGCAGGTAATCTGGTGGTTTTCATGGCAAAAAGGTTTGCCATTCTGCACCTGTCCTGCTTTTGCAGAGATGGGACTAATGTTCTTACATAATTATTGCATCACTGTGCCTAATTGGATTTCCAACACCATTTATTTCATCATGAGGCTAACCTGGAAGTAACCTCCACATGCAGTTATTAACCCTAATGAGTTACTAAATAAACACCAAAGGGGATGGAGACAAACATACTACTACCCCCACCGAAAGGAGTGTTAGGCACATAAATGATGAAACTTTTCCATACATGGTCCCTCCAGCTCTCACGTACCTTTCCATAGCCACAGGCAGTTGGTCTCAAAAAGGACCTCCAAATCCTCAGATTATTGCTTTCTTGCAGCCTTCCTGGTCTCCTGAGACAACCTCTGCTCTCCTCTCAGGTTCCTCCTCGTTCCCAACGTGTGTAGAGCTTTTCCTCTCTCGTGACAATCAAAAGATGTAGGAAACACTCACCAAACTATGAAAAATGTGTGCAACAAGGTATAATTACAGGGGAACAGATGGGATGTTTGTGTAGCTCAACTGTCAGAAGAGGAGGGAGCAGCAGAGCTCAGGCACGGGCAGCCTGGATCTCTGGCAAACAACCTGTCACCTACGAAACGTGTGGTGTATGTGCATTCGGTGTGAAATTGCTTCTTCTGAACACTGCTCAGGCAGGGGTGCTGGTGGAGATGGTGACCGTGTGCATGTCATACCACCCAACGACACTCACTGCTGGGCCTTTTAGAATGGGAATGAGCAAACTTCAAAAAAACCCCAAAGTTTGTGCTTGCAGGTCCCCCAAAGTAGCAGCTCTTCTGGGTACTAAAGCAGGAAATTCAATGTTCCGTAGTCCTGAGTGTCTGTCAGGGACTGTGTGGTTCTGGGGAGAGAAGAGCTGCTGGAACCAGGGCTGGGCAGTTTGCGATCGGGCCTTCCCATGCTGCACCCCACATGTCAGGCATGGGATGTGTCTCCCCGACTCCTGCATATCCTCCTCTGGTCCTTCTTCCCCCTTGGCATATTCAGAGCAGAAAAGCCCCCGACCCTTCTAGCAGTTCTCTGAGAGTACTGAGATCCCTTCTCACCTCCCTTCATCCCTGCATTACAAATAGGTCTTAAGCATAACAGTTTACTGTGATTCTCACCCAAAAAAGCCATTCCCTGCCCAAGCTCTCACCTCTGCAGCGGCCGAGGGCACTGAGATGAAGGCAGAGGTGAGCCAGGGAAGAAGCAGCACTGATGGACAGCCTACAGAAAGCACACCTAAAAATGAGTCTCTCTCCTGATTTTCCCTTCCCACTCCCCCACTGTGGCAGTTGAATCTGTTCTTCCTGGGTGCAGTGGACCTTTCCATGGAAACCTAGCCCACCTCTCCATCCCAGCCCTGGCAGCACCAACACCAGTGCGGCAATCATTCCTGGGAGCCACGTGTGGGCCGAGGCTCCATCAGAGGGATGCGAGATGGGTTTCCTCACGTTCACGCCCAAGCTGGCACACCAGCTCAGTGGGCATTTTTGGGGGGGGGTGTGGTAAAACTTGATACCATACAATAAAGTCCCAGTGCAGCAGCTTTACCTGCTCTGCAAAAGGCAGCTATAGATACCAGAGTCATTTGTAATTAAAATGTGTGATCTTCTCAAACGCGTGACTTAGTTCTTCAGGCAAATCCATATTCTCCAATTTGTAGGCCGTTCCCATTTTAGGATCATACTGGCAGATCAAACGCACAGCAGTGAAGCCTCGTGATCGCCGCCACTGAGCTTTCAGATGCTTTAGATCTCTCATCTTCACTCAGGTCTATTTATTTATTCATGATGATGTCTTCTCCTGGCAAGCTCTTGACCCTCCTGTTTCACGGCAATGACTGCTCTTAGGTAGAAATCTCCCTGTCAAGAGATACAAGAGCTGGCCCTCTGGGCCTTGCTCCGCAGCAGCCACCCTTCCCAGGCCCTGTATTTACCACCTCAGCATCTAAATCTCACCATGAACATTCACTGGTTCCTGTTCTGTGACAGTTTCGCTCAGGGTCAGAGCAGGCCAGAGCAGGCCGGAGCCGGGTGCCTTCCCCATGGCCCTGCCGGCTCCCAGCACATGGGAAGAGCTGTGGGGGAACCGCTGCTGCTCGGTGACTTTATGGGCAAGGCAATTTATTTTATGATCACATTACAGCAGGGCAACGCTGCCTTTTACATCAGACACTTCAGCTCTTGTAATTGCTACCCTGGGGGTCTCTCCCCTTCTCTGTATCCCAGCCCATTTATAACACTAATGGTGGCAATGTGTGAGCAGCGGGAGGATAACAGACCTTAAATAGCAGCAACATCTTGCTGGAGGAAAGAGAAAGCTTTGTCTTTATATTTCCAAGACTTGTTGAGCCTTATGAGGTGCAGGGTGCTTTCAGTGAGCTGTGAAACAGCACAAGAAGTTGATGCCATGTGAATGGATGGGATCAGGTTGCTCTCCCAGTGACCCCCCTCAAACCCTGCTGTCTCCAGACGTGGTCTGTGTCCATGGACAAGTGCCTGGCACCCACATCAACCCCTGCATGGGTTGGTACATGCACTTACCTACAGCCATGGACCAACGAGACATGTTTGCACACACAGAGGTTGCAAAGAACTGGAAAAAGACCCACCCCAGTCTTTTGGGTTGTGAAGTATGGCTGACTGATTTTCCAAATGCATAAGGTAGGAAAGGTGAAAGCACTCTGCTAGGTAAGAACTTGGAATGTTTCCAAGGTGCAGAGAGGCAGAGACCCCAAGCAGAGCATGGTGATACCAAGTAAGTGCTTTGGCTGCCTGTGGTAAGCAATGGGCTGCTGTAGGGCCCTCAGATGCCTGAGCTTGTTCTGCTCTTATGACAGTTACGAAGTTGGAAATGAAAATTCCTCATTCTTACCTAAATCCTGGTGCCCACACACCCGTGGTCCCTCGGTCCCTCTGATCTTTGCTGCAGCATCCCTTGTGATCACACCTGGGCTTGTCTGGATAGACAGTTTGTTACTGCTGGATCCAAAGTGCAGAGCAGGGCAGGGTCTCTGAAGCACACACAGCCTGCCAGGAGGTCTCCATCCCTCCCCTCCATCTCAGCAGGTGTTCTGCCGTGGTGGCATGGTGACAGTTTCAGGGTCTAATTAACACCATCCTTCAGGGACCAGGACGGAGCTGACAGCCGCTGCCTACAGAGAGAGGGTAAGGGCTGTCAAGTGCAGGTAATCACAGAGGACAGAAACAAAGCCAGTGCTGGGCAGAGGGGCTCAGCAGCAGCTTGGCCTGGGTGGAATGAGACACTCTACACCAGTGCTGGGAACAGCCAACATCTGCCCCCCTCCCCAAGGTGCCATCACCCACCCTGAGCTGCACCCACAGCCCAGCAGAGGGGGGGAGCTGAGATTTGGGTCTGAGTGGTGTCTGCCTGAGCCTCCCACCTGCCTGGATTTCTGATGCTGAGCAGTGTGCTCAGCTTGTGCTGAGCCTCTCTGCCCCCCTCCCTGGATTTCTGAAGTGACGACAGCATCTGCCTTCCCAGAGCCGACCAGCGAGCTGTGGAGCTGATGCCCAGGAGCTCTCGAGGTGAAGGTCAGAGCCTCAGCGGCATTGCCGCATTCAGCACAGATTGATGCCAGCCAGGAGGAGCTGGAGGATAATCTGTCGAGGCTGACGCCTGTCAATGGGACAGAATCTGAACAAATGACACGGCATAACGCATTTTGAAACACTGTCCTCTGTTTTGGGGAAGGTCACACACCGCAAACTATGTTGGAAGCAAGTCTTGAGCTATTTAAGCTGTTTTGCTCAAGGTTTAAAAGGACAAGAACTTCTGGGGGGATCAACAGCAAACTTTGAACCAGCTGTATAATCTCCCATAAATATTCCACAGCCCCTGGGATCCCAACACCCGCACAGAATACATGGCCTCAAGCACCACAGCTCATCCCATCAGTGCAATGAGAATAGAGAAGCAGCTAAAGGAGACTTGGAAGATACCTAGACACCAGCAAAGATGAAAGGCAGTCCCTCCACACTTGCACCGGGCTCCTGGTACTGCTGGAGAGCTGGGCTGCTGCAGCCTTTTAACCTCAGTTAGATGGGCTCTGCGAGGATGAAATTACTGCCTAATGCTTGCCAGGTGCCTCTGACCCACCCTGGGGAAGTGGCAGGAAACAGGCAGCAGCAGATACCCTGGGGCAGGCATTTCTCCCAGCCCTGCCCCATCCCTCCTGGCTTTTCACCCATTTCAGCCCACCCAGCTCCCAGTCTGGATGCTGTGTGCTCGGTGGGATCCACCCTGCCTGCCCCCCTCCACCCCTAACAGGCGTTACCCTACTCTACCTCTCACGCTCCCTTCAACTGGGCTTCTTTCCAGCCCTTTCTGCTCTGATCCGGCCCATCAATGGCAAGGAGCTATTTTTGGAAGCACGGATCCAGATGCCTTCAGATCTCTTCCGCTGGTGTCTGTGGTGCAGCGCGCACGTGGCCGCAGCCAGGCGGGCTCTGAGTGAGACGGAGAAGCAGCGGGAGCCCCGCACAGTGCCCAGCTTCCAGGCACGGTGCTGGCAGGTCGCATGCACCTAAGGTGGTCTGAGGCTGCTGCATGCCCTGACACTGCAATGTGACAGGAAGACGCTGCTGGCCACGGACAGCCTCGCCGCAATTATTGATTGACTTTTAACACTTCATGCCTCAGCAATAATATAAACCAGCCAGAGGAAAAGAGGAGTGGGAAACAGCTTCCAGCCATGCTGGACGGGCTCTCGGCGCTCACGTGCTGCAACCTTGTGTTACCCAGCAAGGTTACAGCTCAGCAGAGCTGCACTGGTAGCTCCTAGCCCACATCTCCCCCTTGTTCTTAAAATAGCTTAAAGTGGTTAAGATGTTCCTGTGGTATCCCTGGGTGAGCTGGTAGGATGCACTGAATCAGCTCAGTGCCTGCGGAAAGCGAAGAGCAGCAGGTCTGCTGGCAGCTGGCTGCCCACAGGCGCTGCAGGGGCTGGGGGTCACCCTGGGGTGGGGCAGAGGGGCTGCAGACAGGGAACAACACCAGGAACATCAGCCATGCCTGCACCAACCCCTCCTGCCACCCTGTCCCAGCCAGCCAAACCCATGCTGTGCCAGCCGTGGACACCCTGTGTAGAGGGTGTTTTCTGGGGGCAGAGGATGGAGATGGCTCCAGCAGAGTCCTGGGGTGCAGTGTCCAAACTGTGATAGAAACCACTGAGCTCCAAGGAGGGTAGTGATGGAAGAGCTCCTGGTCGCTGTGATTTCCAGCCGCTGCCCAGAGCCTTGCCACTTCTCACCAACAGAAGGCACAAGGAGAGGCAATCTGATCCCATGTCCTGCCCAGCCAGGGACTGTGGAGGCAGGCTGGTCAGGGTCAGATGTGCCCTTAACATGCCTATGGTCTGGGTTTGCCAGCAGCAATCCCCATTGCAGAGCAGGACATGTGCCCGAGCGCAGCCTGGGGCTGGCTGCTCACCCCTCACTGGGCTCAGAGGAGCCCCTGGGCAGCAGAGGGGGGCACTCTGAGCTGCCACAGCTCAGCTCCCAGGAGAGGGGAGCGGGCGCAGGGCGAGCGGTGGGGTGGTTCTGCTAGGAAACGCTCAGAGGGTTATTTTAAGAATTAAAGTGTTCCTGTTAGCAAAAGAAAAAAGGTTTGGATGATAGTCTCCCCGGTGAAAGAGACCACAAATAGCATGAAGTAAAATAAAAAGGAGCAGGAAACTGGCACTGCTGGAAAGAAAAGATATTGTTCCTCAGCTGAAAATTCCCATTTATCATCACATACCAGCCCCACAGACTCTTCTACAGAATTACTGTTCAGAAAATCATTGATCCACATCCCCTCTAAAGCGCCTCTCTCATTTTTCTTCTCCTTTCTGCTTAACAGTCACACTTGATAAATCTCTGCTCTATATGCACTTACACCTCGACGCTCACCGGGGCGTGTGTCCAGGCACACACGCAGACAGACAGACAGACAGATCCTCTTGCACCAATAAACACAGCTGCTCTGGTATTCCCACACACTCACATCCATGAGTTTGGGCTCCTCCTCTCCAGCCCAGAAAGATTTCCTGGTCAGTGTAGTGATGGAGATGAAGGGAAATCCATACCCAGCCCCTGGCTGAGCTCCTGGGATAAGGAAACATCCCGGCCATGTCCCAGTGGGCTGGCAGGCTGCCCGCTGTGGTACGGAGCCGTTTGTCCTCTGCAGACAAGCAGAATAATCCTAATTTGCTTCATCCCGCAGTCTCTCTGTGGCTCCAAGGGGGGTGATGAGTGGGACATTAATCTCAGCCTTTTGCACCTTTTATCCTCAGGTTAAATGAACGTGGAGACAACATTTTTGTTGGTGTTCATGTGTCCTTATGGCTGGTGTCGTGGGTGATGGAGGGTTGTGATTTCAGGAGCTCAAGCAGCCTGAAACCTGCCGGGTCTTAAATCTATTATTGATCCCTGCTGCTGTCTCCAGGGACGGCTCCAAAGAGCCGGGCTAAACCCCTTACTTATGATGCATGGCATTTTCAGCACAAGATTTCAGGTACAGCAGTAATTCAACCCCAAACACCCCAACATTTAACTAATAATCTGTTTTACCACGAAGTCCCCTAATCCCTACGGGCTGGGATGCTCGATAGATCATCCTGTAGTGTGGTCCCTCCCTGGCCCCATCACTCTGTAGCTGGATGAAGTCAGAGCTGGGTGGGGAGGATAGCAGGACAGGGGTATGAGGAGGAGAACCCGGAGGGACAGGACAGGTCTCCTGGCCAGATCCCGACCCTACTCCATGGGCCTTCTAGAGTTGGTAGAGATGCAGAGGAATAAACAGCCTGGAGAAAATATTTAACTCAGCAAAATTACTACTGTGGAGTTTGGCAGAGACTCCTTTGGGCAGAACGTCCTTGATCAACACCTGAACAGACTTTTATCCCATCTCCTCTTAGGGAGAAGCGTGTTTGCCGGGATTCTCGCTACACTGATGTTCCTCTCTTGTCTGCAAAGAGACAGAGCTTTATGCTTGCACATATCTGCATGCAGCAATAAATACCAGGATAGGTGTTACCCTCAAAAACAGGGCCGGGGATGCACAGCAATCTCTATTAATGATGGTGAATCGCAGGCTTTATGGGTTGAGGCAAAGTGACTGCTTTGTAATTGCCTTTTCATACAAGGATGAACACAAAGCTGTGGCCTCACCACAATGAATTTATTCAGCCTGGGTTAGGTTTGACTTGGAAATGCTGTTTGAGTTGGAAAACCTGTTTGTTAAATGATTAACAGCTAGGGCTTCAGCATTCTGGGGCTTTTGTTGGCCTCTTCCATCTCTCCCCTCCCCATTGGCAGCTGTTTCAACCTCAGACTGTGATGGAGAGAGTATCCCAACACCATTCTCTTCTTTTTTCTGCCGTATATTATCCCAGTATGGAAACATCTGGTTTGAAATACAGCAACCTTTTTTCTCTATGTACCTGCAGTATGCTTGAAGTCACATGGAGATACGAAATTTCCTTGCTGCAGCCACCAAAGATTTTTTCCCAGCAAATTATTCAGTTTTATTAAGCACATAAAGACCTACAAAGTGGGTCTTTTAATGTACTTATATAGCCATAAACTTATATCGCTGAAATAATTGCATTTTAATGATTTTTTTATCTTTGCATAATTTGTATATTTAACAATCACACCAACAGAAAGAGGAACGCTTGCTGCAGAGCTTTCTGCTTAGAGATTAGGTACACGCTTATGCCTCATCCCCACACTGCTGATGAAAGCTTCCTCACTCCCTATTATGTGCTCTTAATGGCTTCTGTGAAGATAATCTGGCCATTCTGATGTCCTGCCTGGGTGTCTTAAGGAGCCTCGAGGCTCTGCCACACTCAGGCTGCTCAGGAGGTGCAGGTTCAGTCCTACCTGGGCGGATTTGCTCTTCGGGGAACCAGTTCAAGGAAGCTCATCCCTCTGGGAAGAAGCAGCTGGAGAACCCTGCTCCCTTGAGCCCTGGGCTGGGGAGTCCCGTGGGATGCGAGAACCACCCACACCTGGACTGCAGGCAGCCAGAACTCTGGTTACAGAGGAGAGGAAAGAGCTCTGCCCTAACCTACCTCTTTATAATGCATGCAGAGACCCCAGAGTGGTTTGGCTGGAAACTCCTTTCATCTCACGCTGTCTCCGGAGGAGTTTTTGGGTGACTGCTGGGAGCACCCCGACACCAGGACCTCATGCTGAGGGTCTGCCATCTCCCATGGCGTCCTGGTCCTGCTCACCACAGGCAGGGAACTGCCTTCAAGACGTTTGGCTCCCAGCAGTGTCCAACTGCCTCACTGAACCTTCAGTCTGGGTTTAGGAAGGGTGTAATGAGACCAAGAGCTACAGATACAGGTCAGAGAAGTGCTGCTCCCCAACAGCATCCAGACCCTGAGAGCTGCCCCGCAGCTCACACCAAAGGCCCACACAGGAACCCACTCATTACGTTCTCAGCTGAGCATTCCCTGGAATAATTCCTGGCTATTTGGTGAGATCAGAATGGCAAATTATTAAACCCAGTTAATAATTAGTTTAAGTGGACATTAATTAGCATCGTCTAATAACGAGATGCTTACTACACCCACTTGCTTATCCAGAGGCCTTCTCCTGTGTAATGACACAGAAGCTGGAGCCAGTCAGTAATATTTACAGTGTCTGGAAAGGAATCGCCTGGGTCAGAAGGAATAAATGAGCTGCAATTCCAGAAAAGTCAAATGTGTAATTATCGTGCCACGGGGTGTCTGGTCCAGCAGCAAGCTCCTGGCTGCTCCCGCTCTGTCAGGCCATGCATGAGCCCCTCTGCACCAACGCTGCATCTGCTCTGGCTGCTAATGAGTTGCAGCCCCCGCCCCATGTGAGAGGGGTCTGCAGGTCACTCGGCATCGCTGGGGTCCGAGGGTGAGCTCGGAAGGGATGCTCGAGCTCTGTTAAGGGCACGGGACCTGGGAGCACACTCTTGAGTTCTGCTCACTGATTATTTTTTCAAGCAACTGAGGCTGCAAGGACTCAAGGTGCCCACCGAGCAGTGCTGAGGGGTGATAAGAATCCAGCCACCACCTCCCACTGTCCCAGGAGGTTGGCTTCCCCAGAAGCTAATGCTTTAGGGAGGCTTGCTCTCACTGCATGCTGCTGTCATAGGAAGGGTGGTACCCCCTCATCCACAAACAATAAATAACCCCCTGAGAGTTGAGTTTTGTGTTGGCTTTTGGGGTAGGGTGGGGTTTTTTCTTTCTCTTTAGCAAGCTGCAAAATGCTTTCCCACACTTCCAGCACCTCTTACGCACTTGTGTCGCCTCTGTGGGGTTTTTAATTTGGGCGATGCTGGGGCCTTGGTGACCCTTCCCATTCCGGCTCACTGCGCTGGTGGAAATGGGGCTGCAACACCCCATGTCACAGCACAGTTCCTCCTTGATGCTTTAGGAATGAATTACACTGCAGCAAGCTATATTTGGAGCTCAGGCACCGCTCTGCATCCTGTGGCTTTTGATGTTTTATACATTTGTCTGAGCTGCCTGTCTGCCGTTTGAGCTGGCTCGAAGTTATCAAAGTTTTATCACTTTTCAAGCATAAAAACACCTTCTCCAGCTGCTCCTTTTTCCAGCGGTTTTCTTCCCAAAGCAGCTGGCACCTGGGCTTCCCAAGCCACGCTGAGCTCTGCTGCGAGGGCTAAGCCTGAGTATCAGGGTCTCTGTCGCAGGCTCACACGTTATTTCAGGTTCCACTGCTGTCAGGAGATGTAGCTGAGCTTTTCTTGGTCTTCATGTCTGGAATTGGCAGCCTTCTCCTGGAGCCTGCAAGCCTGGTATCCCTGCCAGCGCTGGCTCAGAGCTGGGGGGAAGATGGGGGAAACGTCTTCTCCTGTTAGCAAGGCTAGCATACTGCAGGCAAAAATTAATTTTCATTGCTTCTTAATGACAATTAGTGGTTTTGATACCACTGATCACAGGCATCCCCAGAACATTTGATTAATGAGACCGGTTCCAAGAAGAAATAATAAGTGTGTGGCAAAAAATATGACAAGAACATAGAGATCTGTCTGTCTTCTCTCTCATAAAAAGTCCTGGCTGCAAAGACACCCCTAAAGCAAAAGCCAGCTGAAAGTGTCTAGCCACCCATTACCCTGGAGCTGGCTGTGGGAGGTTTCTGTAACGTCCCCCACAGCCCCTCAGACAGGCACTGCTCAGGATGGACAGACTCTACCCCAGCCCTGGGTGAGTGAGAGTGGGCAATAAAGGTGCAATTATGTGGAGACACATGAAGAAAGAAGACAAATGATGGTCTTGCATTTCTACAGCACATTTCATCCCAACCCCCTGAGTTAACGGACTGATACACAAATTACACTTTGAGAGATCACTCTATCCATCCCTGACATGCGGAGATATAAAATGTAATCATTATTTTTTAAAGCAAACTGACTGATTAATGCAAACCCTACAATTGGGGTGAGCTCTCCTGGGCAAAGATGAATCAGAAGTGACAAAACTCCAGCACCTCGTGACGAGCGTGCTCGGGAATGAAGGGAATAATTCAGATACTCAGATCCCTCCAACACGATAAGTTCAAAGCCAAACAGAAAATGTCTCTCTTCTCTAAGGACTCAAAACAGACTCTGCTAAAATGTAATTAAGTGCTAAGTCCCTTGAAATCAATCACTTCCAGAAACTAATACCCACCTTGCTGATTAGGCAGCGGGTAAGCCAGGGGCAATTAATGCATTAGTATGAAAATTGTTAACTATGAGAGCAACCGGTTTTGATGGGATAATTGCTCTGAGAAAGACTACTTGATGGTGAATATCAGCACAAGTGATGTGCTGGGGAGAGGGGACTCCACCATGTTATCTGAGCTAATTAAAAGTGACCTAATTCTCGTTAATACTGTGTTTGATTGGATACAAACTTGAATCTGGGAGGCTGACTGGGACCTCTGGCACATCCTGCCCAGCTGATGTGGTTTTTCCCTGCTCTATCTCAGGCAGGGAAAAGGGGTGGTGAGCTGTTCTCATGGCCCTGGGAGGTGTCTGTGGGTTGGAAGGGTTAAACTGATGGCTCCTTAAGGCAGACTCTGGAGGGATGAAGGCTGTCCATCCATCCCTGCCACCAACTCCAACGAGTCACCACTGATTTTTGGAGCAATGCTCCTATCTGTGGTGTGATCTGGGCTGTGAATGTGTCAGCCAGGCTCAGCCCAGTGAAATGATGGTCACGGCGTCGAGCTGCTCAGAGTAACCTGCTACACTGTGAATCGTTCCAGCCCGTGTTTGCTCAGCGTGGCTGGGTGGAAGTGTCAGGGAAAAATGTTTGTTTTTCATACTCCCGCAGTTAATGGCCAATTTTCCACAAATCACAATAGTCTTACCCCATTAGGCTTTGTAATTAAGCTTTCACTGTGTGACCCTGTTTACCCGGTGCACACAGGAATCTGACAGCCGTCCCGCTCGCTGTCGCAGCACACAAGCGACTCGTGTTGGGAGTGATGGCTGAGCTCCAACACCAGCCCCAGGGACCCCAGCTTCGGGCGAGGATGGGGGCAATTCCAGGGGGAAATGCAAAGCAACCCTGGCATGGAACCGGTGCTGATGGGAGCGGCGCAGCACTACCCATCCCCACCCACAGACAAGCTCCACGCTGCAGCATCACCTTCACATTAACACCCAGGGGGGTATTAACACTGACAGCATCCCACTCATCTGGCTGAGGATGAAGAGGGTGCCCCACCACTGCCAGCAGCCCCGACAGGCAGCAGTTGAGTGACCACCCAGCCACACTGTTGCTGGTCTGTGCGAAGGTGGGTGGATGTGATTGGGGAGGGGAGGTGTGAGGGGGAGCACCAGCACCCTGCGCGTTCCCCAGCTGTGTTCGTTGCATGGGAAGGGACGAATTTCAGGCCTCCCGCAGCCCATGTTCTGCCTTCATGGAAACCACAGCCACCTGGGAGCTTTGCTGCTTGGGAATGAGGGTGTGGGTGATTCACCAGGTAATCAATAATCCTTCCAGGAGGCAATAACGAGTCACCTCAGGGATTATTCCAAATCTAAAGGGGAACGAACCTGCCTCACCGATTTCACACCATTTTGAAGAGGATTCCGAGCAGCATACAGTTGGAGAGGCTGGGCAGGTAGATGTATTTACATTCCCTTATACTGCTCCAGATAAAGCCCAGCTTAAAATCCCTTAACTCTTTTTGACAACAAATTAGTTTCAGATCAAGGGCTCCTGCTCTGTCTCAAAATGTGATTTTCGCTTCCGAATTATTCATCTTGCCAGAAGCTGTTGCTAACAAAAAAGGCAAATTTTTAATGGTTTGTGTAATGTCTTGCTTGCTTTCGGTTTTCTTCATAGAAAATTCTCTTTGTCACTTCGTGCCAGAGAGTAAACTCCCCTCTCACATTAATTAAGCAAGGCAGCTCAGGCTTTTGGGCAGAAACCTGTCTGCGGGTGCACTTTGTGCAGTGAGCATCCCTTGTGCTGAGCTCCGGGCTGAGCAGAGTCTCAGACAACGACCCACGGTCGCAGTGACAACGATCCAATTCACTACAAACGCCTTCAAAATCAGAGATTTGAGTCAAGCTCCCAGTAGTGAAACCATCCCTGGAAGGTGTTCCTACAGGCAAGAAACATCAGCCCCACAGACGTTCCTTCCTCAATGCTGTACACTGGCGTGGATTTCCTTTTCCTTAACAGCACTTGAAGCGTGTGCTGGTCTCAAGCCTCCTGCCCTGGGGATGGAAACATGACCAGCAGCCCCAGCTTCTCTTGCTGGATGCCATGAGAAGGTCTGATGCAGGATGGCAGCAATCTCACAGCTCTCCCTTGTTGCTGGTTGAGCTCTAACCAAGCTCAGATCCCGCTGACCCTGTTTTGCACAAGCACCAGTCTGGCACAGAGCAAGTTTCCAGTTTCTTCAATTGCTCAGAGAGAGGAAAGCAGCTGTGAGAACCCCAGAGTGTCACAGCACGGCGCGTGTTGAGCCTGGCGTGCCCGAGCCCAGCACTGGGCAGGATGCTCTCTGCAGGATGCTCTCTGTGGGACCAGCATCCTGCCCTCCACCAGCCTTTCGATGGGGAACGGCACCTTCGGCAAAGCTGCAGCCAGGATATGACACAAGTCCAGCAGAACAGGGATAATTTTCCCCTTTTAATTGTTTGCTGCTTGGCTAGCTATTGATTACCTTTTTTGCAGAGTTGCTATTTGTTTCTCCTTGCAATATATTGGATTCCCGAGGCTTTTAATCAACTGTAATTGATTGTGATTACCACTCACTGCTCTTGAGCCTGCCGGGCTCATTCCCTGTGCTCAAAGCAGGGCCTGTCTCTCTCCATGCATGTGTGGAGCTGCCTGCATCCCTGCCCACCCCCTCTGCCCACCAAGCCCGTGGCCAAATCCGAACTTTGGGACAAGTTACATCAGCCAAACACATCAGCAGAAAATAAGGTGTTTCTCCTAAAAATTCCCAGCAGCTCTTCACTCCTTGCTGAGATCCCATTGCCATCCCAGCTTCCCCCTCCACTTGGAGGGGAACCCCAGTACTTGGGATTGAACTTCATCAGTGAGCCACTCAGAACTTCCAGTCTGCTGAACTTGGAGATTTCAGCAGGTGTTCTGCATGCAGCTGGAGCAGTGCCGGGATAAGGCTTCTATTGGCTTAATGATTAATTGTATCCCATGGAAAATTATTCCACAGGCACAACAATCAGCATTCAGTGTTTCCAAATGTTAGTTTCTTCTATAAATGGGTGTTAGCAAAAAGCAGATGGCAAAGATAATTCACTGTCTACCGCACCATCCTCACCCATTGTCTGTGCCGATTGCGGCGAACTTCAGTCAGGCTCTATTTACAGTTATCTCTTCAGCGGCTGGGTACTGTGCTGTGACAGGCTGTGATTTATGGGTATTTTGGCTGCTCTTTTAATTACAAACTTCTTGTTCTGTGTTCCAGTTTGGGATCTGAAAGGTCTCTGTGCGGCTGTGCGAGGGGTTTGCTTCGACACTCTCCCCTGCAGCCACCTCCAGGTCTGACTCCTTCGACCCAGGAAGGTGCTGGAAGCGAGCAAACGCTGGAGGAGGATGCTGGCCTCCCCGAGGCTGGGGATGTTGGGCTTTCTGGCTCCTTTTTGCACCCGAGCAAAGGGTGAACCACCCGTTAACTGAGAGCACACAAATTGCCTGCAGCTCTGACGTTCCCCCTCCTGTGGCTGCAGGTGGCCTGCAATGCCCGAGCTTCATTTTGGGGTGACCAGTGGTCCTCTCACAACACCGTCAGGGTCCCGTACAGATGGCTCTTGAGCGATGAGGCTTCTGCTTGGTTGGGCATCGCCTCCACTGCTCCTCCTGTCTCTCAGGACCTCACACCCCAGATCTCAGCCTTTCACCAGCACCCACCCCCGAGCCCAGCACGCTGCCAGCGCTCTGCGGAGCCCCTTGCACCAGGGATTCTCTTGTTTCTGATTCTGCTCAGGGTGTTCTGATTGAATTAGTACTTGGTCACTTTTTCCTGTGTGCTTTCCCCTGCAGACCTTTCTCTACAACAGCATCCACAGCAGAGATGTTTGCACACTCTGAGGATGCAGTTGTCCCTGCTAGTCGGTCCTTTGCCCCCTGAGACACTGCTCGTTGGAAAAGCCCAAGCAGCCTTAACACTCTCAGCTGTCAAGATGTCACGGAAATTCTGAAACATGCCAACTCCTCTTGAGCTTTGGAGACAAGAAATCAGCTCGATGGAGGCTTAGAGGAAAGAAGCAGAAATCGTTCCCCAAACTAAACAATGCCAATTTTCTTCCCTGATACAAACAGAGCATCAGCACGGAGAGAAGATTCTGCTTTGCACTGCTCCAGTGTGAAAACATGCAGCTGCTCCATGCCTCTGATTCCTGTGGCAGCCCATTAAGGATTATTACTGCCATCTGTCCTCTGCCAGCGAAGGGCTCGCTGCCTGACTGCGCTCAGCTGAACGGGACCCTGGCCGCAGAGGCTGTAGTTAACCTTGGTCACAGCGGCTGGAGCCTGCGCTGGGAGAGATGCTCCGTGCAGGACACGGTCCCACAGGAGCCCGGCTGGGGTCTGTGCAGAGCCATGACCTCCCTCCAGGTCTGCCGAACCACCCCCCAAAACTTTCCAAGGGGGACAGCTTCCCATGGAGCTCTCCAGGGTCGTTATCATTCCCTGTTTGATAACCTACATCTGTAGAGTACCGAGCGCTATTCCGCACCACGGAGCCTGCATGAGAGGAAAATCCACCAGGATGCCTTGTGCACACCAGCTGCAGCCGGGTTGAGTAGAGCCACTTAACTCCATGGGGCTTGAGGCTGGGGCGGATCCTTCCAGAACAACATTCCCAGCCAGGGCTGACCTGTTCATTCTGACCACAGCCAAGTACCCCCAGGTCCCAGCACTCCTGGAGAGTGAAGCTGCCCATGTCCCCTCTGCTTGCCCAGCAGCCCTGTCCACTTCCTCCCAAAAGGCATCAGTGGCTTGAAGTGAAACACAAGATGTCCCAGGGGTCAGAGGAGAAATCCATCATCTTGTCCAAGGACAAGCCCTTGCCCTGCAAAAACAAACCTGGGCACGAGGGGTGTGTGGAAGGGGTGTGGTGAAGGACATATGGCCCCTTGGGCCAAACTCTGGGAGAGGCAAGCACTGAGTGCTGCTCTCTTGTGGACCTGAAGACAGTAAGAAAACACCCCAACAACATCCCAGCCCAGTTTCTGATATCACCTCACTTTTGGTGCTCCAACTGCAACATTTTATGGTGCCAAAGCATATCCCTCAGGAGAGTCAGCCCAGAGTGCTCCCCAACACTGAACTCAAAGTCAGAATACCAGTTACAGAGAGATGTCTCTTACCCTCAGAGCCAATGCCTAGCTCATCTCTAAGGCCAAACAGCCTGCGTAGGATATCCCTCACTAGTGTAATGCAAATAGATGCCTATTTTTGTATAGCATTAGGTCTTGGAGGCAGTCCAGAGGCAGCTATTACAATCCACGCTGACTTCAGGCTGACTCACATCCTTAACTCACACACGCCATTGTCTTTATTCAGATTTCCCATTTACATTGCAGGCATCTGACACTGGTTAATTACAGCTTTTTTTCAGCAAATATTCTTTTGTTTCTCCCCTTTATATTTAGTACATTTATAGAGGGTTAAAGCAGGCGTTAATGAAGATGTTCCAACTGCAAAAGTCACGGCAGCACCGGAGAGGAATGGAAAAAATTCTTCATATACAATAAAGAGAGTCTGGGAGCTGGGACCATCCCCAGCCCTGCTCCTGCCTGGGAGCTGGGACCATCCCTGGCCCTATGGCAGATGGATGCCAGAGGCTGAGCCCAGCGCAGAGTGTCACATGTGCTGGGCAGAGACTCAAGGAACAGCCACGGAGCCGGGGAGTGGAAGATGGAGGAGACGGAGCAGAGGGGCTCAGAGAGATCACTTCAATGCTGCAGCAGAGCTTGGCTGAGCACAGCTCTCCTCCAGGCTGTTAGAGACACAACCTGGGGAGCTGTAGACGGGGATATATATTTTATTGCGTTCTAGAAAATGTCCTTCCCTCACCCAAACTCGTACGGACTGACAGCTTCCTGTTGCCATACAGCCTGCTGCACTGCACATCCCCAGTCAGGGCAAGTCCTGCACTGGATGAGACCTGGGGGGGACACATCCTGAGGGGAAGGAGGAATCAGTTTTTCCAATGCTGTCCTGGTGCCTTTGCCAAGCAATAATGGGATTTGTGGCTGCAGAGCTCCCCTGGGAGCGGGCAGCCTGACAGCCCCCATCAGAGCAGAAAGAACAGGTGATTAAAGGAGCAACCACGACATGCAAAGCACATAATTGTGGGGAGGGTGATTTATAGACAAGAAAGAAGAGCTCATTCCTGTTAACTCTGGTATACAAACCAACAGCGTAGGACAGAACCAAGGCAGGGAGATGAATCGCTTCCACTCGCCCATGACACAGGTGCTGGAGCACCAGCCCAAACCATCCTCAGCTTGCCACACAGCACCAGGAGCGGGCTGGGGTTCCCTGTGCCCCCTGCTCGCAGCCAGCACCCCCCCCTGCAAGCCCCAGGCAGATGGGAAGCCTCAGCCTGACAGATTCTACGCCAGACACTTTATTTGTATGTTCTTCCTCCCTGCTTACACCCTGCTTGAAACAGCAGCGCTTTCACAAGTGTGTGGTGGCTGTGACACTTCCAGTCCCAGCCCTTGGACTGCCCATCGCTGCTGGGGTCAAACATGGAGCGAAGGAGCCTTGCCACTCTACAAATCACTGGCCACCAAATCTAAGCCCTATGTCTATTTATTTTCTCCTGGCACTAGACATCTCTGCCGATGGCAAAGGGGCTCCAGCAGCCAGGTCTGTGCTCTGAAGGGCTCCCTGAACAGCATTGTTCCACTTCCTTCAGTTTAGTAAAGACAATTCCCATTTTATTCTGCCTCTTTTCCTGGAGCCACTTTGTAAAAGCAGAGAAAATGAGAGTGAGAGGGGGAAGCATGGAAAAGGATGGATAAAGGCAGTGGCAGCACCATACATCCGAGGGGAAGCGGATTTACTGGTCCCATCAGCTGTCTGACTGCTGCACCATGCCAAAGCACAGGGCAGGAGTAAGGGCCCATTAGACTGTAACTCCCCAGAATTGGCTGAAACCCGAGAGATTTAACAGATTACAGCAGATTACACTACATAATGACCTAGTATTCTGCAGGGAGATTTCACACCTTCAGTTTGCAGCCTGGCAGAGCGCTAATCCAGCCAACAGCAGCAAGGTGAAGGGGATGCAAACCACTCCCAACACCTTGGAAGCCAGGGACAGTCAGGCAAACAAGGGCACAGATTTATAATGACTTCTCCTTGTGCCCTCATCTCCATCCCAACCTCCCTGTTCAGTCACAGGGCTGAGGAGAGCGCACGCTCTGCACGTGAAGGGGAAGGTTCAAAGAATAAAATCTTGATGAAAATGAGAAATTAAAATGTTCAGAAGCTTTTCCTTGCCTCTGTTTCAAAGAATTGATGTGTTCTCAAGAAGGTGTCATCAGTATTTGTGAGCCCAAGTACCTACAGGTAGGAGGAAAAGTACTGAAAAGTCCCCAGAAACATACATGGATCCAGAGAGCCCCAAACCCCAACAGCCCTCACCCCTCCTTCCCCCAACCAAGCAGTTTTACTCCAAAAGGAGGAAGGAAAACTGTACAGAAGGCAAGAGAACAAGTCCATAAAGACTCAGAGAAGAATTCAAATGGTGTGACCAATGTGGTGTTCAGAACAATAAATGGCTCATTCCACTCATCAACTGCACTTTGTTGTTGTTGTTATTATTATTATTAAGACTGGCTTCAGACTCTGTATTCTGTTACTTGGACCTATCGATGTGTCTGGTGCTGAATCAATACACTTTCCTAGAGAACATGGAGTAAAAATCCATACTCCTCCTGCTCAGCAGTAACGCCAGGCAAGCTTGGTGCTGGGGAGCCTGAGTGATTGCTCTGCAGGTCGGGTATTAAAACTGTCAAGGGCGGAAGCTCAGGTAATAAAACAACCCGTTTCCTGCGTCAATCTCCACGTCTCCCCCCTTGGCCACTGACCTGGAACATCGTCTGCAAAGGCGTGTGCAATGCAGGTGAGCTCCCAAAGACTCCAGGGCCTACGCAGAGGTGTTCTGCTGGCAAAGTCATTCTGCCCAGGAGATGTGACCTCAGGAGACATCAGGGCTCGCATTAAAACTGTTGCCAGCATCACCCCTGAGCACAGGCCCCAGGGATGGCTTACACCCATGGGAACTGACTCCTCCTGCATCCCTGGGCACAGGTGGGTGCTGCAGAGGTGTCACCTCTTCACTGACAATAGGTCGCCAAGGAGAGGGGGGACCAAGAACAGCTCTGGAAGTACACAGGGAGAGGTGGCTACAGAGGATGTGTGTCAAGGGAAAACGTGTTTCTGCAGCGGTGCATCCAGGACCACCACACATTGCTGGAGGATCTGCTAACCCATCAGCAGCACTGGCTCCTGGGCAATCCCCAAACCGCTCCTCATGCCAGTGGCTGACAATGGTACCCAGGGCATGCATGGAAATGATGAGAACATTGCTGTATGCCATTAAAGAGCCCATTCTTGAAGGCAGCTCTGTTTATCAAGGCAGCACAGTGTTTTCAGCCCGGCTTCTGCCACCACAGTGGGCACCAGCATCACTAACCCCAGCTGTGAATGTGCTGGAAGTCCCTTGTTTTCTGCCAGCCTGGGCAGATGATGATGGCACATGTCACCCTTTGTACCCTCGCCCTGTGCCTAGCTGCAGGGTGTGGGGCTAATCTGAATCAACAGCCAAAACTGGGCTGGAGAACAAGAGAGTTTCTGCATCACCATTTATCGAGCCCAGCCCTCAGCTCTGGAGCCAGCCAGCCCAGTGCTCCTTCCCGTCAGCTGCTGCACCACAGGGCTGGCAGGATCTCATTGTGCTTCTGCTCTGTAATTTTCACCCCCTCTCATGGGGAGGAAGTGAAGAAATGCTTTTTGCTGTGATTCCTTCTCCCCCCACCCTGAGCGTGGCAGATCACACAAGAGATGAAATTGGCTGCCTTTGAAACTTGCTGGGAGAAACACCCTGCAGGCACTGGCACAGGGCTCTGCTGGCAGCAGCGTGCAGCCATCCCCCAGTTACTGCATTACTGGATGATGTTATCTTTATATTGTTCAGCACAAGTAGGCTGAGTGCTTCCACTGACTCGTTTTATTGGGT
The DNA here is from genome assembly GCA_022605575.1 of Laterallus jamaicensis coturniculus. Classification (NCBI taxonomy): domain Eukaryota; kingdom Metazoa; phylum Chordata; class Aves; order Gruiformes; family Rallidae; genus Laterallus; species Laterallus jamaicensis. The sequence continues at coordinate 1,883,514 of JAKCOX010000038.1, forward strand.
TCTTCTAAGTACCTAAGCTACAACTGGTCGAGGAGTTCTGAGCCATTGTCAGAAGTGACAATTTAATACTTCTGAGTCTTCTCAAAACATTCTGTACTTCTCTCAGGACCAGCAATAACAACAAGGCAAACCAAATTTGGGTTACAAGCCCCTAAGAAGTGGTACATGACAGTGTTAGGAGAGTGCAGCCCAAGGCTCGCTCCCCGCAGCGAACATGGAAGGCAGGGCTGTAGTGATGCTGGACTGAGGGCACCTCCAGTCAGGCCCCAAGCTGGGCATTGCTGTTGGGTTTGGGCTTTGGCTTTTTTTTGGTTGGGTTTTTTGAAAAAGACTCTGAAGAGTTATACTGTGCTCAGAGTGCTCACAGGAACTCCTTTGAGACAGTCTAAGAAACGACACAGGAATGGAATAAAAATTTGGCCTATCCTTATTTTTTCTACTTTGTAACAGAATTATAGATGGAGTTTTTTTCCATTTCAACTTTTCCCTTGAACCAGACTGTCTTGCCTTTTCCCTGTGTTCCCTAGAGGCTGCCCTCTTCGTTTCAGTGTCTGCTTATTCAAAGACTGGCCAGGCAGCCAGCCTGGAAACGACTTTGCTCCAGGGAAAACCACCACAAACATTTGATATCGGTCTTGTTTGGATGCTCTTGAGCAGATCCTGGCTCTGCTTTGAAGAGGCAGAGACCAGGCTGGCTGCTGGGAAGCTCCATTCCAGCACACACTGTTATTAATCCAGAAGTTTGTTAATTCATGGATAAGGAACTGGATGATCAGAAACTTTGGGAACCTGCCCCTGTGGAACAATCACCCTCACTCCATCAGCAGGACAAGCCAGCACCTCCCTGCACCCGATTTCCCAGATTTACCAAGGACAAGGAAGCTGAGCTGCTCCTTAGAAACTATTTAGAAGGGGTTTTGTTTTCCTTGCAGCTCCAAACTGCATTGTAATTGGTTTGAGCTGATGCAAGGCAGCTTAAGGATTTTTTTTATATAGCCAAGACTTAGGAAAAAATACTTTGGTTGGAATAAAACATTCCCTTTGGGGGGGAAGGGGTTTCCTATCCTGACTGCTTGGTGTTCAAACAGGCAGAGATCACAGTGATCTGGTTTATATCACCCAACACACTGCTCTGAGGGTATCTAGTTGTGACTGATTTTTGAGATCAGATTTATGACAGAGTTAAAAACAATTTACATCAAAAGGAAAATTGAGCTCATTTACCCTGCTTCATGGTTGTTGCAGTAACAGCCTGTTCTGGAGCATCTCCTGGTTTGTATTCAGTACAGGAGCATTTTAACAAGCCTGTCGAGTCCATCGCTCTGGAGTTGAGTGGCTGCACTGAAGGATGCTGCTAAGCTGCATCTTCCTCTCGCTGGCTTTGTTACATGAATTTTCTCTTCCGTTGCCTTTCTTTAGCATCCTATCCCACTGGGGTACCCCATCCCACGGGGCTCGAGGGGCTCGCCCTGCGTTACCAAACCCCGGTGTCATTCTTCCCTCCCCAGCCCAGTGAACCCAGCGAGGTGGCTTTCTGAGGAGCACGTCAATAATTGATCTGAAGAGGATTTATGCCTCGCTCAGCCACGCTTTCCCTGCCACATTTACTCCAACATATGTCTGCGATCTACAGGGGCAACACAAACAGATCAGCCGTCCACATGACTGCACTCGGGAGCTAAAAATAGCCCCCTGAAGTGAATACATTAAGTTCTGTATGCAAAACGCCTTGTGTTAAGTGTCTGTTTGCACTGCTGATAAAATGTGTGCTGAAATACCCGTGGCCTTGATGTCTTGCATTCACAGAACAGGGCTCTGGCAGCCAAAAATACCACCCACCGCACGCGCCCCAGCAGCAGGCACATCAATCTGGCTAATCCTCCCGCTCTGAAGGTCAGGTGTGTGCTGGCTACAGCGAAACAGCCTCCAACCACAACACAAAGAGCTCTTAAAAGGAGAGAGCGAGGGCCCAGAGAGGAGTGTCTCTGAGCAGTCATTCAAATCCAAGAGGAAATTTCAATTAGATCACGCTTATTACTCCTTCATGTTTGCTTTCTGCTAATCTCTGAGCACTTCAGCACCGAGAACACACAGCAGCCTGCCTGCCCCTGCGAGCTGATGGGTGAGCAGGCAAGGAGCAGCCCAGGCTCCGCATGCATCTGGAGCTGGGTGTTTGCTGGAGCTGTGGGAAATACAGCTACTTGTCTTCTCTGGCTGGTAGCCATTAGTAACAGCTACTGGATTTGTGCATGGAGAAGAAATACTGGACCAGCAGCTGCCTTCCCTGCTGCTGGAGAAACCTGGAAGCCCTTGATAACTGCAGGGATTTGACAGCAAGTCACTCGTGGGGTTCCTCCAGCCTGGGATGAGGAGCAGCCCATGGCACAGGCCACCCTGGAACACTGTGCCAGCCACAGAATCACAGCATCGCAGAATCACAGGGGTTAGAAGGGACCCCCAGAGCATATTGGGTCCAACCCCCTGCCAAAGCAGGGTCCCTAGGACAGGGCACACAGGTCGGTGTCCAGATGGGGCTGGAATCTCTCTAGAGAAGGAGACTCCACACCCCCTGGGCAGCCTGTCCCAGGGCTCCCTCACCCTCACTGGGAAGAAGTTCTTCCCCAGATTGGTGTGGAACTCCCTGTGCTCCAACTTGAGGCCATGGCCCCTTGTCCTGTCCCCACAGACACTGAGAAGAGGCTGCCCATGTCCCCCTGTGTCCCACCCTCCAGCTATTGATAACCATTGATCAGATCCCCTCTTAGGCTTCTTCTCTCCAGGCTGAACAGCCCCAGTTCACTCAGCCTTTCCTTGGAGGAGAGATGCTCCAGGCCCTTCATCATCTTCACAGCCCTTCACTGGACTCTCTCCAGGAGATCCCACCTGGCAGAGCCAGGTACCCCCTCACCTGCAGCCCTGGCCTTTCTGCCTCTGTGCAAAAGTTACCCATAAACTACTGTAACCACAAAGTAATTCTTTGACTTCGGGAGCTTTGGACAATCCTTACTGTCAATATTTGCTGCTTTATCTAGTTTGATTACATCCTTTAATATTTTTCCAACAGATCTGCTGGTTTAAACAAAGTTCACTAAGGCTGAACGCTTTACACGGTTCAGACTTTTCTGAGCAAGTCCTTAAGCATTTTCTCAATTTTCTCAGTATTTGGTTTCTTCTACAATTATTGACTCAGCCCAAAAATGGATGAGTGTCCCATGCACATTTATGAACATACTCACACATGTGCTCAAATATATATACATTGATCTATCCACGCTCAACCAAGGCGTCTATGTGTTCTCCAAGCACCTTTATTAATATCAAAGGTACTTGTGAGGGAGCAAACACTGGCTGTGGGCCTTGTATCTCCTGAATTTATTATCTTTTGTGTTAGTATCCTCAAAACTACTATCTGTGGGAGGGGGGTGATGAGCGTGGTTACCCTCCCCCCTGCGGTGTGCTCACCGGGGAACCCTTCCCATGGAGAGCCCCAACTGCTCACAAACAGGGGACCCCATAAATTGCATTAAATCACCCCCAGACACCCACAGAAAGCAAGGGCTCAGGAGCAGAGAGTGGCTGATGGTACCTACACCAGAGCAGTCTGGTGATGCCGTCACCTGGGGCTGCACGGACACCACCACCACCCCCCCGCTTCCCTGGATTTTGCCTGAGAACCTTCTCTGCTGGGCTGTCAGCAAGTGTGACACATGGAGACAAACCAGCAGAGACTGCTTTTGACAGCTCACATTAAGAGAAAGAGGAGGTAAAATGGATGGAAATAAAATAAGGAATGAGGTGACAGAAGGGGCTGCGTCTCAGGAAGGATCTGAGCGCGAGGTGCCTGATGGCCTTCATTAATCACCATCTGCGGGCAGGAAAGGGGCTCCCTTTGGTTCACACCACTGCTTTGTCTCCAAGAGTTCCCCTGGATGTGAAGCCAGCTGTGACCATGTACAGCCCTGTGGGACCGCACTGCGCAGCCCAGCTCCATTCCCCAGCATCCCAGCAGGTTTGGGGCCATGTGCTCTGGCACCCTCAGCAAAATCAGGATAGTGATGGACAATTCACATGCAAACCAGAGCAGAGCAGTTACCTCTGTTCAAAGCACCCATGCTCAGGAGCCCTGCACTACAGCAAGGCCACGGATTAAGCCAGGAGGGCTTCTGGAGCACTAATAATATCTGCTGCCAGTTGGGTCTGTCTTTGGCTCACTTACTTGCTTGAAGGAAACCAGACAGCTTCAAAACAAACCTCCTGTTATCTCCACCCAGAGCCATGGGAGACCCTTGTGCTGGTCATCGAGTTAAACATCACCAGATAAATCTGTAGTGAACACATTTCAGAACCTCGAGCACCCAGTAAAACCCCCTCACAACAGCCAGCCCCAGCCTGACACTCACTCATACCACAGCCCCCCTTTCGCTGGGTTTGGAGTGGGCAAAGGCTGGGAAATGTTCCTAACTGCTCGTGCTGCTTTGTGCCACTTTGCAGTAGGTATATTGTCAGGTGAGAGACGTTCACACAATGGCTTATGGGATGGCACCTTTACAGTGGGGTTGGGAGGGTGCAATGTCTGCCCCAGGACAGGGGGCTGTGCCCCAGGAGCCAGCCCAGCCCCATCACTACCCCTCTGAAACAGCAACAACATTTTTCCTCCCCCACCTGTTGCAGAGGATCAGAGTCTCCTCTGCTGCCCTTGGCTGAGGGACAGCCGCCTCCGCTGTGGCACTGGCAGACATGTCCTAACCTGGTTCTCTAATTCTGCTAATTGATATTTCCATAATACGCTTTTTGCAAGCAAGAGAATTCCCCTGTCCAACATTCCTTCTCATTTTTCTTCCTTGTCTGATACTAACATCTGCTGAACAAAACTGATAACAACAGGGGATCCATTCCTGTCATTCCAGGGGTGCACCAGCCATCCACACACACTTCAGAGGTTAAAATAAAAAACACTCTCTGTTCAAAAGGGAGTCAAACACTAAGGAGATATACTTTACCACTAAAAAAGTTATTTTTGTTTAAATGGAAGCAGTTTGATTTCTGGTTATTCAGCTTATTAGCACGTTTCATACCCCTCTCCTTTGAGTGTCGCTCTGTATTTGTTTCTCTGGTGTTTGTAGTCAAGCCAGATTATCTCCTTGCCTCACTCAGTCATCGGGTTCGCTGGCACCAGCCCAGTTTTTCCAGCAAGCATATTAATCTTGACAATGCACCTGGGGTTTCACTCATTCCTACTTTGGCTTTTAATAGACATGTCCCCATGCACTCAATTTATTACCTTGTTTATATCAACGAGCGTTCTGAAGAGCTGCACACCCCAGTAAATCACCTCAATTACCAAACTTGACCAGAGGCTTTAAACCACCCAAAAGTTACACTTAAAACTCAACACTCAACTACAGGCAGATATCTTACTTCGCATCCCATAATACACACCCAGCCCAGAGAGGCACTGTGTTTACAAGAGTGTATGTGCTTTTTCTGCCAGCAGCCCTTCAGAGGTTCTGAGAGCAGAGGGGTGTTCCAGGTCAGAGGGAGCAGGGCAGCGTGTGCGATAACGACTCTGGCCAGAGTCAGACAAGGCTGACACCAGAAAGCATCCATCCTCATCATGAGAGAGACATCAAGCTGAATTCACACAGAGCCAGGTGCCCTCACACCCAGGAACCAGTGTGGTTATTAAGGAGTATCAGGGAGAGGAGCCGCCCGGATGGATGGGAATGCTTAGAAAAGCTGCTGTTCCAAACCTCAGCACAGGCTCCAGTTTGGGGCAGGCTGTGCAGGGAAAGAAGAGGCCCTTTGGATATGCTTTGAGCAGTTTTACTGTTGCCACAAGGTGGTTTTTCCCCCTTCTCCCACCAGAAGGATGAATTGTTCCATTTCACCCGAGGGGACAGCATTCATTCAGGTGTCTGTGTTTGGCTGATACGTCCTGTGTGTCATTCAAAGCCAAGTCTCCCCCAACTCACAGTTTTGCAGCACAACTATCACAGCCTGGAGCCAGTGCACCATTGAGGAAAATAATTATCCAAAAAGTAATTAAATTAATTGACCAGGGAAGTGATTCTCTGAGGCTGTGGGGATAATTAAAACTAACACATGTTTTGATGCATTTATAGCATAAATGCTCAGGGCCAAAATGTTAACTGGTGCATTTAGCTCCATTCCTCACCCTGTGCAGCCACCCAGCCACGCCCCCCCCAATCCAGCCAGTTCCCCCCAGCCCCACGGTGCAGACCTAGGCAATAAATCCATCTAATGGGCTTTTTTCCCATCAGGATATTTACACGAATGGGACTCGGTTTCTCGAGGCTCGAGAGGAACAGCTGAGCTCTGCAGAACCATCAAGGAGAAGAGAAGGTCGGTGCAGTTATGGGCACAGGGCACGACTCACTGAAGGTGGAGGGGGGATGGTTTTAGTCCAGTTTTAGTGCAGGTAGTGAACTGGAAAGCACTGCCAGGGGAGCACAGCCAAGGAACTAGCTGGATTCATGGACAGCAGGTCCATAAACAGGCACTAAAAGCTGCAGACAGGGAAGTACCCCTGGAGTCTGGAGGTTAGAGAAGCAAACAGATTTTCTGCCTCATGTATCTCTGTCCCTTGGTTTGGGGTGTGCCCTGCTCTGCTCAGCATGGGGAGACCAGGGGATGAGCTAGGGGCCCATGTTGCTGGTGAGATGTCCCAGGGTGAGGCATCCCAGGATGCAGAGCTCTGCCATGGCTCGGGGGTTGGGGGTCAGAAGGCTCTTGCTCAGGTGGCCACAAAGACACCAGGAACCACTGAAAGCAAGTTTGCCTGTATGCATGGAAACTTGAAACAACAAACATCTGAGCAGGAGCGAGATGGATGGACACGCCTAATTAACTGCTTCTGGTGGCATATTCTTAATCATTTGGCTGATATTCCTGCAGTCCATTACAAACTTCATTAAATTTACCTGCCTCACAGGCTTTTCTACCTCTTGTAATCAGCCTCATTCCTGTCAGAGATGAATTGCTCAGTGGGGAAGTTGATCCTACCCAGACGGAGCTGGCTTGGAGCTCGCCTGGTGAGCAGTGTCACCCCACAGAAGGGTTCTCTGCTGCTTGTCTGCGCAGCGACACAGTGTGACATAAGGACTGTGCCACTCCAAGACCTGAGCTGCACTCACCAGGCTGCCTGGAGATGAGGAAGTACTGGTCAGAGCAACTGAACAAGCTAACCCAGAACATTTAATAGGAGACTTTTAGTCCTTCCACATCCGTATTCAATACTGAAGTGCTGCAGCTACAGGGACACGATTTTCAGAGTGTTTTCCACCAGACCAAAGCCAAGCCCCACAGTTCCATTCATTGCCTTAAACCATCTCTTAATAGTCAAACCAGATCCTTTAGCTCCTGTTTTTGAGAAACAGTTGTTCATATGCTCTGTACCTGCCGTGACTTCTCTGAACATCCCTCTGCCTCTGTCTTCCCTTCCCCAAACAATGCTAAACCTCCCCTAAGGGAAACGCCTGGTTGCCCCCACCCATAACAAGGGCCCCAGCAGCAGGTCCCCCATCCCATGGTTTTAGCGTGATGCCCTATGTAAGTCATGAGTCATCCCACAGCAACTGGGGTGGGGGGGGCTCCTCAGTACCATGTCATGGTCAGAAGAACCAGAATCTACTCTGTAATTACAGTAACTACAATGCCTTGGTGTTGATGTGGGTGTAATCCCTTAATTAACACGTATTTTAAAAAGCCCTTAATGTTTACGACAAAAAGCATGGAAACTTAATGCACTGGCTCAATAGCAGCATAACCCACTTTCTTGAGTAAGAAAGCTGAGAATTATTAGACATCAATGCATCATTGGCTAATGAGTTGTAATTCTGTATTAATTTACCTACCAGTTGATCAGATGCGAGAGATTTACAAAATATGTTCGAGGCTGTGGTTGCAGAAAAGCAGCTCACTGTGAGGGAAGTTATTAAATTTTTCTCTATGGTGCACCTGGAATAATTAATTGGTTGGCATTTAAATAAAATTCGTAAGAGATCTCAACTGACAAGTTATAATGTTAGAAAGAACACAGGCAGGGCCACAGAGCATCCCGCTGCACGCTGAGGGGGACCAGGGGTTTATGACCCACAGGGGTGAGGGGCACAGCAGCAGGCTCCAAACTGCCCCAGGAGGGCACATCCAATGTCTCACGAATAGGAAAGCAGGATGCTGAGAGACCCAGGCATAGAAGAGCACAGATGCCATGGCTCACAGCTAGCAGAGGTGTCTCTCTCTGCTGAAACTTTAAGTAGCTGAAAAGAAAATGCTTAGAAACACCTCATGCACCTACACCAGCTGCCACATCAGAAGCAGCACGAGATGATTGTTACCAGCACCCAGGACTGGGAAGCATCTTTGCCCATTCCCCTGGAGCTAAAGCACCTGCTTCATACACTGAAACCCGGGTGAGAGACCCAAACACAGGGCCCAACGATCCGCCACACCACTTACTTCATCTGTCACTGCAGCAGGGGAAAAAAAAACCCCAGAGAGCCCCCAAAGCCACCAGCACACACAGGACCCTTTGTTCTTAACCCACAGCTCCTGTACCGCCTTGGCAAACTCCTGCCTTAGGCTCAGCCTAAGTGATAATCGGGCTTTGTCCCAGCTCAGACTTCGGTTTTGTGTCTGAGACATCAATTTCTGGCGAGGGATGTTAACCCAATGATCAATGCTGACACCTGCCAGCACCAGCTTTGGAGCAGTGCCAGCCTAATGCCAGTGAGTGCCTGGCGGCCCCCAAAAGCCACAGCAGCAAACCCCTGGGGGTCCCAGCCCCACGCTGCCCTGCGAGGGGCTGCAGCCCCTGCTCAGCCCAGGGGCTCCCAACACTGTGGAGCAGGCAGGAGAGGTAGCACAAGCTATTTAAGCAGACTGTGATATCACCTGAGGCCCATCTAGCTGTGACTATGCTCCTTTTCCCCTCTCCCCACTCCAAGCTTCTCCGCAGAGCCCATGAGGAGCGTGCCACTCCACATTAAGCCACTCCATTAATTTGTGCTGAGCCTCCCAACCATCCCTCTGCAAACAGGCACCCAGGGCAGGGTTGGGGTGGGATGGGGGTCTAGGGCAACCCCTCCTGGCAGCAGGGACCCCAGGGATGTTTATCTGGGGGGGGGGGGTTTGGGAGCTCACCCTGAGTCACTCCTACACTCCCAGAAGGAATAAACTCCGGAGGGAGTGCTGAGCCCTTCAGGGCTCTCTGCTGAAGACCAAGGCTCAGCACTTTATGCATCACCAGCGGCACTAAAGTGAGTGCTCAGAGGCCAAACAATTTCCTCACTTAGATCCGTGCGAGCCCATTACCCTTTAGTGCTGTGACACAGGCTCAGCCAAGGGCAGAACGCAGAGATGCTGCACCCGAGCGCAGAGCTGCTGCCGCTGCCTGTGGGTTCACTGCATCCTCAAGGCAAAGCTCTGGCAAACTCTGAGCCAACGGAAAGGCACAAGCAGCTGAGACAATAAAATCTGCTGCTGAACTAAACCCCCCTCATTGTTTCAGCCCAGGACTCGAAGCAGTGGAAGCAATCACACTAATTGAGCTAACGTGTCCCAGGAAGGAGGCAGCTCTTCCACCCACCCCCCCAGCATAGCCCTTTTCGAAGCCCACCTTCCCTGCACAACAGCTGGACTCCCTCACAAGGAATTTCATGGGAAAGTGCATAATGTTATAATGACTGCCTCTGTAAACAAGTCATAACGCCTCACTTACAGCCAGGGTCCCCTCGGCCCTGGGTGTCTGCACATAACATTGTTAATTTAGAAAACAGAAGAGACTCAGAAGTTCAGAGAATTACCCACCTCCCTCCAAGTGGAACCTAAATGGAGTTTTCTGCACTACCCATCTGTTCAATTTATGTAATTCACAGGCTCTTCTCCAGATTGGATTCTCTCCTCATCTTCACACAAACCTGCAGTGCTCCTGTAGGAACGATCCTGGCTGCAGACCTGAACTGCACTGAACCTTCCCCAGCATCGACAGAGCAGCCCTGGTTATTGTGCAAGTATTTAAACAAGAATCACAGACTCCCAGAGCATCAGGAGTGGGAAAGGACCTCGAAAGAGGATCCAGTCCCACCCCCTGCCAGAGCAGGGTCATCCCAACTGAATCCCACAGGGATGCACATGGGTACCATTCACATCACATGTAAAATAAGGCGACTCTGGGACAGGGGAATAAACCCCCCAAGCCCTCGCTCTGCCCAGATGCTGTGGGGCCCCACACCCAATGCTCTGCTCTTGTGCTGATGCTGCAGCTGCGGAAGGGAGCCAAGGCACCACAGCAGCAGGCTGCCTCCCTTCAGCGATGGGAAGATGCTGATCTGGAACATCAGGCAAGACACTGCATCCTCCTAACCAGCACTGAGATGGGCCCAGAAACAAGGAAATACAACCTGGGAGGCTTATTTCATCCCCCTGGAAAGGCTTCTTTCATCTGGAAAAACACCCCTAGCAGTTAAAAAGCTCCTAGTACCAAGAGGTACCCAAGCAGGAGCTGCTGCAGTCCCATTAGGGACCCCACTTCTCTCCCTCCGCCCCATTTTCAGAGATCTGAGCATAAACAGCTGGTGACAACTCCAACCAGAGCAAAAACTTCCATTTCAGAGGCAGTAAGAATTTCTTCTGAAAACTTTCCTGTCTCCTCTTGTCCTCTATTCCCCCAGAATGAGTGTTTGAAACCTGTGAAGCCCAAATTCAAAAGCAAGAGCCACCAAAGAGACTTTGAACAGAAATAATGAACAAACAACTTGTTAACTTCAGACTCATGCCCCACCTAGACACAACCTGTCATCAGGTAAGCCAGACATTTCAGACTCTGGGTACTGCTCTTTTATCTCCCACCACAACAACTCGAGCTGCTTCTGGCTGCTGCATCCGGGCTTCCTCTGCATGCACAGAGGGGAGAGCTGCGATCACCGCACAGCAGGTGAGGGAGGACATTGTGGTTTGCCCCAAATCAGGAGCCCTGGGAAGGGTCACACTCCCAAATCCGTGCTTGAGGACCCCCAGGAAGATGCCCTAGCCGCAGGGCAGCCGTACAGCTTTCCAACACACCCTGTGTCTCATGGGCTCACCCGGTTTTGGTGCACAAGCACCCAGGCTTCCCCTGTGCCTCCTCCTGTTTCCTAACCTGCAAGCCCAAGGCCTGCTGGGCTATCTGCTCAGTCCTTTTGCTGCTCCCCATACTCCTCCATGGCCGTGAGGGGAAGATGGGAGCTGACAGTGTCTAGATTATTAATAAGAATTAACTCCCCAGGGCTCCCCTGACGTGCAGCAAACACTTGTTATTGTGCTATCCCATCCTAGCCAAAGCTGCTCAGAGCTTCCATTCCAGAAATCAGCTTGATATCTGCACCAGGGAGGGAAAAGAGAACCACAGCTCTGCTCCTCCAGCTTGGGGAAGAACATTCCCAGGGCTCTGACCTCCCAGCACAGCCTGAGCAGAGGGTTAAGCCCATCTGCAAAGATCACAGTGAGGAGGATGCCCAACAGCACCTGTAATCTGCTGCTGCACCAATCCCCCTGTGCACACTCCCACACAGCCCTGCCCAGCACCACTGAGGGCTCAGCACCTCCCAGCTCACAGCCATGTAGCTGGGCTGAAGAAAGGGGAATGTTCTTTCTCCTGAAGCAGAGAAAAGCTCCAGCAGCCAAAGATGGGAGAGTCCAGGCTGGCAAGCCTGGCAGGGCACAGGGCATAACAAAGGCCCTGGATCCAGCACTGTTACAACCTCCTGCTCTGTTCCAGCCTCCAGCTAATTACCCTTATTTCAACTCAAATTTTAAGTTCCCCTTAGTTCAGTTTAGATCCCAGTGCTGCTCTTTGAAAGGAGAGCAAGCAGGAGGCAGGGGACCCAAGGGGAGCACAGCAAGGTGCTGTGTGGGAACGAGCATAAGTCACAAAAGGGTTCCCAAACCAAAACATCCCCCAGAAACACCCACAGCCCTCAGCACCCACAGCCGCTGCGCTTGCCCAGCCCACCTCAGCTCCAGCCCTGACACCCCAGCAGTGGGTACTGGAGGGAGGTACTGCTGGACACGGTTGGTGCTGAGTGACTGAGGACCTGGGTATCTGCACTGCAGCCCGTTGCACACGCGCTCCCAGTACCCTCACCATTACAGCAGGAGGTTGTCTGCCAAAAGCCCATTTAGCACAGCAGCAATCTGGCACACCCAGCCCTGGGAGGGAGCATCTCCAGGGAGCTATTTACCCTGCTCCAGGCTCTTCTGCAGAGCGGGTGTGCACAAACCTGAGTGGAATCTGGAGTCCTGGGGATGCTGCCTCACTGGCTGCTCTGGGCTCGCAGGGCTTGTAACTTCTGCATCAGTAGCTCCAGGCCTGAGAAACACCATTCAACTGAATCCTGCTTTGGGCTTTATTTTCCCTGCCCTAGAAGGGTACAAACTTCAAAGCACACAGGATGCTTAACATTTCCCTAAACTTTTATGTAGGAGCATCCTGGCAGACAATAAGTGTCACAAATAACTCGTGTTTCCAGAGAAAATCAATGTCCTTATCACCAGCAAATGGGGCTGCAGTTATGAATATTTAACATACTGTAAGTTTAGAAACGCCCTGTACACCCCTGCAACAAGCCCCAGGGTCTTGTGCGATGTTTTTTTTTAATAAAAAGAAATAAACCCCATTAAAGCCAAGTCATGGAGTGCTGGAAGCAGTCGTGAATGCCAAATGCAATCCATGCAGCCCATCAGTATAACCCAGCTGTAAGTCAGGGCCGCTCCCTAATGTATTTCCACTTTATGCCTTTTGTGGGATAAAGCCATGCAGCATCCTTTGCATCCCTGTACAAGCAGCCAGAGCCAGGCGCTGCGGGGCGATGCTACTGCTCAACAACTGAACCAAAGGGAAAAGTGAAACCTGAGGGCAGCCCCATCCCTGCACACAGAACTGCTGCCACAGCACATCCAGGAGAGCAAGCTGCTGTGGTTTTCCTGGATTTCCCATAACCGGATGCTGGAGGTGGCTCCAGGAGCACCATCCCAACCCATCTCTCAGCACAACCACATTGCTTCCCCTTTGCCTCCTGTCAGCCATCCTACGTGGTTCAAGTCCTCTGAATGTTTTGTACCACAGATCCCCAGGCTGCAGATGGATTGGAAGAGCTGAGCCAGCCCAGCCTGGACATGGCACAACCCCTGGCACCCTGAGCCCCTCCTCAGTACCGCTCTGCACTCGCAGGAGCCTTCACTCTGTTCTTCTCTGCCAGGAACCTGCTGGAAGTTTGCAGCAGCCTTTTCTGCAATGAGACATTCCAGAAGGGTCAGGCTGCTGGTGTTCCTGTTCCCACTAAACCCTACGAGCTCACAGAAGCAAAGTTTCCCTTAAGTAAATGACTTGTATGCATAAATATCATGGAGAGCTGTCAATAAAAGCATCCCCAGATTCTGTCAGATAGAAGAGTAATTATGGCTTCTGCTTGTTAGCAATGAAATGATACATTAGCTGAGCTTACACAAAACACAAACACCTTCTGATTTCATTGAAGATTAATGCTAATGTGCCAAATTGCCAGACTAAACTTAATTGCTCTTTTTTATCTTCATTAAATGATAAGCAGCAACAGCAGAAGTGGTTCTGGTGACCTTGGATTTACACAGACCTTCAGTCACAGGAGAACCTACTGCTTTTAATTCCTACCTCAGGGAACTCCCTGGGGACCACAGCACCCTGTGTCCCCTCCTGAGCAAAGCCTGGCTCCGGGGCTCTGCCTGGTGTGAAACCCCCAGATCCCCACAGGCCAAGGGGACTATTTCTGCCTCTGTAAATAGGCAAAAACCCCTAAACCTGATGGTTTTACTTCTTCAAAGACACTGTGGTTCCTTTTCTTTCTCTGTTTGTGTTTTGCAAGAAGATCTTTGCAGAAGAAGAAAAGATCACCCAGCTCCTTCCCATCCCCATGGCAACCTCTGGCTCCGATGGATAAAGACTTTGCAAAGAAGCCCTGATACTGAGGTTGGTTGTTTGCAAAAATTATATACCATCCCTCCCAAATAACTGGGTAATATCTAAAATATCCTCAGGGTGAAGAGCAACCGTCTCACTTCAGCCCTCATACACCTGAGCTGCTTTCATTTACCCACAGCTTTCCAGGGAGCACGAGGAGTTGCTGTCTCACCCATTCCTGAGCCCGAGCAGTGCATGTGCAGGTTTCTGGGGGTTCTTGGTAACTAAATGGCTGCACACAAGACTGACAGAGCATGGGAGTACGAGATCCCACCCACAACCACGTGCAGTTGGTCACTTAAAGCTGCTGTGGCGTATCTGTCCCTATCTGCTCCTCCCTCACCCTCCCTTCCTCCATACCCCATCTCTACAGATGCCAAAAGGGAGCAAAGAAGCATCCCTGCTCCTCTCCTGGGGCTGAAACCTGAGCAGAGAAACCAGGGAGAAGGAAAGGGCAGAGCCACCTTGCCCAAATGAGCTCAAGTCCCTGCCCAAGGCAGTGGCCTTCCTCCTCCTCCTCACTGGCTCTTCCTCAGTGGAATCTCTCTTCCTTTCACTTGTGCGGTGCTGAGTCAGCAGGAGGGAGCTGTCCCTGCTGGAAGGGCCCTCCAGGCAAAGTTCAAATGACCAATTAGTGTCTCTATGTACTTCTAAGTTGCTTTCCCAGCTTGCAAAGGCTGAGTCAGTAACCTTTACAACAGCAAAGCTCATCATGCAATGCTCACAACTGCATCCTCAGCCATGGCTGCACGTTGCCAGGGCATGCTGTCTCATCCTCTAATGCCATCAGTACTTCAAGACCTCCCCAACACACAAACCAGGTCCTGAGTGAGGTGAACTGGCCAGAGGCAGACCCAGCATCACCCCAGACAGTAACGGTGGTTGGAACCAAGGCTCCTGCCTCGCCTAGTCCCTACAGCCAGGCAAGTGTGCAATGTGCCATCTGTGACATCCCCCTGCATGACACAACATCACAGGAAGAGCATGGGATATTCATGGAGCCACTAGGGTAGAGCAAGCTTGACCTGCCTTGTGGGGTGCCCAGGAGGTAACAGGCATTCGGGTACTTTGTGCCAGTGAGTGCTGTCAGACCAGGGCACTCAGGGAAGCGTTCGGTCTGGACCTGAGGACACCCAGAGAAGGGAGTAACCACCCATGTTTCCCCAATAGTTAATGATCCTCAAAGTTCAAAATTTCTACCTTGTTAATTGGGTTTTTCTGGCTTAATCTTAAAGCTATCAGGTCTTTTTGTGCCTTTCTCCAGGAAAAAAAAAGGCTGAAAGGTACCTGGAGATGCCTCCCTGCAGAGGCAAAATGAAGTAACACCAAAATGAAGTAACAAGCTTCTTTTTGATAAGGGAAACAGACTGGGCTCCTTAAGTCTATCACTGCAAAATGGTCTCTCCACTGCTTAACCATTCTTTACAGCTTGGTGACAGAAAGGTGAAAAATCAGGAAACACACAGGGAAAAAAGCAATTCCCCCCCAGGAGATAAAGGGATGATGTGCTATGGGAGTGAGGGGCCAGCACTGCCCAAAAGACGTTGGAAATCATTCTACAACTGTAGCACAGAATTACTCCAAAGACAGTAGGGATGTGCAGCACTGCTGCCCTGAGTGGGGACGGGGGAGCCAGGGGGAGCTGCCAAAAGCCCGGCTGCGATAAACATCCATGTCCTGTGTTTCTTAAGGCATGTGAGGCAGGGAGCTGGAGTCAGACTGATAAGGTGGGCTGTGCTTTTAGTCGAGGATGCCACCGAGGATTTCGACATGTTCTTACAACCCCCTCACAGATGCACATCAGGCACTGGAGGAAAAGGCAGATGCCTATCGCGGCACTCGCTCGTGGAACCACGGCAGGGACGGCTCCAAAGATCAGCTCCCAACAAACATCAACTGAGCTGGAACCAGAGAGCTGGGACTTGTACACATTACAGTGACTGATGGACAGGTTTATTTGTAGTAGGCGAGTCACCAAGTGCTCCCTGGATAAACCGGCCCCCTGAGACCACACCAGCGCTCGCGTGCTCCTCCCAACCGCTGTGCCAGAGGCACTGCGAGACAGGCACGGACCAGTGACAGCTCCAAGGAGGCACCAGCCACACAACCAGCTCCTTTCCCAGCCTGAGCATGCTGCAGCAACATCCTTTGGAACACTCCACCACATTTTGCTCCAAGACCAGTACCTCTGAACTTCTCCCTCATCACAAGCAGCCACCCAGTAGTTTCTCCAGGACTGAAAACCAGGGCTGGCTCCAAACGATGCCCAAAGGGCAAGTGGTGAAGCAGAGAACAGATTAATTCATGTTCCCCCATCACTGGCAGCCCCAGAGCACACCCAGGAGAGCAAAATGCCTGGTCACACCACACTCCCCCTTGTTTACACCATCATCCCCACCAGTTATGACACAGCAATAACAGGGCTGCTTCACCAGTGAGTCAATGCTGCTCCGTGTGTTCTGCAGGGGCAGCATGGAAACAACATGGGTCTTCTGAAACCCCTTGCTCCCAACTCCTACCCACTACCAGTAGCTAACACTTGCCATTCTCATTTCACTTTTGAAAAACTAGTTCAGCTGAACATGACACGGGCAGTGACAGCACCATTTGTTACAGCACCAACCCTCTCACTTCATTCATTTATAATTTAATTGTCGCTTCCATTTGATCAAATACATCTGAATTGAGGCCGTTTGCATTAACAATAATACATCTTTTCCCCTTCATTCCCCACACTGTGGCAGGTGTTATGTGATAATTCAATCAGTGCCTGCAGAAAGCTGCTATTTAATTAATAAGGAAACGGGTGGCTGCAAGAGGGGAAGAGCCAGGCATGGATGAAAATCCCTCATGAGGAGCAACAGACCCTGTTAAGGATGGCAAGACTCAGACACTCTCATTTCAGTGTTGCTTGGAATTCCAGTGCTTGCCAAAGGAGAAGCTCACTCACACACTGTCCAGGCTCAGCAGCAGCACAGGCTCTGGAGGGGGGATGCTCTGAGCATTGCCGATGCTTCACAGCTCATGAATTGGAGAAATATATCTGACTGATGAAATGGATTTTTCTTTCCTCCTGATTAGGATATTGTAATTAATTCTCTGAAGAATCCTTGCTTAGGAACTTTATTAAATCCCATTAAGACTAATGAATTGTTGTTGTTTCCTAATTATATAGTTGTTTCAAGTTTAATGAACTGTGTATTATCAGACTTATAGATAGAATGGACATTTTACTTTTAAGATGGAAATAGTTTAAACAGGAGATATATATCCTTGCTAATAGCATCAGTTGTCAGCTACAGTCTCTCAATGAATCTGCTGGAAAATACTGTCCTTTTCAATACAGATTTTGCTTCTTTTATTAGCTAAAGAGGCAAATGGAAAGGAAGCATGCTCAGATGCTTTATGTAAAGCAGGTATTTTTGCTCCTGTTAATGTGTTTCTCACTGCAAACCAAGACCTCCAGGCCTATGCAGCCAGACAGCTGCTTCTGAGGGGAGCAGTGCCATTGAGTAGAAGTACAGAGCAGGGTGGGTGCCCATGGTGCTGTGAAATAGGTTCCAGTGCTGTGCTGAGGGACTGGGAACCACAGCATCACAGGAGTGTAGGGGCTGGGAGGGACCTCCAGAGATCAGATCCAACCCCCTGCCAAAGCAGGTTCCCTGGGACAGGTCACAAAGTCCCCATATGTTCATTCTGTGTGTCAGTTTTGGGCACCCCCCCTCGCACTGGAGAGAACAGGACCTTCCCAGCTCCACCAGAGACACTGAGCAGTCCCACAGCCCCACGGCCAGTTCAGTACCGCGCTTCCGGCAGCTCAGCACACCCAGCACGTGGAATCACAGGACCATTTCGGGTGGAAAAGACCATTGAGACCACCTGGTCCAACCCTTACCCCAGCACTGCAAGGCCACCTCTAAATAGTGTCCCCCAGCACACCCAGAACATGCCCACGAGCTGGGCCAGCACGTGCTGCTTCCCCTGCCCTCAGCACAGACCCGTTTCCACGAGGCCCTGTGGCCACTCAGAAGTTGCACTGGGGTTTCTGTACAGGAGTGAACACGCCATCAGGCTGGCAGCCCACACACACTCCCCAGATACCGCTCTGCCAACCTGTCCCCAGCTCCTCAGCCCCTGCAGACTGACGTTACAGGGGGTCTTTGGGCTTCACTCCCCCCCAGCCTCCCCACAGCACCTGTCCTCCTGCCGCTGACCCGAGGAGCCGCTGGTTACCTGAACGAGCTGAAGCCATCTCGAGTGGTGAAGCTGCTGCTCAGGAGCTGGGTGCTCCGAAGTCTCACTGCAGGGTCCAGGTCAGTGTCTGCGGCTGGAATAAAGAACAAAACAGTCAGGAATCCTCTCCCTGTCCTGAGTGCTGACCTCTGTTCTCCAGCCTAACACAGAGCCCAGGCTATGCTCAGTGTCTCACCTCCACCAGCGCTCCCCAAACACAGCTTCTCTGCAAACATCTCCTGAACTTTTCCCTGAGGGTATTTTGTAGGGCAAAACAGATATCCTCCTGAAGTTGGAGCTGCTTAAAAAGTAAGAATTGCTACTGCTTGAGAAAAAAAAAGTCGTCATTCTCTTGAATGCTAATACAGATAATCTTCAGCACCCAGCAGCCACACCACAGATTAATTTCGGTGCAGAGATTATGTTAATGGACAAAAAAAAGAAGTTGTGATATTGAGTTAGATCAAAGATTTTGCATTTCAGTTGCTGCCTTTGGCACCAGTCAGTAATGCCCGTTCCAAAGCCAAGTCAAAGGCCTCTATCATGCACTGAGCTCAACAGCAATTATTACAGGGAAAGGCGTGAAGCTTGGGCCAGAGTGATGCTTGATCTTGGTCTGACATTAGTAGCTTAAAGTACTGGGTATTTGGTGAGGAATGATGAGCTCCCTGTAGGGCCAGGACTGCTCCTTGCACATAGGGGACAAAACAGGGCAGTGGGTCCTGTTTTGCCCATGCAGCACTGGCCACCAGCACAGTACAGCCAGGCTCTTGGCTCTGGTTTTAGGTGGTGTTTGTGGGGTGTACAGTGAAACCCCATGGAGATAACAGCTGGGGGGTGTGTGTGCAGCATGTCCCTGTGCTGTCAGCCACCCCCCATCTGACAGGTGGCTAATCCACAAGCTGTGTCCTCTTTAAGCCTTCAGTACTCCAGCTAGGAGATGCAACCAGGTGGGGAGGCACTACATAACTGTACTGCCAGGGATGGTATTCCTGCCTGTCCTGGCCCTACAGCAGAGCTGGGAGCCCACGGGGGGGACAGGGAGGATGGAAGGCAGCCCCTTCCCACTACCCAGCAGCAGCCTGTGGGTACCCATCCTCCTCCTCCCACACACACACAGCACAAAGTCCCTTTCTGCTCACTTTCCATGAGAAATAAATACCCTTAGCCCAAACAAGCACATTATGGATAGAAACATAAAGCTTTATAGGTACATTATAGCTGAATGAATTAAGCTTGATAGTCCCTGGGGAGGCTGATCTACAGCTAGACCCATAGATCACCTCCTCCCATGCTTTAGACACATCTTTCTCTCCCAGGAAAAGCCCAGAGCTGTTTCCCTATTTCCAGAGCCTCCAGAAGGTTTTGCTTTCAAGGGGCAACATCATTTTCTTCCCCTTGTTCTTTTTGGAAGGCTCCATCAGTATTTGCTTTGCAATATCCAAGTTTGTTGGTGCCCCACGTTGCTCTGAAGTGTTGTAAGTTTTAATTAGCAGGTTTTCAGTCTTCCTGACTAATTATAACAGACAAGAAATCACAGTTAAATTAATAAATCAAGTTTTTCTCCTAAATCGCTGTTGGGCAGAGCTATGAGAAGGTTTTTAATCTGCCTAATTATGTTTGAGGATCTTGTCAATCACGGTATCAATACGAATCTCACAGAGGCCTTTGGAAGCTGCAGAAGGCTCTGTTGGGCTGGGACAAGCATCACATTAATATCCACTCCCACAGCCTGCACATGCTTCCACAGGCTCCAGTGCTTCTCCTGCCTTTAAAATGCTCCTCTGTCTCTCTCTCCCCTCCTGTGCAGCCACAAACCAGCCCTCTGGAAAGCAGACATCCAGCACCTCCGACTGCCAGTGGAGCCTCCGCTTGAGTCCTGCCACAACACGAGCCCCAGCACTCACAGCTGGAGGAAAAGAACACTGTTACCACAGCAAAGGGACTGAGGTGCATCAGCTACAGCCCAGGGAGGGCTCACACTCCACAGCTCAAGCATCCGAGACAGGAGCTGGAAAAGCAGCACTAGAAGGGTTTGCCAGGGATCCCTCTCCTCTCCCTGCACCGCTTAGGAGAGCGCTGAGTCAGAGGCAGCATCCACCCCCAAGAAGCACTAGAGGAGCCCAGGCTGCCCGGAGCAGGTCTCACTTCTCTGCTTCGAGGAGCTCTCACAGAGGCTCCTGCCGAGCCCCCACATCTCAGACATGCTCATCAGCCTTTGGAGCCAGCCTGGGAGGGCCCCAGCACTAACCACTGCGGAGTGCTGGGACGCAGGCTGCCCAGCCCCACACGAGGCTCCACTCCACAGAACAGGCTCTGCAGAACTGCAGGGTTTTACCTGCTGAGCCCAAAGCTCAGTGACAGAGTTAACTGGATTGATTCTCCTTTTGGAGCAACAGGCTGAGACACATGGATGGAGGAACCAGGAGAATAGAGGGTAAGTCAGCATCTTCCAGATTCCAAACCTTCAGAACTGAGGCAAGTTTGAACTGTGGAGCCTCGAAAGTGGATTGTTCCATGGTCAGAGGCCAGGGCTCTGGAACTGTTAACATGGAACTGCACATTTCCCTCCATAGCTGAAGCCAGCAATACATGAAGTCACAGACAGGTTCCTGGTGCCTCACACACCTCAAACACGTGAAGGGGCCGGGAGCCACGTGCAGACCCTGCATCAGCACTCGCATCCCGATTCGACACCGAGGGACAGGAGCATCAGTGTAGTAGTTACTGCTTGAGAGGGGACCATAAAGAGCATATTGCTAAGAGGTTTCTCATTAGTAGTAGAGAGCTGGAGATTGTATGATTCATCATCCCCTTTCTGGAAAGCTGGCAGAGTAGGGAAACGGCACAAATACAATTCCAGTTGCAACGAAACACCCTGTCTTTGAACATTAGCTTTGCTGGGCAGTAATCATCATCTCCATTTATATTATTTAATCCTTTAAGTGCACAAATGTAAAATGGCTCTGTAAGTACCCAGATGATAAATGAGGTTAAAACATTCATGGGCAGCGGAATCAAGCCGGGCTCACGCCGGCGGTTCGTACATTCAGCCCTCTATCATTCTGCCAGAGCCATTACTAAGCAATCAGCTTCAAACCTCTCAGGCCTCAGTGAAAGGGCTTCTGCGTAAGATGTCTGTCTGCTTTTCCTGAAACACAGCTCTCTGTTATAGAGGAGCTGCACGGGAAAGATAAAGTGTACTGAACACACCTCGCAGTAGTGTAATTACCCTGGGATTGGGAACACACTGGTGGGGGCTTTGGAAAGGGGCTTATTTCCTCAGCCCTGACCAAATCATGGAGCTCCCCAGTCCTGGGCTGCATGAGGTGCCACTCCAAACCAGCCGGATGGATTAGAGACGCCACAGACACACGTGCACAGATAATCTGAGTGCCAGAGCCCAAGGGGAGTGTGGGCAGGGCTGGAGCAGGGGGATGAGAGGGGACCCCTGAGCTGGGTTCTTCCCTTTCCCTGGCCAGCGCTGGCACGGACCTGGCTGTCATGAAAGGGGAGCCAAGGTCTCCCCAAGGTTTGAAGCACACACCCCGATACTCAGATTCAGCACATTCATCACCTTAATGGAAATCTACAGCACAAGAACTAGGAGGGGGTTAGCACCAAGGGAAAGATGAACTAGAAGCCTGGAAATCACAGCTGTGACTGTGAAAGCAAAGGAAACATCCCAGCTCTCAAACTGCACCTTGGTTTTCACAAGCAAATTACAGGCCCAGGTTCAGGAGTGGTTTTGTTCTGCACTGGCACCTCCCAGCTCGCACAGGAAAATCCACACTGGAAGCACAGAAGACACCAGCAGCTCTGTGCAGCTCCTGCCTCATCCCTGCCAGGCAGCAGCCAACACAGACTCCCAGTGTAAAGGGGTTTCAGGACCCCCCAGCCCTGTGCCTCCACATGGTTTCCTCCTGAATATCCAACCCTGTCACCACCAACTCCCTGGTTCAGCTCTTAGCTTCTTCTCTCACCGAACAGACCCAGGTGCCTCAACAGCCCAGATATAAAGGGCAATAATTAACATAGATGCACAATAATTAACATAGATGATCAGTGTGGTTCCTGCAGCCGAGATTAATGCCACACAGTCTCAGTGCCCTCAGGGATGCAGATTCTGGAAGTCTGCTATACAGTTATTATTCTTTTCAAGGAAAACAGATTTACCCAATTTACCACCAGTTCTGATGGTGGGAGGAAGAATTTAAATTTTTTTTCCCCCTTTGATAAATATACCACGACCTCTCTACAATCCCTATTAACTGATCTCAGAGGGAAAATTTTGCTGATCCATCATCTTGTGGCAACCTTAACTCCCTTAGTGCCTCCAGGCAGGAGAAATGGATTCCCCTCATGCCAACCTCTTTTGCCTCTAAAGCTTCCAAGTGAAAACTCCAGGGAATTCAACCCTTGCCCCCAGGAAGGGAAAACGTGTCTGTGGAGGCTGGAGCAAAGGTGCTGCAGGGAGCCACTGCGGTGCCCTCCCAAAGCGTTCCCGTGGGAAAGCTGAGAGCCCGCAGGTTCCTCCTCCCCGACGGCTCCTGTAGACAGAGACACTATTCAAAGCTCCTCTATTCAAAAGCAACAGGGAGAGAACATCTGTTGAAAAATAAATGCAGGACTAATTATATATGATTGAGGTTTTTAAACTGCTATTTTTAGCCTCGTGTTAAAAAGATTTGATGAATCGAAGGTTTGTGCTCAGCATTTTGAGCTGAGAGGAGTGGAGAGCTGATGGCAGGACCTGTGGGGATGGAGCACGGAGCCCAGGGGTGCGTCTGGCACCCGCAGCAGCCTGCCCGAGCCCAGCACCCACCCCTGCATCCACCCGCGTTCGGGCAGACAGACAAGGAACTGGCAGCTCATCTGAATAAGAGTCTCTGTTTTCTCCTCCTGCAGGATGAGCAGGAGCAGGTGAACATCAAGGCTCTTTTCATTAGCCAGTTTACTTCAGCTCATTCCGCCGGGGAAGATCCAAGCAGCACAGCAGTGACACATCTGAGGATGCATGAAAGGGCCTGTGTGCATCACCGGAGAGGCAGGCGGGTCCCACGGAAGGATTCCTGGGCTCTGA
This sequence comes from Laterallus jamaicensis coturniculus, assembly GCA_022605575.1. Lineage (NCBI taxonomy): Eukaryota > Metazoa > Chordata > Aves > Gruiformes > Rallidae > Laterallus > Laterallus jamaicensis. The sequence goes on from JAKCOX010000038.1 coordinate 1,906,823, forward strand.
TCTCACATCACCACGCTGTGTCATCGGCAGACAGGCACAGGGAAGGCCTGACAGAATGCTTTTTCATCTGCTGCAGCGAGGATGTGGAGATATTTTAAAGGGGCAATGGGAAGGCATAGTGCGTGCTCATGGGCATGGCAAGAGCCAGGCTGGAGCCTCCCTCCAGGAGGTGATGTACCCAAAGCTGCAGGCATCACAGGAAGATGGACATAGATCTGGCATTCGCCAAGAGAGCCATGAACACCCGATGCAAACACACTCATCAACCGATGGGATCGCATCTGCTGCCAGCATCATGAGCCAGACAGGACACTGCTCTGTGCCCAGGGGCTGGAACCCAGACTGCAGGAGCAGCTCTGGGGGGCTGCACAGGGTCCCAACACACAGCCAGGAGGGCTCAGGGAGTGGGGTTTGGGGCCCCAAAAGCAAACTGTCGCCTCCTGTGCTGCTCATCCTGCTGCATCGTCCCTCTACATCCCAGCGCTGCTTCATAACTGAGGGAAGAGCAAGTAATGTGCAATCAGGAGAAAAGCTGTTTTTCACACTTATTGCCCTTGAATTGGCAGAGTGAGACATCATGTTTTATATTAACTTCATAATAATTACAGTTATTACTGAATTCATGTATACCAAAGAGGTTACAGCTCCCTAGGAAAGCTCATAATATTATTAACGGGTACGCCGTTCCATCGGCGTCACCGTGTGAGGAGCCAGCTCCAACAGTGTGATGCTACAGCGTGCCTCCCAACACCCAGGAAGCTGTGGGCAGTCACACGTCTGGCACACACATCGCTGCCCCCAACCACTGCTCTGCTGGCACACCCCAAGGCCCTGTGAAGCCCTGCCCTTACCAGAGGTAGGGCGATTAAGCCCAAGGTTCTGAACACAGAGGAAAGGCATGAGAAGCTAAGGAACCACCTGTGGAGAAGGGATGGCAAGGGAGATTGTGTCTGTGAGAGGCATGAGGGGCTCCCCCAGCCCCTGCCCGTGCTCCCCACATGATTAATTGCAGAGATTTAATTTCTGTGGGCACGTGCGATGCGAGCAGGCACACTCCTCCTCCAGATTAGAAGAGGTGACCCATCTACAGAGCAGCTGTTATTGTTGCTTAAAGATCTGGAGAGTGGCTAAAGGAGTCAGGAAAGGTCATCTTTGCACCAGAAGGCTGGGGGAGGAGAGCAGGAGGCTGCCAGGGAAATCCCCATACAAGGCAAACAATGTCTATGGTGAGGATGGAGAGAGATGGGGCAGCTCCATCATGCCCCATTGCCACAAGCTTGGCATAACCAAGGACACAGATGTGGCACTGCTGGGCCCCCACACAGACAGGGAGCAGGAGTTGTCTCATGTGCTGAGCCAAGTGACATACATCCAGGCTGGGTCGATAACGTCCCATTTCTACTGTAAATCTAATACTCAGATCCTCCAATCAAATTAATTGTTGGACATAAAACCCAAGCATATACATGATGGGAGTAAAATTAGACAGCAGGTCTATTCCAGGACTGTTGCAATTTCCTCCCTAATGTCAGGCTACAGTAACACATGCATATTTCAAAAAAATTAAATTGCTATTAAACTTTCTGACCATCTTTGTAAATTAACCTCTCTTTTCATCTCAGCAAGACCCAGCTTTTGATTTAGCAGGAAATAATGTTTTGAGCAGTTTCCAGACTTCTTCCATTAGGCGTTTGGGCTGTGGTCAATAAGCCTGAGTTAATTACCTGCTCAAAGCTGATCATACTCCTGCGCAAATTGGCAGCTTCTCTGCACCACACTGGTTTTCTCCCCTTCCACCTAAAGGTGAAGCCAGAAGGATATGACCTACAGCAAAAAGATCCCCCAAGCACAATGCCTGAGGTCACACACCTCTGTACCACATTGCTCCATCGATGGGCGAAACAAGGGTACGCTCAGGGTATGGCATGCAGCATCCACAGCCAACATCAGGCTTTCAACAGCATCAAACAAGCTTACACAGAGCCCTTAATCTGCACCCTGAAATCTCACCACCCAGACAAGCTGTGTAAGATGTAGTTACAGGTGCACCCTGACACAATCTGCTCTGGATTCACACCCCTGTCTTTGCTTTCACACTCACAGCTTCAGCCACAGACCAGTGCCCTGCATCAACGGCACAAGCAACACCAAGATGGGCTCTTCCCCTTTTAACAGGGGGTCTTCCCTCTGAACACCTTGGCCCACAACCAGACCAGCCCCAAACCAGGTGAAACCCCATTTATCCACTATCAGCCAAGCCATAATTGAGAGCTCAGTCGGGAGCCTGCCCCTTCACACGCCGTCTGGAGAGCTGACAGAGGCACCTGGAGGGGCTGGGAAATAGGTTCTGCCTCATTACAAAAGAAATTGCACCTAAATGAAAAACAACATATAATAAGGGCTCTAAACCGCTGGTGAAATGCTGCCAACCAGACAGGTAATCCAGTGATATATAGCACACACCATGCCTTTGACAAGGGTCACCCGTAATTATTCAGCAACTGAAGGAGCTGAACTCATTTCCCCAAAGGCTTAAATGTTTTTTATTATGATGTGTAAATTCCAGGGCAGAGAATTAGCTGGCCAGGACCTAAGAATTGCATCTCTTTGATAGATTAGAACCAAAATAATCATACACACAGCAAAGCCGAGGCACATTAACCAGGCTGTTCGCTAGTGTGTTGAAGAGATTTCCAAGGCAGGATACCCTTGAAACGTTCCCCTCCTTTCTGTTTGGTGGTGGCTGTTATTAAAATTTTAATGGCCTAAACTACAAAAGATGTATTAAATCTCTGGGAGGCCGGGCCAGCACATCTGCCAGGCACTGCAGAGGCTGCTGGTGATGGTGATGCTCAGTGCAGCCAGCATCTGTCCCATGGCACAGCCAGCCAGGCTCCTCACAGAGGGATGAGAAGTGGCTGGTTTGGAGTGGGGACAGACTTCTTGAGTGCAGAGAGCATGCTTCCTCAGGAAATTTTTACCTTTTGCTGAAAAACACAGGCTGCTGGAGTCGCTTCTGTGAGGAAGCTGAACCCCATCACACCACCTTTGTGAGAGACTCGGTTTGGGGGTTTTAAAGTGATTTTGTTTAAAGCACCAGTCACAGCTGTGCACACGCAGGGCAAGTCCCACTGCCAAGGATGCCAGGGTGACGTGGATTCACCCACACACTCAGAGAACCTTGGTTTGCAGGGTCGGGGGGAGAAGGGCTGCTCCCTCTTGCTGCAGCTTTCCTAACCCTAAGGGAACCCCAGCAGCTCCATGCCCGTTTCTGGGCTGCAGAATGAGATCAGGATAATAAGAGACACCCTGGAAATAGACAATAATGGGAAAATTATGTTTTGATATGGAGGCCTCCTATGGATGATGGGAAAAATTGAACGACATCAATGATAGAGGAGGTGCTGGAAAACCACTCTGCAGCAGCTGATGAGACTCATTCAGCAGATCCTGGACCAATGTGATAGACTTCAGAAAATAAATCCCTGGCTGTCTTGGTTTATCTCTATGCTTCTCTGCCTTTCCTCCTTTCAGATCACATAACCACTTTTCTTCCCCCCCTCCCCATTTTTGGAGGCTGTGCTTCCATCAAATCCATTCCATCCTGTTCCCCAGCGTGCCAAGTTCAGAGGTTTGCTTTGGCAGGGGTTGGACTAGGTGATCACCAGGGGTCCCTCCAACCTCCCCATCCAGGATTCTGTGACTCCCTAAAGGGACACCCCACCATGAGCAGCCCTGGCTGCTAGCCCCTGGGCTTCTCCTTCCTCATCCATGGGAAGATTTTGTATTTAAATGGTTTTTGCTGTAAGAAGCCCAGCTCCAGGGCTGCACTTCTGCTCAGCATCCTCTCAGAGGCTGCCTGGATCGATACCACTGCTCAGCAGCTGCAGCACACTGTTATTATTGCATTATGACATGTCATAGTGAGCTGATCTATGAGACTTTCTGCTTCTTCGGGATCCCGTGAAGACCAGCGTGGTACCAAACCCAAACAAATTTAAGCCAAACCACAAAAGCTAATAATGGAGAAGGACCCTGGAGCTGTCAGTTCATGTGTGCCCGTGCGCTGAAGGGGTTTGAGAGATGCAGCCATCCTGCTCTGGATCCCTGGGCTGCTGCTTACCAGCCTTTCCAGCAGCTGCTCAAGAAGGGCTGAAAGCAGAAGACAGGGACCAGCAGCAGAACTCTGAGGGGACAGCACTGTGTCCCTTTGCAGCCCAGAAGGCTTCGCTCCCCTGCTGCCTCCGTGGCTCCCTGCCCTCCTACCCAAAACAATCACAGGGAGGGTGGTTTGTTTTTTTTTAATATGAACTACAGAGGGATTTCACAAATCAGTGGATTTCGCGTTTCTCATTTGGAAATCACTTCAGATAAAGCAGATGTGGAGGGGGAGCTTCCCAGAGGTTACAGTAATACGATAATAAGGTCAGGGAGCCATTTACGCGCCTACCTCGCAGGGAGCTGCTCGTGCACCCGCTGCCTTGCCAAGGGACACTGTGTCTGCACCAGGGGAGCAGTGCCAGGGGCTGGAGCTGCTGCCTGCCAGGCATGGCCTCGAAGGGACAAGATGCAAGATGGGTAAGGCTGCCACAGGCACCCAGGGCAGCACCTTTCTTCCTAATTAAAAGCCAAACCAACACCACAGCCCACAGAGCAGTTCTCATTACTCTCCTTTGCTCTTTCCACGCTGGAAAGTCTGGCTAACCAGCACTTGCAGGGGGCTGGTGGGACTCTCACCTTCCCATTCCGGTTACTGCCTCCAAACTGCACCCCTGCCCCTTCCCACAGCTGTAAACATCAACCACAGAGGCAGCACTCACCCTGCAAGTGAAGGCCAAGTATGAGCTGGCCCCATTCTGCTATCCCCTCCATTACTCATCCCTTTGGAAGCTGTGGTGACAGCCAACACACCGGTGTTCAGACACAAACCCTGGGCACAGCATCCAGGGGGATGGGGAGAAGAGAAATGCCCGGTTCTGCCTCGCTCCATCAAGGCCTGACGCTGATGTGATGCTGTTAGAGAACGCTGAGCAACTCTTAATATGTTGGCCACGTTACAAAAACATTTGGGTGATTAGCTCCTGAAAGGAGAGATCAATCCACTGGAGTGAAATAATTGTGGGTTCATTTTGCTACATGCTCTGTTCCGCGTTTGATGACTAATTATCAGCATCTAATAAGAGAATGCTGTCTTCCAATCATGTAAAGGTTAAACACATTGCTTTTACGTGATGCTGGAGACTGCCCACACGAGAAGGCTAAATATTTCTTTCATGGCTGTGTTTGTCTGGTTTTATCCGTGTTGAGTAGAAAATACTCTGCTTCAAACATACACCACCGCTGCTCTGATTTCCTAAATAGATTTATAATTATCTCAAAATGGAACACACTCAGCTCCTGTACGAGTGATTACCACGCACTGTCCTTCGCAGGAAGCACAGCCCTTGGCGTATTTTCACTGCAGGAAATGAGATAAATCAGTGCAGGTTTGTGCAGCACAGGGGTGGGGGCATGGATGTGGTCAGGCTCTGCTGGCACCGTGCCCCTGCCTCGGCCAGGGCCTTTTTCCTGTGACCTGACCCTCCCTAAGCAGGGAAGATGATGGGGCTGGGCTAGGCAGAGCTGGAGCAAAGAGTATGGAGACAGAGAAACTGCAAGTCTTGGGGCTGGACCTGCACTGGCTTCTCTGATATATCCCAGGAGCATTACATGGCCCTGGTTACACAGCACAGTGTTTCTCCCCCCACAGCACTGCTGTGCCAAGAGCTGTTACCCAAAGTGCTGGTGCTCTGTGACAGGCATCTGCTGCAGAAGCCTCTCTGTGCTCCTAACACCACCCTTGCATCGGCACAAGGTACCTCCTAAAAGCCTCTTCTGTGAAGGCATTTATTATTGATGCACACAAAGGAGAGAGGTGGAAGAAGAGAGAACAGAAGCTTATTTGGCATCACCTTAAAATTCTGAGCGTTCAAGGAGTCAGAACAGACAGAGCCCAGTTTAGGCAGCCAGAGCTACTCCCCCCCTGCCTGGCAGTAAGGGTCCCTCCATCCTTCACCAGTGCTGACCCTTGTGCCCTGAGGTGGGAGGTGGTTCACTTAGAGCTCCACCTGACTCCACCATGGCCACCCCTCAGCTCCCCGAAGTTGCCCCCATTCCAGCCATGGTTCAGGCAAGCCTCCTCCGCAGTCCACAGGGAGACACAGGCACCTCAGGGTATAATTCAAAGACTAAAACCAAGCACTGAGTCACCAGCACAAAGAGCCTCTCGCCACCAGCAAGACTGAGCCAAGAGCAAATGGGATCTGACGGCGATACCGCAGCTCGATGCTGAAGCTGGCAGGATGAACCTGAGACCATTATCTACAGCACCAGCAGATCCTAAGCCTCACTCAAGGCCCACACCAGCACCGCAGTCTGTCGGGACAGCAGTGGTTCACACCAGCAAGGGAGCAGGGAAGAGGGGAGAGCTGGGAGGAGAGAAGCCAGAACTGTTCCCAGGTCATTTGGCCTCAGTTGGGAAGGGAAGAGCTGAGCTTCCAGGAAGATATCCCACTCACATGACCCATGTCACAGCCCAGGTTAATCTGAGCTCTCAGGGCTTCTCTGAGCTACTCCCAGGTTTATTATTTTCTCTCTCCAGTCTCAGGTTTAATCCTCTGGTGCAAACAGCCTCCAGCCAGCTGCCTGCATTGCTTGTGTCCTTTCTGTAACTCAGGACAGTGACTGCTCTTGTGAGGTAGAGCAAACCAGCCTAAGTATGCTTTAATTCTACAGAACTCAGGGAATTAAAGCTCCTCTAAAAGGCCCCCAGTGCCATTGAGTTAAACGTGCCAGCTGAACCTCTGGCTGTCCACATGCTGCTAAAGAAATTCTCACTTGACCTGTGGACAGAAAGAGCTCATCTTGTTGGGGAATTGCTTTGGCTGTAGTCTTTGTGCCCCAAACCAGAGGGATAACCTGCAACAGGAGTGCTGGCACTGCTCAAAATGGAATCGGCAGTGTGGAGGAGTCAACAGCTCCCCCAGCACTGACCCGGTTTGACATCAGTGTGAAGCTCACACCAGACACCCAACAAGCAGCTTGTATCTCCAAAGGGCTTAAAAGGAACACCACTTTCTGACATAAGTGCCTCTGCTAATGGCAAAGACCAGAAGTAGCTTGTGGCCAAGGGATAAGTGTTTTTGGAAAGCTTAGCAGCAGCTCCCACACTGAATGTCATCATGGGCCTGGGGAGGCTGGTGCTGCATCATTGGGATTAGGCAAAATCACCCCAAGTCCCGTTTGCAACGGACCTGGGATAGCTGCTCTGAGTGTCAGCTGGGAATCACCCACCCTGCTCATGAATAGAGGCTGTGAGTAAAAGTCAGGAAGTGCTAATTATTATTAATGGTTGCTGTTATTACAGCAGCTTTGAAAACTCCTGGAATTTAACTGGATGCAAGGAAAATCCATCCTGTTGGGCAGCACTGAGCAGTGCTGATGGCTCCATGTGCCAGATTCTCCTCCCCTCCGTGCTGACATCCCCCTGCAATAGCTGCTAATGCTGTTACCTGCATCTCCACGGGAGTGAGCTGGAGCAGGAGGGGGTCCAACAGAGAGAGCTGATCCTGTAACACGAATCATCCCTGTAAAATGCTCTTTTCATAAAACCATTTTGCTGTGTGCCAACAGAGCACAGTAAGAGAACCAGCCTCGTCCAGCGTGCCACCAACACAGGTCACCTCCATCCCAGCTGCTCACTGCTGCTCTTGTGTGAAGAAAGGGCTGCAGCTGTTGCCAAAGGGATGCCTGAGGAGCCCTATGGCAAAGAGCCCCCCCTCCAGCAGGTCTGAAAGCCAGGGGACAGCTTTAGTTACCAGCTGGGTCTAAGCTCCAGGCTTGAAGAGGGCTGGGATGCTACAGAGCCAGTCCCTGGCTACCAAGCAGCTGAGCACTCACTGCACATCCCCCTTCGTGCCCATGCGCAGCCCCAACTCGCTGGGTCCTCATGTTAAACACATGCTTAAATATTTCTGAGCAGCACTGGAACATTCCAGAGAGCCAGCACCTTTCTGGGCCCAGGGCTGAGGGTTTCAGACATCCCCCCACCCCCAGCTCTGCATGCCCCAAGGCACAGCCCCACAACCCAGCCAGGATCACCCTGTGCTGCAGCCACAGACCAAGTCCCCCCCAGCCATTCCCATGAGATCAGCTTCCCACAGCATCCCTGGAAATAAGCAATCACAGGAGCTCAGCTGGCAGATTGACCCGGCCCTGCGCCCGCCTGTCTGAGCGCTTCAGGGGAGTTATCTGCTCAGAAAAGGATTATTTTTGAGCCTCCCTTTGCCAAAACATGTAAGCCCTATCAAATGGAAATCAGAATCTATTCTTTGGATCAGCAGCCTGGATCAAAGCTGAGGTGGGAAGGAGGTCACAAAGCACAGGCACTTCCAGGGATATCTGCCTTGCTTTCCCTCAGGCTTCACATCCAAAGGGCTGATGGGGAACACGCCGAGCTGCATGCTCCCAGCAGCTACTAAACACAGCCAGGGATGAGGTACAGTCCTACTTGGCTCCTGTAACAGATCAGATTGCAAAACACTGACAAGTTCTGTTTCCTTCTTTCTGCTGGTGTTTCTAACAGCAATAAAGGAACCCTCAGACCCAAATCCCTCGCTGCCAGCATCACACCTGCCCCAGAACCCTTCCCCTCAGCTCCTCAGCTCACTTCACACAGGTGAAGGCAGTCCTTCAGTCAGATCTCTGCAACAGGCAAACCACAAATGGAAAAGCTTCAACATCTTGAATGCCCAGAAAAGAGGCATTTCATACACCTCTGCTTCTGCAGCCAGGGGAAATGAAGGGCTGTTTCTCTCTCAACCAGGCAGTGTCTGCAAACTCAGTTACCCACATAAGAAGTGGCACTGAATGGTGAGGTTTCATCAATACCGAAGCCATCGTTTGGCTGGAGCTCCATTCCAATGCTATTACATGGATTTACTGCTCACCAGTTAAACATTTCCTATGTTCCCATTTAAGCTGCCTTGTATTATGCCCTGCTACATCACTCTAGATTGTGCTGCTTGCTGCATGTTACTCCTTGCACAGAGAAACGCCACACACAGCCTTAGAAAATACATCATCTAAGCGTTCAGCCACAGTGATGAATGCTATCTACTTTTTAAAAGGGAGTTTGTGTAACTCATTCCTGGGCAGTGGATGTGAATTTTCATTCTGGAAGGCTTCCTGGCACATTCGCCACCAAAACCAGACCTGCTCACCAGCCTGACCCTGAGTTTTGCTATGAGCAAAACCAGCTGTAGATGAAGAGATGGGCCAAAGTGTCTTGACTAACCAAAGAGAAGGAAAATCGTGTTCAACACCAAGGTCTGGGGACAGAAAGCAGCAAAGCAAACCAAAGGTCTGCTTTCATTCAGAAGCCAAGGGTCTCACAAGGAGCCACCATGTCCTGGCAAAGGCTCTGACTGTCCCACACCCCCTCTGCACGAGCTGCTCCCCAGCCTGCACAGCAGCAGGGTCTCCCTCCTGTGCACAGGATCACAGAGCAAGAGCCTCCTGCTCCAGAGATGTTTGCATCAATATCCCTTTGGAGCCTCTTGAGCAGCTTAGAGGGGAGATTTGCCACTCATTAAGAGCTTCATTTAACACTGGACTACCCAAAGATACCAACTGACTTTGCTCTTGAGCTATCCACCGCTGAGCAGTGTCAGTTAATGCCATAACAAAAGCTCTCTCTGTAGCAAAGGGCTGCACGGAGGATTAAGACCTGAATTCCAGGTTAGCCCTTAATGACACGCACATGGAAGAGCTCCCTGTTAGCTAGAGGCTGCCCCTGCAAGGCAGAAATAATGATCTTACTGGATTCAATGATTAAAAAGAGAGTCAATCAGATTAAGCCTGAATGCTAGTTATGGAATTTGTCTGCAGGTAGAGTTATTTTTAATCCGCTCCAAGATAAAAGAGCAAACCCAGCTCTCAGCATCCCTTATCTACAGAGAGGGGCTTGGAAGGATGAGTCAGCTGGGGGCTCCTCCTCCCACCCCTCATCCCTTCCCAGCACAGACCAGAGCCACAACCCAGCCACCAGCAGAAGTAATGGGGATCAGCTCCTCCACACAAGCATCCTGCTGCTCCAGCAACTCCACCAGGCCCAGGTCTTGGCTGCTCCAGGCTCAAAGCCCACAGCAGCCCTGCTCTCCCCTCAACCAGACCCCAGGACAAGCCCTGCTGCTGCCCAGGTGTTGCCTCCAGCAAGGAGGGTTTCCCTGCCCACAGCCCAGGTCTGTCCCAGATCTCTGTCCCAGAGCAAGCAGGGAGGCTTGGGAGGGGATGAGGTTTGCTGCAGGAAGCCTTCATCTCCTCTTCAGGGTTTTTAAGCTATTTTTACTTTCAATGTGATAATTAAGCAGACAGGAAAAAAGGGCTTACACCAAGTAGGGCCTTTCATTTTTATTTTCAACACCCTATTTGCCTCATTAGAAGTTCAGTGAGGGAGGAGAGAGCCACCTCACCTGCAATGCCATCATCACAGAAACAGAAATTCACCCTTGCACAGACCACAGGCCAAGTGCTGCACGAAGCCACCAGGGTCCAGAAGGCAAGGCACCCCCCAAAAACAACAACTCCATTCCTGTCACAAGGCTAGAGAACTAGATGCATGTTTGGGAAGAGGGAAGCACAAGGAGGAGCAGCCTCAGCTCTGCTCTCCAGCAGCCTGTGCAGGCAGGGAGGACTCACCTGCCCCCCTTGAAGCTGCCGCAGCACAAGCACATCAGTGGGGAAAGGTCCTGCCACCAGCACCTCCCCACATGCCGAAGGGAGCGAAGGGACCAGCACCCCCTTGGCAGGGCTGGTGGCTTCCACCCTCCCTCACAGAGCCTGAGAGCTGCGGGGGTGAGGAAGCATCCTGCCCCCCCTCCCCAAGCACAGGGTAGCTGTGGCTGTTGTCCCAGCTTTGCTGCATGTTCCCAAGTGTGCTTCATCAAACCCCAAACAGAAAACAAACACAGGCACCCTTCCAGAAAGGGAACAGGGATTGCATCCAGGAAACCAGCAACTTCCTCCCAAAGCAAGAACACACAGAGAGGAGACGCAAGACAGGGCAGCAGCAACCCCCCAGCACGGGCTCTTTCCAGGAGCCCCCGGTTCCTCCCTCTCTCCCAACTGCTCTCAATGCCTACTGGGAGGCAAAACTCCCACCAGCTTGGTGGGTGCAGCACTCACAGGGTGCTCGGGCTCCCCATGACCTGGCAGCACCTAGACTTTCTTTTACCCACAAACACTTTAACATTTACTGGCTCCCATTCGAAGGGCACACATAGTTTCTGCATAGATCTGAATCCCAGGACTCACCTTGCAGACAGGTCCACGGCCCCAGCCAGCACCGTGATAGATGGCAGCAGTAGATGGTGAGGCCTCGTGGGATGAGGCAAGAGCCAAGCACAGCTCCATACATGGGATACACAACAGTTATATCCCCAAACCCAGCTGACTCTCTATCCCATCTCTCCAGGCTGTGGCTGCCCAGGTCTGGAGAGACCCCTGCACAAGGCAGGGAAAGCCCTTCTCTGGATGCAGGGATAACTGGAGAAACATCCTCAGAGCTTAGAGAGAGAAGCTGCCAGCCTTGGCCTTTTATCAGCTCCCTCCCAGCCCAGGCCACTCTGATTGAGGCAGCAACATAACGATCTCACCTGGTGGGTGGATTATAGGAGGCAGGTGAGCTGAAAAGGGGAAAAAAAAAAAAAGGAAAAGGAAAAAGCAGGGTTCCTGCTCCCCCAGCCATCCCTGACACACTCTGAGGTACATCTGTGTACAGCACTAACACGAGGGAGGGGGGCAGCTCTCTCCTAAGCCAGTTCACCCAAACACGAGTCACCAAAGTGCAGCCCTTGGGTACAGGAGACCCCGTCACCTCTGATGCAGCTATATACTGCTCAGCTGAACAAGGACAATCTCTCTCCCAGATTTCTCCTCCCTGGCCCCAGATCTAATAATAATAATAAAAAGGAATCATGATAGTGCAGGATTCATTCCCCAGACAATAGCTAGGCAGGCTGTATATTGCTTTATGGCTGTTGACTTGATTTAAAATGCACTCTTAAAAATGAAAGAACAACTCCCTAAATTTGCAGTAAATGTATAGTTCCCCAGGTCTGATTTACTGGGTACGAGCCACCGAAAAACTGCAATAGCAATTTACTGTACTGTTGACTCCAGCATCAAACCCTTCAGCAGCACCCGAGCTCCAGTAGCCGTTCCAAACCCGATAATCCAACATTAATCATTTATTCCAGGTTGGTTTGGGGGTTTGTTTGGCTTTTCTTTAATTGGTCTCTCAACTTCCAGGAGATAATGACGAATGCGTTGATGGGGACTGGTTAACCCAATGTGTGTGAGATCAGAGGAGCTCAGTTGGCTTCTGCCTTGCTCGGTTCAGAGCTTTTTAGCCTTGGTTGACTCATAAATGCCAGAATTCCCAGCTGGCTGGAGGCAGATCGTGGCGAGAGGAGCTCGCCGCAGAGCAGGCAGCGAAGGAACGATGTGTGAAGTCCTGCCTGGCCTGTAGGAGCACAGAATTCGTATGCTTGCACCCGAGTGTTTCGCTTCAAGGCAGCCGCCCCCCTTTCCCTCTCTCTGGCATCACTCTAACTCCTTGGAGAATGTGCTGCTTGTTTTCCCAGGGCAAGCAAGAGGCACTTCAGGCCCATCCCACTGACGGTGCAGCTCTACCAGTGAAAACTTCTCTGTCTCTGTTCTCTCTGGGGCATAAATGAAGGCAGAGTGCAGGCAGCACTGGTCCTGAGCAGGCAGGGGATACCTTGGCACAGCAATTCGCTTCTCTGCTAAGTGACCTGGCAGGACCACACATCGCTCAGCTGCCCGACGGCCCCGCGTCCTCCGCTCGCTCCTGCTTCGCTTTCCATGGCCCCTTCCTGCCCAGTCTCATCTCTAATCAGGAATGTTAACATGAGACTCTCACTACTTCAAGTGTTTGGATGTTGATAACGTGGCACACGGCCAATGAAGCACAATGCCCAGTGAGCTGTCGCAGTGCACAGCATCGCACACCAGCACTGCTGCCTCACGCGCCGTGCAATACGAGACTGGGGGGGCAGGAGCCACGGGATGCACTGGGGAGAGACCATAAATCAGAGCCTGGATTCGGTGTTGGTACTGTCCTTCGAGGGCCTTTCCCCTCTACTATCATGTGTGATCTTTCCTTGATTTGTTAAGGTCAGCTGAGCAGAAAATTCTGCAGCTGCTGGCTAGCTAGCAGAGCTGCTGGACACCATCCATGGCTCTGTCCTCGTCCCTTTCGGAGAGAAGTGGCAGAATGCAGCTGCCTCTGAGGCTTTATTCTGGGCTGGAAAATCTCCAAACATAGAGAGGAGGGGGGACACTGAACACACTGTAACTCAGAGATAGCCTTGGACCAACCCCCTGGTTTCCAAGCACCAAGAGGCAGTGAGCGACTGCAGATGGGGTAGGGACTGTCCACCGGACACCCATGTGTCAGACAGACAGAACAGCCTGAGAACTGCACAAGGATGTAAAAAGTACCCCTGTAAAGTCCACAGTGTTCCCCAAAGGGGAGCTAATACAGTCTCCAGTCATCCAAAATGACATCTAAATATAACATCTCGATAGCCCCTAACATCTCCCTCTACTCAACCTTCTTCAAGAGGTGCCTGGCAATAAGGTGCTTTCCCCTTTGGGGTGTTTTAAAGCCAATAACAAGATTCCCTTAAAAACTCCAGAGGGATGCTGAGGGAATTCAGGGTTTCATTCTTTTACAAACAGCTGTCAAACGTTTCAGACACTGGTTCTGCAAGAAACCTGAAGCAGAGCTGTGCTATGAAAGGCCTTTCATGACAGACACTTTCCAGATTCCATAGCCTAGCTCTCCCTGTAAGAAGCCTGTGAAATTTTGATCCAATTTTTGGCAGTTTTTTCTGTGTCAGACTCTCCCCCAGCAGCGTGCTGCTACAGGGAATACAGATCAGCCCTAGTGAGGAGCATTTGTGCCCCTACAGCAGACCTTGCATGTTCCTGTGAGAAAACACATACAGGAGACAGACAGTGTGAGCAAGATACTGGAATTCCTTCTTGTGCCATGCCAGTGGCATGAAGGCATCTTACTTCAAGAAAGTGGTAGGTATTTTTTATTGTATTTCTAGGATGAGACAGAAAGTGCCTTGTGCCTGCCTTCATCCACTGGCTTTTCCAACTACCTGTTCTGCACGTTGTGTACCATGGTAAGGGGCCCAAGAGAAACCGTGGAGAGCTGGAAAGATGGAGGGAGGGATGGATGGATGGATGGATGGATGGATGGATGGATGGATGGATGGATGGATGGATGGAAAGGTGGATGGATGGGTGGAAAGGTGGATGGATGGAAAGGTGGATGGATGGATGGATGGATGGATGGATGGATGGATGGATGGATGGATGGATGGATGGATGGATGGATGGAAAGGTGGATGGATGGGTGGATGGATGGATGGATGGATGGATGGATGGATGGATGGATGGATAGATGATGTTTGGGAGAAGTGCTGTATCAGTTTGCTTTATTATGCCAGAGCAATGGGTAGACAGACCAGCAAACAGATAACTAGAGCATTCTTTATACTCTTATACAACTTATTTCCTTCAGGAATCATACAGCCATTTATAAATATTTATACATTCTGATAATACACTTTTACCCAGTAAATGCAGTTATGCTCCTCCTTTAGATGGAAGGTGGGAACACAGAGCTGGGAGCCTCGGCCAGGGTCTGAGAGGGTTTCAAAAGCAGCAGAAGGACACTCCAGCAGCTGTTTTGCAGGCTGCTTCAATCACCACACCACATATATCATTTTAAGGTTACAAAGACTGGCTCTTTCTCATAATCATATTAATGATCTTTCTTTAATCTAGGCAGGCGTTTTCCCAAGCTTGGATCCAACGCAGGGAAACTGTTGGCACAACCTACAGGACATAATCAGCCGACAAAGCTACCCTGTTATGGCAAGCTGTAATTCCAAGCAACCAAGCTAGCTTTATTACTGCAACTGTCATTATGGAATGCTTATACAGCATGGCCACAAAGTCAATGGGATATTTAGATGCAGAATTAATGCAGGACAGTGCCCAGTGTAAAGAACAAACACAATAAATAAAATACATCATAGGGAAAGGCATAAATATAGACAGAGATGGGAAAATGTCAGAGCTCAACAAAAATATCAAGTGAACTATATTTAATATTGATATTTAACCACACAGGGTTTGTTCCAGTTGTTTCTCTGCACGTATGGCTTGGTTTAATGCTGGCAGGTTCTACTTTTCAGCAACTGAATGAGAAAAAGTTGTTCAAAAAGTTTATTAAAACTTTTAATAAACCCATAATTGGTGCAGTAGACCCAAAGGAGATATTCCTAGAGAGACAGGCAAAGGCAGAAAGAGCAAAGAGAAAGAGGGAAAGAGAGAGAGAGTTAAGGAGAGAGAGAGAAAGAGAAAGATTAAGAAGAAGGAATCTTTTCACATCAAACTCTCTGCAGCTAGCTTGCTTCTGACTTTATTTAAAAATACAAAATTGGGAGCATTGAAAAAGAGTTCCCAAATTAGCTTTTTAATAGAGATGGGAAGTTAAAAGGGGGCCAAGTCATGGGGGAAAAGCTGCTCAGAATCACAGCCTGGCCAGAGCCAGCCAGGAGCGGGGCCAGAGCACGCCCCAGCGAGGGGAGTGGGGAGCTCTGTGAAGTGGTGACATTGCGAATCACAGGAAGATCTCTTACACCAGTAACAGCCAAATGACATTTCTGGTGTTGCTTTCTTCTGAGCGTCTGTGAGAGCAGAAGAGCAAGTGGAGATCTAGGAAGTATCCTGAAGAGGAAAGCAGCTCTGAAGACATCTAATAAGGCTGGGTGCTGGGTGCTGTGAGTCGCTTAAATTCCCACAGACACTGAAAGTTTCTCATGGAAGTTTCAGGATTTGCACACACCTCCTCACGTGCCCAGCGTACAACTAGTAGTATCCATGTTCTAAAGATTATCACCCGTTGTGTTTGTAGCACCTCAGTCTGCAGACACCTTAATGCAGCTCACAAATACCACGGGGGGAGATTGCTTTGGGGGAGGGGGGGATTGCCCAGGACCTGACACCAAGAGATCAGCATTGAACTATCAGGGGTTGGGTGATGCTGAGACACTGGACCAGATCGATCTGAGTTCTGGTACCAGAGTTTCCAGATTACGTTTCCGTGCTGGACGATCAGAGTGTTGTTGGAGGGTTCAGAGGGAGGAAGGGGGGCAAGGGGAGGGGGCTCTACCGGGTTTTGGGTAAAGTTAAGACCTGGGTTTAGGAGCTCTCGGGGAAAGGCATGCCACGGTAGAGGCGGGCAAAAGCCGCCGGGAAAGCAGCCCCCGGCCCGCCCCGGCTTTGCGGAGGTCCCGTTGCCCCGGCGGGCAGCCCGCTCGCCCCCTCCCCGGCGCAGCATCCTCCGGAGCTCGGCCCGGCTCGCTCCGGGTGACACCTGCCGGCGGCTCGGACGGGCGAGGGGCGGGGGCGGGGGGAGGCGGCCGTGCGCGGGGAGCCCCCTCCTCTCCCCAGCTCCGCTCCCGTCGCCCCGGGGCGCCCCGCCGCCCCCCGGCGCTGTCCGCCCGCCGGTGCTGATCGCCGCCGCCCCGCGCCCGCGCACTCCGCGCCGCCCCGCGCAGCCCCGCGCCCGCCCCCGCGGCCCGCGGCGCGCCGCTCCGCGCTCCCGGCAGCCGCATGGCAGCGGAGGCGCTGGGCTGGCGGCCGCGGACCGGGAGCGGCGGGCGGGCAGGGCGAGGCGGCGGGCCGGCGCGCCCTGCGGAGGTGAGGGGGTCCGCCGGGCGGGCGGGGGGACGGGACACCGGGCGGGGCGGGGATGCGGACACACGGCGGCCCGGGGAGGGGCTGAGGGGCGGGGGGGGGGAGGTCACCTGCGGGCGGGGAGGAGGCGCGGCGGCAGCCGGCGGGGGAGCGAGGGGCAGGAGCGGTGCCCCCAGGATCGCTCCCTCCGCCGCGCCCTCCGCGTCCTCGCCCCCGCTCCGCACCCGCCGCTCTCCTTCCCTCTCTCCCTCCCTCTTTCCCTCCCTCCTTCCCTCCCTCCTTCCCTCCTGCCCATCTGGCGGCCGCACAGACCGCTCCAGCCCCTGAGCTGCGATAGACTGAAGTGCGGTACCGAGGGGCCGAGGCGATGGGGAGGCAGCGGGGCTCCTGGATGCCGTGTACGTATCTGTCTGACTTTATGGAAGTCTCTAACTATCGCTGCGGCGCCTCAGCCACCGCCGGGAGCTGCCCGGCTGAGCAGGGCGAGCCTGGCTCCCTCTGATTCAGCCTTAGTTATTTATTTACTGGAGACTCGCCGGGAAACAGACAAGGCAGCGAGGATGCCAGGTCTGTGAGCGTGCGGAGCCCAACTTCTGGCCCTGGATGAAAGAGGGATGCTGAGGTGGTGTGGAGACAGGACTGGTAAGAGCTGCCGAGGAGCAGGGCAGGCGAGAGCTGCAGGGTGAGGGGGAAAGGGGACAGGCTGTGGGGGGAGGAAGAGCGGAAAAGGAGAGAGGGAAAGATCGGTTTAAGTCTGAATTAGTTCTTTTTCTCCCTGAGTGTAGCCTCCTGCCCTGGCTGAGGCGGTGGCTGTAGGTTTGCGATGCTGGAGCAATAGCTGGTTTTCTTCTCCGGGAGATGGGAGCTCTCCAGCATGGTCCCTGCCTGCCCGAGATTCAGGGACACAGAGGGAGCTCCGGGAGGGGACCAGTGAAGTTCATCCCACACTTTTCCCTCCTTTATCCCCCCTCCTTGTCACTGCTAGCACATTAGCATGCAGAGTAGGCTCTGGTGTGTATTTAATGACTCCATTTGCCGGTGTCTCTGTCAGCTCACGCCGCCTTTCCTCAGTCTCGCTTCACAGCCTGCCTCCCTGGGACCAGCTGGGTCCATCTCCCTGCTGTGCCCGTGCGAGAGGACTCTCCAGGACCCGGGTGCCATTTCCAGCTTGGTTAGGCAGCGAGAGCAAAGCTCCAAGAGCAAAGCTCCGAGCCGAACTGGAAGGGGAGGGGGCAAAACGAAGCAAGCTCAGGCAAGAGAGGCAGGGAGACTCCATCTCAGCAGTAATGAGGGAGAAGCTGTTTAGTCATCTCTATATATATATACTTTCACAATGATGATCACATTTACTGATTGCTTCTGACTGCATTTAGAGAGGGAGTCAAGAGGCAGGCAGCACAGTTCACCTTTTATCCTGAGGAGTGACTGCTCCCCCTTCCTTCCAGCTCCCCAGATTTAGCCCTACTTTCGGGCGCCGAGTGTCCTTCCTTGCCAGGTAAGGCATCGCTGCGAGCCGGCAAGATGGGGCTCTGGGCTGCCTGGGAGGGAGGGGAGAAGTTTGCATGCATTTATCCTAAGCCTGTTGCTTTTGCTCCTAAATCTCTCAAACGGACTGAGGGAGCCAATGCTTGCAGAAAGTTTAGTTATCTGATGCGATTGGGAAGGGAAAGGAGGATGTGACTGGCAGAGGATGCCCAAGCTGTGGCTGACATGTTTTGCTTCAAAGCAAAGACTTCTTTGCTGTCTGAGCCTGACCCAACAAGGACAGGAAAGGAGAGAACAAATGATCTCAAGGCTCTTCAACTCCCATTAGCAGCATCTCATCAAGAAACTCACAGTATGTTTATCAGTCGCAATTAGAATCATCCCCGTCTGCTTCTAGAAGGGGAAGCACTGTGGGATTCGGGAGAAGGGGAAGCACTGTGGGATTCGGGAGAAGGGGAAGCACTGTGGGATTCAGGGTTTGCTTCTGCCATCATGAAACTACGAGGCGATGTTTATTAGCAGGGCACTGCCAGCGGGAGCTAACGGGGTAAGAACCCATCGTCCATATCCCGACCCTTCAGGGGTAAGTAGAAATAACTGTGCTCTCTGAAGTTCTCCTCCAGAGCTTCACTGACCCAGCCGTGCCTGTCAGGTTTGGGTTTGAATCTGGGGTGAAACCCCTGTGCCCAGGAAGCGGCTGCAGCGCAGGCGACCCACAGGAACCAGCGGTGGGCAGGGAGGGATGGGGATGGGGTCGGGAGTCCTGGAGTGGGGCGGGGGGCTCATGCCACAGGCGCTTCTGTCAAACGGGCTCGTGCTATTTCACTGTCCTCACAATTCTCTGAAGGGAACAGATGCTTCTCTCTACAGATGCTGGCTCTTTTAAGGCAGAAGGAGGCAAATTCTTTTATTTCATGTACCAGGTCTCCTAAATGCC
Source organism: Laterallus jamaicensis coturniculus (assembly GCA_022605575.1). Taxonomy (NCBI): domain Eukaryota; kingdom Metazoa; phylum Chordata; class Aves; order Gruiformes; family Rallidae; genus Laterallus; species Laterallus jamaicensis. The sequence continues at coordinate 1,926,090 of JAKCOX010000038.1, forward strand.
ATCAGCAGGGCACCGAGCCTTTGTTAACTGGTTCCTTTCGAACCACATGCAGAAATTGCGGTAATTGAAATTAGAAGTACGTGTAGAGCTAAATCTGTGCTTGTTAGAATGAAAGTGTCTGTTTGCTGGGGAGCTGAGGAGGCTCTGCTGACTGCACGGTATGTTCTGAGCCTGGCCAGTTGCCTTCCAGCCTGAAGAGACGAGTTCGCAGTTACCAAAACCCAGGCGCACAGGAAAGGAGGATGCTTTCCACATCCCCTACATAAACTAGTTACTTCATACTCCTTTTTTCTCAGCTTAGGTTGTCCAGCTCTGAATTATAAGTCCAGTCCTCTTTCTTTCTCAGTTTTCTGTCTCTGACTTTGGGGAGGAGTTCCTAGGACTCATGGCCATGAAAAAGCAAAACCTCTGTATTGGAGGAGTTCATTACTCTTCTCCCTCTCAGTCCTTCAGTAAATTTATAGCTGGAAAAGGCTCTTTTTGTGTATTTTGAGGATGAAATGAAACAGATTCAGTGCAACTTCAAATATTAAGCTGGGTGCACTAAGTCTTCTTAACCAGCTGCATCATCTCTTGGTCACAGAGAAATGGGAAGTAAACTTCCACAGAAGAAGACCCCTCTCCTCTTTTGTCTGAATCTCCTGCCCGTTTCATACCTGGGATATTTATAGCTTCCCCACATATACTGCCAGCATGGAAGGACCCATTTTATCTTTAAAAACTGATTTAAAAATGTGTAAGTCACTTATGAGTTACCAGTGCTTTATTAGAACAATTATATGTGAAGTATTTATAGTGCCTCGGCAGCTAATGTAGGTAACCTGGAATGTACAACCAAAGTTATACAAGTACTGAAGAGATTTCTAACAAGGTTCCCCTGAGAAATCAGGGGAGATGAGGATCCAGCATGCTGTAGCTGGTCAGGTCAGTGTACGTGGCCAATCAGTCTTGGGAGAGCGACTGTGGTGCCGCTGATTGAATCCGAAGAGCAGAGATGACAGTTTTCCAGCTGGGAAAACAGGCTCAGGGTGCACCCGCTTGGTCTCTTGGCTGTTTGTCTGAGTGTATCTGGTGATGAACGAGTGAAATGGTTCTCGTTTTGCTGCCTCCTGCTTGCAGTCCTACTCCTAAGGCAGAGCGGCATCACACTTAAAGGATCCGCCGCGGCGGGTCTGAGAAAGGGGCAGCTCCCCCCAGCCTCGGGGCTGCTGCTCCGCTGGAGACCGGGGCAGCGTTTCAAAGTACCACGGAGCAAGTGTGCGGTGCTGCGCTCTGCCTCTTCCCCAGAGAGGCGACAGAGCTGGGCCAGGGCTCTCAGCCCAGCACTAAGAACCCAACGGATTCCCTCCCTACGGGGGAGAGCGGGAACAGGGCTCTGTAACACTCCACAGTCCATTAAAGGAAAACACGGTGGGATGCTTGCTCCAGGGCCAATGCATATAAACCAAGTGTCTCCTTGGGATAAGCATCACTACGGGTTATTGTATGTTCCCTAATTACAAAACCTCTTCCAGCAGCAGCAGGATGCTACACATGAGGGATTTCAGTTGTCCTTTAGGTAGTAAAATCGCACTGAAAGATACTCAGCATTAAGGTGATGAAAGTTAATGTGCCCTGAGGAGGAAGAGCATCTCTCTGAGCAGTTCAGTCATTTTCACCATGGATTGACTCTGTCATTTTTTATTCAGTATTTTGATGGCCTGTTGAAATCAATAATGCTGCAGCCTTACTGGCTGCAATGGTAGCTTTCACATAATTAAAAATCTTCAGCGTACAACTGCCCAGAAGGATACCATGAGAAGGACACAATTAGGCTTTGAGTGCCTGAGTCAGTGGAATCAATGGAATTTCCATTGATAAATCCACTTTTGATAGGGCCCCTAATGCATCTCCCTTTCTCCAGGTAGTTTTAAGGTAGAGTTAGAAAGACATTAGGGAAGCAAAAGTAAACACAAGTTAAAAGACAAGTTAAATATTGCAAGAACTCTGACTAAAGACCACAAAGGGAAAGAGGATTCGTGGCTAGATCAGAACCATGGTAACTACTCTGATTTCAAGAGAGTGTCGGCTTCCAGCAGCTGAGGATCTGGACAACTTGGGATGTGTTTCACCTACAAATCAAAAGTGTGCAGTGAACATATTTCATTCCAACCTAACAGTCCTTGAGTTCTTAGGCTGAAGGACTTCTGCCTCTCTTAGTGAGGAAATAATCAAGGTATCTTCCTGCTGGAAGAAAGTTGTCCAGGTTTGGAGGCTTCCCCCATTCAGACATTCTTGGTATTCGGTTCATGACTTAATCCATCAGCCTTCACTCCTGGGAGTCAGGGACCATGGTGGCTCAGGTATCCTGAGGAACAGTAAGTGTTCCTGCTGGGCCAGTGGAGGGATTCAGCACTGCACAAGGGTAAAACCCATCTCTAAACATCAGCAACAAACTGCTGCCTTGCCAGGTCTTTAATGAAAGGTGGAAGGAAACTAAAGAAAACCAGAGAAGATTTTCTGTTTCTTTCAACTGAAATTGTTCCTAGTGTGTGATTCCTTAAATATGGAAGTTTTTTAAGACGGGAAGCCCAGCTGAGTCCAGCCATGGCTTTCCACAGCATGCTGGGTGAGCTGTGAGCTGCTTTCAGTGGAGTTCTCAGCTCTTTCTTGACAGCTGTAGTTAAACTGATGAGCGCACGAGGCTTACACCTGGGGAATTATGGATTAGTCTTGTTTGTAAGGAAGCAAATATAAATTAGTGTGTTTATGCTACTTTAAAAATGCTTTTAATGAGGAATCATTTGCTATTCAAAATTTCAATCTATAATAATGCCATAACCCCGCTGAGCTGATTACCATGTGCCTTGTTTAACATCAGTCTGCCGCGTCGCTCTAACCTCTCGCCCGCGGCCTGAGCTCTGACTGTAGCACGATGGGGCGAGACACCCCGCCTGACTCTGTGTTGTGGTTCTGTCTTGTTCTGTATTGTAGATGGAATTGATCTGACTTCCAGCAGGTCCCAGGAGCAGCCTAACCATCTTCTCCAGTAACAAGTCCTGGGGTCATCATGGCAGCAGGAGTAGCGGCATGGTTGCCCTTTGCCAGGGCAGCTGCCATAGGATGGATGCCAGTGGCCAACTGTCCCATGCCACTGGCTCCAACGGAGAAAAACAAGAGGCAGGATGAGCTGATCATTCTCAATGTGAGTGGCAGGCGTTTCCAGACCTGGAGGACTACACTGGAGAGGTACCCGGACACTCTCCTGGGCAGCACCGAGAAGGAGTTCTTCTTCAACGAAGACACTAAGGAGTACTTCTTTGACCGGGACCCTGAGGTCTTCAGGTGCATCTTAAATTTTTATAGAACTGGCAAGCTGCACTACCCCAGGTACGAGTGCATCTCTGCTTACGACGAAGAGCTTGCCTTCTATGGGATCCTCCCTGAAATCATCGGGGACTGCTGCTACGAAGAGTACAAAGACAGGAAGCGGGAAAACGCCGAGCGGCTGATGGATGACAACGACTCAGAAAACAACCAAGAAGGGTCCATGCCATCCCTGAGCTTCCGGCAGACCATGTGGCGAGCCTTCGAGAACCCCCACACCAGCACCTTAGCCTTAGTCTTTTACTACGTCACCGGTTTCTTTATTGCTGTCTCTGTGATCACCAATGTGGTGGAAACTGTCCCCTGTGGCACGGTGCCAGGGAACAAGGAGCTTCCATGTGGGGAACGATACGCCGTGGCTTTCTTTTGCTTGGACACGGCTTGCGTGATGATTTTCACCGTCGAGTACCTGTTGAGACTCTTTGCGGCCCCAAGTCGCTACAGGTTCATCAGGAGCGTGATGAGCATCATCGACGTGGTGGCCATCATGCCCTACTACATCGGCCTGGTGATGACCGACAACGAGGATGTCAGCGGGGCCTTTGTGACACTAAGGGTTTTTAGGGTTTTCAGGATTTTCAAGTTCTCTCGCCATTCCCAAGGCTTAAGAATCTTGGGCTACACTTTGAAGAGCTGTGCCTCCGAGCTTGGCTTTCTCCTCTTTTCGCTCACTATGGCAATCATCATCTTTGCAACTGTGATGTTTTATGCAGAGAAAGGCTCCTCGGCAAGCAAATTCACCAGTATTCCTGCTTCCTTTTGGTACACTATTGTAACCATGACAACACTGGGGTGAGTAGTACTTTTCCTTTTACTGAGCAGCAGGCAAGCATGTATGAGGGGCTGACTTGAGTTACTCCTCAGCATTTTCCTTGGGTGCATGTTGGAAGAGGGGCTGGAGCTGCTAAAGGCTTGATTGTTCTTTGCCTTACAACTTCTGTGATTTGTGCCTATGTGAAGTTGTGTAAACCAGAAACAGGCACTTACACCCACCTGACAAATGCTTGGCACGATGGTAAATGAGTGCAGGAGGAGCAGGGCTGTGGAGTAGCAGGTCCTGTTTCGCACTCCTTCTGCTGGAGAGGGAAGTTAACAGGAGTGCAGGGGAGCTGGCAACTAGAGCTTATGTTTTTTTCTGATGCTGATTCTAGCCATGGGTTTCACACACAGTCACTGATGTAGTTGTTGTCTCCTTTCGTGCTGTCGGTCACTGTTTCTTTGCTTGATGTGCTGGGAACTAGAGATCTGTGGGACTGGAATGGGTGTTGTGGGACACGATACTGGAAATCCTCAGTGATCTGTGGGATGTGATCTGGTTTCTGTTTAACTGAGCACAATACAGGCTGCTGGTCTGTGTTTAGTTGTGAGTGTAAAAAACAACAGGAGTGTGCTGTAGCAGCTGTGGTAGAATTTCAACCGCTCTCATGGACAGGTACAAAGATGATGATATCAAAGCAAAGGGGAATGTAGCCTGGAGGGCGCTTTCCCCCCTTATATTTCATTTCTGTCTTACAGATGTTTCTACTGAGATTATAGATTTGAGCTTCTGTTGCTCTGAACTAAAACCTTTGTAAGCAGAATGACCAAGCCCTCACCCCGATGGGGTTATGTAAAAGGAAGTGGGTGTCACAGGCTGCTGCTCAGGCAGTCACAGAGCTGTGATCGAAGGCAGCTTCTTAATTCCCCACATCAGAGCGAGGTACCAAGTTTAGAGTTACTCTCCAAAGACTTTTCCCACTGGACACTTCAGGCGGTTTCATACTCAGATGTAGACAATTCTCATTCTTGTAACACAGTGACCACTTTTTCTCTGAACTGTGTTTGATTTCAAACACTTCCCTGTGCCTATTACACACGAGCAGGCTCCCAGCAGCACTTCTAAATTATTAAAATCATAATTCAGCTGTCAGGAAGGCACAGAATCTGAGCACATAACAACTGAGAGTCTGAATTTCTTCATTAAGTGAAAATGTAGAACATGTTTGTCATAGTCACCAAGAGACCCCTTTTTCTTCCCTTTTAACATCTGACAAAGCTGGCAGCTTCGTCCAGCAAAGGCTGCGCTCCTCTCCCTGGGTGTCAGCCCCTACTTAGAAACCAGAGCTGGGGTTTGGATCCCAGCACTCCCCCACCCTGTGCTTCAGCTTCCCATATTCTGACTGGTCCATACTGGTCAGTTCCCACCTGCCTGGCCCCACCATCGCATCTGAGCAGCTTCAGAACCCTCCCCACCAAGGGGAAATGCCTGAAAATGCCCTTCTGTGTTCTGGTTTCTGCTCAGGAAGGGTCAGGCCCGTCCTTCTCTCTACACCCCTTGTGCACATTCACACGTACGCTGCTGTATCTTGTGAGAGGCAGGCTGGGGTGAAGGAAACACTCCGTGTGGCTTGGGAACAACCCCTCAGAGACATGGACAACTACACCTCATAGGGCAGTTGAGTCTGTTCCCCTGGCACATGGACTTGAGCTTGGTATTTCCCTTCCTTCCCAGCGCACAGACAGACAAACCACCACTCTCCCGAGGACTTTTAAAGTGTCCTCCATCTGCTGTCATCGCAGGAATGACAGAGGAGAGAGTGCTCTGAATGAGTTGGCAAGGATTTTAAGAATCAGACACTTGAACAGGGCTTTCTGAGAGTTCGCTGGGAAGGGAGGATGCTGTCACAGCCTTAAAGCTTGAACTTCCAGTGTTACACCTGGGATTTTTGTTGCAGGATTTTAATTAAAACAGGTGTCTCTAGCAAACAGCCTGTCAGGCAGGTTTAGTGCTGTATCACGGGCTGACAGAAGCCCAGAGACCTCGAGAGCAGCAGCCTCACAGAGCCCTTGGCTGTCCCTTTCCCACACCGCGTTCGGCAGGTACCGAGTGCTGCCTCACCCCGGCTCCCAAAGCCAAACCCCTCCAGTGCTCTGCCCAAAACCTCAGCTAGAACGAGAATTGCTACTTTGAGCCATAAATCCCCAATTCCTGATCGATCCCATCCCGGATCCCTCGGGAAGGGGGGACATGACACACATGTGGAGCTGGGCAGGGTGGTGGTGGTGTCCCAGCTGCATGGGCGCAGGACAAGGCACCAGCCCTGGGCTCTGGCATCACCCCGGGCTCTGACATCACCAATGCCTTGCCACCATGGCACAGCAAGTGCCGGACCATAGGAATCAAACACCAGGTCATTTCCACCATCCCAACTGCCACTGTGTGGGGTGGGTGGGTCACATCTCCCAGGCCCCTTCACTCCCCCCCCACAAATCCTTTCAGTTCTGACAAACTGGCATTTTCATCCAGCATTTCGTATCCATGTCTCTTCAGAAGCCATTTCAGTGTGTTCAGAAGGATCTTGTTACTAATGATGGTACTCCCATCACGTGGGCATTGCCAAAAACACAGCCAGGGTAGGTTTCCTTTTGAACACCACAACATTCCACTCTGGGTAAGTGAACATTTCCCTGAGCCTGGAATTGCTGCTTGATAGGAGAGATGTGGAACATGCAGGATACTTTAAGACATTAAAAAATTATCTCCATCCGTATGAAAGGAAAGGTTACTTAGAACGTCCCGAGCATCAGCAAACCATTAACTCCCCTGCTCTACTGCTGTTATTCCAGATTCCCAAGTATATTTAGGATACAATTGAATTTACTGATTGACCCATAAATGAAAAGCAATAAAAATGCATTTCTTCTTGTGGGTGAAGCACTGCATAAAGTAGGAGTAAAGTGCTGCTCTTGGTGGGGCTACAATGCAAACCAGGTTTGAGACATGCAGTTTGTGACTTGTGAGCTCCTTGGGTAATTAACAGTGCGAGGAGATGGGTACAAGAGTGTTTTCTGGAATGGGAAACAAAGCAAAGGAATTCAATTATGCTGACCCTGCATCCCTGATCCCTCTGCTGCGCTCCTCAGCCCTGGTTTAACAGAGGCTGATTTTAATTTAGCATGATTTAAATTTTGCTCAGGAGGTTTTATAATGAAAGCATTATTCTTGGGTGCATCTTAAATCAATCTGAATTACTGAAACAACTATTCAAAATTAATTCAAACTCCACTATCCAGCTCATGCAGAAAGGTTTTTCTCATGGGGACACCAGCTACCTGTCTTTTCCCTTGTCCTTCTCGAAACCACAGCACAGGAGGCACGAGCTTTGCCAGCATCCTGCCTGTGTCCTGCAGAGGTTTGGACCCCCCAGACCCCCTAACTCAGGGACGCATCACAGTGCTGGTTCCTGTCCTTCACATTCCTGTCACTGCCTTGGTTTTTAGCTAAGGTGACTGGAACAGCCACCGTCTTACATTGGTGTAGGGATGGTTTAACTATCAGAAATGTGGTTGCCTTGTTCTGGGCGTGTTGGTTTTATTCAGGTTTAAATAGCATCTAGCTGTGGATGGGGCAGCCTCACACGTCGCTGCCCCTCAGCAGCATCACTGACGCAGCTACGATATGAGACCTCCCTGCTGCTCAGCCCCACACCCTTTCTGCCCAGAGCACGTACTGCTGCCAGCTTTTTACAGCTGTTCATGTTTCACCTGACAACAGCAGCACAGCTCAGGCTCTCAGGCAGCGCCTGCGACCTGCAGCATAGGCAGCAAAGGGTGAAATGTCAGCGCCGCGTGTAGCAGCAGCATCCCGGGGCATGGAGCGATCCCCAGGGCTCAGCAGAGTGTGGCAGCCATGCCCCAGCATGGCTCATCCATGTCAGGAAACCAGCAGTCCTACAGACCAGGAAACGGGGCTTCTGATGGATTCTGTTCTGGTTTGAGCTTAGGGACGTGCCGTGTGGTTGTGCTGCATAGCCAAGGCTGAGCTCCCATTGCTCCATGCCCTCAGGGTGGTCCTCCAAGAATCTATCTTCAGACCAACTGTCTCCCTTATAGTCTGCAAGCACATAATGCTTTTGAGATCACTGTCCCTCTTTCCAATTGGGCTGCACTGGCCCATGGGTTTGAAAGACACACATCAGTGCACCTGGACAACACAGTCCCACCTGTGTAATTCATTAAAGGAACCAGGTTAATGCTCGGAAGTCAATGAGACAGATGTGCTGGCCTGGTTATGTCAACAGCCTGATCTGGGGCAAGAGCTGAAATCTCTAACAGATTTTATTAGCTGAGTGCTGGGAGACCAGGGGACTGGGAGGTAGGGGTCAGGTTTGGTTTGTCTCGGTTCAAGCTGGTGCCCCGAGGTTCAGCAAAACATGGGTCAGAGAGAGCCAACACCTCTGAAAGACACATCACCCCCGGTGTCACCCTTCTCTTGAGGGGTTTATTGGTGTTCAGTCATGGGTGAGAACGGGGGTGAAATTCAGGCAGAGCAATAGCGTGTGAAACACTCGCTGCCACGCTGCTGCCAGCTGGGCTGCTGTGAGCCTGCTGAATACTGACCATGGTCCCTGCAGACGCTGCCAGCTCCCGTGTGAACAGAGACCCCTCTGCGGCTCCTCCTCCAGCGCAACGCACCCGAAGCCACTCAGGCTGTTAGTAACCTTCATTCACCCTCCTCCATGCAGACTAAGAGGAGTTTGCAAAGTCAGGGAAACAATAAATCACCTCTGGAGCGCTGCCGCTCCCGGCTGCTCCGGAAAGACTGCTGCTTGGCCCAGGGATCACCCTGCACGTGGCAGTGCTTCAGGCACTGCCATGGAACCGCACCAGGAAAAACCCAGCCTGGGAAGAAAGGCTACTTTGCATAGCTAACGTGGTGGCTGGGAAGATGGATGAGGTGGGGGAGATTTCCTTTGTACAGCCGGGTGCCAAATTGTCATCACTCTCCCCACTTCCCACACAGTCAACAGCTCCTACGCACACAGGCCAGAGGACGGCTGGAATTCAATGTACAGCCAGTCCAAGCAAACAATGGATTGATGGAGCTGCACAAAGAAGCCATTTCCTTGAGCGCTCATTCTCTTGACTCCAGCCCCGTCTCATACAGAATGTGTATCAATTTTCTCCTCCTAATGGATTTACAGACCTTGTGCACGAAGTGTCTTTGTATCGGAAACCACAGACAGAACCTTCCCCTTCACTATCTTGATGCAAATCTCAGGCAAGCATCTAATTTCAGAGCTATTTGTATTCACCAGGACCCCAGAAATATTAAAATACCTTTCTGCATTCGCACAGCAAGTGGAATTCACTGGATTTCTCTCTTAAAAAAACCAGCTCTGTCCTTAGGCTTTCTGGGGCCTGGGATGTGCACAACGATTGCAAACACACCATCTGTGACGTGCAAGATGAAATAACTTCCTTGGGAGTTCGGTTTGCTATGTGAGAGGGTTTTGGTAGGACCAAGGAATGGGACCAGCTACAACTGCACTGTGACTGCTCCATTTGGCAGCGGAACCCTCGGCAGAGACGCATCTATAGCAACTGATGTAAGACATCTTCCTGAGCTCCTCTTCCCTACCCCCCTTTCTTCCAAGCCTGCACTGCAGCCAGTGCCTGAGAAGCACAGATTACAGATCTCTCTGTGTGAGTGGGAGCTGAGGGGCAGCGATTGGACGTGCACTGGATCTGAGCTATTTTTAGCCTCATAAAATGATAATTTCATAACAGTAGTGACCCAGTAAAAGTAATTAGTTTACAGAGATCAGCTGAAAATGGGGAGGGGGAGGGGGGCCAAGCAGCCACTGCCAGGGACAGAGAGAGGAAGCTAAAGGCCCTTTAACAAATTAGACACAACTAATTGCGCCTCTCAGCTGATTCCAGACTATATCCTCAGCCCCACTGTCACTGTGAGCTGTGGAGCAGAACTCAGGGAGCTGCCTCCACCACCCTCGCTCCTGACAGCATCTGTACATCACACCCTGACCTAGTCTTGGCACCTAAAATCAGCAATGAAACTCCTGCTGTGCTTTAGGATTAGGAAAACCGTGTGAGATCACCACAGCTCCGTGAGGGACCTGTGTGTTCTGGGTGGCTGAAACCAGACCGTGGGAGCCCCTGTCCCCAGCACCGGGTTACCTACCCGAGGGACCGCACTGAGACCACCTCCTGGAGGAAAAAGCCCTCCAAAAACATGTAGGGCAAACAGAGAGACTTGTTCTCAGCGTCGAGCAGCACCCATGCCTGCCACCCATCACTCTGCAGCACCCTGGGCTCGGCACCATGGTGCTCTCTGCACACACGAGTGCCGCTGCCCGTGCAACTGGGCACGATTTCGGTGGAAGCCAGGTGCCATCTGCCTTTGGCACGGCACGTTACCAGAGGCCACAGCAGGTTCACTTGTTGGTGACGTGGCACAAATCTCAGAAATGGTGACATGTAACCAAGCAGCTGGTTCTCATGCACCACAGAAGCACCCTGGGGACATGCTGCCCTGCCTGGCACTGGCAGTCTGAGGACCCACAGCTTGGCCCCTCAAGGCTCACCCAAGGGTGCTGGCAGCTGCAGTGATAACCCATGGTGCGCAGCGTGGCTCGGCATGAGTTGGAGGAGAAATGAGCTCAGTCAAGTCATTTATCCACTGCCCTCCCGCTCGCTGCTCCGGCACCCAGCGCTGAAATACTCTCCTGTCAAATCCCACCACATCCCTGGTGAATTAATGACCATTCCCTTCGGCACAGGCAGGCTGCTGGATGGAGGACAGGCAGGGCTCACCCGAGCTCTGCGGCTCTTGGACAGGCAGCGCCTGCACAAACAGATTGTGCCTATTTAACTATTTACCACAGCTACATTAGAGCACATTCAAGGGCTGTAATTCACCTCTTAAAGTTACAAGTAAGTGTGGAAGAGTTATTTTAAAATCAATATCTAACAGAATGCCATTGTTCCAACATTAAAACCTGCTGGGAAATTACTAGGAGGCATGTGGCAAGTCAAATCACTGCCTGCCAGAGGAGGAAACAATTCATTACTCCTCTAAAAGGTGCAAGTCTTTATCGGCTTTTCCTTCTGGTTTGCAGCCTCGGAAACGGCACTGGAGCATCTGGCTCTCTCTTTCTGTCCTTTGTGATTTCACCCTGTTGCTCGGGATCCAAAGCACAGATTTCCCTGACTTTCTGCAGGGGTCAGAGGGGTTTGGGCCTGGGGATGGGCGCTGTGATGGTCCCCGTGGTGCCTCTCCTGATGGGGGGTGGCTCTCTGTGTGCGAGTTACCCCTTCACCTGCAAAAGCATCTGCATCCCCAGCAAAACCAAGCCAGGAGGCTGCTCAAAGTCATTCCTCGAGCTGGCTCGTGCCCGTGTGGGTTCAGCAGGGCGGCTGAGCCGGGCGCCCTGGGAAGCCTGCTGCTCTCATCTCGGCCTGCCATCTGCAGCAACACTAAAACACAGACCAGCTGCAGCTTTATGCCTCCAGGACTTTGTGAAATTTGGCTGATGTACATCCCCAGAAAGCCCCTGAGAGGGATTGTTTGCTTCTGAGGAGAGCAGAACCAGACTACGGGCCCCTGAAATGTAAGCCTGAGGTGAGAGGTAGAGGTCTCCTTGTAGCAAGGTCAGATAACTGAGGTGCTGAGCCCTACACACGCAGGGGGAGCAGCTGCTGCTCTGAGAGTGCACTGTGGCTGCCCAATGCAACAGAAATAACACCCCAGCACCCACAACCCTCACCTAACCTGCCTCGCAGCGGGCAGGGGCAAAAGCTGTTGGCTTCACTTCCAACAGTTCCAGCTAACGAAGCAGCACACCCTCAGCACTGTGCAGCACCTCAGCTTTTCAGCAGGGGTAATTATTTCCCACGTCCTCACTGCTCTGCTCTTTCAGGGCACGTGACTCCCCTTTGCCATCCACGAGACACGACCTGCTGCTGTTTTTCTCATCCTGCCTCCAGTCACAGGGTTCCACATCAGATGTGAAAACAGCAGATGATAAAATCTTGAGTCACTTTCAGCCTTTAATATTTCAGTGCAGAGCCTTGGGGCAGCAAGATTTCACCCCACAGTCAGAGAGCCCCTTAGCTCTTCTCTGCACTGAGGAAAACACTCCTCACTCTTACGTGATTCCACGTATTTCCTCTCCCAGTTGCTGCAATCCTCACTGCCGTGTCAGGATGCTCTACGTGCTCTTTTGGGGTGTAACTTGGAGGCAACACGTCAGTAATGGTACACATTCTCCTCTATATTTGTATGACCTGGAGCAAAAGAGAGCCATCCTCCTTAAATATTAACTGCAGGCACCATGGTCAGAACCAAGGCAGCAGTTGCAAGGGTTCATGCAAGCCAGCTGTTCTCATGACCGAACGCTTGGCAGGAGGAAGCTGTGTGCAACAGGGAAGCTAAAATGAGAGGAAGCTGCTCCGAGCCCCCTGCTCCCACATCCAGCCCCACAGTGTGGCTGAGGAACCCTCTTTCAGAGCAAACCCGGCCATCCCATGCATGCTGCATCCCGGCTCACAGTGCTGAGAGCTTTCTGAGCTGCATCCTGCCCGCAGAAAACACGGCTGGAAGATGCACTCCAGGAATGCAGCTGACATTCTCTTGCTGCTAATGGGTCTCCAGCCCATGGACCAGATGAGCACCCGTCTAAAATGTGTCCTCCCAGTGATGTGTACAGCAGGGATGCTTGAGCCTCTGCCCCAGATCAGCCCCGCTGAGCCCCACCGCCTGCTCGTGCAGAGAAAAACTTACTCTCTCCCTGCAATTGATTTCAGGACTTATTCTCAATTATAATCCTGTTCTGGTGTCTTTTGAGGCTTACGGAGCTTCTTGGCCTTCTGTTATCAATATTAAATGGAGAAAAACTCCGATTGCTTCTCTCTGCCTCCTCAGAGGGAAGACAGGAGTGGGCTGCTGCTGGTTTAACAGACTCTGACACCTCCGTCACTCCGCTGCCTGAGAGCCTTTTCTAGTAATCACTGTCTGAAATGAGTAGAAACAGGACTTAAATTTACCACTCTGAACATGAATCAATGGAGCGTTATTGCCAACACACATCCCTCACTGTCACACACTTTGGCTGTGCCGCTGGTTCAGGGAGATTTCAAACCCCATCTCCCACCCAGCGTTGCACCTCTGAGACACCCTTTCCATCGAGCTCGCCCTCCCATCTCCACACAATTAACCAAAACACAAACCCCCTCTCTCCTGCCATGCCAGCATGTGCCTTAAAGCTTCCTGCAAGGCCACTAGATCGTGCAGATGGGCAACCACGGTCAGCTCACAGGAGGCAAGCACAACTTTTACTTGGTGCCTCTTTCATTTTCCTGCCTACTTGCATCTGCCTCACCGTCTGTTCATCAATCCAGGGAGCATCCATCATGTAATAGGATGAGTCCTACTGAGTCAGACGCTCTGCTTCAGTTCATGAAATGAGTTGGCATGGAGTTCTAGCCTTGGCACGCTAGATGCAGAAGACTTCAGCCCTTTTAGATATTTTTCTGCTACAGAGGAATAGTGGGGCCAGAGTAAAGAATAGAAATGTTCATTCAGCACGGCAGCTGTTGAATGAAAAGACCCAAACCACAGGAAATTAGGTAAAAGCCAGTGAAGGTCGAAGCAAGTAGTAAGCTGGGCTGAAAGATACAAGATTTTGGGCTGCAGAGGGCTGAGCAGGATGAATTCCACCACTAATGAGCTTAGTGAATAAGCTCATTACCTAACGAGCTCTATTGAACAAGCTTGATTTCCAGCCTAGGGAAAGCCTTCTTGAACAGATAACAGATAGGTAAACAGCTCCATCAGTTTACACACAGAAGATGTGTCTGTAGCTCAAGAGCAACCTCAGGGTCACCGTCAGATTCCCTCCTGACGGTGCAGAGGGCAGGATGGATGGGAAAAGCAACCATAGAGGCTCTTTTCCAGTTTTGACCTCTCATTACAAGCTCTGGTACAAACAAGGATGCACACAATGTGACTTGTGGAAACACACATCTGAGTAACCCTCCTTTGGCAGTAACACAGGACTTCCCCTTCTTATGAGACACCCCAGTGCTGGACTAGGTAACCTTCAGAGGGCCTTTCCAACCAAAATCATTCTGTGATTGTATGAAGAGATGCTCCTGCAATGGCACATCTCTGTGGGTCTCCACCTGAAACCCCAGCCCTGCTTCTGTGGCCTGACAAGGTCTGCCATGCAAAGGGAGAGGTCCTGCCAAATGGCCCCAAGGAAATCTCACATCCACACCATCCTGTGATGGGTCCTGGGGATGAGCCCAAAGGGTACAAGCCCTGGAGTATCCTGTCTGCAAGGAACGGGCTGTCATGTACCACACCCTGTTCAGCACAGGATGAGATTCCATCAGCTTGGGAGGGGAAGGAGAAGAGGAGATTCCAGAAAAGGAGAATGGATCTATGGATGGTGGAAGCAAAAGCTTTAAATCTTAATTTTGTCTTCTACTTAGTGACACTGCATTTATTTTTACCGTTCTTTTCCCAGATTTTCAGCATACACTGAGGTACCATTTAAACTCTCTGGCTCCTGGAGTTGTGCCACTCTCAGATGCTGCTGCTGTCTGTTATGGTCTGAGCAAGGCTAAAAAGTGTTTGAAGAGCAAAAGAGAAGGAGAAGGCTGAACTTTTCAGTAAAAAAATAATTTCTAATTTGGGGGGGAGATAGAAAGATTTTGAGGAGAAAACAGGTGCTCAGTCTCTAAATCCCTCCATACCCTGAGAGCTCTGCAGGCATGCCCGCAGGTGCACAGCACAGGGTAAACCAAGGCACGCAGCTCGCTTGTCCGTGTCACAGAGATTCACATGATCGCAGCACAGAGTCTGGCAACAAATGGACTGTGAACTGAAAATGAATTTCAGCAGCTTTTATGATTCATTTTTTGCCAAGAAGGAAGGAGGAGGCTGTAGCTCCTCGTTAGCCATGTCCAGGGTGGGGGTTGCTGGCTGCTGCAGCACACGAAGCCCCGTGAGAGGCTGTGGCTGTACCATCCTCCCAGGCTGACTGTGTGGACAGCTCAGACAGCCCCTTGTAATTAAAACCTAAATAACTTCTAAGGGTTCTGCCCCCCCGACTGCAGTGTGCATCAGGAGTAACTTCATGACAGCCACTGAGTCACACCGGTAGAAAAGGAGCATCAGTGGCAGCTCCAGGGGCTCTGTGGGTCTGAAAAGCTCAAGGTGTAATCTGGGGACATGTTAGGCACTACTTTAATGGGAAAGACAGCACGGCAAGAGATGCCTGCTGGTGCCAGGGCCTCCCCAGAGCTGTATCTCATCCGTCACTTTGCCAGTGCTTTCCCTGGACATGCCAGGAAGAGCAGCGATTCCAGCTCGCAGCACTCGCTGCTCTGTACTTCAGGCACTTCAGGCAAGTCTCGGATAGAATCTGTGTGCAGCCACTAGTAACTGCTTCCCTGGCAATACCAAACAGAGTGGGCAGACAGCACATCTACTACCTATAGCACTTGGCTATACAAGAAATTAAATCCACCCAGTAAATCCTGGCAGGCTGAGAGGAAGGGACATTTACCTAACGTCTGTGCGTACCGACCACCTTATCTGCTGTGAGAGAGACTCAAACTGAAAATTACTGGTGACTAAACACAAGTCAGGTGAGGATCTGGGGAATTTCATAGGCACCAAGCATAGTTAATGCACCCTGCACTCGGAGCAGCAGACAGACAGACAGGCAGGCAGCCGCAGCAGCATGCAGACAGACGCCCAGGGTGCCACACAGCCGTTAGGCAGCACCTTTGCTGAACGTGGTTAACAGCATCAGACAGCTGAACACAAACGAGTGCTGATAGCACAACACAGCAACGGAGCAGGAGCTATCTGCTGGAGAGGGTGAGGCCCTCCCGGTAGCAGCAGGCGACAGCTCCCCTTTACCTTGACGTGTCCCATTTAAGGGATTACTCCTCGCTTGTCTCCAGCTCGCTGCTGGATTGCACAGGAAGATCTGCCTCTTCCTCTACCACCCGGCATCGCGTCTGACAGAGGGTTCCATAAAACATGCTGTAGAAGGATGTCTTGTGTCCTGCATCTCTGGACAATGTTTCTCCCTCGCGAGCTGTCACAGTGGCTTAGTATAATGGGCTTCTGAAGGCCAGATATTGCTGCCAAGGGATGAGGCGAAGGGGTTTTTAGAAAGCCACGGCCATTCCTTTCACCCCCTCCTGTCACCAGGGAGAGATATAAAGGTATATACAGCAGCATCTCTGCTGCTGCCAAGCTCTGCCCGTGACTCGGGACAAAGAGCTTCCTGTGAGCACAGCAAAACAGGCGTTGGGGAAGGACTGATGCCCATCCATCAGTGCACTGTATGAATCTCTGGGCCAGGGTTCTCAGAGTCAAGTGAGATGCAGAGTCCCGCCTCTGGCTGTGAAATCCAGAGCTGTGCTCTGCTCTTTGGACACCTGAGAGCTGTTGCCAGCCGCTGGGCAATGAGCTTTATAGATGGGGAAACCTCTGACACACTGAATCCCCAGCTGGCTGGAGTTCGGCCCGGCTAACGTGCACAGCCAGGTACCCCCTCACCCCACCCCATGATCGCTCCCCTTACAATGCTGTGGCCAGGCGCTGCCTGCACCATGCAGCCAAAGGGCCAGAGGTCCAGAGGGAAGGAGACCTGACAGTGGTCACACCACACACATGTCAGAAATCAGCTCCAGCTCTGTCCAAACGAGCCCTGCAATCTACATTAAATATCAAAGAACTCAATCCCCCCTTGTAGATAAAAGGAGAGGATGGTGGGGAGGAAAGACAAAATCACAGGGAATTGGAGATGATAGAATAAGGACTGTTCCCCAGGTCTGTGTTCTGCTGCTTCACAGGGGAAGAGCTAAAGTGATGTAGCAAAATGCAAACAGGAGTTGCTTCCTTCCCAGACGCTGATTTATTATTTAATAGGAAAGTGCTATAAATACTGAATCTGCAGAATCATCTAGCCAGGAAACATATGCATGCATGTAAAGAAACACACGTGTGTCCCTCCGGGCTCAGACAGGGGCTGCGGCTCTGCACAGCCAGCACACTGGCTCTTTGTGCCGGTGTTGGTGAATTAGCAACACAGTCGTGGCTGTTCCCACCTCCCTCGCCCAGTGCTGCCCCTGTACTGCTGCCCCTGTACCGGCCTCTGCTCCATTAAACCACCCCTGCAATTCATGTGCTTTAATAGATTGTGGCCATGCCCTTTGCCAGGAGGAAAGCCAGCTCCTCCATCACCTCACAGCACTGGGATGGGAACGTGGGACGTGCGTGTTGCCAGGTTCCCTCAGAACTGGACCCAGGGCTTACTCCAGTGGGATGTATGGGCTCTGAGAGAGGTGCTGCCATGCAGCACGTTAAATGGCATCAAAATCGGTCTGGTTAAGTCAGGATTTAATGTAAGGGTTCAAGTTTTTACAATATAATCCATTTTAAAGTGCTCCTAGAGATGCTGCTCTATGGCAAAATTAGATTTTACCAAACCTGACCTACCAGGTGCAGCCCAAATAATTTGTGTAACGGAGTGGAAACACAGGATGCAGTTTGCAATCCAAGATGCAACGCATCCTGGAGGTCTCTTTTTTCCTGTGCTGGTTCCAGTTGGGACACAATTAATTTCCCCAGCCCGGGGCTGGGGTCTGGGTTTGTGCTGGAAGCAGCGCTGGTAACACAGGGATGCTTCTGGTCCCGCTGAGCAGCGCCTGCACAGAGTCAAGGGCTATTCTGTTGCAATTATGTAATTTTATTTTATTTCAATTATTAAACTGCTCTTGGCTCAACCCATGAGCTCCCTCACTCTGACCCTTCCTGTTCCCTCCCCCATCACACTGGGGGCTCCTGAGAGCAGAAAAAAGCATTGCTGAGCCCATACCAGACTACCCACCAACACGCAGGTCGCTCTGCATCGCTGCTTGCCTGGAGCAGGGTGCTGAGCCCACAGCCCCACTTTCAGCTCCATCACTGGTCTTGCCTGAGGAGAAAGGTCCCTTGGGCAGGAGTGAGCACATCCCTGCACACTGAGCAGAGACTCCGAGTTCCCAATCGTGGTTTCATCTGTTTCAGAAGCATTTCTTGGTTTTCTTAAGTAACAAGACAGCATCTGTCTGCCCTGAGCTGCACCACATGCTGCGCACAGGCACCCACAACGTTTCCAACCACAGGAGCACACAGGACAGTCCTTTAAAAATACACATTAGTGGGAGCTCTGGGGGAGTTTGCAGCCCTGTTCGGATCACCTGTAGGTACAGGAGGAATAAAACCCAAAGCACCCGAATCTCACGGACCAGAGAGACTCTCCCCGTGAGATGCTCGAGCATCTCAGGAGCACGCCAGCCTTCCAGCTGACAGCGTGCCTGGGCTGCGCCGACACTCAGAGGAATAACAACAAATGCAACAAATCGTCTGCTTAGTCAGTGGGCAGAGTCCAGCCCTGGAGTCTAAAGACAAGCACTCTGCCTGAGCAGCATTCGGTGCCTATTTCCCCTTGCACAGCCCTGTCCCTGGTTAACGAAACACCATGAGGTGACTGTCCCTCCACTTTAAGCAATCACGGGTGAGAGGCGTAACGCGATGGTTGGAGCATGGGAATGCCAGGGACGCTCTGGGATCTTTCAGTGCAAACACAGGGAAAACAGGAATCAGGAGAGCACAAGCCCCAGGCCACAGCCCAGCCCTTAGCATGGGCTCAGTCTTCACTTCTGCCTTCTGCAATTTCGAATCCCACGAGCACTGTGAGGGTGTCTGTCCTTCACTGTAACTGATACTCACTCCTCCTTCATCCTGTCCTTGGGGTGAGGAGCTGCCTGCCAGGGAGGGACCACTTGTCTTCTGTCCCATTCAGATACCTGCCAGTGCCAGTGCAAGCTGAGGGACCTAATTCCTAAATGACTCAGGGTCCCGGGGAAGAGAAGAACTGCTAAGAGCCAGTCACTTCTGCTGCCTCTCCTCTTGCTTTTTTTCCTACTATGCATCCTCCCAAAACATCTTTTTCCTTTTTCCCTTCCATCTGAGCCACATCCTGCTCTCCCCTCCCTTGGCAGAGCACTGAGCTCCTCTTTAGGGGCTGCTTCAGAACCAGGGGACGCAGCAGTGCTGCAGCCCCTAGTAGGTGACCCCAGTGTCTCACAACTCAACTGCTACAGCAGTTGTAGTGTTGCCGTGCCTGCAACCCTGTGACAGCTCTGCAGAGCCAACAGCTGGTGTCTGAGATGATTCTGGTGACGTGAGATGATTTCAGAGACTAATGTTCTCCCAGCTCACTATTGACACATGGGACGGGTAAATGAGATTTACTTTGGCATCTCATTCACTTCTCAATCCATCTTCTCTAGTACTTCTCTGTTCTCCCCTCTAGCCTGCACATGGAAAGGTCAATCAGTTTAATTACAGATGTTAGACACATACGTGCCATTTGGAGCCCTGCTAAGCTCAGGTACCTGCAATGCTGTCGCGCCCTCCGACCGATTTTTGCACCAAATCCAAAGGCAACCGGTCTCTTAGCGCTGCAAAGGAACCACCCTGCGTGGCCACCGGGCTGGTAACGGGAGAAAGAAACGACTGCAGAGTTCTAAAGTCATTTCTGCAGCTTCACCAAGTCTGTCAGAACAAGCTGCCAGCACTCCCTGAAGTTCCCTGCCTTCCCCTACAAACACTGGCATCACCACGGTACACTTCACAATGAAGGCCACTCCCGATTTTTAATTGCACCCTCACCTCTGGTTAACAGGGCTTTGTGCAGCGCACAGCCTCACAGAATCAGGCCCAAGGCCCCTGTGCAGGGTGGAAATGGGCCACTATGGTGGGAGAGCAGGCGAGCGCTCCGCACTGCACAGCAGCCCGAGGACTTGGCACAGCAGAGCCTTCCTCACCACCCAGGAGCCTTCCTCACCATCCAGGGGCTCTGTTCCACTGGAATTACTCTCAAAGCCAGCAAGGGCTGGGAAGCATTCCCCACACATCACACATGACAGCACTCACTCACCAGAGGCGTACCACAGCCTGGCAAAGTGGCAGCTTTCAGGAGCTCTGAAAAGTCACATTTTAAATTTATTTCCATAATAAGGAGCCCAGTGAGCAGTTCTGACAGGAAGATCTATTTGCATACCCCACGTTAATGTTTTCATGTCATTTCTGAACTTCCCATAAACAGCAGATTTTATGGCTAATAGCAGTGATAGTCCCAAGGGCGGCAATATTGTTGATGGCTTCGGTCGCAGGCACGAAAGCTGCCTGCATCTGTGCCACAGCACCCGAGGGACTGATCCTGAGGGATGCTCAGCGTGGCCCTGGCCATGTCTGGAGCTCACCTGGCTCTGCCTGCAATGCACCGAACCCACAGGATGAGGCCATAAAGCACAAACTCGGGCCCTGGCAGACACAGACCCCATCTCTGAGAGCTGGGGGGTGGAAAGGCTCTTCCCCCCGCCCCAAGCACACCTGAGAGCTGGGGATGGAAAGTCTCTTCCCCCTCAAGCACACTGGGGCCTCAGAAGGGCTTTTACAGCCAAGAGGAACAGGCATCACAGCTGCAAAGCCAGGCTGCCCCTCTCCTTTGCTGGGGCACAGGCTCCTTAACCCCCGCTTTAGGAACAGAGCCTAGGAGCAAAGCCCAGCTTTCTTCCTGGCCACCTTGGTTTCCTCGTGCCCCTTGCAGCCCCCGAGCCCCCACGCTGCAGCTGAGCAGCCGCTTGCCAGGGCCGGGCGCAGCTGCACAGGCCGCGCTGGGGGAACAGGAAGGCTCCGCCGCAGCCAAGAGTGGGGCTGTGGGAGCCGGGTGCAGCTGGGGCACAGGACCCTGCCTCGCTGGGGGCCCTGCCTGCCCCAAAACCCCTCGGCTCTGAGAAGCCAGGAATGGCTGGGGGAAACACAGCAAAACCCTCACAGACAGGCTTTACTCCCGTGCTTTAAGGCCGAGATTGTCAAAGGTGGGGGTCAGTCTCTTCTCCCAAGTAACAAAAGGAAATGGCCTCAAGATGCTTCAGGGAGGTTTAGGTTGGATCTTAGGGAAAATTTCATCATTTAGAGAGTAATCAGGCATTGGACCAGGCTGCCCAGGGAGGTGGTGGACAGGTCTAGTTCACATGGTGGTGTTGGACAGATGGTTGGACTTGATGATCATAGAGGTCTTTGATTCCCTGCCTGTATGAAGCTCTCCCCCTCCCCCCAGGACCCTCTCCAGACCATGGCTCTGGCATAGGCTGACAGGGGGGTTGTGGAGGAGCCAGCAGCACCTGAGACCTCCCCACTCCTCACCCCACAGTGGGCTGGCAGGAAATGTTTCCCAGCGGAAACTTGTGGTCCCTTGGGGATTACAATGCCATTTGTTCTAATTCTTGTTGACATTTCATTTCACACACTATTAAATGAAGCCCTTCAGAAGGATGAAACAGAAATTCACTATAGAAGAGAGAAAAATACTGTGTGCTTTAGGAGAAAACAAGCTCCTGATTTATTCTTCTGATACAGTTACTGTATACGGTGCAGAGCACCCAGCCAACCCTAAACTGCACTGCTCCATCCTACACGATGCTGCACCCAGTGACCATGGCAGTGAAGGTACCCAGCTAACGACACACACTTCTACTAGTCTCCCCACTTTTAAACCAGTCACAGTATCTCTAACTAAACCAGCCTTTCCCTTCGTTAGTGAGTTGAAATGCTTTCCCTGAATACCTAGCCTGGTATCTGCAACAGCACGGTCCCGGCTAATGGAAGGAGAAGTGTAAGGGAACTTAAATGAATCATTTTTTATTTGACCAATTTAGCAATGACACAGAATATCAATCACTTCTGTACTGGGGCTGTGGAGTAAGCAGATATCCTGACACATTTTATCCCTTCCTTTGAACAATATGAAATGACCTCTGGAGAGGGAACAAGGCACGAGAGTCAGCTGTGAATCCTTTCACTAGGGAGATGCAGCGAGGAGGGTGAGGGATGCCCTGGTTCTGGCACACTGGGGCAAAAGGGGTGCAGGTTGGCCCTGCCAAGACAGACCCTCACAGTGGGGGGAGCACGGCTCCCAGCTTTGGTGGGATCTCAGGGCACACAGGAACCCAGAAGCTGATGGGGAATCCCACAGTGAGAAGGCTGCTGTAAAACACAGCTTCCATCGGCGTTCCGGGGCCTGGGCTCCCGACGCGCTGCACTTCTGTGGTGATTAAAGCTCAGCGAAGTCATTAATGCTGAGACGTTCTTCACTGTATCGCGTTAAGAGAGAGACTTTCTTACTTAAAGGCAACAGCCCCCTGTCTGCCTTCCCAATCTGCTCTCTCAGGAAGCTGTAACACCGGCGGTGCTGCAGAGGCTGTTACCGTACAGCTGAGCAACAAGTTGACACAGTGTAAAAATACAATTATGGGGTAAACAAAGGCCTTCACTCATAGAAATCACACGAGTTCACAACCACAACCCATCCCAGCAGGGAGGTGTTCATCCAAGGATGAACCAAGCAGCAGTCGGACTGTCCGAGCGGCGGTCTGTCCACCCAGTCCCCAGGCACAGTGAGGGGCAGAGGGATGGGCGCACAGCACCACCCCTTCTCCAGCCCAGTGCCTGGATCCACTCAGGATCCAGGAGGATGAATTTGGAGGATGATGTGAACTTCTACTTTCTCAATTTTTAAAGTAGGATTATGTCATATAATATCCTTAAAGATATTCCCCAGGGCCAGTCACTCTTACAGTGAATAATATCTAATCACCCATTTCTTCCCATATAATATACTACCACCTTCTAAATTTGTCGATCTAATTAGCTCTTTCCCCTAACACTCAGTATGATTAAATCTGTATTAAAACTTTCTGTGCAGCACAAGAGCAGACACACCTGAGCATTTTCTAAATTTAGCAGAGGACAATATTTAATGGGTTATTTTTAATGGATGCTGGGATTGCTGCATAAATGAATTCTGATTTGAAGTGCCTCAGCCTCCTTATTTTTTCCTCGGGTCCCTTAAATTGTGTATCAAGCAGATTAGAAAGAATAATGGAGAACCCTACCTGCTACCATCCATCATGTATCCTTCAGAGCTAAATTAACAATGAGCACTTTATGCAAAAAGAGGTGGAAGAAGCCGGGTTTCTTTATCCTTCAGCTTCATCATTTTACAGGATGTGTCAGATCAGACACATCTGGGCTCATCCTGCAGCTTCCAGGCAGGCTGAGCAGGGCAAGCTGGAGGGCTGGAGACAATTCCTGGGATTTTCATAACTTGCCTTTAATCCAGACTCTGGGCAGATTTGCACACATTTGGGGTAATTAAAAGGCCCGTTTGTGGGTTGTGGAACAGCGACCTGATCTCCTTTGCCAGAGTCGCTGCTGATAGGAACCATCAGTGCATCACAAATGATTACAAGCTTTGCCAGGCACCAGCACCCTGCAGATTGCCAGCACCAAGGCAAATCCGCTCAGCACCCACCTATGAAGCCTCGAGCTCCAGAGGAACTTGACTGTCCCCAAAGCTGCAGGCTCAGGAAGCAGACTTGGGGTTATCCGGGCCGTGCCGGAGCCCAGGACTGGGGAACATCAGCCACACTCCAAGGGAACTCCTGTCAGAGCGAGGGCTGGGCTGTCTCAGGGCTCTCTCCAGTGCTTGGGAGGGAATTTAAACTGCTCGCAAAGCGGGAAGGATGGAAGACCTGGCAGTACCAGCTCCAAGAAAAAAAGGGGTAAAAGTCTGTGATGGGATCTCTCCCACCTCCCCTCACTGTCATTAGATGTGGAACAATGTGCTGGTGCTGCCGAGGGCTCTGCACTGCCCAGAACACCCCACAGAAGGCTCTACGTGCCTCTAGCTGGAATATTTCCAGTTGCCAGCGCAGGAATTCATCTGAATCATGTTGTGAGGGCTGAAAGTCAGTTCCTGGCCCATTTAACTATTCAGCCACCTCTTTCATTAGAGTCCAGTGGCAGAAAGATAACCAATTCCATCTTCATAATTACAAAGACATCCACAGCAGGAGACAATAAGGTTGTTTCTTACGGAGGATTTGAATTACTTCAATTACTGTGTCTGAAGCCTCCCATTCAGGGAAGCGTGAGGTTTGGGAATACTTTAGAGCAATCAATTGTGCCTGATTGGTTATATTCAATAAAACTAGATGGGAGAAACTTTTTTTTTGTTCCCTTTAGGCAATACAAGCTCAAAGACTTGTACAATCTCTGTGCCTCCCCCCAGGGCTGTCACCTGAACAAAGCAAAGGCACAAGCTGGAGAAAGGAGAAGTTAATATTCCACAGATATTTAGGCTGCTCCTTCCTGAAAGGGCAGTTTAACCCCACATGTCCCCCACAGAACAGAGCTGCGTTGGGGGGGGGGGGTGTCGGTGCTTCACCCCCTCCCTTTGCAGAAGAAACTGAGGCACAGGGAGGGAAGTGAGATGGGAAGAGGAATCCCTGCTGCCTGCATACAAAGGCAAGGAGATGCAGTAGGCTCTGGGGCTGGGCTGTACCCAGAGAGGCAGGGACAGGGCCTGCCCCCAGCCCTGACACGGGGCAGATCCACTTCACACACGAAATCCAGTCAAGCTGAAGTCTGACCTCCCGTCCGCACGCAGCTCTCAGCACTAATTAAAATGCACTTTCTCTTTTCTTAGTCAATAAGATAAACAATAGGCAGGGGGAATACAAAGAGCTTCCTCTGAGTAGTGCGGGTTCTCAGAGATGCTTTACAGCACTAGAGAGCAAACACAAAAGCTGAGCAGGTGATGTGTTTATTTCTGTATAAACATGTTCCTCTGGTGTCACTTTTGGTGTGGAAGAAAAGAAACACGCTGCTACCTCAGCACTTCAGAACGTCCAGGGGATTTAAAGCAGATCCTCATTACAAGACCTGTAATCCTGTCTTTGGAAGGCATGCAGAAAAATGGACATGCCTCAAAGACCTACAATTCATTAATGTTTCTTAAATAATCCACTCCTGGCCAGCCAGCCCTCCAACCTACAGCTGATTTGAAGCAGAGATACGAGCTCAGACAGGCTTAAAATCCCACACTGAAAAGAAACTCTTTGCTGATGTGAGGCCACTGCTATGAACGTGCTCTCATCTCTCAGGGATGGGGCTGACAGTAGGAACTCCACCAAGCCCCGAGCATCTCACTGGCTCCAAGCTTATTACATCTCCTAAAAGTTTCCCCTAAGAAGAGACTCTTTCTCTTCGTTTCCACTCTGAGCACGCAGCTCAGGTGAGCACCCCTGGCTCCTGAAGGCACATCTGGGAGCTGGGTGCCATACAGACTGGTTTAAGGCTCAGCTTTGCTGCACCCCGCTCTGCAGCTCAGCCCTTTCTGGTGAGCTCCCTAAGCCAGCCCCACTGCCTCCTCCCACGGCGAGAGCGCAAAGCTGAGCAAAGTAAAGCCATGTGCACCCCTGGGAAATTAAAGCCATCACGTTGGAGCTGGGTCTGCAGTGGGGAAGGAAAGATGCTTGCATGATCAGTGGAGTATCAGTAATGGTGAAATGGGGCCGGGCTTTTGCAGCCCATGCCCAAGCTGAAGTCTGCCTTCTCTCAGGACAACCTCGCTCCTGTGTTTGCTTTGCTGAGGAAAGGAGGGCATAAAAAGAAAAAGACTTTTTTCTTTACTTAAGTGTCACCTGAAGGTTTAAATTTAGTAATTAAAAGTCCCTCTAGGCTTTTGCATGAGTTTTTAAATATAGTCATTAAAAATAAAATAAACCCTTAGCAAGATCCACCTTACATAACTTCCTCCACAATTTAAAAATAACTTGTACAACTTTCTAGTACTCAGTGTGCATCAGAGCAATTATCAGAGAGAGGCAGGTACCCGCTCACACCTCACCCCATCCCTCGCTGGGATCCGCCCTCGCAGGAGCTTCACCCCTCAGGGACAAACCCCCACGCTGGAGGGGGGAAGAGCCGCCCCCGACAGACCCAACCCTTGCTGCACCCCAAACCCAGCGCTGGGGGTAGGCACAGGTCGCATCCCTCCCTTGCCGGGCTGGGTGCCCGGAGTGGGGGTCACTCCTCACCCCACCAAAAGAGCTGATGGGCCCTGGGGGCTCCTGGGTTGGTGAGGAGCAGCTGCACGTGTACAGCCGTGTTGCAGGGACCTGGGCATCGCTCTGCACGTGGCATTCCCTTACCTACTGCGATCACACACCACATCTGACAGAGCTGCTTCTGTCTGGAGCTAAAAGAAGCACAGCTCCGCGTCGTAGCTTGGCTCCTGGCTAACCGAATTACCAGAGAATCCTAAATCTTGTGTTATTCTGGCCCAATAAATATTAAAGTCAGGGGAAAAGCTCATTAAGAGTCCCGTGGGGATAAATACAAGCAGAGCTATCTGTGTATTTGTGCTGAAATCGAGCAATGCATTAAGAGCACCTCATAAACCCTCCGTGTACCGGTCTGTACAGCCCTGCAGCTGAACCCCCCGCTCTGTGCAACGGGAGCACCCAGTGGGGATGCTCTGCTGTCCCCCACGAAGTCCCTCAGAAATTCTCAGAAGCAGCCAAAAAAACTGGAAGCCAGTAAGAACTGCAGAGTGGAAAGAAATGACCATGTGAGAATGATAAATGCTTTGGAAAATAAGGTGAGCGGGGCTATACATCACCCAAGGTATATAAATCATGCAGATGCATGATGAATTTGTTATGCCAGCGATGCCCGTTGGACTGGTGAAGCAATGCTAAAATATGATTGAGGAACACGTGAGAGACTCGAGGCAAGTCTCCCAGGCCCCCAGCCCTGTCTGGAGTAAGTTATGATAGCTCTACTCACCTATGTTTACATTAAATTAGGATCTAGCCAGTTTTAGCTACGGAGAGAACGATTGTTGAGCACACATCAGGCAGAACATCATTAGGCACTCAGGCAGATGTTTATTGGCTGTTTCCTGAGTATTTACCATCCCAAGTCTATCCACCACCTCGAGCTCTCCCCTAACCACACAGCTGCTCTGGGTGCATGAGGAAAATCCCTCAGACGAACTTCTCTAGCTCACAGCGTGGCAGGAGCCAGGGACTGGTGTGCAGCAGGCCAGGATGCACTCAGGACCATGGGATGGTCCTGGAGATAACGTGCAGGCCCTGCATGGGCAACCCACGGGGCTGGAACCAGCTCCACGTCTGTGTGGAAGTGAGGAGCCAGGTTGGAGAGCAGCCTGGAGCCCTCCTTGCCCTGGGCAGCACCACTGCCGGCCCGGCCTGTCTGCTGTGTCACTGCACAGCTATTTATAGACTCATGGTTGTATCCAGGGAACCAGAGGATGTTGACTAGTATTCTTCTATGAATAAAACATGGATATTTTCCCAGCTTGAGAAGCTAAGAGCTGCTTCAGATTTAACGTTTTTCTCACTGATAGGACTCAGCAGCAGAGCCAGTTACTTGTCATTCAGACACACAAGAAAAGGATCTGAGTCTTGGCCTAAGAGAGTATGTTACAAGCACGAGGTCAGTATGTCCTCTGCTGTGACGAAACGGCACTATTCTATTGATATTACAGGGAAAAATTGATAAAGCTTCAGGAAACCTGCTTTTTCTGCAGATAGGTAATATCCTTTCCTCCAGATTTTCTTTCCCCTGTAGTCAGAAGATACCCTCAGCAACTGAGCACCAACGTGTCATTCTGAACTTTCTTTGGATGGTACAGCCCTTGGCAATCTGTTCCTACCTGTACCTAGAAATGGTGCCTGCCAGCACCAAACCCGCATGGGGACCTCTGCCCTGCACAGCATCCACCACAGTCTGTCCACAACATCGGGAAACGAGGGGTCTGGAGTGTACCCAACCTCACAAGCATGGCCCCAGGATTCCACCCTCTCCTGGCTAAGACACTGGGTGTTTTGATTTGCTTCCTGCCCAAATCCCCATTTCTTGCCCCTCCTCCTTACCGCCTTTGCTAGAAAGCATTGCACCCGGTGTACCCAGCATGACTCCAGCTGCACGCCAGCCTCACATCACCACGAGCCCAATAGCTTGTCATGGGCCTTCTGCACCACATCAGTGGACAGACAGACTGACAGCAGACAGATTCCGTGTCCTTTTGTTAATCAGGAAGCAGACGCATCCTGTTGCAGGCAGATTCCCATGTCCCCCCAATCTCTCTCTCCCTGCTGCACCATCAACACCACGTTTCCTGCAGTGACATCTGGGGTGTGAAATGACAACGGGAAGGTCAACTTGGTGGACACGTTTCTCATACAGCTCTGAAGTAGGTCAGGTAATATAGGACTCAGCATCACTCTCAAAGTCATCATAACTAGAATTAAATTTAGGTTTTGATAATGAAGGTGCTTGAAAAAGCCAAATCGCCTGTTTCTGTGGCTTGTCCTTCCTGCCAGGGCAAGCCTGTGACACTGCAGTCCCCTCCAAGGATGGGTGAGGTACCAGCACTGCCAACTCACCCAAGAGTGGCTGTTATTCTTTGCCACCGATTTTGTCTCCCTCCCTGCACACCTCACTGTATGGCTGAGCACAGCACCTCCCACTGTAACGTTTCAGTTTATGAACGAGCTCTTACAGCAACCATAACCTTGCAACTGCCCCTGAAGGTGGATAAATACACTGGGCTCAGCTGCCACAGCTGAAGTGAGCAGTCCAGGTGTGTACCAGAGTGCCACAGCCAACCCAGGGAGAGCTCAGATTCTCCCACACATTACTCCAAAAACATTCTCCCCAGGCTCAGAAAGGCTAAGGTTTAGTGTGTGCTTTTCATGGCTCGCTGAACTGCTTGGTTTGAGTTGGATTCACAAGAAAAATACCAAACCAGTACAAGAAGTTTGTTTCCCAGGGCTTCAAACCATCGTACATAGAGACTTCGCAAGAAGAAAGGCTGACCTAATGAGATTACCCAGGCTACTATTCTCAGGGCTAACCACACTGAGGAAGAACAGGAAGAAAAGCACATTACTGACTGATAAATAAAATAAAAACTCATTTTCTGATTTATCCTGTAAATCAAAATGCTAAAAAGAACCTCTAAGGCTGTATTAAAGCCGAGAAAAACGTAACACGAAATCAATGTTAAAGGCCATCTCAGCATCCTTTTATCTAACCAAAATTGTAAACACACTGCTACATTCCCAAAGCACAAAATCCATTTACACTTTGCATACTTGAAAAGAAGTCTAATGCATTTTGAAAACCACAGACTTAACTGCATGCTTCTCCCATTTAATACAACAGGGCTTAATAAGATTTGCAGGAGGCATAAAAGGCAAATTGAACCCCATAGTTGAACACACAATTTCGGGTTCCCAGCAGAGAGACAAACCTACTGATGGGGAAAATGTAACACCAGAAGGGATCAAAGCAGGATAACTGATGGCCAGAAAACACAGGGAAAAGTCAGGAAAGGCAGACTCAGGGCTCAACTCCTTCCAACACTTCTCTGAGCACTTAGCAGACGCTTTGGAACAATGACAGAGTTCCTTTACAAACCCAGCTCCCAGAAGGGTTTTATTTCTTGCAGACAGCTGCATTTCAGAGGTACCCAGGTGCCCTGAGCTCTGGGTAAGGGAAGGAAGAGGCTGCCCTGGTTCTGCAGGTTAGTGCTGCCCTTGCTGGCAGGCAGGAGTGTGGCCTCCGCTGGGAGGCAGGTCTATCCCCACTGGGACTTACACATCCTCATCCTGCCCTGGCCATCACCCAATGACAGGCCAGTCCTCCTGCCTGAGGAGTGCAGGGTTACACTGCTGCCCAGAGAAGGGAAAGCTCAAACCACGCAGACATGGTCTTACAGAGGGGTCTGGAGAAATCCAAGACCTGTAGTCATTTGATGTCATCCCGGTAACTACCCATCCATCTGCCTGTGAACTTACCCCAAGGACCACCCCTTGATCTCTTCCTGACACGCTGGTGTCCTGCAAAAGCTGCAGAAGCACCAAAAGCGAGTTCACCAGCTTAGAGCCTCCCTGAGCTCTGCCCCCTTGGCAGCACTCAATGCTGGAGATGCATATTTCCCCTGTGCTTCAAATTAGAGAGGCAGGCGTTAAGCTTAGTTTAAACTGGTGGGTACACAGTAGGAAGGTGAGAGCTTTGCACAAGTGGCCCAAAGCACAGCACAAACTCCAGCGACTCAACACAACAGATGCTCTTTATACCTGTCT
Organism: Laterallus jamaicensis coturniculus; assembly: GCA_022605575.1. Classification (NCBI taxonomy): domain Eukaryota; kingdom Metazoa; phylum Chordata; class Aves; order Gruiformes; family Rallidae; genus Laterallus; species Laterallus jamaicensis. The sequence continues at coordinate 1,956,333 of JAKCOX010000038.1, forward strand.
GACTTTCTGCACAACGTGTGCCTCGATTGGAGAGCTTTCATGGCAAGGCTCGAGCCAAAGACCGAGGAGGAAAGCAGACGGGCTCCTGTCAACACGAGCAAGCCCTGGATTGGGCTGTCGTGGGGAGGAGCTGGGCATCGGATCTGGAGTCAGGCACACAAAATGTGCCCCCTCGGAATTAAAAACACGCTGTTGCTGTGATAACTGATGTCAGTTCTTCCCCTACAAAAACACCTTTCAGCAATGGTCTGGGAGCCAAGAATCACTCCAGGAAATCTCTGCACATCGCCTGGCCACTGCCTTGGCCTCGCTGCGGATGTCGGGTGTTGCCAAGACAACCCGTGAGGAAGGACTGTGCAGGAGCTGCGGGGAGCACAGGTGGCCCTGGGAAAGGGGGAAGGGGTCGAGCAGGTCGAGACCAGATGTCCATGGAAAAGAGAGGCGCAGACTTTGCAGGGACCAGATGAATTTAGCAGGGAGAACACCTGTCCCTCCTCCCGTACCGCCCGTGCAGTGGCGCGCCCAATTCCCCGGTGCTGACACAAAGCTCAGAGCTGGGCAAGGAACACAGAGAAGCCTGGGCTGGCTCTGCACGCTGGCCCACAGAGGAGAGAACCCGACGGGGCTTCTGCCTGTGTCTCTTGCCTGTTTCCTTCTCCTACCCGGCTCCTCTCCCATCTCCATCCTGGATCCAGCAGGTGTTTCCATGGCAACACCGTGTAAAGCATCCTTCCCTCTGACACGGGAGAGAATGGCTGAAAAGAATTGGCTTGGGAAAACCTGGAAACTCAACTAAAAATAGGAAAGGCAATAAGGGGAGGTGATGGTGGAAAGCAGCCTGGGGACCCCACACCCTCCCGGAGGTCTCGCCACAGGCAGAATGCAATTTGCTGTTTCTCTTTCATTCTGATGAGAGGAGAAAGATTTTTGGTTTCTTGTAAGATGGGAAGCATCTCTGGCAGTGCTGTCCCTTCATTCCAGCTTACCATAAGTAGGAATTCTCCTAATTCTGCTTTATCACACAGCAACGATTCTGTGGGATGTAGGGAGCAAGGAACGAGCCGCAGAGCCCCCCAAGGAACAGCTTCACTTGAGAGCAGATACTGTTCCAGTAAATGGGTGTAATTTGTGCTCTGATGTCCTGCACGGCTTTACAAGTGACAAATCAACCATTATACAAACATCCTTTGATAATCAGTGTGGTTACATTAATTATGATAAATGCTTTCAGCAGCCACAGTATGTGGACGCAGCCCATAATCGCACAGGAATCTCATTGCCCCACTTCTCCCTTCATGCCCTGAGGTACAAAGTCTCCCCAAAATCACCATCCCCCAGTCTCCTGATGCAGAGCTTACGATCCGCTCTTCCAAGTGTTTAATCGTAGAAAAGGCAGAGTCCATTAGTATTACTGTTATTAAATATTAAGTAATATTCCTTGAAAAAGCCCATTGCCACTTTACAAATCACAGCCATGCAGAAGGGCTGTATCAGTTTCCTGACCCAGGGGATTAATTGTAGCAGTTGTTGCACAGCAACACGGCACCGCAGATTAGGACCTCACCTAATGAATAACACTGCGTCCAATTGAAATTGCAAGGAAATTTAGCTTGGCAGAATGCAATTACTGAAGCCTAAATCTGATTTGATTGCAATATTTCTGTATTCCTAAAAAGTGCATCCGTAGCGCAGGGTAAGGAGCAGGAGAGGAGGAACGCGTAACGCCCGCTGCTCTTAAAGACATGAGAGGGCTGAAAGGGTTGGAATTACAGTGAGAAACTCCACAAACAGATCAATGGACACATCTTCTCATAATTAACCTGGGGGATTCGGTGCCGTGGCGCATCCCTGGCAGTAAGAGTTCAGCTTCCCTCTCTGAACGAGCAGATGTTTCCATCAGAACCAGGAGCTGGGAGTCAAAATAATGCAGGGAGAGTTTAGAAAGGTTATAATTCATTTGAATTAATTGAGCAATGTCCCTGGCAGCAGGTTTACCCCTCACTGCCAGCTCTGGGGGCCTTTTTTTCAGGAGCAATTCGCATTTGTCACCAGGATGCTGAACCGGAGAGATTCCTGGAGCCACTGCTCCCAGAGTGCTCTGTGCCCGTCCTCCCTCCATCCTAATGCCAGCCAGGGGTCAGGCCCCGGGCTTATGTCTGATGCTCACAGAGGGTTTTAGAGAGTCTTTCAGGGGATTTTGGTAAAGCAGAGCAGCCACAGCAACTGCGCAGGACGTGGGGAGCACGTGTCCCAGCGCCCCAAACAGCTCCTGCGTCACGCCGGCAGCAACGCTATGGCCAGGGAAAGGAGCTCAGGTTCAGTTCCAGGCTAGAAAAACCTGATTGTTTGGACTGTGAAACAGTGGCCACGGTGTAAGGCTCTGGAGAGGCTCTAAACCAGCACAAGGGCTGGAAAGCGTGTGCCCAGGTGCTGTGGTGGGAAGGTGGCCCCATGCCCCTCAGCCTCCCAGCTTGGTTCCTCGTCTGGCACAGACAGAGTGGCCCAGCTGATGGAGCAGTTTGGTGGGAGGGGAGCATGGGTGTTTTACCATCACAGGAAACAAATTAAAAGGTGCATGGAGCTGGAGCTGCATCCCAGCCTGGCCACCCTGAGACAGGGAGGAATGGGGATACAGACCACACCATGCGCCGAGCAGGAGCCTCAAGCAAGAAGCTCCTGTTAGGAGAAGTCCAGCTGGGACCCAGCCAAGCAGCAGCCTTGGGGCATCCGCACGCCCCAGAGGAAGCCCAAGCCAAGGAGCAATATTTAAAAGCATAAGCAGAAATTCTGCACAAGGGACTATTTAGAGAAGGTTTTCCCCCAGAATTTTACTCTTTCAGACACAATTCTCATAAAAATAATGGGGGCTGTAACAGATTCTGAGCCTAAACATGCTGTTGCCAATGCCTTCCACCTCGAGACACCCATTGTACAGCTTAAGGGATCCTTCTTATTTGGTGCACGTAGGGAAAGACTTTGTAGAAGGATTTAGAAAAACCCTAATATCTGTGTTTCCAAGAAAAAACACCCCTTCAGAATAAAGGGGATGCAGGAGACAAGTCTAAGGCACAACCTGGAGCATCTCCGTGAGGTCCCTTACTCTTCAGGCTCTGGGCCTTTTCTCCTGAGGAGCCCATGTCCTCATGTCCTTGGTGACCCCGCAGCCATGGTGGTCTGTCCCCACCTTCCCCTCTGGCACTTCAGGGATGTACAGCAGCACAGTTCCAATAGCTATATCGCTCCTTACCAAAGAGGGGTTTAACCCTGCACTTCCATCAATTCTCCCTAAACCTCTTGGCATTAAAAGATCTGACAATAAGCCCTCTTTCATATTTGGGGTGGGTTTGGAGTCTGATTTAGAAATGCTTTTGAGAAGAGATATTTTTTTTTCTTCCTTTTTAGCCTTTATATCAGGCATTTTATCTGATATATGATAAGCTCAGATGAGTTTAAACTGATTCATCCTATTTTGTAATGTTTAAATGTACTTTGCTGAAGCTCCATCATAATGTCACACACTTTTAAAATGAATAATTCATCCTGCCCACCTCTTCTGAAATGCCAAAAGGATCCTGCGCCTTACCAGGGAGAAGCAAATACCTTTACTAAAAAGTACACAAGGAAACAATATCATTTAGGGAAAAACACCAACCAAGCTGCACCTCTGCAAGTCTCAGTGCCACGATCTCACGTGGAGAGTGTCTAATCAAAGCCAGAAAGGAAGGGAGGGAAGGGAGGGAAGGAGAAGGCTCTTCTCCCGGGAGGGCTCAGGCCAGGGGTTTGGCTGGTCTCCACATGAGGCACCGACGGCTCTGTGCCAGGGGTCAGGAGCCACCGATGGGCACAGGTATCTGCCAGCAAACGCCTGTCACAGAACTGTGTAAGAAAGGACATTGATTTTATCCCCGTGCCGGTGCTATTTCAGGGAGAGCCTTTGTCAGCCCTATATTTAGCTGCTGTATTATGTACCGCGCTAATGGCCAGGTAGAGCTTTGTCGGCTTGGAGCCCAGCAGGGACCAGGTTCAGGCTCGGGAAAGAATGCTGCTTTGTGTGGAACTGGTGTTTGCCACCTGGAATAAAGCACAGGTACAATGAAAGAAACCCGGAGGGTTTCAAAGAAAAGGTGTTGGAGTTCCCCACCGCTGTACAGCACGATGGCTTCCTGCGGCCACCGCGCCCAGCGGGGTGAAACCTCCCGCCCAGCAGCACCCTCCCTGGGGCAGGGGGTAGGTGAGACAGCTGTAGCTCCCAGAAACACACAGCAGCGGCCCCAGGAACATCGTTACAAACACCCCAACAACTGGGAACAGGGAAACAGCCCAGGATGGAGCAAGGGGAAGGTAGCAGGAACGCCAAGCCAGGCAGGGCACAGCAGAGTGCTCCATGATGCCCAGCATGTTGGGCCTAAGTCTCCATTTGTAGTTCACAAATAATTCATGATATTTTATGCAAGGGTATTTTTAATGAATCATGGGAAGGTGTGAGACAAACCACCCCTCCCCGCCCCCCTTCCCTCGGAGATACTCCTGGCCCCCAACTGCTGCAACCGCACTGTACCGGGAGCACCGGGCGCTATTGCTCTCGGCACACCACAGTGCTAGGAAGAGAAAGGATGGACAGGCTTGTACTGCACCTCTTGCTTTTGTGGGAACAGGTTTTCAGAGAGCCAGATTCAGCTCTGCAAACACCCTTTGAGTCCGGGATAAATACAAATTAAAGCAAACTCAAAAAGCCCTGTAAAACTCCACAGTCATTTTCCATCAAGAGCCCCATGCTGCTCATCAAACATTGAAGAGCAGTCTGGGAATATCTGAAAAAGTGACCTCATTGTCATTCTTCAAATCCTCCCGTCACGCCTCGGCGCGCAGCGGTGCTCGAGAAGAGCACTCGATGAGTCTGGAGTCCTGCGGCCACATGTTCTCACATACACCAGCTATTCACCACTCCCAACTATCTTCCTTCATAGGGCTGCAATGCAAAACCAACGTGGCAGCAGAGCCCCTGTACGCTCACTCAGGCCCTTTCTCAGGTCACTTGTGCAGGGAAGGAGAACAACCAGGCAAATGTTTTAGCAAACCTTCCCCAGTCCTGGCCGCAAACACAAGGAGCCAAACACATAAAGCATCGCGCTGCTGCGGGCACTTCCCAGGCCCAACTGTTGGCACTTTAGGACAGGACCAAGTGAGAAGCATACAGCATCCAGCCAAGGATGCTGTAATGCCTTGGTAACCGGCTGGGGACTGTGTTGTCTCTAACATGGATCTGTGGCAAGTTCAATACCTGTGCAGACCCTCAGCACCCCATCGGAGCCGTGCCACTCTCCCTTCAGACACCGTGTGCTCCTTGGGGTGCACGAGCAGAGTCCCCTTGCCCAGAGCAGTGGGAGCTGTGTGAGCGAGGCTGGAACATGGGGTTGGCACTAGGGGTTGGGGAGGAGAGGCAGCTCCCAGAGCACAAAGCTCACGAATCCTCACTGATCCTCAGCCTACAGGGATGGGGCACCGAGGAGGCCACTGAGGCCTCATGAGGCTCCTATGGCTGGTGAACAGACCTGTCCTTAGGGCAAGGAGGGCACAGTGTGATCACCCTGGGCAAAACACCCGCCTACCCATAGATACGCTGTAACTAGAAGGGGCTCACAACCCATTTGCTTAGTTTTGAAAAACCACCAAGTTTGGTCACCTCCTTTTCCCATCAGCGTTTATGGGGTGACGTGGTTCACCCCTTCCCGCAGCACCGCGCTGCTGGGGATGCTGTCAAGAGTTGCTAAGAGATGTTCTCTGCTCCAAAAGCACGGTTGAGGAGGAGAGGATTTTAAAGTGGATGGGACCCGCTGTGCAGATGGAAACGAGGGGCATACAGACCGACTCCTGAACTCTGTTGAGCTCTGCTCTTGTTTGGCAAAGCAAATCAGCATTGATTTAAATGGTGCTTACAGGAAAGCAGGTGCTTAAGTGCTTTGCTGGATGGCAACTGGGACAAGGAGGGTCTTGATGGATCCAGCCCAGCGTCTCCCTGCAGCAGTTAAGTCACCTTTGTTACATTTTGCTATAATTCTGTCACTTCATGAAGAATATCAAGCTTTTTCGCCTACTAGCCATCTGCAAAGAGGAGTCAAATAAAGCTCTGTAATGAGTTCTCACAGCAGAAATCTTTCCCACCATCCACATTTTGGGCACCTTTGACCCCACATCCCCATAGAAAATGACCTTTCCTACATCTCACGTCTGTGATCTGTTAACACCAAGTTCTACGTTGCGTTCGTGTCCCCTGTGACATGGCTTAAATCTGAACCAAGACAAGGGTAAAAGGTGTGAAAAATTCCAGTTATAGCTTCTTTATAAATGATGATTCCTTTTAAGAGCTAGAAAGTATTATTCAAGAGAGGATGAAAGATACCTTCTATAGGAATGCATAAATTTAGAAAGGGACACACAGCTTTCATGACTCAGAGGAGGATTTACTATCTATATTGTCTCTTATCGTGCCAGTTTAAAGCTCATCTGCTACGAATGGTTTCAAAATTAAATTTCTGGGGTACAAACGGGCAGAAAATGATCCCCAGACTATGGTGCTAAACTGAGGGCTTGGCTGCGTGGGCTCGAGGTGCTCTCCTGCTCCGGAGCCTACGTGCCCGAGCGAGCTGTGCCTCAGTAAAGGTTGTGAGTCATCCAGCTGCTGCGGCGGCGGCACGGATGGAGTAAGTTAATAACAGAGACAGGGCAAACATCCTGTTTTGGTCTTAATTCGCATCACTGACTAAGACGCAGCTCAATCAACTTTCTCTGCCTATAGGACAGTCTGACTATCATGGCTTAGGTATGTAAAACACCACATCGTGTCACCACATACTGTTCCTCATAGTAAAGGGCCACATCACAATGTCACCACGAGAACTGAGCCTCCCCTCAGCAGTCTAGATAGAGATGCCGGAGTTGTAACGGATCAGAGAGACTTCAACACCCTCACAGCTCTAGAGCCAGTGTCCTTCCCACTCGTGGTACTGAGACCGTGCGTGGAGCAGAGCTAATTCCTCCTGAATCATTCAGAGGCCTTTGTCCTGCTTGTAAGTGCCACTCACTGTGGCTGCTCTCCTGCCACGTGCAGGGGAATGGCCATGCTCACCAGCACTCCTAGTACCCACTGGCTTCCTGACAGACTGCTCGCAGGGATTTACACAAGTGCCTACGTGACCCTTCTCAAACTCTCCTCTCAGTATCCAGGATGCAGGTGAAAGGACCTCAAAAGATACTGCAGTGCAGGAGAACATCTCAGCTGCCACTGCAACATGCCAACCGCTCCGTCCACTTCCCTCATCCTTCTCTCCCCACCTCAAGCTGTGCTGGGAGCCAGGGAAAGCAGCAGGGCTGGGAACACCACAGACCCGTCCTATCAGTCACAGGAAGCGATGGGAGATGGTAAAGCCTCATGGCAACCAAAAGTATCAGAGAAAAGGAGATTGTGTTTGGCAATGAGGTGAATGGTCCTGCTGAGCTCCCTGCCTCACCCTAATCCCCGCTGAGTCCTCGGGTCCCTGCTCCTACCCCGGGCTGGGTGACTTCTCTCCCCGAGGCTGCCAGGGATTTTTGCCATATGGCAACAAGGAGATCTGATTAGTTGACTGTTTCCTATTTGTTTTAATTAGTAGTTTATTAGCCATATGTTAAATTGCACATTTCAACCACTCAGCAGTGTTACTGGAAGTCAGAAGGTATCTTGATGCGGTTTCTGTTGCCTCCTGAGCCACATGGGTATTTGCTTTGAACATAACATCAGCCGGTGGGAGTGCAGGAGTGCTCTCCCTTGTCTCATCCTATCTCACCTCATCTTATCTCATCTCTTCTTGTCTTATTTAATCTTATCTGCTGCCTCTGCCAGCATCAGGCAAGGAAGCAGGTCAGACCTCTGGCTGCCTACCAGAGCTGCTTGTCACATTGGAGGATGCCAGTGGGCCTTGGTGTTCCCAAGCTCTGCATGAACAGAGCTGTAGGACAGCCAGGGACCTCCAGGGACAACCTGAGTAATCTGGTGATGCTCCTCTGTCTGTGCAGCAGATCCACAGGAGCTGGGAACCTCTGCACTAATCACACTGGGGTGTTTCTGTGTTCCCACCAGTTGGTCATAGAAAAGTTACTGGGAACTAGATGAAAAAAGGTCATAAACAGCAACAAAGCAGATTGGGTTTAAAACTCACTGCAACGTGCACAGAGACCCGAGCACAGCTTTCATCCAGCCCTGGTGCACAGGCTTTTCCTGCTGATGGATTCAAGCACCAAGGACTGTCACTGCCGTGCATCTTACCAGCACGCAGCTCCTGCTAAGAATAGCTAACCAGTTATTAAACAAACCCCGTACCCAGCCCACTTCTTGCCAGGAAGCCACTGGGAAGGCACTTGCAGCACATGACTAAAACCAGCACCAGAAAGCACCAGGCAGCTCAGGAAATATCCCAGACCCATGTGGGTCCGATGGGGCCCAGCAGTGCCTCTGTGTGACGGTGGGCAGATGGCCCATGGCAAGCATGCCTGACCCGCGCCTGGCATCCTCCCACAGCCACAGGGGGCTGACAGCAGTAGCTACTGCTCCTGACAGCAGTAGCTACAGAACATGGTTCTTTTGCCTGTATCCCAGAGACATATCCGGGGCTTTTCCAGCTCCCAGGAGCTCTCTTGGTGACCAGCATTGATGGCTTCTACAAACTTCTATCAGAGGTTCAGTGCTACAGGTCCAGGTTGTCCTACAGCTGTGCACGAACCTGCTGCTAATCCTACCCTGGATCACCTTTCCTTTTTCACCTTCTTATAATCTCCACTATCCCACTAGATGTCAAAATAACCTCACAGAATTAAACACCAAACTTTGGTTAACTGGCCAGGCTAATTCATTTAAACTAGATTCGTATTTTTTTCCTGAAAGAACTATGAACATCATTTTACACAACTGTCTCAATGGCCTCTCCACGACCACTTCCCTTCATCATGGGAACATTCAGTACTTTGTTTCAGGCTTTCTCTCAGAAAACATCTTTAAATTGTGTTTTCTTGATTCCATGCAGATTCCTAGACCTAAGGATTGATTTTTTTATCCTATTTCTCCCACCAGTTCAGGGGTTGTAATGGTCTTGAATGCAGTAACTCCACTCAGATCCTACATTTAATCAGCACGTTACTCTGATTCACTCCGATGCACTTGCTCCCTGTGTGGGCCCAAATCAATTTTTAGATTCTAATGACTGACACATTTTTAAAATACATTTCAGTTGCAGCTTACAATAGATCCCAGGTGCAGATCTGCAAGTGCAGATGACTGCACCCCCCAACCCCTCACCATTTGCAATGCAAAGGCCAGGCGGTGGGTGGAAGCGCTCCCAGCGCCGCTGCTGGTGGGAGCAGGCTGCAGGCTCCATCACCACTGCGGCAGCTCCTGGGGCAGTGGGGCTGCAACCCCCAGCACCCTGCCCATGCTCCTTGCCCCCCAGACTGGCCCCAGTCCAGCAGATCCAGAGGTGGTTTTGAGAGCCCAGGGTTGAGCTCATAACTCCGACTCAGTGCCACGCTGCTCGCCAGGGCTTGGGAAGAGTTTCTCATGTCCCACCACCCTCAAAGCAATTAGTACACCAACCTATTAACATGCCACACCCTCTCCCCAGTCCAGGGGGCTGTGCTGTCCGTAACATTCTCCTTGGAACAATCTGGGGGTGGCAGGAGGACACAGGGGCTGTACAGCCGTCCTTGGAACACCCAGCAGCAGCAGCCCTCCCTCAGCCTCAGCCTCAGGCCACACTCCATAGCACTTTGCCACCTCTGCAGTGGCAAAGCACAAGTCCTCGCTACAAAAGCATCACCAGGCATTGCTAATGGTTAGCAGGGGTTGGTTAACAGGGCCTGGAGAAGGAGTCGCACCAACAGTGAGTCCTGGAGCTGGCTATCGCTGCTCCTCCCTTGCTGACACCAAGCCCAAGCCCAAGCCCATTTGCAGGATGCTCCTTTTCCCGCTCGGTTTCAAACATGTTTCAGCTCAAGCACGCTCCCCCAGGCCCACTCTGCTGACAGTCCCTCCCCACAAAGTGAATCCCACCAGCTCATCTGCTCTGCAGTGCAGAGGAACCACCAACGCTCCTCCTGCAGCACAAGATGCTCATTCGTGCCAAGGGAATGGAGAAACCCCCCTCTGGGAAGGGATGAGGAGCTCCAGATTTACTCTGCTTGCTACTGAGGGATTATAATATCACCGGCCGTGTTAGTAAACACTGACAAATGTGACAAACCACAAAGTTAATCCTTGAATCCTGCTGAAACCAAATATTCTGTCCCATTTGGTAACGAGCACAGATAGAAACAGGCTCTGTGGCCTCGGTATAGTCATATTAAATATTGAAAGTTACTTACTAAGCACACTGAGGGTGTAAGCTCCCCGCCGGAACGAGCAGGGTCTGGGGCAGAACGTGGGGAGGCAGGCATGCCAGCAGCTCCTGGGTGTGAACAACTGGAAGTTATCCTTCAGCTGGAAAGTAAGACAAATGAGACAGCATTAAAGCATCAGATAAGAAAAGATGTTCCCTTTATTAAAAAATAGCAGTACATTCTTTACATTTAGCATAAAATCTGCTGTAATTACCTAGCAGTTGGAAAGCAATTTGCAACAGGCTTTATTGTTCAGCATCTGTACCAAATTCTCAGGGAAACATCCACGAGGGAATAAGGGAAAATGAGATGTGCCACAGTAACTACAACATTTAACTGCTCACACAATGGAAATTTCAGTGAGGCTTCAACAAGCTACAACACGATCCTGCTCCTGGGTTGCCGGTTTTGTTCCGTTACTTAAAGGGCTCCAGGTCTGACTCCAGCTCCTTCTCCTCCTGCACACACACACCCACCAGGAATGCTATCATCCACACAAACAAGCCAGGTTATATTGCCAAAATAAAAGTAATTGTTGAAGGGAAAACAAGCCTGTGGCAACCATGGAACAAGAGACATGCTGGCAGGTACCACAGCCAGGACATCACTGCTTATCAGCACACATACCTCCTCAGCTTTGACCTCTACAATAAAGAGAAGAGGCAACTCATGATTTCATGAGTTCATCCCAGAGTAACTGTTTCATCCAGAGGAGGAAACTGGAGCTCACACAAGGTTTTAGGATGCTTAGAGGAAGCTGCGTTTACTCCTCCTTAGCCTGGTATCCACCTGCCCAACCCCACCCCCAGCCAGGCAGGCAGCAGAACTGCCATGGAAATAAATCACTTCGATTGTGCTGGTTTAAAACCAGGAAAGGGTGCTCGTTTTGCATGTCCCCAAGGCAGGGAGTGTGTGTGCAGGGCATTGAGCGATTCTGTCTCAGGGTTACAGCCTGAGCCACGCAGGAAGCGTGTACGAGCCTGATGCTCTCCAAACAATCCCCAGCATCCCGGGGGACCTCACATGTCACATAGTGACAGCCATGAATTTATCGGATGCCTTGTTTACTCCTTCTTTCTTTCTTTCCTCACTGATTAAATAACATTCCTTCTGATTTAATTTCAGACCATCAAATAAAATAGGAATGTATCCTTGCAAGGAAACGTAGCTTATGTTCTGTTCCAGCCTGGAGCTAAACAGCATAAACAAATTCATCCCTTTCAGTAATAAGGACATGATTGCAAGAGCGCTTGGAATTAAGGAATATGAACAAATTCCACATATTCTTCTCCCATCCAGAATTATGTTTCAGGAGTCTGCCTCATGCTTAGCTACCCAGCATCATCCCATCCCGTCAGGCTGCGTGCCCACAAGCCTCCAAGCAGGTTATTAGTCTTACAGAATGCACGGGATTAAAGGCGCACGTCTTTAAGCTCTACAGGCTGAATTCTGCTCAGCGTGATTGCATGGATACAAATGAGAACAGAGCTTGACTCTGGATGTTTACAGGACCATGCAATTTGCTTTAACACGCTGACTTCTGACGTAAAGGCGACTTCCAGGGGGGAGAAGTTGATGTCTGTGTCCTCTCAGGTCAGAGCAAAGTACATGCAAATGGGGGAATCCAAGTCTTATTCCAGGCAAAGTAATTCCCTCGTTTGAGAGGGAAAAAGAGACATTCAACCAGTGCTCAGAGCACCAGAATGATCTGTGAGTGAAGGGAGGGGATGTCGGTGTGGGGACGGGGGGATGGGACTCTGTGGGGCCGTAGGAAAGCCAGGAAGAACAGAGAGCACAGGGAATCAGACAGCCAGTTACAAAACTCCTAGACTTTATTCAATGAATTATTTAAAGTCTATTTCTGATCTGGCACAGGAGGTCACTTGATCTCCAGAAGGGAGCAACAGGAGCCCCATCACTTCTGCCGGTCAGAACTCGAACGGATGAGGTGGTAGGAAACACCCAGCACAGACCTCTCGGCCCACAGCTCCAGGGAAGGGACTGCTTGGCCTCAGCAGGCTTCCCCTTCTTTCTTCCTACCATTTCCAGCTTGTTTGTAGCTCTGGAAGTTCACAGGCTGAACCAGCTTCCCTGGGTATGAACTGACACTTCAATTCGCATGGACCAGAGCTGTGGTCAGCTCCTTCACGCCTGATGACTTAGGTGTGTCATCATCAGGCTGGGTGAAGTCACCCAGACTCACCAGGCGATAGCATTGAATCACAAAAACTCCTGAAAGACTCTATTCTTAAGACAATCCCAAACTCCAGAGAGGGAGGCTGGGTGCTGTCCAGCACAGCAGCCCCAGGAGCTCAGCCCCGGACTAGCACCCTGAAGCATGACAACACTGTGACAGAGGATCTCCGTCTTTATTACAGCCTTGTCTAGGAGTCAGGAAAGGACAGAAGTAGGAGCTGAAAGCAATGAACTAAATCACATGAAGGTTAATGACTTTAATGATGTCTCCAAGGTCTCTCACACGACACCGCAGCAGCACTCTGGGAACACGAGTGTCCCAACCCAGTTCTGCAGCTCTAAGATCATCCTTCCTACTTTGCTTCAGAGAGCACAGGCAGATTAATGCAAGAGACATCTTCCCCTATGCCCTGAGAGCTGCTGCAGAGCTGGCACCTCCAGCAAGTGCCCTGCTCACAGGGCCTGCATCTCTGGGAAATGCCCAGGTCACCTTAGGACCCAGGTTAGTACCACCAGCCCAGCTTCCCATCCGCAGGGAGCCACAGCTGCTCTTCCCTTGCCCAACAGCCCCTCTATTCCCCCCTTTTGGGAAGTCATGGAGGGCTTTGATCCTTCTCTTTCTGGGCTCTCTCTGGTTCCCTGTCCTACAAACACCCTTGACAACCAGCTCCCTGGCCAGAGAGGAACCTAAACACGCACCCACAGCTCACCTCAGTCAGCACATTCGCAGGGCCTGGGTCTGCCCAGAGATAACCAGACTGCTGAAGGTGAAGGTGAGCAACCCAAGCTATGTAGGCACAGAGAGAACGAGTGCTGGGCAGAGCTGGGATACGTGGTTCCTCTCACTCCTGTTCGACTGCAGCAATTTCACATCTCTGGGAAGAAGGGGAAAAAGCTTCAAGCATGAGATTATTACATTTTGTACATTACACCCTGATAGAAGCTAAAAATAGGCTCTGACGGTTGCTAAGTGCGTTTCAAATGGCTTTCCTTAGCAGTAAAAATGGGATTTTATTTGAAAAAGCAGAAGGTGGGATTTATAACATCTTGGGAAAGAGCTGAGCAGAAAATCGCCAGTTGTCAGAGCGAAGGAAGCAGGGAGTTTGCTGCTCCTTCTCAAGAGAAGAGTACGGATGCAAACTCACAGCACCGCTCCTGCCCTTCCCTTGCACCCAACCACAGCGTTCTCACGGGTCCCACCACGCCTGGGGCACCTCTGGCAGCCAGCAAAGGACAATACCTGCCCTGGCTCCAGGAGGTCCCAGTCACCTGGGGAAGGGCAGAGCCCATGGGTGGCAACTTCCTCACTCAGGGCAACCCGGAGCAGGAGGGGGGGTCATAGAAGCTTCGGGGGGTAATAGCAGCTTTGGGGGATGACAGTGGCTTCGGGGGGGTGACAGCAGCTTCGGGGGGCACCCGTCCCTCAGCCAGGGTCAGCGTACAGTGAAGCCATGCACATCACTGCAGGTGGGATGTGGCTGTGGTGCAGGGACTGGCTGCAGCCTCATTAAAAGGATGGCAGTTAGCGTTTTGTAATTAAGAAAATGAACTGTTATAATAAAGGCTTGTAGTTGTAATTGAAAGACATCTTATGTCAGAACAATTCCTGAGACACTCTCCAGGTATTTGAGAGCCATTTCCTGCAGCAGTAACTGCTGGAGCACCGGAGGATTCACTAGTGCTCAGACTGGGCAGGAAACAGCCCGACGTAATTCGAATTTCAGCCATGGAAACAGCACGAGCACCCGACTCAAAGGGCTGGGATGCTGGGATGCTGTGACAGCTGGTGCTGAACGGGTCACGGGTGGGCAGGGAGAGAGGGGGTGAAGGAATGCAGCCCAAGCCTGCAAGGCACACCTTGAAGATCAGCCTTTTTTTGGGGTCCCCAGAAGGGAGAATCGCTACCCAAGGGGGGACGGGAGAGGAGTCAAATAACGGTTCAAAGGAAAGAGGTGTTAAATCGAGGGGCACTCAGGCATCAGTGTGGAAGCAGGAATCTCCAGATAAAGAAAGAGAAGCCCTATTTATTCTCCTGTGTGACTTTTCCTGCACAAACCCACCGTGTCCTTATCAAAGCAACACACACAGAAAGGAAGGATTCTCATGCCTGAGAAGGAAAAGCTCTTCTTCTGTCAAGGGAGACAAACCTTGGCACACCTTGTGCATGCATCAGCCCCAAGGCCTGGGCGGGATGTGGATGCATCTGGGGACAGGCAGCGTATGGCAGCTGCTGAGCGTCCCCAGCTCACCCAGAGTGGTTCCTCTGTCCCACCCCTCAGTGTCGACCTGCAGAGTGCTGATATTCAGAGGCTTCCAACTGCTAATGGGAGAACAGTGCTCTGTCCTGCCTTGGACAGGAGACTGCTGCAGCACAGGGGGAGCAACAGCCAGGGTACCGGCTCTTCATTAGCTGTGTTCATTGGAACAATTAGAGACAGACCCGGAGGGTGCATGAGGGTGGGTGACGAGCTTGGTGCATGCATGAGGGTGGGTGATGAGCTTGTTCCTGCTCAGGAACTAGCCCTGTGCCCAACATCAGAGCAGCACTGGATGTTTCAGGGTCCGGAACGCTCCCTGGGGCTCTAGTTGACTCACTCTCCTTCAGGATTCAGAGAACAATGGGAGAAGACAGCAAAATCTACTGCAACAAAATGAACCTGCCTCTAAACTCCCATTATCAGATCAGACTGATAAAGGGAAGGAGGCAATTAAGCCCAACCGACTGTTTCACAAACAAAATCACCCAGGTTAAGCATCTGCATTCATGTGACAAACCCCAGGAAATTGCAAACTCCCGACTGATACTTGTCCCCACCAGCTCCATACAAAGGCCTGGCGTTATTAATGACCCACTTTGTCAGCACCTTCCTCAACTCCAACACAGCTTCCTGCTTCTGCTGTGGGATTTGGGACATTTTTTATCGGGGACAAGACAAGTGTTAATCACGATGGAGGTTACAGAGTTTATAGGGAAAAGGGACAAGGCTTTTGTGACGGGTCCTTCCCCGCTCAGTGCGGACGGCACAGAGCGAACATCACTACAGCAGAGCCCAGGTAGCCTGAGGAACGTCTGCTTCTATTTATCTCTGTCTTTAAATCAAAAGCCACCGTTACTTCCAGCCCTGGCAGACCCTGCGTTCCCCACGCACGTCGGCGTGTGATGGAAGAGCAGAATATCCAGCAGTGTCAAGCGGAGGAGCCCAGCGCGACGTGAAATATGGCAACAATTACTCCTCACCATCAGGGTGTTAATCTTGCTTTTTCAAATCAAAGCCAGGGTTATCAGGATGATCCGCCAGCTCCTCGAAAAAATTTCAAAACATTATTTCTGGTTATAAAACTCCTCTTCTCTGGGTGCCCGGGTGATCAAAGGCAGAGATGCAGCTTCCCTCAGACTCAGTTCCACTCTGTGCAGCTTTTTGACTTCACAAAATCGGAGTCTGTGGGTGTTTAAAGACAGACCAAGCAACATCTGTACATGTATGTGTGTCTGTATAGGAAGATAGCTGTGCTTACATATATATATATATAAAAGCTTCATTCAGAAATGTCACCAAAACCATGCCCAGCCCTGCCTACCTACACACAGATACACAAGAGATGCCCAAAGCAGCAGGAAAAGTGAAAGTGTTTAAATCGGACCAATGCCCAGAATCATGGTCAGACAGAGAATATTCTTCCTGGCAATGCCCCATGTATCTGGGTGTAAGAGCCTGGATAATTCGATGAATTATTCACACGCCAATGTAAATGTAATCAAGTCTCATGACTCGAGCTCACAGGGATCACCACCAGGAAATAAATAATGAAAGGTTTCATTTTCCCTCTCTCTCACGCCCGGGTGCTGCTGAGGGCAGCGTGCTTCTCATGGGCAGACCTGAGGCTGGCTCTGCCACGGCACGGGGTGCGCGATGGAGAAAACAAAGAGGGAAAGGAAACACGTGCAGCATCAGTTTCCACTCTGAGAACTATTTCCCAGCCTCCCCACAGGACACAAGACAGAAAATAACAGTCGTGGCATCAGCCCCTAGTCCCACCCTGCTACACACATCACATGGCATCATCCCCCTTCATGACCACCACAAGCCAAGTCAGACACACCAGCATCAGCTGGTGTTTCCCCACTCTGCTGGGGATGTACAACCTACACCGACTTCATGTCCTTACCTCATCTCACTGCTCCAAAACCCCAGCTAAATATTTGGTTTCTGGAGCCTTTTCTGACCCGTTTCGTTCCACTTCAAATGTTTTGGCACAGAAATAGCATCAAAGAGCTAAATAGAACTTGTTACTCATAATATCCCTTTAATCTGATAAACAGCATCCAGCAGATACAGATCTTGGCAGAGTCCTGAGATTAATGCCCAGGCCCAGCTCACAAGGAACACGATGCAGCTCACACAGCAGAGCCCATTTCCCAAGGTGACATGACCCCACTCAAGCATCTGTCGGTGCTGGGTGTGCGTATCAAGAGCTGGAGAGTCACCCCAAGCACCCAAATACTGCTCAGTGCAGAAAGGGTGAGGAAAACTGTACTTATGGCATGACCATGGAGAAGCTGTTCTGTGGTTCTCTGACCTTAGAGTGCTGCCAGGCACCACAGACACTGGTGGGGACAAGCAGAGCTTGTGTGATGGGCCAGGGCCCCCAAGGTTTGTTTCACACCCCACGGTCAGTATGACAGAGCTTGGGCTCTCCTCATCACACAGAGGAGTTTGGGAAGGAGGGGAATTGAAGAAATCCCTGGAGAGGATTTCATGGCTCTTAGCAAATCCCTGCATGAAGTGACAACATCCGGACTCCCACTCCTTCCCCTATGGTGTCAGCAGTTTGCAGGGCTTGCCAGGTGAGGGAGGGAAGAGTTGGGAGATGCTGGACTTTCATCAGCCCCAGAGCTGGCCAGTGACCCCCATCCCAGCACAAACAGGAACCTCTCCTGTGTGCCAGGGCCAGAGCAGGTGGGATCTATCCACTTGCCCTTTGCTGGGCCGAAGCTCTGGGCCAGGAGTAGGAGGCAGAGATTCGACTCCCAGCCCCTGCACAGCACACTGGAGTGTTTTTCTGCACTCCCCTCTGACCAGCAGCTTTCCCAGCCACATGATGCTGGTCACAGCCAGCATTTTCTCACCTCAGACAGGGACTATGAGACTAATGTGACTAATGTCTGAAAAGAGCTCTGAGGCAGCTGGATGGGAGCACTGGCATTATGATTAATTCCGTAGACTCATGTGGATTATAATAAGCATGAAACCAAACCATTGCACAGAGAACATACGATGTCGTACTGCTGTTGCCTTTGGGCTTTTAGCCTTTCAGCATCAACTTGTAACCAGCAAGAGGGGGGATGTATCGCTTGTCTGAGACACCCAACAGCTCCTCATGTCACATAACCAGAGCTAACAGCCATCACCAGAGAGGCACGAGGCACTACAAAGCCCAACCCAGGCATGAGCCTGAGTCACGTTCAGAGTTCACAGACAGCGATGAGGCCAGCGCAGCACCCATCAGGGTGGGCACTGGGGCTGCAGCAGCGATCACAGGGCAGTAACTCCCCTTGCTGGGACTAGAGGTGTGCCATGAGCGAGAAGACCTCCTGGCTTGCCTCTGCTCTGCTGGGTTTGGGCTCCTGCTCCTGGGGCCAGGAGCCTCCAGTCACTGGCTGCCCAGATGTGAGAAGCACAGGCTTCCACTCAGAAGTCTGGTGGTTTCTTTTAATTAAAGAGCATTGTGTGGGATCATTTTCACATGCAATCTGTAGTGTAGCTCTCTGGCTGAGAATCAGCCTGCACCCAGCCCCGTGGTCACTGGTCCTGCTGCGTGTGCCCTTCATGGCAAAGATCAAATAAAGATGAGATGATAACGGACACACACCCAACACAGTGTTCACAACACCCTCCAGCCACCCCTCACTGCTGCCTGGCTACAGACTCAGTGAAACGCAGCCAGACCACACATCCTCATCAGGTTTACTTCCTCCCTGGGAAGGACAGAGATATGGTACACCTCACTAGGGAGGTAGAGCAGAGCTTTAAATAGCTGCTTACAAACTTTCCTCCCAAAGAAAATTGCGAGCCATTCAGTGCCAAGAAATCCCAGGCTGGGACTGAGAACACAGGGCTGCACCTGCAGCTGCGCAGGAGGAGTTAAGGAGTCATGCAAGTTTTTGACACAGGGACCAGGAGAAGAGGGAATTCTCACTTCTGCTTTTACTGAGAATATCTGTTTCCAAGTAGGGAGCTGGGGTTTGGTCCCAGTGTGAGACACACATGGTTTGGTTATGGCCAGGGGAGCTGCATCCACTTGTAAGGGGGGGGAATTTAGCACAGGAACCTCATTTCTAAAGCTTCTCCCCAAAGTCCTGTGTATGGAGGAAGTTTTCCTGCTGGGTTAGAGCAAGGCTGGAGCCAGCAGGACGTCAGGGTTCAAATCAGGTATCGGCAGCCTGGCAAGATGCTTCACCTCTCTTTGGCCAGTTAATTTAAAACAGGATTAATAATTCCTGCATGATTAGGATTTTATGAAGCTTAATTAATTAAAGGTCATAAAACGCAATGAGACCCGTGTATGACAGATACCAGATAAATCCAGACTATTAGTATGTAAGTCACACTGTGTTTGAGATGTATAAGCAGCTCTGCAGAACGACAGCCAAAGCTGCTGCCTCCCCTCCCAGGCTGAGGCTGCTGTGGGGTGCTTGGCTGGGGCTGCAGACAGTCCCCCAGGAAATCAAGGCGGGCAGGGGGTAGGGAAAACCAAACCCTCAAAGGCAGCAGCGTGGATTCACAACAGGCGCGATGCAAAATGCCCAGTGACCAGACTGGTGCCCAAGGACTCGTACAAATGGTGCTGGCACGGAGCTGGGGGAGCACATCGAGCGTGGGGCTGAGCGAGCACATCAGGCCCGAGTGTGCACACGTATCACTCCATTCAAATGAGCTCACTGTTCTCCAGGACCTTTAATTACTAAAAACGCAGCAAATCCCCTTAACTATGCCAAAGTGGGGTGGGCAGAGGGGGCTGTTCAGGATTGAAGTAGGATAAAGAGAATAAAATGCAAATCTCCCTGCAGTTTATACTTATGACTAATACCTATCACAACAGATTCATTTGGAAACACGCTTGTGACGTTAAACTTGTCAATCCTCCCCACCTCACAAAGCCTCTGCACTGTGACATGCCTGTGTCAGCTCCTCTGGACCACACAGCAAACGCTGCATCTCTCCAGCTCTGGATCCTGCTGGAGTCAGGGCTGGAGAAGCAGCACCTGCAGCCAGAGACCAGAGCTTTCAGTGGGGGAGTTGATGGCAACAAACATCCAAGCCATGCACACAGGGTTATGAATAAGCACGAGGCATCCTCAGCCTGCAAAGCTGCAGCCAGCGGTCCCGAGTTGCGTGTGTGGGCAGCTTGCAGGGCTGCTCCTCACAGAGCCGGGGCTGGGCTGGTTCTGTGGTTCTCACCAGCTTTCACCCGTCCCATCCCTGTGGCAGTAAGCGGGTCACGGGGAGGGGACTGGCCCTGCATGAGGCACCAATGCCCTGCAGCACCCCTGCATTTAGCCAAGCGCCCACCCTGCAGCTCAGCACCCCAGGCGGGAACGAATATGTGCAAATGTCTCTAACAGAGCCAAAGCTAGAGGAAAAACAGTCTGAAACTGGTCTGAACTGGTGGAGCAGCTGCCCAAGCCATGGCACCATGGCTGTGCTGAACATCCCCAGGCCAGGAGAAGAAGTGGGAAAGGGAGGAACATCCCTGGGGAGCAGGCGGGTGATTCACTGGGAAAAACTAGAGCTGCAAGCCCGGAGCACAGACTCGCCTATGGGAACCCATTTGCAGCTCCCAAAGAATGAGACCAGCAAGCTAAAAAAAGAAAATGCCATGCAAGGAGCTGAGCAACTTCAGCAGAGGCACAGACATCCCCCACTGGCTGCACACTCGGTTAAGCCTTTAGGAAATGCTGCTTCTTCCTCTGGATATCAAACATCAGGAGGCAGGATACAGCTTGGCCAGGGCTGTGCAACACACAGTTCAATTGGGCTCCTTTTGCAGGGAAGCTCCAGCTACCTAAAGAACGTTTCTGCCCTGAAGGAGGTGCCAGCAGACCCTTCTCCCACCCTGGGATGGGCAGTGTCAGTGCCTCTCCTGCAGCCACAGACCTGGTGGGAGCATCCCAGAGAGACCACAGCAACAGGCAACCTGGCCCTCTCCTCCAAGCATCCTGCCCACAATTCCCAGCAACTACCAAACGATTTGAGAGCCACCAGCCTATGGGTTTTTCACTGGGAATTAGGACCCTAAATCCCATACAAATCACCCCCATGGGTAGGTGACAGGTACACAGCAGCATGATGCGCTGCTCTGCCTCCCTCTCCTCAGAGGAGCTCCGACTGGCTCTGCCTGTATCCTATTTAAAGAAGTTTGTTGGTTGGGAAAGGCTCCAAACCTCTTAACAGATAACTTCTGTCTGGGTAAAATTATCAGGGAGGATAAGAGTGCAATTTATAACTGTAAAACAGCCTGTCCCACATTTGCAGAAAGCCATACCAAATCCATATATGTCTGGATTCATGTCGCGAGGCCAGGTAGTGATGGTCATTTGGGCATCCTGCTGCACTAAGAACCCCGTTCAAAAACGCTTATACCCTGCGAATCTATATAAATACATTAGAGAGAGAATGAAAACCGCATTGAGATTAGATTTCCATCTCTTAACATCTATGTACACGACAGATGGGATTAGTAAATGAACAGACCACTGAAGGAAGGAGGGAGGATTAACAATGAAAAATAAAAAGAGGTCGATAATCAGTGGCAGCTCTTTGGAAAAGAGACTTAGGACAAATGGCACAAGCGGCTTCAATTTATTTACTTGGGCAAATGAGAGATGCGGAATATGAAAATGAAAGAACAATCTTCCTTTAATCTGCTGGGAAAGCGGGGCTGGGCCCAGCCTGTGCAGGACATCACAGCCACTAACGAGGAGAGAGTTCTCTGGGAACATGCTCTGACAACTCTAATCATCCCATGGCCCGGGAAGCTTAGAATCCAATTTCAGCTCCAGCTATTATTGCAGAAGTTTTAATCTCCATTCTTATGCAAACAATTTGGGGGAATGATGGATAGATAAATAAACGAACAAATGAATAAACCCCAGGCTCACGCTGACGCACAGGAGCCGTTCCCACTGAGCTGAGCACCGCATGCGGCGTGAGCTCCTGAGTGACATCGGCGTGAAGAAGAACGCGACAGGCGGAGGCTATCCTCCCGCTCACGCTGGCTTCACATCAAGCCCGAGTTTTATATTCCAGGCACAGCAAGGAGGAAGCAGTGGCTGCTGCAGCAGTGAGCACAAATGCAGGAGGAGAGCACTGTTCCTCGTTTATGCCCAGGCAAAGAGGATCTGACCTACGAAGTTGAAATTTATGAGAGAGATAAATAAACCGGCGGTGTCCGATTCTACTAGACCCAGGCAACGTAATTTAAAACCACCCTGGCTGTACAAAAGTCTGCTTAAACATCTCTCTGGGCTCCAGCGCTGACCTACAACAGACGTTTGCACATTTGATCTTTTTTTAAATGCACATTTATAGGTTTGTGGATCTCAACAGCCCCGCAGTACTCTTACACGCTGGGTAGCAAAGGACTTAGCATTGCTTTAAGTCTGAGCGTGCCTACATCAGTAGGCTGCTTTGGGGAAAGAAAAGCACCTTGGATACACATCTGTCTCTTCCTTTGGGAAGGCATTGGAGAGGGAAGACATTCCCACTGCACCACCTGCACTGGAGGTGGTGGCCCAGGACAGGGAGCAGAAGCCACCTCTGCTCCAAAGACACTGAGGGACTAAGCTCCAACGTCCACGTCCAGCCTCCCATCCCCCAGACTTGTGTTTGAGGCAGCTGGCTCCCTGCCTGTCCCTCAGCTGTAAAGTTCATCAGAAAAAAAACCCCCATCCTGTAACAGGCATGGTTCCATTTCCACCAAAACACCAAGGCTTTTCCTTCCCAAAGGAGATGGGAACTGTACCATCCCACTCCGTCCCGTGCTGCACTCAGGTCAAAGCCATTCTGCTCTCAGGCTCCTGGAACCACACAGCCCTCAGCATCGGGAGAGAGTGAGCAGGACCAGCACCCTCAGAGCCAAGAGGAGAGACAGCCAGGATGGAGAAGTGCTGGAAGAGCTTGCTGATGGCTCTTGAATCTCAAGGGCTATATTGCTTTCGAACATTGACTCAGCAGAAAAGACATAGGAAAGCCAAGGAATGTACAAGCCCTGCTTCAATCTGCTTGGCTGTCCGAGGATTTCCAGCACTGGAGTTTTAATGATGCAGAATAAATCCCACGATTTCATCTCAGCGTTAAGGTAGACAGTCTTGCTTCTGCCCAGGCTGCAAAAACCAGCACAGGGCGTCTGGCACAGCATCTGTCAGAGCCAGGGCAGCTCTCAGTGACAGGTGTCACACAACGTGCCCCTTCCTGCGGGCTACCTCACCTATCAGCTTGGCTGATGTGACATCACGCATCTCGATGCAAACACACACCCAGACTGGGAGTCAGACTGCAACAGTAGCTATTGCTCTTTGTCTGCTTAACCTGCACAAGTGGCAGGGTAGGGAACGCTGTTCCCTCCGGGGTTGTGTTCCCCTAGCCCGTCCTCTGGCTCTGTGGAGGCAGAGCTCTGTGTGGGACTCACAGCACAGGCCATCAGAAACAAGGGAATAACATCTTCTCTCTTTTCTTTTTAACAACCAAACCTCACCAGCATTCCAATGACTAGATAAACATTTTGTGATGTGAGTGAAGTAGTTTAGCACTAGTAATTCCATCAGCCAGAGGTTATGACTTATGCATTTTCTGAGTCCACAGCTGATTCTTTATGCATGCACAAGAGCTAATTGCATCCAAGAGAGCTCCGTGCCTGTTGGTCTGGAGGTGTATTGCCATATGTTTGGTGTATACTTAATTAACACAGTGCAGCTGCACTGCTTTCCATCTGTATTATAGATTAGATTTCTATTACACATCTAGGCAGGAGTCCCACAATTCATATTTATTAAAATAATTACCCCAAGATTTAGGTGGTTGGGAGTACTCAGTCAAGCAGCCCAGCGTCACTTTGCACAAGGAATATTATTCAGCAGCAAAGCAAAACTGAATAGCACAAGTGCTTCAGCAGCTGACGTGCGTGCAGGCAGCACATGGGGCTGGCAGGCAGAGGCTGAAGCAGAGCTCGCTGAGCACTGTGCCCAGGTACCAGCTCCCGAGACAGGGGGATCACTGAAGTGTGACTTGTGAGTGGATTCAGATTCAGCATCAGACTCGGATCTTTTTTTAGCTTCCTGCAATCTTGTCCTCTGGGCACTGGAAGTTTAAGCTTTGATTTACACAACACACTCACTGGTCCTTAGTATCTGTTTACAAAGCACCCGCGGTTCAATGTTATGTGCCTGTGCAGATGGTTATGGGTGTAGGGGCTCGAGTGAGGGTGTGGATCGCACACCCGTGTTTCAGGCAGGCATAGATCCCACCATGTGAAACCAGCTGGTGAGCAGATACACTGAGGCCACGAGGACAGAAGAAATCCAGAACACAAAGACATGGATTAGATGGGACCTAATTGCATTGTGCAGATCCGGGACCTAATCCCAACCTCAAATACCTTTCAGGAGCTGGGAATACTGGGACCCACAGCTGTGATTGGAGCGAGGGTGCCGCAGGTCTCAGGACAGTGCTTCTGGGCCCTTGCCAGTCATCAGCTGCTAGAAGCAGACTGGAGATGGACAGTCACTTCAGATAGCCTGATGGATAGGGATCAGCTGGCCCCTCAGAAACATGCTGGCGAAAGGCACTGATGGTTGAGCTTCCCAGTGAAGCTCACCAGGATGTATTTACTCTTTCAAGCAAACTGGACTTTTAGATCTCAACTCTGGGGCCCAGAAGTACTCTGTCTCTGTTCTGTATGGGTTTTGTACTCAGGAAAGGCAAATCACAAAGCAATTCATGTGTGAAGAGCTGTGGCTATAGAGAAGGGGCAGCTTCAGACATGCTTGGCTGGGTCCTGCTACGAATGAGCTGTACAGCAGTGACCCTCCAAGCCACCGAACCCAGCCCCAGCTCTGACCGGGTATTTCCACAGCAAGGGGGGTAAGAGAAGGGACAAGAGGGTAGGGCACAAGGCATTTTAGCAGTGTGACTTGTGGTATCTGCTGTCAAATGCAGGTTTTCTATTAGCCAGCATGTTGTTTCCCCACCCAGAACAGGCAGCAGAAAATGGTTTCCCATTCTCTTGGGCATCCTGCTAGGTGCCACCATGCTGAGAAAAACTGCCAAGACACTGAGGTCCACAAATGTTATGACAAGCCCCAAAGGGGAAGGTGCTGACACATCTAGAAGGTATTCAAACCGGATAACACTCAGAACCTTCCAGAGCCATTCCCATGCTCTGAGCAGACCAAAGCTCTTCCTTGGCCTGATGCTCCTTGTGCAGTGGTACCCGCAGGAACAGCTCACCAGGGCAGGTTCAGGGAGCAGCTGAAGCTCAGCTACCCTGGCAATCCCTCGTGGTGTGTGTATTTGGGGGGAGGCAACTCGTACACCACTCCTGCGCCGGGTGGTACTTTGGGCTGGAAGTTGACGGGGCTGTGAGTCTGGGGGATGGGGGTATACCGGTCACTTTGAATCAGCTGCTCCCATGGCCCAGATGGTAGGCTGGCACAGGGATTTCTAACTACCCAGCCCAAGAATTTTGGCTGGTTAATGTTTAGATTTGAATTACAACAGATTTGCTATAGCTGGAGGGCAGAGATAGGGAAGAGAGCTGGAAAATATGCTTAAACCACTCATTGCTTTGTTTTCTTTGGGATTTTTGCCCACTATAAGGAGACTGTTGTTTGAAAACAACAGCGAGGGCAACAACAGTATTAAATATTAAATATAAATTCCAGGAGAGGATGCAAGAGAAGGAACATGGCAGATTTGGCTCAAGAAGTTAAGTGCAGTTCCATTGATCCATCCAGCAGCCACAGCTCAGAGGCTGCTTTGTGCATTTCGGCTTTACAAAAAACCTCCAAATCCTCAGGAGCAGGCTTAAGGGGCTTGATCCATGTGTCAAATCCCCAAACTGAAGCACCATACCGACAGGATCCCCAGCAGCTCGGAAGGTGGCTACCACCATCCCTGAGGGGAGAAACAGACTTTCTGAGAGTAACTTGGAAGCCTTCCTCTTGCTCCATGTGCCCTGCTCTGCTCTCCATGACCACAGCCAGCACCAGGAGCATCGTGAGCTCTGCCTACGTGAGTGGCTGCTGCTTTCTGGAGGAGCCAGGCAGTGGTACAGCCCAGGTTCTGCGGGAGCAGCCAAACTGGCACAGCCCTGGCTCCCAGGCAGAGCTGCTGGAGCCCCAGCTCAGCACCGAACCCTCTCCAGGAGCTTCATGCTCACTCCAGGGTTTCTCTGCTCCCTGTCACAAAGCCCCTCAGTCCCCTGGCTTCACTCTTGGGGGTCTTTAGCTTTCCTCAAAGGCCATGTACTTTGTCAGGCACACAGGTTTGTGTGTGCCAACACAATTAGAGTCATCTCAAGTGCAAAGCTGACCCCCCCTTCGTGCATCCTCTGCTCTCATGTGTCCCACAGGCAGGAGCAACACGTTAGGCACCTTCTGCCCCTTAACTTCCTGGTTTAATTAACATTCAATCTTCAACCAAAGCAGTGCCTGCAATATCGTGCTTGAACAGAAGCAGCAGAATCTCATCTCTTACTAGCAAACAGCATTTTGCCAGTGACCCTCCTGCTTTTAAGCCTTTCAGCACAGGGACACGCGCTTCCTCGTTGGCTGATGGTTGTTTTTACACCTGAATTCTCCCACACCTCAGAGTCATGGTTGAAAATTTCATGCTGCACAAAGCTGCTTATCAGCATCAAAAGAAATGAATTAAGATGTTTGGAGAGAGGAAAAAAAAAAAAAAAGGGGGAGGGGGGCTTTTTCAAATAATGGTTATGCTCCATGACAAGAGCAGACAAGGTGGGTTCACTTTTCAGCTTCAGGAGGAACTGTCCCCCCTCCTCTTGTCCCTTTGAAGTACCTCAGACTCTCAAAGGCTGTGGAAGAATAACTCAGCTGTTTGTACATAAAGAACTGACAGGGAAACTTTATAGCACCATAACCAGCTCTCCATCCTACAGTGTCCTCAGCAAAGGAACATTAATAAACATTAAAGAGGAGCGTAAGCTAGGCATCTTTCTAATTACGGGTGGAACAGCCTGCCAGGCGAGGTCAGTCCCCAGATGGGGTTGAAGGGCAGTGTGAGCACCAGAGAATAAATTCAACGTAAAGGTCATCTATATGGATTAAATGATCTGAGCAGTCATTTCCAGAGCCATCTTCTGCAATTAATATTTAATTAAAAATAGAAACACTATAAAGTTTAGCTTTTAACCAGCAAAATTATTTCATGTCCCATAAAACCTTTAAATACAAGAGCACACATTCTCTCTCCCTACACAAAGTAGGCTTCTGTGGTCGGGAGTAACCTCACAGAGCTGAGCAGCCCAAGAAAGGGCATCTCAAGGGCACTCAGCCTTTGCACCTTAAAAACCACTCGGAACCTGCTTCTGGTGACTGGAGACAGCACTTCACAACTGAGGGGATTTTTTTTTCCCCTTTTTTTCCTTTCCATTTGATTAAGAATGAAACACAATTCCCAATCCAATGGCCACCAGAATACAGAACAAACTTAAAGAGCCCGACTAGCCCACATCTAGTGAGCACCACCACATATCAGAGGAGAAGGTGATGGAGGAGAGGCCCTTGAGGACATTTCAGGTGCAATCTGGGGGTCTCAGGGACGTGGTGCCTTGTGCCAAACCCGGAGGGAGCTGTCGCTGCTGCAGGCTCTGCTGGGCTGGGAGAGTCAAGCCTGCCCCATGCATCCCAACCCTGCTGCCCGCAGCCCCTCTCCTCCAGGGACCCACTCAGCAGTTCAGAACCAGCAGTTCCTGAAGAACTAATAGCAGCTTTTCACTTTCCTCTGCATATCTCCCTGGACCTCTCCTCAAAGTGCCTCCAGCATTTGTTTAGCGTGATTTGAAATGTTCTGCCTCCGATGACTTTGCTGCCCCAGAACTAGGCCACCAAGCAAGTCACCAGAGGAATACTTGTTCTTCAGCAGCCGAGTCCTTTGTAACCTACTTCCAAGTTTTTAACCTACACCATCAGAAAGAAATTGGAAAAGGAGGTTTGGGCTCATCATGTGAACTCTTACGCTTGGAAAACGCAACATGAAGTCAGTTTGCCTCTACAACGTGTGGGTCTCCTCGGTGGCCTGGAGCTTGAGAAATTTAGGTCTGGTTCCCAACTCTATCCCCGATTTCCGTTTGACTTTCAGAAAGGACACACTCTCCAAGACTCAGTTCCCTGTGAGTGGAGATAATACTAACTTATTTTCACAGTGCTATGAAAATTAGAAGTAATCTAGTTCAAAGACTTGTTTTTGCTTCCCTCAAAGTCAACCGTAAAATTCCCCTCCCTTCAGTAGGCAGGATCAATGCCTTTCCTCAGAGTGCTTGGTACAGTTCCCTCTCCTTATTCTTGCGACTTGGGGGCCGAGTGTTTATTTTTACTCACCACAGGGACACAACACGAGATGTGTCATTGTTTTGATGTAGTTCAAAATCTCCCTGTATCTGACTTCCTGAAGCTGTTGGCCCTTCTCATCGGTTTTAAGGCACGCTCTTAGGAGGAGGGATGGTCCCTGGCCACCTTCTCTGGCCAGCCCACATCTTTGCCCAGGGAAATTTCTCAGGACAGTCAGGGCCCCTCTCTGCTGGTTACCTCCTCACTTTGGAAAGCTGCTAGTAACCCTTATCCGAGCTTGCACTGGTACTTGCAGGAGCAGCCTGGGTAATCCTCCATGGAAGGAGGCACAATCCTCAACATTCACGGGAGCATTCATCCATCAGGAAACAAGAACAGGCGAGGAAAGGCAATCAGCTTTTTGAGATGCTAATAAGAAGGCAAAATTAATCTCGTCACCTCTTACTCACCCCCCCCTGCATGTATAAATTAAATTAGCAGCCATACATATGCACACACATATATAAAATATCCTCTGATTTACCTGGCACGTCTAACTTGGAAATAAAAGGCAAGAGGTAAAGGGGCTGGAGTTCAGAGACAGACAACACAGGCAACATCATTCCCCCTGTGACCCACAAGGTCAGAGTGCTGCTCGTGTGAGACCCCCTTTGAAATCATCTGAAGTATCAAAAAGTATTTGTTGCTGATTCTGGTTTTCAAACATCTGCCTAGTGTTTCTGTTAAACTATGTCAGAGCTGTTAAATGCCCCTATAAATAATAAATGGGAAGGGCATGTACCAAGACTAAGGTCTCTCTGCATCAAGACATAGACAGCACCATGTTTTATTAATCACAATTTGAAAACCACAATGAAGTAGGAAAAAGGCTGCTCTGCCAGGTTTTAGATCCCTGGTTCACCACCAAGCACAGACCAGAGGGTACCAACCCTAACTACCACACAGGCTTTACCACAGTGTTCAGACTCACACACAGAGTTCCAAGTTACAACCACGTTTATCAACCCCTTAAAACCAGGAGAAAGGGACTACACCTGTTTCAAACAAGCTTTCCCATACCTAGCTTTCCTCTTTTGCACAGTCTGTTCTCTGCATGATCTCATACCTTCAGACCACTTTCCTAGGGTCCTTTCCTTTCAGGGACACCCTAAAGCCCTACCTGGAGGTGGTACTGCAATGATGCTGACAGCCAGGAACAGAACAGGCACGCTTCCTCCCTAGTTAATATCCCAAATGTGATCAAATACTTCAGAACCAAAGGAGGATTCTGCCTCTAAACTATAAACTATTCCACGTTATCTTTGGGACAGCTGTAAAAACTCTTCCTCTGCTTTTGATCCGTGGCTAATTGTGCTATGATTATGGAAAGATATTGTGTCACGGATGTGCCTGCACTGATTATTTCAGGAGAAAAAGTCTTGTGTGTTTCTAAAAAAAAAAAAAAGTCTAAAACCTTTAGGTACAACAGGCAGCGACAGACGGAGCCCAATTTACATAAAGTGACACAAGCAGCAAAATCTTTTCAAGTCAAAGACTCAATACAAAATACTCTCAAGCCTGGAGATGTGCGTGCGTGGCAGTTGTGAGATCTCTGCCGGTGGATTAGGCTTTATTCTCTCTGCTTCTGCACTTCAAAATTGGGTGTTGGTACACAGTTAGCACACGACTCTTTGCAGATGGCTTTGAAGAACAATCAAGTGCTTTAGAACAAGAACTAGAGCGTAATCAATTAGAACACCAGGACTGGGGGCCAACTTTTCACAAGTCCAGAATTCCAACGCTCCCTTGTGTTTGACAATCTGCAGCACAGCGGCTGGAAACAGATCCCACAGCTCCCTTCCTGCACAAACCCCCGCACTTTGCTCTCATGGGTGAGACTTCCAGAAGGGAGGCACCCAAATAATGCGCAACTATCCTGGACATGGCCCGTACAGGGAGAATGCAGCTGGGGAGCTTTGGCTGAAACCCTTGGTCTGGCAGAGATGCTGCCCCCTCTAGCTGCTCACTTTATCACCTGCCACTGTTGGGCTCAGATGCAGTGACCCTGCCTACAGATGCTTTTATTTATCCTGGTGTTGTCTTTAATTCCTCTGAATTGGAGCAAGCCCCTTGCTTATGAGAGTGCAGGAGAATCCCTAATGCCCCAGCTCAGGAGCCCTCAGGGTCTGGGAAGGACATTCCCTGGCAGGAACAGGGAATTGGGGACCAGAGGTGGCCTCAACACCAGCTGTTCAGGCCACGCTTTCCCTCAGCTGATGCACGCTCCATCTGTGAATTATTCCACACGTTAAGGGATAAATCCAGGACTATTAACCTCAGTGCCCAAGGGAGCACAGTGCCCGTACACACACCCATCCTTACAGCCTGCCCATGGGGCTGCACAGCACCCACGCTGTCTCAGAGGCCTCAGTTGCCACACGGAGCACGCACTGGGCCGCCGCAGCACGTTCCCAATGCTGCTCCCCGGGCAGCAGAGCTGTGCTGATAAGGTTAGCTAGAAGGTTATCACTGCAGGGGGCAGGAAGCCTTCCTCCTTCATCACCGTGTTCCTGCTTCGCTCGGCTCTCCCGCTTCAATCAGCGGTTGCCCATCAGTAGCTCAGGAGGAAACAGCCTGTGCGTGCTTGAGTAGGGCACCCATCAGCTGGGAGCCTGGGTCAGTCCCTGCTGAGCCCAGCTCACCGAGCCAAGGAGGCTGCAGAGGGGCTCACAGTTTAACACGGGCTTCATCTGCCCCACCAGATTACCCAAAGCATCTTCCAGAAGAGCCCCTAACAGCCTGCTGATGCTTGGTGAAGGCCTTCTCACAGCCACAGCCACCCTGAGGGGTCAGCAGGCAAATCTGTTTCCTAAGAGCTTTTGTCAGGGCCAAGGCTTGCGTGACAAACACATCTCACTGCGCACGTGCCGTTTGTACCTCAGCCAAACGTGGGTTGGGAGAGCTGGGGGGATATTAAATTAAGCTAAGGTGAACCTTCAGGGAAAATTCAAGGGAACTTAATTGTATAGTATTAGCTTTTACCTATCTCTCCCTTTTTATTTGGTGAATACTTATGAGCAAACTCCGCATCTAATGAGGAAGAAAGCCCTGATGAAACGATACCTTTTTTTAACACCTTTAATCTGAATTCCTGCTGGTGCTGCGTATTTCCCCACTAGAATGCTTACAGGTGATGAGGTTACCCTGTAATTTTTTACTGATTACACCCCAGGCTAAATTAGCTGCAGGATATATATATATGTATAAAAACTTCAAGATAAACACAAAATTTTAGACTCATCAAACAGAGCCCTGATCCCTCTGCAGTTTGAAAGAGCCAGTGTCAGGTATGGTGTGCCACGTATACAGTTCCGTTACGGAACGGAGATGCACACAGAGTGCTGGACCCAGCGGCTGTGATCGCCTGGCACACTCACTCCGTCTCTGAACTTGTGCAGGGGAGCAGTCTGCAGCCGGGTAAAGTCATCGCAGGCCCAGGAATAGAATCACAGCTCTCTCCCTGACCCAGCTCTGCTCGCTGGGAAGTTCTATTCTGAACAGGCCTGCTCCAGCAGGGAATTGCTCAGTCACCTTGAGCCGCGTGGGACTGGGGAAGGAACGACCCTTTCTAGTTAACAGAGTGTCTTCTGCAAGGGCTGAGGTCTGACAGCAAAGAGCCAACCCGAGGGGTCTGTGATGGGAGCTTGAGCCCTTCGTCTCCAGGCTTCTGCTCTAAATCTGACCCATATGGGTGCAACCCAGAGCCAGCCACTCCCAGCAGCTGACCAGTCACTGGGCAAAGTGGCACAGGATTCAGTACAGGCCACGAGCAGGCCAGTCGCTGCAGCACCTTATGTCAGCATTGATAAATATAGATACTTCTATCAGAAGTGACATTGAGGTCATTGATTTTCAGGAAGATGTTCTCATTGATTTCCAATAGGAAATTCTGATCTTAAAAATTGTATAAAATGGCATTTTGGTATTATTAATGCCATCCACTGAATAATAGGAATGCTTAATCCAAGTGCAAATAATGATTATACACATACCAGCCGTGGTGTCAGTGCAAAGAGCAAAGTCCCTTACATAAAGAGCAAAAGAAAACCCCAGGGATTAGAGGGAAGGAAACAACAGCTCTGAAACAATAGGCGAGGGTAACCGGGGAGAAAAGGGATTGCTTGGGTGGCCAAGGTCACATCAAGAGCCCAAAGGGACAGCCCTTAGAGCACCTGCCTACCACCTCAGCATCCCATGGGTGACATCTCTCTGTCTCCCACACAGACAAGCCTCCAGGCAGAAGGAGGTTCAAACTGCTGTGGTAGTGAGGGGACACCAGCTTTGGGCTAACGCCCAGGCTGGGATAACAAACCAAGGGCAAACTTGTAAAGTTTATCAAATAAATAAATCTTAAAATAAAAGGATTTAGGAACACTGCAGCAATCTCACTCCTTAGATCAAGCACAAGCTCTGCATATCCTCACATCATATTTACTGTTACAAAAACAAACTGGATTACTGGGGCTTAGTGCACAAGCAGCCTGTTTCGTTAGGAAGGCAAGGAACTTGGGCTATCGTGTTACAGATGCAACTCAGGACAGAGAAAAGATGAGGATCAGGATGTTTTCCTGTTCAAAGCACATAATTGGACTGGATTCCAACTCATGAAATTCCAGTTCCTTTTCACATCAGGTGTGCAGCAGTGCACAGGGAACAAACACAAAGCTCAAACACTGCTTTGTACAGATTTATACCCAGATAGACTGCTTATTAGGCTTATCATACTCACATCTCCTCTCAGCCATGCTCCTACAGTCCTACTTTAATTGCACAGCTTTTACTGCATTGCTTTTCAGTTTGCTTCACTGGATTTAAAGTAATACTAAAAAAAAGCCCACATTTCCTATGCTATAGCTACTCTGAACTTCAGCAGCCAGGGGAAGGATGCCCTCCGTTCCTCCTGCCCGTCTTCCTCAGAAGAAAGCAAAGGTTTGCTCCCCTAAGAAATGTTCAAATGCGAGGTACTTAAGAAGATACTTTTGATCCAGCACTGGGGAGAAGAGGGCTGAAATCATACTGGTTTAGATGTGCTAGGGCTTCACTGCCCCATGAACACTAAAGGAGCAAACATGGCTTGAAACACACAGAAGTCCAAGGGCATCCATGCACTGAGCCTGGCCAGGTTAAGGGTCAGCCACAGGTCCCCCCAGGGCAGGGCGAGTTTCCCACTGATACAAGGTCCCCCACAAAAACCACCCAAAGACACACACCTATAGCAGGCAGCTGTCCCCAGCTAACCTGGAGAGAGCATTTTGTAAGTCAGTACAGCAGCCTCCTCACCAGACATGGTACCCAAGGTGACAGACCCAACACCACACTGCTCCTGCACAACGTACCGTGGGACACTCGAGTGCTGACACCTCTCCTTTCACTTAGGAAAGGCAAGAGGAAAGACACACTCTGTAGATCTGGGTGCCTGGTTCTTTGTTTCAGGGGTTTTGTGCTTTGTTTTGGCTCGGTTCTGTGAGCTTGTTTATTCCAAAATCACACTGGGAAACGAGCCTGCTGCGTGCCACTCCCTTAGATAAACTCAAATAATGTTATCGGCCGTGGCTGGTACCTGGAGGAAGGATGGTGAATCAGTAATTGCCAGAGAATGAATTCACAGCCAAGTGTTTTTATGAAAGCATCAACTCAGACTCAGCATTCAGAGCATCATTCCTGCAGGGAAAAGCTCGACTTTGAGATGCACAGGCAGCAATGGGAAGAAAAAGTTATCACAAGTGGCACATGCGGGAACATTTGCTTTTCTCCAGGCATCTGCCTGTAATATCCCAGAGAAAATAAGGGCTGAGGGGAAACACAATGCACCCTGCCTACCTGTACTGAGCTGGAGGGAAAGAGGCTTCTTCACAGCGGGCACAGGAATGAAGTAACAGATGATGGTTTGAGTCTCAGATTGTGCAACTAATGGAGAAAAATCTTCTAAGACAGAAAAGAAATTAGAAAATAAGACCTGCTGACAGAGAAGCTGTGAATTTACCAGTGATGGGAAGGGCCAGGCAGAGGGGTCAGGACTGGAGAAAAGATTTACTGGTGGAAACTGCAAAACGGTAATTTCGGTATGTAACAGTGATGGCAGAAAATGGGCTGCAGAACTCAGCCTTCTGGTTTCCCTGAAACACTTCTGAACACACATTAAGATCTGGCTGCTCAAATGCATAGAAGGACCCAAGGATCTACAGAGACAAGAACAGTCTCCCAGCTTCATACCAGGGTGCAGACCAGTGATGATTTATAATGCGCTTCATACTCACAGACACTCAGGGAAACAGAGCAGGGTTTGATTTTGGTGATCATCCCTTTGTGTACTAATTATTTTTATTACTGAGTTAATTTTCATCGCAAGCTGTCTGCTTTTCTCATCTGGGAGAAACATATTTATGAGGGCAAAAGGTGAAAATCAACTTTCTGAGTGTTACCAGAGGAGGAGAACACCACACCACGCATGGGATTGAATGTAGCAAACACACTGGAACACAACTGGGATGCTCAGTGATAAGCCAGCTACGACCACACAGGCTGCCTGGAGTGCCCACCCACGGGCAAGCCAGCGGATGTCTCAGGAGAGCTGTGACTGGGTGGGATGAGCCAATGCTCCAGGCCAGGGTTTGGGAGCTCAGCATCACTCACCCCAGATCACATGTGGGACAACACCCCTCCCATTTCCACATGGAGCGGCGCTTTCCTGCAGCTCCAGAAGAACACAACCCACGTGTTCAGACACCCCCTGGCATTTTGGACCCGATGATCTCTTGAGGTCCCTTCCAACCCCTACAATTCTGTGATCTCCAGAAGCAAACAGGCAGAGGAGCGTGTGCTCCCCTGCCCTGCTCCACACCAACCCCATGAACAGCTCCGCCGTGGGGAGCGACAGGCGCTGCGGAACGCATCCCCACTGCCTAATCCAACATGATGCTCAGAGTGACACTGTGGCTGGTGCTGCTGGCTCCAGACTGCACAGAAGGGAATTTCACCCGTTGGCAACCTGCCTACCTGAATTCCGGAGGAGTGAAACAGGAGAAAACAAGCTTTGACTAGTAACATTTAAGGTGACACTATCAATCACCGGCAAACTTTGACAACTCCAGTTAATTTTTGCTCAGAATGATAAAATACTCCACGGGTGAAGAAAATAACCAGGAGTTTCATGCAGGGCTATTTTTCTTCTTGTTTTTCTTTCTATTTGGAAGAAAAATCACGTTAAATCCACAGCCTTTTTAATAAAAAACAGACAAGGGAAATTGAACTATGCACAAACAAGCCTATGCTTAAAAGCAGCTTTTGTTGCTCCCGGTTAAAAGTTTATGGTTCAGATTATTTTCTTTCCTTAACATAAATCCAGAACGTTTCAAGAGAAACTGGTATTTGCGAGCCTGCTCCTTTAGTCTGTCTTTGAAGCAAGAGGAGTCTGAAATAGAATAGAATTATTCAGCCAGCTCCAGACTCAGAACACTTCCCTGGAGGCGTAGATCTGGCAGCATGTAGGTGAATTTGATTTCTTACTCAGAAAAATTATCTATGTGTTATTAATATTAACACATGCTTAGAGAAATTAAGGGGGCAGAGCCTTTAAAATGCAGATAGAGGGATCCGAGCTTCAGCCCCCGAGTTAGGGAGCCAAACAGTAAGGGATGGCGAAGAGGAAGGGGCTCAGAGATCACCGCTTCCAGGTGGCCACTTGGACAGCAGCTCATGGCTCCCACCATCACTGGAAGGGATGCTGCGTTTCCTCTCTGCCCTGGGAAGTAACTTGAAGGTCCCTGCACCCCCCCACAGCCAGAGAACAGGCAAAGTGCCCTCAGGCATCCTCAGCAGGACTACCTGCACCAGGCCAGCCAGGCAGACTGTGTGCTACTGCAGCCCCCACGGCTGTAATGATGGCCAGACAGTGACACCCCAAGTTCTGATGGGTCCATACACAGCTTTGGAACCAGCACCACACACAAACACACACACGCGTGCAGAGGAGCCTGTGGGCTGCGCTGTGTGAAGCTGGAAGGCTGTCCTGAGCCCCCCACAGAGCGAGTCCCTCACAGACAGGCTGAGAGGTGCTGCTGAGCCTTCGTGCTGGCCACACTCTGAGGAGTGGGACAGGATTAAGTGATCATTCAGGGCATGTTCAGGGCTTGGCCCTTCCATCAGGAAAAAGCTGTGCAGGAAAGGAAACAAATTCACTGACTGGCCTGTCACACGCTCGATAGAACAGGCTCTGTGTCACAGGGAGGTGTTGGAAGCTCACCATTTATTTAACAAGGCACTATTAAAAGAAGATAAAAGCATGCAGAAAGAAGACCTGGTGCCAGAAAAACCTATTTCTTGTCACTCTTGTGTGACAACCTTTAGCTGTCCCACACTATGTAGGTTCACAGAGCGGCACATGTAACTCTTGGGCTTTTATTGTTTAATTTTATTCTCTGCTATACAGAGTCACAAGATGAGGGGGAAATGTTATTTCAAGGCTTCCAAAAAAAAATTTGTTGATAGGAAAGAAAGCCAGAAAGGGCAGAGCTCCAGGCAAGGAGGGCTGAAGTCACCAGGCTCATAGCAAAGTCTGTAGCTACCCAGCCACAGGTGCTCTTCACATCCCAGGAGCACGCACGAGTATGATTGATAGGGACATGGTAATGGTTCTGCAACAGCAACACAGCCTT
Organism: Laterallus jamaicensis coturniculus; assembly: GCA_022605575.1. Classification (NCBI taxonomy): domain Eukaryota; kingdom Metazoa; phylum Chordata; class Aves; order Gruiformes; family Rallidae; genus Laterallus; species Laterallus jamaicensis. The sequence continues at coordinate 1,993,215 of JAKCOX010000038.1, forward strand.
CCCAGAGCACCACTTCGCACCTGCTCAAAGCCCAGGCATTAATATTTATTTAAACAAGACCATTAAAAAGGAGGGGGGGCGTAGAGAAGAAATCATTAGAGTCTCTAACCCAAGGTAGAACAAAGCATGCCCACGCCAAGTGACAGTCTTCTGCATTGCAGAGGAAACACCCCAGCTTTGGATAGCAGAGCTAGGAACAGGTTCTGGGTTTGATCTCCTGATTTTTCATGGTGTATAAAGCTCAGCCCGTGCCCCCGCTGCCATGCAGACCCGTTCCTCCCAGCCAGGCGGACAGACACTATCTGAACTCAGAGCAGATTTCAGAGTCACCCATCGTGCCCAGCCAGGTTTAGAGAGTTATTCAGGTGTGTAAAGATGCAAATAGCATTAGGCCTGCACCAGTGCTTCAGGGATACCTCTTATGAGCCCAATTAGCTCTGTAAATCTAACCCTCCATCAGTTCTCATCCTGCCCACCGGTGGGGCTGGGAGCCCAGTCACCAGCACAGCTCGTACCCACGAGTCTTCTGATCACCCTAATTCCGCTTTGGAGGAGTAAAGGCAGAGGCAGCCAGCACTACAGATACCCTCTGCCCTGCTCCTCAGAGCTCGTGCGCTCCAGGAGAGGCCCAGAAACCTGTGCCACCTTCCCACCCCGCAGCACAGCCTTACACCACCCACACTATGATTGCAGAAGGGCAATAAAGAGACCTCCTGTCAAACCCCTCACATCTCAGCAATACCCTGTGCACAACCACACCCCTTCAAGGGCTGATCCCCCACTGGAATTCCCAGAGTGCCTCCCAGCCTGTCCTTATTGGGATTTGTCCTCAGTGCGTTTCAGGACTCCAGTAGCAGCACCAAAACAGGTTCTGCAGAGCTTCTAAGTGCTCTGCAACACAGTCAAGTAACTCTTCCTACCACTGAAACACCTTCACTTACAATTGTGCCTGATCTGGGTAAACTCATACCCAGATGTGGTATCAGTTTGTGTCACTATCTGGTGGCAAATGCCACACTGCTAGATCACTTCCTCTGGGAAGGGACACAAGCGTGTATTTAGGTAACAACCAGCCCCTGGAAAGCATCTGCAGGAAAAGAAAGCATTGATCAGGTCTAAAACTACTGGAATTTGTATGCAACTTGCCCCTTCCCTGAATAGAGGGAGTTTCCAACTATTAACAAAAGAAAAATTGTGTTTATTGGGGTCTATGTTTTATGGCTGGAGATGACAGGATAGAGGAAGAACCGTACAGCTCACATTATTTCTTAGGCATGAGATACACCTTTCCCTTCTGCTGTGTTTCTCATTCAAATGAGCCCAACGTGCTCTGTGCACTTCACTGTTGGATGGTAATTGCGAGCCTGTTGGAATGGAACTTTGGATCAGGAAAGGTAATTCTGTGCAAATTTACAGAATTATAGCTATTCTTAAACGTAAAATATTTCAAACTATTATTTAAAGAGGAGCTCAGGTGCTTAAATATAATTAAAGGAATCAGGCTTCCAAGGAGATGATGAAGTTAGAACAGCTTTACTCTTCCAACCGACCAACGAGCCATTTGATGGGAGCAGGGAGGAAGCGGTTCCTCGTGCATCGCCATGCCCCCTGCTAAAGCATGGGCACCCCAGAGGCACACAGAGCTTCAGCAGCCACAGCAAGGAGAACGGGCTCCAGCCTGAGAGCGTTCACCTCTTCCTGCAAGGGCCTGGGAAGAGTGTGGACAGCAGAGATCCCGGCGCAGCCCACGCTGGGTGCTGGTGCGCTGAGGACCCTTGTGATCACAGTCACTCCGTGGTTCTGTGGCTCAGCCAGAGCAGACTTCCTAAATCTGTGGCCATGGGCAGGGCAGAGAGTGCTAGCCAGGCTCCAACAGCTCTGTCCCTGTGGAAAGGCTCCAGAAGCCTTCCAGAGCATCCAGGTGCTGCACAGCGCTCCCCTCAGAAAGCTTTTGGTGTGTGAGCTGATTACACATACAGCTCCCTCTGAGCTGTCTGACCAGTACAGAGATCCCTGGGTGTGTAACACTCCGCTACAACTTATCTTCTGCTCGCTTCAACCCCTGTGAAACTGCTTCCAAGTCCAACTTTTCCAGAATCTGAGGCTTTCAAAAAGCCAATTGTTAAAAAGCTAATTAATTCCCCATAGACTCTTTTTTAAAAAAAACCTCAGTAAATATTTCTGAGATTGCTTTTCATATAATCAGAGTTAGCAGCTCATTAAAATGCACAGTATGTGTATCATTTTGAGTGTGACACGGCTCAGCATGGACGCTCAAGCTGCTTAAAAAGACAGAAAAGAAAGAGATGAGGATAAAACGAAAGCAGAAACCCAGCATCTCCTTTAAGCTGACACCACAGTTAAGAATTTAAGACAGGGCAGGGAGCCTTCAACCCCACTGTTAGGTGAAAAGTCTAATTGCTCAGTGCACTGACTGCCCTCTCCAGCCTGTGTGCTTTCCCAAAATGATTCCTGGTACAGGGAGCTTTAAGGTGCTAAAACAATGGGTTCTGCTATCTGGTAATTGTATAAGGTTTGCACTCCGAGCAATGTGAGGACTCTTCCTGAATTAATAATGAAGTAATTTAAAAGGCCTTTAGCCTATACAGCTAGAAATAAATAAAGCCCTAATCTGGGACATTTTATTTTCCATTAAAACAAACACTTTTTAAAAGTGGGTGTTGCTGAGAAGCTCTCAGCTGTGAATGTGCCAGGTGCCTCTATGGGATGATGGTCAGATGGACAGTAATACTCAGGACTTTTTCCTGATATTTCCTGAGTTCTGTTGATGCTTGATGGCTGCAGGACACCAGGTGGTTTACAATGCTTTGGGTCCCAGTGAGGAAGGCTGAGACGAAGGGCTCACTTGGCAGGAGGCTGCAGAGCTGCTGGGCCACTTTAACCAGCATCATTTCAGCTGCTGGGTGCTCCGTATGGGACAAACAGACCCTGTCCATTTACAAGCAGATGTAAACATCCTGAATCACAAACTGATCAGCAACCGTGTCCAACAGCTTCCTTAAGCACGTGATAATCCCACACTGTCAGGCCAGACTCCCCCCAGCATCAGGACAGAGGTCGTTATGCAGGGAGCAGCCCATGCCCAGGTTAACAGCAACAAACAAAGATCAGCAGCAGCCTTCTTTGGGTCTGTGTATGGCAGTAACTCCTGTTAGCCAAACCAGAGAGCTGCTCCTCCCCTGATGGCGATGGAGCTGAAGAGCTAAGTGGTAATTCCTTGTGAACACATCTTCCTGTTCTGCTGACAGGAGACCTGCTCCAAGCAAGGGGCAGCTCTGGACACTGGCCCAGGTCGCACTGCTGTGGGTCTATGACTCTGCAGCACAGCACAGGGAACAAAAGGGGACCCAAGGACCTTTGTGTTTACCCAACACAAGTATCCTGCCAAGGATCCGGGCCAATCATCCCCACCTGCCCTCAAGGGAGCACACACAGGAGGGCTCTGGCTCTCTCCAGAGATGCCTTTGCTGGCAGAGCTGGAATACAAGCAGTTTCCCCTTCGTTTTGAGCAGTAATCCGAAGGGAAATGGAAAGGAGTAATGACAGTGTATCACCCTGGGTTTGCCAAGTGGAAAGAACAAACATTCACCTTAACACCACTTCCAAAAAACTATTTGAACAGGCCCATTGTCATCCTTCCAGCACCAGGAATTAAGGATGCACTTAATATTCAGCAGGGGCTGAAACAATGTGAACGGTGTTAACTGGTGCAGGTTCCCTGCTTGCTCTGGATAATCCCTGTCAGCTGCCATGAGGAGAGATCTCCAGCAGTTGGCACGCATCTGAAAAGGCTGAGGAGCCAAGAAATCCCTGCCTGGCAGCCGCAGATACGGTACAAAGCAGAGTTTGCAGAGGCGATGAAATTACAGAACCTGAGTCAGGTGGGTGAGAGCATCAGTGTGGGAAGGATTATCAGTGGGAAGGTGTTAATAGAGGAGAGGTGGGGAGGCTCCTACCAGCACTCCCAGGACTGAAGGAGGAGATGGAGATGCTGACATTCCCATGAAGAAAGCTGTTCCCATCACACTGGGGCTCCAGTCTGACCCACGGGACTTTGGGAAGTGATGCTCTTGGTCACCCCATCTCTCGCCAGAACGGGTCTGTGAGCATACAGGTCTCCTTGCAGGAGCAGGGTGCTCACACACCCATTGTAATCCCTTTCTCAAAGGTCTCTAATATTTCCTCCCCTGCTCCTTTTAATGAATGGTAATGGAGAACACTTGATTAGAAGCCTTTCATCATTTTAGGACTAGGGGCTTTAGCTTTCTGACCTACTTTCCTTGCCAATGAAATTCCATTTTTAGCTTCAACTCAAGGTCTAAATGTTACCCAAATTCAGACCATCTGTTTTAACTGCCTACAGGCTGAGGAGTTGATCCAAGCCAGGAAGGATAAATGGAACCAGTGTGTGCATATATTACGTATCCTCAACCCTCAGAGTATTAAATAACCTGCTTGGTTTGTTCCCAAGGCTACACAAGCAGCCCTGTCCCCTCAAGCGGCGCCTGCTCTTGTTGTGAGGAGTATTTACACCACCAGTTGCTCTCAGACCTTCAGCTAGGTCACCTTTCTTGTACATGTATAGGAACGAGCAGGCTACAAGTGACCCTACAGCCTTTTTCTGGCTGTAAGGAGGGTCAGTGCAGGCTACCCAGGAAGAAGAGGTTCCCAGTATGCAAGTTCCTGGGGAACAGCCATAGCCCACCACTCCCTCAAATTCACAGTGTTAGAGAGGCAGCAGAACGTGCATCTCCTGGTGATCTTTTTCATCCCAGGTCATGGAACCACAGGGTCTGTGTTAGCAGGGACGTTGCTGGCTGGTCCCTCTGTGGGCCTCTTCCACACTCCCCACAGCACCCTGAATCAAGGAGTTCCCACGAGGCACATCAATCCCCCTCAGGTTTCAGTGTCCTGCCTCCCCATTCCATGGCACACCCACTTCTGGCAGCATCATGCCTTTCTTCAGGATTTCAGATACAGCTCCCAGTCCTCTTACTATAGGAGCTCATAACAGAGATGGCTTCATCAAGGAAATCAAAAGGCAGCATCACCTGGAAAATCCCTGCTAAATAGCTGCTGACCACAGCTTTACAACAACCAAACCAAATCTGAGTGCTGGAGATAAGCTGCTGCTGCTAGCACTGATACGCATCTACACTCATCCCTCGCAGCTCGCTGATGGATGTAATCTCAGCAGAGTATCTAGGGAGGATGAGAGCATCCACAAAACACTAACAAATACAATATGCCAGGGAGAAAGAAAACAGTAGTGTAAAACCAAGCCAGATACTGCAGAAGCTGAACACCCAGCTGGGGAGCTGCCCAGCTCAAAACAAGGCAGAAAATAAGTGTATTTAACGTAGAAGAAACCTAGCATGAAATGGGCTCTGGACTTCCCTGGATGCAGCTGATTTGCTGTTGGAGCCTGCCACTCCACAGCCTGTTCACTGATTCCCTGCCCTCACATCCCTCTCAGCTCTGCTCACAGCATGCTCCTTCTGAAGGCGCCACCAGCATCCTCCTGTGTCTGGTTCCTCAGGCACTCAGTGCTGCCTGTTCCTCCTGGGGTCAGTGTATTTAAAAACCTGACATAACACACCAGCCTGTCCTTATGGACACAGGTTACCCAGCCTGTGGCTGCAAAACCCTCTTAACAACCTTCTCCTCTATTTCCAAAATACTGTACCAGCAGGAACTGGTGAATCCTCACACCACCTGTCAGGGCAGCTCTGACATTACCTTCATCTCCCCTAAGGGCATGGAAAAATCCAGGAAGGAGTAGACCCATCTTTCCTGAGGCCATGAAACAAGCCTAGGACAGAGGCAGCTTTCAGACTTAAGGAGCTCCCCATCACTAGGTTTGTATTCAGTCCTTGGGACAGGATCACTGCCCCAGTAGCCCCAGAGCCCTCCTCCCACCTTTTGGGACAAGGGAATTGAATAAACCTCACGTGAAAGTTCCTATGACTCTGCTAAAAAAGGCAGCAGCACCTTTGTGTACCTGGAGGTGGAAGAAAGGGACAGGATAAAGCCCAGGGGACCGGCCTAGGGGAGCTGGGAGCTTTGCTGGGGTAATTCCAGCAAGACAGGTGAAGCAGCTAACGTGGCAGAGGAAGCATGAATCAAACCCCAAACGAGAGATCTGGCCGCCCCAGCCCCCCTACCAGAGCTGTTAATTCCCTGTTCCTTCATCATGTGCAAAACAAGAGCAGAATGAGTAATATTTGCTTTTGTTTTCGTTGGATCATTGGAAGTGACACGATCATTATTTCACTGGAGGTTCAAAGCAGCATTACCATGATTACATTGGACTGGTACCTATTAAACGGAGGGACATGAGCTGTCAAGCACAGCACACGCAGTCCTGCGGTGCCACTGAGGCATTCCAGCTGGATTTCAGATGGTTTTTCTCCTTTGTGCAAATCAAAACATTGCACAGCCATTTACCTACAGTAGAAAGAAAAAAAAAAGGACCTCCTGCACCTGGAAAGCTACATGCTAATTCCATGCTTTCTTCTATCTCTTTTATGCAAAAGGCTTTCAAAATCATAGGCTATTGTAGGGTAGATAATGTTATTATTCTGTCCTTATTGTTCTAAAAGCAGAAGCTTACAGGCTGGAGCGAAATCTTCTTTTGACTCTGCTGTGCCGGGCAAGAGGTTAGAGAGATAAAGCAGCTCTCCAAGCTGCTAATCCCAGCATGAGGCAGGAACACAAATCATTGAAGCAGCCTTGGTTCTGCTCACACCCTCCACAAGATGCTGCAGCTCTCCCAGGCTGCGTGCGGAAGCCACAGGGCTCTGTGCCACCAGGCAGGACACATCCCACCACAGCTTACACACAGTGAGGATGAAAAGCACATCCCTCTGCTGACCACTCGCTCCCTGAGCCAGCTGTCCCCTTATCACATGCATGACCTAATCAGATCTCAGGGACTTGGATGCCTGTGCCATGGGGCTGGGCTCTGGCACTGGGAAGGGGAAGGTTGGACCCAATGCTCTGCCCAGAGACCCAACTCGTGCTGGTAGGAAGGTGTTGGTGTACAGGCTTATCTGTTCCACATGGTGCTCATAGCTCCTCTGCAGCCAGAGAAACCCATGGAGACCCCAGTGATGCATCAAGGGCAGTTTATGAGCCAGAAGCCCCTCCCCAGGCACATAAAACAGCTGCTGGGAAGAAGCATCCTCTGGAAAGCTGTTTCTCTGTCCCCATGGAGCTGTTCTTGCCATAGTACCTCCACACCCCAGAGTCTTCCAGTTTACCAACAGCAACTCCCTGTTCCTAGGGCTGCAAGTGTTGTGCAGAGGGACAGGACCATCAGAGATGCTGCTGAGAGGCTATTTTTAGCCCGAGTCACTTGATGAGCTGTTCAGCACCTTATTTATTGCTGTCTCCAGCTGGGGAGCTAAGCAGCCTCCAGACCCCTCTGCTGCTAAAGCAGACCTGGGCAGCAATGCCCTCTGCTCAGTAACACCCCCTGTACTGACAGACAGAAGAACAGCACCACGAAATGCGGTCAAGGTTAATAGCTACTAATTAGGGTGAGTGACACATGACCCCTTCTACAGCCAGGACCACAGAAGGCCCCATACAAACAGCAATAACAGATAAATACTCAGGTTCTGCACTCAGCCTTCTCCAGCCCAAGCAGCAGCTGCCCAAAAGTAATTTCCTATTTCATCTCCTTCCTGGTTTGTCCTTCCCAGGCTTTACTGGAACGTTACATGTTGTGCTCATGGTGTCTCCTGGGCTGGAAAGGGGCTCTGAAGGGACCCCCCTGGAGAACACAGGGCACAAACCACAGCTACATCACTTGAGACACAGGGCAGGGGTGCTGGGCAGGGAAGGGACTGTGGTGACGGGGCAGCTCCTCCATGGGGCACACGCCTTCCCAGGCCTGGCAGCAGGGCTGCCTCACCCTGCACAGCCAGGAGCCACAGCGATGAACCCAGCACCCGAAAACGGGCCGGATCTGCTGCCATCGGACTGGATTCCTCACAGAGCAAACAGCAAAGATGTGTCTCTCCAGGCATGTTCCACACCAGGCCTAGCCAGGGCAAAGGATTTCTCTCTGGGCAAGCTCAGAGCCACATGCAGACTGTTCACTCTGGGCTTCCATGCAGCTGCCTTGCACTATTACTGTGTGGAACAGTGGCACCTCAGGGTCTCCACTGGGTGCTGGGATGTTCAGAGCATGGGGCAGCTCTGGCTCCAAGCACCCAGCACTGGCTTAACGAGCAGACAGGGACTGAGTGACCAATTCCTGCTTCACAAATGGGAACAGAAAGCTGCAATGAGTTACTGGAGGTCACATTAAAATCCTACTGAATCTGCAGCCTCCTGTTGTTTTATTACAGGCTCAAACAGCCAGTTAGAGGCTCTGAATATTAATCATTACCTAACTCCTCTATCTTCTTGCTGCTCTAATGAGATTATTGATGAATTACTTAAAATGCACTTTCTGTAGCAGAAATTTTTTAGGTGACAAGTTGCCGGGTACCAAACAAATTAATGGGGAAGTTGAGTTCTCTCATCCCAGTCTGGGGAAAAGAAGTTTTGGGTTTAAAACGCCCAATTAGTACTAACTGAAATCCAGTATTTGTGATTATTTGGCACTCTATCTGTTCTAAATACACCATGTGGCCATTAGTACCTTGTGGCAGCACCAGGGCAAAAATAGTCTCTCCAGCAATTAATATTGCAGTAGCTATGTATGTCAATACAGGAGCAGGATGACTGCAGCCTTAGAGCTCCCTCAAACCCCACCATGGTCAAAGTCAAAGGGAGGTTTCTCACCTTGTGCAAGGGCAGCTGAGGCACCGCTGGGTTTTACTGAGACCGAAAGGCATGGCCCTTTCTGAGCATCAGCATCACCCATGTGGCAAAGGCCAGTGAACACAGCCAGGAGCACAAGGCATGTTGTGCAAACCCTGAGGGACAGACCCCAGCTGCTCTCTCTCCCTACACAGGACTCCACAGTGAATCCCAAAGCAATACAGGTTTCAGGTCTCGTTCCTACACAGCCAGCTCCAGCCTGAGCAAAACATCTCACAGCAGCACCTCTCATGATAGTTTTGCAGTGATATTCTCCATCTCCCCAGCAAAGTCCTCTGCTCCCCAAGCCAGTTGGATCTTTTCTGATGGCGTTTCAAAGCTGCCTCTCTGAAGTCCCCAGTAATGAGATAACTCTCAGCCTGGGCTTAAGGAAGAACTCTACAAGACAGGCTGAGAGCCAGATGCTCACTACTGAACCCTGCACAGACACAGAGAAGGGCCTCCTCCCAGTGCTACAGGTCTGAGATCAGGTTTGAGGCATACAATTAATTTCCAGCCTTATTGTGTTAAGAGGTGGCAGGAGAAAAAGAGAGAGACTTTCTTTTAGAACAGTGTTAGATGAGGCAGAACCTTGACACTTAGCAAGAGCTTTTACACCACCTTTGCATAAAGCAGAAGCTAAAAAGTTAACAGAGACACAAATGGAGCTTCACTGATTTGAAATATCCTGGAGGGGTTTAATGCAGGCAAAGGCAGGAAAAGGATCCTGCTTGGAATAATTAAGCCTTGGCTAGTGAAGCCTAAAGTATTTACACCAACAGAACCAAACAACCAACCTGTAAATCTGGCAGCACCAAAGAAAAGCTGTCCCTTAGCCTGAATGAAGCCTCTCCTGGGACAGAAGAGCATTACAGCCCAGCAATGACAGTCCTTTACCCAGGTGCTTGGCCACACTGTCTAGCCAGTCAGCCTACGAGAGCATATGAGAGCCCCAGGAGCAAGCAGCCTATGTGGAAGGAGCTCTGCTTCTGGTCAGAGACCTTCACACCAACAAGTTCTTGGATGAGGGAAGGAGTTCAGCTGATAAAGAGGGTGCTTCGAAGTATCTGTGTTCTGCTTTGTGCGTAAGTTATTCTTAGCTCAACTCCATTCCCTTAAAAGCTTTTAGTTTGTCATATGCATAAATCAAAGGTAAAAATACAGCCTCAACTGTAAATCATCTTCCTTTCCAATATTTGCTGCATCAAGCTCCAGAACACCCCAAAGAGGAGTATGGGAATCCCAAACACCATCTGCTAGCAAATTCCTGTTGCATGGAATCCTCAGCCCTTAAACTAGCATCATCTTCCATCCTTGTAATATGGATTATTCCATCCTGGGCTCCGCTGGTATTATTTAATGTATAAATTACACTCATTAATGAAGATTGCTGGGTCAAACCCAGCAGAGGTTTGCCTGAGTATTTTTCAGCAGGTCTCACAGTCCTGAGAAATCACCCTTTACTGAACCCAGACTCTGAGTGATCCCCAGATCCCTGCCTGTATGGGTAGCAAGGAAACTGCTGGGGTTGGAGGCAGAAATGTAAATGGGTCCTTGTTTGTGTGAGGGAGTGAAACTCTGAACCTGCTCAGTAGCAGCTGTGCAGTTTCAGTTTGTTGGACCCACCTGTGTGGAGAGGTGGGTACTGAACAGGTGAGGATGTCAATTGAGTGTGCTCTGCGGCTGCCTGGACCAGCACACCCACTCTGCAACAAGAGGGCCTGTCTTTGGTCAGCTTAATCCAGTGCCAAAGCACAGGGTCAGACATCCCCTCTGGATGATGGCACCACAGGAATCACCACATGTTTCAAGCTCGAGCGCCTGGCCTGGCTGACGTGCTGCTCGCTCGGGAACCCGAGGGGCTTTCGCTGCCCTTGCACTGGTCTGAAGAAGGGCCTCCCTTTCTGTTTCCCCTCTAGTTATGGTGACATGGTGCCCAAGACGATTGCTGGGAAGATCTTCGGCTCTATCTGCTCCCTGAGCGGGGTGCTGGTCATCGCCCTGCCAGTCCCAGTCATCGTGTCCAACTTCAGCCGGATTTACCACCAGAACCAGAGAGCTGACAAGCGGCGGGCGCAGAAGGTAAGCTGTCCCACCCCCTCCCAGAGCTCAGCACCCACCAGGAACCCCCAGCTTCTCACCATGGGGCACACACAGGGCAGCCCTCACGCCGCTGCCCACCTCCCCACACCTCTGCAGATTTGCCTTTGCACGTGGTTGTAACTACTGTGCCCGTAGAGACTCTGGCACCCTGCACGCACTGTGTACTGGCTGCTCTAGAGACCAGAGCCAATCAGGCTGTTATTGCTACACACCACTCTGAGCAGGTACATGTACTCCTAAACCCTTCAGTCAGGAGCTGGAGCTGTTTATCTTTCTGGCTGCCTGGTTCCTGTTCTCCTGGGAGTTGTGAAAGCGCCCATCAGAAACAGGCACCTGGCAGGACACGTACGCTGCAGGCTGGAACACAGAGAACCCTGGGGATGCACAAAAACCCCTGGAAACGGGAGGGGGTTGCTGAGTATTCCCAACTCTGAACAGTTTTTACCAGTAGCAGCTTACTGATTCACTAAGTAAGTAGAACAGATTTATTGTCTCTCTGCTAAGTTACACCAGAACCAGCATCAGGCTCTTACAACAACTGCAAACTAAAGGTCTGGGGGTTTCTTCTCCCCGGGGAAGGCTGTCTGCCAGCAATTCACCACTCAGGGGACTTGATGGAGAGCAGTAGTAGAGAGATGTGCTATTTCTGCTCCAGGCAAGCATCTGGGCCGTGCCTACTTCCCCTGTCTCAGGGAGCTGACAGCAAAGTGCTGAGATACCAGACCTACAAAACCACAACATTTGGCAGTCAAAACACATCAGGGGAACAGCAGCAGGAGAATCATGCAGGAGCGAGCTGCAGTCTCCATAAGTCACTGCTGGGCTGTACACATTCCTGCATTAGGTATGTCTGACAAGTTGCAGTAATTTGGGGAGCGCTTTTGAGGGAGAGTCATTTATCTGGTTAGTTGTGCAACGGGATATAGAGCCAAAAACACCTAAAGATCCCATAATGGCCCACTCTGTACGGCACTGTTCAGGCAGCAGCTGGACAGTGGGAAACTGGTATGGACCAGGACATTCACTTAGTGAAGGTCAGTGATTTTCAGGGGTTGCCTAAGGCAAGGCTGCACCCAGGGCAGGGTATCCAGATTTAACTGGCAAGAAGAGGGTGCTCTGCATCAGTGCAGAGGGAGGACCCGAGTGCTCACACATAGGTTTAGGGACACTCTGCAACAGCCCATCAGGGCTCACTTGTTCAGAAACAGCCTGAAAACAGCTAAGACCTATTCACAGAACAGCCCAGGCAGCAGATGAACAGGCAGGGCAAGTAAAAACCCTGCCACACAGGGCAAAGTGAAGCAGCTCTGGGGCAACTCCAGTCAGTGCCATGGGGTGCAGCTGTCCCCCTTGCCAGGCAGCACATGGGAGTCTGCTCTGATTCACCTCTTGGACCATAGTCCCCTTGGTGACAAGGAAAAGTGCCACCACCTTTGATGCCACAATGATTGACTGCAGCTTTTATAAGGTTTGCTGTATCGACAGACACAGTGTATCATTTCCCCCCATTTGAATTTCTAATTCCCTTGATATTGGATGAATTTCTGGGCTAAGAAAGTTTTCTCAAGTCAGAAGTGTGAGTAATTTTCACATGATCATCACCACATGAATACTAAAGAGAACAAAAGAGACAGAAGCACATTAATGACAGTCTCTCTGGAGATGGCCAGGACGTCCATGGGGATGCTAAGAAGCTGCTTTGATAGCATTCTTGTTCCAGCACCATCCTCCAGTGAACTGAATCCCTTCCTCAGGAACAGAAAAGTTCCAGTAATAGTTAAAACTCTCTCCCCACATCTACCTAAAGATGCAAAGACATCTGCATAGAAGTTTGGGAAGGTCAAGTTGCCTGGCTGTGATGTTCACAGCTGTGAGCAGACCCAGGCTCTCCACAGCAGTGAGGCTTTGAGGGACCACACTCCAGAGAGCAGGAAAACACAGCACAGCCCCCACGTCCTTCAGGGTTGTGAAGTTCTCAGTCTTAACTTTGTGTCTTAGCTGTTGAGGAGGCTCTGGTCTAGCAGGCAGAGGTATTTAAATAGCATGAATAAGATATCGGGAGGTGACTGTTACTCATCAGCAACTATTCTTCAGCTAACTGAGGAGAAATGTTCCTTAAAAAGGAAAAAGAAAAACCTAAAACAGCCCAAAAAACAAGCTACCAGTGATTTAATCACCTTCAAGATAAATTATTCTTTGCCAAAGCTGCACTGCAAGAGAATTAATTACAAGGGGATCTGGCAATCTTAATTTATTGTGCTGTGTCATCAAATTCTGTCCTCTGGCATGCAGCAAGGACCAGGTCAATCCGAGTGGAGGAGGAATTGATCATTTCTGACAAGGTTCATTTTGGTAAAATTGTTTTTTTTTTCCCAAAGACCTTTTTTTCTCCTCCTTTTGACTGATGTGCTAAGAATAGACCTTCCTGACTTTGAAACGATGCTGTTCTTCACTGAATGTCACAGCCTTTGGTTTTAAAGGAGAATTTGACACTTAAAAGGCTTGACAATAGAATGACTTTGTAACTCAGAGCTGGAGTCTCTCTCTGGCTGCGCTCGGCTTGCAGCAGGGATGCACAGCGTGAAGAGGAGACGGGGATCTGGTGCTGGTGTGAGGACTACACCTCCCACTTCCCAACCCGGGAAGGGAAAGCAGAGGCAGCTACCCACAGCTCCTGAAACGCTGCTCCTTTGGCAGCAAGAGGCAGAGTGAACCCGTTCCTGGTGTAGGGATACAGCCCCAAGCCACCACGAGTCCCACCGGAGCAGGGCAGCACAGCGTGAAGGGGCTGGACACAGCCCTCAGGCTCGGTGCAGCCATGATCCCAGAAGGGCACATCCTCTCCCAAGGTTCACAGGAACCTCTTAGGCTGCTAGGCTTGGGGAACGGTCAAAAGCCCCACCAGAGGGGTCCTTCTTGAGTTTGCCTCTTAGCAGCTGGAGGCTATTTAACCCCATGTCTTTAGGAGGGGAACAAATACTGAAATCAAAGGCCCTGTCTGTGCACAGGCAGTAACAAAGAGAAGTGTTTACCGTTTAATGGTTAGATTTGCAAAATGAGCCAAAGCTCCGAGATGGCTGATGATCCCTGAGGGATTAACATGGGTTTAGTGGTGTGTTTCACAGGGGCTCAACATCCACAAATACAAAACTTGGGTAATCACCGCGCCTGGTTCCAGTAAACAGGCCTCTGAGGACTAGAGCTGCTCAGTCTGTTCCTTTCACTTGTTATCTGGTGGCATCCGACTCTGAGAACAAGCAAAGTACCCTTGAAAGAAACTTCTCACTTCATCCTTGAGCCTGTAAGTTTCCTGGAAAGACCCAAATTTACACTAGGAAAGGACCACCTGGGAAAAGCCACTTTGTAGATGTGCTCTCACATAAAACCATAGTACAGAACTGAAAGCTGTAAGGAGGCTGTCAAAGAGTAACTGGCACGAATTAGGCAGAGGAGCGGACACGTTGCCTGATGGATGAATTAAAGAGTTCAATCAGAGCCAGTATCAGCAGAAGGGAACAAAGAGGCAGGGAAGAAGCTGCCTCTCTTCAGCTGAAGTGGAGGAGAGGAAGTAGATGGAGGAAGGTTATTCAAGAGCCACTTGCAAGGTGGTTGCACACAGGCAGCTCTGACTCTGCAGGCTGGTGGAGAGGTAACTATGGAGATGCTTGACAGGGGCTTCAGCCAAAAGGAAGGAAGAGGAAGGACACAAACGTCCTTCTGGTCGCTCCACAAGAGGCATATTGGAAACAGCCTGTTCCAGCCCCAGCCATCACTCCACGGCATGGGAACCAGGACCACAGTCAGAGAGGATGGAGAGGGAAGACTGATGAAGAGAACACTTAATACCGGTGTATGTCATCACCGTACCCATGAGAAAGACGGCCCACACGCCTGTCAATAACAGGGCCGTTAGAATAATTGATTTGCTAGAGAGCAGGGGAGTCAGGTTTGACACGCTGTGATTCGCAGCTGACACCCTGAGCTCTGGAGGTGGGTTATGAACTTGGGAGCGGGGAACAGAATGGCCAGAAAAAGTGACTGGAGCAGAGCTGTGAGCTGTCTAAGGAGAGCTCAGCGACAGAACATGACTCAGATCCCAGCAGGGGATGGGGTTGGGAACTTAAGGAGAGAGAGAAACAATAAGGTTAAAACTGGAGCTGGCTGACATTTAAAAACATGTTTTTTTCAGCCACAGTGAATCTGTGTGGAATATGGTTTTGTTGTTGTTGATATTTAACAGTTTTTGACAGGGGGGAGGGAAAGGAGGTTTTAAAATTTAAAAAAAGCTATTTCATGTTTGCTGGGATAGGGACTGCTTTTCCTCCTCTGTGTCCTGTTTTGAGATAGTTCAGGGGAGGGACAAAACCAGCCAGCCGAACCCCACAGACCCAAAGTGAAGAAGCACACCAAGGATCTTTCCTCTCTCCCTTCACATCATCCAGGAAAGCAAAGCGACATTTCCATTAGTACAGCTAGTGCAAATTCCCCAGATCCCAAACAGTGTAAGACAACTAGACACCTCCTCAGGGGAAGGATGGAAGCCAGTGAGCTGGAGCACGTGGGTTCAGCCTCCAAAGCCAGCCTGTACATCTCAGCACTAACCTGCTGTGGTTAGTAGCCTGATGCCCAGCACATCCCTTCCACACACGCCCAGCAGCCCCTCTACATCTGTTTCCTGCCTCAAAGCTTTTCACACCACGTCTCAGGACATACCCAGGTGACAGCCTGCCCCGTGCAAGAGCCTGACTGCTCCATCCTCAGCACATCCCCCTGGCTATCCCCTCTGCCCTGCCAGGAGCGTGGCTCGTGCCCGGCTGCCTCTGGCCAGATGGCTCCATCCTGTCGCAGTCAGAGGAGGTGTCAGGGCTGATGCTGCCCACTGCATCCCAGATGTCAGAACAAACACGAGCTGCAGTCGGCTTGTCAAGGAGACCTGTGTGCAGAGCCTCCACCCAAGAGCACTGGGAAGCCCCACTCTGCTTTGTGACCAGTTCTAGCTAGCAGATTCTGTGACCTTTGCGAACCAGTGATGTTACCCCTCCACATACTGCAGGCCAGCTCCCATGCAAATCCCAGCCTAAGGACTAAGTGCAGCTCAGACACCCCTGTGCCAACTGCAGTATGCTGTTGTGTCCAGGTTAGTGGGTGTGGATTGATCCACAGGATCAGGAGAAAACACAACTGCATTGGGTGTAAGTGGCAGTAAAGCCCATCTCAGTTACTGATCTGTACCATGACAGCGACCAGCAGACCAACGACAGTCTGTCACTGACACCTCATGCCAGGATGGCAGTACAGATGCCCGAGTCCTCTGATCATGGATGTCACACAGGAACACTCCACAGCCTACCAGTGGATCTCACAAGGGCTGCTGCAGAACTCCTGTGCTCACACACTGCCAGATGCCTTACACAGCCCAACCTGAGGAGTCCCTGAATCTCATCGCTCCTCCCACTCCACCCAGCAGCAGTGGCCTGCAATGTCTGACTCAGAACAAGCCTTTGTTGTGAGAAGGTCATGAAAACCTCTGTCTGAGCGACTTCAGCATCATGTTGAGCTCTGAACCGACATGAGGCCGGTTCTCTCTCAGCCTGAGCAGGAGCCCACCATCCTCTTCTGCCTCGCTGCCCCAGCCAGGCTCCCTGCTTTGACAAACTGATGCTGCTGCAGCATCGCCCTTCCACACTTCCCTCTGACTCAGGGTTTTTTCCACGTGTAAAAATCCATTTATTTTTCTGGCTTGGTGGCTGCTTGCAGGGTTCCATCACATGCATGTGCAGGGTGACAAAGTGAAACCATTTTATGGCAATACCATTCCTAGCCAGGATTTTAAACCTCTCTGAGCTTTTGCACTAGCAATGACTGCTGACTCACCAAACGAGGCAGCAGAAGGGACAGCACAGGCTTTCCTGACCAGTCCCAGGTAGCAAGCAGAGCCATGGCACACACTGGCAGCAAGAGTGTGCATAAAGCTTCCTGATAACTTAAAAAAATATATATGGGGAAATCACAGTCTGCCTGCAAACACTGTGCAGGAAGAAAAAGCAGCTCAATCCACCAGCCAAATTGCTCCTTAGGAAACAGTTCCTCATTTCTCCCCTTTGTCACAGCCCAGAGCTTGTTTGCCATGCAGCCCACTGCCTGCCCATAATTCCAGCCACCTGTTCCAATGGAAGCACGGCCGTTCCCACCCAGCCCAGCACAGCCGTTCCACACATTGTCCCTGGGCTCCAGCACGCTGCTCTCCAGAGGCAGCATCAGCTTCCTCAGCCATTGAGTCAGGACAATTAGGAGCCATTGTAGCAGGCAGAGCCGGGCGCTGCTGGGATGCACACACAGCAGCTGGGATGCACACACAAGGCCCAGCAGTGCGTAGCCATGGTGACTGGGCAGCTTTCTGCTGAGGAGCCGGGACCCTGGCCAGCCTGCCAGGCATCTGCCAAGCCAGGGCACGCAGCCAGAGCCTGCCAGCTGAGGACGTGAGCGGAGACACGCTGCCTGCTAAGAGCCTTTGCTTACAGAGTAGGACCATGGGATGGGTTTGTGATGGATTCCACCTTCCACAAGCCCAGTGCAAGAGGTTTGTCCCCAGAGACCCCAGAAGTAAGAGGAGCAACTAGGAGCAGCTTCATTAAGACACATGACTGCACCACGCAGCACCTTTATTGCCATCTGATGGCCTCCAAGGAATTTTTGCTTCCACCAAGCAATGCTTCTCCTAATCCATGCCAAAAGCCATGGAACAGAGGAGCAGGATGGAGCACAGCTCCTGGCCCAGCCCTGCCTGGAGCACCCCTGTCACCCACAAATGTGCTGAGCCCCATCCACCACCCTGCTGTGGTCAGGGACCTGCCCATCAGACACAACATACCCTAACCACCGCAAGCAGTCAAGGAGGCTAGAAAACAGCCCCACCATTACCTCTTCCCCTTGGGCTTTGTTCTTCAGGGAGAACAAAAGGCACGAGCCTTTAACCTCACTTAGCTCTTGTGGAGTCTCACACAAGAGGTGTGTGGTCCTCAGCCCCCTTCCCCCAGCCCACATTTTCACCGTCTCCCTGGGGAAGGTGTGAGCAGCACCATGTGAAGCAATTACCTTCATCTGCTGTAGCCCATCACAGGCCTCCACACCATTAATTAGTGCTCATACATCAGGTCTAGTAAGTCAGCATGTGACACTAGATCAAATTCCGTTAATTTCTCCATCCCCTGAATTCTTTATAGCTATTAGTCAGGGGTGTGAGCTGTGTGAAAGATGTTATAGAAGAGAGATCTGGAAGCGCAGACAGACAGATAAATCACAGGCAGACAGATGCTCATGGCACTCAGTGAAACACAGAGCCTTATTTTAGCATAAAGGAGAACAGCAACCTGTAACAGTGCAGAAACACAGGAGACTTCTCTCAAGATGATGTTTATTAAGTAGTAAGTTTCTAGACAAATTCTGGCACCCTAATTTACACCCCCCACACCACTTCTAACTCCAACAAGCCATATCAGATGCCCACTACAACTCATACAGTACCTCTTTGACCATGCAAACCTGGAGTGATTTTGCCCCAGGCTCTAAAAAATCTGTTAGAGCACTAGGAATACCAAGAGGTGCATGGAGGAATCTTTCAGCCCTGCCTCAGGAGACAAGCTGGAAAAGCACGAGCGCTGCTTGGTCAGTCAGCTGGAACCTCTAGAGAGAGCTCTGAGCTTCAACAAGGTGCAATAACACTGCATGACATCTCTTTCAATGAAGGAACAACTGTCTGTAAGGTCAGTTCTCAGAGAGACCAAGGTCTGACTGTAACCATTATTGGGTGGATGGAGAACTTGGAGGGGAAAGAAAAGGTGTTGGAAGTAAAGAGGGCATCTACTGAGGAGATAAACACAGACTGGCCTCCAAAAACCCTGTGTTTGTCCCCAAGTTCTGTGTACTACAACTCTTTCCCAAGCTGTGTGTTTGATCAGCCAGGATGTCTCTGACTAGGAGAGGAGTAGAGATCCATCACACCCCATATTCTGTGCATTGTGCTATAAATAGATCGGACATGGTGTTCCGCAGCATTGGGAGAGATTAAACGATACAGAGCATCTGAAATGATGTTCTGTTGCTTTAATGGTGCCAAGAGTAAGGTAGGATTAAAAGGAGAGCCACAGAGGAGGGGAGGGGAAACTTTCATCTCTGGAAAGTAATGAAGATGCCCAAAATAAGATCAAGGTCTGACTGTAAGTGGTGCTATCAAATTAGGGTAGAACTCCTTATATTCCTATATAACTGATTTCCATATGCAGCTCCATAATATCTCCCCCAAAGCAAGAGCGACAAAGTATTTAAACTTGGCTCCAAAGCTGCCTAATGTGAAGGAGGAAAGTCCAAGCACGTGCACTGTGTTTCTTAGGGAAAAACAGGTGAAGATGACAGGAAGATGATCTGCTGAAACTAACTTCTTAGTGCTGCAACTCCACTGCCTGCCTGTCCCAGCAGCCAGATGGAAGGATGGCCAGCAGAATAACCACCAGTAGTTATTATATGGGCCATTTGCTTTTCAAACAGCCATTATCTCACCCAGTGCTCAAACACCTGTAGTAAGTCCAAGCCCTGGTTTGGCAGCCCAGGCTGCTGCCAGGCACTGTTAACGATGCCAAATCAGCTTCCCAGAGCCAGAAGTAGGACAGATGATCAGTGCTGCCTGATTACATTGAGAAAAGCACCCCACCACCAGCAGATTTATTTAATTTCTTGCCCACTCTATTAGTTTTTCAATGCCTTTTTTTTTTAAACATGAAAAATTTTCCACTTTCTGCTTGGCAAGGGAGAGCTGCCACGGCGGGAGCGACATGAGCTCCACCAGATGAAGGCTTCAGCCATTCCAAGCTACATATGTGCTCCGAGTTCCCACTTGGAAGTACAAATTCAAGCCTTTGCTGGATTTCTTTCTGAATCTTAGGCTAAAATTAGCCAAAGGTACCACAGACCAGACAATTTTGGGAAGGTGAGAACATAACCTCGAGAAAATACTTTTTGTCATGCCATATTCTCAGTCTGCTGAAGCCCTTGTTTAACTGTACAATCTGCTTGTTATCTCTTCCACACCCTGTAGTCTTTCCATCTAGAGCTTAAGTTCAGACTCAAACTAGCAAGGGATGCAGACAAACGCAGGGAAACCAAGCACTTACTGTACCACTGCAGTACTGCACCTCAGAGACAGAGCTCAGATGAGAAGTGTTCTGTCACAAACAGCTTCACTTCAGCCTGAGAAGTGGACCCCTCCTGCAGTGCTCAGCTACAGCTCTACTCCTACTGGAGCTACTCACTACTCAGGAAGGGCGATGTGAGGTGCAGTTAATAAACCAATGCAGCTGCATTGTCTGTGGGGAATGCTTTTACTGGGGTTTAGCCAGTAAGATGTGGAGCAGAGCATCTCCCAAGAGAAAAAGCTGAGAGCATTTAGGACTCAGCCTAAAGAAGAGAAAGCTCAAGGGGTGAGGGGTCTTATCAATATATGCACATACCTGGCAGGGGGCAAAAGGATGCAGTCAGGCTCTCCCAGCAGTGCCCAGTGAGGGGACCAGAGGTGATGGGCACACAGCACAGGAGGCTCTGTCCAAAATCAGGAAACACATTTCCACTGTGAGGGTGACCGAGCACTGGCACAAGCTGCCCAGGGAGGTTGTGGAGTTTCCATCCCTGGAGCTATTCAGAAGCCACCTGCACATGGTTCTGAGCAACTGGTCAAGGGTGCCCTGCTTGAGTGGGGGTTTGGAGCAGATGGCCTCTGGGGCTCCTTCCAACCTCAACCATTCTGGGAAGGATAACAGAGCTATTATAGCTCTGGCCCAACAAGGGAGGAGCAGACAGGACCTGGACACATAGTACCTGACATGTGTGCTCCAGCCATCCCCTCCTCAAGTACAGGAGATCTGGAAAGCTGAAGATGTCTGGCAAATGTGAAATTATGTCATAGGTTGTAACTTAATAGTGTATTAGATCACATAAATCAGGAGTGAACATTATCTCCATAAGAGATGAAAATCATTAATAAATAATAATTAGCTGTTTCCTGGGCCTGCCATCTGGTCAGCATTTTTCCCAGCCAGCAAGTCCTGCTCCTCCTGAGTCTCCAAAGCAGCAAAGAGATGAAGACAGGCTATCCTTCCTCCTTGGTCAGTCTCTCTGGGAAACATGGATACCCAGGATGCTGACAGCCACTTACATCACCCTCTCCACTGTACCTCAGCACCTCACACATGTACAGGGCTGCACTGCCTGTCCTGCTTACCCCAGGTCTACAGCTTCTTAAAAAAAGCAGTGAGGAGCCAGAAGTTACTGAGACCTGCCTTCCCCTGCTCTCAAACACGGGGGCTCCAAGATAGCCAAATTAATCACTAACCTGTAAGTGGCTGTCATTAGTATTATTATTTTCATCACATAAATTATCTTCCAGATTAGGTCATATGCATTTTGAGCTCCTGTGGTTTCCTAGCAACTCCTCTCACCGCTCCACACGCAGACACACTGTGCCCTGCTCCTTCCTTTTTTAGCCTCACGCAGGGGTTACGTTCAGCAGCCTCAATCTCCAGCCTGGCCCTGATGACCTTTAGGCCATCACAGCCTTGGGATGCAATGCAAAGGCAGCTATCCCCCTCCCAAAGACACTTAAACCCCTTGTTACTGTCAGGCATCCTGTGTGAACACACAACACGTAACTGAACACCCCACAGCGCCTGTGCCACAGGACAGTCCCTTCCCGAGCAGGACACACAGACTGCACAGGAAAACACCAGCCAAGGTTTTAAACTTGTTTCTAGTCCAACGTGGGAGAGTGTCTGGAGGGCCAAACCAATTTTAGGAACCAATTTTAATTAACTTCTTTAGCTGAGTTAATCAACAGATCTACCAAGTTTAATCACGATGGGGGCACAGAGTTAGGCAGCGTGACTACCCTGGAAAGCCTTTTGTGTAGGGACAATAGGATTAGCTTCTGTCCTGCCCCACTGACATTTTTTAAAATAACAGCGTCTGTTCCAAACTACAAAAGCTGAGGGGCTTAATTATTTAGATAGCCAGTGGCCCTGCTCAAAGAAGAAAAGAGAACAGGCCTCAGAAACGAGCCATCTCCAGCCCACATGGAGTACAGCTATTAATATTTGATCCCCAGCTAGCCTGGAGGCAAAGGGAAGAATGTTCATTACGAGAGCCCAAGACTGACTCCACTTTACCTACCATCTGAACAGAGGAGGATGAAGCTTTCCCTGCTACAGGTGGGGTGGGTGAGCTGGGGAGCTCTTGCGATGCCTGAGCCAAGGAGCAGATGCTCTGTTGAGCACAGAAAGGAAGTGGAAGCTGCCTGTGGTTGCCATCGCGGGATCCACTACCCACTCCTGGCTGGGGACAAGATCAGATCATGGCAAAGGGTCAGGAACAGACACAAATGGGAGAAATAAACAGAACAGAAGTGTGATTAACAGGCATGGAGAGGCAATGCCATGGAACTGGGAAAGGAAACGTCCTTCAGGCCCTCATGCCCCACTCTCCCCCCAACTCACCCAGTACTCTGGGTTTTGCTCCCAGTTACAGTCCCAGAGCAGCAGTTTGGGGAAGCCCTCAGAGAAACTTGCATTGACTTGTGATCTTAATGTTAAAAGAGGACAAGGAAATCCAGGTGGAGTATTGAAAAGAAAGTCCATGCTGGACACCCCCACTCTGGGCTGTGAAAAGAAGACCCACTTTTCAGCCTGGCCAGGGTGTGTGTGTCACCTCATTAAAGCTGTGAGCTAGTACCCTGTACGTGTCTCTGCCTGAGAAATTGTCTGCTTAAGCAGAAGCTCTGAAGGTTAAACAAATCTTTCAAGTGTCAAGGGCCAGGGTCACTCACACATGTACAGTAACAGAGCTCCTGGAATTATTACTCTCTCTGGACCCACTGCAGCTATTTGCCTCTTGGCTTTGCTCTTCCTACAGCGTATACCCATTAGCACCTCTAATTAGAAAGGAAAAAATCACGAGTTCCATATTATTTAAAAGATTATGCAGCATTTTAAACTACAGCACAATGTAATTATTTTTTAATAGCTGCAGCTATTTCATGTATTTACTTTTAATGGTGTTTGAGTCATAAATTAACAGTAGAAAAGAAAAAGGCAAATCAGCACTTGACAGAGAAGCAGGCAACAGGAGAAAAACCTGAAATGCTAAAAAATGATCTGGAAGGAAGGGAGCTGCCTGTGTTTCCCTTGTTTGCTTTATTCTGGGCTGCTTTTTATCAGCTAACTGGTCCCCTTGGAGGTCAGGGATAAATAAAACAGGAGTTGAGTGTCTGTGTTACTGCAGAGTGACTTTGGTCAGTCTGTCAAGAAAGGTGTATTTACAGACAGAGCTCGCAGATACCAGAGTTAATAAACCTGTGCTGCCACAGAGGACAGTCCCCCACCATGGCAAAGCAGGTGTCACCATGCTAGCTGCCACACAGGCAGGGCAAGTGACACTGCAGATGTCACATCACAGAGCTGAAAGATAAGGGGGGGGGGGGTGGGTTTCAACTGCCAAGTACATTGGAGAGAAGGTGAGCCATGAAACGTGTGTGTGGAGCACATGCAGACTGGACACAGACCTGGGCTACCGGTCCTCAACAGCCCCGTGTCCTGCCTGCATCCCCCTTGTATTCCCACCCCTCCAAGCTTTTCTAGGCCGAGCAAGAACCCGGCATTCCCTCCATCCCAGCACAGGCCTGGCCACTCCGTGTGACCTGACCCCAGCCTGTTTGCCTCCCCACAGAAAGCCCGGCTGGCCAGGATCCGCGTGGCCAAGACAGGCAGCTCCAACGCGTACCTGCACAGCAAGCGCAACGGCCTCCTGAACGAAGCCCTGGAGCTGACGGTGAGTGCAGACACCATCTCCTGCCGCAGCCTGCGGGAAGCTCCCTGACCCCACTCCCCATCCCCAAGCCCCCTCCCCTTCCCCAGCATGCTGCTGAGCTGTAATTACCCTCTCATGTACTGTGCCCACCCTGGGGATGGGCAGCTGGGATCCAGTTGCCAGACTGGATGAGAGGAAGGAGCTTCCTTGTGCCCCTCCTTGAGCCAGGAAAGGATCCGACTTCCCAGCAACAGCCAGGTTCCCAGCTCCCCTGAAGCTCTGGGCGATGGAGCTGTACTGAGTCACACCACCCAGGGTCTGCCCACACTATACAGATCCACTCTCAACATATTTATTGCCAAGACCCCCCCCTCTAACCCAGGCTATCCAATCATGCCCACAGGACAAACAAGCATTCCCTGCCCCCATGCCAGACAGTTTGAGGCTAACGCTGTTGTACCTGTGTCAGATTGCTCAGCAGAATCAGTGACAGTGGTTATTACATTAAACCTGACCAGGATCAGAGAAGCTCCGCATCAAGCATGGGTTGGGAAGGGAGGGTACCCAGATCAGTTTGTTCTCCCCTCCAAAACAAGTTGGATCCTTCTGACTGCACACCCAACATTGTCCCCTGCTCTGCAAACGGCAGCGACACTCAAAAAATCTGTTTCTTGAGCCATATGTTGCCACTGAGCAGTTCAAGAGGAGTTTCTTTATCAGGAAAGAGCAGCAGACTGGTCATACTGGGTCCAGAGTCTTATCCCTATAATAGAAGGCTCTGGACTGGGATGCCATCTCAGCCAAGGTTCTGCTCCTTCACTACCCAGGAATATGCAAAAATTCAACTGCAAACCTAAAACTTCATTTTGAACTTTACATTTCTGGGTTTTAAAAACACCAGAAGAGCTTAGCAGGGACACTCAGCCTGCACTTGATCTTCCAGTCTGTCATCCCTACAAGAATCTCCTCGCTTCCTTTGTCATCCAAAACTCCCTGCCAAGACCACTCACGGAGGAGCAGCTGACGCACCAGTGCTTAAGTCCAAAATGCACAAGGTTGAGGGAAATATTTGGCTGAATGGGCTCAGTCCCTGGCACCTGCCCAAAAATAACTGGAAGAAGGGTCATTTTGTTGGCTACAAGCTACTGTAGACACAGGAAGGGAAACAAAAACATTGCTAAGGAGGTTCTAGAGGATGTTTTGCTACCCACTAATAATTAAATGTAGATATACAGTAGCACCTAGAGCAGGTCTCCCCAAGCTTTCCTGGGTGCAGGTTGCTTTCTGGTGGGCTTCTAACTCTAAATCCCAACACAACCTGTCCACAGCCCAGTGAGAGCCATGAATCCGGCTTGGAAAAGCCCTTAACACTGTGTACATTTGTATTAGTATCATGGGACTAAGCACCTACACCCTAAGGAAGGTGCTGCTGAAAGTCATAAGCAGAGGGTGTGTGGAAGGGAGAATTCCCATCCACCCCCAACATTGAGGAACAGCAGAGTTTAATAAAGCAAGACACTTGCCAAAGCCATGCCTGGAATCTGCAGGACCAGGAGGCAATCTCTGGCCACCTGAGGACCAGCCTCACACCCCAGTCGAGAGCCAAGACACATCCCTCCATCTGCAGGTAGTGGCATTAATTAATTACAGGGCTGCTGCACATCCCTGCATTTTGTAGCACAAGAACAAACTCTTCCAAGAGTACAAGGTGTGAGTGGCAGCCCAGGCTAGCCAGCCAGATCCTCTGAGCTGTAGCAAAGGGAAGGAATGCTACTTCTGCAGCTGCTATATTCAGGACCAAAACATTATCTACACACTGTGTGTATCTGCAGGTCAAATTAGTATCAAACTGCTTCACCAGGCAGGTACACATCCCGTTCTGACACCTTGCCCAGGACTCATGCTAACTTTAATGGCCTTCACGTGGCCAGGCTGCCACCGGGCTGGTCTGTACCCAGCAGTCCTTCCAACTGCAATTACTACATGGCCAGGATGAGGTATCACCTCTTCCATCATTAGCCATCACACAGCACCGTGATCAAGGTGTAATTGTTTTACAAGTGCCCAGCAGATTGCCCAGCAGCCTGGCACCTCCAGGGTCTGCTCAAGGACAGCACCTGCCCTGAGCACAGCCGGCTCCACAGCCAAACCCTCACATGGAGGAGGGAGGGCTGCTCAACATTCCCCACCCTTCATTAGCACCAGAACGAACACACTGACACCAGCTTTCAAGGGAACAGCGTGTCTCCAGCCTGCAGCCTCACATCAAAGCGAAGAAAAGGCTTTATCCAAGGGCAGCAGCAGGATGGAGCTCTGCTCCTAGCAAGGATACAGACTCCTGCTTCAGAAACCGGGATCTGTGGCATTTTGCATTTCCCATCCAGACACGCAGTGCTCAGACCGTTCTCTTCTCGTTTACAGAGATTTTTAGCAGGCTTTGTGTCAGACGTGCTCAAGGGAGGCGAGCTGCTTCCCATGGCAGCAGCCTCCACATCCTCTTAGCACTAATCTCCCTGTGCAGCCAGCTGAAGCTCCTTTTAGCTGAAGCGCCTGGAGCTGTGGCTCCTTGGGACAGTCGGCTGTGAGGTCTTGTGCCTTTCCAGGAGCAGAATCTGCTCCCCCACAGAAGCATCACAGCTGTTTCCCATGAAGGGATGCTAACCACCAAACCACCTCGGGTCACACCATCCAACTTCTGTGCTGAAGCACAAAGTAGAGGAGGTGAAGGGGAAGCATGCTGGACCTCAGATCCAACACTACAGAGTGTTTCACTCTCCCTCCAAGCCACCAGCAGTTCACTGAATGCCTTCCAAGAACAAACTGAATGGTAGCTGGCATCAAATCCTTGCCAAACTGGCATCCCAGCTGAAAAGGCAAACCACCTCCCCTCCTGTTCCCCCACCAGCTTTCCATTACAGCCAGACTCTTCTAATGAAGACACAGTTTGTTTGCCTGCAGTAACACAGGTAGCACCGATGCAGCATCTATAACCATTCCTCAACACTACTATCCAAATGTCAGGCAGCTGCAAAGCTGGCACTCCCACTGTCCTAGGGCAGCAATTCCTGCAGCTCTCACCCATAATCTGCATGTGAGGATGCTCTGGGTGCTTGTGTGCACTCTGTTTCTGAGAACACCGAGCTGGCTGGACAAAAAGCAGAAGGAAGATAAGGTATCAGGGAGTCACACTCACTAGTCCTGAGCACTGCCATTCCTCCATCCATCCCCCCTTCAGCAGCAAGCTCAGCCTGGGGCTGGAAGGCAGATGCTGAGTTGTGCTGCCAAAATTGAGCCGTTGGCTTCAGGCTGCTGCCAGAGGTCCAAAAGCTTTACCATTCCTTTCAGATCCCACTTTAACCTCCTCTCAGGGAGCTCTCATAAAAAGATACTGTTTGCAAGACACACGCTTTCCCTCTCCTTTCTCAGTGCTCTAGGGCAGCACTGGATTTGCTTCAGGGGGTGCAAGGACCTTCATGGGAAACATGACCCCCCCAGAGTCAGTAATCTCAGCAGGGTAGGAGCCAGCCCTGCTTGTTGTGTTAGCTCACCAGGTGGGCTGTTAATAAGAAAAATAGAACTGATTTTTTTTTTTAGGCTACTTCTAAAAATACTTCTGGGAAGGCTCCATCCTCCAAAACAACAGGAACAAAAAAACCCATAACCTGCCTCAGATGCATTCTTCCCCCAGGAATCTCTTAAGCCTGTCAGTCAGCTTTCCTAACACACCAGCTCAGCTGTGGTTTGGCATCTGTCAGAGTTATTCCTTCACTTAAGGATCACAGAACCACCCTGGAAGAGGCATCCAGAGGATGCACTGAGCCACTGGGACACACAGGTGTGTTTAGACACGATGCTTTCCGCATAGCTGAACCTGACCCATTGAGAGCAACAAACAGGATCTTGGCACTTCAGCCAGGATGCTCTGCCACATCTCCCACCCCATCCATCTTCTCTCTCAGACAGCCCGATGCTGCTGGTTCATGGCTTGGTAGAGGCTCAAGCCACACACATCACTTCTGGACAGTCAGATTTCAGTATTACAGGAGGCACCAGGCAGCCCTTCCTTCCTAGCCACAGGGAAGCACTTTACAACACCTAATTGCCATTTTAACACATATAGTTGCCTTTAAAAACACTACTCATCATAGACACAAGCAGAATAACGTGTCAGGAAAGCACAGAGAGCTTCAAGCAGCAGTCGTAAGAGAAGATTCTTAACTACCCAGATCGTAAATCTGCCACCACAGAACAAAGCAGCAAGAAGCATAATCCTGGCTCTCAGACAGCACAGAAACTCCCTAAACACTCCCCAGGGCTTTTTCCCCTTTCCATTTCTGAGGAGCACCTCACCAGACCACAGGATAAGACACATGCTGTATTTCAAGGAACAGAAACATCAGATTCTCCACTACTGCAGAGACCAAAACCACAGAGCACAGGATTTGCCTCCTCACACCAGAATTGACTAAATTGGCCTAAAACAGCCTTGATGAACACTTGATGCCACACTTCCTGCACAAGCAAAGTGTTACACACAGACCAAACTCAAGCTCCTACCCTCTTCCCTGTTTCTTTATCAGCTGCTTCAAGCAGATCAAGCTCCTCAGCTCAACAAAAGCACAGAGATCAGTCTGAGACCCAGACCTTACCTAAATCACTAACAACACCACACTCCGAGCAGCCCCTTCCCCAAATCACAAGGAGCACACATACCTGATGCAGAAGCACCCCAGCAAGCCTGTCCAACGCAGCTCTCAAACCAAGCCACCACAAGCAGCTCACTCCCTCAGCCCTCCCTAGGTGTGACCACTCCTTCTAATAGTTTTTCCAACCTAAATACCCCCCAGCTGCACCCAGTTCCCTCCCAGGTGGCACAAGCTGCCTCCAGACTCCTCCATCAGCCCCAGGTCAGGGGGAAACAGGGGAAAGCTGGTCCCCACCTACAGGTGTTGGTGTACAAGGAGCTGAGTGGATGGTGAGGTCTTTCAAACAGGCTCACCTGGTTCTGGTTCTGTGCTAAGTGATGTGGGGAGGGGTGCTGGGCAGTTCACAGCACTCTGTTAATGAATTATAAATCGGAGTAAGCCATCCTACTGAGGGAAAGCCACGAGCTGCAAGAAAGTAATGAGGAAGTGGCCTTACTTCTCTTAAGGAATTGCTGCCAATTTTCATACAAACATGAACGCTTTGCCACTGCTCAATACTTCCCCATTTGCCATGGGCTTTGATAGGACAGTTTATATACATTAATCCCCATGTAAGTAACACCTGACTGTTTCTCCCTGCCCCACAGAGGGGGGTTACACACCTCTGGTTTGCACCAAACCCAGTCCTCAGGACCTGCTGCCATCTCACCAACAGCCATACACGCTGACGTAGGGAAAGAGCATCCCCATCTCGACAGACTGCAGGCACAAAGTGGGAAATACAAGCCACCCTGTCCATGAAGAGGAGACAGAGCCAGGCATCCTGTCCCTAGAAACAGCATCACAAGGTCCAAGACATGAGGCCTGGACTGACGTTTGCTGGCGTGCAGCTGGGACTGGGGAGGCTTTGGCAGTAACACAGGGAAGCTCCAACCACCCTGGCTCCACGCAGCCCTGAAGGTCAGGCAGAGCCAGGCTCCCAGCTCAGCGAGACAGCTTGTGTTGTGTCCCCTAACAGAGACTAGAGTTCAGGGTACATCTGTTGGCATTCAAAGGTCACATCAAGCTTAAAAGTCTTAATGCTTCTGGAATAATAAAACGGCAGAGGCTCTTTTTGTCTTTCCCTTCTGGTCCCTGAGCCTTGACGTTGTGTGTCAGCAGCATCTCCCAGGCTTCCCCCCGAGCTGGGAAATGGCTAAGAGCACACTGGTTCTGATTCAAAGCTGAGCTCCTCCCTGACCACCCAAATTATTTAAGGAAAAACCCGAGGGAGCCTCACAAATGATGAGAAAATCCTGAGAGCTGGCAGTCCTGAAGTATCTCTATGGCTGTGGAAGCTAATGCTGGTACCTCTGATTGTTTTCCTGCCTTTACACCTGGTTTGGGTTTTGGGTTTTTTCCCCCCTTTTTCTGGTTATTTAGGGATCCACTGAAGACGAACCTCATATGACTAAAGGCACGTCCTTAATTGAGAGCCAACAT
Organism: Laterallus jamaicensis coturniculus; assembly: GCA_022605575.1. Taxonomy (NCBI): domain Eukaryota; kingdom Metazoa; phylum Chordata; class Aves; order Gruiformes; family Rallidae; genus Laterallus; species Laterallus jamaicensis. The sequence goes on from JAKCOX010000038.1 coordinate 2,023,127, forward strand.
CACCACCTGCTGCACTGCCTGGAAAAAACAACCGTAAGTAGCAACACAATCCTTACACAGTACTGTATCTCTGTGCCTGGCCCAAGGGAAAGAGGTGGCACTCCCTTAGGTGTTCTCAGAGGACCTACACGCTGTGCAGGAGAGGGCTGACACTCAGCCTCCCCAGAATATTCTGCACTGGGATAACTGCACTCCTAATTCATTGCCTTCTTTAAAAGAGAATAATCATAATTAGTGAGCAAAGGGAGAAAGATGTGGCTATCTGCTACTCCACAGTCACCTCCACCAGCCACAGTGGGGAGCAGGCTGTTCAGCCAGGCACAAAGCTGTTCCCTGGGGGGTGAGGGACAGCCCATGCACAGGGTGCACCTTAGTTAACTTCTTCAGGGCTTCTGGAAGGGAACTAAACTGCATTTGTCTTGTGCTGTCAGTCACACATACTCATCACCTGTGCTAACTACTAATAAAGGACAGTTCTGCTGCCTCAAGAGGAGGGAGATGCTGTCGGTGACTCCAAACTACCCAGTCACCAGTGCCAAGAGACTGGAAAAAATAACTTTTAGCCCTTTCTCTGGCACAGAGCAGATGAACTCTGTAATGGGTTTGAAGGCTGCACGTACCTTTGCTCACTCACTACAGTGCTGGGCACAAGAGCAGGTAGTTTATCTCAAAGCCAGCCAAGCAGTTTCTATGGCATGACTTCTCTGCTCGCATCATGCAAGGTGTTGGGAGTGAGGATTCTGTCTTTCATTAAGTGACTCTGTATGCAGAAGTCTCTTGGAATGTTTCAGGTATTTATTTGATACATATGCTTCACTTCCAGGTTTATATAAAAGGTTCTGCAGTGAAGGAACACATTATCTATACCGTGATTCATTCTAGAATGAATGAGGAGAGGTTAACACTTGAAATATTCATGCCTTTTTCTATCTGCATCCATCATCAAATGTACTTTTGATTTCTGACTTGCAAGAGCTCTCCTGTAGATAAATCACCTCCACTCCCAGTTTGGCTTACGCTGGAGTAAGCCCACTTAGGCTGCAGCAATACACTGGGAGACAAGGACTGGCTCATGGCAGTGACCAGTACAGCTGGTTTATCCCAAGGAGCTGTAAAGGTCACCACTCCAAGGACAGGGAGCTGATTCTTCCTGTATCAATGACCACTGAATTGATTTCATAAGACTCATCTTGCCTTTATTTCTAGCAGTTTTGGATGTTACATAACAAGCAGACATTTCGCAATCTGACTCTTTGGTTTAGAACTTGAGGCTTAAAAGCTTCACAGCTATGGCCCATGTTTCTCAGGAATACTTTCATTTGGAAGCTTTAACAAACTGGCTGAAGCAAACAAAAGCTGACAACCCTGCCTCCAGGGCCCAGCCTTATATGGCCCAGGCATCCTACAGGCTTATCTGGACATCTCTGGGAGCAGCAGGACTTGCTCCATTGCTCATGAGCTGGTTAGGGTGCTGGACATAACATGGCCAAAGCATATCCTAATTTGGGGATGGATTAGCCCCCCTCACTAACAAAGCTAGATTGCCTCCAGCACACAAGCCTGCTCAGTGTCTCAGTGGTTGGAAACGTTCCAAACATTGCTTGTTTCAGCAAAGAGTGGCAATAGTAGTGATACTTTGAATTTTGATTGAAACCCAGAGTGAGACTCTGCACAATCTTTAATGCAGTTCAGCCAGGTATCACCACGATGTTGCCTCCATCAAATCACGTAGCAAATTTGGCTGCAGGTCTGAAATTCCCAACCAGCTGGTGTGGAAATTGTACAGTTGCTGTATTCTATTCAGATACCACACACAACCCTTCTCCTCCCAAAATATTAAATCACAGTAAAGTTTGGAACACTGAAGAGTCATTTTGTGAGCAAGTTGCAGGAATGGAATGAGGAATGTACTGTGGTTGCAAGCGTGTTTCAATGGGCAATTCACCTTTCCCTGAGCCAGGCAGAAGGATTCTAAAAGCACATTCTTTATAGTCACGCTCCCTGCGTCACTGGCGTGCAGCCTCACAATCGACTGGCTGTGAACGGCTCGCAGATCTGGTGTGTCAGCTGACAAAGTGACCCTGAAGTGCTTCTAGCTGCCACCACAGAGGTTACTTTCTCACTGTAACACAACAGATGGAGTTTGTTCAAACAAAAGCTTTTCTTTCCACTCATTCTGGCTCCTGGACTGAGTTAAGGATGTTCACATGCCACGTTGCATGGAATCCAGTCCTTCAGCCCAAACCTTTCTCCTGCGTTGCCGCAATGGGATCACAGTCCCTGTCCACTGGTGACCCAGTGGTGACGCAATTCCCATCCATTACTCGTGAATCAGCAGCTGAAACTTTGCTTTCCTTTGCCTTCAGCTCTCAACAGATCAAAGTAATAAAGCTGTTGCCAGTTTTGTTCTATTTCCCAGATCACTAAGGCTGGAAAGCTCCAGCTGAGAAGGAAGGCACAGAGGGGTCTGATTCAGGCAAGGCTGGGGAAAGAGAAGGCCTGGTTGCCCATTCAAACGTGAGCGAGTTGGCTGGAATGCTGAGGCGAGAGATGCGATGCTGGGACTAAACTTCTGAATGCTGGAATGGACAATCAATTGTGTTTTTATCTTTTGTTGGCATGTTGTCCCGTAGGGATTGTCCTATCTTGTGGATGATCCCCTGTTATCTGTACGAACTTCCACCATCAAGGTATTTCCTTTTTAATTCAATCTGTTTTCTCTGTGGTCTCTGTGACGTGTCTGGAGAGTGTTTGCTTCCTTTCTGGTCCGTGGGAGTTGGTGCACGTGGCTCGTGTTGGCTATCCAGTGCTCTTGTCTCCTGTGAGTCGTTAGTTGTTCCAATGAAACCCGATGGCTGCCTTCACCATGGCTGCTTTTGTTTCCCATCCTTTCTGATGCTGACAGGGACTGGATAAGTTACGTTCACTAGAGCTACTCGGGTACACACACATAAGAGCTCTTTCTTTCAGGATTTCTTGCTCCTTAGCACAAAAACTCTTTGCAGATTCAGCTTTCTCAGTTGCCTTCCCCCCTGCACACCCCCTCACCTCCACATTTCTTTCCCCCCAGCTAATAGCACCCACTGAACTGCAGGTATGCTTTGAACCCAGCAGCCAAGGCAAGCGAGTTAAGCTGTATGTCAGGATGGTCATCCAAACGTGGTATCCAGACACAAAGAGGATCATCCACCTCCCTCTGGGGTTCCATAACCAGGTGGCGTTCCAGACTTTCTGAAGCCACGTTTGGAATCCAGGATTCTGGCACAATCCAGTAACCATCTCGGGCAGCGGGAGCCAGGCAGCACGGCCAGACTGCCCTGCTTGTCACTGCAACAGCCTCGCTCATTCCCCTACCGATGATGCTGGAGAGCAGAACCCTCTCGGCTGCAGTGAGTGACGGGGCACAGTCATTTCTCTCTAAGATCTGCCTCGTGCCACTACGTTTAGATGCAGAGGCAGAGAGCACCTTACACAGTCAAGGGGCTGACACAACCTAGCTAAAGGTGCTGTTAAAACCGACTGCTGTGGGGCCAAAGCTGTTGGTGTCACCAGGGGGTAACAGTGCTGTTTTCTCCCCTGCCAGAACCACGAGTTCATAGACGAGCAGCTCTTCGAGCAGAACTGCATGGAGAGCTCGATGCAGAACTACCCCTCTTCTCGGAGCCCCTCCCTCTCCAGCCACCACGGGCTCACCACCTCCTGCTGTTCTCGCCGCAACAAGAAGACCACCCACCTTCCCAACTCCAGCGTGCCCGCCACCCGCCTCCGGAGCATGCAGGAGCTCAGCACCATCCACATCCAGTGCAGCGAGCAGCCCTCGCTCACAACAAGGTACAGTAAGTCAGCTCTCGCTGCTACGTGCTGCATGCAAACCTCTCATGTGTGTTCCCCACCTAACGCTCTTGCAGGCCTGTTCTCCAGCCAGGGAGAGGGGTCTAATGCTAGGAGCAATCTTTGTTTCCCCTCTCCCAAGGACAGAGGCTCCTAGCCGTTTTGGGGAGAACCCTGCCAAAGCTGGACATAGTGCAGCCCTTCTCAGACACGGGGGAGTCCTGCTGACAGCTGCCTGGGTGCCGATCGCAGGGGCAGGATCCAGCAGTTCTCAGCTGTGAGCCACTCTCCACGGCTGGCACAGGACCCCTTCACAGCCCACCTCCCAGACAGCCCAGTAGTTCCAAGCCCTTACTGGGAGCAGGCAAAGATACCTGGCTAACCACTGGCAATAGCTGCTAGGACACGCACCCTCTGATGCCGTCTGCCAGGGACACTCACGTCACTCATCTTCATTGCCCAGAAGTCTAAATCACAACCACAGGCATCCAGCATCACTGGGAAAGACAGACAGCACGATTTCACAACGGTGCCTCAGTAGCTCTCCCCTAAAACAACATCAGTGACCCAGGTTAAGCAGCAGCTCAATAGGAAACTTTGAGATTTCCATTTTATACAATGACTCGCTGAAAATCATTTATTCACCATATCTTTCTTGTAAATATTGAATTACTTTCTGAATCCCCCTCAGCCCATTAAGTTTCTTGTGCGCTGGGCTGGTTTCAAACCTACCATTTTTCTCCCTGCTCCTATCAAAGGGATCTAGAAACTGAAACAAAGCTGCCTTTAGGGCAGCAAGCGATTACTTTGTGCCAGGGTGAAGTCAGAAGGGCCCTTTGGAGAATGAATTATGAATGAATAAGCACAAAACAAGTCTCCAGCTATTGCAGTTTCAAGATGACGACAGTTTAAACCAGCACCTGAAACAGTAATTCAGGAGAATGTCAAATATTCTGCCTATTTCAGTGGGTGCTAAATCAGATGCCAGTGATATTTTAAATGTCAACACTTATTTCACTTGCTTACCAAACTGGAAAGCTTTTAAGTTGTTTTTTCTGTGGAATGCAGCTAGCTGGGTGTACTGGTTACCACTGGCAGACCCACCCAGTCCCTAAGGCTGCCCCAACTCTCAGCTTGTGACTGAGCAGAACAGACTGAGCAGAACAGAATGGGTCCTGCCGTGTTCTTGGGATGCTCGAGCCACCCAGAGACATCCTCTTGGTGAGTCACCGAGGTAACAGCAGCAGCAGCAGCGTTCCAACTGGGAGCTTTACACTCTGAAAGGACAGGCCTTGTTTTTAAAATGAACACGTTGGGTTGGTAATAGCAGACTCCTGTAGCTGTGCAGATGTACAGAAATCAACCTATCATTTTCCCTCTGTAATTAATTATAGGATGCAATTGATGCAGATCTAATAAGAATGCTCCCAGCTGCCAGATCCTTGAAACTACTGCAGGGAAAGGGAAAAAAATAGAAAAGAACAAGGGACAGTGAATTTGAAAGAGGCATTTGAAATGCAAGGAAGAGAACGTCTCTTTCTCAGAAAGAACTACCTGTGCTCCGCGGAGATGCAGTACACAGGACAGTGTATTCAGATGTCCTCCTAATTAAACTAGAATTGTGCAAGGATAGAATGGAAACACAGAATGATTTGCCCTGGGAAAAGCCATAACCCATTGGGGGGGGAATATTAAAAACCTCAGTGTACTCAGAGTAGGAATAAATGACACCTTGCAGGAACCAGGGGAACAGTAAAGTGTCTTTAACACTGTGGTGCCCGTAGTTCAGAGGAGGAAGATGCTGACTGAGCACAGCTGACCATCCCCATCCCTGCTCCTGTCTGGCTTAACCAAAACCAACCAAAACAAAGCGCCACACACTAAATTTGTTTTCTAGTCGTTCCAGTCTCAACATGAAATCAGATGATGGGCTGAGACCGAACTGCAAAGCTGCCCAGATAACCACAGCCATCATCAGCATCCCCACGCCGCCGGCGCTCACGCCAGAAGGCGAGAGCAGGCCTCCACCCAGCAGCCCCGGCCACTCCACGAACATTCCCACCACCGCCACGAGCAACATAGTCAAGGTCTCTGCCTTGTAAGACATCTCATGCAAAGAAGGAGGCTGGAAGACCGGTGCCCCTCTCTCCCTGCACACCTCCATGTTCCTTTCTTGCTGCAAATTGTGCCTGGACGGACCAACCTGACATTTTGTCATCGAATTAGCACCGGAGACCTAACGAGGCAGCTTTCTTCAGACTCGCGGTCATGCTGTGGACTGAGGAAGGGTGAGGAAAGGGAGGAAGAGGCTGGTTGAAGGGAAATCCTGCACGGAGAGCGTGTTGTGCCATGGTACGGGGCAAAAAGCACCAGTGGAGGCTGGAGGGAAGGAATCATCATGGCAACAAGAGAGTCAATAAAGGAAACGGAAATATAACACTGTGTATCGCAGCACCTTTTTAAAGGTTTTTAATGGATAATATTTATTCATGAGGAAATGACTGAAAAGGTGAAAAACAATGGATTTTGTGAATTATTTTTTTTTCTTCATGGAGCAGAACCTTTAAACCAACCAAAATTTCACATTTTTGTTTTCTTTTATAGGAAAAAAAATTTAGACAAAGAAGCCACCTGTCACAGAAACCTATTTCCATTCCTCTGTGTGTGTGTGTGTGAGTGCGCAGCAGAACCACTCCAGAGCAGCACCCAATTGCAGAGCAGGGTGTGCTTCCATGACTGAGGGTGCACTGGGGAAACCCAAGCTCGTGTCTGTGCATGTAACTGTGCACACGCACACACACACACACATACACAACTATTTCACCCTGGATGGCATTCTTTATTTAGACAATTTTGTATCCGCCTTTTAAGTCAATACAGTGCAATTGCAAACAGTGTGTTTGTCTGCTAATTATTGTCTGTGAAAACATATTTGTGAAAAAAAAAAGAAAAAAGTTAAAAAAAGAAGACAGGCTTTACTAGAGTTTTAGTCCCACATGGGTATCTGCTTTCTATTTTTGTTATCATTTACTTGTAAGTGTGTGACTAGACTACCAGTTCTGTATTTTTAAAAAGATAAAAAAAAAAGGTAGGACTCTTTTTTAATACTGTACACACAAACGGCAGAGAATGAGAAAGCACTGAACCCAACTGCATCGAGAATTCCTAAGTCTAACAGAGGTTTCTTGTAATGTATGCCCATGCTTTTTTATTTTTGTTTTCTACATATGAATTCCTTTGCTAGCACTGGACATACAACCCATTGTAAATAGTAGCCAAAATAATGTCTGGATCTATACTTGATAATAACTAACCCCAGAGCCAAGTATCTTGCATGGACAGAGAGGTATTTGGCTTTTCCACAGTCTTAGGGCTCCAGTTGCCTCATCAACGGCTTCTGGGTTGCACTGATTTTAGGGGGAGACTAGGTTAGTGATCTGAGTTCTCCAGCCCCAGCACAGGAGCTATAGCATGCGTCCCCTTGAGAAGGGGGAGCAGCACTGGAGTCTGGGAACCATCTGAGGAAGCGTGGTACAGACAGCAATGTCTTCTCGCAGTCCTACGCTTAGTTTGGGAAAAGTTACACACTTTTAGTCAACCAAAAACTGAAGTAACACTGTGTGGTACTGCCAAGAAGCTCATACTCCTACCTAAGCTGTGGTCAGTCCTAGCACCTCTTTCTGAGAACCTTCTAGGGATGATTTACTGTGAGGAAATACCTGGCCCGGAAACGTAACCACTTCTCCCCCCACTCCATAAGAAGAGTAACTCTTGTCTTTGCTCTGCCTCTCTCGAGTCCTCTGCTCCCAAGCAGTGTGATCCAGGAAGGGCAGAGACAGGAACAAAGCCACCCTCCCTTTCATGTGTCCCATGCTCTCTGGCTACTTCCTGCAGTCATGCCCAAAGGCCTGCTCCAGGCCCTCCACACAGGCCTGCTCCAGGCCCTCCACAGACCCAGGAACGGCGCCCGACGCCTGCAGACACTAAGGGAACGTTTCAAGTCCTGTTTTGGAACAGTGATGTCACCACCACCAGAGTTAAAATCTACCCAAAGCATGTTTGAGGCTGATTCAGCAAAGGGATGAGCTTTTCTTTAAGCATCTGTCACAACCTATCCTGATGTAGTATTTATACACACATATACACGCATACACATATAACTAAATACATGTATAGATAGATAAATAGACCTACATGCTGACTTAAACACAGGAGCTAGCGACCTGCTTTGTTAGCACCCCGAGCCTGTCAGTCTGCAGAGCGGACTCGGGCGGCTGATGCATTAACTGACACCCTCCTTAGGAACATGCGACATTCCAGGACAGTCGGGCTCCGGCTGAGCCTTCGGTAGCTGCGCCAGCTTCTAGTCACGTACCCCAGTGCTGTAATATGTTACCCAAAACTATGTTTAGTCCTGTTTTAAATTATTAAAACGCTCTGCCTTTGCTGCTTCCTGTAGGAGGTTATACTGCAGTTAATCTTACCATGATTGAGTTTTTCTCGGTATTTTAATTTAATCGTTCCTTTGCTTCAATGTCATTATTTGTCATCACCTGAACACCCCCACCCTTGCAGACCAGAGGCCTTGCTCGCCACCACTTGCCACCTTGCGACCTCATTTACACTGGCACAGGAGGAGGGTTAAGAGCTACCGTGCTGACAGGGTACAGTGTTCCTTCCAACGCAGGAGCCAACAATTACAGAGTCAGGGACTCAACACGGATTCTCGGTGCTGCCTTTCTTATTCCTCATTTACTGGGGAGTGGTAAACAAGCCACTTCATCTCCCTGCACCCATTTCTTTATCTGTAAATAGCAATCATGGCAGCCCTTGCCTAAAGTACTATTGGTGCATTTAATTGCTATCAATCAAGATGCTTTCTGGAGGAAAAAAGTCAACATTAAGAGGGGGAAAAAAAAGGAAAGAGAAAAGCCAGCCCTTGGGGTTCCTGGCTGGCTGCTTGGGCTCAGATTGCTGAGGCAGCCACAGCCTTTGTTCTTCACAGAAGAGGAATCATTGTTATCCTTGCTCAAGAATACATGGCTTGCCTCTTCTACCATTAGCTTGGCAGGTGCTGCCCCATAGAGTCAGGCCCTCAGCACTGACATTCAGAGGATAGAGAGACAAAAACGAAGTCTGAGCCTAGAGCAACAGGGCTATAGATGTTTTTAATGGGAGCATTAGCTCCTGCTATACACTGATGTGAAGGAGGCTGAGTAACGCTTCCGAAAGCACTTGAAAGTATGTTTGTACAAAACCTCCCCGGATCGCCCAACACAGCTACATCCCCATTGTGAGAGCAGCATGTGTTCACTGGAACAGCAAAACCAAGGATCCACCGCATCAGGGGCTGGTCAGGAGTAACACAGCATCCTCAAAGGGAATGCAGGGAAGAAGGGAAAGCATGTGCACAGAGGAGCACAGAACTGCACTACAGACACTCACTCCTACAGTAAAGGGAGGCACTTAGCTTTACTAAACCACAAGGCTCTTTATAATCTTTAAATAGCAACTGATAAACCATTGCTGAGGTAAGGCCAAGTCAATCCTGAAAATTCCTAGGCCAGAACTTTAAGGGAGGGATTTGGACCATACTCTCCAGTGGTCCCCAGTACTGCTCTGTCTTACCAGCATCCCTCTCCCCATCCCCAGGGCCACACACAGACACCGACACAGACACACAAACCAGCACATACCCTGCAGTCCTGGGCATTCCTGAGGCGTGTGGAAGTGGGCTTCTTCGGGTGTGGGCTACCTCTGGGAGGAGCAGCATCCAGGAGCACAGGCAGGCTCTAGTCCTGATACCTGTCCAAAAGGCAGGTGGCACAAAACACTCGGGTTAGCAAGGCTGCTCCAGGAAACCTCCATAGTATGTTGGCAGTTCATTTCAAAAGCCATCCTCCTCCTCCCCCAGTTCCTTACGACTATTTTTATAGTTTTAGAACAGTTCATTTAAAAAAATGACAAAACCAGATTGTTTGTACAAAAAGCAAGAGGAAGGGGATTATTTTTTCAGTATTTCATAAAGCAATATTTAAAGTATCAAAGGAGCAACACATTTTTCTGAGCATTTTATTTCCTTTCCAAAGCTTTTTCTGAAGGAAAAACATTTTCACAGATTTTTCAGCATATTCTATTAATAGAGTTAGTCTCTTCTCACCTGGCATTGGGCTGCTAATAGAAGGAATCACACCCAATTGGCAAAGCATGATGAGAAATAGCTTTCACAACTAGGCTTTGATTTCCATCTCCTCTTTCTAAAATCCACCTTTTGCTTCCCTTTTCCTTAAAAATCTTAAGGACAGCCATAAAGAACAGGCTACAGATCACACCCCCTGGTACACAATAATTAAAGAAAGGCAATCCATCCTCCACTAGCACAAGATCCTTCACTGCAATATATTACATGGCTCTCTCTAGATTAGACTTTAAATTCTCCAAGGAAAGGACTCCCACCGCTTCCCTGGAGAGCTCTTGCCAGACTAATAGATCTCAATGTCGAGGAGTCTCCCCTGCTGCTCAGCCATAATTCTTTCCTTGTTTTTTTCTCTCCTGCTGCCATTGTACTCCCTCACACCATGGTAAATTACTCTCCTTTCCACATTGCAAGTTCGCTGCCTAACGAGCACAAGAGGAATATAAAACCTTCTACAGCGAATTCTTATCCCAGGGGCTACTTTTGTCTGTCAAATAATTATCATTGTCAGAGTGAACCGAGGAACAGGTACACTAAGCAACACACATGGCTTTAGTGTGCAGTGAAGGCAATAGGTAATTGGAAATACATCCTTCTTGACATTGCCAGGAATACTAAATTTGAATCAAAGCTACTTGTTGAACCTGAACCTGTTGATAATATCCCAGTACAGCAAACCAGTGTGTGTCATTCTAGCACAGACAGCTTGGAAATCTGATTAATACCAGCTAAAGGAAGCAATGTCTCTTCAAACAGTTTGCTTTTTTAAGTAAAGAGATTGTAAACACGTTGTATCTTACAGGTGTAACAGAACAAATTCAGTATATTAAAATCACATTGAATTTATGGGTTGCCAGCTTCCCTTGGATCCTGTAATACTCTGTGTGTGTCAGACTATGGCAGAGTTGCAGAGTCAGCACTCATGGATGGCTTCACATCAGCAGCTTTGAACTGGAGACTTTATTCTGCTTTTACAGTTAGGTGAATAATATGCCTTTTCCACAGCGAATTTATCTTTAATTGACTAGAAAGAAAAAAAAAAAATACCCACTTATTTTTCTCCAACACTTTAAGCAACTACCCCAGATGGATGAATTCAGAGCTTCATGCTTAATGATGCCATAAACACTCTTCACAGTGGCTTTATCTTTCTAAAACTCCACAAGCAAAGAGCAGCACACTGATTTCAGCCAGGAGAGTAGCATCAGGAACCTGTGTTCCACTCCTGATTGTCTTGATGATCTCACTCAGTGACCTGGGAGAAGTCACTTCACCTCTCTTAGCCAACCAAACAAGCTGTAGAGAACTGAATACCTCCTCTTTCAGCCAGTGAAGCTCGGTTCATGAACACCTCCAAAGCATCACCAGAGAGAGCTCTGGGGAAAGCCTCCCAGAGAAGCACCACCACTCACATCCTGAAGGCCAGACCCGTGCCAGAAACACTCCGGGTGGATCACTCGAGAGACCAGGTGACAAAGAGCTCATGACAATTCCTTCTGAGTTCTGTTCTCAGTCGCTAGTCTGTCACTGACCCTGTGTGTGTACGCGTGCTCGTGTTCCCCTCACTCTGATTTAGAGCAGTGCTAGTCACAGAAGTCACAGGGCTGCCTGGGGGAGAAGGTCAGACCACACCGAGCGCTCCCAGCGGGGACTCCCGCTGGCTCCTCAGCCCAGGGAGCGCCTCACACCCCCCGTGGGATGGTCTATTTTTGATAAATCAGTAAGGCATTCCAATGCAATGGTGTTTTCTTTAGGAGTTTTATGTTATGAGCAGCTCTCAACCTTATTATTTTCTATTTTGGTACTGTAAGTGGGCTTTGCTTACGAACATCAGAGGACAGATACACAATGTACTGTATACAACTGCAGGTAGCTTCATTTGAGAACAACTTTCTAGACAAACCAAGTTTCCTGTTGTCTTCTTTTGGAATTGTAGTGCATATGTTGAAACTTGTATATCATTTACAGTATTGAGTCTTGTGCCACTGCTGTACCTGATGTATCCAATCTGGATTAAACAGAGTATGTGCCACAAATACCAAGATGATGCTGTAGATTTCTTCTATCTGGGAGGTTCTTTTGGAGAACTTTGGGTGTCAGCCTAAGCCACTGGAGTTGCATTTAGATATAACTCTTACCTAAGTGACCATTAATGAGAGCAGAAAGACGACCAGGACATTCTAGGAGAGCAGTAACGCAGATACCCAAGTGCATCTCTTCCAGTATCCTCCTTTTGAACATGAAGAGTTACAACAAAAATCATCTTGGAAAGAAAATCCTATCATCTTGGCCTTTCCAAACTTTGCAGACACAATCTCAGCAAAGCTCCTCTCTGGGGTAATTTGTGGAGACAGGGAGGGAGCAGGGCAGGGGGAAGCAGCACAGGAAGAAAACCACTTTTCCTAAGGAGATATCTCTCTTTTAAAAGGCTATCTCATCTTGGCAACTCCATTTAGGCCAGTCTTGCATTCTGCATTGCAGATACAGTCAGCTTGTTCCAGCCACAGAACAAGCCGAGCTGATGCCATCTGAGCCGTGTCACAAAGCATCACTTAGAGGCATGAGTTAAAATTCTCAAGAACTTTGAAACTGAAGTTCAACTTACTTATTAGCTGACCTCTAACACCCACCGAGAGCTGAAGAGCTTACAGACCTCTTCCCTCTCTTGCAGCAAGGGCTGACACCCACTAGAGGCCACCATTGGCCCAGCTGTAGGAACACCCCAAACCCACCCAAGGCAGCACAGCATCCCCACTTCCCAGTCTTGTCCTCTAAGTTTCTGTGCCACTCACAAGCTCCATCAACCTTCCAGTTCTCCTGCACGGTGAAGAGCATCCGAATTGTGTGGTGTAAAGTGGTGCCACCACTCCACAGCAAGGTCAGAAGCGCTGGCAGGGGCACCACAGGATTTGCACAGGGAATTGTGCCCGAGTGCCAGAAAGGCTCCAGCAGGCAGTGATTTAGGTAAGATGAGTGGAAACTTACTGTTTTCCTCAAGATGAATTTGGAAGGTGCTGAGGGCGAGCAGTCGAGCATCCCTGAAGCTGTCCATTACACCAGACATGAGGAGCCTCCTCAGAAGTACAGTTGACAGTAGGTAGGAAGCAGGGTTTTTGCTAAGAGGACTCCAGCCTTACTCTGCTCAAGGACAAACCCCAAACCAACCCAACAGACTGTATCTGCTCTGGTGAACTTTGAGAAATCAAAGAAACCAGCTGAAGAACTCTGTCTCTGATCCCACACACACTGAAGGGAGAGGATAAAGTTTCACAATCAGCACAGAGTCATCCTAGGGCCAATACCCAAAGCCAGCCACGGCTCTTGTTCCTGCTTCAGGCCAGCCACTGACAAAGCAGTGCACCCAAACAGGAAACATCAGCTAGTTTTAGTATTAATAGGTAATCTCATTTCTAATTAAAGCCTTCCTGTAAGTGTGGCAAGTCTGATACTGCTGCACCCAGAGGGACAGACCAATTATGATTGCTGCACATTTTCTACATAATTAAGCCATCCCCTGTTGCACAGCTTGCCACACACCTAGCTACAGAAATGTTATTTATACAGTGTTAATTAACTAGATTTAAATTAGCAATACAGGCATAGAGATGCAGGTTTTACTTTGCCACTTAACTGGTATACAATCCGTGCCTGGTGTTCAACAGAGAATTACAGGCGACAGAGTGGTACCCAACTATGAACACCCCACATAGTCTGACAGTGAAGTTGTCTTCACCCAACAGTCACATGGAAGACAAGTCAAAAAAACAAAGCTGGGGTTGGTCTGTATTTTCTCCTTACTGAGGTTTCTTACACCTAAGTGGCTGCCTTTTGTCTTCCTCGGTCTAGTCTGGATTGTAAAGACTGAACTGACCATCCAGCTGGTTTTCATTTCCTTTTATTACAAACTTCTAGTAACACCATCACTGGAACACGTGTGAAACATTCACCTGGACATTCACCTCGTTATGAAAAACATTGTTTTACCCAGTTTTAAACAATGTCAGTGTCCTCCTAGACCTGTTTTTCCCCAGCTCATGCCCATTCATGGCTCCAACCAGCCTGAGCCCAGCAGCATCCCATCAGTCCCCACTCTTCAGCAGCTCCTGCAGATAGATAGAGTTCATGTGGTAGGCATTCATCCAGCTGAACTGCCTGTAGCTTCTCCTGTAGTGTGACACTGCAGCGTAGTAGTCTTGCCATGCTTGGTAGTAATATTTCCAGTAGTTTTTGTACCTCCAAGCCTCAGATGGAACCCCATCACCCCAAGAGCTGCAGGAGCAGTTGTCTTCAGTTCTTCCCATGGAAGGGCTGGGGAATTCCTGGTAATGGCTTTTCTTGTGTTTAGCATTTTGTTTCAGAACTTTCTTTTGGTTTTGCTTTGGGATTGGCGGTGGCTCCTGAGGCTTCTGTGGTACAGAGTCCTCATGACTCTGATGCCTTGTGGGAACAGCTTTCTTCTCCCTTGTATCTGAAAATGCTTCAAAGCACGAGTTATTCTCCCTGCTGTTAAAGGAAGCCCTGGAACTGTAAGAACCATCACTGTCACCAGACACGACACCATTTGCTACCACCTCTGTATTATACTCCACCTCCTTCCATTCTACATCACCATTTTTGGGGAGCTCACACTGTTCTCCTGGGCCTGAATAGCTTCTCAGAATTTCAACGTCTCTCTCCAACCCTTCTTTAATGAAATACTCATAGTCTTCAACAAACTCTGAGAAGCTCCAGGGATTGTCCTGCTGGTTTTTGAAAGAAGACAAGCATGGAATCCTGGGAAGATTGTTTTTTAAGGTCTCCTTATTTGGAGACTGAGTGGTGTGCTGCTCATCCGTTCTGGAGACACTTTTGACTTGATTCCTCTGTTCTGTGTGGCAACTGGAAACTTGGGGTTTTCTACTACCTTTTGCTGTATTTGCAGAATTTGTGCATGTTTTAATCTGCTTTTGCTTCAGAGGCTTTTTTGGCCTTTCTACAGAAGAGTTATCACCTGGAAGTTTAGAAAGAGGCTGAGGTACATCTGCAAAACTGTTCTGGCCAGGCTGCAGTACAGGTTCCTCCGGGCTGTGACACACAGTGTCAGAATTCACTGAAGGATCTGCACGTGTAACAGGTTTGACTTCTACCTCCCCATCTTCAAACTGATCCATCATTCCAGGAGGGATAGGTTCTGCACAGAAGAGGAACAAACAGGCACTCAGTTAAGTGCATCCTTCCCTCTAGAACTCAAACGAGTACTGAAGTAAAGCCTTGCAAAACTGCAGGTAGGATGTTAAGAGGTTAGGTTAGGGCTACAAACCGACCCCTTCAATTCCTGAAAGAGCTCAAATAGCCAGAACACCATCTTCCTGGGAGGCAACCAAAAGCTGCTCAAGACAAGCAGCAATGCATTATCTGTCACCGCTTTTTCATGTCTTACTTTGACTAAAAAAAACAAAACCCCAGAACTTATCTAAGGAGGCAAATGCTGCATTTTGAGCAGAACAGAAAAAACAAGGGCAGCGATTCCTTTCTTCTCCTACTGACTTGCAGCCTGGGAAAGGCTTGACAGTAGATTTCTGGGAATTTATGTAGTTATACAGTTGCTTAAGCAACAGTTGGATGCAGAGTTCCTCTCCATACCCATAAGGCACTAGTATGTCTTCCATTGCTTCATACAACTGTGGCGGTTACACAAGCAGTCACAGCAGAGAGCATGGAATACCTGCACCAAAATTAGAGCAACTTCGGCAGAGAAGGCACCTCAGATCCTCAGGGACTTGTCTGAAGCTTTAAACCAAGAGAAAACAACTAACAGCCCCAGTTGCACTCACAGGACAGACCATACCTGGCAGAGGAAGCAGCTGAAGATTACACTTCTGAGCGATTTTCATCATGATGTTTTCCTCCTCTCCACGGCAGCAGTACGTCACAGACAAGCCTAAAGTTCCTGGGACACACAAGAGAAAGTGTAAGTACCCAACCAGGGCCAGGGAAGGTCCCACAAGCCCAAGGAATCCACAAGCCTGCTCTTACCAAAGCGCCCAGCTCTGCCAATGCGATGCATGTAGGTCTCCCAGTCTAACGGCACGTCCAGGTTGATGACCAGGTTCACCTTCTCAGCATCAATCCCACGAGACGTCTTCAGAGAGAGAAGGGAAAGGTGAGCATGGTGAACAGACCTTTAAACAAATGCCCTACCTTTGGGAGTAACTGCTGCTCACACAACAACTTTTAGTTGTTACAGTACACAATAAGCACCCACACTTTGCCAGTCAGCTCACAGTATTACAGGTGAAACAGGCTTGTTGCACGGGAACCATGAAAACAGGGACCATTTTGCTTACACCTTCTACACCTCCAACACGAGGAAGCACAGTGCTTCCCCCAGCATCAAAACACCCCGTGCTGCAGCGTGTGGTGATCTCACAACAGGACCTCAAACAATCAACTGGAGAAAGATACATCAGTAAAAAGCTGAGTGTGCCTCCAACACAACCAGTGCTCTGTGTACAGTCGCTTGGGACATCACTACAGTGAGCACAGTGTACTAGAGAAACAAACTCCTCCTGCCCACAGCGCCTCTCCAAAGTGAACAAGTCTACTCCTCTGAAATACCTGTAAGCTCCTGCAAGCCAACAGACAGATTACACATTATTCTGGGACCACACCAAGGAATAGGGACCAATTTCTAAGTTTCACAGTAAAAATAAGTCGCACTCAGTGCGCAGGTTGCCTGCTTTATCAGTTATCACTTATGTTCTATTCAATCCCCAAACAAATCTAATTCTCTAAAGTAACTTTATGAACCATGCACATGGACAATGTAGAGCACTCACTCACCAAGTCTGTGGAAATCAGGACTCTGCAGTGGAACTGCTTTAATTTAGCCATAGCATCGAGTCGCTGACTTTGGTTCATGTTACCTAGAAAGACACAAATTGGAAGCAGATTCTGTAAGTGAGCTTTCTCTTTACAAATAAACCAGTGCATTCACCTGGACAGCCATAGAAATGGCTCTCAAACAAATGTGAAAATAGGAAAGTTAAACAATCAATGTAGAAATTAATTAATAAGCCCTAAAGATCGACGAAGGTTCAAACTCTGTTCTCTGTTATTTAACCAGAGGCCAGGCAAACTAAGATTCAAGACTAACGTTCCTATTTTAAGTCCCATTTATGCCCCACTTTAATAGAATCAGAACATTTTGAAACACATACCTGAGATGCACTCTGCAGGGAAGCCTCTGGACGTCAGTATTTCTGCAAGATGCTGAGCCCTGACAACACACCACAGCTGTAATCAACAGCACAGCCCTAAAGACCCCAGCACAGTTCTCACAGGCTGCTCCTTACATTCCGAACCCACCACTTTCATCTTTGTGCCTACAGCAGTCACCTCCCAGATGGAAAAGGATAAGAGGATGTCAGGTCTTACTGTACAGTGTATGAGGTACCACAGCACTACAGCATTCCTTTGTTTCCCTCATTTCTATGGCATTCCTCTGGCTGTGTTTCAGGTCTGACATTTGTGCACCGCTCTGACACCTTATAGAAGGTCTATACAAGCTTCTCCACAGCTGGACATTACAACCACTGCTTTACACCATGCTGCTTATAGATTTTATTTAGAATTTGTTACCTGCTATGCAAATTTGAGAAGACTAAGGCTTGATTAAATGGAATCTTGCTGAACAGCTCCTGCAGGTGCTGGGTTTTTTCCTCAAATGTTTTATGTGGAAGCGGGTGGGAATTCACAATCTTGTAGTACTGCTTCAGCCCTGAGCAGGAACCAAAACCACTCATCAGATTCAGCGTTTCCATAAAATAAACATGCACAGTGCTGTATTACTAATAACATCTGTCACTGCAGTTCAAACAAAGACTTTAAACAAGCACAGACTGAGGGTAGACCTGCTCATTCTCTACAGCTCCCTGGAAGGAGGGTGTAGCCAGGTGGGGGTCAGTCTCTTCTCCTAAGTAACAAGTGACAGGTCAAGAGGTCCCCTTTAGTTGCACTAGGAGAGGTTTAGGTTGGATATTATGAAAATGTTCTTCACTGAAAGGGGTTTCAAGCACTGAAACAGCCCAGGAAAGTGCTGGAGTTAATAGTTGGACTCAATCTTAAAGACCCTTTCCAATCTAAACAATTCTGTGATTCATAAATTAGTCAGCTCACCTGCACAGGGAAACTATGAATAATCACAAATTTTAAAAGGCACATTTTTGGTTTTAGCATACTCTCCTTACTCTACTGATCACAGTACCAGTCTAAGTAAATTTCTACTTACCAATGAGACTTGGATCAGTAGGGTTCAGCCTCACAAATGTTGGCTCTCTCATGTATCTGGTCAAAGCATTAGCTAACGATTCAGGATAAGTAGCAGAAACAGCAAGCATCTGTTTATTGACTGGTAGCGAAGAGTAAATCCAACTGTGAGACAAAGAAATAGGAATGACTAACAAATATGTATGTAATCTACTGATAAATGCTTAAAATAAACACTTTTCCTACTTGATTTGTTCCTGAAAGCTGCCTTCTTCCAGAAGCTTGTCTGCTTCATCAAGAATGAAGAGCCGGATACTGGCTGTATTCAGGTAGTCCAGCTCTATGAGCTGTTTTATTCGACCTGAAGACAGAGGAAAAAGGAGAATCACAGAGTTGTAGGGGTTGGAAGGGACCTCAAGAGCTCATGGGGTCCAACCCCCCTGCCAAAGCAGCTCCCCAGCTCATACTGCACAGGTCGGTGTCCACATGGGGCTGGAATGTCTCCAGAGAAGGAGACTCCACACCCCCTGGGCAGCCTGTCCCAGGGCTCCCTCACCCTCACTGGGGAAAAGTTCCTCCCCATGTTGGTGTGGAACTTCCTGTGCTCCTGTTTGCAGCCATTGCCCCTTGTCCTGTCTCCACTGACCAAAGAAAAGGGGCTGGCCAATTCCCCCTGCACCCCATCCTTCAGATACTGATAAACATTGATTAGGTACCCCCTCAGTCTTCTTTTCTCCAGGCTGAACAGCCCCAGCTCTCTCAGCCCTTGCTCATGGCATAAAATGGGTTTCAAGAATATAAACAGAGTTTCTAATGCTGGCTTTTAGAGTTTTTTAAAAGCCTAATTTTAATAAGGCCTAAGAAAGGCACATTCAAAGTATTTTCTCACCCAAGATACCTGGACTGAAAGTCTCTGGCACCACAGTCTTCCCCACTGCTAAAAAACCCCAAATCCCCCCAAGACTTCCAAAGCACCAACTGTTGTACCACGGAGTCCCCCAGCACTCACTGAAGCCCCTCCATACCTGGGGAGCCAACTGCTATGTGGCACTTCTTGAGCCGGGCTCTGTCCTGGCTCAGAGGGGTCCCGCCGATGAAGACGTGGCATTCCAAGCCCTCCATCTTAATCCCGATCGCTGTGACCACCGCGTGGATCTGCACGGCGATCTCCCGCGTGGGGGCCAAGATCAGGATCTGCAAGGGCCGAGGAGCACACCCGACAGCTGCGGGGCCGTTCCCAAGGGTCAAGCCCAGCGCCCAGCCGCCACGGTCTCGAAGCGCATCTCACAGGAGGCGCCGCCGTTTACCCAGGAGAAGGAGCGATGCTGCCCCCGGCCCAGCCCCTCCCGCCCGGCCCGGGGGCTGCCGCCGCACGGCCTACCTGCGTGGCAGGGCTCTCCAGCAGCACGGCGTCCAGGGCGACGGCGGAGAAGACGCAGGTTTTGCCGGTGCCGGACTTGGCCTGCACGATGAGATCTGCAACGAGCCGCCGCAGCGTCAGGGGCAGCGTCAGGGGCGGCCCCGCGCCCGGCCCCGCGCCCGGCCCCGCGCCTCACCCAGGCCGCAGCGCCCCAGCGGGATGGCCTTCAGCTGCACCGGCGACGGCCTGTGGAACCCCGCCGCCTCCAGCCCCGCCAGCACCGGCGCCGAAAGCAGCAGCGACCCGAAGTCGGACGGGCCGCCGGGCACCAACACATCGCGCGTGCGGAACCGGCCCTCGGCCGCCACCGGCACCTCCACGGGCGCCGCCATCTTGGGGTGGGGGGGGAGAAGGAGGAAGCGGCAAGGGAGGCACGCGCCGTTAGCCCGCGCCGCGCAGGCGCGCTGAGCCAGCTCCGCAGCGCCGTGCCGCCAGGGGGCGTCCCCAGCTGGCCCGTCCCGCCGGGGGCAGAGGAGGGGTCAGGAGGAGCGGGGCTCTGCGGGGCTCTGCGGGGCTCTGCGGGGCTCTGCGGGGCTCTGCGGGGCTCTGCGGGGCTCTGCGGGGCTCTGCGGGGCTCTGCGGGGCTCTGCGGCCTCCCGCCGCCTCTGTGCCGCGGGAGCTGGGGCTTGGGGCCGGGGATCAGAACCTCCGGTAGGCCGGGGCGCCGGAGGCCCCGCACCCCTGAGCTCTCGAGGGGAGGAACGAGTGCGCTGGGCCCAGGCCTGCAGGGAGGGGCCGGGGAGAAGGCTGCCGGCGAGGGGACCGAGCAGGAGAAGGGGGACGAGCGGAGGAGCGGGGCGAGGGCAGAGCAGTGCCGGCAGGCGTGCTGGCTGTCTGCCAGCCTGGACAGAAAGGGCTCATCCCTCGGCCGCCCTGCCTCAGGGACGAGCAGCCGGTGGGCTCGGCCCTCCTGCCCCCCGGGACAGCTGGAAGCGGGGCGCTGGGAGAGGCAGACAGCACGGCGCTCGCTTCAGCAGGGGCCCGACACATTCTGTGTGCAGGAACTGCTGCCCATCACTTATTTTAAGTCGTGGGCAGTGCTACACAGAATCACAGAATCTTAGGGGTTGGAAGGGACCTCAAGAGATCATCGGGTCCAACCCCCCTGCCAGAGCAGCTCCCTATCTCATATTACATAGATAGGTGTCCAGATGAGAGACTTGAATATCTCCAGAGAAGGAGACTCCACCACCTCCCTGGGCAGCCTATTCCACTGCTCCGTCACCCTCACTGTGAAAACGTTCTTCCCCAGGTTGCTGTGGAACTTCCTGTGCTCCAGCTGACAGCCATTGCCCCTTGTCCTGTCCCCACTGACCACTGAAAAGGGGCTGGCCAATTCCCCCTGCCACCCATGTCTAAGGTATTTGTAAACACTAATTAGGTCCCCCCTAAGTCTTCTTTCTTCCAGGCTGAACAGACCCAGCTCACTCAGCCTTTCCTCATAGGGGAGATGTTCCAGACCCCTAATCAACTTTGTCGCCCTTCTCTGGACTCTCTCCAGAAGGTCCCTGTCTTTTTTATCCCAGGGAGCCCAGAACTGGACACAGTATTCCAGGTGGGGCCTGACCAACGCAGAGTAGAGGGGGAGGATCACCTCCCTTGACCTGCTGGACACACTCTTCCTGATGCCCCCCAGGATCCCATTGGCTCTCTTGGCCACCAGGGCACACTGCTGGCTCATGGCCAACCTGTCATCAACCAGGACCCCTAGGTCCTTCTCCACAGAGCTCTTTTCCAACAGGTCATCCCCCAGCCTGTACTGATACAGTCGGTTATTCCTCCCCAGGTGCAAGACTTTACACTTGCACTTGTTGAATTTCATTAGGTTTCTCCCTGCCCAGCTCTCCAGTCTGTCCAGGTCTCGCTGGATGGCAGCGCAGTGTTCCTGCGTGTCAGCCACTCCTCCCAGCTTTGTATCATCAGCACTTGCTGAGGGTGGATGCTGTTCCCTCATCAAGGTCGTCAATGAAGATATTAAACAGGACTGGACCCAACACCGAGCCCTGGGGAACACCGCTAGTCACAGGCCTCCATTCAGATTCTACTCCACTGATCACGACCCTCTGAGCCCGGTCTGACAGCCAGTTCTCAACCCACCTCACTGTCCACTCGTCTATCCCTTGTGCCCTCAGCTTCTCTGTCAGGATGTTGTGGGAGACAGTATCGAAAGGTAGATGACATCCACGCCTCAGCCTTTATTGTCAGAGCAGTTCAGAGGCTCCGGACACACGGCTTCCAGTCGCTGCAGCAGGATTGGAAACAGTCTCACCAGCGGCTGCTACTGTACAAGCACATGGACTGTGTCAGTGTTCTTCCATCCCCCTCAGCAGCCCAAAGGAATCTCAACGGCCCCGGGGTACCGCAGGCTTTGTCACGCCTTTGAAATTCCTCACGTTTATTTCTTGGTGGGGGGAAGAAAAGTCAGGCAAATTCTAGTCAGTTGCTGGCTTTCAGCATTCTGACATTTTCGTGGGAATATCTGAGTACCCACGGAGAGTGGGGCCTCCCAGGACAAAGAGCAGCTTGAGCCTGGAGAGCTCACCCCTCCCTAGTCGGGACAGACCAGATGTCAGGGGCGAGCACCGTCCCCGCAGCAGAGGTAACAGGATAGCTAACTACAAGCATTCTGTTAGTCCCAATTATATTTTAATTTTTAAGTGGATATTCCCACTGGTCCTCAAGGGGAAATGAGTCTCCAACATGAGATAATTATCTCCGGGTAAATCTGGGAAAGGAGACAAAGGCACCTGGACATAGCAAACGTTTGATTAAATACAGCCTCTCCTAACCCTTTTAAACTGATGTGATTTAAGCAGACAATGAAGAGCAGTCAGAAGTGTCTGTTCCCATGGGGGAAGGGCAGAGATGACAGAACAGCCCCAAGCAGCCATCCCCATGAACCGCTCCCCCCTCGTTTCCCTCACCTACTCCGTTTCTCCCCCGAGGTTGCATAGCACAACTGAGGCCATTTGGAGACACTTTCCGTGGGGCATCATTAAGGAGACTTCAGACACGTGGCCTTGATTCAGAACGATGCACCATTTGTGGGTGTTTAATTTTCCACGGGGTGCTGGAGGGAGGGGCTCCAAACCCCCTCAGTGTCTGTACGCTGAGAAACCCTTTGACACCAGGATGGGCAGGCTTTGTGTCCCTCTCCCTTTGGCTTTGGCCTTCGCTGATGGGGCTGGGTCAGATTTAGGTCATGCTCCTGCAGCTGTATCCGTGGGTCTGATGGAAGGATTTGTTTCTCCCTTAACCCTTATTCCTGTAGAAAACCCTAACTGCTACTGCTCCTAACTGTGTATTAAAGCCTCTGTCTGCTGCATCCTCTGCCCAGAGCTGGTGTGTAAATAGCCACCCTCCACCCTCAGGCCTCCTTCTACCCCAGTGACTCTGGTACTGAATTCACATTGTCGATGTTCACGTGTCGCACAGCCAAGGGGAGTCTGCAGTGGTGCTGTGATGCTGCTTTGCTTTCGTGAGTAGTAAGACCCAAAGGAAGTGTTCCTGCTCAGAGCAGCCTTGGGAAACCTTGACAATGAATCCGAATGCTCTGCCAGCAGAATAGGTCCTGGGGAAGGATTTAGGCTAGTCAAAGAAGGAGGTAAGACCTCCTGAGCTGCAAAATTAAAATAATAACTGGTTCTCATGAAGGGATATAAACCCTTTTAGCTCAGGGTCAGAAACCCACCTCTAGCTTCTGGGGCTTGGGAGAAAACTCTTGCTAGGGAAAACTTTTGCTCCCCTATCTACTGGGTGCATGTTTTATTCCCCCAAGACAGGGCTCACCACTTTTTGTCCCTGCCAGGAAGCCCAGACTACATATTTGATTTTATTTCCACACAAGACTCGTTTTCCTCTGAATCAATATATCAGTATATCAGCTTTGGGTAAGTGATGCCCTGTGCAGGGCGTGATGCTGATGCTTAAGGTCAGGTTCTTGCTCTTTCAGACTAGAAAATGCTCATCTGCAGACTCCCAGCAGCAGGGCAAAGGTCTGTGTGCCACGTTCACCATGCAGCTTGCCTTGCAACCAGACCTCCCAAGGCTCACACCAGCAGTGCCAAGAAACACCTCAACCAGCACTCAGTAGCTGTGCTCAGTACTCACCCCAGGTGTATCCATTCCTCCTCCTGTGGAAGTTTCTCTCCCTTCACAGCAGGTTAACTCTTTGAAAGCCTGGGGTAAGCTGCTCACAGGGAATGCTCTCTGGCTTCCAGAAGTGTCGGGCTGTGCCCATCCTTTAGGAATATGTCCATTACAGGTTTGAGCATTGCTACTGTAAACAAGCACCTGCCTTGTCTTGTGCCTTTGGCTTCCAAGGATTTGCCTCTCCTGTCTGCCAGGACACGGAATTCTTCAGAACAAATCTGGGTTTGCACAACATTTATAAAATATTTTGGAGGTGAGATAATCTCATCCTCCTCTCCCAGGCGTGTTCAGATGAAGAGAGGGAACTTTCTCCCCTCCTCTTAGCACGTGTGACTCACCCTGCAGAGCATGGTGTGTATTTGTGTTTACACTGCCATGGAAACTCTCCTCTTACTGTACAGCACAGCACACTACAGAGAAAGGGCCATTGATCTCAGCATCAACAGGGACTGATGTTCACCACCAAAAACTGACTCCTAACATCCTGCACAGTCAGTTTCCCCTTTGGGGAAAACCCCCAGAAAGCTGCCTGGGAAGTTACCAAGGAGCAGCAGAGTCTCTGGGGCAGCAGAATCTTCTTTGGTGCTTCTGTACTTGGCAGAGTCAGAGGCACACCCAGCTACAGGTAGAAACACATCAGAAAGGAGGCATCAGGACATCAGAACGGCTCTTTGAGCTGCAGCAGTGAGAAGCACCAGGACTTCACTCCTGTCATTTTCCTCCAGAGAACAAAGTGTCATCCCATTTTAATCTTAGACATGCTTTTGCACCAAGGTTTGCTGAATTTCAGCCAGTATGGACAGGATCTATGTCACCAAAACACAGCCAGCCACAGCGTAACCCAACAGCTCTTTAACACACAGTGAAAGCACAAGGATTCCCCTGCCCTGGCACTCCTGGCACTCCAGTGTGAGCAGAGGAGTGTCAGCAGCTGGAATTTGGCTGGAGCAGAGTAAAAAGTTTTACTTTTGGGGTGGGGGTGCAGTGAGGTAGCGACATGTCAGGAGCTATGAAGGCCACAAGACTGGTTACACTATATTAGGCTTAATGGAAGAAATGGCCACATTTTGGGGGGTAATTCACCTCCTCATGCACAAACACAAACAGAATTACAGTTCTGTCATTGCACTCTTACCTGGTTTGGCTGGATGTTTATGCCCCAGTGGATTTAAACAAGGACGGATGCAATTCAGGTCACGCTGCAGCTTAAGTGGGAAGGAGCTCTGCAAGGTTTGTCTGGTGTGGGAGAGAGTAAAATGGAAGAAAACTCAGTGGTAACCACGCTCGTGAGCTCAGCACACCGTGTGGAAGCCCTGAGAAACCAGATCAACGAACTGAAAGACAGATGAGATAAGCCTTCAGCTGTGGAGGGATGAAGGAAGGGATGAGGCAGTTCATGTATGTGGAATACACCACCCCAAAAAGCCTATCCTAGGGGGTTTTTGCCCAAGGATCCCAGTTCTTCATTTTAGCATGAAATAAGCCATGCAGCTTTCTGCTTAAGGGTGTTCTAGTCCCTGCTCTCTTTTTCCTTGGAGACCTGGTTTTCCCCTGCACCATCTGCTCGTGGTCTGCACCACAGCAGAGTGGAAGGAGCGCAGGGCCTGGCACCAAGTGTGGATGGGGCTTGGAGCCAGCTGTCTACACGGAAGAGAGAAATGTTGCTTAGTGGGGAAATGCTACTGAGAAAGTGTTTGAGATGTTTCCTCTTCTCTTGCAAGTTCCCAGGAGTTTGGAGCACACAGATATTCTGGGTTTTTTCTTTAGTCTATGCTAGTGAACTCCTTCATCAGCCTCACAGGACATGAGCAGCCCCAAAGGGATGCTGAGAAGCATCCAAAAAATACTTTAAACAGAAGCCAGAGGCTGTTCCCCTGCCTGGAGAGCACACAGCTCAGTGTCCTGCAGGTGTTCCAGGAGCTTTCTGGAGCATCTGCCAGTTGCCATGTACACATGCAGTTGGCCTCCTGAAGGCCAGATGTGCTGGAAAATATAATATGGTTTGACTTAGATTTGATGTTTCAGATAACCATGTATTCTTTGTGCCTTTCTTGTACTGGAATATTCAATGCACTGTGAAAATCATCAGTGAAATCTGTGCCTGGGATAATCCCTGCTCTGATTTCATGCAGGTTCTCAAGATGCCCAAGCCATCTAGTTTGTCTAGACACAGTAACCCCGGGGAACAGAACCCCCCCTCAATGCCTGCTCTTACTCTGTTCCCCACCAAACGTAAGAGAGTTTCTGAAAACCCCTGGTGTTCAAAGCTGCCTTGGGTAAATTAAGCACATGGTCAGTTTTCAGCTTAAACCAACTGAACCAAGGTGCAGGTGTTGCATGTGAAGAGAACACACGAACGTGTTCAGCTTTGGTGCCACGCCACAGGGCTGTGGTGTCTCTGTGGTACTTTGCAGAGCTGAGATAATACAGTAAATTAGAAAAACAGAGAAGAAAGGCCTCGAGCCACCCAGGGAACACAGAAACCTGCACTCTGACACCGTGGCTCTTGTCTGAGGCACAGAAAGAGGAACGGGCAGTTGGGTCACTCCCTGCACGGTTAATAATGGGCAGGGGTGG
This sequence comes from Laterallus jamaicensis coturniculus, assembly GCA_022605575.1. Taxonomy (NCBI): domain Eukaryota; kingdom Metazoa; phylum Chordata; class Aves; order Gruiformes; family Rallidae; genus Laterallus; species Laterallus jamaicensis. Next base: position 2,049,550 of record JAKCOX010000038.1, read on the forward strand.
GTGTTTCAGCCTGGAGCCTCCACATGGGGCCATCTTTCTGATTCTTCACAGCTGACTGGCTGTTCCAACCTGCCATATGATCCTTGACATGCTTGGGTAGGCTGGGGACAGGCGTACCCCAACCCTGGGCCGTGGGGAGCAGCCAGCTGGCCAGCAGATCCAGCCAGGTTCTGAGAGCCACCCTGTCCCTGGGCTAGCTGGCTTAGGCTGTGAGAAAGACTCAGGACTGGCAGGTATCCCCTTCACAGCGTAGCATACCCCCTTGGAAGCGACTAACTTCTGGCTAAGGTCCTTTCTTTGACACATTAACATTTCCTGCACCACCTTCTGCAGGCCCTTGAAGAGAGCAGCAGTGTCCACGCTGCTTCAATAGGAAAAGGAAACCCTCAAATCGGCAAAAAAGCCTGGGAAGCCTGGCCCATAACAAGAGAGATGCTGGAAGGATCAGTGTTAACTCCACAGCCTTTCCCAACGTGCACCAAAGGCCAGATTGCAAATTCCTTATTTAAATTGGATTTTGACACAAAGGTCAGCTTTCCAAACCACCGAGGCTGATTGCTGCAAACACAGAAGATCCTGTTACCAAGTATAAAATAAAAAAAATCTTTTCCTCCAAAAAAAAAAAAAAGAAAGAAAAAAGAAAAAGACCTGTGAAGGCAAAGATTTCTGCCAGTCTTTGTCAATTCTCACATTTCTGGGGGAAAAAAAATAACAATAATAATAATAAAAAAAAGAAGCAAGTCATCACATTTTTCATCCCACGTTTGGAAACATCCTACTGATTTCCTTACAGGATTCAGACGAGCCCTGCCAACCCGGTACAGGGGACTCGGCGTTTGTCATCTAAACAAGGCATTGTGCGCGAGCTGAGAGTAATACACGGAGAGGGAGGGAGGGAGATGAAAGAAACGCTGCAAGATTCACAGCCAGACCCAGTCCTGCGCTGAGGAGGGCATCTGCGGCGCAGCATCCCTCCCGCGCGGCGAGTTTCCAGCGGCTGCTGGGTTCCTGGAGCCGAAATACGGCTCGGAAAGCGCAGCAAGGGCCCAACTGCTCTTGTGAGAAACAAACCCACGAGAAGCATCTTCCCGCACCTGCTTCTCGCCGCTCTCCAACGGGCCGTCTGCTCACGGCAGAGCGGGGCCGGGGCACAGCCCCCCTCCCGGGGCACGGCTCCCCATCCCGGGACACAGCCCCCATCCCGGGACACGGCCTCCCTCCCGGGACACGGCCCCCTCCCGGGACACGGTCCCCCCTCCCGGGGCACCGCCACCCTCTTGGGGCACGGCCCACCCTCCCGGGACACGGCCCCCCCTCCCGGGACACGGCCCCCATCCCGGGGCACGGCCCCCCTCCCGGGACACGGCCCCCCCTCCCGGGGCACGGCCCCCCATCCCGGGGCACGGCCCCCCTCCCGGGACACGGCCCCCATCCCGGGGCACGGCCCACCCTCCCGGGACACGGCCCCCCCTCCCGGGGCACGGCCCCCCATCCCGGGGCACGGCCCCCCTCCCGGGGCACGGCCCCCCCCTCCCAGGACACGGCCCCCCATCCCGGGGCACGGCCCCCCTCCCGGGGCACAGCCCCCCCTCCCGGGGCACAGCCCCCATCCCGGGACACCCCCGGCAGCCAAGCGCAGGGTGACGCGGAGGGTCGAGAGCCCGGGCGGCCCCGCAGCCTGCGGGGAGCGAGGCCGGGGGGTTAATCCCGGGCCGGGCTGTGTCTGCGGGGCCACGGGCAGCAAACCGCCCCGCGGAACATCCGCGCTGGGAGAAGGGACCGCGAAGCCCCGCGTTACCGAGCGCCGGGCTCGCTGCGGCTGCCCCGCAAGGAGCCTCTCGCCGTTCGCGACTCCCGGGCCCCGGAACCAGACGGGGGGGCATGAGACCCCCCCGCCCCCGCCGGGAAGCGGCTCCCGAGGGGCGGCCTCGGCCCCGCGGCCCCGCTCCATCCCAGCTGCCCGCCCGCCCTCGCCGGGCTCTGCCCCGGCGGCAGCCGCCGCCCCCCGGTGCCGCCCCCCGGGCTGCCCGCCGCGACCCCCCCCGCCCGGCTGCGCTCCCCGCGCCGCGGGTGGCTGGGCGGGCGGAGCGCTCGCATGGAGCGGCCGCGCTGAGCCGGGCCATGGACCACCACCTGCGCCGGCTGAAGCAGGAGCTGGTAAGGGGGCGGCGGGCGGGGGTCTCGGTGCGCGGAGCCCCCGGCTCGGCGGGGCTCGGCCCCTGGTGCGGGCTCCGCCGCGGGACGGCAGCTGCCGGCGGGAGAGCGGGGCGGGTCCCGGCCGCATCCAGCCTTCGCCGGGCCGCGGAACTTGGGGGTCCCCCCCGCCGGCGGCTCCCCGGCTGCAGCGGCGCCGGGCAGGGGCAGGTCCCGGCCTCCGCTCGGATCCGCCGGTCCGTCCGTCTGCGAGGGGGGGGGGGACGGGAGCTCGGGGGGCTCGGGGGCTGCGAGAAACGCGGTGCCGGCGAAGATCAGAAGCCAAAGAAACATTTACAGACTCTCTGGCGAGAGCAAGTTTACGGGAAACAAAGTGATGTAGGGGGAGCGCGCGATTGCCACCCTGATCCCTCCCGAACCACTTCTTCAATAGGAAACCCTTTGTCATCAACCGGCACCGCTCTCTCCCTCCTCCGGCTCCTTCCCCGCCGTCCCCTCCCCCGCGGAACTTGCTCGGGCTCGTCCGCAGGGCAGGAGGTGCCGCTGGGGAGGAAGAACCCATCTTTCCAAAGCCGGGGTCCAGCCTTGGCGGGTCTGGCGGGGGAGCCGGGCGCTGGGAGACACACAGGTGAGGAGAACAAAAGGGGAGGGCGAGGCAGAGCAGGGACGGGGAGGGGGCAAGTTCTGAGCGCACGGCAGCATCCATCCCGGGTGAGGACTTGGTCGGATGCTGATTCCACCCGGGATCGCTGCCCTGCCCGTGCGAGCAGCAGGGTTGGAGTCGGTGGAGACAGGCCGAGGGAGAGCCGTGCCCGGGGCAGCGCCAGGGATGTGCAGAGCTGCGGTCCCACGCTGCCCGTGAACCTCGGGCTTGCACAGCGGCGTTCCACCCGGAATAAACAGGGCAGCCAACAGTGAGATGTAACTGTGCTGGCCACAGCGCTGCTCCCCGGGCAAGCTGAGCTGGGAGACACGCTAAAACAAAAGGAAACCAGAGTCCCTGCTGTGCTGTGCTGTGCTCCGGGGGTGATGGATGAAAAGCACTCTGCGAACCGGGACGTGTAGTTTGTAGAGCCCTGAAAACCTGAGCGGCTTGGAAGGTGAAGTGGCTAAAGAGTAACTTCCAAAAGACCCTGCTTGGAGTATTTTGCCTGTTTAGCTAAGCCGTTTCTGGGCAGTGTTTTTAATAGAAGCCCAAACATCGCACCCCTGCACGTGAGCCTGAAACGTTCCCATTCTGTAGTGTGCAACGTAAGCTCTGAGGAGCCTGAGTGTGCTCAGAAGGAAGACAGAACCCTCCTGCTGAACGAGAAAACCAGAAAATACTTCCAAGGAGAATGCTCTGGGTTTGCTCACACCCTCACTCCGATGCAGTAACGGCTGGGGTTTGCTCTGTACAAATGCAGTTGGTATCATACCCATAACCCAGCCTTCGCCTGGCAAAGATCCACGTGTGTGTTTGGGTTAAACTGGGCAGGGGCAGTGGTGACTTAACCCAAAGCAGCCGGGTCCTCCTGCGCTTGGGTTTCACCAGTCACATTCTTTCCCCTTCCCAGCCCCCCCCCCCCCCCCCCAACTTTTGTTGCTTAAACTTGAAAACTTCCTTGGACACCAGATTCTCAGGGTATCAGAGTGCAGCCTCAGCGCTGCTGGGAGCACAGCCGTGCTGGGACAGCCCACAGGGTGACAGCTGGAGAGACCCTCTGCCTTCAGCACGCCAGGAAACAATCCCTTTCCTCAGCAACTTACGCGAGCTGCAGACTGCATTTAGTGAAGGTAGGGGAACTGTATTAATTAAAGCAACTGTAAATGAGATCCTGAGCAAGAACAGCTTTTAAAAAATCAATACCATCAAGATAGTCTGGAATTAAAATAGATTAATGTTTCTTTAAAGACCAGCAAGCAGTGTGGACAGACAGCTGGGGCCATCTGCATTGGCTGGTGAGTGGGAACTGAACCTCTTGACCCTGCTTCTCTGCCACTTTCTTCCTTACTGGGCAGGCTGTGCCTCTGGATGCTAAATGCACCATAACCAGGAATCATGCTGGAGGAATGGTGGGAAGGGCTCGGCCACGTCGGGACAATGAGCCACCTTGTGTGCAGCTGGATGGGACTCTGGTTCCAGGGCAGTTCAGAAACTGGGGTTTGCATCACGTCCAAGGAGCAGCTGGGGGCGGGTGGGAGGGATGCAGAGTGGCAGCAGGGGCCATGCAGGGCTGGTCTGTGCCCTGTCCGAGGAGCAGACTTGCTAAGTCTGGTCAGTGCAACGTGTGAAAGTTGAGGCCGTTCAGCCAGCAGAAGCTTGGCTTGTCTCAGTGCAAACTGCTACAGCCCCTGGCGGGGGTTGAGGAGGGGATTTTCTCCAAAGAGAGCGGATGTTGGCCCAGTTCCCAAGGAAAGGTCATCTTCAAGTGCAACTCTACCCCTCGCCAGTGCGGGATCCGAGGATCCCAGCTCTGCTCTGTCTTTCTCCTGCTTTGTGCACTAAACCCAGCTTTAAATAACAGTGGGCTTGGCTTGGGCTGCTCTGCCCAGGCATGAACACAGCCGCTGTGCTGAGATCACACCGTGCTTCCCCAGACACCCCGCAGGTGAGCCTGGGTCCGGGTGTGCTCACACTCCTCCTCACAGCATCTCTGGGGAGGCTCTGCCGCTGCTCCCTGGGCTGAACCTGACCTGTTTCAGTCAACAGGAGATTTCCTGTTCCAATCCATGATTTCCTTTGTACGCTGATAGTTTCTGGCACGAGTGGTGTCCCGGTGATGGGAATTCAGTCAGAAGCTTCCCCATGAGAATGCTTCATGGCCAGGAGATCCTGGTGTGGCACGGCCATCCTCCCCAGGAGATCCTGGTGTGGCATGGCCATCCTCCCCAGGAGATCCTGGTGTGGCACAGCCATCCTCCCTGGGAGCTGTTTCGGCTGAGCTGTGCCAGCCCTCTGCACCTCAGTGACTCTGTCACGAATACAGAAACCTTGTTCACCTCCTCTGGAGAGCCCCTGGAGATTTAGGGCTGCAGTGTGGTTTGTGGGAACAGGCAGTGCTGGTTTGCAGGGCTGGCAGGGAGTAAGTTCTGCTTCCCCACCCCTGCCACCCATCCTTCGCAGGGCAGCTGTGCAGAGCTTGTGAATCTTCCACTGATCCCCATACTGAAATTCCTCTTGACTTCATCAGCTGGATTCAGAGCCTGCAAGCATCATCCAGGCACAGAGTATGATGGCTGCTCTCTGAGTTACAGGCTGGTCCCTCAGCTGAAAGATGAGGTTTAACAAGAACTGTCCTGCCCAGGGATGAGCAGAGAGGGATTCCATTACCTCTGTAAACTGACACAGGGGTTCTCTGTGTTCATACAGAGTAACATCAGCATCTGTACCACAGAATGAGGGTCTCCAGGCTCTTCTAGGGGAAGGATAAGCCCTTACCCCCCAGCACGGGGCAGATTTGTCATGCATTTGGGGCTTGTATGGCTGTAACAGGCACAGGGTCACAGTCAAGTCAGCTGGAGCTGTAACTTCACTTGGCATGTTTTGGTCTTTCTTGAGGAATCCAGGATATTCCTGAGCTTTCTGTTGCTTTTTTTCTAGGAGAAAAAGTATTAAGGTAGGCACCTAAAACAAACTGCACCACTCTGACCTGGTCTGCTGAACGTTCTCCCTGCACATTCATCACAGATGCAATCACATTATCGAGTCTGATAGAGTCTTCCTCCCTTCCTACATTAATTTCTGTCCTGGTAGACAGTGTTTCTTGCCATGAATATCTCTCCCAGGAACAGAACATTCGGTCTGAGAGAGAGATACAGCCATTACTTTCACTCCTTGTCTCCTGCAGGGTCCCACTGCAGTAACTCGTGCTCGGCAAGGACTCCGTGGTGCTGGGGTTGCTGCTGGGTCTGAGGGAGCAGCTCCTGATGTGCAGCGGTGTGGGCAGAGGTGACAGACCTCAGGGGGTAATGTCACAGCTCCAGAGGGGAGAAACACACAGCTCCCTTGGTGTCTGGTGATGAAATGGTCCCTTTAAGGGTGGCTTTGCCCACGGCTGCTGGGGACAGTGTTAGACACTTGGCTGCTTCTCACAGAGTCCTTTCTTTGGAGAAGCTCGAGAGCAGATGCCCGGTCACACGTAACCTGGGGAGAGAAGCTGCTGTCGTGGGCTTTGTCTGCTTGTTTACTTCCCAAGACAACACAGATTCTTTTAACTCCCAGCTGCATGCATTCAGGGATGCTAAAGCCCAGAGCCCCCAGTGAACCATCCTCTTCAGTGGCCAGTCCGTACACTGAGGCTTGTGGGTCACCCCAGGGTTGTGAGGGGAATCCTGGAGGTTGGAGTGCTTTTCCATCCATTTATTTCCTGGTTGTAGAGGACTGATTTCCTCATTTGCCTTTAAACGTAGCAAGTGTGACTGGGAAGCACAGGAAGGTATCGCTGCGATGGGAAGGAAGGCTGTTGAGTCAGGGAGGAGGTGGGTGGTGTGAGCCATACCTGTCGTGGGTAACACCTGTTCCAGATCTGCCTAAACTTTTTGGGGGAAGAAAAATATCCTTGGTGAAGTGTCAGCATCCTTCCTCTTCCTGATAAACAGGGAGCTCAGGGTCAGCATCCTAATTTGCACCTAAAATAATCCGGAAAGGTGAGAGGTAGAGGGTAGAAATTCATGTGATGAAATGGAAGGACAAAAAGCAGATCACAGGCCCTTGGCATCCATCAAGGGAAGGGAAAGAAAGGCACAACATCAAGCTGGGCAGCAGCTCTCCGAGCCCTGCAGCACGCTCAGAAGAGTTATCCCAGCCACAGTCACAGGCTTGTTGAAGATTAATCCAGTTAGTGACCCAAAGGAAAACACAGGAACAACATCAGCAGCTCAGCAGTTCTGAAATCATTTTGGTCTCTGTCACCCTCGTTAGACACCGATTGTTTGTTGCTGGAGCTGTTGCCTCTCAGCACTATTATTAAGAGCTGCTATTTGCCATTTGTTCTTTCCTGTCCTCTTAGCAAGAACTTCCTCTCTCTGCAGCTCTTTTACCCAGGAGCTGGACATCTGTCTTCCTCCTCGCTGCCACAAACAGGCTCAGAGCTGCTCTGTGCCGCCCTGTCCTCTGCGCTCAGCTGAAAGCTGAGGTCTGTTCGCTGGCTTTTTCCTCTTCTCCCATCAGCAGCACAAAGCTGCTTCAGTCCTGGGCAGGCCAGATGTGCAGAGGGGCTGGGAACGGGCAGCTGCAGCTCATGGCTGTGTGGGAACTGGGAGCTCGGTGCTGAGATGCTGACAGGAAAACTCTGCTTCCCCCCCCTGCCCGGGTTAAAACATTACTTACCTGGGTGGTAAAACCCCCCTTGTCTGCACCTCCTGGGGATTTGGTTCTGATAGAGCACCAGTAACTGCCAGAGGATGTTCCTTGGGGTGAGTTGTCCTCCTGCTGTGTTAATTGGGGAGGGAAGATCACTGATTTATGAACTCTGTAGACTAATTATCATCATAGTCATGGGAATAAGTATTTAGAGGCAATAATTAAGAGGCAGGGCTTGCAAAGCCACTGGAGCCTTTGCCATGCACAAGGAAGGGCTTCCAACGTAAAGATAACCTCAGACTCTCTGAACTCTGCCAGTCTTGGGAGATGCTGGCTGCTGGGGGGGGTGATTTTTGTCGCTCCTGGTGAATCTCCCCTGATGATCCCTTGAGAGTGTTTGAAAGGCTTTTGGGTTTTGCACTTCGGTGTTCAGTGGGGGTGGGGAGGAGCTGCAGTTTCAGTGAGCTTTGCTTCAGGGAAGCAGGTAGCCAGAGCTGCTTTGGTTGTGCCCACGCAGGAGGATCCATCTGGGGGTGATAAGCGTTCCTTTCTCCAGCAGGAAGGTAACATCTCAGAGTCCCAGCCACTGAAGGGGAACATGCTCATCACAGCTGGGCTCAGCCCTCTGTGCACTCTCCTTGCTGTAAGAGGTGCCTGTGTTGCCTTGTTCACAGTTGCACTAGAACTTTCCCACGCCAATTTTTAGGGACTGCAAAAGTTTCAGGAATAATAGTGAGATGCAGGTTGAGGCATCTGATTTTTAGCTGGCTTAGAGAGATAAAGATGAACATCTGCAAGTTGTCACCGTCCTGATTTGGCTTTTCTTGGAAGCAGCAGTGCCAAACAGCCCCTGGTAGGGAAGCACAAAGCATCTCAGATCAGACACACAGAGTCCCCTGAAAGGCTTACTTCCACAGAGCAGTTAATTCTGAGTATTTTTACAGCCTTGAATGAACAGTGCTAGCTCCTACCTGTGATGATTAAAAAAGCATTAGAAGGAACCTCTGATTCTTTCCCAGATCGAATTCCCAACTCAATGATTTTAAAACTCAGTGGTCTTCCTGGATCTTCCATTTCATCTGCTGTTTGACCACAGCTGTGTCTGTACCTTGTTACTAAAGGCATTTGTGCTACATGAAAGGGCCTTACCAGGATGGAGTTGGGTTTAGGTAAAATGTGATATATATAATAATGCTGCTCTCTGCTCAGGGAGAGAGCATTAGGAACAGGAGAGGAGGATGCTGGCACCAGAGCTGGGCTAGAGCCACAGTTTTGCAGTGAACACTGTTCCCCTGCTCTGCAGCACGACCATCCAAGGGGCAGATTCACCATCAGGTTTGGGATCTGCAGCTCAGACACACACACAGAGGACACAACATCTCCCGCTGCGCCGTGGGGACCAGCTTACATAACACCCCTTGCATAACCCCAGCCAGCACAGCCAGGCTCCTTCTCCATGGCCAGTCGAGGCTCTCTGGGCTTTCGTGTCACATTCACGCTCTGGTTGGAATTGTGCTTCAGTTCCTCACCATTTCCAGCTCCTTCACATGCAGCATGTGAGCTCAGAGCCACCCAGGGTCATCCCTTCAGCCCCGAGTGCCCATCACCTTGCAGGCAGAGCATCCCTTTGACTTCCAGCCCAGGCTGCTGCATCATCCCCAGGCAGGTTTTTCCTCTAGCAGCCCAGTTGTGTAGAAGACAGCACAGGCACCTCAAGGAGCTGCTTGCTGGGCCTTCTGCCTTGCCCAGCCCAATGTTTGGGCAGCGTTCATCAGCAGAGCTGGGAGCCTCAGGGCCTCAAACTCTCTTGCTGATGGTGGGATTCGCACTGCTGAGGGATGCTGAGGCTGCAGGGCAGGATGTGTCTCACCCAAAGCAGGTCACTGGGAGAGGGAAGATGTGTTCTGTCCCATCAATGCCCGTTTCTGCTGCAAGGGATCAGCTCAGCCAGTGCTGGGCATCGGGGAGAAGCACCCAAACTTCACAGTCCCTTATGGGGAAGCATTTCCAGACATAAGACGTGTCTGCTGCTCCTCCAGTGCTTGGGCTGGCACCATGTTTGGCAGGACCAGCTTGGTTCTTGAGAAAGAAAAGGGCTGGAGCCTGAGCTTTCAGGGCTGGGGGACTTCTCCTGTCAGCAGGAGACAGGATCTGCCTGTGAGCAGTGACCCCACCGATGGCAAAGGCTGCTGATGAAACTTCAGTGCTTAATAGGGCCCTGCTGGGTGAGGCTCAGTCCTAACGATGCCACCCATCGTGGGGGAGTTAATTGAATCAGTGAGGGAACAGCAGCACCGCCCAGCATATGCTGGGGGCTGGATCAGCCCAGTCATTACCAGGACCCTCCCCACTCCCCCTGCCTGGTCACAGCACCACATGGCCAGTTGAACAGGGGATTTAGGGGGAAGTGGCCAATGAGGGGCCAGGCTGGCTCCAAATCCAGCTTCTTGCAAAGCCCCAGATAAACCAGACTGCCAGTAATAAGCAGAGAAAGGTTGGGAGGAGAAGCATTACAGCAAATCTGGAGAGGTAAGGTGATAGTTTTGTCTGGGGCTTGGAGAGCATATGGCCCTGGCTCCTGTACAGGGACCCAAGCCCTGGGCTGGGCTGGGAGGGGGGCAGTGTTTATTTGCATGTCTGCAGAACTGGAGCTTTCTTTGCTGATGTTAAAGTATCAGAGGGCTCCAGACACTTGATAGTGTAAGAAACTAAGCACACATTTTCTGTGCCTCGTGGCTGGTGTGCTCATGGTGGGGATAGATAAATCAGTCCCTTGGGAGTAAAGCTCTAGAAAGAAAAAAATCACCATCACCTGCTGACTGGTTTGGGGCCTGAAATGGGGCTTTGTGGCCAGAAGCTCTTGAGGGGCTTCCCAGTTGCAGAGCATTAGGGAGGATGCAGTGCTCACACCCAGGTACAGAACAAGTAATTGAGCTAATTTAGTTAGAGTGGAGAGGTGCAAGAGCAAAGCTTGATAACCTCAAGCTGAGCACAAGGTGTACCTGTCCCTTTTAACCCTCAGCACGAGATTATCACTGTGCTAAAGCCACGAGGAGCCTTCTAAACTGTTCATGAGAGAACAGGCTGAAGCTTTCCCTGGGCAGTGGTAATCTCCTCTGCAACGCACCCCACATCGATGCGACATGTCTGCACCTCCAGCCCTGCCATCCCCTGCTGCTCTGCCCTCTCCTCCCCACTCCCTGCTAAAAAAAAGTGGCAGCTGTTGGGCAGTATAGCCCATTTGTTTTATGATGCCACAGTGGGAATATGATCCAGGGCAGACATGAGAGGAAAAGCAGCAGAGCACGAGAGGAGGGGGGAATGAGAAGGTCTGGGAAGGAACTTGCTTGTTTTAAGTCTGGTACAGCAAATTAACTCCTTACAGTGGGGTTCTGGGGTGCAGAACTGCTGCTGAGGGTCTTGCCTGGGAGCCAGAGGGACCTCATTGCAGCCTGCCAGTCCCTGGAGGGAGATTATAAGCAGGAGGGGATTCAACTTTTTAAAAGGGCAGAGACTGGCAGGACAAGGGGGATGGATTAAAGCTAAAGGAGGGAAGGGTTAGATTGGATATTAGGGGGAAGTTCTTTGCAGAGGGAGTGGTGAGGGGCTGGAAGGGGCTGCCCAGAGAGGGGGTGGGTGCCCCGAGTCTGGGGGTGTTCAAGGCCAGGTTGGATGGGGCCCTGGGCACCCTTGTGTAGCTCCAGGCCTGAGGTTGGTGTCCCTGCCTGTGGCAGGGGGTTGGAGCTCTGGGATCCTTGGGGTCCCTCCCGGCCCAGGCCATCCTATGAGTCTAGGATTGCTAGTTAAACATGGGCAGTTTCAGAGCTTGTTTGTTGTGTACAAGACGAAGTGCACTGGGGTGTCTTTGTACTCTGAGGAGAGGTGCCTGCAATGAGGGTGCTAGGGGCAGAAGACACATTGTATAGAAACAAGAGAATGCTTACCTGGGTTTAATTTTCATTTACTTGAGGTAACTTAGTGCCTGTGGAAGGCTCTTCTGTTCATTATTCCTACCCCTGGTCTCAGTGAGCAACAGGGCACCGAAGACAAAGGCAGAAGAACATGGTAAAACTGGAGGCAGCCCAAACCATCCCTAGCTCTGTGCCTTGGGGTCCTGCCAGGCAATTAATGGAAACTCAATCTATTTATTTCTGTTGTCAGGTCAGAGAAAAAAATTCTCTCCTGTCAGCTTCCCTGGTGCCTGGAGAGAAACTGCTAGAAAGTCTGAGGTACCCAGAGCGTGCTGTGCCAGCAGGGGGGTGAGCAGCAGGGGGAGGGGGGTGTTTTGGGAAGCTCTCCTGCCCTCTGGTCAGAATCCCTTGCTCTCCCCCAGCTCCCAGAGACACTGACCTGACGCCTGCTCCCTTCCCTCTGCAGCTCTCCATGAAGGAGCTGGGAGACGGGCTGCACGAGCAGATGACCTGCATGATGGGCGCGCTGCAGGAGCTCAAACTCCTCCAGGTCCAGACAGCCCTGGAGCAGCTGGACATCTCCGGGGGCCGAAGCCCCGTGGCTGGTGCTGAGCAGCACCGGTGCTGCTGGGGCAGCAGGGACGAGCCCAGGGCCCAGCAGGACCAGCAGCCACAGGGGGAGGGACACAGCCCCCCCACGTCCTTCACCTGCACCGTGCCACAGCCGGGGGGGTTGTCCTGCCCCACTGTGCTCCCGGGGGGCAGCCAGCTTGGGGACACCCCCTCCTCCTTCAGCAGCCTCTCTGGTGGGGGTGCTGATCACCCAAATGGACCTTCCTCAGCTCCCACCAGAGCAGAGCGCATCCGCCTGAGGACACTGGAGCCCAGTAGCCAGGGGACACCTGTGGGGTGGCCAGCGTGCCAGGAGTGCCTGGGGTGTGACGATGGCCACGACTGGACATCCTCCCTGATGTCCCAGAGCCGGAACCGGCAGCCGCTGGTCTTGGGGGACAACATCTTTGCAGACTTGGTGGGGAACTGGTTGGATCTGCCAGAGCTGGATAAGAAGGGGGAGAAGAGCGAGGCGTCCCTGTCCATCAGCAGGTCCCAGGAGCTCTGCAGGAAGTTCTCCCTGACAGCCAACATCTTCAAGAAGTTCCTGAGGAGCGTTCGGCCAGACCGAGACAGGCTCCTCCAGGAGAAGCCCTGCTGGCTCCCCCCTGCAGACAAACAGCCCGAGATCTCCAAGAGACCCAAAAAGATCAACAAGCTCAAGGGGACCTTTTACTTCCCACTCCATGGGAACATCCAGAGCCATCACAGCAAAGCAGAGAGGTGCCCAAAGGTGGAAAGCAACAGCAGCAAAGCCAGACTTGGCACCAAGAAAGTCCACAAGAGCATAGACTTCCCCCAGCCTGGGTTTGACATCAACACAGCTGTTTGGGTCTGAGTCTGTGGGCATCCTCTGCTCTGGTTCACACTGGAGAGGAGCTCGAGGCCATGCAAACCTTTCCAGAGGACCCTGAGCACTCAGCATGGACTGAGGGGGAAGGAACATGCTGTGGCTTCATCCCCTCCACGCAGTGTCCCCCAGAGCAGCCAGAGGAGCAGCAGCCCCACGCTGGGACTGAGACTTGCAGAACCAATCCAAACCTCTGGCAGCTCCAGGGTGAGGGGTGCCAGCGCCAAGCAGCTCCTGGAGCCAGGCTTAGAAAGCCTCTGTGGGGCCCAATCCCCCTCTCCTGTCCCAGGAGCTGCAGCCCCAGCCCCACGCTGTGCATGGGTGTGCATGAGTGTGCAAATACATATACAGGGTTTTAAAATATCTGTTCTTGCTTGTGTGCACTTAAACCCAGGTCTGAGCCCAGCAAAGCCAGGGCTGTACCCAAAGCACCAGTTATTTAAGCCAAAAGAAGTTTGAATTTACAAACTCGAAGGGTTGTGAGGTGGGGGTGCTGCACCCCAGCCTAGCTGCGGAGTCTCCCCCCAAACCACATCTCTGCTGCACCCCCTGCACCTCTCCTTCCCCTGCCAGTTAAACCAATAGGACACTGGGCTTCCTACAGGGAGGGTTGTGACCCCCCAGCCCACGTGTCACAGCAGATAGGGTGTTACAGGGGTTGGTTGTTTGGGTTCCCTGAGATACAAAGTTGCAGCAATGGTTGTTGTTGTTGTTGTGGTTCCTTTCCTGTCCCATACAAACCTTGTCTGGAAACAAACAAGTCCCTCAGTGTCCAGCTCTCTGAGATCCCAATAAAGTGGCACCAGCCTCCAGCTCTGTCTCCATCCCAGGACCACCCTCAGACCCCCCTTCTGGGTCCTGGCTGGGGAATCGTGGAGGGCTGGGGGTGGAGGTGGGAGCTGGGGGTGGTTTGTGTTCCCAGCCAGGAGAGGTGGGCAATCACTGCAGGGAGAGGAGCTGCAGCCAGGGGTCTGGGCCAGGGTCCCACCACAGCCCCAGCACACATCGAGACCCTCAGGGTAACACTTTGGGGTCCACCTTCCTCCCCAGGGAGGCAGAAACGTTTGAGGGAGAAGCCGCTGCCCAGGGAAGGGCTGGGGAGCCCCCAGCCCATGGAGGGGGACGGGGCCATGGCCCCCCAGGGCTGGGCAGGTCCTGCCACATGTTCCCCCCTCGCTGGGTCCAGGAGCTAAATAGGGGTGGAACAAGCACCCAGGAGGTCTGGGACCCCCAGCACTGGAGCAGAGGGGGGCTGCCCCTGTTCCTCAGAGCCAGGGGTCAGAGGCTGGGTGCCACAGGAGCCTGTTCTCTCACTCCAGGCTCAGGACGGGCTCTCGTGCAGCAGCCTCGGGCTTTTACACGCAACTCTATCCCCTTGCAGCTTCCCGAGGCGGAGAGGCCGGTGGGACGGGGCAGTTTAAATATAGGCCCCGGCGAGCCCCGCTCCTGCCCATAGAAGGCGAGGGGAGCGGGGCAGCGCTCAGCAGCCCCTCGGGACCCTGAGTGGTGAGCCGGCTTCTGCTGTCCCTCCGCGCTGGCTTTGGGCCTGCCCGTCCCTCCCCTTGGCGTTTCCGAATGCCAAAGGGCTGTTTCTGAAGCGTTTTGTTCCCCTCCTGTCAGTAGCTCATCCTGTTTGCTGCAGACACGGGTCCCTGCACACCCCCCCCCCCCCTTCCCCCAGGGCCTGAGGAGCAGCAGCTTTTCCTACACCAACCCGGCCCCCAGAGAGCACAGCCCCCCCCCAGGACTGCCCCAGCACTGCCCAGGGCAGGCAGAGAGCACCCAGCACCACAGCGGTACCCTGCAGCCCCCCACCCCCTGGGTGCATCCCAGCCATACCTGCTTGGCACCCAGGGCTGAGCCCCACGCAGAGAGGAGCATCAGGCTGGATGGGGAGAGGCTCTGGGGAGCTGAGCCCCTGCACCTGGGGCTTTTTAAGCTTCTCTGGGCATTGCCCTCAGCTGTGATGAGTGTGGTGGGCAGCAGGCAAGGGCCCAGGTGGGGCAGGGCCACAGCAACCCCTCAGCCCAGGGGTGCAGGGTTCATTTCTGGGGGCAGTTACCAGCCCACAGCCGGGTGTGTTTGTGTGGGACACAGGGATCTGCAGCCTGCAGTGCACGCTGGGGGGGTCTTAGTCCATGAGAAAGCCACTCTCAGGGGGTTGCCAGCCCTGTCCAGCCCCACCTAAAGCCCAGGGCTTCAGAATGTCAAACCAACGTGTGGTGGCTGGATCCCCCCACCCCACAGCTGTCACAGTGCCGCTCCCCAGCGCTGGGGTCCCCTGAGGAGCTGATGGAAGCTCCCCCCACCCATGGGGACTCCTGAGGAGCTGATGGCAGCTTCCCCTGTGAACAAGCGCTTCTGGCAGCCCTGGCTCATCCTGCCAGTGAGCTCAGGCTGGGGAGCTGCTCAGAGCCCAGCTGCCAACCCCAGCCCGTCCAGTGCCTGCTGGGAGGAAGCACCATTGTTCTGGTTTCGTGTGGAAAGGGCCCCTCTTGGCCCCACCTGCTGCCCACATGTTCCTTTCCCACCCAAAATAATCACTCCTGCTGCACCCAGCGCTGCTGAGCCCATGTCAGCTCCCCCTGAATCCCTGAGAGCAGCACCGGAGGGTCAGAGCCCATGTGGGGCCCCTGCACCCCCCCAGCACCCACCAGCCCTCCCTCTACTCCTGCCTGTGACCAGCGCTGGGCGAGCCTTGGGCCTGGGGGACCACGAAGGACGATCACCAGCCCCAGGCAGCTCGGTGCACAGGGAGGATTTGGCTCTGGACATTACCAGAGTGCTTCCCAGGAGCTGCTCCTCCCCAGGCTTCCCCTTCCCACCAGCACTGGCTCCCTGCTCCTCCAGCCAGATGGCCTCCAGAAGGCTCTCAAATGTGCCTGTAATTAAAACCCCTTTATTTTCAAAACCATTTCACAGCTTATTCTTCTGACAACGGGATGGGGCTTCCTAGGCCAGTGCTGGGCAGGAGGAAGGAAAACACAGGCTGGCTGCTGCCCAGCATGTCCCCTTCCCCCTGACAGGGGCTGATTTGCTGTGTACCCAAGGGGGCATCAGGGCTCACGTGCTCTGCAAGTTCCTGCGGTGGCTGAAGCCCCCCCAGGGCCAGCGCTCATCTCCCCTAACCACACTCAGCCCTGGCCCTGCCACCCATCCGTGCTGATGTGCCTAACTAACCTGAAAGGCTTTCTGACTGGGGACTGAGCAAATGGAATCATTTCCCCTCAGTTCCCCTGGAACCCAGTCCAGCAGGACAGAAACCAATTGCCAGCCCCTCCCTGAACCAAGATCCACTTCAGCCAAAGCCCAGCACGGGTTTATCCCCCCCAGCACAGCCCCAGTCACCTCCATCACGTTACGAATCAGCATCAGAATCTCTTCCAGCCCTTGAAGCAGCCTTTCTGAGGCCTGGCCCGTGCTGCAGCATCCCTGTCCCTGCAGGAGGAGGCTGTGGTTTGATTCTCTTCCCTTTTGTTCAGGTTCATTTGTACCCACGTGGCATTTCTGATGGGGAAGTCGTACCCCTTCCAGCTGGCAGGCAGGCTGCTGTGCTGCTGCTAAATAAAGCCCAGTTTTCTGCACCAATTTGCCAGGCTGGGCTGCAGCACAATGGGGGGAGCATCCCTCCCCCCTCGGCTCGGCTCTGCCCCCCCATTGGGGCTGATTTCCCCAGCAGCCAGTGTTCAGTCCTGGCTGGGCACTCGCCCTCTCCTTCTCCTCTGCCTGTTTTTGGGAGCGTTCCCTGCACTGTGGGTGCTGAGCAGGGGCATGGAGCCGGCTCAGGTTCCCTGGGGTTTGCTGAACAGGAGAGCGAAGGGGGAAGATCGATGCCCAGGCAGACAACAGGGCAGCTCTGGTGTCAGTCCTCACCTTGGCTGGCTGGAGCTTCATCCCAAAGCGCTTCCCCTCATGCTGAAATCCCACTGCAGCCAGCAGGACACGAGCTCTGGGATCCAGAGGGGAGGCCAAGGGGTCCCTGCTCACCTTCAGCCCATCCTTCGTGCCAAAGCCTGCTCAGGACCCTCCACCAGCACAGGGGCAGGAGGCTGGATGCAGCCACAGCCCTGGTGTGGGAGTGGAGGGAGGGGGGCTTTGGGTTGGCTACACTCTCCAGCTGCTCCCCCCCCATGGGGTTACCCAGGGTCCCTGGGCAGGCAGAGGAGACCCTGGCAGAGAGCAGAGCTGGGTGCTCGTGGCACTGAGGTGGTTCGTGGTGGCTTTACCATGCAGCTTTTGTGCCAGCTCCAGCCCTGCTGAGGGGCTGGGGGGGTCCCACTGCTCAGGCAACAAGGGGGGAGGAGGCATCTCCTCCCTCATTAACCAAGCTGGCAATTCAGGCTGGACCTTCCCAGGGGCTTTGCCATGTTCACGACATCAGGCTGGAGTCAGTGATGTGACATTTCGAGCCCAGAGATAACGACCGTGACATCCTGTCAGGTTTAATTAGTCCCTCTGCTGTGCTGGTGACTCAGGGAGGCAGGGCTGGGCTGGGGGCTGGCAGGGCTGGGGGCTGGCACCCCCGGGGCTTCACCAGCGCTGGGAGGAGACCCGAGATGAGCTGCTCAGTGAGGCAGCTGCTTTATTCTCACATGTAGGAGCCCGAGGGGGGGACCCAGCCAGTCACTGCTCCCCAGTTTCCAGCCACTTGGCAGGCATGGGTGTCAGGAGGCCTTGTAAGGTGTCTCCTAAGATGGGTGGGAAGGAATGATGCTGCGGCAGCCTTGGGAAATTCACTGGAGACAAGATGTGGAGCCAGGACGCCGAGCAGAAGTTCTCCTACTGCAGAGGTTTCATGGGACCTGTCCACCACTGAGGATGGATGGATGGATGGATGGATGGATGGATGGATGGATGGATGGATGGATGGATGGGTGGATGGATGGATGGATGGATGGATGGGTGGGTGGGTGGGTGGGTGGGTGGGTGGGTGGGTGGATGGATGGCACCCTTATCCTCCTGTGAAACTAAACCTGCAGGCTCTGACTGACACCTGGCAGGCGATGCCTCCTCCCTCCTCCCTCCTCTTCCTCTGCTTTGCAGCACCCCTGCACCCCTCCTTGCTGCCAGGCAGTGTGCCAGGCTGGTGGGGATGGCTCTGGCATCCCCCAGCCAGGAGGGACGTTGGCTGCTGCGTGGGGAGCGCTGGATGGGGACGAGCTGGTGCCCTTTGTGTGCACAATTAAACCTCTCCCAGAGCTGCTCCTGCAGCACGTCAAAGGTGAATTTCCTCCTCTCCCCACCGGAGGGGATTATGTTCCCAGCAGGGGTGCAGGGTTTTTGCCATAATATGATTTAATGTGACAGGTATAATTAGGAGTGACACATCTTTGCAACAATTCACTACCTTGGAAGATCACAAACAAGCTCAGAATAAACCTGAGTGTGGAGGCTCCCAGCTCCCTGAGCACCACAGCTGGGAAAATAAGCACCAAGGAAAGGTGCTTGCTCTGGGAGACAGCGAAGTCATGAACACGATGCCATACATTAATTATTCAGAGCCCAGCCCTGCAATGAGCCAGACGCCTTCACCCTCCCACAGCCCCCTGGAGCTGACAGCCCTCCTCACAGCACAACCTGTGTGCTGTGCTGAGGCCTCAGTGCCTGCCCAGTTACAGGCAGGAAAGGTACCAAAATGACTCTGGGCACTTGGGTTCTGGAGCCATTTAGTTTCTCCTGGAACTGGGACCAGACGTTCAGGCTGCAGCCTCTGTGTGCCCCGAGAGCTCTGGTCCAGGGTCCAGGCTGCTGATCCAGCATCAGCCGCTCTGTTTCCAGCTGGGATGCTGGAGCCAGCACTGCCTGGGGGTAATTTCTTTCAGCACAGCCTTGAATGCCAGTGGGGAGCCAGCTCCATTGCCTGGGAGCTTCAAAGTCTTCACGGGCTCCATGTTCTGCATTGCCAGTGCCCCCCAGCCCCAGCACAGGGGATGGAGACCGAGGGGACCTGGTCTCTGGAGGAAGCACTAAAGGAAGCAGGCAGAGGTGTTGGAGATGCTGGAACAACCCCAGCAGTGGCAGAGCAGCACGCTGCTGGCAGGGAGGAGCCCTGCCTGCCCTGGGAACGGGGAAGGAGTCAGTGCTGGCTCCAGGCTGGGGAGCAGAAACGCTCATCTCACTCACTGGGCTCATCTAATTGTGTTACTTAACAGGATGCCCTCTCGATGATTTTAATTACCCACATAATTTGGGAAGCAATTCACAGCACATCCCTGCAGGGTGCACGAGTCTGGGCTGGGAACAACGCACGGGCCCTTCCTCACTGCCCAAGAGGAGGGGAGGGGCGGATGGCAGGGGGCAGGGGAAGGTGACCATGGCATCCCCCACGCTGGGGAGGGTCTCTGTGGCTGGGCAGCAGCTGGGGGGGGTTTCACCAGCACCGGAGACGTCAGCGAGGCCGGGGTAGAGCTGCAAGGACGCATCACCACGTGCGGGTGCCGATGCAGATGGGGTTCTGGCAGGCCATCCCCACAGCCCACCTGCACTCCCTGGCCCAGGGGACTGTCAGGATTCCTCTTCTCCGCAGGGCCGCAGCCCCGGCCCCCAGCTGCCGCCGGTGCAGGGCGGCTGAATGCGAGTCAAGCAGCCCCTTGGCCCCCCCGTCCCCGTCCCCCCTCGCAGAGCAGCTGCAGATTAATTGGCCCTTTGATATCGGTGGGTTTCTGCCAGGGATGAATCCCTCGTCTCTCGCTGACAGGGAGGGGAAGATGCTCGTCCCTTCCAGCACTCCCAGGCAGCCGCTCGCTGCCCATCGCTCTCCCTCCAAAGACGGAGCCCAGGGCCGGTCTCCATCCCTGAGGAGGGTTCCCCGGCCAGTCCTGACTGTTAGAAAACCTTTCCCCAAAATTCCCTATTTTTCTTTAGCCACATTTGCACACAGATTAACCAAACCGGGCTGTGCATCCCCCCAGCACACACTTGTTTGGTCTCCTCGCCGCCTTTTGTCGTTTCCCAGCGTAATTAGGATGCAAGCAATCCCTGAGGAATGTTTAATTAATATTATAAAGCAACAATGGGATGATTAAGCAAGTCTGGGCAGCTGCTATTTATACACGGGGCATGTGGCACTTGTTGGGGGTGAGTGTGTCAAGTAAAATATCGTTCCCTGGACCCCTCTGTGCCGTTTTATTGCTTGTTTTCATTGTCTGGCACAGCCCTTTTCTCCTCTTTGTGCTCGCTCAGGCAGAGCCAGAGAAACAGAGATTTAGCTCAGAGTCTCTTGTTCAGCTTAATTATAGAGTGAAAGCTTTCAACCAAGGAGCCTCCCCCCCCACTCCCCACTTCTCCTCGTCCTCAGCCACGAGGTCTCCAGAAACAACTCAGCAGAAGCTTCGGGCAGCAAACGCCCTAAAACTGGTCCAGGAATAGAATCAGGGAGGCCCCTTCAAGCAGAAAAACACCCCAGAGGACAGAGCAGGCTTTCAGGCTGGGAGAGACGGAGGGGCTTTGCCTGGAGGAGCAGCAGCCGTGCAGCCTCCCTGGGCAAGGGGACGGGGTGGGATGGGGCTGGGGTACGTGAGGCCACGAGCAGCACTGGGGTGCCTGGAGCAGGCAGCCAGCACCCCCCCCCCACCCCCGGCCGTGTTAAACACGATTCTTGGAACGGCTCAGAAGGGTCCCAAGAGCCACGGTTTGAACTGGCAGCACTTGCAGGGAAAAAAAGGGGAAAGGTCCGTGTCTGTGTCGCAGAGGAGCTCAGCCTGGGGGGGGGGCGGCTGCTCTCCGTGGGGTCGTTCCGTGGAAATGACCCTGGGAGCCCCGGGCAGCATCCTGGAGCTGCTCCTACAGCACGAGGGGCTCAGCAGCCGCTCTCGGAGGCCAGAGGCTGCCCGGCACGGCCTTGCTCTGCCCCACAACGCCCCAGTGTGCTCAGCCCGGAGCTGCTCCCGGCCCTGTGAATTTGCCCTTTGTTGCTCCGTGTTGGGCCGCGGCAGCGAGAAGCAGCTGCCGGCCCCGCGCCCCCGGCTGCTGCCGCCCAGCACCCGCGTCCCCGCGGGGCTGCGGCACGGGAGCCCTGCCAGCGCCGGAGCCTCCATCCCTCCGCAGCACAACGGGCTCCTTATCCACCCCCCAGCCTCCGCCCCAGCAAGGGAGGGGGGGGGGGGCTGCCCTCTGGCCTCAAACGTTGGTACCACCCAGAGAAAATGCCAGGGATGGATGAACTCAGGGTCCTGCCGGGGGGAGCGTCTGTCCCGAAAGGGCACGGTGCAGCCGGGGCAGGGGGATGGGCACCAGCCCGGGGACTGTAACTCCAGCTCTGGCCCGGGCTCATCCAAAACCTCTGACAAGTTCAGTCCTCCTTAGCTGCTCCCTCCACAGCTGTTGGAAATCAGGGACAGAGGCCTGAGATGATGTGGGTAACGGGGGTCACTCACCTGGGGGCCAGGGTACCACACGCAGCATCCCAACACTGGGCTTAGCGAGGAACTGGAGACAAGGGCTGGGAGCAGCCGCGTTAGCACCGCGCTGTGCCAGGCCACCGCGAGCCTGCAGCATGGCTAATTAGCCCTGGCACAGCCTCTAATTAGCCCGACTCCAGAGCTGGCCTGGGGCTCCGCGCTGAGCTGCCCCAGGAGGGGCTGAGCCCCCCGCCCCACAGCCCATCCCTGTTCGAGCCCCCAGCACGGCCCAGCGCAGCGGGGACACGGGGCTGCTGTGCCCGGCCGGGACAAGGGTGCCCGGGGACGAGCCCCCCCCGCAAACTGCTCGGGGTCGGGTCTCCTCGCTCGGCCCCTCGCCTTTTCCGACACCCCCATCTAGTGGCAAAGCCGAGGGGTTCGTATCTTCCTCCGCCTCTTACACCGAGTCTACTACTGTTTCATAGCCCCCAGGGCTCAGCCCTTCCCGGGAAGCCCAACCTCTTCCCCTGGCAGGGAACGGGCAAGGGGCAGATCCAGGGCCCGGGGAGCGCCTGGTGCACCCCAACTGCTGTTAGAGCTGCTGCGGGTTGATCCTGGTCCAGCCCCACTCTGCCTCTGCAGGTGCCTTTACAACCAGTGACACCGCGGGCCCAGCCGGCCCGGGAGATGCTGTGGAAAAGCAGGAGGAGGTTGAGCATCCCGGCACCACGCTGCCCCTGCGCTGGCCGGAGGGGACAGAGCCCGACCTCTGCATGAAACACACTCGGCACTTACCCAAAGAGGTCTGATGAACTCCCATACACACCTAGAAAATCAAGGTTCAGCTCCTGGTTTTAAAGAAGAGACACTTACTGCTCAGCACGTTCATTAAAATGACTTTATCACTAAAATACTTGTACATTAAGTGAAGAAAACCACCCTGCAAACACCACGCTGCTCCTGGGAAAGGAAGCACAGGGGGAGGTTGAAGACAACCAGCCAGTAACTGTATTTGTCCTGGGAGCTTGGAAGGAGGCAGATGTTTTCACGTTATCATCATCCAAAGCCTTTGATCCAGGCTTGTTTGGGCTGTGTTTAGAAACTGGGATCTCTCTGTACCTCAACAGCTGCACCAGGAACCGAGTTTTAGAAAAAACTATTTAGAGGACTTTATCCCCATTTTCTGATAAAACTGCACAAGGGGCCCAGGAACAACTGTTCACCCGCTGTTACGTTTAGATTTCCACTTAAACCACCAGGACAGAGTCAGTCCTGGGTTTTCTGCACTGTGAAGAGGCCTCTCTCTCTCCTCTCACTCAGAAGCGAAGCAGGAGCGAGTCCTCCAGCGCCACAGGGATTCCAGCAGCATCACATTGGGATGGGCTCTGGGCCCCTCAGCTCCCAAAGGATGCTCCTCTACGTGCACACTGAGGAGGATCGAGGCTGAGCACCCACGGACCTCTTCACATCCTGCTCTTTCAAACCTTAGGGAACCAACAGGGGAAAAATAAACCCAAAACCCACAAAACCCACCCCAAAATGAGAGCAAAAGCCCCTCCAGCTGCCTGCAGAGCAGGTAACGTCAGCCTGAGTTTGTGTGAGGCTGCAAAGTGGCTGTTGGCTTCGCTGAAATTGTGTTGAACCAGAATCAACCTCAAGCCAGAGACCAGTAGGGTCCTGCCCAGAGCAGGATCCTGCCCCCACAGACACCATCCCATGGACCCAACCACCCTAATCAGAGTCCCACCTTGACACAGGATCAAACCACATTCCTACACATAAAAATACCTGTACAGAGATAAATCTTTTCAGCAGAATACAATCTTTAAACACCCAAAACCATACAAAAGGGACTAGAAGCAGCCTCCTGTACTTCAGTGTGACGAAGCACATCCACCAAGGAGGGTGCTGAGCCTGTGGCACCGGCGGGACAAGGACCTGGTGGCATCTGTTACAGCAGAGTACTGATCTACTGGAGCCAAAGTCACAAAACAGGGATAAAAAAACCCCAAAACCAAAGCCTGGAAATGGTAACAAAAACACAGAAACAAAATGAAAATGTACTAAAATTTAATCATTCATAAAAGCTGTAATTTAATCTGTGACAGTAAAACACAAGAAGCAATATTAGAGTTGGTTTAGTATATTATATATTTTTTGCTTTTAAAGCCATAGAAATCAGTTATCCCAGTTTTTCCTATAAAAGTCCCATTTTTCCAAAGCATTATGCACAAACATTTTTAATTAGAATATAATGGCAGAATGAAAATAATGATATTCTGTACTTTTTAAATATAAAATGACATCAATGACTCGAAAAGTTATCTGTTGTGGTGAGCTCAGAGGGAGATTTTCAATAATATCTATAGTTATAGATATAAAATATAACAGTGGAACATTTTTAGTGCTTGATGGGGAGAAATTATGACAGAAGGGTCAATATGAAATTTTAATTATAGTAGCAATATCTAACATTTGAAATGCATCCATGCTCCTTGGTATAATCATACACTAGAGTCAATTAAGTTTATTTTCACATCTGTTAATTGCTATTGCAAAGGAGGAGTACTATTGTCTTAAATTTCCAAGAGATATACACAGAGCATTTTCTTTTCCCAGGGACTGTGTGCAAACCACTTTAAGATCTAAATTCTTCCCATTGTATATAAAACCAGGAGAAGCATCTTCAGATATGTTACTCGTTTCCGGAGGGTTTTGAAGTCGGGAACGCTGGCACTTTCCATTTAGGCAACAGTTCTTCATTCCTGCAATCTAGAGAAAGCAGAAAGAGGTGAGGGAGGGAGCTCCTCATCCTCCCTGACCTTGAACACAGGCCTGAGAGCTTCCCCAGGCGACCGCCCGTGCCCAGGCTCGGGCAACCACGCAGCACGTCGGCAGGAAGAGCTTGTCTTGCCCTGTCCTAGGGGTGTTCCTGCCATCCTCCGAGCTCAGAGGTACAGAAGCAGAAGACTCTGGGAACTCATAAGGCTTTAGGAACAAGTCCCCACGTCATCGTGATGGGAGCAGAGCGGTGGCAGCCAGCAGCACCCCACCTCTGCTGCAGTAACAACAGCACCCGGCCACTCGTCTGCGTCACGGGGCGCAGCGGCAGCTGCCTGAGCACAGGAGCTCCAAGGGCAGTGGCTGGTGTGCCAGCGTGGCTGCCAGCGCTGCAGCGGGGCTCCACGGGAGCCCGCAGGGAGCCGGTCCTCCCAAGGGCTGGAGGAGCCATCATGGCTGACGCCAGATCTGTCACCTGAGGAACAGGAAAAGCCACTTGGGAAGTGCTCTTGGATTTCCTTTCCTGAAGCCATTGTTTCCCCACAACCCGAAGCTATTCTTTTCTGGTGTTCAAAGCTCAGGGTAAGAGGCTCATCAATCAGGTTAACTGCACAGCTCCACTTACCCTACTCAATCACACCAGCTACAGCATGAATCCCAGACCTGGCAGAAGGCAGAGAGCTACCCATTTTCAGGAATTCCTCCCAAAATTCTCTTATAGCCAGGAGTTCAAACACTGTAGAACAGGGACCTTGTGCTGCTGCAGTTGGTGTGAGTTCATCCCACCCCCACTCACTGTGCTTCCAAGTCAAACCGCTCTGGGGTACAACCACTCTGGGGACAGCCGGCTCTTTCCAGGCTGCTTCCTACTTCCCAGCACAGGCCAGCGGCCCTGCACCCTCCACTGCCTTCCAGCAGTGCTCCCAGGCTGAAACAGCTCCCAGCACAGCCTGGGTGACAGCTCTGCCCAACACTGGGACCTGCAGAAACGCTGTTGCCCCCCAGGCATGGGGCTGGACGCTGTGAGCACCAAGCACCCTGCCAAGGTGCACAGGAAGATTATTTATAGCTCATCCAACCTCAGGGAAACGTTTTGCTTTGGGTTTAGTCGGGGTTTTTTGGTGGACAGCTTCTTATTTCTGCACCACTGAAGTCCCACCCAAACCAGTTCGCAACTGTCCCCACAGCACCCAGGATGGAGCAGCTGCAGTGGGTACCCAGGTTACGTGGGTGCTAGTAATTTTCAGCAGAGGGTGAAAAGGAAACAGAAGCGGCCATGGTGGCTCTGGGCGCAGTGTCACAAGGCAGAGGGAGAACCTGGAAGAGCAAGAAGGAAGTTCCTGCTCTGTGGAACTCATCACCCCAAGCTGAAGGGAAAAGGGAGACATGCAGATGTCTCTCTGCCAGCCAGTCAGTGAGACTGATGTTCACATAAAAGTCCAACAGATGCAGAATTCTGTAGGTGGGAACAGACAGGAGAGGAGAGGAGTGGAGGGGAGTGAGCTGTCTCTGCTGGGAGCAGCTCCCAGCCGACTGCCAGAGCTGTGGGGGGAATCGAGGTGCCTCTTACCTGGCTCAGAGCTGCTGCGTGATGGGAGTCTAAAGCAGCAGACATGATTTCTTTTTAGGCTTCTTCTTTTCCACTGGTGTTTTTCTATTTATCTGTCTGACCAGGTCATAAAAGATCTGAAAATGAAAAACACAAGCTGAGAACTCGGAGCGATGGAAGGCTGTGTGTTACAAGTCAGGCACTCACTGATACTCCTGCCCAGCAGCTGCAGCCTGGCAAGTTCAATTCAACTGGTCACATTTACCTGAGCACATTTCTCAAGCAACTGCTAATGGAACAGGAGAGCACAGAGCTCACATCATTCAAGGGAGCAGTGAAGTTGTACCCAGCAGCAGTGGGTGCTCCTGGTAGGGAAAGGTATCCTGTCTCCTTGGCTTTCACCTTTGTTTCCTGCTGCATAGGATGTGCCGTTAATTCCCCTCTTTGCCAATGAGATTTGAGCTGTTAAACTCTTCACCTGTTGGCCTGGTCTTATCTTTTACTAATAAAACTTAGCAAGGAGAAGTGAGACATCTGCCCTGAAGTCAGGCATTTCCCAAAGGGGACAGTGACAGGGGCCTCTTTCAGCTTCAGAGACGAGTTTCTTTGCTGCAAGTTGGTTTCCCAGCAAAACTCAACCCACTTATAGCCAAGGGAGCTTCACAAAAATGCTTGGAGCTGGGTCACAGTACTGAGGAGAAATATCTAAACCTTCAGAAGGCTCCACCCTTGTCCTTGTTTACTTCCTTCCTTCCTGCAGCAGCTGACAGCTCACAAATTCTTGTTGATTCCAAGGAAATCCAGAAGACAAAGAAATGGTTTGTAGCAAACTGCAGCAACTGGAAATTGGAGATTTTCCGTCCATTCACTCCATGAAGAGGCAGCAGTGCCCAGTGGAATGGTTTCAAATGAAAGGAACATGATGGTGGCTCTGTCAAGCTCTCATGGAAATACTTGCCAGTTACATTTGGGTGGCTCACACCACTCCTCTGCTATCGCTGCAGTCTGCTGCTGCCAGGCTCAGGCAGAAGCAGCAGCTCATGCTCACCAAGGGACACAGCCCAGACATTCAAAGTGCACAGATGAGATAGGAAGAAACAGCTTCTGTAGGAGAAACCAGTTAAGAAGTGGCAGCATCTCATGCTGATGCAAGCCCGCTTTCTGTACTGGAGCCTTTATCAACAGGAGCCCAGATGATCTGAATGTCATTATCAATTCCTGAAGGCACCAACCAGCTCTGCTCTGGACAGCAAGGTCCTGGAATGCTTTGAGGTAGAGCCCTCTCACCTCCCAGAACTAAGGTAGGGGGAAAAAATCCCTCTGAAAAGAAGCCTGAAGTTCGATGGCTGAAGTGCTTGTCCTGACTGTGTGCACAGAGGTGAAGTCTGCAGCAAGGCTTTGGGAATGCTGAAACCCAGATCCAGTGTGGGGCAAGAGCATCCCATGGATCTCCAGGAAGGTCTGAAGCACTGCTACTGAGATGGTAGCTGATAGCTTCCTACCTCTAGGAAAGGTTGGGTCACTTTCAAAGGCACACAGGAATTTTATCAGCTTTAGCTCAGATTTTAACAAAGTTCCAAAGTCTGACAGTTGTTAAAACCCCCCAAACACAGAATGATGCAAACCCTTCCCCAGTCTGCGAGCCAGGGGAACAGCCAAGTAACCAGTGTGACAAGCTGCTTCATTCACAGTGTTTCTTCTTGATTCCCTCAGCTTTTCATACTGAGACAATACAAACTGGTAGAAAACCAGAACATTAAGATCACAATAAAGCCAGAGACTACTCTTCCAGATAATAACTTTCCTCTCTGTGGTCCCAGTCTCATTGGAGGCAGTAGCCACGACAGGGAAATACAGAGACCGAGGGTGCACACGTTTGGGATGGCTCTGTGCAAACCACGGGCGTGCATCGCCCTGGGACAGTACAGTGCTCAGCCTACCAGAGAACCCCCTTTCCACAGGGCTCCTGGGAGAGCTTCATGGCACCTCGGGCTGGCAAGAGGTTGGTCTGCCAGAGCAACAGAAAGAAACTGGGATGTGTGACACTCCACTGTGACCCGTTCCACCACTGAGCCGCTAGTTTCTTCGTGAGCGGCCCCGGTTTTACTACAGCTCAGCACACATGAAATCCCTCCTGGCAGCAGTCTAGCTCAGCGAGCTATATTTACCAGGTTAGATTAGTCTGCTGGGCTAATCCCAGCCCAGAAGCTGTGATCCACGAAGCCTGGAGCTCCTCACCTCCCAGCTGGGCAGGCGCAGTGCTGCGCACACCCACGGGCTGCCAAATTACCGCTGGGGCCAGTCCAAGGTCCTCCCGCTCCCACCCATCGCCCAGCCTCCTGAACCGTCCCAGCTATCTCCTGGCACCAGCCCCACTACGCTCAACAGGGTCACCTCAGCTTCTGTGGCTGGAAACCCGGCCTCTGTCAGTGCCAGATAGTTCACAGCAGAGAATAAACACTCGGTGCCCGCTGCCGAGCAGCGCTCCCCAGAACACCACGACCTCAGGCAGCAGCAGGAGGCACACCGATCAACAAGGGTTTGTGTCATGTAGAGCTGCTTGGACAGACAGACGCTCAGGCACGGGCTCTGCGAGTCAGCAGCTCACCAGAGCACTGTGATGGGGTGTTTGCTTGAGTAGACAGACGTAGCAGGAGTGGGAAGAGCAAATACTTTCAAACCAACAGCCAACACTGTGCAGCATGACACAATGGGGCATAATCCGGGTTCTGAGTAGCTGCAGCAGTTACCTTGGGAGAGTACACTTCCCAGATAAAGCGTATCTAAGAGGCATCCAGTCAACTGGGCTTACTCAGGACCCTCTGAGCTACTCGCATCCTCTGACACAGGTTTTTGAAAGCACTTACCTGGAGAAGGCACCCACACTTTACAGAGCAAAAGGAGGAGAAACCTCCTTAAACCAGCCAGAAAGCAGTAGCTAAATACACTGCATCACAAGCCTCTCTGAGGCTGAGATTACAGAATCATCCTCAACCTTCCCAATTAAGCAATAGATGGGGGACCATGTGCTGGTTTAATGCAGCATTCATGCTGAAGTAGGACAGACCAGGGAACAGCTGATACTCACCTCATTAACATTGATTTTAGACTTTGCAGACGATTCTAGAAAGGCACAGTTACACCACTGTCTTGCTAAGTTTTGACCCTGTTCCTTGCCGACTACACGCTCTTCCTCCAGGTCACATTTATTGCCAACCAGAATCATTGGAACCTGGAGAGGAGACAAGGAAGGACAAGAGATGCATCAGGCAGTCAGCGTATGATGGCTTGCAAAGGCCTGTGAGGATGGAGGAGACACAGGGTGAATACCAGTAACACCCCCAAGTTCAGCAGAGCTCCTGCCTGGAGTGCAAAGGGCTGAAGAAAGTCCATGCTGTAGACACCCCAGTTCAGTGTATTCATTAGCTTAGAACAATTAAAATTCCCAACTAGCGACCACCTAGCAGCTCAGCTCCTGGAAGGCCATCCCTTAGGATAAATAACATCCTGTGACACCACACCAAACATCTGACACGTGTTCTAAAGATTCATCCTACGCCCGTGACGCAAACACAGGCATACCCTTTGTTCAAGCCAAGGATGAAAAGGCACCTGCGCCTCTCCTTGAGCTGACGGCTTCCTAAAACCTCCGAGTTCCCCTCTCCCTCCTTCCTGAGGAAGGAAGCACCTCAGGGAAACCATGTTCCTTGGGACATCTCCTGCAGAGAAAGAGACACCTGAATCTGCAGGAAAACCACCCAGGCTGTAGCAATGCCAGGTACCACTGTGCACAGACAGGAGGGGCTCTCCCTCACCATCGCTCACCAGTCTCTCACTGGGCTGGAACTGTATTTGCTTGGTGCAGTGTGGAGAGCCAAGGGCAGTCTGCTCATTACGTTATAAATCCGGTGTCTCAGAAAGCATCCCAGTAAGCGCTGGTGAGTGTGAGCAGCAGGAGAGCTGCAGTTATCTTTAGACACAGAGTTAAAACTCTTTCAGGAGAGAGAAGTCAGGCAGATTAAAAGCAGTACTGAGACATCTCAGCAAGCCTTTGGAAAAGACGCACCAGGGCACTCTTTCGGGCAGCCTCTACTACAGCTGCCATCCCACTGAGATGGCACAAACAGGCAGAAAGGACTTTAAACAGCAAACACACAAACACCCAAACCCCCTCTGTACCAATCCCCAAACCCTGAACTCCCTACCTGAGGATACCGTTCCCTCACCCACACAATGAGGGGGTGACAGCACCCACCTCTCCTGCGGGACCCTTCCCCGGGGGCCACACAGCTGGGGCACCCAGCCCAGCACTGCACGTCACCCCAGCTGCAGCCCACACGTCTTTCCCAGCCCCTGCGGAGGCAGACAGGCAGCTCAGGGCTCTTGGTGCCCCAGCACCACAGCTCACACCACCGTTTAAAGCCTGCAGCTCATGTAGATCTGAGGGGCTGATACAGCCGGAGCGAAGGTGGATTCTGCAGTGCCAGACCGCAGCGCGGTGCAGCGCGGTGCTCTGCATGCACTCAGCATCCTGTTTCCCTCACGCTGGGTAAAAGTAGAAAAACCCCCTCAAGAATCACTGATAATGGGTGTGCACCCTGCTCCACTTCCTGAAAGCTTTTAATTCTTTGAACAGAAAATGAGTGCTGTCCAGCTGGAAAATAAATCACTGTCCACTTCCTCTGGTCACTCACAACACACTGCATGCTTTTAGTCTACTCCAGTGTTAATATCTGTAGTCCTTTCCCAATTAACAATACACTCAAGAATAACTTCTGTATTTAAAGCTCACAGCCATGCTGATTAGACAACGATCTCATTTTTATTTTTGAGTAGCAAGTTTTACTGATTGCATCACAAACCTGAAGTCCCAACACAGATGAGGCAAATCCCCCAAAGCTTATCATCAGAGACTAACAGGGTATTTACAACTACTTCAGTTTAATCACATTCTTTACGGTTCCCTAGATAGTTTAAGAGAAATTTTCTCACACCAAAACACAAAAATGTGTTTTGAACAAGTTCTGCAAAAAGATAAGTGTGTTAAGGTGTGAAACAGGGAAAAAGTGATACTTAGGGGGTAAAGAGTACAGGCCTGAAAGACACAGAGCTCTGGGTAAGGCTCTTTCAGAGGGCAGCAACTGTTTATCATAGAGCCAAAAATGGAGTTGTATGAACAACCAGCTTCTGATCATTTACTGTTTCCCATAGAAGACTGGAATTGAGACTTTGCTAGACATACAAAATTCAGTGGTTTAAGTACTGGGGGGGTTAAAGACACATTCTGAAACTAGCTACAGGAAGGAGTGGCTTTTCCTAGCTCAGCAGAACGGGGCTTCAACGTCCAGAAGGTTCTCAAGCTTAGATTCAACAAATAACATGCCCCAAACAGAAAATAAATAAATGCATTTTAATAATGAAATCAAATCACTGAAGTAAAACCAAAAGCAACAGTCTCCATTGTCCAATGAGCTCGACCAGCTTACAGTGCAGATTCCCCTCCAGGCAGCCAAGCACTGGGCTCCGAGCTAACACCAGGCTCCTGTTACCAGGGGTTTATGCAAGCATAATCCTACCTAAAGGAACCCTAGTTTTGCATAAATAGAAGTTCAGCTTGTTAAACCAAGGAGGGAACCAAAGCTGTTCAGAAGAAGGACCTCGGGGTAGGGACGAGGCAGATCCAGGAGCAAGCGGCAGCCCCAGAGGCTGTCCTCAGCCCCACAGCAGCTGAGCTGTGGGCTGTGCTCATCCCTCCACTCAAACCACGCTTTCCTGACCGGCTGTTGGAACACAATGCACATGGCTTACCTCGGATTTGGCCTAAATCCGTGTGCAGCCCCTGGCCACAGGGGCTCGGGGAGGGCAGGGCTGTGAGGGAGAGCTGCTGCCGCAGCTCCCACAGCCCCACCAGCCGCCCGAAAGCAGTCGGCATCAAAGGCAGCGGCTACTTTCAAGCTGTCGGCAGAAAAAAGACAGGCAATCTCTTCACACCCCTCAGGCCAAGCCCCTGAATACATTACCAGCCATCAGGCAAGAAAAAAATGAAGCACAATTTCAGTTTCTTCTGGAGGAAGCCTACCCCCAGAGACAGGGTTCCCACCCGTCTCCACCAGCCACGCGGCTACCGCAGCAAAAGCCACCAGCAACCTCACCTCCATCATGCATCTAGAAATGAAAGCCAGCTACAGGAGCTGGGCCCGAATGGGACAGAGTATGTGGTTTTCTTCTGTCCAACAGGACTGAAGGGAAATGATGTCATTTTCCCTTCATTTAAGGCAGAATTTAAGCGCCCAAAATCACAGCCTGGCATCCCCAGCTAAGGCTCTGTCACTCTGTTAACGATTTGGTTCATACACCCACATGGTGTCCTCTGGGTTACAGGTTTGGCTGAACAACAGAAGAAGCACAGAAGCCCTCAGGCTGAGAGGGAGCTCTGCAGGGTGCTGTGCAAAGCCAAGCTCTCCCCGCTCAGAGGCGAGTGGCAGACCCCAGGCACTGAGCCTGAAACACCCTCCTCTCCTGCAGAAAAGGATAAGCACGTTTCCACACCCTAACCTAAGGCTCCACGTTTTGGCTTGGCATTCAGAAGACCATTCCAGAGGACACTGATGGGCCGTCCCAGGTGATGGAGTTGAGTGAAGCAGAGCTCGCAAACTGGGACACACTGGGAAGCTCCTTCATGCAACAAGGTCCAGGATGACTTCACCTAACAAAGGGCTCCAGCAGCCGGGGTGGAGGTGACTGAACAAGCATCCACCCCCCAGCCCCAACACTGCTCTGGCAGAAGTGAAAATAAAGGAACATCCAGTGATTTCCCCAAAAAAGGCCACTATTACTAATGATGCTTAAATTACCAAGCAGAGTTTGGTCAGGAAGCTGGACATGTCCTTTCTATGTGCAGTTCAAGTTCCTCACTTGGATGTGGAGCCTCACGTGAGCAGCACAGCACACAGTACCACCCTGCTCCCCAGACAACCTCTGGGACAGGGCTCTCTACTTCAATTTCTGCTTTGTCCACTTGGGCAAAGCAGTGTTTTTCCTGATGGTGAGGCAGCTGCAGACCCACCACGAACATCATTATTGGTGAGCTCAGCTATTCTTTTTCCTTAACTTTGAGGGAAATGAAGTGCTGCTAAAGGAGAGCAGGAAAGGAAAAGGCAAATACTGGAAAGGAGGTAAAAGAAGGGGGAGAAAAAAGTTGTTTCCACTTAATTCCCACCATTCCCACAGGCTGTTGGGACTTCCAGCACATGTGAAAACTTGGCTCCACTACACCCCTTAGCAGGTGTTGGGTCCCAAACAACACCACTGAAAATAACAAACAACACTAAGAAAACTGCCGGCAACACAGAACTTCACTGCACAGCTAAGAATGTTCTCAGAGAGAAATCTGGCTCACAACCCCCTGTACACTCACTTACAGACACATTTTAACCATTTGCAGGAACAAAAGAGAGTCTACTCACATCTTCAGTGTCCTTAACCCGTAGAATCTGTTCCCGCAGGTCCTGTAAGTCGTTAAACGTGGACTGTGCTGTTATAGAATATACTAGTGCAAACCCTTGACCATTCTTCATGTAGAGATCCCTCATTGCTGTAAATTGCTCCTGTAATCAAATATTTTTAAAGGTAATTAGCTGATGAAGGCAACTAATGAACATTTACAGAGAATACTTCCATCATAATGGAGACAAGAATACAGCACCTACAGCATGCATTTACTCCTTTACCCTGACAGAAATCCACTGAAGCACACGATGTTCATAAAAGCATTAACACATCTCTTTCCTTTGATTTTTTTCTCCCCCCCCCAAAAAAAGAGAAAAAGGCTTCTTGCAAAAGACAGGGAAAAGATCAAGAACAGCAATAAAAATACACCTGGAGACAGACTGTTACAAGTCCCAAGCTGTAAAACAAGGCTGACTATTTCGTAGTGATCTTTCATTTATTTTCTGATATGGTGCTGAACATCAGAGCGATCCCCCAGGCAACAGATACCGGCTGGAAATGCAGTTTCTCCTCTAACCTGGTACTGAACCAGGCCAGGGTGTCACACGCTCACAACTGATCGTGAGCACGACTGCGTGGGAAGGCAGTGCCTGATCACCTCCAACCCTGCCAGTCACACAGCGGTCATCTCCAGCATGGAAATGCCTTGAAGGGTCAACGTGATGAAATGCAAGAGCAGGCTGGAGGATCTGTACCAGATGAGAGCTGCCTTTGTCTCCCTGGGCTGTGCAAGGCAGCTCTCCCAGAGCCATGTACAGTGCCTGTGCCCACATCTCCACACTGCTGCTGCTAACTCCCAAAGCTTTCTAAATAAAACCAACTTCTAGAAAGCTTGTCCTCCCCATGACATGTGCTCAACGGCTCCAAGGTCTGTTTATGCAATGAAAGGACTTTGTACAGCGGTGACAGTGGCAAAAGATGACAGGGGCTTCCCAAAGCAGCTGCAGGTGAGACTGTTCCCTGACAGGTACAGAATCCCCTCTGACGGAGTCCTCACCACGCCAGCTGATGTGACATGCTGGGGCAACCCCTCTGCCATGCCTAGAAGAGGCCCCAGCCTATGTATTCCAGCAACTTGCAAATCAAATGTGTAAAATCAGCCCAGATCAGCACGTTGACAGCAAGGTGGTGGTGGGTGGCAGGGAAGAGGTGAGTGGCACAGGGCGGACCAGCCCTGTGCCCCAGCACCATGCCCCTGGCAGGGCTGCAAAAGCCTCAGTCGTCGCTCCACTGGGTTTTGGGTTATTTAACCATTCCATTTCAGTTACTGCAGCTGATCAACTGGGTCTGCTGCTCGGGCAGGATTGCAGTACAAGTTCTCCTCCTACCATCTCACATCACTCTGAACACAGAAACTCCCTATCAATGAGAAAAAGGAACCATACTTACTGTCCCTGCTGTATCGAGGATTTCAAGCATACACTGTTGACAGTCTACTTCCACTTGCTGGGGAAAAAAGGGAAGAGACAAATGCAGTTAAAACTGAAAAGTCTGAAAGCAGACAGACAAGAGGAATCTCTGTTTAACTTTTACTTCTGCTGCAGAGACCTCAAAAAGTGAGCCAGCCACTTGCACTTCCCCAGGCAGAGAGGGGCACCACTCTTACGGGAGTAATTACACGCCAAGCCAGGTGTTTGGGTCAGCTCGCTTATGCTCCAGGACTCTGCTGGTTATAAATGCCTAAATGAGCAGCCTATTATAAACATCCCAACTTAAGTGAGACCAAATCCACTCCTGCAAACCAAAGGACCTTAAACTTCAATTTTTCTTTGCTGCTGGGGAACTAAAGAGGAAAAGAAAATGCAAAGTATTTCGTGACCATCACAGTTTGGCTTAGGAAGCCTGCCACTCAGAGAGAAACCTCTCTGATCCAGCTAGGAGAATTCCAGGAAAGCCAAGCAGATTTAACAGCAGAACTCGTGCCACAATTTACCTTTCAATTATCACAGGCACAAATGTTAAAAGTTGTTGTTTCCTATTTTGGTGCCTTTAATTATGGTAACATCATGCTAATCGGTGAAACAATGGGTTACTTGACATCAGCAGAGTGAAGAAAGCAGCTCTGTTGGCAGAGTTACGTAACAGGACAGTGGCAGGGATCCTGACACTAACTTCTGTGGTTACAAGCTGCACCAAAGCAGCTCTGAGGAAATTTATGTGCCCTCAAACCAAGCAGAAACCCACTGAACTGAACGGCAAAGCAACCGTTGCAGAAAACCCCCAACAAAAGGCAGTTGCTGTGCTACTACTGTAACACAATCTGCTGTGCTGAACGGTGCACAGACCCTAACAGATAGACACCTATCAAATACCAGTATCTTCATGTTTTGAAGCAAAGATTGTACATCAAACAACAGCAAACTGAGTATCAGTCCCACCCTAATAGGAACCGTTCCTGTCCCCAGGTGTCAATCGGAAACCCCAGAGGAGGATGGGCAGTATGCCTGTGCCAACCAGCACAGCTCATACCCCGCTACAGGGGAAATGACAGTTCAAGAACAGACAGCAGCCTGAGCTCTGGGCAGGTGAGTAACCTCTAAGGAGGAAAGAGGCACACAGGGGAGAGCTGCAGCTCCAAGCTGCCACAACTTGAGTCTTCGGCGATTGAAACTGAAAGCTCATCATTACACAGACTAACAGAGATTTCATCCTCCTCTTAAACACAACTACGTTAGAGATTGGTCCAATTAACAGCAAAATTTGTCATTCCCTGGTGAGCCAGCCTTCTAGCAGGCAATATGCTTTATCTGATTACATTTGGAGGCCCTGAGGTAGCAAAGCACTCTGTAAAGTCAAAGAACACTACTGCCACAGCCGATGCTTCCCTCAGCATCGCTTCCTGGCTGCAGCTTGTGCAGCCATGGGATTTTCTCAGGAAAACCCCTTCTCACTCTGCTAAGCTCTCTTGCAGTATTAAAAAGAAACAAGCTCTACGAGTCCTGAAAGAAACGAAAATGATATTGCTTTACCTTTCTGTATGAATCTTCTATTGTTGGGTCATATTTTTCAACAAAAATTCCCTGAACGAACTGTACAGTCTGGAGAGAAAGAGGAAAATACATCACATGAACTGAACACATCCAGTTACCTTGCCCAAGAAGCACTTTGTGAAGAAGACACAACACAAGCTACTCAACACTGTTGTTAAAATTCAGTCCTGGGGAGCAGACACACACACACACACACATTTCCAATGTTTTAAAATGAAACTGGTGCAGTCTGTGCTGGTTTAGGAATCACTTTATTCAAGCACATTCTCAAAACCTTCTGGAAACGAAGTGGTTTGCTTCCTTTTTCACAAAAGAGGATATCCTCAAAACTGCCTGTACTTCAGTGCCTGCAACTTTAGAAGAATAAAAATCACCAAAGGCCTGACATGAGACCCAGACAATGGGCAGCACACACACTGTGGAGGGGTAACACTGGGGAAACCCCACATCTCAGTGTGATCACCAGCTTGGGATTACACAAACATACATCAGAGCAGCACGTTAAATCTGGAGCTTCTCCAGACACTCAGTTTGTATTAAACCATGAGAGGAGGAGGCAGCATTAATTTCCAAGAGGAAATCTTCCTTTCCCTATGGATTTATTGGAAGTAAAACTAGCCTGAGCATTTCCCATCAAGTTCTCATTCGGACATGGCCCATCCCTGGATACCCAAGCTCCATAGTGGTGTCTGAGCTCTTGTCCATCCACAGCTTTACTTGTCCTCTGCAAGGCAAAGTTAGCTTCTCTGTTGTCCAAAGTGTTGGTTGATGTGTGTAAAACAAGGTGGTGTTTGCTTGTAAAACTAAGCACCAAGATGCCAGCACTCCCAGCACTTAATTTTGTCTCTCTAAAAGCAACACACACACCAACCACCTTTTGCCACCCAAACCTTCCACTTGATAACAACTTAGAAACTTCTTAATACAAATCCTGCTAAGTCACTACCTGCTTGGAGAAGCTGGGTTTTGTTTGGACAGAAAGCTGAGATTTTTCTGCAAGAAAAAAAAAATCACACAAGTACTTGTGAGTTCCCAAGGGGCACGTGTGGATACACGCAGAGCACCTGGCTGTGGGCTGGATATGGAGCAGCTCCTCATGGTTTGCTGTCTTGTAACATGGGAAGAAAAGATTTCTGGTACTACCTCACCTCAACATCACCCTGTGTCACTAAATAAACCTGTTTTGCACTCAAACCCTCAGGCCTTTGCTTCTCTGGTACCTTCTTGCCCCACTGAAGGGCTGTGTCAGTCTGCCCCTCAGATAGCAGATCTCAGTAAAACCACTGCAAGATAGGAACATGGATTACAGCCTTGTGCCAGCAACGGAAACCACCCAGACGAGCTGCAGATCACAGATTATATTCTAGGATTCTCAGCACAGCTAGCAACCAAAGAGACCCAAAGGCAGCTGCTGTTTGCTCACATCTGAGTACTGCATGGGTCCCATCCGTACCGCCCTGCTCTGGGAGCTGTGCTGGAGAATCAGCCTTCAGCCACGAAAAACCACTCACATCACTTTCTAAAACAACTCTCAGAGCCTTGTTTTATATCTGCAAATACAGCCCTGTGCTGAAACAAAGTTAACTGAACCCACATCTTCTCAAATTGTTTTATTTCTAATAAATCACTCAACTTTCGTGGTCTCAATGGTGCTGTGTGTTCACACAGGCACCGGTTCTACAGCCACAATCAGGATTCTTTTCAACCTCATTCGTGTAACATGCTTCATCTCATCAAGACTTTACTTTTCTTGATGAGAGAAGGAAAGAAAGGCTGAGGGAGAAGATACAAATCTGGGCTGGTTTTCAGATCCAAGACTCTGGGGATTATTAGCTTGGGGGCTGCGTCCCAAATTTGGTTTCCAGTTTTCTACAGGACCATGCATAATGGATGCTCTTGGTAATACCATCTACCTGCTGCCACTCCAGAAGGTTTTGACCCTCATTAGAAATGGGAAGAAAACTACTGTCCAGGAAACACTTACAAAAGTTGCAAAATAAATGTGCCTTCGTAACTGGGAAGGGTTTTCTGCTAACCAGGCATCACTACCAGGAGGCACAATCAGTATCAGCACGGAAGA
The DNA here is from genome assembly GCA_022605575.1 of Laterallus jamaicensis coturniculus. NCBI lineage: Eukaryota > Metazoa > Chordata > Aves > Gruiformes > Rallidae > Laterallus > Laterallus jamaicensis. Next base: position 2,087,609 of record JAKCOX010000038.1, read on the forward strand.
GTTAAAACAATACTTGCAGGATTTGCAGTGAAACCCCACCATATCGTAATGAACACTCAGAACTGGGAAGGAACACAGCCTCTTTGTTAGACATCTGAGTTTAGAGAGTTTGAAGAAAGAAATTTTAAAGAGACCTCCACACTATTTTAAATCCCACCTGGTAACTCCTCCTGCCTTGTAAACAAGTAGACAGTGATCTTGGAAGCTAAATATCATTCAGGCTTAGCTGCTAATTGGCACTTATTGTGTTCTGCTATAAGCATAATGGACTGATGTTGCATGGGAATCCCAGTGTGTGCTTACTTAGCACTGAATCTGTCAAGAAGAATGTAATGTCTGTTTAGCAGAATCATATTCCCACTTCAGCCCTGGAAAAAGCTGGGGATGGATGCTGATTCATACTTTACATCACAAATAAGGAAATTCAAGTATGTCAGATGCTGAATAATTTTGACAGGCAGCACATTAATAAATGCCCCATTTTACCTAGGGAGCCTTTCAGCATTACATAACCAAAGCAAGATGCTCGACCAAGGGGATGCTGGTGGAAGGAGTAACACAGATTGTTCAGCTGCTGTGGAAAAACAGCCTGTAACACAAATTAAAACTACACCTACATCTTGTGAAGATGAGGATGGGTCCTCTGAAAAGCAGGTATTAAATATGATGCACAACTGAATAATCTTTCCTCCCATTCATCTGGATTCTGCCACTGATTTACCAAGATTATTAGCAGCCCATTGCAGGAGAATAAACAGGGCAAGCAGCAGGTCTGGGATGTGAATGGCCAGCCAGTTATTATCTTCTGTGAGAAGGAACACGGTGTAGTTCCTTGTTTTAGATAACTTTACACTTGACCAGTTCTTTGCCTTTCTTGTTGGAGCGAGCTGCTTGACTGACTGGTGATAACGGGTGATAAATGTCCCTTACAATGCCTGGCTATCAGCTCTGCCCTGTAAACCTCTTACTAGACACAGCACAAGTACTTCAGGAGTGCAAAGTGCTGTCAGTCTGCTTATCCCTCTGCACACACTGGAGGTGGCTTCTCATTCTGTGCCATGGTTTTGGTCCAGGCTGCTTACCCAGGCTCTACCCAGGATGGAAAACACGTGGCTGTCCCTGCCACGACTGGTGCTGTGCCCAGCAAGGCTCCTGTCACTGCTGCGGGACGGCTCAGGCTTTTCACACTCCGATACAGGCATCAGTCATGTGCAGTATCAGACCCATGTCAGATGCAGAAATGAAACACTAACTACCATACTGTGACTAATTGCCTGCTGCTCCTCCAGAAACAGGACACATTCACAAGGTATTTCAGCAGGGTGATAGTGGCCAGGCAGAAGTTACTCTGCATGCTAAAAGTGATGCCAATCCCAATAAATTAACCAGCATTCTCCACAACCAGACAGGCCAATCTTGGAAGTTTGCGTATCTGTTTCAGAACTCCTTCCCAAAACTCACCAAAGCAGACTTCCCCACACCTCCTGAGCCAAGGACCACTAGCTTGTACTCACGCATGGTGTGGTCTGATCCAATAGCAACGATCTGGAAAGAAGGAAGAAAGCCAACAGTTAACAGTGAACCTGCACATAAAAATCCACAGCCCTGTCTTCTAAAAACAGCAACACGCTGCCCCTCTCCAGATGCTCTTGAGAACAGAAATCTCTTTACTAACAGCTATGGGATTTGGTTTTCCACCTGGGCACTCAAGCCTGGATGGCAGCTCCAGCACCCCCAGTATATATGAGGTGCCTAAAGCTGGCCCCGCGAGCCTGCTGGAGAGGAAGAGGATGAATACACCATGGTACAGACACAGCACAGGCATGCATGCCTGCTCCCAGCAGCACCGGGTAGCACTTGCTGCCTGTCCTTTGCAATCTCAGCATTTCATAACGTGAAACAATGAGTATCAGGCAAGAAAATGAGATCAGAAGGACACAAGGAGAGAGGCTCACTTCTCCCACCCACCCTCAGCAGGGAAGGATGTAGGTCAGTATTTTCTCTCTGGAAAAGGTCAGGCCTGACTCCCGGCTGCCAAGGCAGAGCCTCTCTGCTCGCCCAAGCAAGGACTCTGCCTTTTTATGGAAATCTTGCAACTCCCTCAACTCCCTACGCAGCACCAGAAAACTTCTCATTCTCACCGAGGTTCCCCGACAAATAAGGCGAATGACAACGCTGGTGATAAACATTTTACACTATGTTTACATTATACACCAGGCTGGGCTGTCCCTATCAACGAAGCTCAGGCAAACAATGACCTCAGCAGCTAATTATCTTCCCCCTCTTCCCCCTGCAAGATAGCACTTTCTTCCCAAGTAAGGCTTCAGAAACATCAGTGCTGCGAGGCTGAGCAAGCTGCATTTCTCAAACTAACCTTGCCATGGGATTTATGGGTTCACTGGCTACAGTTCGAGGGCTGCTTTAAAAATAAAAGCATATTCCAAGTAGTTTGGTAGAGAAATGTAGCACCTTGTCAGCCGCCTTAACAACAGCCTGCAAGGAACAGGGATTGCATTTTTAGCCCTGCAACTGCAGACAACTCCCTGACACTGTGCCTCAACTTTATATAATCACTAAATCGAAGCAGGTTTGGGGGTTTTTGTATCATTTAAATTCTCAAGGGAAAGCTGTAACACAGAGGCAAGGGCAAGCCCACGTGCTGATGCCACACAGCCATGGCAGTGCCCGCAGGAGCCACAGCAGGGCTGGTGGAGGCATAGGAGCTTCAAGAGCCCATCGGCTCCATGCCCCCCATGCTGCCATTGGGCACCACCTCACCGCAGGCCTTGCCCTAAGACCGAGGCCTTTGGGCAAGGCCTGCGGTGAGGTGGTGCCCAGCGGCAGCGCAGGCCTCAGCCCTCCACCACAGTGCATTTTACAGCCCAAACATGACACGAGCACAGGTTTCAACAACATCTTCAAGAAACCCTGTGTGCAGCAGGAGGCACCCAAACTCTGCAGCCAGTACTGAAGCTCACATTCAGTCAGAATCCTGGGCTCACGGCCACCACGTAGCCAAGGAGCCCTTCCCTTGTATCCCTTCCCTCGCCCAGGCCTTAGGGGGAACAAAGCTGAAGCTATCAGCGCCTCAGGACCTCTTTTTCTTCAACTCTTGAACCCTCAGCGAGCTGCAATTGCCTAACTTCATAGAAATGGTGAAGCTAAGTCAGACTGAAAGGGGTTTTCTGGAACGGTAACCAGTTATCTACGTGAAGAGCAAGCAGTGTCTCTGCACTCCAGCACGTTGACATTTCTGGTTGCAGTTCTGGCAGCTGTAAGCTCTTCTGCTTGAAAATTTCCCTGAGAAGTAACATTCAGTTCCTTTTTGTTTTTTTCCTTTTTTCCAAAAATCATGATTTTGGATGGGAAGGGGGGGGAATTCCAACTAGCAATGCTTTCCCCTTGATAATTCTTGGAAATTAAGTGGTGATACATTTTATATACAGTATTAATGCAACTTCTTGATCCAGTTTATCTCCACCTTCCTACCATTCCAATGCCTGTTCCACACAAGAAACGCCAGAAAGCGATCGAGTTAAGGGTTAAATTTAGCTGTGAACTCTTTCACTTCTTATTTATAGCAAAAATACTTGTGGGAAAGTTTCAGCTGGGAGCAGTACAAGACTAACTTCTCATTTCTTCTCTCCAGAATTCACTGGGGTTCTTTTTTTTGGTTTGGGTTTTTTCTTTTTTCAGGTGCAACAGGAAACGAAGAGTCTAAGATGTCAGTCATTACTGTAAATCCCACATGCCTTAATTATCTTGTAGCTCTTTCACAAGTATGTTAATGTTATCTGTTTATACAACATGAATACAGTGCTCAAGAAATTACTATGCTGCATCCTAGCCAACTTTTCATTTGGCAGCTGTTTGTGCCCACCTAAACACAGTTAGACACAGCAGCATTCATTTCCAGGCAGAGCTCTGCGTAGTGCAGTTGCAATGGCAAGCAACAGCTATGTTTCAACATGGAATGAAGTTATGGGTGTTAAGAGTTTCTCTGGATTCAGGAAAGGAATAGGATCGCTAAGGAGTGTGGAAAAAATAACTTTTAGCGGTGTCATAAATGCTGTGAGACGGGTTGAGTTAGTTCTGAACGCCATGGTGCAAAAATAAAGCAGGAGATGAGCACGCCTCCTTGCTCCTGCTCCCTTTCCCCATACACACAGTCAGACAGGCATGGGGCACAGAGCACAGCTTGTGTTCAATATCCCATCACTGCCCTGGGCAGCAGGCTCCCTCCTTGCTGTGTCACCTACCCAGCACCTGTCCATCCACTTTAAATACAGAGTAATAAACCAGTAAGGTTCAGATTTTACCTGGAGTAATGAACAAACTTTGCTTCTACACCACAGAACACCTGACACCTCAGCACTAATCTCTGCTATTCTTTAACAGCAGCATCTCTTTGCTGCTGTTGCTGTTCTCCAACACCGCCTGGGAAGGGACAGAAAGGGACACTCAGCTACTTCCAGCACCAGCCCCAGGATGCCCAGCTCCTTCCCACCCCCGTGAAGGGATGACCAGGTGAAGAAAAGATCCAGATTATTTGCTTCCGTATACTGAAAGGAAAGGCAGTGCAGGCAGGATGGCAGCAGGACCTCTGAGAAGGACCAGCAGACTGAGGCAAGCAGATGAAGCTGTAACCTAAAACGCAGCTCCAAGCCTGCTCACCTGCATCTTTCCTCATCACTCACCCACCCTCCTAACTGCATGAATCCTCTTTTACCTTGTTGCAATCGAGTGGCTGAATCAGGGTAAAAGCAGGAAAACTCCCAGGGTATTTCACACCCAGCAGCCAGGCAGGGGCTGTGGGCAGGGCAGCGTGGGGGGAGCGACAAGGCCCTTCAGGAGATGAACCTGACCCAAAAAGCCAGTCCCATTACCAACATTTCACCAGCTCATCGAGAAGTTTATCATTTGGATGGGAGCAAGAGAGAAGCAAACACAGCACAGGAAGGGAGTGCAAGAGCCTCACACTCCCCAAGAGGCACCGTGTGCCCCGTGAAGTGCATGTGCCCAAGCACAGTTTGATACTCCTGAAGAACAGGCAGTCTGTATTTATTCCTTTCACCTTCCTTCTCCCAGCACCAATGGAGCTATGCCTCACAGGAGGTGCAGGTGCTGCTCTGAGTGAGGAAGACAGTGAGGAGGAGCACGTGGCCTGAGTGCTTTGCATAACTTGATGCAATGCTGGCCATAGCTGATGACATAATCGCTGTTAAGTAAGGAGATAACAAAAGACTCTAAAAAAAAATGAGAGCAGAGCATTCTTGTCTCAGCCTTGGAAAGAAAACCCATGAGCTGCAACCACAGATATCTGTGTGGGACAGCAGAGAACAGCAGGAACCACCGAGCACACAGCTCCTGGGTTTCTTGTCCACGTTACAGGAAACGGAATTCTATTTTAAACCCTGAGTTACACACACATCAACTCTCGAGTTTCCCCAGTGGCTAATGTTTGCACAGTTAGCAGTTTCATATACCCAGAACATTAAAAAACTCATACCTTGGCATAAAAGATCTCTCATCAGTGTTAGCAGCCTACTGAAGGTTTTTCCAGGCTCCCTACAAGGGACTGAAGAAAAAGAAAGAAGAATTAATCATTTTTCAAACACCAGTGTATGTAAGCATCAAATCTGCTTTATGGTTTCAAACCAAGACGTGCCTGTTACAAAACCTGCTCTCTGCTTTATCAACAGAGCTCTACGTGCTTTCTAAATACTGGAATCAATCACCTTCAACACAAGAACTCCAGCCCAGTTCAACCCTGTCTCTGGGACACAGTAAGACTGGGGCAGGTTGGGTGGAGGCCAATGGCAAAACACAATGTCTACTTGATTATGTCACTTAAAAAATGCTTTACAAACTGGAGCTGCAGTGAAGGTAAACAGTAAGGAAATGGCATAAAATTGAAGTATCTGTGGAGCCAGTCCCAAGGAGCCACAGAGATGATCTGAGGGCTGGAGTCCCCCTGCTCTGAGTCAGGATGGGAGAGCTGGGTTGGCTCAGTCTGGAGAAGAGAAGGCTGCTTCTGGGGAGAGCTCTGAGCCCCTTCGCATCCCTCGAGGGCCTCCAGAGGAGCTGGAGAGGGGCTGGCACCCAGGGCAGGGAGGGCCAGGCCCAGGGGAACAGCCTTCAGCTGCAGGAGGGGGATGGAGAGGGGCTGGGAGGCAGAAATCAAACCATAATTTTGAACTTGTAGATGTTCTTCACGCCAGTTTTACACATTACTCTAAACCAGGCCATGGAAAGGAGCGGATTCTTTTTTTGCAAAGTGTCTACTAAACATTGCTCAATTCTCCCCCAAAACCCAACCCCCCTCCACTGCTCACAGCCCTGTCTGCAGGACAAACCCCAGCCCAGCACTTCAGCAAGGAAAGGTTTGTGATGAGCTAAATCACAGAAAAACACTCTGATCCCCTCCACAATTTAAGAAAAAAAGAAAGGCAAAACAAATAGAAAGAGTGATGCAGCAGTGGAGGCTGGAAAGAGGAGCCCCAGAGCTCTACCCTGGGCTTCACCCAGGACTGGCACTGGCCAAACCACAGGCTGCAGCACCCCCATGCTGGTTTGGCCACCCAGCCCCAGTGCTGCTGAGCCACAGCTCACTCACCATCTGCTCCCTCATTAGTTATTTGTTACACACCGTGTTCTTAGATATTAAATTACTCAGTGAAGTCGAAAGGGCATTAAATACTTCCCTAATATTAATCAAAGCTGTCAACAATTACGCAATTGTTACGTGCCAGCTACGGAAACGTGCCAGGAAGAGAGATGGTGGACCACAAACGAAGGGTGTTTGTCTTCAGATTATGCAATTAATTAACAGAGAGTTCCCCTAAAAAGCTGAGATAAACACTGTCACAGACTGACCCTAGTAGTTAGCACGGGGTTCACTTAAATAAAAATCCTTTCCCTGGACTCCTCTGCCAAGTCCCTTGCCCGAGGCAGGCAATCTCCCTATCTTCAGGGAAGGCACAGATCCTCATCTGCCTTCCCTGAGGCCACCACCACCACCGGAAAAATGAGAGGGAAAGGGGAGAATAATTTTTCAAAAGCCAAGACTAAGCAGAGAGCAGGTCTTCAACGTGACTGTGAAGTACAACGTGACAAACTTCCATTCACACCATCCTAGCACCTCGGCTCTGCTGTATCACTCATCATCGCTGCGGTATCTGACACCCCAGTAAATGTGTACTGGGGGTTCACTAGCACTGTGTAACAGCACACATCACCTCTGTGCAGCGGTGGGCACCGACATACACAGCGGTACAGCAGCCACAGGCGCCGCGGTGGGGCAGGAGGGGTCACTGGCTCTGCGGCTGCCTCCCCTCCCTCCCTCTGCCTTGGCAAGCTTCTCTTCACCTAAATTCAACCCAGGCCAAAACCTAAAGTTACTGCTTGTGAAAACAAGGCCAATGTTTTGGTTCCAGGCAGGAATTCACATCGCTTAACCGACCCGTTTTAGACCTCTAAGTTCAGCGCCAGAGAGCGGGTATTTTGGACACCCAGGAGCAGGTGTTGCTCAGGGGACGCCGGTGGATGCCCAAGAGCTGAAGCAATTCCCGAGTTCCAGCTCCCTACAGTAAGACTGGGAAATTGGACCAAATCCTGAAGCACTACTGTGCTTAAAAGCACTTCAGTAAAGTAACGGTGTGCTGAATTGGCTGTGATTAGGGAATAGCACAGCAACGCTTCCATACTGTAACAGCCTGATGTGTGTAGCAGAGTGCTTCACCAGTAATTAATAAACTCACAAACACAGCAGCAATGATTAGTAACATACCTCACCCAAGGGACAGGCAATCGCCATCCCGTAACTTCAACCTAGAGACACTCTTTTGGTATTGACATACTGGGTAAAAACTAAAAACCACAGGCAAAGGAGGAGATAAGCTACTGAGGACAGATACAGGTAGAGGAAAATACACCAACGGGTACGAGAGCATGAGAGGAAACGGATGGTGTTCCAAGATGTTATTTCAAGCCTTCAACCAGCGGAGGCAAGAGCCTGGCCTTCAGCTCCCACACACACCCTCTCTCAAAGCTGCTTCCCCAGCTCCTCCGACCCACGGTGCTGGTTTCTGTGCAGCGTCCCATGAAGCCACCGAGCCGGGGCCAGAGCCATAAAGCCTGGGCTGAGGGTAAAGTCCTCTCACAACAGTCGTCCTTTCCGACTGCAGCAGATGAACTCCAGCACTCACAGAGACAGAGCCTTCTTCGAGGGGAGTGATGGTTCTGTGACTTGGGCAAGCTGCTTTATCACCAACACATGGAGATGGATGTTCCTCAGCCCGTGATGTTTTCTGCAGCCAGCTTCATGCTGCACTCGTGGTTTTCAGTATCGTAAGGCTGACTTCCATGGCAGTGACTGCAGCCTCATCCATCCACGCGCTGCGGGCGAGGAGCGAGCCCGTGGGCAGCTGAACCTGCCCTCCTGAATCCGCTCACTTATTTTTTGTCCTGTTGGTCTGCACTTGCAGAAAGCTGCTAGGGATGTGTGCCAGGCAGACAAAGAGAGGGGAAAGGAAGCCAGAAGCAAAACTCCAAGCCCAACACACAGTGCATCCCCAAATTAGAACAAACCGCGACGTCACTCGCTGCAATTGGCAGCCTCCCCTCCGACCAGGCTGCAGCGCTGCTGCTAATTTAATGCTAATGAGCACTGGTCTGCAAGCAAGAGGAAAGACATCCACCAGGCTGTGCAGGTTGAGGAGGGAAGAGGCTTCTCTCCATTCTATCCATCTATGCCAGCTTACCAGGACGTGCTGTGGGGTCTCACCACAGAAAGAGGAGGCAGCTGAGCAGAGGTTCTCCCCACAGCATCACAGCTGCACTCAGCCATTTCTCCTCTCCTCAAGCGGAGCTACTCATGCATTTTCAGCAGAGGGGCTGTCACAGTTCAGAGGAGTTCTCAACAGCTTTTTCAGAAGAACAGAAAAACATTTCCTTTTCCCCTTCCTCATGAGCAAAACATGTAAATGTTAAAGGGCATAAACACCAAAGTCGCTCGTGGGACCTACTCCATCTGTTGTCTACCACATCCACAACTTGCCACTGATTTTTAAGCCCTATACTTTTTTTTTTTTTACTCCATTTTCTTTAGTGGAAAAAATGTTCTGACCTTTTTTAACACAGATTAAATTCCAGACAGACTCTAGGAGGCTCAACCATAGCAAAACAACTACATTATACTTGGGAAGAATAATTTGCTGCGCTGATAGTAGCTTGGCAACGTTCTTAACTATGTTCTTCCTGGTTTATATAATTAAGAGTAAATAAGTGACATGAGGTAGGTAGATTGTCACTGCCATTTTAGCTTGCACTTTAATTGCTCTATTTCTGCAGTAATAGTGACCAGACACTGGTCGCTGCCAGGGGCCGGAATCCAGTTTGCCCTTATTTGGTCTCCAGCATCAAACCTCTGATGGAGAAACCACTACAGCTTCCTCCTCCTTAAGGGTTCTTGGAAACTTCTTGAAAGAAAATTGCAGAGGTCTAAACTGCTCTTCAAATGTATCTGAACTCATGAGTGATAAATGCAGAGGCTAATACTAAGCCTCCAAAACCACGGTGCCTTTGCGCATGGACCACTGCCCAGCTCCTCAGGAGACTGGGCGAGCTTACAAATTCCAGAAAACACTGAGATTCTTTAAATCTCACTGGCAAAGCCGCCATCATCAGTCTGTGTGGCTAGGCTGGATCTGACCATGCAGACCCATCTAAAGGTCAGGTTTGCATATGCAGCCCAGAGATCTCCACTGCCTTAGAAGCTCTGTTCAGCCTGCGTCAGGCACCAGCAACCAAACCCCCCGCGGTTCCCACGCAACGGCGGCTAATTAAACTGTCCTGAGGATGATTTTCTGAATGAAAAGCCTCTCTTACCATATGGCTGCTTATTAATACTACATTGTTTATCAGTCTAAATAAAACCCCTGCAGCAATGAGTACCTAAGTACAGTTAATGATGGATGAGTTTTAGCACTGTGAAGTAGAACTGTACCTCTTGAAATGTTTTCAAGGCAGGTTTTAAGGCTTGATAGGAATGTGAATAGCAGTAAACTGATGTTTAAGTTGACAGAATCAACTTGAAATAGAGGGAAAATAACAGTCTCATCACTTTTTATACAGAAATGAAGTTAGTGAAGGTGGCACTTAATCCTTCAGCTCAGCCCTTAACGCTGCTTCCTGGGACCTGGGGGCAGAGCAGGGTAGAAAATGAATTTTGTTTTACAACAAAAATGGCATTTTCTTCTATGTGAAGATTCTAACCGAAGAGATATTCCAAAACGTTGTTAACACTTCAGTGCTGGAGCCTGAAGGGCACCACAGCGAGAGCTTTCAGGCCAGGAGGGTTGAGAGCCGAACCGCTGGCAGATCTGACCTCTGCACTGAGGGTTCTCTGAAGTTTTTAAATCCTCCTGAACCTGCTGGGCTTAAAACAGCAAAACCACTTTGGCAATTCATCCTGGAATTTCCTGTATGGAAAATAAAAGGTGGCACTAACCCCTAAAGGAAATAGCTCTTACAGTTTAAATTGGTTTTATATGAGACATTTCAGTATTTATAGGTCAAGCTTGATTACAACCAAAATAGATTATTATACAGCTGTCTTTAAACAACAACAACAAAAACCCCACGGGCAGTCGGACTCCTGCTCCCAGAAGAAGAGATGCTATGTTTAACTCATGAGGAAGGGAGGACACGTCCTACAGCAGGGAGCAAGATGAGCACCACTGGCATCAGCCAGCCCTTCCCCTCCACCTCACGAACAGTTATTCAAACAGGAACAAAAAACCCTCCTCCAGTTTTTATGTGTCTCAAGCGCTAAGATGTACTGCAAGAGGAAAAAATGAATCTCTCCCATGTCCATATGCAAATCTGTTCACCATATAGCCCAGAGACAGTCAGTTCTGCCCTCTGAGCAAGACCTAAGAGCACACCACACTTAATTTGAATCTTAATTGCTGTTACCCACAATTTCTGTGCCTTCCACTTCGGTTGGACACCTTTCCATCGCAGCTAAAGCTCCCACTCAGCTGTTTTTTCTAGAGTAAACCTGCAGATACATCAGCCACACAAATGCACAGGCAATAAAGCCGCTGGTTTTAAAATACATATTCAGGAGCATCTTTTACCTTCTGCTCACACAGACACAGTTAATACGAACAGGACAATAGAAGTTGTGGCCTTTCAGCTCTGTGAACGTGACCCGGCTTATCTGACGCCTGGCACTGTGTGTTCAGCATCCTCTGCCTGCTCAGCATCCTCTGCCTGCTCAGCATCCTCTGCCTGCTCAGCATCCTCTGCCTGCTCAGCATCCTCTGCCTGCTCCAGCTCAACATGGGTTGAGAACCAACGGTTCATTCCACAGGCAGAGGCTACGCAGTACTGGAATGACAAGACCCACTTTCTTGGAATCACACCACTGAGGAGAGTGCCCTGGAGCATGAAAACATCTGTTTGATCATTTTAAATGAGATCTCCAAGAAAGCTTTATTCTAAATTGGAGTGCATTCTAGTGATCAATATGCCAATCAATTTCATGAAACCAAAGGCATAATAATACTATAATCCTATGACTCAATAAGTGATCTTATGAGCTAAAAGCCCTAAATGCATGAATATTTCATGGGAAAGGCTGCCCAAAACCATTTCACTCTGTATCTTTAATCTTAACGTTATTTTCAACTACAGCCTGTGTTATAAACCAAAGCAGAATTCAACAACTGGCTACATTTATTATACCTTCACCTGTGTTTGTTTCCTAAATCCATCCAGACCGCTGTTCTTCAGGCCCAGTAACGATTACCCAGCACAGTACTAACACAGCGGCTCTCAGGGTAAAGCCAGATGTGCTGGAATGGGGCTACTTACACAAAAAGCAGAATTGCACCAGAAATAACCTTGCCCAGTGAACTATGATTTACTTGAAACCATCACGTGGTAAGTGGCATATAAAAAGATATTATTCTGCATGTCAGCTGTCTGTAATGAAAGTTTCCCTCTTCTCAGCAGCCCCTCCCTGCAACTTGAAGTTTATTTGCATTAAAGAATATTACATAAAAAGCAACATAAAAGGCAGTGCAACCAATACATCCAGCTGAACCGCCTCTCCCAGAGACTCGGGGCTTTCCAGAGTAAGGGTCCACGTCCAACTAATGTGTTAAGAATGTGAGAGATGCCTGAATTCAGAAATTATTCACTGGGACAAGAGCTAATAAGCGTCCTCCAGAAGCACGGAGCGCTCACAACTACAGCCAGAGCTGCAGATACTCAGACCTTTTAAAACCCACATCTCACAGCTGTGGGTTCACACACCATACCCTGATCTACACATGGCCAACTCAGATCTTTCCGGTTTTAGAACACGATGTTGTTGGATCCAACAGACACTTAACGAAAGCCCCAGACATCCCAGCACTGACTCTGCCCCTCTGGGCACTCAAAGCCAAACACAAGTGCCTCTTCCCTGTGCTGCTCCAGTGAGCAGCAGTTACTCAGTGCAGCTGACCCACAACCCCGCTGCGCGCTACTAGTTACAGCACATTTCCAAAAAAGCAGGGGTTTTGCAGTAACCTTTGACAGGGCCACAATTCCCCATTACAGAACTGCTCCTCCTCCTCCTTACGTAAGCAGCAGGGCAGCATATCTATCTCTCTGCCTGCCTCGTTGAAGCAATTAGCAAAGACCTGTTTCAGCCGTAACACAGCCCCTGCCACGGACTTATCCGGACCTCTTGCTTCAGTGCCCCAGATGGATTGAAATACTTTCCATCTTATCAATATTCAAAATAACCAACAACCCACAATGACTCAGGCCACCTGCTCAGCAGGACTGCTGCTGCCCAGCTCCCCATATTTTCAGTCAAACGAAGTGAAAAGGGTGGAAAGCCAAGCCAGCCACCTGCACCCGTGGGCTGTGAGCAGCCCCAGAGCTTCCTTTTTCACTGTCTGTCCCACATTACCCACTTCTTCCCCATTATAAAAGCCCCACGGAGGGTCAGACTTTCCTCCCTGATAAAGGATTTTGTTCATCATCTGAGAACAAGCAGCAGCTTTCAGAGCACACCAAGGGCTGGGTTTGTCAGCATCTGGATTTCCCAATCCAAAGAGTTCAGTATGCGCTTTCAGGCGGGATCACATCCAGCCACTGCAGCCACACCAGGAGGTGCCTGTTCAGGTATAGCCGGTATTTCCCAACAGCCAGCACCCAATACCTGCTGGACCACTGGCAGCAGAGCAGTAACACACATCAAAACATCCTCTTCATGTGGCCACATTCCCACTCAGGCAGAGCTGCCCTACCTGCTGCAGCCACAGTGCAAGCAGAGCCCTTCCTCACGCACTGTGGGCTCCAGTCACAGGAGAAGCAGAAACAATGCAGCTTTACCCTCACCTCTGACTGGATGTGCTGGCTCCTGCAGTGCTGTGAGGGCAATCTGCAAACATAGAAGTTATAAACCCCAAAACAACTGGCAATGAAAGTTCAGGAAGTTTCCCTGTGACTTCCCACACACACCTCAGAGGATCTTCCCACAGCACATGAAGGCAACTGGAGTTTAAACAGACCATTTCTGATTAGGAATGTAACACTCCGTGCCTCCTTTCTTGAACAACACCCATCTTCCCACAGCCTCTTCATTTTAATAGCATTAAATGAACTACTTTACACAGCCCTAATTATTGCAGCATTTGCAAGGGAAGAAGTCATCTCTCAGTAACCACTTTCCATCCTGTTCAGGGCTTTGGAGATCAAAACTTGCTTCATAGCAAACCTGGGACTGAAACAGCAGCAACACAGGACTGTTTTCTAAAGACTCAGTCAGAAGGAGCATCTGGCTAAAATTCCCCTGTTTATGCAGCATCACACTACAGAGTTCAAACCCTGAATTTGTTTTCTGGTCCCTGAAAGATCCAACCCTGAAGAAACTGACTCTCTGCAGAGGTAGCTCCATCCTCTGGCAGTGGGGACCAACCTGGAAGCCCAAAGGCTGAGACACAAATACAGGCAGCAAAACACTCTGGAGCAGAACCAGTCACCAAGCCAAGACCTGGACACAACCACCTCACACCAAGTAACTCACAACACAGACCTGTCTCAAACACAAATCGGAGCTAAATTTGGGTTGGGCTGTCAAAGAATATTTCAGTAAGTTATCATTCCTGCAAGGACTTTCCTAGGTGGTACCAAACCTTCAGGAAAGCAAGCTAAAAGCAGGACTGAGGAGCAGAATCGATGTCATCTGGCTCAGTGCTATTTTTGCAACGTGTAATTTGTGAGTTTATATGCAGGTCAATCAAAGGTTATTTCTATTTCAACATCTTTATATAAAAAGATGCCTCATTAGGTAATTTTTTTAATATATCCTTCTTACTCAGAAGCTATTAATCAAAGTGTATCTTCACAGTTACTTTAATCCTTTCTCTGCCAGTATATTATTTCCACAGGTCTTCATTTAACCAACACATGAGTTTTTCATTCCAGTCTCAGTGTTGGAGACACTGAACTCCATCAGTCAGCCTCCTGCTCAGCTCCTACTTAGCTTCTGCTTCCAGAGCTCTGATCTTACCGTGCAACTGCAGAGGGTGAACAACCTACTACTGCTTGTGACCACGTGGCTTTAAGAGTCAACCATCCTGGGAAAGGGGGTACCTCCTTGGACCAACTACTGCAGCTTATTGCTTGAAAGCTGGAGAGGGGCTGGAAGGCAGAAATCCTTCCCTGGGAGGGGGGAGGCCCTGGCACAGGGTGCCCAGAGAAGCTGGGGCTGCCCTGGGATCCCTGGCAGGGCTCATGGCCAGGTTGGATGGAGCCTGGGGCATCCTAGGCTGGAGGGGTGTCCCTGCCTGTGGAAGGGAGGAGCTGGGGGGGGCTGAGAGCCCTCCCCCCAAACCAGGCTGGGGTTCTACATAGGGTTAAAATAAATTAATCTCCACAACTCTGTGCTTTATTTAACCACTTCCATTAACTGAAACGCACTGAAGTTGATGGTATTTGCAACCCTAACAGTGGGAAACACTGTACTTCCAGTCTGCTGAGTAACCACCACGAGCTGATACAGCTGTGGTCTCATTCCAACCTGTGCTTTACAAACTAAAGGCCACGTCCTCATTCACCCCTCTGCTACAGTACAACCCCAGGAGAAGCCTGTTTGAGAGGTGAACTTTTTGCAGCACTAGTTTATAACCAGAGAGCAGTCTAGGAACCCAAATAACCTCCAATCCTGGCTGCCACCAGACTTCACTAAGGCAGCAAATAAAACAAAACCCCTTATACAGGTTTTAGCACCTGAACAAGGCAGATGGGAGCAAGGATGACAGATGAGCAAGATTCACTTTTCTTCCCAACTTTCTACCATCCCAACTTATCTCAGCCATTAGCTGTCATGTTCCCAGGATCAGAAGCTTCTGCAAAGCGTGAACACGAATGCCTGAGTAAAAATGTGACCTGGGATTTATGAGCATCCCTTTAAGATGATGTTGTCATTAAAATTCTGATTAATTTCCTATTACCTATTAAATAAAAGAGTAAAAGCAAATCAACAACTGCTTCAGAGCTCAGCCTACAAGGAATAGAAGGTGCACTCTAACCCCCATCCCCACTACCTCTCTTTAAAACACAACAAAACAAACCCCAGCAAACCGAAGCCCTCCTCAAATCAGGGCCAGAAAGGAAACAGTTCAAACACAACCCAGGGTTCAGCCAAGTTTTGAAAGTTACCTCTCCCTTGGATCTGCTTCTGCAGAATTCAACACACAAAGCTACCCGAAGCCCTTGATGTTTCATATTCATCTGGCTCATCAGAAACTAAAAGGTGATAAAACAGGAGGTTTCCTGTACTACCACAGCCAGACTGAACGCAGCAGCACTCTGCTGAACTGATTTCAGCAGGGCTGGAAGGAACACCAGACCATGGGGAATTCTGCATTTCAGACAGCCACAAATGAAAAATACTTCAAATACAAAGAGCACAGACTTTAACTGTATGCACGTTCAAGAGAGCCACTTCCTTTCCCCTAGTGTAAACAATACCATGATGTTCCCAGGACATCAGGATTCCTCTTTAAGTTGATTTTTTTAAAGTCTCCACCAAGCTGCACACAGGCAATCTGTTCTCTCTCTACCAAGTTCTCTGTGCCACTGAGCATGCCGTGCCTGTGCACAGTGCAGGAATAAACACTTGTTTGTGCTTTACAACAGCGTTTTGAGCTGTTCACACTAAGACTGTGATTCAACCTGCAGTTAATACCTTTACTTTAGAGTATGTCCACGCGTTACGCTCCTGCTCACTGCACATGTCAGTTCTGAGTCCTCAGACTGGATGGACAGCCATGAAAGGGTCACCAAGAGTCTGTGTCTGTGTAGTTGTGGCTTATGGCTGCAAATATAAACTGTTTCCATAAACCACATACACATCAGTCTCCAAATAAAAGCATTAATGTGTCACTGGATTTAGACCGGACTGGTAATTTACTCCGTTTGGCACTCAGTCCTCTTCAATCAGCAAAGCTACTTACCCCTAAAAACAGCCACAACAGAGCTCAGACACGTGATGACAGACACTGCTCTCAGCTTCCTTCGAGCTCTGGTGTCCACCAGCACGGGCTGGGCCTGTTCAAGCCATCAGCGTCCCCTGCACACCGTACACAGTCCCTTGGCCAGAGCTACTACACCCTCCCGGACACACTCTGCTTCCTTTAGAAAGGCCGTAAGGAATCTCTGCTTTCAGGAAAGTGTAACTCACTTTTCTGAGGGTGACGGTAGCCCGGCAGACACACGCTCTGCTCCGCTCCTCCCGGGGCGTAGAGAACACTGCGCATGAAAACAGAGTATTTTTAGCAGCTGTGGATGTGAGCACAGCACTTCCTGCCGACTCCACCTTGAAGAGCCACAGACCTATTCCCATTCCCACTTCCAAACCCGGGATTTCACAACTCCTACTGCCCAGCGCAAGGGAGAGGAGGAAGGGTCGATCTGCTGAGAGCTGCAAGTGCAATTCCCCCCTTCCTAACGCAGCACTAGGAACTTTGTTGAAGGATGTTTCGGGCCCTCACGTCAATGAATCGATGGCATTTTTCCTGCCACAAGGATGAACAGAACATTGAATGTTTTTATTTATTACACTGGTCTTTCCCATGGCAACAGGATGTGAACATGGCATTCCCAGAGTAATGAAGTCACTTCAGCAATGTGATAGTGATGTCAGAATAATCAGACAGCATGGGACACAGTGAACTACACCGCTTCTCTCAACTTCAGAAGTTGCAGATGGGGACAAGGGTGCCCCAGCTAAAGTTTCCTGTGAGGTTGCCTCATTTCAGATAACTTCTCATTAAAGACCCAGACCTTTGACTGTGGAGGCACTACTTGCTGTTTCGCCATAGCTTCCTCCCTAACAGCCGAAAAGCCTCCTGAATTCCCGCACTGAAACCCTTTCAGCACCCGAGGGGTCTGCAAGCACCAGCCAGAGGTAACGGCACACCGCTTCCACGAGGGAAAGAGGATGGAGAGAACACTGTGCAGCAGACAGGCACTCTCAATTTAACTCTTCAAATACGCCAGTCTCCTTTTACATGGAGCAATACAACTACCCAGGATTACAAAGGCAACAGGAATTGTGCAGTGCTGATACAACACTCCAAGGCAAACAGCCGTTTTCAAGTCAAACAACCATTTTAGGAAGTATTATCTCCCCTGTCAAGCTACTGAAAGGGAAAAAACAGAGTTTTCATGCATTGCCCTTCCTGTTTGCGACTCTTTCCAAGCAGTGAGCAAAGCAAAACCAAGTGCTGGTTCCGTTCTAGGTGGGTCGGTATTGACTCGGCGTGTCCAAACCCAAACCCTCCCGCCGAGGGAGCTCCAGAGAAGCCCTCGCCCCGAAACCGTGCCCTGCTGCAGCTCCAGTTCCCTAAGCAAAGGCACTGGTTTACAAGAAGTACCTAAACGCCAAAGTTTCTCTCCACAGATAACAGCTTCTCTTCGAATTGTCTCTTCCAAGCGACTGAAGGGAGCGCAAGGACCGTCCCCGCGCTGGAGTGGGACACGGCCGGCCCGGCCCGTTGCTCTGCTCGGCCCCCGCCCGGCTCATCCCACCCGCCAGCCTGCCCCAACCTCCCGCCCAGCGCCCCGGCCGCCCCCGGGCAGAGGGGAAGCGGGTGGCCGGCACTGGGCCTCCCTCGCCCCGCCGCCCGGCCGGCCCAGGCCGCCCCCCGCGCCCCTCCGGCCTCGCTCCCCCTTCACCTCCGGCGGCCCTCGGGGCCGGCTCCGCCCGGGCTTCCTGCGCCCCGTTACATCCCGGGGAGCGGCGAGGCGCCGTGCGCCGCCTCCAGCGCACCTGGCTTCACCGACCAGCGGGGATCTCCCGGGCACGGCGGGGGCCGAGGAGCCACCGGCCCCGCCTCGGCCCGGCCGCACAAGATGGATGTCCGGCCCGCGCCCGCCGCCCCCGGAGCTGCCCCAACGCCCCCGCGGGACGGGCGGCCCGGCGGCGGGCAGCCCTGCGCAGCCCCGGCCGGGGCCCAGCGCGGGCAGCCCTCCCGCCCCGCCGCGGCCGGGGAGAAGCCGCCTCCCCCCGCGCTGCCGGCTGGGCTTACGCCGCGCCCCCGGGGAGGAAGCGCTCGGCCCCCGTCCCCGCTGACGCCGCCTCGCTCCCCGGACCCCCGCGCCGGGCTCCCGCCGCCGCCTCGGCCCGCGCCGTCCCGCTGACCCGCTCGCCCTCACGCCCGCCCCGGCGCCGGGACGCGGCCCCGCGGCCTCTCGGCGGCCAGGCCCCGTGGGGGGGAGGCCTGCCCGGAGCCGGCCCGCCACCCGCCTCCGCCACCACCCGCGGGTCCCCGCCGCGCCCGCTCCCTTCCCCCGCGGCCGGCGCCGCCGTCCCGCTTACCCGCCGCCTTCCGGGCCTCCCGCCGCCGCTCGGCTCCGGGCTCGGCTGCTGTGCGCGGCGGCGGCGCCGCGTCCGCTCCGCCCTCACCGGCCGAGGCCTGGGGAGGAGCCAGCGGGGCGGGCCGGGCTGCGGAGCCCGAGCGGGGACGTGACCGGAGAGGCCCGCGAAAAGTTCCGGGCGGCGGCGCCCGCGGGCCCGGGCAGGTGCCGAGGCCGCCGCCCGCCCCGGGGACCCCTCCCCGCCGGGCCCTCGGCTCGCCGCCCGGCCCTCCCCGGGCCAAGGTCACCCGCGAGGGGAGCCCCGGCCCGCCGCGGCGGCAGCTGGGCCTCGGCCTCCCGCGGGGAGCCCCCGGGGCACCGGCGAGAGCCCGCCGAGGCTGCAGGGGCGCAGATAGAAACGGGCCAAGCCACGGCACCGGCAAACAGCACCGGCACCGGGCAGAGACCGAGCGCCAATCGTTACCGAGGAGAAGGTGGCGGCGGGGCGGGCGGCGGGGCGGGCGCCGGGCACACCCCCTCCTCCCCGGAGCTGCCGGCATCTCCGCGCCTTCACCGCTTAAAAAGCGCTTCCCCGAGCGCGGCGCTCGGTAGCGGAGCGGTGTCGTTACGAGCGGCACTTCAGACCGCGCCAAGAAACGCAGCAGCCGCGGAGATGGCAGAGGGGGAGCAGCAGCACGAGCATCCCGGCGGCGGGGCGGTGTCACCTGGGGCTGGGGGGCACAGCTGCCATGCATGGGCCAGGTCGGGAGTTCAGAGTCCCTGCACGGGGTCTTGTGATCGGTGCGGTTGCGTCCTTGGTCCTAACAGAAACTAAGGCGGTTGTAAGAATGTACTGAAGAAGAGGCAGGTGTCAGCAGTTAGTACATCGCAGTAATGTTTTCAGCTTTTGTTTTTTCCCCTGGTTAAAACCACAGAAAGGCCCCATGAAGAGCTGTCATGGCTTGAACACCTGGCTCTCCATGAGCATCACTTCAAACACAGAGGGATGTCTCATCTTCACAAGCACAGCATCACCTCCACACGTAACCAGGGTCAGGGCAAGGACCACAGCCACCAGCCCAGCTCATCACCAGGCTGCAGCAGAAGCACTCGAAGCAGCAGCTTTGCTCCTCAGCAGGTAGTGTGCCAGGTGCCCCCTCACTGCAAAGCCTCAGGACACAAGCAGGGGCTTGCTGAAGGCTGAGGCCAGAGGAACAGCTTTGCATTCATGCTGCCTGTCAGCCAGAACTCGGATGAAAGCGTTAAATAGAATAGTACTACTCTGGCTTTACAGGTGAGGAAGCTAAGACAAAGAGATGCAATGCCTTATCCGAAATCCCCAGCAAGTGAGGGGCTCGGAGTTGAGCAGAACTCGAGTCCCCACTTTTATCCTCCACTCTAATGATGAGCAAACCCACACAGCTCTGTTCTCCCGCCCACGGGCTCTGCACACGCAGCAGTACCAGCGCAGAGACTCTGCTTCTGGGTGCAGCTCCGAGCTGCGAACACTCAGCTATAAATCCCTGTTCTTTACAGCTCCAGTCCTAGCCAGTACCTCCTTCCCCGGGGACCACTGTGCCGGTGAGTCACTGTTTCTCCCTTTGTATAGCTGGAGGCAGGGTAATCTTAGCAAAGGGATTTCCACATTTCCTTTCTCCACAGGACTCAGCCTTGCCATCCTCAGCAGCAGGGCTCAGTCACTCTTCTTGCAGTGGGGCAGTTGGTGTGTCAAGATCACCTGCCTGCAAGGATGCTTAATGCTGGTGATGGAGCAACCTGTTTCCTCCAAATACAAACGTCACCATGAAACATGGGAACTTCAGAAGTTACTAGCTCTATGTTAAAAACGCGGGGCTGAGGCTGGAAAACAGGCAGAGCCAAAATATCAGCGATAAGTTCGGTTTTAGAAGGTGTGAAGTCAACAAGAGAAAGTTCTTGAGGACAAAAACAGCACAAGGAGACTCGTGCCCTTTAACAGGCTCAGTATACATGGAAATATGAGCAGACTGAGGCTTTACCCAAAGTTTCCTTTCAAAATTGAAGGTTTCAAACTTTACCCCAAATATTGAGGCATCTGTGGTTTTTCCCAGTCAGCACTACTGACTGGAGAACATGACTGTATCCAATAAATCAAACACTTATCTATGTCATGGCTTGTGGACCACCTTCAAGTTTGCAAACAATAAGGGTCGGGCAGGCTCAGGGTCTGACTCAGCAGGGCAAAGCGCCTGTTTGGGGTCAGTTCTGGGAAGGTTGGCTGTTGTCAGCTTGCTGCAGGTGCCAGCGGAAGCTGATAACGTTTCTTGCTGAGTCAGACTTTGCAAGTAGATGAAATTAGATCTGTCTGAGCGTGAACCTGGTTATGGGCTGACTGGGAGAGAAGAGGGCTCCAAGTTCAGGTGCAGCCAGAGGGACTTTTCCTACTGAGTCCAACAGGGCATAAGCCTGGATCACCGTTCCTCCCAGCCCCTCGTGCTGCCTTTCGCCTTCAGCAGGAGGGACACGGCCCCACGGGCAGGCTGCTGGTGCTGGAGCTGCTTCACCCTGGTACCTTCCCTCCCCTGCGGTGGGGGATTGCCCATCAGCCTGTTCCATCTGCCATTGGGGGTTACATCCTGGGCCCACACCTCTCCCCCTTGGTGCATTTTCCATTTTATAACAAGTCCTGTCAGTTCAGGGACATCAAGCTTACAGATGTCACCACTTACACCTGCTTGGAGGGGGTAAATCCCACTGACATCCCCAAACAGTGGATACCTGTTCCACACCTCAGCAACACCACAGGGTTACCAGGCAGAGAGGATTGAGTCCCACCATCCTGTCACACTCAGGACACAACCGGTGCTGTCCTGGACACAGCCCAAGATACCCAGGAGCCACGAACATCACAGTTTCATTTAAACAACTGTAATTCATCACAGCCCTTCTATTTATACATAACAAGAGGTGCCACAAGAATGCCCTTTCTGAACCCTCCAGTCTAAATCCATTGATCCAGTTAAATTACACCAGCAATTCACCGCTGCTCCCTGGTGTGGGGCAGCAGAGAAAGGGAAAACACCATCATCCCCAGCACCTGCAGTAGGGCTGCAACTCCTCCCCCAGCGGTGCAGCCAAGCTGCAGGGGCTGCACCAAGACTTATGCAGACAAATGAAAACAAATCATAATCCCCCAGGACTCTCTTTATTCCAAAATAAGAACTGCCCAGTTGGATAAATTATCTCAAGTTCAGCTGATGCAAATATCCAGCTAATGCCCATTGGGTGATTTAATGAAATCCAGAAACAATTTGCAGTTGCATAATGAGCTGGGATTCCTGGCTGATAGAATCACATGCCTAGAGAGCAGGAGTCAGCTCAGTAACACACACCAAGAGCATGTTCAAGTGGAAGGGTCTGTGACACTGCACAGGCTAGTAACACATTGCCAGTATTGCTCCAGCCATTAAAAGCAAAGCTGCTGACTGCTCCATGGTCGTGCTGCAACTGTCTGAACTTAAACTGCACGGAGCTGTTGGAGCCAGCTGGGGAAGCCCCAGGATCCCTGGCAGGGTTCAAGGCTGGGTTGGATGGGGCTTTGGGCACCCTAGGCTGGGGAGGGGAGTCCCTGCCCCATCAGGAGGGCACTGGGGGGTCTGCAGGACCTTCCAACCCCATTCTATGAATCATAAGGGGGGAAATGCTCATTACCCAGACCTCCACACGTCCAACTGAAGTGCAAGCATTTTCTTTACAGATGCAATTTCAGAGCATTGTTGGGGATAATGACTTGCCACATTACCAACAGAGCATACCCACCTCACTGGCACTGCTCTGACAGCCGCTGATAAGAGCTGCAGGGGTCACTGAGCTCCATCTCCAGCCCTGCAGCACCCTGATGCTGAGCTCCAGAGGGTGCCGTGTCCTTGCCAGGGATCAAACCGTAAAGGATCACTTAACACACACCAGCATCTGACAAGTTCTGTGGCAACAGGCACACTCCAAGGTCCTGAGCCTCTTCCCAGGCAGACAGGGCCAGACTGACTCCTGCTGAAAACACTGTCCCTCCTCAGACAGCAGCAAACCTATTTTTTCCATGGCTGGGCAAGGCTACCAGGTAATTAAGCAGATAAGCTGAGAGGTGTGGGAGCAGAGAATGGAGGGCTGGTCCAAAGGCAGCGCTCCACAAAAGGTCTAGCAGGTTTCCAGAGGGAAAACCTGGGCTGGCTTTTCCACAAGCTGCAACCCTAGGGCAACCATTCTCCTTCCCTCCCTTCCTTCCTTCCTTCCTTCCATCCATCCATCCATCCATCCCCAGACCAGCAACACAGCCAACCAAGAGAAGCAAAGGGCTGCTGGATGGGATTTATACAGACATCAGTAAGTTAATAATGAACTCACCTGTACCTGGGTAAGAGATGTGTGTTTCCAATTAGTGCTGCTCTGCTGTCCTAAGTGGACTTAATCATCCCATAGCCTCAGAGAGCCTCTGGCACTCCTGCAATCTCTTACTCCTGCTTTCAGGTGTTCACAGGAGCTTTTCTTCAAACAGCTGTTTCAGGAGAGCTTCTGCCTCAGCTCTTTTTATTAGTAGCTCCACTATAATTACTACTACAATAACACTTATGATAGCACTCTTCATTTTCTGATTGCTTCCTGAACGTGCGCTAAGAATACCGGCTTAATGCTTCTCGCTGGGGGAAGAGGAGGTATTTCCCTACAGAGGGGCTGTTACTTTATGTTAGCAGTAGAGCAAACACTGAGTAAGAGGGAGCACGAGGCACTTGTGTCTGCCCACAGCCTGTGCTGAAAATCGGCGGGAGTGCATGGCCCTTTTGGGCAGGGCACCCCAGCCCCCAGCACGGCGTCCCTTCTGGAACCCTCCTGCCTCCTCAGCACATCACGAGTCATTTCTGCTCCGGGTATGACTCAGTTGACTGGAAACTTTGCCTGAGTGAGAGCTGGGTGTCTCGCTTGTGTTTTGAGACCCCTCCTGAGGTTTCTCCCCACACAGATGGGTGCTGACACTGGCTCGGGCAGGGTCACGCTGTGGGGCCAGGACACACAAGGCAGCACACGCTGTCCGGCCTTCCTGCAGCGAACCAGCACGGGGAGTGCCCAACGCTCCACCACGTGTCACACGTCTGCACAGCCAGCAGGAATGTGGTTCCACTGCACCCCAGGTACATTTAGGGGGGTGGGCTTCAACATGCCCCCCTTTGGAGAGAGAGTGTTTGCACAAACAGCAGCAGATGTTGTTGGAAATAGCCCGCCTCCCAGCCAGTGTTGAGCTGTAGAAATGAGCAAAGATACAACAGTTGCAGAGGATGAAAGGCGCCAGATGGGTGAGCAGGAGGAGCAGGCCGGCCTGCGCCGCGGCAGCCAGCGGGCTCCCTGCTCTCTGCCCGCACAGATTGCAGCACCCAGGGGCTGCAGCAGCCCCTCCCGCCACTCAGCACCAGCAGAAACGTGCTCTCAGTGCTGTGGAGGTTTCACCTGCCCCTTCCATGTATCAGAAATAGTGTTTGCATCAGAGCCAGTGTGGCCAGCAGGTCTGGGAGGGGATTGTGCCCCTGGACTGGGCATTGGTGAGGCTGCACCTCGAGTGCTGGGTCCAGTTCCCAGCCTAGGTCCAGGCTCCTCACCATCAGAAGGACATGGAGGGCCTGGAGCGAGTCCAGAGAAGGGCAACCAGGCTGGGGAAGGGGCTGGAGGGCAAATCCTCTGAGGAGCAGCTGAGGGAGCTGGGGGTGTTCAGCCTGGAGAAGAGGAGGCTGAGGGGAGACCTTCTCCCCACCTCCCCTGCCCTGCCAGGAGGGTGCAGAGAGGTGGGGGATGGTCTCTTCAGCCAGGGGACAGGAGATGGGACAAGGGGCAATGGGCTCAAGCTGCCCCAGAGCAGGGTCAGCTCAGCTGGGAGGGCAAAGTTCTTCCCTGGCAGAGTTGTGGGGCTGTGGCACAGGCTGCCCAGGGAGGGGCTGAGTCCCCAGCCCTGGGGGTGTTTAACAGAGGGGAGATGAGGTGCTCAGGGATCTGGGTCAGCACAGGACAGGGATGGTTGGACTCGATGAACAGACTGGGGCCAGTTCTTAGAATTACCTTAATAATGGGAAACTCCACTTGTATTTCCAGAGTTCCAGAAACCGCAGAGCTATCAGGCCATTGAATCTCTTGTTTCACTGCCTGCGCTGTGCCTTGCGGTGAGGTGCCGCATTCCAGCCTGACAGGTTCTCACTGATGGCTCCTGTCACCACCAAAGAGCTGCCAGGGCTGGTCCCGGGAGCAGCCAGGGCTCCCCGGCCCTGCCAACGGCTCCTTCCCTTCGCTCATCTGCTCCGCTCCACATCCTCTGTCCCTCCACAGGGGCAGCATGGGGTGGCTCAGTGCAGGCTCCAGACCCTCCACACTGGCCCTGTGCTTGGAGCCTGCCCAACCTCCTGCCTGTATGCCCGCCTGTATGACTGTATGCCCGCCTGTATTACTGTATGTCTGCCTGTATGCCTGTCTGTATACCCGCCTGTATGCCCACCCTCCTGCCTGCCCACCCACCTTTGAGGCTGCAGCTGAAGGTGGCCATAAATCACCCATTTGTCGGTGGCTTTGCTATTCCAGGAGCCAGTTACAGTGTTTGCCCAGGGTATCCCAGTAACCTGAACTGCTGCGACTCACCCTCACTGGGTGTTATCTGCCATGGACCCTTGGCCATGCCGCGGTAACGGGGCTGCCCTGAAGATCCTTCCTGCTCTAATGACTGCAGAGCAGGGCACGAGGCCACGCTGATGCCAGGCAGGCAGTGGGGGACAGGATTTCCTCCACAAATTAAACTTCCACAAGATAAGGAAGTCAAACACCCACCGATACACAGCAAACAGCTTCATGGAGGGGCAGCGCGTGGCAGTGGGTCTGTCTGCTCCAGGCACAGCTCTTCTCACTCAACCCTGCAGCTGAGCTCAGAGTTTTGGGGACAGGGACTGGCTCAGGAGATGTGGCAGCAGCCATCCCTCCCGGAGGTGCTGTGTGCTCGGGGCTGGGGTGATGCATGCCCTGCACTGCCTGGACTCCAGCCTGACCACTAATAATGGTGGCTTAATCTATCTAGCTGTCTGTCTGTCTATCCATCTAGCTGTCTGTCTGTCTACCTTATCTCCAACCAGGTGCCCTCCCCACCCATGACCCCTGAAAGCAGTGGGCTCCCCCTGCTCCATCCTGGCACGGAAACCTCCAGCACGTGTGACTTGCATTTCCCATCTGCCAAACCAGCAAACCCCAGTCAGCAGTTTCACCCGCCCGCCCCACGTGTCGGCAGCGGGACGGAAATGGAGCTGAGGAGCTGGGAACACTAACACTCACTCGCTGAGCTTCCAGACATGCACGGCCTGAGCTGCTTCTTCAGCAAAACCAGCAATGGCTGTGCCATCCCACCTCCCACAAACAGCCACCCCATCACGTCCCGGCTCCTTCTGGGGCTCTGAGGTGCTGTAAAGCTGCACAAAATAGGCACTAGAGCTTATTTTCAGGCCAGCGACGGGCCCTGTGTTGGTATTTAGCCAGTAATGTGCTCGGGTTAAACCCCTTCCACTGCAGAGTGTGCTGCAATTCCTCCAGCACTCACCTCTCTTACAGGCAAACTCCAGTCACACCGCCACAAGATGCGAAACCAGGTATTGAGACAAGTGGTTCATGACAATCTGTTTCCCCCCCGAATCAGGGCAGCAAGCCTGGCAATGGGTCCCGTCAGAAAAGCTGTTTTCTCCACTGTGAGAGACCGGTGGGTGTTTTGCTGCAAACAGGCAGCAAAGAAAACTAAATCTGGTGGGGTTTTCCCCCCCAGGGAAGCAAATAGCATCCCTGTTAACTGTAGAACAAAAGAGAGCTCGATTTCTGCCAAACAGCATGGAAAGGGCTGGATCCAAATATCCCTAAATTAAAAATAAAGAGGTGTAAACAGTGCTTCCTTCCTCCAGAGCCGCCCTGGTGAACCTGGGCCCTGACAGCCTCCCGCTCATCTTCCTGTTTGCGGAGGCTGGGCCGGCACAGAGCCGAGCTCCCAGGGAGGCTCTGGGCACCGTGTCCCCTCTCAGGTCTGCTTCTCTGGAAAACAACTTGCTTTCAGTAGTATCTCTGATCAAATAAGAACTGAAAGGCTTTCCTTCTTTCCTTCCTCCCTCCCTTGTGCCTTCCCTGCTCCCCGGCACACTGATACGGTGTGTGGCCAGACAGGACACCATCCCCTCCCAACCCAAGCGACCAGCAAGTGGGTGCTGCTGCAAGAGCCTGCGTGGGGGCATGGGGAGGGGGCTTGGGGACACTGAGAACACCTGCCTCTGACACCCCATCCAGGGACCGTGGGGTTTCATGTGTCCGTTTCCCTGTGAATGACCGCTCCCCAGGGAAAGCCTCTGCTCCCCCTCCGAGGGGATTAGTGCAGCCACAGGACCAAATCCTGCTGTTCATTACACCCTGTAAAGCTGGAGTCAATCCTTTTAAGCCATTGGGGCCACTCTGGGCTTACCCAGACATAAACGGCCGGGCTATAAATAAGGCCTGGGTTTGATTAGAGAACTGAAGGTGGGAAAAAGGGAGGGGGTTGAGTCATCTGCAGTGAAATGGTTTGCCGGTGGTCGAATATGAGAGCTGGGAAGAGAGCTCAGGGCCCAGCTCCAGCATTTCACCCCATCCTGCCTCCCCCAGCCTTGCCATGCTCAGTGCAGGATTACCAGCAAGATGAACCCTCCCAACAGCGTCCCCGTGTCAGCGAGGCGACTGGTATAAACACTGCGGCCCCCGGCGCCCCTCTCATCTCTCTGTGATTTATTTTATGCCACTTTTATGGGATTTTGAAGCAGTTGCTAATGAAGAGTGAGGATGGGAAGCTCTGTGCTGTGCCAAGAGCCCTCAGTGGGCGTGTGGCACACACCGAGCTCGGGCAGGAGCCCGTTTGCTGCTGCTTGCCAGCGCTCGGTCACAGCCACGGCTCCGAATCCTTCTGGCCCATAACTGGTGGGGAAGCAGTGTGACAAGGGTCACTGCCAGCCCCAGGGCTCTGCAGGAGAGGAGCAGCCTCGGGCAGGGAGAGGTGGATGGCCAGGGAGAGCACAGCTCCCACGGGCTGTGGAAGGTCCTCGCCGTGCAGGTGAGGTCTGGCATCGAGCAGGGCCCTGTGCCGGGTGCTCTGCCTTGACCACAGCTTCGCCCGCTCCGTGCTGCACCTGAAGAAGCCATAAAGCCTCCTCTCCAAGGGGACTGAGTCTGAATCACACAGACACCGTTGGGCCAAGCCCTGCGCTCCCTCCTGCCCTGTCTGTGCTGGCAGTTTGGAGGTTTGACAGCCAGGAGCTGTCTCAGAGCTGCCACTGCCGCATCCCTGTGGCCTGGCCAGCAAATCCCCAGAGCAAACCCACTGAGCTGTACTGGTCTGACAGCCCCAGCTCCCTCCCACACAGGCACTGTGCTCCCCAACAAGCTCAGCCAGAAGAGCAGACACCCCCCACACACTCGCTCCCGTGTTGCAGGAAGTTTAGGATCCAAAGCCACCTAATCCAGCTGAGCAAAACCACCTGGGGAGCTCAAGTGTCACACCGGTTCCTGCTGTTTCCAGGATTGGGCCCTGGAGCAGCATCTCCCCTGCCCAGGCTCAGGGCAGCGGGTGGCTGTGCCAGGGAGCAGCCGAGCAGCAGGGCCCCGGGGAGGGATGCCATCCCCATACATGGAGCCGGCTGCTGCGGGGGAGCTTCACCGGCCCGGGACATAAAAGGAGCGAAGTTCTTCCCATGGCGGGGCAGGAGCTGGCAGCCAGCACGGGACAGAGAGGCACAAACCCACTGGGCAGAAAGGGAAGAGCCTTCCAGGCCTGATCCTCCACTGACAATCTCCTTTGGCAGCAGTTGAAGTCATGTCTGGAACAAAATCCGGATTCTAAGGACAGTGAACTTTGCCTTTCAGCAGAGCCACACACGTGCAGGGGGCTCTTCTCCAGGCTCTCCCAGCTCTGAGAAGTACCAGCAGTGTTCCTTGACAGCGTCGTGCCTCTGCAGCCACATCCAGGTGAACCGATGCCCACATGGGAAGTTTCAGGAGGAAACCAAAAGGACCCTGCTCCTGCCCAGCCCTTCCCAGCTCACAGAGCACTCTGTCAATGCCAGATCGACCCTCCTCTTTCCAGGAAAGGGGAAACAGGCACAGAGCAGTGACATGGTGTTGGTCACCAATGCCAGGCTCACATCCACCAGCCCATGATCCCTCCCTGTTAACCCAGATGTGACCCTGGCTTCACATTCACATCCTCTCTCTGCTTTGCTTCCACTTCCCTTCCAGGCAGGGAAGAGCCAGGACAGCTCTCACCCCTCATGTCCCCCGGGGTGTGGGCTGCTAGGCTTTTTCCTTTCAGGTAAGGGGGCTGCCTGCAAGGGGGATGTCTTTTTCTCCCTGCAAGGGTTTTCCAGCCCCACCAGAGCATAGGCAGCCAGTGCAGTTGTTGACTGAGGTGCTCCATGGTCATTGGGTGATGTCACTCTGACATTGTGGCTGTATCACTCAGGAATAATTTTTTTCTAGAAAATCTGTTCTGCTCTGCTCCACCCCAGTGAAAAGGGAATCTGTGCTCAGAGCCCAACGGAGATTGCAGACAGACCATCCCCTTCCTGATCCTTATCTCACCAGGATGTAGGAGGATCCCTGGGGAATAGCTGGAAGCCTTTTGCTGGAGCCATCCAAGAAGCAGAACAAGCTGACTGCAGCCTTTAAATGGCAAACCCATCGAGTGCTTGAGGACCAGGATCCCAAATGCTGTTTAGCCCCATGGAACTCCATCATCCCTGGGCTGGGCCACACGGGAGCTGCCCCGAGCTGCTCCTCGAGCCGCGGTGTCCGTGGGCTCTGCTGTGTCAGCTCAGTAACACGCCTTCAAATCCCAATCTAACCCAAAGCCAGACATTTCTGGCTCACAAACTCACTCCAGCTGCAGATCCACAGCAGAGTTTACCTTGTGCTGTGAGCGCTTCGGGGGCTCCCCCAGCTCCAGGAGCCCTGCACCCTGGGTAGGCAGAGCAGGGGACAGGCTGGGTGCCACACAGCAGTGGGAGTGCAAGGAGGTGGGGGACAGAGAATCATCCTCCCATTTGTCCAGAGCAGGGGGCTGGGATGTCAGACAGCCTCTCTGCCTTTGCTCGATGGCTGATGCCCACCTGAGGAGGAACGAAAAACCGAATCCTACCCCCCTGGGCAGCCCCTACTGCCAACCCCTGCTGCTGCAGCTTCATCAGCCGCGGGAAGGGCACAGGCTCATCCTCCTCCGCTGGTGACACAGGAGTCACAGCAGCCTGGCAACCTGGTTCTTTCATATTTAGGACAGGAAACAGATGCTGCCTGGAAGAGGAAGCATCTGAAGAAAATAAGTGCACCTTGTGCCTTCCCCAGCAGGAACCCTGGGGGGAGCTGGGGGGCTGCGGGGTGGAAACACCCCGATTTGGCCCCAGTGGGGGCAGGTGCAGCTCAGCTGGGTTTGATGACATCGCCCTCAGCTGCTCCAGCAGAAATGGGGCCCCAAAGGGCTTCTTTTCCTTCGGGTCTTATTTCTCCATGGAATTGTGTGGCCCTGGGGCAGGAAGCACAGGTCAGTCCTGTGCTGGCTGGGGAGGTGATGGACCCTCCTCTTGCAGCGATGCTGCGGCAGCACCTTGATCGTGAAACAAGGTGATGAAGCATTTCTCTCTTCACCTACTGCCCGGGAAGCACGGGCTGGGGGTGCCACACAGTCTGGGTGTGAAACAGGACCCTTCCCCCTGCTCAGGAGCAGCTTCCAGTCGGGTCACAGCCCTGCACAGGCAGGTGGGTGTGGGTCCGCTGCACACAGGCGTTTTTCCAGACACAGCTCCGGTCCACAGCTGCAGAAAGGACAGACCAAAAGGAATCCACGAGCCCTGGTAGGACCAGCAGCACTGTGAGCATCCCTACACAGCTCCCAGGGGAGAGCACCTGCCTTCTAGGAAAAAGCCACAGGAAAGCCAGCGCTGTTCAGTGATACAGGCTGGTGCAAAGGAAGCCCTGCACAAAGGCTGCTCCCTTCCCTTCCCTTCCCTTCCCTTCCCTTCCCTTCCCTTCCCTTCCCTTCCCTTCCCTTCCCTTCCCTTCCCTTCCCTTCCCTTCCCTTCCCTTCCCCGAGTACTTTCGGGCCGCGAAGCACCTTCCTGGCAGGAGCTGGCAGAGCCCCGAGCCCCGGTCCCCATCCCTGCGTTCTGCCGCGCTGCCCTTTGCACAGCCAGGGTCCGGCATCCCGGTGCATCCATCCCTCCTGCCGCCCTCGGGGCTGCGGGGAGGCTTGCAGCACAAAGCGGCTCAGAGGACGGGCCGGTACCGGGGCAGAGGCAGCGCCAAGGGCCGCCGCCAGCCCCCGTCATCCCGCACCATCGCGGGCTGCGGGGCCGCCCCGGGGCTGCGGGCCCCGGGAGTCCCGCGGGGCAGCGCCGCCCCCTCCCGGCAGCGGCGGGTGGGGCCCGGCGCCCCACGCCTTCCCCTCGGAAAGGGGAACGGGACTCTGGGGCTGGGAGCGAGCTCGGAACGCAGCACCGCGCTGCCCGGAGCCTCATCAGCGCGGGAACAGGGGCGCGGGGGGTGCTGCGGGGCGCCCTGGGGTCTGCGCCCTTGTCCCCTGCTCCTCTTGCTCCCAGCACCCTGGGGTCTGGGCCCCTGTCCCCCACTCCTGTTGCTTGCAGAAGGAGATGTACAGTGGCAGCATCACACTGTGAACAAACCACATGTGCAGCTGGATCTCCCCATCTCTGAGCTGCTTTGAAGCCTGCTCTGACTGTACTATGTGTAGTGTAGGTGTAGGACCAGAGGAAAGAAGACCAAGGGCCCTGGAGTGACGTGGTCCGTTCCCCTGATGCAGAGGAGGGGTGCAGAGGGCAAATGTGAAGAGACTCGGCTGGATTTTGGGTGAGCAAAAGGGAAACGAAAGGAAAGAATTTCTCCTGCCTCAGTTGCAGAAGCTGCTCCCCAAAGGCCCAGTCCAGAGCCAAGTTCTGGTTGCTTTGAGCTCCCTTGCTCTGCAAAGCAGCTGCCTTGGCAGTGGGTGCAGAGAGGGTGAGCCCCAGGCCAGCCCCAGGAGCAGCTCTGCTTGGCATCGCTGCAGACAGGGGAGAGGGGGACAGGAAAAGCAAGCTGGTGGCTGAGGGTGAGAGGAGCTGCTCAGCGAGGACAGGAAGCAGGCACCACTCTTACCTGAGCGTGGCTGGCAGCCAGGAGGACACAGGCATCTTCCAAGGCTGCTCGAAGCTGCAAAGCTGCTCCTCCCTGGAGAAAGAGCTCGTTCGGGTGGCAGAAGCCTGGCACCCATCATCCTGGGGTTTATCTCCTGCACCCACGAGTACCCTGTGTCAGATTTGATTAGAAAGCCAGCACAGCTCAGATCAGTTGCAGATTGGGACTGTTTATAGGCAGTTCACTGGTTTCCCAGCAGTGTTTCTACCAACACACCCTCCAGCCAAGGAGCCAGCAGCACTCACATTGACTTCAAGGAAGCAGAATTTGCCCTACTGACAGCAGTGAATGAAGAAGTCTCATTTATTTCTGGTTTAGTTTCCTCCTGGGGCTGGTTTCACTTCCCCATCCTGTTTTGCCAGAAAGGTGGGTGGCAGAGCTGGAGGAGTGGGTGTCTGGGAAACTGGACATCACCTGTGGTCGCTCAGGGCTTCGTTACACTAACATGCCACATGCCACCTAACTGCAGCCCCACCTCAAGGAGCAACACACCTGGAGCTCACCCACAGCAGGCAGGTCACAGCTTCCACACCCTCTCCCCTCTATTTCACATCATTGCCCAGACCTTTCCTGGGCTTCTGTCTTCTATAAACAAAGCACAGGGAAGCACACTGCTTCACATGTGACTTGGCTGGCTGTATAGTGACTTCTAGTGAAAACAAGGGCTTTCACTGAGAACGCCACCAGATTCTGATAGTGGTCTTGCCAGACTGATAAAGGTCCAAGCAGAGAATGGATTTGCACCACTCACAGTGACTTAACTGCAATGGCAGAGTCTGGATTAAATCAAGTATTGGGATACGATGAAGCCCCCTTTGAGCATCCTCCAAGGGCCTCATTTCCTACAGTGTCTGCAGAGCGATTATCTTGATTGATAATCAGCCACAGTTTTCTCACTTTATACTGTGGCTGAGAAGGGGAAGCAGGCTGACTCTGCGCTTATACGCTGCTGAAAGCGGCTTTCCCTTTCCCCCACCCCCCTTTTAAATAGATTTCCAGAGTGCTTTGCTGATACCAGGCTGCTGAAGGGATGCTGTGAGCTTCAGGAGATGCGTCCAGAGTGGGGAACGTGTCCTGGATGCTAAGGTTTTCCTGGATGCCAAGGTATTTGCAGCTCTGGGGAAAGGCAACAGCTGATTTGCTGCCGAATGCTGAGGATGTGAAATAGGAAGGGGTTTGTATGCCAGAGAGCCACTGGAATCACAGAGTGCTAGACACGGAGGACAAGCCCCACATGAGGTCGTCGATGCTGACGCTCCTCACTTCTGCAGCTCAAGCAGGGTGGGAGCATCCCCCAGAACTCGCCATGCGGAATGACAGCGTGGCACTGGACAGCCTGGATGGGGTTTACATCGGGGTCGAGTGCCTGGTTGCTTTGTTTGCCACTTTGGGAAACATCCTGGTGATCTGGGTGGTGAAGCTGAACTCGATGTTTCAGAACACGACCCTGTACTTCATCGTTTCCCTGGCGCTGGCCGATATCGCGGTGGGGATCCTTGTCGTCCCCCTGGCCATCGTGGTGAGTCTGGGCATCATCATCCACTTCTACACCTGCCTGTTCATGTGCTGCCTGCTGGTGGTTTTCACCAACGCCTCCATCCTCTCCCTCCTGGCCATCGCCATCGACAGGTACCTGCGAGTCAAGCTGCCAACCAGGTGAGCACTGAACCACCACGCTGCCCTCCCCTTGCCCCACTCCTGCCAGCTTTGCCATGCTCAGCTGCTGCCCCACGGGTGCCACCTCCTCAACTCAGCCTTTTTCTGACTAATGCTTACTCTAAATGCCTGCTTGCACCCAGAGAAATACCTGTGCCCAAGCCCCCACCTAGACGGGCTGTCTAAAGCAGGAACTGCTCCCTGCTGCTGTCGATGCCAGAAATGCAAAGCACAACCTCAGGGATCTTCATTGTGTAATGGGGAGGGACGTGTAGCCTTGCAGAATGAAGAACAGTTTACCTATGGTGTAAGTCAGTTGCAGGACCAAAGAGCAAGGTGCCCCAAAGGAAGCTGAGAAATACCAAGTCTGCTGGTGGGAGAAAAGCAGGAGCTAGGCAAGAGGAGGACCAAGGTCATACTGAAACAAGAAACAAAATAGCTGAAAATAGCGGATTACAAAGAGGGGAAGTGAAGCATGGGTCATCTCCTGGGTGCTGCAGAGTAGCTGTTACAGAAGGAAGGGTTAGAGTTTGTCTCAAAATGAGATTCCATTCCCCACCCCCCCTCCCAGGCCAATGCTCCACTTTGAGACAACAAACCTGTAATATCTGAAGATCTGGGTCCTTGAGACTATCCTTCACTACCTTAAACACCCCCATTTAACATGACCTGGGCTTCCTTCCCCCACAGATACAGAGCAATCACTACAGAGAGAAGAGTGTGGTGGGCGCTGGGCGCGTGCTGGTCCTTGTCGCTGCTGGCAGGGTTAGTCCCCATGGTGGGGTGGAGCAGGACAAGAACCTCTGACTTCCTCCAGTGCCAGTTTCTCTCTGTGATGAGGACGGATTTCCTGGTCTATTTTGGCTTCTTCACATGGACCCTCGTCCCCCTGATCATCATGTGTGCTCTGTACATTGAAATCTTCTACATCATCCGGAACAAGCTCAGTCAAGGTACCCTCAATGTGAGAGGGACTTTTTACGGACAGGAGTTCAAGACAGCCAAATCTCTAGCACTCGTCCTCTTCCTGTTCGCTGTATCCTGGTTGCCTCTGTGCATTATAAACTGCATTTCTTATTTTCACCCTGAGTGTCACATCCCCAAGGGTTTGCTATACTTGGGAATCCTGTTGTCCCATGCCAACTCTGCCATGAACCCCATTGTCTATGCCTGCAAGATAAAGAAGTTCAAGAACACCTACATTTTAATTGTAAGGACCTATCTCCTCTGCAAAAAACCAGAGCCAGTCCTCACAGAGCAGACAGACCAACAGTCATAAACAACGATCCAATGTTGCCTGGCTGGTGTGCCCCAGGCCACTGATAAAGCACTGGGCTTTCTCAAGCAGCTCATGGGGAAACGTGTGTCCTGCTTCAGCGACACCAACTCTTGCACAAACTGCTCTGTGACAAGGACAAGCTCCTGTTGCTTCACCCCTGCACGTTTGACATTGGGCTCAAAAGGGTCAGTTAGGATCTTCTGCGTCACGGTACCCCAAAAGCTCTGCTTGCTGGTCACTGTGCCATGACCATGGCTCCCAGGCAAGCAGCTTCATTTCACAGGGCCCCTCAGCTGTTATTTATTGCCTTGAATGCTCTCAGTTGGTAGCCCAGCAGCCCAAAGCTCTGCTGCCAAGGCAGGCTCACAGCTCCTAGCTTGGATCCTGGTAAAACCAGGGATTGCTCACCTCCAGTTCAAACTCCAGACTGGGAACACTCTCTGGTATAATTCTGACTTCTCTTTTTACCTGGTTACAGCCCATAGACTCCTAGAATGCTCTGGGTTGGAAGGGACCTCAAAGATCATCGAGTTCCAACCACCCTCTCATGGGCAGGGACACCCTCACTAGACCAGGGTGCTCAAGGCTCCATCTAACCCGGCCTTAAACACCTCCAGGGATGGGGCTTCCACAACCTTTCTGGGAAACCTGTTCAAGCACTTCACCACCCTCAGAGTCAAGAATTCCTTCCTAACGTCTAACCTACCCCTGCCCTCTGTCAGCCTGAAGCCATTGCCCCATGTCCTGTCCCTGCACTCCCCAGTGAGCAGCCCCTCTCCCTTTCCTGAAGGACCCCTTTAAGGACAGCCAT
Organism: Laterallus jamaicensis coturniculus; assembly: GCA_022605575.1. Classification (NCBI taxonomy): domain Eukaryota; kingdom Metazoa; phylum Chordata; class Aves; order Gruiformes; family Rallidae; genus Laterallus; species Laterallus jamaicensis. The sequence goes on from JAKCOX010000038.1 coordinate 2,123,458, forward strand.
TCTTGCCCCCACTCTGTTTGGTCCAGCAGCACCTGCCCACTGTAACACCAGCATCTCCTGTGACACTCCCACCTGCTGACGAACAACCCTGCTGCCAAGCTGCCCTCGCCCACCACTGACCATCCCAGCTGAAAGGCCAGGAGCTGCACTGGTGCTGGGACCCTCCTCTTCTCTGGGGCACAACCTGACAGCAGGAGAATTCCATTGCTCTTAAATCCAGCAGCCCAGAAACCTGCAGAATTGCCCTCAGGCATGGAGCAGCAGGCAGGGGCTGAACACACTGAATCTGTTCACCAACACGAATTGCTGGGGACAGGGGACCTGCCAGGAAGAGATGACTGTCAAAAAATAAGCTAATGATACATTTAAGTCCTTTCCTCCTTCCCCAGCTCTTTTACCAAGCATAGAATCAGCTTTATGTAAACCACCAAGGATGCATTTTCCTAATTATTTCACTGAAAATCCATCCCAGGGACGCTTCCTGCACAGCCTGTTCTCCCTGCAGTCACAGACTGGTTCCCTAACACCTAATTTAAATGGAATTTGCTGCAAGTTTCCTCTGTAAACCTGAAGAACAGTTGGGGTTTTTTTTTGTAGCAGCCTGTTGCAGATCTGGATACTGCTCTAGAGGTGCTTGCAAATATGTGCCTAGATACATCTTCATATTAAACAGCTGCGAAACACAGAACAGATACTGAGGACAAACTTTATCCAGTGCTGGGTTTTTTTTCCATAAGGATTGGCTGGGGCCACTGAAAAAATGGGATAAATGTGTTCTTTGTTGTTGGCAACACAGAGTTTGTGCTCCAGGCACGGCCCCAGCGACCTTCCTCACACCCTTTGTCCTCTCTGTCAATTGTAGGAGATAAATTTGAGCCTGGTCATCTTGTGCTGCAGTCAGTGCTGTCGCATTTTATGAATAATAATAAAGATAAGATGGGTTTGGCATTAATTCAGCATGCTCTTCTGGCACCAGCATCAAAAACACCCCACACCTGAAGTCTCCCCACTGCTCCAGCTGGTGCCCTGACGAGCACACCTCAGCAACTGCAGTAAATACTGCCCCACAGCTCCCACAGCCTGCTTCCAGGGAATGAGGCTCAAGCTGAGAGCAGGTCATCAAAGGCCAGGCTCTTCCCCCCCCATATCTTTTTTTACAGCAGTCTAGAAAAGGGAGTGTGTGATTCTGTGAGTTCTCACAGCGCTGGCGTTTGCTCCTTTAGTGAGATCAGACATCTCCATTTGCTATCTGATGCAACCCTTGTCACGGGCCAAGGCTCTGCCCTGGTACACAGTTTGGTTCTCTTAATAACCAGACCAGCAGAGGAAGTCACTGCCTGAGTGCAGCAGGACGTTGGTACTCTCATTATCGATTGATAGACATGATTGCTTCCAGCAGAAAAACAGGTCCCACTGCAAGAGCAGAAAATTACTCAGTAGAACGACACACAGCAAGCTTTGCCTGGGTATCCCTGAGACTCTGAAAGAAGAGGGGCAGCCCCAAATTCCTAGCAGGCTGCCTGCACACCCCTAGAGAACAAGGCTTAAGGAGAGGACTGAGCAGGGGATGCTGCTCTGCCTTCCGAAAGCAACAGCATCCCCCGGGAGGGAACCCCAGGCAGCAGCTCACCTCGCAGAGATGGAGCCTCTCTCTGTAAGGCAGGGCAGCAGCTGGGAAATGGGTAAGCCCCTGGTTCTCACTCCCAGAGGTAACTCTGGAAATAGTTGAGGCTTCAGCCCCAGGCAGAGATCAAACAGGCTGTGTGATGATGCTTACACTGGGTGTGAAGGTGGGGAAGGCACACACCAGCAGCCAACACACAGACAAGTACCACTCAGGGAGAGCAAAGCTCTCCTCCCAGAGCTGACTCATTGCTGGCTGAAGGAAATTCAGCCTGAGAGTCATGTCAGCATCATCACTGTCACTCTAATAATCCGTCCCTGTAACATGGCAACCAGACCATCAGTCCCAAACTGTTAGGGACCACCCGAGCCCACTGCTGCCTGTGCATCCTTCAAAGCACCATCTGACCCATCAGCCATTTCCACCCTCCCAGGGTTGGACAAGTTGTGCTGCCCAGGAAAATTCCTGCTTTAGGGAGACCACAAGTACAGCACCTCCAGCAGAAACCTAGTGAAAGGAGGAGAGTCAGAGCAGCACAGCAGAGGGGACGCATCCCCTCCTCTGCTTTGATGAGCAGATGCAGATGTCACAAATTGCTCTAGCTGTCTGAAAAACAAAGCCTTAGCTGGTGGCAAATGACTATACAGAGCTCTTGGGGTGGGTGTGATGCTCTGGGGTGAGTCTGGTTCTTGCCAGCAGCCACACCACAAAGGAGACGCTCTGTCACCCTCCATCAACAAGGGCTGCACCAGGCCTGGCTCTGTAGGTGGGCGCCCTGGGTCACAGCACCTCACAGAGTGCACAGGGTGGCTGCACTCAGTCTGGGTACAATTCGTGGTAAGGAAACATCTCTGAAAACCCAACATCCCAGCTGGGGCTCAGGGGGTGTGTGGGGAAACCTGTGGTGAGCCACACGTTCTTACACTTTAACACAGAAACTAACACTGTACTAACACTAACTCAGGTAAGTAGCATTCTTGCTGCCATAGTGAAGTAGCCTTTGTGCAAGGCAGATACATTTCCAGACCTTCCCCTTTCTTGGCTGCTGTCTGGCAGCAGAGCAACGTTATTTGTAAACAAAAAAAAAGCCCACACACACCAAGAGTTGTGCACCAACCACAATCACCCCTCAGGAACCTTTCAGCAGCTCCACATTTTCAGGAGCATTAGGGTATTCTGGCTGTGAAATGGTGCTTGAAGGAGCTGCCATGACTGAGAGCAGGTAACAGCCACCAAGGAGACCACAAGCTCTCCACCCGACCCTGCAGAGCAGCCAGCAGCCTTACCCACAACGCCTCTCGAGCCAGGCTGCAGAATGTCATGGTGCTTGTGCACCTGCTGTTCAGTGGTTCCCTGGATTTCCACCAGCTCCTGCAGCCAGGGAGGCAGGACACCCCACAAGCTCTGCTAACTGCTCGTTGGAATCCACCAAGCACACCTCACACGTGGGCTAAGCCCAGCTCTGGCTTCGTGCTGCCACTGGGCAGCACTCCCAGCCACGCTCCTTCGAAGCCCCTCAGGGGTCAGACTCTCTGTCTTCAGCTCCAACACTGTCCTGGGTCTGGCTGGGATGGAGTTAGGCACACAGGAGGCTGCAGGACCTGGGACAATTGTCCTGCCTGAGAGGTTCCTCTGCAGAGGTGTTGGTAACAGCCTGCATGCAAACTCTGCTTTTTCAGAAGAGAGGAATGCCTGCAAGAGCCTGACACTCTCTGGTGACCACAGGCAAGGAGCCTTGTGAAGCCCAGAGGCCTGAGGCAGCAGGAAACTTGGCTCCAACCCAGCCTCGAAGGAGAAGTGAACAGCAGGTGGGAGTCACCATAGCTCCTCCAACAACAACCTGGGCGCAGGAACGTGCAGAGAAGCTTCTCCATGGCTGCCAAGGCTGAGTCCCAGCAGTAACTCATTCCTCAGTTTATCAAAGAAGATGAATTCTAACCTTTCACAATGTATTTAGGACACTGTGGGTAATAACACACACACATCCAGAGATGTTGACTGTCACACTGTGAGTGTGCATTTCTTTTATGTGACCCAAACAGGAAGCAGACATCTGCACAGAAACATTTAATCATCACAACTTCAATAAGCAGAAAATAACTAATCAGAGCACTTGGCAACACTATGGTTGGTGACAGAAGAGGGGAAACAAAGGCACAGATTTGAAGGGAGAGAAACCATTTCCAGATTCTGATTCTCTCTGGTACTTCAGCAAACACACAGGTGGGTTGTAGGGACTCACTGGGATTTCTACAGAGGAAATGGGTATAAAACCAATTTGTCCACAAGGGTTGGCAAGCAGTTCAGAAGAGGAGACACTCATTTCCCTGTGAGGCTGTTAAATGAGGTGCTGCTACGTACGGCGCTGCTGGTGCTTCTCAGGGCGCTCTGGCCTTGGCAGAACGTTCCACGTGCTGTTCAGGAAGCACGAGCATCTTCATCCCACTGGGAGCTTCATCCTCACACAGCCACCGGTGCCCGAGGCCTCTGGAAGACCACAGTGGTGTAGGCAACCTCACTCTGAGGGTGAGAAAGAGGTTCCAGACGTCAGAGGGTGTGCAGGTGTCACATCTCAGCATGGATTTCCTGCTTTTCATTTGTCCTCAACACCACAGGCTCTGAGTAGCCATAGTCTGTCCCTGCACATGGGAAACACACACATGCTGGGCTGGGTCAGACCAGTGGTTAGTCTGCCTCAGGTTCCTGTGTTGACTCTGTATTAGAGGCTTCCAAAGCATCAACACCATGAAGGAGAGCTACAGAAACACTTGCCTTTTAAAGACATTTTCCCCTAACCTGCCTAATGAGTGGTTAGTTAAGCCCCAGAATCCTTGAAACACACATGGAATATGGCATTCGAGCCCAGTGATAGCAGAGCAGGAATACCTTCCCTCTTACCATCCACATACCTCCTCATGTAATTTCACTCTCTGAGCTATAAACACAGGCTGAAGCCTTGGATGTGCAAAAGCACTTATCCTTAGCCAAAAGAACTGTTAACACTCCAGCTGTGCAAGAGCCAACCTCTTTGCTCCCCTGACAAATTGACATTTACCACTCTATCAAGACTCTGAAGTCTCTGCATGAAGCCTTAGAAGTAACAGTTGTGACCTTTACCTGGTCGTTCTTCGATTCCTCAGTCGCTGCCTGGGAGGGAACTTGCTCTTGCAGGTTGTGGTGGGATCTCTGAGACTCTGGGAGGAGCAGGAGAGGAGTGTCAGCTGTCTGTGCCATGTTTGGAGACAGCAAGAGAGACTCAGGAGCAGCACTAGAGCACATGTGGCTTAGGCACAGCTCATAAAACCCGTCCCAGACCTTCACCACAGCAAAGCCAGCAGTTTGGCAGCCCAAGCCTTTGCCCACCTCTGGGAAGAGCCTGGGATGAAAGTGACTGATGAATTTGGTGTGGATGACACTGGTGTGGGCAGTGTTAGGACAAAAAAACCCCAAACTAAAAAAAAACCCCAAACCAACCAGCAAAACCCACAACTCATCAGTGCTAAAGTTAATTCCTCCATGAAAACAGCCCCTGGGATGATTCCATAGGAGTTACTGCCAGGAATGATCTGTTCATCAATACATTAATCCATCAAGGGAGACATCGTTTAAGCCTCTTTCAAAGGAACCTCTGTAGAGGTGACTTCAAAACCCTACTGTGGTAAGACACAGCCAAAGAGCCCAGAAACTCTCCTCCATCCAAAGCACAGGCTGTTACTGCACTTCTCTGCCACCAGCTCTGGAACTTACCTCTTCTCCATAGGTAGATGATTGCAAACACCACAGCTGCAACCAGGACACCAGAGATAAAGGCCAGTGATATGTACAGTATTTCATGGCTGTTGGTGCACAGAAAATAGTGTCAGAACACCCAGTTTTATCAGAGGGGATGAGGAATAGCACTCAAATCCACCAGGCTTTATGCAGTGGGACACAGAGCTTATCCCACACCCCATTACACAGTCTGTGTTTGCATTAAGCACTACTGTGGATTAAACACAGGCTAGGAAATTCTAAGCCACCTTTTAAAACCCCAAGACATGAAACATATCCCATGTAACTCCTCCTTTATACAGAGGGAGTCCACAGGCTCAGCAAGCTCTGTGCTTGAAGTCAGGAAATACAGGTGGAGCATTTACTTGTCAATCCAGCATTTGACTTCTGTAGCTTTTAAGCCAGCTGCAGAGGTATACACTGTGGTATGGACGGTGGTACGGACAGTCACAGTGGTGGGAATAGATTCTGGGGTAACTGGAAGTGAATAGAGAAAAAAATCATCTATCAAAACCTGGGTTTAAAGTGTGTTCACTTCTCCAGTAATATCACATGCAACAACCATCACAGAGACACACGCGCCTGTTCAAGTATTACTGTGAGCAAGGGCTCAAAGTGGGAAGAGCAGGTGGAAAAATGGAGTTATGTTACTAGTGTGCCACAGCAGCCTTTGGCAGCCACTCAGCTCTTCCCCAAAACACGCCCATTGCCTGCTGAGCTCTCCCCACAACAGCCCTTTGGAGACAGGATAGGACCAACCCAGTCAAGAATACCACATCTAAGCAGATTTCTGAAGGATGAAAATACCTGTATTTGTTTTTGAGGGGTGACCTCCCATCCTCACCAAACCCTAAGGAGTAGCAAGAGGAGCTGAAAGGAGGGGAGGAGGAAAAAAAAGGTTTATTTTTAGCCACGTGTGCACTCCCACACAAGAGCAAACCAAACCTGTCACCCTCTTCCAGCCTGGAGATGTCCCTTTGCTTCTATCAGCGTTTCAGACACCTTACAGAGCACAAAGCCACAGCAGCAAACCCAGCAGCTGTGGAGTGTGAGTCCTGGCTCACAGTGCCCTGTGCAGACACGTGCAGCTGTCCTGCACTGATGGACATGCTGACAGCTTCACAAGGACAGAGTCACCACAGCAGCACCCACAGCACTGCTCTTGCAGCAGCTGGTGCCCAGGGAGCGGTACAAACATTTGCATAAGCAGCAGCTCTGACAAAACACCCCTCTACGTTTTTATTTCTCAAGTGAGGCTTTTCTCACCACAGCAGGAACGGTAACTTCTCAAACTTGGGGTAGAATCTTAAAACTTGGGCAATACCAGTGCCCTACCAAGCCCCCACCCTGTGATTACCCACCATGTGACTCACAAACAGCTCGGTGTAACACAGAATTGCTGCTGCCAAGAACATCAAACATCCTGTTCTCCACGCTCTCATCTTGTTCTGCTGCACACCCACCGCTGCCCATATTCCAAGAGTCAATTGGTTAAGCCCTCCCAGTTCCCCACCCGAGAGAGTCACAAGAAGTGGCACAGCTCCACTGTACCTCACGCTGTACAACTGGTGCTCACCTGCACACCGGGAACTCCTGGAGTGGCAGCGCGGCTGTTGAACTGCCCGATGTGTGAAGAGTGTGCCCCTTATAACGAGTTACAGCTCGAGGCTCATTCAGATGTGGGGTTACACAAATGTGGAAGTTGAGCAACTTCACTTTTTTTATTAGAAAAAAAAAACCCAACAGGGAACTACAAAAACACCTGCATTCTCAGGAACCACTCACCAAGAGGAGTTTGGTTTAAGTCTGCTTATTTTTTAGTACAGCTCTTGCCCCTGAAGAGCACCTTTTTTTTCTGAACTTGCTTGGAAAAAGTGTAGAAAACTCTGCTCTTATTAACTCCATTAAAAAAAGGCATTTCCCTACTGCTGTACCAACCCACGCAAACAGGCACGTGAGCACACCCACACGTGCTTACCTAAGTTAATTTACTAATCAAATTACTTCCCACCACAGAAGGGATGAGGTTACACATAGGTTAGTGCTTTGCCCAGCTGGGACATCTGAGGTACAGCAAAATCCTTCAGAGGAAGGGTTGCCTCTAAAAAAGAAAAGGCTTATGCTGTTTATTACAATAATACACAGAAAACTGTTTTCCTTTTGACATGGAAGAGAAGAGCAGCAGCTTTTTTTCCTATGAAAATCAAGAAAAAGCTCACCCTCTGGACTGAGCTTATCCACTTCACTGTTTTAAACTTCACCCTGGCAAGTTCAGCTGAACCCAGTTTTCCGGTAGGTTTTGATACACTTCCTGCCAGCTGCATCATCTTTTCCACAAAACAGGAAGGCACTTTCATCACTATTTGAAGCTTTGTTACAAGAGTGGAGTTTTTTCAGGTCATTTTAAAAACAAGGACGTTCATTCAGAGCACCTCCAAGTGTTGGACTAAGTAAATGGGAGCACGGCTTCCAGTTCCAGTAGGTATCTGTAGGTCATCATCACCCAGAACTCTAACCCAAAAACTGTATTAGCAACAGGATATTTCACTCATAACAAGTTCTCTACCTTCTCTCTGGAAGCATTCATGTCCAAAATAGGAACCAAGCAGAACTGTAGACAATGTGGTTGCAAGTAATGCCCACTATAAACTGACCGATCTAGCTACTGCAAACACAAAAAAGAAACGACTGTTGCTACTGCTAGAGAGACAGCAGAGTGTTTTGTTTGTTTAATGATACTTTAGAATCATACAGTTTCCAACAGTAAGTAGTGAGACAGGTCAGGGGACTCAGACATGGTTACACCGCTGCCTGCGCGCTCTTCGATAATGCCTTCAGGTCCGAAATGCACTTGGCAATACTCTCCTTCTGCTGCAAAAGAAAGGGAAACAGCTTTCAGAAGCAAGCCTTTATGGAAGGTGTTTAAACAAGCAACACAGGCATCCTAGTGCACTTCCCATACTCCTTTCTGGACCAGTAAAATGAGATTAAGAGGGATGTAGTTACAGCTGATGATGTCAGAGATTCAGCTCCAAACAACGAACAGATTTGTGTGCAGCAGCAGGAATGTGACTTCTTTTTCTGGTTCTCAGCATCACTCCTTAGCAGAAAGGACATCTGCAGATCTCTACTTGCCATGGTCTTACACAGAGATCCCTGACCTGTTACAGAGCCTCTACCCACCTTATCACAAGCTCTGCTCAATGCTGCAACAACCACCCTCCCTGTTGCCAGCTTAAATCATGGGCCATGCAACCATCTGGTGCCCAGGAACAGGCCTTGTCAGCTCCTACTCGGCGGTAGGAACGTATTGCGGACACATCTGGAAGCCACCCCAGCACCTGGCCAGAATCACTGCACAGCAGATCTTTGTGCAGGCTAAAATGTAAAGCTGACCTCAAATAAGCAAATACCTGCTGAGGTGTGATGCTCTGGATAACGTTCTTCTCCACCCAGTGAATCATGTGATCCTGTTCTTTCTGGCGCCGTAGGTTCTGTATGGCCACCTGGTAGTCCAGCCTCTTCTTCACCTCGTTGTAGACCATCAGCAACCTCTCCCGGTAATTAATTTCCAGCAACATGGCAATATTGTTCTAGGCAGGGAAGATGGAATGGCAGGGTCAGAGCTCGGCAGGAGAGAGAACAGGAAAACTGATTGTATGGCAATAGTCACTGATCAGGTGGAGGGATGGGCCCTGCTGCCAACACAGAGGGAAAATGGTGAGTTCCAGTGCGGCCAGTAGGTCTGGGGAGGGGATGGTGCCCCTGTGCCGGGCATTGGTGAGGCTGCACCTCGAGTGCTGGGTCCAGTTCTGGGCTCCTCACCATCAGAAGGACATTGAGGTCCTGGAGCGAGTCCAGAGAAGGGCAACCAGGCTGGGGAAGGGGCTGGAGGGCAAATCCTCTGAGGAGCAGCTGAGGGAGCTGGGGGTGTTCAGCCTGGAGAAGAGGAGGCTGAGGGGAGACCTTCTCCCCACCTCCCCTGCCCTGCCAGGAGGGTGCAGAGAGGTGGGGGATGGTCTCTTCAGCCAGGGGACAGGAGATGGGACAAGGGGCAATGGCCTCAAGCTGTGCCAGGGCAGTTTTAGATCAGATATTAGAAAAAAATTTTTTACTGAAAGAGCTGTCAGGGCCTGGCACAGGCTGCCCAGGGAGGGGGCTGAGTCACCTTCCCTCGATGTGTTTAAAAGAAGGGTAGATGAGGTACTTAGGGATATGGTTTAACTTAGGATGGGATTGGTTGGACTTGATGATCTTCAAAGGTTATTTCCAATCTTGTGATTCTGTTCCATGCTCAGCAATTGGAGAGCACCCAGACCATGCAGCTGTGGTGCAAGGGAGCAGCAGAGCTGGGACAGCTTACCCGCTTCGTGTCAAAGAGGTAACTGCGGCCTTCAATGCGCCACTGCTCCTGCTTCTCCTCCTTGATGGCAGCCTCAAGACTTCCTATCACCTCGTTTTTAGCCTCTACAGCTTTTGAGACTTTCTCCTGGAAGAAGAAAGAAAAAACATCCTTCAGAATGAAACCGAGATGCAAGGAAAACAGGCAATCAGTAATTAACTTCCAGAATTCCACACAGAGATTTGAGAAATGCCTGTGTAAGCTGGGCTGTGCCAGGGCTGAGGTTGAGGGAAAGCAAGGCTGAAGAATTAGGGCTCACAATGAATCTTACTTGAAAAGAATCACTGGTGCTGGTATGGGGTGGGGTTCTTTAATGATTTATGTTAACAATGCCACCATAAGATGTAAAACATGCCTGGTTTAAGCAGCACTGAAGATATGTGACTCAGATTTTTATGACAGTGTTCCTTTAAATCATTAGGCAGCTAACTTAGAGCAGGTATTAGCTACTACAAATTTAAGTTCCAGTTCCTTTTCTCACCTCATTCAGTTTGTCAGCAAACTCTGCTACAGCAGGGCCGTATTTTTTGACTCCATAAATGATGACTGATAATATACAGGCAGCTGCAACTGTCTCATGGTTAATTACATAGATTTCCTTGGAGAGAAGGTAAAGCACAAGTCCAGTTCCCAACATGTAAGGCCCTAAAAAAAACCCCAAATGGCATTATTTGTACAAAACATAAGAGGCTCACTGAAGTCAAACACTTAAGAGGTTTAGGGTTTATAAGCAGCTCAGGAAGCATTCTCTTTCACCATGACAAAAGTAGATGCCCAATATACCACCAAAGGGAAGGGTACCATGAGAAGGTCCCCCAGAAATGAGGCTTTCAACTCTCATGGGACCTGCTGGTTTTGCTCACTCAGAAACAGGCCAAGAAAAAAAGGAAAACTCTCTGTTTAAAGATTCTGAGGATCAGCAGGCAAATAAATCTTCCTACAAGATCAAGCTTGTGATACCCTTTTGGCCTTTACTTAAAGCACAGACACCCAGCTTTAAAGGCAGGAATGCTGCACTGGCTTGCTCTGCACAACCTCCTTCCACACATGCCAAAAGAAAAAGGGAGTATTTTACATTTCCAGCAGGCAGAAGCGGTGGATAGAATAAAACAGGCATAACCGAGCAGGCTTTAAAGGAGAAAATAAACAAGCTGCATGTATTAACCTGTAACTCCTGTTTTTGGGTAGAGAAACTGGAAGAACTCCTCGGGGATCAAGCCATGCCGCACTTCTCCTCCTTTCTCTGGCAGGGGCGGCAAAGGAGCCGGGCACTGCGGCGTGGTGTGCAGCGGCCTGGCGGCGTGCAGCGCGCTGTGAGGAACGAGAGAGCTTCCATCAGGGGTCTGAGTGCGGGAGAGCCAGCCCGGCGCCGGGACACGCCTCCGCGGGAAGGGGTGGGACTAGGTAACCTCCAGCGGGGCCCTCCCACCGCCGCCGCTCCGTGACCCTAGGGCGATAACTACAGCGGCACGGGCAGAGCCCGGGAGCAACGTCACTTAAACACAACGCGCGGGGGGCTCCCGGGGGGTTCCCGGGGCTCCCGAGGGCCTCCCGAGGGGCTCCCCGGCCTGGCACGGGGCGGGAGGGCAGCCGGCCGGGCCGCCAGCAGGCCAGAGGCGCACTAGGCCTCAGCCGGAGGCCAAAGCCCCCGGCGCTGCCTGCCGACGCCCCCAGGCCGGCCAGACACTCACCCCAGGGTGGCGGGAGGCGGCAGGCTCCTCAGCGCGGCCGGGGCTGAGGGAAGAAGAGGGCAGAGAGCGCGTCAGGACACAGCCCGGCCTGGCCACCCCGCCCCCCGCCCGGCCACCCCATCCCCCCACAGCCAGGCGGTGCTGCCCCCCCCGTCTCACCGGCGCGGAGGAGGAGGCGGGAGAGCATGGCGGGCGGGGGGAGCGGGCGGGCTGGCAGCGGCGCGACTCTCCGTCCCGGTGACCGCCGGCCGCCTCCGCACCAAGATGGCAGCGGGGGGAGTCTCGCGAGACCCGCCCGGCCCCCGCCCCTCCCGCCGCGCGCGTCTCGCGAGAGGCGGCGGTGCGCGCGGCGCGGCAGCACGTGGGGGCGCCGCCGGCCCCGCTCCCGCCGCCGCCGCCGCCATGGAGGAGCCGCCGCCCGAGCAGCCCCCGGCGGGCGAGGAAGCCGCGGCCGGTCCCGAGTGGAACATCCCGCCCAACGCGCCCGCCTGCATGGAGCGGCACCTGGAGGGCGCGCACTACCGCGCAGGTAGCGGGGCGGCCCGGGGAGGCGGCGGCGGGACGCACCGGCCGGCCCCTGGGGGCGCGGCGGCCGCTCAGCGCGCCTCCCCCACCGCCTCCCCCCCTCCTCTCCTCCCCCCTTCGCCTCCCCCCCTCCTCCCCCCCTCTCCTCCTCCCCCCCCCATGTCTCTCCCCTCTCCTCCCCCCCCCTCCTCCCCCCCTCGCTTCCCCCCCTCTCCTCCCCCCCCTCGTCTCCCCCCCTCTCCTCCCCCCCCTCGCCCCCCCCTCTCCTCCCTCCCTCGCCCCCCCTCTCTCCTCTCTTCTCCCCTCTCCTCGCCTCTCCCGCAGACGGGGCCTTGCTGCTGGGTGCCTCGGGGCTGAGCGGGCGCTGCTGGGCCGGCTCCCTCTGGGTCTTCGCCGACCCCCGCCGCGCCCCCAGCGAGGGTTTCTGCACCGCCGGTGTCCAGACGGAGGCGGGCGTCGCCGACCTGTGCTGGGTGGCCGACCGGGGCATCCTGGTGGCCTCCGACTCCGGTAAGCTACAGGGCTCCCCCGAGGTGGGCGCTCCCCCCCTGAGGTGCTTGCTTCCCCCCCCCCTCCACCCCGCTCCCCCCACCTCTCCCCCCCCCCAGGCGCCGTGGAGCTGTGGGAGCTGGATGAGAACGAAACCCTCATCGTCAACAAGTTCTGTAAATACGAGCACGATGACATCGCCATGACGGTGGCCGTCCTGGCCGGCAGCACCCAGGCTGTCAGCGGCGGCAGGGATTTGTGGTGAGTGTCCCCGGGCCGGCTGCCCTGCCCCGGGGCGGCTGCTGGCTGCTGACTGCTCGCTCTTCTCCACAGCGTGAAGGTCTGGGACCTGCCCCAGCAAACGGTGCTGCACTCCTACAGAGGTGAGTGCCCCACTGCCTGGCCCCTCGCTCAGCCCTCAGGTTTCTCTCCCATCTGCCACACCACATCTGGGGCTGGGAGATGGTGTTTGCCAGGCTGCAGGTCCTTGGCTATTAGTTTCACCCCACAGAATTCATGCTGCAAGGCTTAGTTTGCATCACATCTCTAAGTGTACCTTAGAGTATTTCTTCTGTACTGAAACCTGCTTTCCACCTGCACGTGATGTGCTCTCCTGACCCGTGTTTGTGTGGGATGACAGCTGGCTGGAGATGCCAGTGTCTGGAAATGTGGTATTGTGATCTCTAGCCACTGAACATAGTTTGATCCTCTCCCTCAGCCCCTTGGTCACTGACATTGTGCCTGGAGAGGCTTCCTCAAGCCTAGGCACATCGCAGGGACTCTACTGCGGTGGCTCTGGTTGGGTTTGGCAGGAGCTTGGCTGTTGCTGGGTAGAAGTTACCCTGTCCCTGGGCATGAATTACAATGCTGTGCCTTCAGAGCTCCTTAGGAACACTCAGGAAAGCTGGATTCAATCTCTTGAGGCTCTTTATCTTTTTGTGCTTTCGGTAGCTCACTCCGGTTCAGTGACATGTGTGGCTTCCTGTCCTGGTAAGGACACCGTGTTCCTGTCCTGTGCTGAGGTAAAGCTCACTCTCTCTGAATCTCCCTGATAAAAATCAACTGGTTACACTTAAATGCACTTACCGAGAAGCTGCCTGTTGCGTTACAAGCTGCGTTCATGTGTTATTTCAATGTGACAAGTCGCCTGTCAGCTTACAGAGCTGATTTCTACAGGTCCCTGTCGAGTTCCTGGGGATGACCAAGGAACTAACCTGCAGTGACTGGCAGCATCCCTTTAAGGCAGAGGAAGGGGGGTGTGGGTTTGAGCGTGGGTCAGTAGTGGTGCTGTGGTGAGTCTGTTTATGCCTAGCCCCTGCCACAAAGAAATTGTGACAAGCCTTATTCATTTTGGATTTACAGGACAGCAGAACTTTACTCTGGGACACCAGATGCCCCAAACCAGCTACTCGAATTGGTATGTTCCCATTGGCAGCCACGGCTTGTGTATGAGTGTTTGTTGGAAGCAAGAACAGTTCTTCTAATGCCCAACTTCAGACCTAGTGATGGGACAGCACGGGCAGAAAAGCCTGTGAAAACCTAAGGAAGCCTGATGTTGTCACAATAAGCCTTGAAAGAGCTGTCCTAGTGCAGTAGCAGTGCTAAAGGAGATAGTATCTTTGTACTTGGCTCTCCTCACACTCCTCCCACTTCATTTGCTTGCAGTTTGCAGTGCCTGTAATTACCTCCCTACCTCAGTCTTGTGGCACCCACAGAAAAGTGACGTCTTTGCTTTGGGTAAGGAGGGATCTTCCTGCTTCACTTTCACCAGACAAATCAAGGTCTCTCTTTTCACGTGGCAGTTTTGTCAGTAACCCCATTCTCCCTTCTCCTCTTACAGGTGATGAAAGTGGAACGGTTGCACTAGTAGACACCAAGAACCCTGATGCTGCCCTCAGCTCCACTGTGCACACCCGCAGCATCACCGGCTTCGCGTTCTCTACACATAGGTACAGTCTGAGCCACTGGCATCCAGTGTGTGGCTGGAGAGCCTCATTTGGTTTGAGAGTAGAAAGAGCTGTCAGAGGGCTAGTTTTTCTCTTACCAAGAGGATTGATAGTGAAGAAACAGAGCGAGCCAAACACTACATCACTCTTAAGAAGTGTGCGAATGCACCTGAGAATAACTCCTGCAGTATGTGGAGCTACAGCCCCCCTCCTGGTGGGGGGTTTCTAATTAGATGTCTCTGCTTGAGGAAGAATCTTTTGCTTTCTGTAGCTAATAGAATATTCTCACTCTGTGCTGGCACCCTGCCCAATGGCAATGAAGAAGTTCTTGTGAGATTGAGTCTCTGTTGATTCACTGGGCCACACTCAGGCTCCCTAAGAAACGTGCTTTTCACAAGTTTATCCCTGAGCTGCTCTCTTGTATTTGATTGTTCTAACCCTGGTCTCATCTCTGCCCCCCAGTTCACCCTTACTGGCTACAATCAGTGAAGACTGTTCAGTGGCTGTTCTTGACTCAGACCTCTCAGAGGTGTAAGTACTAGACCAAGCCTACTCACTACTCTAACTGTTTGTCTTGTTGGCTTCTTATTAAGTTAATTACTTATCCTTCTGCCAAGTGGAAGATGAAAACACTCCTTGAATAGGTAGCATCCTCCTAACTAACTAGCAGTTAGGAATTGCACAAGCCCTTAAGCTCCTGGTGAGAATGCTTTATGGCTAACAGAGTGTTTGTGTTTTCCAGGTTCAGAAACCGTTCTCATCGAGACTTTGTAACAGGCTTATCCTGGTCTCCTTCAGACAATGCCTTGCTCACTACAGTTGGATGGGATCATCAGGTTTTACATCACACCATCCCCATACCAACTGGGGAAGCTTCTGGAGTCAACTGTGTAAAAGAATAGTTTTATAAACTCATGGTCCAGATTCCTTCCTGGCATTACTTTGATTCTGCTGAAGTCAAAGCTGTGTGTGAACAGGAGCAGGTACAGTCTGTTTGCCTTGAGCCTTGTGATCAGAAGGTTCCTGTAGTAATTTTGAATTAGGCCTAAGTTAGTTATAAAGCAAGCTTTACCTTCTCCTGAGGAGTTGGCTTCACCTGTGATAATACTTCAGTATTTTACCTAGAAAAAAATTGCCTTCAGGCACAGAGGAGACTTAGAGAATTAGGTATACTTAAAATTATAAAAAGGCTTGATTCCTCCCTCCTGGATTCTGAGGGAGGTTAAAACATCCACCTCTTGGTAGCTGGAGAGCCTCACCCTTGAGGAAAGTTCTTTGCTGTGTAAATCAGTTCTTCAGCTGAAGGGGAAGAGGCAGCTGTGTTGGCTTTTAATGAGAAGGGTTCCATGGTTGTCCTTAATGCAGCCTGTGGCTTAGAGGGGTGGTCTTCACTCTCAGTAGTGTGGATCAGAGCACCAGTGGTGTGAGCAGCTGTGCAGAGCAGGGATCCCAGCTGCAGTGCTGTAACAGACACCATCCTGGCAGCATGACGTGCTGAGACACCAGGACCTCTGGCTCACAGGTGATGCCAGCTCAGAGAGGCTGTTCCTGCAGCATGCTGAAAGCCAGGAGGTGCTGTGCTGTTTGTCACCATGTCTCATCTCCTCTGTGCCGAAGACAACTTACTCAGAGATCTGTGAACAACAGTTTATGCAAGGGAAAAACTGGACTAAGGACTTCAGCTTCTATTTGCCTGCTCCTCTAACAGTCTCTGCTTAGTAATAAAGGAGCCTCCTCACACACTTGTGATGAGTGACTTTGTGCTGGAGGCTGAGGGGACTGAGTGTTCCCATAACCTTCAAACAGACACCCCATAACCCTTGTAGCTGGGGGTTTTTTGTAACATACCACAGTCTTTTCAAACTAAACTGTTTCCCTGGAACATACTTAACTGAACAACCCCTTTGCATGCATTGCCACTGCTGTGGATGTGGCCTGGCTTCATATCTCCTAGGCAGAATAAAGCAGGTCCTGACTAAGGAAGCAAAATACTGTTGGAGCAAATGCTACTCCTGTTTCTTTGGCATGCTGGCAACACCAAGCTGCACACCACTTCCAGGGGACTTGGCCCTGCATAAACCAAGGTTAGCTGACCCAGAGCCCACCCTGCTTTTCAGGCAGACACTGAGCTTTCCCAAGCTCTGCACCTCTCTTTTGAAGCCCCATTTGCTGCTGGTTTAATTCTCATGTTGTACAGGTGTTTACAGAGCAGGCTCTCTGCTCTAGAGCAGTGTATGGCAAGGTATAAAAACTGACACGTTTCCTCAGAAGTACCCCTGTGAGCCAGGAGGAGTTACCTGTCCCAAGCCTCCACTGGTGTACTGACAGCTGGAACAGGGCCTGTGCTGTTTGTGAAAACATCTTGGAAAAAGCAGAAGACAGGTTTTAAATAAATCATTTATAACGTTTTCATTTGTAATTGGGTACAAGTGTCACTGGGCCCCTTTTGTCCTGTGGGAGAGCTGGCTGAGGTCAGAGTGGTGATTTCAGTCCCTGAAATAAAAGCAGTTCCTCAGAGTGCACTGTATCCCTGCCCAGTGCCTGGGCTCTGGTTGCTCAGCACTCCTGCCAGGCAGGCTCAGGTCCTGCCTGTTCTCAGGAAGCTTTTCTAGCCAGAATCCTTGGGATTGCTTCTTGTGTGGCTAAAGACCAGTTCCAAGTGTTAAACCACACCAGGCTCCCCACATCACCACCCATGAACGAATGCTGCCCGTGGCAAGCAGCAGAAGGGTGGGAGGTGAAGCCTGATCCCTCCTCTGGTCCTTCCTGAGCCCTCAACCCGGTTTGTACAGCTGCTCACAGACTGAGGTGGCAGCACCGAGGTTCCCCCCCGGCCGATGCTGCGGTTCTGCCACCGGAGGGCAGCAGCCCCCAACCTTCCCTGGGGGCGCACCGCTCCCCGTGTCCGGCCGTCCTGGGGGCAGCGCTGGGGAGGGGGCCTTTCTCCAGGACTCCGCTGTGCTCCTTGGCTCCTGGTTGGTGGTACTAGTGCTAGCAGGGCCACAGCGAAGGGTCCCGGCCGTGTGCAGGCAGCGCGGCAGGAGCACTGGTGATGCCACATCAATGCCTGCTGACTGTGGCTCTGCAGAGGAGCTGGGGAGCTCCACACACACTCCACACTGGTCAGGTTGGGGGATGCTCCTGCAAATGCATGGTGGCTACAAGCAAGAGAGACATAGCACAGTCCCCTCACCATGAGCCTGGTCCTGGGTTAGAGAGGGGGATGCAAATCAACATGGTTTTCTTGAAGAGTGGAAGGAATAACCCAGAGTGGAGCTGAGCCTGGCTTTAATGCTGCTGCTTGCACTGCTCACGCTGCCTCCTCAGTGTGAAGTGCACCATGCTAGTTGGGGCTTGCAAGTAAGTAAGCAAGTTCCAGTGCTAATGAAGCGCTCAAAGCCCAGAGCTATTTATAGAAACAGCACAGGCTGAACCGCACCAGCTCCTCTGCCAGGCTGCCCAACCAGCTGGGTGTGCAGAGCGAGGGGATGGGGCACTGGGGGCTGGCTGCTGCTCCTTCACTGGGCTTCCAAAACACACTTCACTTGCCACAGGGTTTATATCAACAGCTGGGAAGTAGAAACTGGCCCAAGCCGTAGGGAAGCTGACACTGAGCCTGCTGCCAAGGCCAGTCAGAGCTGTTTTCCTCTCCTTTCAGTCTCCAGGCAAAGATCTTGCAGCAGACACATCGCTTAAGCAACACTAACAAAAGAGTCAGACCACACAGGTAATAAACCAATACATCCAGGCATATTTAATGCAAGAGGGTGGAGTTGAAGGCACTCATAAATAAGAGACTTTGTTCAACACTTGACAAGTAAAGCTGTGAGTTACACTACATTAGCAGGTACTTTTGAGAAGAGGCAATGGCAGGGGGAAGGGTTTACATCATGTCAAGACCTGAGTGACCAAACTGTTAGGGTTGAGGTGGGAAGAATTCCCTTGTCAGCCTTCAGGATTGCTGTCAGCCCTGGGACTGGGCTGGAAGGTGGGTCCTTTTGCTCCAGTACTGCCCTGCAGCTCTTCCCCCTCCATTGCTAAACTTACACAGGGAAGCACCTGGGGAGAAGGAGCAGCGATGGGACTCGAGGAGTTGGGTCTACATGCTGTCCTGACAGTTACCTGGCTGGGAAGAGGGAGCTCTTGCCCATTCCTTGCTCTCCATCACAGGCTTCATTTACTCCTCAGGGCGCTGGCTGCCAGCAGCTCCCACAGTGGTGTCTTTGTGAGACTCTCAGTTCCCAGTGGCCCCAGTATACACATCTAGCTGTTACTGAAACACTAGACTTCTGCTTAATGTGCTCACGAGGAGGGATAGCCCAGAGTGTTTGAAGAACAGGCTAGTTCCACAGCTCAAAACAGTCACACTAACCAGTTCTACAACTGCGAGCAGAGTCCTACCTCGTGTAGCTGGAGCTCACTCCACTACATGTTCCCAGAATGGGGTTGGATCATGAATAATGGCTACTCCATAAGTCTGACATGGGCATGCTCCTGATGGTCAGTGCAAACACACACCCCTCTGCCAGAAACAAGACCCTCTGCACTTAGAACCACAGTACAACAACACACGACTTGGTGTGTCTGGGCACAAAGAAGAAATGCAGAGCAAGTGCCACCACTGGAGTGTCACCTTTTGCTCTAAAAAACACCCCAAACCCAAGCCATGTGTTGGGGATCCACTCAAATCTAGGAGAATTTAGGGGGAAAGTTGTGTGCACAGCCCCATGTTTCTGGGCAGAGCGAGTCCTCAAGGCTGACAGCTCCCCACCAGCCTCTCCATCCAAGGCTGCTTTTGCAAAGTAACCTGCAGTTGTGACTTAGTGTTTTGAAAAAGTACCAGGAAAGGAAAACAATTGGGCTGCAGTGTTACCAGAGAGGCTCCTTTGGCTTGTTTCACGTTAAACTGGTGAAACTTCATCCAGTACTAAAGCAGGAGCCTGAAGCTGCTCAAACAAGGGCACAGACTGACTTCTATAGGTATTTACCCCAAGGATGCTCCCTGCACAGATAAACTGCCCTATTTTAAGGCATGTGGGGGATACTCTACATGATGCTGGCACACTGAAATACCCAGACAGTTCCTCCTTAGTCTCTTTTCTCCATAAACATTTTTACAAGCCCACTTCAATGCAGGCTGGAGTGAGCACGTCCAGAAGCCTTCCCAGTCACTGCAACTCACTGGCATGAAAGTGCCCTTTGAATTAGCTACCAGACCAATTAGAGCATTTGCCTTTTCATTGTATTCACAGCAAAGTGAAGTTCAGGATACTCTGAGGCTGCTGCAGTGCTCAGAGCAGCTGCTCGATTATTAATGCTGGAAATAACACAAAGTGTAGAATGGGAAAGACATGACACCAATGTCAGGATAACTCCTGGAAGTTCCACCAAGAAGGAAAATCTATCACTGAGTTTGGAGCTGAACTGGAGAGCAGGACCTGCTCACACACACACGTGTGTGCCAGGCAGGATAAGCTGGAGTGGAACAAACGCTGTTGTAAGGGTTTGAAACCAGAAAGTGCTTTCTATAGAAGTAGACTCATGTCTCAAAGTGCTTTAGTTTGTCAGTGATTAGGAAACATTCTCTACAGGTTTTTACACTTATCTTACAGTGACTTGCAGCAAGTTCACTTATGAGGAAAGGACAGATCCCAGCCCCAGGAATCTGGCTGTTCAAGGCTTTGGTTGGATATTGTGAGACTATTGCTCAGGCTGTAGTACAACCCCCCCTCCCCTTAAGGCTGTTCCCCTCCCACCCTGCACGCAGCAGGGACATGCTCACACACACCCAGCACCCAGACGAGCACGTAAGGAGCAGGTCCCTTGGGAATGTCACACAGGCTCCCCATGTGCCAGGAGTGGGGAACACTCTCCAAATCACACCAAAATCTAGCTTTGACTAAAACCAAGTCTCAGTGTGACAGATTTTAAGGACTCTGTGGCTTAGCTTTTAGAGGCAGAGGTGTGAGTCTCAAGTATCAAGGGAGCCTGGAGAAAAGCCCCCCAGCACAGCACCTTGGGGAGCCACTGGCGCCCAGCAGCTGCCACAGGAAAAGGAGGATTGCTCCATGTTTTAAGTCCCCACAGTGCTTTACAACCATCCATCCAGGCCTCCCAGCCTTCTTCCACGAGGAATAATTGCCAACAGAAATATTTACAGCAACCAAAAGGAGCAGGGGAATGAGGGTCTGTGCTCCCACGGCCACTGGCCCCCCATCCCACTCACTTCTTGGGGAAGAGGGCTCGGACAGGCAGGCACTGAAAGCCTAGAGCAGGCTTTAAGGCTTCAGTATATTTGGTTTGCTCAAGGCTGTGGAGGGAGGTGGGGACAGAAGAGGTTTGCCACTAGACATCCTAAACTATTTCTATCCCACTGGCCTCTCATCCTTGCTTTAATTCCCCCACATTGTTATACACCAGCTTGCTTCCTTCCTGCCCATCTCCAGGTAGTCTCTCCCCCTGTTCCTAAGCATGCTGGATTTAAACCAAGATAAACCAAAAACAATCTCTCTAGTGGTGATGCTCTTTTCAAGATGCATTCTGTCTTTCTCAGAAGACCTATCAGGCTGCAAATCTAAGAATAGCATAGTGGGAAAGAGAAGGAAAGCTGTGTTTGCTCACGTAACAAGACAGCAGCTGGTCCTCTGCAGTAACTACTCTCCGTGACAGTCTTTTGAGTCCAAGTCCCAGGTTTGCTCCCTGCCTTCTCTCCATCAGTGGTTTCATGCAGGTTCAGCACCATCCCTGGCGCCCATGGAGAAGGGCAGAACCAGCTCAGGTGCTTCCTCATCCCCTCCCAGCTGGATAAAGGTGGTGGAGCAGCCCAATGGACATGACTATCGGTGGCCACTCTGGTAGACGTAGGAGATGGGCTGCCGTGCCCCGGGCCTGACCGTGAAGGTGTTGGTGGGTCCACCATACTGCGAGCTTCCATGGGCAGGTCTGGAGGGAAAACAGAGTGGACAGTCACTGAAAGCTGAGGAAACTCTTTGGGTTCATTCAATATTATGGTTATTTGTATTTTTTTTCTCTCTAGTGGAGCACAGCCCAGCACTCCTCCTCTTCAAACCCAGGGGACACAGGAGAGGGAAGCAGGGTGCTCAGGGGGACACATACCTGCTGGCTGCCACCGTGCTGGTGGGTGAGAAGTCCCCGTTCTGCCCCTTGTACTTGGTGTCAGCTCCAGCACTGCCATGTGGCACAGCTTTCCCAGCAGCATCGATGGACGTCCGCCTGCCCTGCGCGCTTGTGGGGCCGTTCCTGTGGGCAGAGCTGAGGCGACGGGCACCATCCCCAGCCTGGGAGCTGTAACCCCCAGAGCTGTAGGAAGAAAGGACTCCCGTGCCCCGGGGAGCTGCAGCTGCCCGGGGGTAGGAGCTGTCGGGCTCTGAGACGTACAGGCGCTTCTTGATCAGCGGGCGAGGGTTCGGGCAGCGGCTGGGGTAACCGGCTGAGCTGCTGTAGTCTGGGTACTGGGGTGTGAAGTCACCGTTCCTCCTGCTCTTCTCCAGCGGGGCTGGCAGATCACGGCTGCCCCCGTAGCCACGGCCATAGCCAGGCCACCTGAAGTACCGCGGTGCCTCTGAGCCCCGGGTGCTGTCAGGGCAGCTGGGGCATTTGCAGTTCTCCTGACTCGGGAGAGGCCCCTCAGCCTCCCCCGCCTCATTGCTGAATTCGGGGGGCGGGGGGATAATGGCAAAGTCCAGCACCGTGTCCCCATTCTCCTCCTCCTCCTCCCTGGCCGCTCCGTGGTGGGACGGCCCAGGCTGGTCCAGCTGCCCAGACTCGAGGAGGCCCCGCAGCAGGCTGGAGGCAGCAGCCCGCCGGTGTGCAGAGAGGCTTTGTGGCTGCACCTCACCCACCCCCCGCGCATCCCGGCCCTGCTCCGAGGAGCTGGAGAAAGAGGGAGGTTTGCTCTGTCCTGACCCCGCCATCCCCGCCCCAGCAGGCCGGGGCACCACAGTGAAGGAGTAGGGCTTGGACTCATGGCGGAAGAAGCTGGTGGAGGTGGTGTCTGATGAGGCACTGCCAAATTTCAGGGGTGGCTTTGCCCGTGGTACGGCTCCCACCTCGCTGCCCTGCCTGCCCCGCTGGGCACGCTGCCGGGCTGCCAGCAGCAGTGCCATGGGGGAGCCCCGCTCCACCCGCTCGCCCGTCACAGGGTGGATCAGCACCTCCTCTTGCCCTGCTCCTGGGGTGCCCGTCGGGCTCCTGACTAAGCTTGGGGGACAGGGTGGCTCAGCCAAGCTCGAGGCACAGGGTGGGTCGGCTGAGCCGGCCCCAGCCCGGTGCACTTTGTACTGGAAGACGGCTGCACTGGGCTGTGGCGCTGGGCTCTGCACAGGAGAAATGGAGGGCAAGGGGGAGGGGGGAGACTTCACCGGTCCCTGAGATGGGTCTGGGGGGCTCACACTGCTGTTTAGGGACCCTGGAGCAGGTGTCAAGCTCTCTGTGGCCTTGCTGGCAGCAGGAGCAGGATGGTCCTTGTGCTCTGTATCACCCTTCTCCACCACTGGCACTGCTACTGGGAGCAGGCTCGGGGCTGGCTTCTGCAGCACCAATTCACCAGCATCAGGGGGGCTCTTCCTCGCGTCAGGGGGGCTCTTCCCATCCTCAGTGCCCTGCTTCTGGTTGCCAAGCCCCAGGGCAGGTTTCCCTTCCTTCTTCAGGGACAGCACAGCCTCCAGCTCATTCCTGATTTTCATCACACTGCGGCTCTGCGTGGCCGGGCTGCTCTCTGGAGCCGGGAGTGCTGTGCTGGGAGAGCCCCCCTTGGCACTGGGGGTGCTGCTGGGCACCTCTTTCTTCTCACTCTCCCCTCCTGTGGGTAACTGCACATCACTCCTGGCAGGTCCGGTGAACTGGGGGCCACGGAGCTGGGGCTCACAGCTGCTGGAAGAGTCGGCACTGCTGCTCACAGGATGGGGGGCAGCTGGCTTCTCCAGTGGCTTCTCCTCTCTCCGAGGGGCGCGCAGGAGGGCAGAGAGCTCGTGCCGCAGCCTGCTCAGGTTGCTGGGGTCCTTCCAGTCATCCTCACAGGTTGGGTAGTCAGGAGGGGGGAGGTCCAAGTCATTTGCAGAGAGAGATTCAGATTTCAGAGTTTTTCCCTCGGCTGTTTTTGGCTGGGGAACTTTTTCTATCTCAGAGCCTGGCAGCAGGGACTGGTGGCCAGCAGGATTTGCCCCTGGACCCGGTTTGGGGCTCAGCGGTGGGGGTGTTGGCACAGCCAGCTTTGTGACAGCCTGTCTCAGTGGTGAGCCACTTCGCTCAATGTCTCCTCCAGCACGAGCCTTGGCTGCAGGCCTGATGGTGAAGCAGGGTGGGAGGGGAGGCCGGGTGTGAGGCTGCCTGGGGAAGGGCTCTTGCTGGGTGGACTGGCTCTCCTGCACTGGGATGGAGGAGGAGCGGGCTGGGGCTGGGGGAGGCACCTTGAAGGACCTGGGGAAGGTGAGGTGAGGCTCAGGACAGTGCTTGGGCTGCGGGCTCTCTTTTGGGGCAGCTGGCAACCCAGGCTCGGCAGGGCAGAGCGGCCCCTCGGCATCCCCCTGCCTCGTGTTCAGCACTGTCTCAGACTTCCACTTGGAGAGGCTGGTGGTGAAGGGTGCCGGGGCCCGGCTGAGCGGGGAGGCACCCGGGGGGGCCGGCGGGATGAAGTCTGGAGGAGCTGGTGTGCTGGGGGAGGACAGGGCAGAGGCGGGAGGTGGCGGAGGTGCCATGGGAGGGGGTGGTGGCACCATCTCAGGTGGCGGGGGCGGTGGTGGTGGCGGCAGTGTTTCGGGTGGTGGAGGAACCGGCGAGGCTGGAGGAGGCGGTGCTGGTGCCGGAGGGGGCGGGGGGGGTACAGATGGCGGTGGGGGGATGTCTTCCTCCAGGTCATCCCCCTCAAGAGCCTGTGGGCGCAGGTCCCCCACCGAGCTGTACATTCGGTAGTTCCCATTGACCTGGGAGCCAGAGCCTGCAAGGAAGAGCCAGAGCACAGCAGCATGAGCACCCCTGGCCAGCACCAC
This sequence comes from Laterallus jamaicensis coturniculus, assembly GCA_022605575.1. NCBI lineage: Eukaryota > Metazoa > Chordata > Aves > Gruiformes > Rallidae > Laterallus > Laterallus jamaicensis. The sequence continues at coordinate 2,147,913 of JAKCOX010000038.1, forward strand.
GATGGCCCCATCGCCTCCGGCCAGGCTGTTTCACTCAGCAGCTCTCTACAGCTTGCTGAACAGCAACAGCCACCTAATGCCTCACCCCTGGAAATTAATTCCTTTTCAATGACTTAAAGTAATTAATAATAGACTCTATTTTAGCAAGAAAGTCTCACAATCAGACTGTCTGCTCCAGAGCTCGGTACAGGCACACTTCCTTCCCCGAGGCAGGGTACCACTGAGCCCTTAGCACCATCCAGGACTCTGGAGAAGTTCCCTTACCAAGAGCTGCCTTTTCCTCAAAGTCTTCTGGCACTGATGGTGTTGGCACAGCCACCCCGTGGGGTTCCTGGGCATTCTGCAACAGTCAAGAAAGTAGAGCTGTCAGCGTCACACCAGGCCATCGTCCCAAGCAGGCTCTATAGCCTGTAGGGACAGTAATTTGTCTCCACAAACAGGAGCCAAAGGGTCCAGGGCCATTTGAGACACAGAGATCCCTGCAGTGGCTGCTGTCGATGGGGTTTAAGGGGATGAATGAAGTGATCGAGGTTGCACAAGCCACAGACAGCTCCCCAGGCCAGGCTGGTGCGGGGGGCTGGAGAGGAGCAACGGCTGCTTCATACCCAAGCCCTGGGCTCCCCAGCCCACAGCACCAGCTTCTCACCACTCACATACCATGCGGGTTTCATAGCTCCCATGGGTCTGGCAGGTGTTGCCCTCCAGCTCTCACTGCAGTCACATTCACACCACAGACACTCCAGCTTCTCCTGACACTGGCACCAGCACATCCAAACACACTGGGGAAGACAGCTGCTCCTGTGGTTGTTGCTTCACCCTCGATTACACTGAGCACTCAGCAGTGCCTTTAGCCAGCACAGGACCATGCAGTTCAGCTTTGGAGGATGCTTACAGCTCAGGTGCTCTGGGTAATTGCAGACACCCACCCCGAGATGCTCACAGCACACTGACTCAGCTGCAGCGCTGACCAGGGCTCCTGCCTCTCCTTCCCCAGTGACTCACTGCCCAGATTGCTCTGCAGAGGGACCGGGACTGCTCGGGAAACATACCCCAAACACACCCACATCTGAAACACAGGGATGCTGAATCAGGCTGTCAGCAGAGGTGTGAGCAAGGCTGTCCACATACCAGCGCTGGGAGAGACCCAGAGCAAGGAAATAACACTCCCCGAGGAGCAGAAGCTCACAGACCCCGTGGGGGTCCCAGCCTGGGACACACCACCCCATCCTCAGGGTCCTCCCACCCTGCTGCCCTCCTACCCACCCAGGGAGCAGTGTGCCTTAGCTGCCACCAGCCCCGTGTGCGGAGGACGTGTTGCCCTGCCATCAGCCTGTGTACAGCAGCCCAGAGAAGGGCTGAGCCTCTGCCCTTTGCCTTCCCCTGGCACTATCGCTATTTTTACGAGGTTGCTGTAGGACTCCAAAGTTTCCCTGATCAAAGGTCAAGCTGGGTTCATCGAGCCAGCCCCATCCAGCACACTAACACGCTGCCCTGGGTGGAGGGAGTTCAGGAGCCCCAGAGCTGCTGGGGCAGAGCTGATTTTAACAGCAGCAGCTTGGGCTCCTTCTGAAGAGCCCTGAAACCCCCCAGCTTTTAACCAAAATAATAAGGAAATGTGCATGCTTGGCTTGCCAAGCCTTCCACAGATCCTCCACAGCCATAAGGGACTGAACTAGGAGAGAGAGAGAGAGTGGGAATTCCATCCCAGGGTTGTGCTGATGGAGAATCCAAGGTCTGCTAAGGCATCCAGACAGATCTGTTAGCAGCAAAGCATCAGGCTAGGTCAGCCTCACAGCCTCATCTCAGACCCCTTCACCAGTCCCAAAGATACAGCACAGGGCAGGGGAAGATCCTTGTCTTCAGCAGAAAGTCAGAGGGAAGACAGTGGCTAACAAGAGGCACTCCAAGAACCAATAATGAGACTGTCCAGTGCAATGAGATCCCCAAAACCACAAAAAAATAAAACCCAGCAGTTCCCATTTGCTATGGAAATTCATGGCTGCAGGTCTCCAGAGCACACCAGGGATACCTGCTCAGCACAGCGACTGAGCACTGCATGAAAAGCAACACAAGCATCGCTTGTTTGGAGAGGAGCAGGAAGGGAACAGCAGCTGGAAGAGCCGTATGCAAAGCTGGAGGAAACATTTCGCTTTCCACCAAGGAGTAGTAATTTTGGACATGTCATTTCAACAGGTCCTGAGAACTGGGCAAGCCTGTTGCACACCAAAAAAGCCCTCGTAGCAGTTGCTAATGCTGAGCATCCCTCCAAACCCACCCATCCCCACGTCACGAGCTGGCTTCTGAAATGGAAAGCATCTCCAGCAGGCTGCCAGCCTCCAGAGATGACTGGGAAGATTGTCTCCCTTGGCTGTGTTTGCTCGGGGTGTGACGGCCCAGCCAGCCTCCCGCTGATTCAGAGCCCGCTGCTGCTTGGGCTGCTGTGCCAGGAACCTGCCTTTCCAGTTTGTGGTCCTGCACCAGGATCCCACTGGGGGAACTTTCACTGTAACCACCAGGAATGGCTTTCCAGTGCTGGAGCAGCCAGACATCCCCTGGCCCCAGTGAAGGGCAGCCCCCCCCTCCCCACCACCTCACACTCCCCACCCAGCAAACCAGCCTGGTTCAAAGCTCCCTCTTCCCAGAAAGGCACCAAAATACAATCTTGGGGTCTCAGACAGACCAAGGATTCCTCTAAGTGTGAGGCACTGCCCCCAAACATCACATTTCAAAGCGGGGCTAGGGAAGTTTGAGTGTATACAGGGGTGTATTGCCTGGCTGGCTGCAAAGCTCTGCCCATGCCTGGGAAGCAAGGTGGGCAGGAGGACCCAGTGGTACCCAGGAGGTGAGCAGCAAAGCCCCCCCTCCTGCACCCCAGCTCTGACAGGCAAAAGCAGGGTGTTTCGGGGGGTAAGGAAGCTGCTGGGTGCAGGGAATGCTGCCAGGCACACGGGCAAGCTGCCGGGCAGGGTGTGTGCATCCTCCTGACTCACTGCTGTGCAGGCAGCTGCTCCTCAGCCTCCCCCTGCTCAGGGTGGGTGGAAACAAAGGGTTAAGGCCGGAGGTGCAGAACAGCCCAGTGCAAATATGCATGAGGCAGCAGGAGTGCCTGGGCCAAATCAAACCATAATCAAAGCTCATCAGAGTAACACAAATAGCCAGCACAGACCTGTCCCTAAAACACTTCGCTTATTCCTCCTGATTTCTTCAAACCTGTTACTCTTGGAAGGCAGAGAGAGAGGGGGACCCTCACAGGGGTGACTGAGGGGGAAAAGCCCCAGGGCTGGCTGCACATCTGGGGGCAGCAGGAAAGCACCACTGCCAAGGTGACAGCCCACCGTGCTCATCCAGGGGACACTTGTGCTGTGTATTCCTCTGCCACACACACTTCCACCAGTAAAACATTCAGAAGCTCAAACACTCTGCAAGAGGCCAGATATGCTCTAAAAACATCGTAACATGGGGAGTGAGCTGTGGCTGTGCACCTGAGCCACTGCTACCAGAGCACCTTCTCAGGGATCAGCCCCCACCATTACTCAGCTGGGAGCCTGGGTGAGATTTTTCACCTGCTGTGATCTTTTGGAAGGCATTGACCCTGTGTAACCCCATAGCTTCCTAATTACGCTCCCAAAGAAACTCCCTCCCACCCTAGTTGTCCTCCCAGTGACACCAGCACAGCCCCAACAGCACCTTGGGGACAGCAGACCTGCCCCTTCTCTGCTGACAGCTATGGCTGCTCTAAGGACAAGGATGGATGAGGAAAGACATCCCTTGCTCACAGAGAGGATTTCCTTGTCAAGGCCAGAGGCTTTTAAGCATTTGACTGTCTTCACTGACCTTCAGCAACCCACCTGTATCACTGCAGCTCTAGCTACATCCATCCCTACATTCACCCTGAGCAATCACACACTCCACTGATGTCTTTAGGGGATGGGGCCTTCAGAAAGGTGCATTACATGGGGTGAAGAGCTGGCTCAGCACCCACAGCAGCACTGCATTGAAGCCAGCACCAACCATGTGTGCCTTTTGGAGTCCCAGCTGGCTTAAGCCATGTCCAGACTCTTTGGGTCCAGCATGTGGTGCTTCAGCCCCTGCATCTGGCTGCTGCTGCAGGCACAGCAGCTCTGTGGGGGACGGTTTCCCTCCCACAGGAGCTGAGAATCCAGCATCCACACGGGCACCTGCTGCATCGCCTCCTCTGTGGGAGACAGGACACGCTGTTGCTATCGCTCTCTCCAGCAACACGCCTGATGCAGAGAGATACAGCCAGCAGCAGGGAGATAACGCACAGCACAACTCAGATAAAGCACAGCACAACTCAGATCTACCATCTACATGCTCAGCGATTTTTCCTTTCAAATTGAAAAGTGAAGCCTGCTGATGCTGCCATCTCCTGCCTGAGCATCTCACCCATGTCCAACAAGCCTTGAACTCGCATCACCTCCTAATCCCTCGCATCCAGCCTTATTACAGGCTCGTTTTGCTTTTCATTCATTTTCTTCCCTGGGGTAGAGGATGAGAGCAGCAGCCAGCCCAACTGGTTCCGGGCACCGGTTACACATGGTGCCATAAGACATCCCAGCGTTGAGCTGGATACTCACAAGGGGCAGGAAGGTCAGCAGGGGCCGGACTCGGGGCCGAGGTTTGAGTGTGGCTGTGCCGGAGTCGGTCACCGTCCCAAAGCGATTGTCACCATAATACACCTCAATCACGTCACCTGCAGGGAAGGGAAGACAGTTAGCAGCCACACGGTGTTTGAGGCAATAGGGAAACCCAGCATCAGACACTGCCTCCTCTTAAAGAGTTACGTGAGGAATTTGCTGTGTCAGCTCCTGGGAATGGGGCAAACGTGTCAGGTTCTGAGGAGCACCTGGGTGATTAGGAGAGGAGTTGGTGATGGGGGGGGGTGGGGGGTGGAGAAAGGTCCCAGGCCAGCAGGACCCCCAGGCAGGCACTGGCACATGCCTGAAAGGCACAGGTCATCTTCACAGAGCTCCAGACACCAGCATTTAATGAGCACAGATGTCAAAGTTTATTCTAAAAGGCTTATTTCTAATGGCAGGTAACTTACATTTACCTCAGGAGGGCCAAGAGTTGGTACCAACACTCAATTTACTCCCCATCTGGATTATGTTTTGGGAGGGAAAAGGCTTTGGGAGCAAGTGGAGTGTCTCTACAGTGCCAGGAGGCTCCGAGCCCCGGGAGAGCAGGGGTGGGCCCAGGGCAGGTGCTCTGAGGTGACACAAACAGGCTGTGAGCACGGGCAGGAATGGAGGGGAGGCAGCAGCAGAGCCAGACCACCAGCCACACCAGCAGCACTGCCAGCTCCTGCCCCTCCTCACCAGCATTGGAGAGTGGAGTTAGCAACAGGTTCTTCACCCAACCCCATCACCACAACAGCTCCCCCGTCACACGGTGCAGAGGGGCACCGGCAGCACCCCCACCCCTCACTGCCCTCTGGCTTGTGCCAGGCAGGGCTGGGGTGAGCAGAGGGACTGGTGATGGACCCAGGGCACACAGGGGGCTCCCCCTCCTCCACATATTGCTGCCAGCGGCCGAGTGCAGCGGGAGGGAGATGCCTGCTGTGGACACGCACCACCAGCCCCTGCAGCACCCTTCTGCTTGCTGCAGAGCTCTGACCCCGATGCAGTCGGCACAGGGGGACAAATGGTGCTTGCCACAACACTCTCACTTCAGCTGTCCCCTTGGATAAACCCTCTGAGTGCCTTCCCTTGAAATACAGCCACAGATGGAGTCAGAGCCTGGGCACTGCGAGCAGGAGGAGCCATCAGGCATTCCTGGTTCCCAGCCCTGTGCTTTTACCTTGAACCACACCTTTTGGGCAGGTTTATTTCTGACAGTGAATAAAGCTCATAAAATTAGTTTAATTACGTTCTTTGTGTCTGATTAACAGCGTGAATTAACAAGCAGGAGCACTGAAGCATGTAAACCCCACCTTGGCTGGGAGGATACACACAAATAATTCGTAGCCAAGGAGACCAACATTAAAGAAAGTAGGAAGGTTTGAGGAAGGAGGGGGAAGCAGCAGGGTGGCTGTGATCAGAGAGGGAACTCCACAGCAGTGCTCCCAACTATCAGAGTCTGATAGTGTCCGGGAGCAGGAAGATGTGAGCAAGCCCCCCCCCCTCCACCCCAAAACACAAACACTAGAGAGTTTGGGGCTCAACCCTGAGCCCATGCTGAAGCGTGAAGCACAGGCACAGTTCGTCAGGCATCACACAGCAATTAAAAGCGAAAGAGCAGAGAGGTGAAGGTTGTGCAAGCTCTGCACACGAAGGGGCTGGGCTGCATTTCTAAGCCACCAAAACCCCATCCCCGCTCCCTTCCATGTGTGCTTGCTCCCTCACAGCCCTGAAACACACCAGAGAGTCCAGCAAGCCTGTAAGCTTTCCCTTTCTCCTACCCACTACGCCACAAGCCGCCCTGGGATACACCCCAGAGTATCCATCATGCTATCGCTGTCCTGACAGACAGTCAGGACTCCCTCTTCCTTATCCCAAACCTCTCCCACTACAAGGAATCCTTCACAAACAGGACATTTCCTGCAGTTTTCCAAACGCCAATCAGCCTGCACATCAGTTAGCATGGTCCTACCCACGGTCTGACAATTCCCTGGCTGAGGGGCCCAAGCACAAAGGAGGAGCTGCTGGAGGCACAAGGATGGCAAAGGTGCCACCAAATTACCACTACTGGTGTATAACCCCCTGGGTGACCAGGCAGCAAGGATTAAGGCCAATGCAAGGCAAGAGCTGGGGTTCAGACAGCTTTGTGGGGCAGCGATAGTAGCTCAGAGACTTGAAATGAGAGTTTTATATTAAACAAGTCACTGGGTAAACTCAATGAGAAACTGGATTAAAGATCACAAGGTCTTTGATCCTAGATTACTAAGCATTGCCAACCTGAATGCATTTAATTAAAGTGAAATGAAGTGCTTGTAGTGGTGTTTTCTTTGCTAGATAAACAGGACTTGCCTGCTAAGAGCCTGTCACTGGTGAGACCTGTGCCCTGGCAGCTCTGTTTCCTGGAAGGAGGGATCAGGAAGCACAGCTTCAGAGGCTGTCGGAAGCAGCTGGCCCCAAATACGTTTTGGCCACTTTCTGCCACTCAGCCCATCCTGGAGACACTTGTGTCCTCTCAAGCCATGGGAAATAAAGTAAGCAAGCTGCAACGCACATAATGGAACTTCCTCCTACTTGGGGGTTGCATCACCTGCAGTAGGCGTAGCAGGTTTGGTGCTGGGGGTATCCACAGCTCGCAGCGAGGAGGCGGCATCAGTCACTCTAGTCAGGAATCTCTGAGTCAGTGACACGCAAACCTACACCCATTCCACATTGCTTAACTTGTGTTTACTCTCTGTGTGGAGAGCTAAGGTGGGGATTAGCAGCCACAGTGGACTCCTGGCAGCAGCGATGCCGCAAGGACTCACACAGGGCCAGGGATGAGGCTGTCCCAGGCAGAACCTGCCATTCCTCACCAGGAGCCCACCCCTCAGCACACGTTACCCAGAAGGTGGGCGCTGCACTCCTGGGTGCCACACCACCCTATGCAAATTAAACTAACGATAGAGACGCCAAGAGGATGCTAAGGGGTGATTCAACAGCTTTTATTTGTGCTCAGGTTTCAAGGGCTGACTCCTGGCTTTTACTGTACAAGCTGATGGCGCAGCAGCTCCCTGCTCCTGAAAGGAATGCCTTTGTCCTGCAATTGCAGCCACGGAAGTCAGCCTTGTAATAAGCAGCCTCGGTGGCTTTTATTCCCCCCCCTCCAACTTTAAACCCAAACCACATCAGAGAGGCCCGAGTCCTCCCCAGATTGACGACAGCTCGAACCCAGCAGCTTTCCTCTGGCGTTCAGGAGTTGCCCAAAACTCTGTCATCTTTCACCTGCAGTTTCACCAGCTCGGCCTTGAGGGTGTCACCACCCTGCCCCGGCTTTGATGGGCAGTGCCACAGCTCCCTGAGCAGCGCTGCCGTTTCCTAAAGCTTGGAAGCGCTCTCTGGCATCTCAGAGCCACCAACCCCCATCCCCAAACGCCTATCGCTTACCTCCCCGGCTGTTCACTCGGCTCCCTCCTACAGCAGCCCCCGGGGCACGGCATCGCCATTGAAACCGCGGAGAAGCACAAGTAAATCCCCGGGAATATTCAACCCTCAACTCCCCCCCTCCCCTCCCGCAGCCCTCCAAGGAGCTGGTTTACAAACCAACGACTGAAACCCGGGACGGGGCGGACAAGCCGGGCACGGGAAGAGCCACCGGAGCGGCGGCAGCCGTTTCCCAGCCGTTTCCCAGCCGCTCCGCCCGGAATAACGTCCCGGGGCGTGGGAGTGGCCCCGGCGGAGCAGCGAGCTCCGTCCCGCAGCCGCCTGGCTCGGGGGTCGCTCCCCCCGCTGCAGCCCCGCCGAGCGCCTCCCGGAGCGTCCCGAACCGGCGGGGAAGGAGCCGCCACCGCCGCTCCCCGGCCCCGCCCGGCCCCTCCGCCCCGTTCCCGGAGCCCCACCGCACGCAGAGCCCCGGGACAGACCGGAGGAGGAAGAGGAGGACGAGGTACTGACCGGTGCCGCCCGCGCTGTCCGAGGTCACCTCCTGCGCGAAGATCCAGGGCGGGTTGGTGGCGAAGAGGGAGGCGGCGGCGGCGGGGCTGGCGTGGCGCTTCCCGAAGAGGCGGCTGAAGGTGCCCTGCACCGAGTGATGCTTCTTCATCCTGGCCGAGCCTGGCGCTGCCCGCCGCGCTCCCACCGGGCATCCCCGCCGCGGCAGCCGGGCGGGCGCGGGGCCGCTGCCTCAGCGGCTGCGGAGCGGGGGCGGACCGGGCCGGGCCCCACCTTCAGCCCCTCCTTCCACCCAGGTACCTCCCGCCAGCCCCGGGGCCGCGCAGCCGCTCCCGTCCGACGGAGGATGCCCCCGCAGCCCCCGCGGGGTTTTATGGGCAGGGCCGGCCCGGGGGAGGGACGGGCATCCCCGAGGGGGGCGGAGGCGAGTCCCACCGGCCTGGGAAAGCCGACACGCCGGCATCCGCCGGGCTGTGCAAGCTGCTCGTGTACCGAACACGCGTGTCGGGGAGTTTCGGTCTCTCTCCCGGTGTTTCTCCGTGTGTCCGCCTGCTGCCGCATCCCTCAGCCCGGGGTGGGCTCCCCAAGACCTCCCCGAGTAGTTGGGGCATGAAGCCCCCGAGATCTGCGAGTGTCATTGTAATGATGCGGGCTGGGGCCAGGGGCAGCGGCGTGGCCTCCTCCCCGCTGCTGTGTGCATGCCAGGAGGCAAATGAGCGCCCAGGTTTGAAGCAGCACCTTACACAGCACCAAATTCCCCAGACTCCCCGTGTACGAGCCCCCCCACAGACCCCTGCTGCCTTCGGTGGGGCTGTGCATGGCTGGAAACCTCTCCCTCTGCAGGGCAACCCACGTGTTACTGGGGTTTGGAGGCTTTTGGGATGCAAAACTTTACAGCCAGTGGGATCATCCCTTGTTTCAGGCGCAAAGGGAAGTGCCTGGTGTTGCCAACAGTTTTGTGTGCCGTGCAAGTAGTAATCGAGAGTTAATAGGTAACACTGGTTATTAATCAATGCTGGGATTCCTGGAGAACTTTAAACCCAGAGTAGCTGCCAGAACATTAACTCTGAAACACAGCGCAGGGTCAGGTCACCCTGTCTGATGCCCACTTCTATTTCCACCAGGTTTTGAGAGTCAAAATGAGATAAGGTTCGTTTTTCAGTGATAAATCCCTTTATCAATCCCTTTGAATGTATGCTTCTCACAGCCTCTCCCTGCCACCGTGCGCAAATTAGGGTGAAACATTCAACCACCCATGAGGAGGAACGGGTGCTGCTACTGTATTTCTGAAGGAAAGTCTAGTCATGGCACGAATTGTCAGGCAGCACTTGAATAAAGAGAATTAACATGAATGGCAACCAGGGAATGGAGAGGCCAATGCTGCACCACGTGGGCTGGACCCTGGGGTTGCAGCGTGGGGGCTGTGGTGATTTAAGAGGGTTTTCCAGGACTTCACCCCTCTCTGCAGCCATGCAGCTCCATCCCACTGGTCAGACGCCTCTTCCCGCTCCCGGGATCCGCTGTGTGAGCAGCAGGTGATGCCGAAGGGACAGGCACAAGGCCTGCAATTAGTGGGGCTCGCGCCCTTCCCGACAGTTATCTTAACTGCTGATGGTGTGAGGCAGGGAGCAGCCCTGCAGATCCTGCCAACAGCGGCACGGGTGTGAGTCCTGTGTGCCTGGAGCTGGCTGCACAGGGAGCATCCCGGGGGACACACACCTGTGGGGGGCATTTCAGCCGAGGTGGCAGGACAAGGGATAGTCCTGCCTGCAGAGACGAGCTGGGAAACAGCATTCCTGCCGGGAGAGCGAGGCCGCAGCCAGCTGTTCACAGCAACGCCTCTGGCTGAGCCCCAGACACCTAAAAACAATAAACCAGTGGCACCCTTGGAAAGCAGAAGCCAGATGAAATGAGGGACCTGCTCCCTGGCAGAGCGGTTTCATTCCACCTGCTGAAGGGAAGATGGGGAGGGTGCATGTCACGAGCACAGCACATGGTATCTTGGCAAGACAGGCAAGGTACACATGCACAGGCTGAGCAGGATAAACAGAGACAGAGTCATGGGAAAGGGGAAGGAGAAGAGGAACCATGTGAAGAGAAACCAATAAACCCCGTGCAGTGAGAAAGCCTGGGCTCCTGCACAGAGGGGTCCCAAAAGTGCCATGACACCCCAGAGAGAAGGTGCTGCAGGGCTGCAGCGATGCTCAGCGGGGATGGGGAAGCATCTCAGCTCCCTGACAATTGCTCCTGACATGTTCCCCTGCCCTGGGGGTAGGGGGTACCCCCGAGCAGCACCCCTGAGCTCCGGGGCGGTGAGCTGTACCCATGCCACTCCACCAGTGATGGTTCTGCTCACCCTGGGTGCTGAGCGTAGGGAAACATTGCTCACCACACGAAGGGACGTGTGTTTGGGGGTGAGTTTATTACCCCAGGGCATGTCAAGCTGCTGAACAAGGGTGCAAGAGCTGGTGTGCACACAGCATTCCTCCCAGGAGAAAACTCCGTGTTCTTCACCTTCCCCACCCCTGGCAAAGCAGGGACCTGCCCCCACAGACCAGAAGCAGCTCGGTGTGTGCCAGGCAGGCTGGCTCCTGCCAAGCACAAGCTCAGGAGCCACAGAGCAGCTGCCCGGCGTGGCGGCACGGCTCTGTGTGTGTGCAGGGGAGGCTCCTGCTCGCCACGATCTCCTGAGCGATAGAGGCCACACAGGGAAAGGGATGGGTGGGCTGGGCACAGGAAAGCACTTGGAAGGTGGCCAGTGGATTTGATGGCACAGAAATAGCCGTGTGAGCGCTGCTCTGATGTAAGACGCCGCCGTGCAGGGCTGCCTTTGATCCTCACACAGGTAAACACTCCAGAACAATCTGCCTCTCCATCAGAGCAAGGAGCTGCACCCTGCAGATGCAGATCCTTCCCCGACACGCTCGCAGGTGTTTTGTAGGGGGAGACACGGGAGATGGAACCCACAGAAAGAGAAGCCACTCCGGTCTGTGGGGAGAGAGGGTCTGTGCTGCCAAGGCCACGTTTCGGTGGGGGTGGCAGGGCCAGCAGAGCAGCCCGGAGTGCTCCAGCTGATGGGCAGCACTGGTGGTTCCTGTCAGGGTGTGACCTTTCCCCTGTCCATCAGCCCAGGAGAAACAGCACCCTCCTAATTTCCATGGCTGACCCCCCGTGCTCCTGCCCAAGGAGCCCCGTTCAGCCTGGGCACCCGGTGACAGCCCCCACCCGGTGACATCCCAGTTGTCACAATGCCCCGGTGTCGCTGTGGCTGGCACTGCCCACCCAGCAGCACTGCCTGCAGCTCCCAGCCACCAGCCCTGCGTGCCTGGGCCCCGTCGGGAAGGCGACCTTGCAGGTAGGAGCTCTGGGGCTCACAGCTTGGCAGAAGGGACTCCTGCTCACCACGTCCCCTCCCATGGGCATGGGGCTGGAAGACCCTGCTGTGAGTGTGGCCAGGACAGAAGGGTCCTTGTGCTGTGGGTGTGATGCACCATCCCTCCCTGGTGCACAAACCCACCCGGCTGCACAGCCATCAGCCCGCTTCGTCCCGGTGAGTGCCAGGGGCTCAGAGTGAAGGATGAGGCTCTGCAGGGACGGGCGAGGAGCTGCAGGAGTGGGGACTCCCTGCTGCAGGGTGAGGGGGTGGCTGGGGCACAGGGCCAGGATGGGCAGCGCCGGCAGCCGCCCAGGGGAACGCTCCATCCGGGGTGGGTGGCTGAACCCTTCGTGCTTTCTGGATTACTGCCTTCTCCCCGTGACCCCACCTGCGAGGATCTTCTTTGAGAGGCGATTTGGGAGGGATTAGGGGTCTCTAAATGTGCGACTGGATGCAGCAGGATTATGTGGGACTCCTAATTCAGGTGCAGAGCTCTGTCAGGGCCATAAATAGTGCTGTGGACACTGAGCTGGTGCTTCCCCTCAAAGGCAGTGGTCACGTAAGCAGGTCTGCTCACCCGGGCACGAAGGGTGTTTCTGCCAAGCTGGAGATATCCCAGAGGATGAGCAGGAACCCCCAGGGCAGGCAAACCCCACTGCAAGAGTGAAGCCCAAAGCTCAGCACTCCCTGGCACTGTACCCTGCCCATCACCACGATGACTGCCAACTCTGTATCACCGAGCACATGCAAGGTGTGCACATCTCCAAAGCATCTACATGACTTAGCAGTCAGGTTTGCAGCCTCCCCTCCACACCCCACCTGCAGAGCCTTGATGACACTGATGCCTCCCTGCTGCAGCGCGGTTCTGTCTGTCTGTCTGTCTCCCAAAGGGAGAAAGGCCACGAGCATGTCTGTGAACATAACAAACTCTGAGCAAACTGAAGCGCATTCAGAGCAGTGATTTGCAAACCAGGGTGAAACGACAAATCAGGAATTAAAAATTCCCCTATTTCCCCCTCCATGCAAGAAACAGACTGACAGGTCCTTGTGAGCGACTGCTGAAATGCTCCTTGTCCTGAGCTCCATCAACAGAGCTCCTCAAGCATCTGGCACCTGGTGACAGCCACCACCCAGTGACACCCCGGTTGTCACCACAGCCCGAGCAGCCCCGATGTCCCTGTGGGAAAGGAGTGACTAAAAGAGGTTGTGAAGCTGCAGGGATCTGGTCTTTTCCCTCAAAGGCTTAGGGAGATTTCCAAACAATTTGTGGGTATCCCCCTCCTAATAGGCTTAGGAGCTGCTGTTGAGAGGCAGCCACGGGGACCAGAAATAGAGCACAAAGTAAGCCAGGGCGTCACGGAAACTGGGAAACCTCTTTACAAGGTTAAAAATAAAGCCAGACAGCAAAGCGTTTATTTAGGACGCCCAGGAGTAAATCGGATAATTGCTGGGGGAAGAGCCAGTTTCCATTCGCACAAAGGTGTCATCAATGCAAACAAGATAACTGAGTCATGGTTAAATAACAGCAGCAGAAATACTTCTCCAGTCAAGCGCAGCCTCGGAGCAGCCACAGGTGACAAGTCAGCCCTGTGTGTGTCTGGGGGACACATCCACACCACCTCCTCTGCCAAGGGTCCCTCCAGATGCATTGGCAAAGCGGGCTGTTTCTGCAGCCCTTGGTGCCCCATGCCGTGCGTACAGGTGATGACGCCATACTTTGCTCCAAGACTTCAGGGATGTGACACAGCTGAGCTGAGAGCCAACATCCCTGGTTTGTCCTTTGTGATTCTGGGAGGACAAACCCACTTAGAATTTGAACAAGGGCGAGTAACACGGTAGCACAAGGTGCAGGGTGGTGTTGGGTCCCTGCACCGGGAGCCTGCCGAGCGGACGCCCCAGGCATCCCTGGCAAAGGATGCTGCTAGGTGTCCATCATCACCAGTACGCCCTGCTGCCTCTTGTATTTCAGACTGGGCTGAACCATTGTCACGGCTGGTTTGCCACAGCTGTGGTTTGCTGCAAACTTGACAAGGAGCATGTACAGGTTCTATAATGAGGGTTCTGATCTGGGCCCAGGGCTCTGCTGGGCCAGCCACAGAAGGGAAATGTCATATTCCCCAAAAGCGGTGAAGGGATGACGAGCCAGGTCAGACTGACAGTGGGAACATCAGCAGCAGAGTAGCACTTTATATTCACTTTGCACCTGCACAAACAACAAGCTGAGATGCAAGTCAATCCAGCACCGAGTCCCTCGAGCCTTGCTGTGTGCATTCCCTCAGTGCACTGTGTTTTGCACTGTAGCTCCCATAGTTCCACTGCATCTTTTGATTTTAAACTCTCTCTTGACATAGCATCACCTTAGGTTTTTAGCTAAAGAAATCTGATTACTTGACTTATCACAGTTCATAGTGTGCACTGGCTGTCCCTGCAGTGAGTGGGGGGTCTCCCTGAGCACTCCCAGTTTAACGTGCTGCTGCTTCAGTCGCCAATACACAGCTCCTGCACTGGGGCTTTAAGTACTGATGAGGATGGAAAAGTGTGGGGACAGTCACGATGCATTTGCCTGGCTCTTTCTGCTCCACAGATGACTAAAACACCTGCAGCCCTGGGCACAGACCCCGAGAGACCAAAGGGGATGGAGAAGCCCAAAGCGGAGCAGGAGGCCTCTCACACACCACCCACCCCGAGGGGCCCGCAGCCTCCAGCGCGCTGCCAGCCCTTGGCTGCTCACTTTGTTCCTTTTGTTGCCCATTTCGGGGGCCGTCAGCCTGACTCCTTCAAGTTTCTCTTCTACAAACCCAGTTACTCCAACTCGTACAGCCCCTTCTACACAGCGCAGAAACCCACCTGCGGGTACCGCTACCACCGCGACACCGATCACACCAGGAAGGTGATGGACGTCCAGAGCGCAAACATTGTGAAATGGAGATCCACCACAAAGCCCCAGTTCAGAGCAATAAAGCCCAAGAAATGAAACCTGCAACCAGTGTGACTTCATCTTCCCATCAGGTGTCTGAGCTGTGGCCAGCAGCGAGCCCGTGAGCTGAGGAAGGGGTGGTGAGGCTGTGTCACTGCTCCCAGAAGAGCACACTGTGTGGATTTTGCTCTAAAAACCCGGTCTGACTTGTCCTGTCCTTTATTGCCAGCTGCTTACACAGAGGCACTGGGCGTCAGCGCTGCAGGAATGGGCACCCAGCAAGGCTCACTGCACCAGCTGCACCACCCAGGAGGGTGTCACTGGCTTCCTTGGCTGAGCTGAATTCCTGCTTCTCCTTTGGAAGGACACCCGCTTTCACTGGGCTTTACTGGGCACAGGCAAAGGGTTGTTTTTAGTGAAGGAAAAGCAGTTTCATTTGTGGCACTGGGAAGCGAGATGGGAACCAGACCTGAAATTCATCCATCCCATCCCCACCGCCCAGCTCCGGGGGCAGCATGCACCAGCCCCTCTGCTCCATTGCCTGTTCCAGAGGCACCGTTAGTAAATCCTTCCCAAAACATTAGTTTAGTGAGCCTGTGTCCACCCCTGGTACACAACCCTTCTGCTACCGAATGCCTCGATATCGCAACCCCGCTCCGTGCTTTGGGAGGGGTACCCCAGCCAGCTCCCCTTTTGGGTGGGTCAGAGCTGGGGGCACCCTCTCAGGGCTCACCCTGTGCACTGGGCCTGCTGCTGCTGGCTGGTGCAGGATTAGCACATCCAATTAGCATTCCTCAATCTAATTCTGTTTTCGTGGTGCTTGTGTAATGCCCCTGCGTTAGCAGAGCTCAGTGCAATGTCAGGCTCTGCAACACACAAAAGTTGGGCTTTTTGTCTTAAAGCTGTCAGATATAATAAAAGCATGATAGGGCAGGCTCTCTGTGGGTAGAGATCCACTACTCACACTGGTTTCATTGCCAGGGGAGGGTTTGGGCCGTGCTGCTTTCTGAGGATACACATTTTTATCTCCCAGCCCTCCTCTGAGCACTGTGCACCAGAGTAAAACCAGCACTGGGCTTGGTTGTGTTTCTCGTGGTAATTCATCGTGAACAAAAACTGAAGCTGCCTCCACCTCCACTGGGTTCACAGAGCTCTGGGAGCGCAGCAGCCAGGACACACTCCTGGGATGAGGAGCAGGTTTTAGGATGAACACTCAGCTGGCAGGACCAGAACCCCAACACTGGGACCCAGGAGCTGGGAGGTCCCCCAGGAGGAGATCATCAGAGCATCTGGCGTCTGCATTTAAAGCATTTAAAGCTTTACCGTTCAAAGCAATTACATTCCTAAGTTTGGCTCCACACACCAAATCTGCCCTGATGCACCACCTCTCACAGGGCCCGACGTGGTGCTTCCCTCACCCCGAATCTCAGGCTCAAAGCGACAGCCCTGCCTGGAAACGCTCCAGCCATGGCAAGAGGAAGGGTGGCCAGAAGGACAGGACCAGCACAGGGACCTGCCAGAGGGTTTCTGTCTTTCACTCTTATTTTGGTGCAAAATTTTGCTCGTGTTTCCCCACACAAAATCACAAGAGAAGTGGATTAGGAGATTACACCATCATGGAGAAAATTCCACCCTCATAATCTCCTGCCAGGCCTGTAATCTGCAAGACTTTCCCATTTTACCTCCTTTCTATTTTAACCCTGAACTCCTAATGCCTGTCAGGAGCCATCACCCCCCCCCCTTCCCTGAGCCTTATTGGCTAGGAAGGGATTTGCTGGGTACTTAAATATCACCCCTTTGCCCAAGGAGGGTTTTGTGCTTTTGAATCTCCCTGGGGAGAGGAGACTTTTGCATCCATCACCAGCACCACAGAATCGGAACCCCCTGTCTGTCCCCCCACACTGTGACCCTTGCAGTGCTGGGGACACCTGGACTTTGAAGGCAAGAAACAGAATTTCAGAGCAAGCCCTCGAATTTCAGAAAAAAAACCCACTTATTCTTGGCTGCAGAAGCGACCAGAGCTTGGTGTGGAGATGGGGAACATGGATGGGAAAGCCGTGGAGGAGCTGAGCACCACCGAGTGCCACCAGTGGTACAAGAAGTTCATGACAGAGTGTCCTTCTGGCCAGCTCACCCTCTACGAGTTCAAACAGTTTTTTGGCTTGAAAAACCTGAGTCCTTCAGCGAACAAATACGTTGAGCAAATGTTTGAGACGTTTGACTTTAATAAGGTAAATATTATCCTTCCTGCTCAGCCTGTGCCGGGCCCGGCAGTGGGGACTGGGGTGGTGTGTGTGGGGGGTGGATGCCGATGCAGATGTGCACCAAAGTGCTTATGGTCTGTGGCCTCATAAATTGTTAAAATCAGTTATATAAGGGGAGAAATGTCAGCAAGAACTCCTCACCTGCTGACCATCCCGGGGGGAAACAGACTGGACTTGTCCCAGAACCAGTATCTCCCTTTTCACTTTAAGTTGATAAAGTAGTGGGGCTTTATCTGCCAGTCTGGGATGCCTTTGAAAATGAAGTGCACTTTAACCCTCCCATATCGACTGCTGTGACAGGGAGGGACCAGGGAGCAGTGTGAGAGCATCCAGGCAGGGACAGTGTGTCCCCAAGCCGCGCGTGCTGCACGAGCTATGGGTACCAAAGAGTGAGGGAGCAGACGGTGCTTGGCTCACTGGGGGGTTAAATTATCATCAGATTGCAGTTTCATTGCTTTGATTACAAGCGGGATGCGATAAGGAGCTTGGGCCCTGTGTTCCCTGCAGAGAGGCTCTGTGCCATGGGCTGTGGCTGTGCCGGGCTCAGGTGTGGGGCAGAGCCAGAGCTCCTGCACGCGTCCAGGAGCACGGTCATCCCAGTGCAGGGGCAGCACCAGGGATGCAGATGGATGCTGTGTTGGAGAGGAAATAACACCCTCCTTGCACCTCATGTGAAATGAGGGATATGTTTTATGGCACCCGAAGGGTTCAGTGGGCTTAACCCCAGTGGAATAATACAGTTTAGGCCATAAATCCTTCAGGTGTTTTTTGTCTGTGCCTCGGCCTTTCCCTTGCTTCCTGCCCTGTGTTTGAATGTGTGCCTGGAAAGGGAATTGATGCCCCGGAAATCCTACTGGGAACGGGGCTCAGTAGCTATTTATACCTAATCTGGCTCCCGCAGCAGTGGGATCAAGCAGATGATCCCCTATTGAACTGCGGTGGCTTTGCTCATTGACAAAACCCTGGCTTATTCCCTCCCAATGACTCTCTGTGTTCCTAGCACGTACCTTTTACCTCCAGAGCACTTGTACCTCAATGGCAGGTGCCAGCAGGATGCTCTGGGGAGGGCACTGGGGATTTTAGCAAGCCTCCCCTGAGCTGTGACTATGGCAGGCAGAGTCTGGAAGCAGGCTGGCAGCACAGGGGCTCAGCCCAGCTTTGCACTGGTACCATCACCATGGCTAGAGAGCTGTGTGTGGGTGCAGTGACTGTCTCCAGCGCCGTGGTGAGAGCTGGTGCTGGGCAAACAGTGGGGGGGAAAGTCAAAGATCAAACTGGGTGGGTTTGATGGGGCCAAGTGTGAAGCAGACACGGAGATGGGATGGAGACAGAGCGGTGCCTTCCCAGGCAGGACACCAGCAAAGTGCTGGGTCTCTCCTGGGCTCGCTGCTCTCCTGGAGGTTTGCACAGAGCTGTAGGTGTGCGCAGGCAGGATAAGGTTAGGTAACCCTTTGGGGCTCATCTGCATGAGCCTGCTCCTCTTTGACCTCTGAATTACCACTGCTTTGCATAAAGCGGTTCCTTTAGCACGGGCTAGCGTTCCAGACTTCATTAGTCCCCGAGCCAGGTGCATGCACTGAGTTTGTTCGTTATCAACACATATCAATGGCTCAGCACAGACCAACGCAGAGCCCGCACCGTACGGTGCATCAGCTTTAACTGGTGGGTGTGCAGGGGACCTGCACTCAGTGCCTCCGCGGCGCTGCCCCTGACCCTGCTCTCAAGGTGGTGGTCACTTCACATGCTGAAGTCTCCTGGGGGGGTGACACTTCCAAAAGGGGCCAGGAAGATCCCTTGCTGCCTGCCTCTCTGCTTTGAATCTCACCCAGCTTCTAACCCTCTGCTTTTAGGATGGCTACATAGATTTTATGGAGTATGTGGCAGCTCTGAGCCTGGTCCTGAAAGGGAAGGTGGATCAGAAGCTGCGATGGTATTTCAAGCTGTACGACGTGGATGGGAACGGCTGCATTGACCGGGGAGAGCTGCTGAACATCATCAAAGTGAGTGGGCTGAGCTCCTCCCGTTTCTTTCGCAGACGCTGGTTGGTAAATCGGGTAGAAGGAAAGGTCACAGCAGGAAAATTCCAATCCAAAGGACAACTCCCTGGTAAATTGGCAGGCGCTGGCCCAACCTGCTGCTTTGTCCTCTGCCAGCCCTCCCAGCAGGCTGGCCTCTCTAGCCAGACCTGTCTCCAACACCCCACGCCCCCCATGGCACCGGCACGCCTCGACACGCAGCAAGCCCTTGTCTCCCTGTGTGGTGTTTGACCACGTCCACTGAAACCCAGGCTGAGATAAGCACTTGAATTTAATCTCAGGATTTCCAGAGGTGAACAGCTCCTGGCTTATCCCAGTATGCCCGCTTAATCTTCTAATGCACTGATTGCCTTTCTCAGTGCTTTAAATCCCTGGTTTTTGGAAAGGACGTAGTCCTTTCAGAACACAACTGCCTGCAAAAGAGTTGGACCTCCCCTGTCCAGTCGCCGGCCACTTACTCTGATGGTCACACCATCCTGCACGGCGCTCAGTCATCGTCCTCTGTGTCCTTCTCTCCCCCAGGCTATCCGAGCTATCAACCGGTGCAACGAGACGATGACAGCTGAGGAGTTCACAGACATGGTGTTTGACAAAATCGATATAAACGGCGATGGTGAGCAACCTCCTTGTGCAAAGCCAAGAGCTGCTCCTTCCACCCCCCTTGCCCCCAGTCTGGTCTGCAGGAGCAATTCCAGGTGTTGGGTGCCCCAAAACACATGGGGAGCACTGCAGAGAGCGGCTCTCCGGGAAGGTTTAGCTCCCTGTCTCCTCTGTGGGTGGCAACCAGCCTGAAGGAACTCTCCAAACTGCTGGGGGGGAGGGGGGTTAGCTGCATGGGGTTTAGTTGTGATGGTGCTTGGGGTGTATGACCACAGACAGAGCCCCCTTTTACGGCCTGAGCAGCTCCAGGGAGGAGAAAGGCTGGGTCATAACCACCCTCTCTGGCTGTGCTCTCGTAGGTGAGCTCTCCCTGGAAGAGTTCATGGAGGGTGTGCAAAAGGATGAAGTGCTGCTCGACATCCTCACCCGCAGCCTGGACCTGACACACATTGTCAAGCTGATCCAGAACGATGGGAAGAACCCTCATGAGTCAGAGCAGGCAGCAGAGGCTGCCCCATAGGCTGTGGGGTGCGTTTCCCTCCCGCACCTCTGCTTTTCCCCCCCTGCATTACTCAAACAAATGGATTGCGGGAGCTGGTGAGCTGTCCCAGCACCAGTGTGACCAGTGACAGACTATCCCGCTAGCGCAGGGACCAGGATTTGCTCTGAAGGCATTGCTCCCCTGGAAGATGGTTTGGGGGAGCCTGGAGCTCACCAGGCACAGCCCTGGCCCTGTCTGCCGCAGTGAGAGGAAAGGCTGCGGTGAAGAGGGGGTGCTGGAAGCACACAGCCACCCCCCCGAACTGTCAATAGGGCCACAGGGCCCTTCGCTGTGCGGGTGCCTCTGGATATTGCTGCTGAGCAGAGAGCGGGCAATCTCATCCCCCATGGAAAGGGGGAGCAGCCCCAAGTGATGCGGTTAGATGATGCACCAAGAGCACCTCAAAATCCACCCTGAGGCTGTGGCTAAGGCCAGTGTCTGGGGGCTCAGGGCAGGGGGTGAACCCCAGGGCTGCATAGCACTTGGCCCTGGAGAGAAGGGGTCCCCCAGGACACATGTATGAAGCCTAGAATGCAGACTGAACCTGCTCATTTCCAGAGCACGAGATGAGCCGTTTGGGTCACTCGATCTTTTATTCATTGTTGTTACCTTAGCGATCCATAGGGATAACGTAGGATAAAGTGTCTGGGAGCTGGAGGAGGGGAGTGCTGGAGCGGTGGGTACAGTGGCTTTCCTTTGTTCTAGAGCATTAAAAACAGAACGGTGCCTTTTTAAACACCTCTCTGGACTTCAAGGGCGTGCTTCTCCTTGGAGTGTCTGGGAGGGCTGCACTGGCAGTGACCTGAGAGGGGGAAGTTCTGACTGTAAGAATATCCCTGCATGTCTTACTACCTGACAACAATCTTACGCTCTCCTGCAAGTTACACTCTCTGGCACCCTCCAACACCGTGTGGTTTTAACCACAACGGCAGGGAGCTGGCTGGGGGTGCAGTTTGGAGGGGTGTGCTGCTCCAGGCGGGATAGACGCCGTGTCTGCACCACGAGCACCCGTGAGTACCCGAGTGTTCCCGAGCCGGCAGTGGGTACCATCCCCTCCACCACGGGCTCAAGGACTGTCCCCCGTGGAACAAAGCCCAGTCACCCCTTGTTACAGCTTGCTGGGCACAGCATCCTCATCTGCCTGTGCTAATTACCAGTGCCACGAGCAGGGGCTGCACCAGGACTGGCACACACAGCGGCCTCAGCCCTGCACCGCATCTCTCCCTGTGCCGAGCTGGGGCTGCACCTCAGCTGCTCCCAGTGAGGGGTTTCCTCACCTGCTGGGGCTGGGGAATCGGGGCCAGGCGTGGTGCGGCAGCGCAGGGCACCAGGAAGCATCTCTTGCCTCACTGAAAGACTTGTTGCTTCGCACTGGATGCTTGTGATTCATCAACAACTTCCTGACCATTGCTCCTGTGCATCTTCTGCATTTCACAGCGTTTCACCCGGAACCTTTTGTATGTCCAACCTCACAGTGAACTAATAAAGATATTTTGCAAGATTAGTTCAGTTGGTGCTTTTTCTCCCTTTCAATGACTCCTCTTCCCAGCAGGAGGGGTTGGCTCTCCGCATGCATTCCCCTGCCACCCACCCTGGCAGCTGCCCACAGCTCCTGGCTGGGTTCATGCTCTTGAGCTATGGATGGGCACACAAACCAGAGGCCCCACAGAGAGCAGGCTGCAAGCATCACCTTAGAGCTGGGCCGAACTGCTTACTCAGTGTGTAACACTCCTCTTGCCCCACAAACAACTGGCACAACATTTGCCACACTTCATCTTTACACCAGCGAGGAGGAGGGAGCGGAGTCTGGCGTGGGTTTTCTGGGCACACTCCCTGTGTAGAGACACAGCCAGTCCTACCCGGGCATCCTGCAGCCTCTCCACGTGCCCAGGGAGCCGTGAGAATGGCCCCAACAAGCCCAAACCTCTGTTTATAAGGACCAAGTTCTTTTAAAAGGGCTGTCTCAGAGCTGCTGGCTGGCCAGAGGCACCTTGCAAGCCTCAGCGTCACTCTCCAAAGGATGTTTTTTCAGCCTCTAAGAAAGCAAATTAAAGTAATTAAAAACTAATGTTGTGACTCTCTTTGCCCTAGCTCTGCATAGTTAATTTATTTCCAAATAGTGGCTGCTGCCCAGGTGCCAGCACGTTCACATGGCTCAATACGACTGGTGAACGAGAGTGAGCATGGGGGGGGGCTGGTTTTGGGAGGTGCCATCAGAGGGGTGATGGGTCCGGGGGGCTGCACGGCTGTGCGGGAAGCCTGAGGTCGGGTCCCAGCTCTGTCTCCCCTTCGTAGTGACCTGGGACAAGCCCCTGGAGCCAGGTTTGCTATGAAGGGTCACAGCTGCACCAGGACCGCCCCGCGAGTGAGTTTCGGCAGCACCGTGCGGGGTTCAGGTGCAGAACTCACGGACCCATCGACCGCTGGAGGTTGGGAGGGACCTTGGGTGGGTGCTGCACCCACATCCTGCTGGGCCAGCCTGAGAGCAGGGCTGCTCAGGGCCTTTCCCAGCCCAGCAAAGCATCACTTCATAGAGTCACTGAACCCCAGCCTGGTTTGGGAGGAAGGTACCTCAGGCCCCCCAGTGCCTCCCCGCAATGGGCTGGGACACCCCCCCCAGCCCAGGATGCCCCAAGCCCCATCCAGGCCTTGAGCCCTGCCAGGGATCCCGGGGCACCCCCAGCTTCTCTGGGCACCCTGTACCAGGGGCTCCCCCCTCCCAGGGAAGGATTTCTGCCTTCCAGCCCCTCTCCAGCTCTCCTGGAGCCCCTCGAGGGATGGGAAGGGGCTCGGAGCTCTCCCCAGAAGCAGCCTTCTCTTCTCCAGGCTGAGCCAGCCCATCTCCCCCAGCCTGGCTCAGAGCAGGGGGGCTCCAGCCCTCCCGTGCCCCCTTCACCCCCCGAACGCTCCGGGAGCGCAGCCGGGGCTGAGCCCGGCGCTGCGGCACCGACCCGGCAGTGCCCTCTGCCTGCAGCGCGGGGCGGGCAGCGGCCGAGCCCCGCGGGACGGACGGACGGACAGACCGACCAAGCCCCCCCGGGCTGGGAATTGAGGCGGGGGGCGCTCGGCAAAGGCCGGCGGGAGGGGATGGGATGGGATGGCGGCCCAGGAGCGGGCGAAGGGCAAAACCTCCGGGGATTAAAAGCCACAGAACCGGGAGCGAAGCGGGTCCCGTCCCGCAGCCCGGGGGCACCATCTGCATCAGGCCCCCGCACAGCATCAGGGACCCCAGATACACGGCCGCTGAGGGGGACCTGTTTGAGGCACCTTCCTTCACAGAGGAGGAGGAGGAAAGAGGGGGAAACCCGCCCTCCCATCGCGCCAGAGCAGAGCAGGGCGCTGGGAGAAAGGGCAGAGCACAGGGAAGCCCCTACAGCCACAGCACAGGGCTGGGTGCCCTGGCACGGGCACTCTCCATCCCGACACGGCATCACCAGGGGAAGCTGCACAGGGTGCTGAGGGGACAGCCTAGACACCAGCCCTTGCTCTGAGCAGCCCCCTGCCCCATCTGATCCTCCCTGCTCAGAGCATCAGGTGCACAGACAAAGCACATGGCTATACAGAGCTAGAGGTAACTTTTCCTCTCCCCTTCCAAGCCTTATTTGCCCTGCTCAGTGCTGTCCCTGGGAACGCACCCAGCAGTGGTTTAGGATGCCATTCCTCCCCAGCTCCTGCTCCCTTCTGCCTCTCCCCATCAGCCACCTCCAG
Organism: Laterallus jamaicensis coturniculus; assembly: GCA_022605575.1. Classification (NCBI taxonomy): domain Eukaryota; kingdom Metazoa; phylum Chordata; class Aves; order Gruiformes; family Rallidae; genus Laterallus; species Laterallus jamaicensis. The sequence continues at coordinate 2,171,922 of JAKCOX010000038.1, forward strand.
CAACTGCCTCACCCTCAGCTTTCTAACCTGATTATCACCTTCAATCCTGCCCAACTTCAGAGGCATCAAACATCAGAGCAGATGGTAGCAGCTCAGAACAGTCACATGGCCCTTGCCTTTCCCAAGGCATCCTGTTTCCCAGTTTAGGCTGGGCAGCAATCCGATCAGCCCAATCCAATTCGAGCTGGGCTGGAACTCTGGAAAAATGGATTATGCAAAACATCTGACATCACCAGCTCGATGCGAATGTTGAATGGAGTCTGGGAGGAGATCAAAGGGTTGATACCTATGGATTTAAAAATAGGACCAAGGCTAAAGCACCTTGCTGCTTCTTGACCAAAGATTACCCGATTGAGAAGAACCATTTTCCACAGGGCTGTGCCAGCACCACACCAGCGTTACCTGCCACGTGCACTGCTGCCACCATACATCGGCCCTGGCTGGAGGAGGGGGACAGGTCCTGCTGCTGAGTCCAACACTTTGTGGAAGCCCTAAATTCTTCAAGGCTCCTGTTTCAGTCCTGGCACGGTGCAGAGAGTCATCTCACTGCAGCGTTGTCAGCTCACTTTGTGAGCAACTCTTCCAAACTCCACTCAGATTATTTTATCCTACACATGCTTTCCAATACTCCTTTCCTGCTCCACACCTGCAACAGCATCACCATCAGCCTTGTATTTGTCTTACCTAGGTGAGGTGTTAAACACATCCCCTAAATTCCTCACACCAGTCTCAAAGACTACAGTTTTGGTCAGACACTCAGGTCCTCACACAGGCTTCTGCCCCCATTCCAAGTGGAAAATAAACACTACAACACACAGAGAATGTTAATAAATAATCCTTTATTCAATTCACAATATACAAAATTTCTGCCAACAGCTGTACCAGTGCTCAGTGTCAGGATCCCTCCCCATGCCAGGGGACACCAAGCATCTCCTTCTGTGCCTGATCTGGCCAGGAGAGCAAAATTAGGAACTTTAAAGCATTTAGGTAAATCTGTAGTGTGTAACTATAACAACTAAACAACCACTTAAACTGTGCAAGAAGAAAAAGCAGAGTGTGTTTTGTTGGTTGAGATGTTGAAGTTCCAGGAATTAGATTTGTGTCCTGTTCTGAAAACATCTGCCCCAAGTTGGGGAAGAAAAAGTAAATCAGTAAAAAAAAGCCAAAAGTAAGATTTTTCTTTGAGATCTTTGGCTGGTAAGGTATTGACTCGAATGAGCTTTAATCAGCTGGTTTATAGCAGCATAAACTAGAAGTCTAATCTTCTCTGATAAGTAAGCACACCACAAACTCATGTGTATTTACAGAGAACTCCTAGAAAGGCTCTTTACAAGTGAGGATGCACATGGGTTGCAACTCAAGCACTGGCCCTGTTTTATCCTGAACTCCTCCTCACCTTCCTGAATCCAAACATCATGCTGATGAGACTGCAAACCAGCAAGCTAAACAACTACTGAAAGACATCACAGTCATGATTAAAGGCCACAAAAAAAGGGATTTAGAATCCTTCCATGGATGTGAGACCACCCACTGATCCCATGGGGCATTTAAATCAGAAGACAAAACCCCACATTATCTTCCTGGGGAAGTTATTCTTGCAAATAAACCAATAAATAAACCCAGAGAGAAACCAAACTAACGGTGCAACCCAAGTTCTCCTTCCACACCCCTATGGAGGAATATGGGTTAGAGAGCAGGGCCCAGCCTACCACCTGTGCAAGTTCTGTATCTATAATCTGTGGCTAAATTAAGTCCAGTGTAAAACCACTGTACTCCTTCAGTAACTGGGGCCTTCTGTCACTTGTCCCACTCTGGGGTTCTGCTGGTAAAGCAGCACTAATCCCCCCACTGCAGAGATGCTGCTGAGGGAAAAACTCCACTCTCACCTCTCCTTCCACACAAAACTCCTCCCAGTGCAGCCCAAGTCCTGGAGCTCCCTGAGCTCAGTCAGTCCTCACAGGGCAGGAAGAGCGGCTCCTGAGTGATGACAGTGTAAGGGAAAGGGGCTCAGCAGCAGCAGAATCCCACTTGTGTGGATCTGCCCTACACAGGGCTGTTTTCTCCCTGGCCCCACAGAAGCCAGATCTCAGCCCCACAGGAGGGATGGAAGAGTTACTGCCCCACCTGCCTGGCACACATTATGTTCTCCTCAACTCTGTGCACTGTCCTGGCTATCGCTTGCAATCCAGTTCTCTCCCAACAGCGAGATACTAGCCTGCAATCACTTCACATCAGCAAGAGTAGAGCCTACTAAATACCCCCAGAGACATCCAGAGCCTGCCAGAGCTGTGCTTTGGTGCATCTGTGCAGGCATGAGTGCTGCAAACACTGGTCTGCACTGGAGACAGGACCAGGGCATGGGGATTTCTCACTTCCCCATCCTGTCATCAGGCTCTAACCCTGCCTGGGATCCCATGAAAAGTTTGTTCCTTGGGGTGTAACCAAAAACCAGAGCTGGCAAACATGGTGTTGTTTACACAGACTTATTCATGGGCCAAAAATAGTCTCTGGGTACCAGCAGCACATGGGTTTCAGACTGAGATACAGCTTCTTAAACTGCTGAAGTTTTCATCTGGATGCTGAGAGTGTATTAAGGAAAGGTATTACCACTCCTGGGGGAGAGTCACAGTTGTAGCCAGCATCACATTTTCAGCTGTATCAAAACAAAGCACTCTTTCTCCTCTGCTCTGTGATCCATACTCCAGGGTTTACATCCATTTGCAGCATCTTCATCACCCACTTGTCTTTCCTGGCCCCATCAATGAACTCATCAAGAGACAACTGCCCTGTGTAGGAGAGGAGTGGGACACAAAACATGAGGCAGGAGGTAAGAGCCACCTTTGCTCCAGAAAGCCTGCTAGTCAGACCAAGGCTTCATTTCAGCTGTGACCCACAGCACTCACACCCACCCCATCCCATGGCTAACAGGGGGTGTTGCATTAGCCTACACATGCTCCACCAGCAGCACTGCAAGTCTGATCCTGCAAGCTCCAGTTTGGCTGGAACCACTGTCTTTACCCAGGCTGCTTGTGCTGGGACTGGGACCTGCGCTCTGGCTACTGTGGGCTTTTGGACGCTGAGATCCATTTGGCATCAAGACGTGGGCAGAATAGTGACCCCTCTGTATTCTACATTAAAATAGCCATGGAAATGATTCCCTCCTGCTGCATGAAGTTACTCTGGATTCCAATCAACAGACCAGAACCAAACCCAATGCGTCTGATATGAGCAACATAATAGTCCAAGTGATTTCTTGATAGACATAATTAAAGCCGGCCTGCCCAGCACAGCTTCTCATTACACACAAGCACAATCTGAGCCCTGGATCACTTACCATCCCCATTTTCATCCACTAACTGAAATATCCTGTCCACAACCTCCTCTGGTGTGAGCAGCGGCGTCCTCTCCTCCACCTCCGAGCGACACACTTTCTTCAGCTTGTAGATAGACTGAAAAGGAGTTCACAGGTTAGGAGGACTGGAAAGTGAAGAGCAGTGAGCTCCAGTATCTTCCCAGCAGTGCAAAGGTCTCTTACAAAGGCTGTGGTTTTAACCTTTCTGCTGCTTGACAGCCTCAGACCTTTAATGGCACCTCCGACCTTGTGCTCACACACACCGTGGTCGCTTCATTTGCTCTTTAAATCTGCTGGGCTCTTATTTTCCCTACACATACCAGCCAGACCTCAGGGTTCCTTTGCAAAGAACAAGGTGAGAGTTTCATGGATGGGAAGGCCATCTGACTTTGGAGTATTTCTCTAACTTCTGAGGCTGGGTTCAGCCTTCTCTCCAAAGAGCCTGTGCCCAAGCGAATACAGGCTTGATCTTGCAGCACATATTTTGACCCACAGTTTCTGCTCCACTTTGTCACTGGAAAGGGGCAGATATTATCTATTCCTCCCATGACAACCTGTTCATTATTAACTTCACTCCCTAGGCTTCCCAGAGAGGGGATTAGCAAGGCCTAACACAGCTCTGGCCAATTCCTGGCTGACCTCAAAACTATAATTGAGCCTGTCCCAGACATTCCCCAGATGCTCCCACACCTCCTGCTGCAGGTAACAAGCTGGCCACACTTGCAGCCAGAGGGACCAGCTTCCTGGTGCTTCCTTGGTGTTGCCTTTCTCCCAGGATGCCCAAGAGTCTGCTAAGCATTAAGCCCCACAAACACTGCTGTGAAGGGTCACAGCACCACTGGCGTGGAGGTGACCAGCAATAACAGTGAGGTACCTGCCTGAAGACCCCAGGTACCCTGTGCCTGGGTGCTAAGCCCCACACCTCCTCTTACAGCTCCTCACAGCCACTAACTAAAACAGTACAGAACATAAACCCAGAAGGAAGTCGTTATGAAAAGGGGTTTCATTATTAACTTGTGTGTCTCAGTGTATTGTCACCAGCTACACAGGTGGGAAAATTGGCTCCTGTAAGGGGCACGGGGCAAAACCCTCTCCCACTGGTCAGTGCTGTGAATCTTGGTGTCAGAGCAGACCAGAGACATGGGAGCTCCACAGCAGCATCCAGGTGCTGCATTTCTGGCCAGCTTCAGCAGGGCCAGGCTGCCCACAGTGGGTTCAACTGATCCCTCAGCCACCCCATCGGGCTCCAAACCGCCCAGTACATGACCCTTTCACCAAGGTCAGGCATCCTCACCTCATCACTGCCCACAGCTGCCTTGAAACCCGATTATCACAAAAACCATGTACATCACTGCATTGCCAAAGAACTGCGATTGCCTCAAGAGGTGATGAGGCAATGCCAACTTACCTCAACAATTTCCAGCAGCTCAGGTTTATCTATGCAGCCATTCCCATCCTTGTCATACACCTTGAACGTCCACCTCAGCTTGTGCTCCAGTTTTCCCCGTAAAACAAGATTCAAGGCAGCTACATATTCCAGGAAGTCAATGGTGTTATCCTGGAGAAACAGAAAAGCAGCTGGAAGTCACCTAACTGGGTATAGTTGATAGAAAACTGCTTATGAAACCCAGATAAAAGCCACCAAGATACTCCTTGGAACAGCTATTTGTTTTCCACTTTGTAGGAGACACAGGGCAGTCTGAGGCCATTGGCAAGAATAGCCATACCCCTCTGACCAAGGAAGGGTTTCCCAGGAGAGACAGCAGAGACCAAAGCAGGCTTCCCACAGAGCAATAAGGGCGACACTTGCCCAGACTCCAGAAGTAGCTTTTGAATACCCCAAGACAACACATGGAGAACAGGGATTAGTGCAGGATGTGCTGCCTTTTGGGATGGGACTGCCAGTCTCAATCTCAGCTGCTTCAGCAATGAGACCAACACCCAACCACCAACACTTGTCCCCACCCTTCCCCCTCATTTGATCTTGGTCTGCATGAGGAAGGCAATGGAAATGTCACCGTTCAGGAGGCAGCAGCAAGGACACCCCCAGTGATTTACATCATGTGCTCATCCTCCTAAAAACTTCAGATGGGGAAGGGATGTGGGGCTCCAGCAGAGAGTCCTCATGCAGATCAACACCCACCCCCAAGCTGGGGCCTCTACACCACCTTACAGCCCTCCCCACCCTGGCAGCAAATTCCCCCCTGAAATCCAGGTGATGCTGCTTGTCCCACATGCTCGGCTGGGGACACCAAGATGCTCTGCAGACTGAGAGCTGTGACCACCAGCCTTCAGAGGCCACTAAGCCTAAAAAGGCAGCTCAGGAGTTGGCTTTATCTTCTCACCATATTTCTAATAACATAATGTGTTGTTAGGTCCTGCACAGCCCATTATGTACTGTGGGCGTACTTAAACAAATACATGAGCTTAGACCTGATTTAGCGTTTGCTGCACCCCTTAAACACAGATTTTCAGTCACCTTAAGAAAGCTCCTATGAAGCCAGAGCAGGACTTAGCCTTATACACACACCATTTGCTCTGTAACCCTTCCTGCACAGCTCAGGGAGCAGAGCTTGCTCCTGGACCTTTGTGTTTTCACAGGAATTTGGGTTTGACCAGCTTCATGTTCCGAGAGAAGCCTGACCCACCCACACATTCTGCAGGCTTTTTTGTTCTCTCTCACAAACTGGCTTTTGTTGGCACCTCCATAGGATTTTGCTGCTGCTTTCAGAGGGAGCTTAAAGGAAGCTGGTGTGTGTGTGTGTATATATATATATATATATCTCAGAGAGGCACCAGACTTGTCTCCCCTTCTCCTACACCAACATACAGCAACAAACACCCCCACAACTTCGAATACCATCAGGAGCTGCAGGAAATAAAAGCCTGAGCTGTTTGGCAAGCACTGCTCAGCCCTTTTGGGATGGGAAAGGCACCTGTATTCCATTTGCACCTAAAAACACAGGCTGGCCTCACGCTCCCCTAGCGCCAACACACGGGTCTGTGTGAGCTGCCATGGAACCAGCAAGCCGGCTTTTCCAGGTGTCTGATAACAAACACAGCAACGGGAATCAAAACCAGAATATCTGAATTGCTCAACATTCCTGAGCTTTTCAGCAGATACAAATCAATATTTTGTTACATGCCACCTGTTCACACAGTCCCTCCAGTGCTCAGCAAGCAGGGCTCTCCTGTAATTCTCCCCCTATCACAACCAGTTTTATTCCCCTCCCCGTGTATCAGCCTTGGTTATTTGAGGATCTCTCAGCAATACTGTCTCAAAAGGCAACTGCCTAAATATCAACCTTTTTTAATCCATCTTTAGTCCCTTAAGGGGACACTCTGTCCTTAATTTGTACAGACTTATGAGAGGATAAATCCATAGCAGCCCAGCCGGAGAGCACTCCCCCTCCTGCCCCTGAACATCCATCGCCCTTGCCTTAGTCTCACCAAGTACAGTAACCAGGGCAGGAACAGCATCAAAGCACCTCCAAAGTACTCTGCCCCAGACAAATCCAGCACAAGAAGGGGTGAAAAACATTAAACAGCTGTACAAATTCCTCACCACTTACCCCGTTCTTATCAAAAGCTCTGAACATGTTCTCGATGTACTCTGCTGCTTCGTGGTTATCCTGGACCCCAAAGAACCGCTTGAATTCGTGCATGAAGAGGGTCCCACTGGGACATTCGACCACAAATTTCTTATACCACTCCTGCAGCTCAGCAACATCAATCTCTGCTTGCTCCCCTTCAGCATTGGTGAACTGCTGTCCCATTTCAGGCTGGGATTAAAAGACAGGAACAAAGGGAAAACCCAGCCAAAGACCTCAGCTTCTATTGTCCTTTTAGCACCTTTAGTTGCTTTTCCTTTGTTCTTTTTCTTGTCGTTGCCCTGTGCCTTTATTAGATGCGAATGTGGTGTCTTGAGTTTCACCCTCTTTTCGGGTTTTAGCTGCTTCTTCTTCCTCCTTCTCCCCTGGAGCTTTCACTGCCACAGCTTTGCGTGCTTGCTGGGTGATGGTAGAGCTGCTTCTCTGTGTTAGGGCAGCATAACATGTGGTATGAGGCACCTATAAAAATAGCTAAGATCATTAGGAGATTCCCACCCATGAGTCACAGAGACCTTCAGATGCTCTAAGCTGTGCCCTATTTAGGGCCAGGCTCCAGGGGCTCAGGGTCCTTCTGCACATAAATACCCTCACATCAAAGAATTGAGGAGCTGAGGTTCCCCCTGCATGTGACACAGCCCCACTCACAGCTCTGTAAGGAGCTGTAAGCAACATTCCCCAGCGTTGGCTTTCCAGACCCAATATATACATACACACTCCTGGCTTATGAAGATACACGGTGCTTCAGGGAAGCAGGACACGTTACAAAACAGCAGTTACAAAGAGCAAATCCTGACATAATTAGCACACATCCACAAAACCTGCTAATTCACAAAGTTAACCTAACACCTTCTATAGGCTGCACTCCATACAAGATGGTTGTAAGAGCTAGTAAGCGCACATAGCTACAAATACACTCAGCTTGTTTACATAATTAACTCTTAAAATTCTCAGTAAAAAATAACAGGAACACATTAACATCTTACTGCCCATTTTTTTAGAGCCCCACATTCTCCTTATTCCCCTCCCATGCACTTTTCCTCCCCACTGAAAGATACCCCCCATGTACCCCTTTCACTACAGCTTTAACACATAGCTCTGTCTCTGACCTCTTCCCATTTGGCAGCCACTCACCACAGCCTAGCAGCAGGCAGCTCGCAGCCAGAGATCAACCTCTCCCCCCACAAACAACCTCCTGGGCTTCCCCTTTCCTCCTAGGGCCACCATATCACACCAGGTGCTCTAAATCTAACCCATGTCAGCTGGAAAGAAATGACCTGTAGCTATAAATGTGTCTGAGCTGGCCTGATATCCAGGTATCCTCTTCTTCTAAGAGGATTGGAGCAGTATTAATAAGAAACAATATTCTTACTGTTTAAGTTTCAGGCCCAGAAGGATTTAGGGTGTTCATTTTTTTTTGTTAGTTTGGAAAGAATGGCTCCTCACATAGGAAACATCAGTCATATTTCAGCCTGAAAGGTGGCACAGCAGAGCAGTGCAGCAGTAGGTGCTCCCCTGTAAGAACAGGGCTTGCTCTGAACCTGCTTAGACTGGCTGGGATCCATCAATGGTGAGTAACCCATTGGTGGTGCTGTATATGTACATGTACCGATCTGCAGGGGCACAGTGTGACTTTGTGTGTGTGTGAGGGTGCCTGGGCCATATGTGGTGTTACTGAAGAGTGTGAAGTGAGAAGGCAGGACAGGGAAGGACCGGGGGGTTGTGAGGGCTCCCCTTCAGTGAGAGGTGTATTTTCAGTAATACAGACTCACAGAATGCTTTGGGTTGGAAGGGAACTTAAGGCTCATCAAGTCCTACTCCCTGCTATGGGCAGGGACACCTCTCGCTAGACCAGGCTGCTCAAGGCTCCATCCAACCCAGCCATGAACACATCCAGGGAGGGGACATCCATCACCTCCCTGGGCACCCTGTACCAGGGCCTGACCACCCTCAGAGTGCGGGATTTCTTCCTAATACCAAATCTAAATCTACCCCCTTCCAACTTAAACTCATTCCCCTTCATCCTATCGCTCCCTGCCCTTCTAAACAGTCTCTCCCCAACACAGGGCAGTCCTGTTGGTCTACCCCTGTGTCTGGGCACACACGGTAGGCTCAACTGTGTTAGCTCTTCCTGCAGCAGAGCCGGGGAGCTTTGCACGCGCTGGTGCGAGGCCTACCACCACTTTGTGCAGCTCCCCTGCGCCAAGGCCGCAGGCAGGAATGCAAGTGCTGAGAGCACACGACAAGACTCCACACGCCTGGGACGGTGTCTTGCCTCGTTGCATAACTCTGTTTTGCCTTATGGGAACTCGGTGCTCTGTTCCCAGGAGAGAAAATGGTTCCTCTTTGTTTTGATGACTGCAATCTTTTCCAGCTGGGAACAAAGGGCTGCGAGAGACCTGCGTGACAAAGTCTAGCTGGTGCTATTGCGGGTATCATGACACCCAATCGTGTTGATAAAAGTACTGATGTTAATTTGGCACTGAAAGACGTTAAATCCTATAGCTCCTGGTATGGAAATTCCTCAGTGTGAGAGGTGTGCGCTCAGCAGGCTGCACTGACACGGCGGCCCTCTCAGCCAGCAGAATACTGGTCTGGGAAGGAGAGTTTGTCAGCCAAAGGATTTCTCTGATTTGGAGAAAAGATGCAGGTAGAGGTACATATAAGCAGAGAGAGGGGGAAATAGAAAGAATGGGGGGGGGTTTAAGTAAGATTGGTGCTGTTTTGGCAGCCTGAAGGGCAAGGCTCAGTGTTTTATACATTATGTCAATGAACCCTTTGGATGATTAGCTGCAAACAGGTAACATCTGATTACAGTCCTGTCTAATGAGCTGTCCCCAGATTATTACCTGTACAGCTCAAAAGCTGCAGTTTCCCAGCCAGGAGCATGGAAAAAGGCAGCTTGCTTCCTGTCAGTTCAGTAACCCAGCATGCTGGCACATGCTCCAGCACAGCCTGGTAGAAACTGGAGAAAAAAACAAACCCCAAACCAACCCCAAACCCTGTGGAGAGTTGGGGAGACTCATTTTCTTGGCATCTGCGGCACTGTGGAGTGAAGGCAGCTGCCGCTCTGACAGAGGTGGTGGGGTGCTGGCAGGTAGAGCTGCCTGGCTAGAGAGGAACCAGCTTAATGAAACTGGAGGCAAGATGAGACCCTTGGCCTGTGCCAAGCCGTTTGCCTCATGGTCACCATATTTGGAGCTCAGGTGTCCTTACAGGGGGCCTAGAAAAAGCCGAACTCTGCCTAGGACTGCAACCAGCCCACGATGTGCATGCCAGTCCATAGCTCCCTGAGCATCAGACCACAAAGGAAGCATCCTTTAATTCACCTGTTGGCAGGACGGACATGTGGGCAGAAGGAGTACAGGGAGGATGAAGGCTTGTGCTGGCCCATTCAAGGAGAGAGCAAGGAATCCAACATCCCTGTGCCCCTCTTCCCAAGCTGCTCACCAAACGCTGCGTGTTTTTGTACAGCAGGGTGGATGGCATCACAGAGCAGCTGCCCCTTGTTTTGTATATAGAAATGGCCAGGTGCAACAAACCAAACTACTCAAAACCCCACTGACCTGCAAAAACCCTCCTGACCCTTGAGCATCGCCTGTTGTCTTTGTTGATGGTCAGAAAGATTTTATGATGTGCTGCCACCTGCTCACTGTTACCTCTGAGTGCTTCAGGTGTGAAGGAAGGCTGTAGTATTTATCTACAGCTCCAGCTGTGTGAGACCAACACCGAATTGCTTCTAATCTGTGTGTAGATACTTGTCATCCTGTGTGGTTCCAAAGCCTTGACACAGGACTGGGTGTAAGTCAGTAGACACTTCGGGTGTAGGCAGAGGGTAAGTCAGCCTTTCCCACGTCAGGATTCGGCATTATCTGTGGTGTCAGTGATGGGAAGGAGAAGGGAAATTCCCACTGCTGGCTGGGTTTTTTTGCTGGTTCACTGAAACTGAATAGCAAGGCACTGCGTGGTGACTTGAAACCAGGATTCACCACTGAGTCACAGTCCTCCACCTACGAGGAAAAGAAATGAACTGCGAGGCTGGCGCAGCCTGCAGTGGGAGGCTGCGGCCGGGCCGGGGGGAGATGCTGCGGAGCTCCCCCCGCAGCCCAAGGTAGGTGGTGTGCGAGTGGGGCCGGGGCATTCCCACGCTGCTCGGAGGGAGCTGCGTGCCCGTGGCTCTGCGGTAACTGCACCTGAGTGTGCCTTTGTTCCGCGGGCTGCGGAACCCCGGAACTTGGCTAAACGCTCCCTTCAAAACGAGAAGGGGGCGCGGAGGGGGCAAAGCGCCGGGGTGCGGATGCTCCGTTTACCCCGAGACCTCCGGGGAAGGGAGAGGAAGGGGGGGGGGGGGGCGCGGAGCCGAGCCCACCCCGCGGCCGTGGGCGGAGCGGGCGGCGGCGCGGCTGCGCCCAGCGCACCTGGGCAGGTGAGGGCGGAGCGGGCGGTGAGTGTGCGCCGCGGCCGCGCTCCCCTCGCCCCGCTCCCCGGCGCCGCCCCGCCGCTGCGCCCACGCGTGGGCCCCGCGGGGCGGCCGAGAGCCCCCGCGGGCGCGGAGCCGGTCCCTGTCCGCCGGAGGAGTAAGTTTCGCGGGGCGGGGGTCGCGGTACACGGTGGGACCGGTCCGGCCTGACCCCACCGCGCCCTGCGGATCCGCCCGGTCTCCCGGGACCGCGTGGGGCCCCTCCCGAGGCGGGCGGGATGGGGGGGGTCGGTCTGGACCGGGCAACTCGCGGGACGGCGGGGCCCGGGCGTGCGCGGGGCTGTGCGGGACACGCGGGGGCGGGGGAAGGGTCGCGGCTCCGGGCGGGATCGGGGGGGGGGGGGGGGTGTGCCCGAAGCGGGTAACGCCCGCTGCGGACGTCTGGTTATCGCTCCCTTCCCCATCCGCGCCCGCGGGTTATGCTGCGCTAGCCCCAGGCTACGCCTTTCCAGTGGGTGTAAAGGCCTGGGGTTAGGGCAGGGGGAGCGTTTGCCCCCCGCCCCGCTCTGTGGGGCCTGGTTGTTACCGCACCCAGAGCCCAGATTATCCGTGATAACTCCTGCGGCAACAGAGTGGCCTGAGGCTGGGACACGGGCACCCTGAGTTGTAGGAGTTAGTTGTGTGTGAGGTGCGTGGCTCACCCTGTGCAGGGGACCACGGGTGGCTGCGGGAGAAGTGATGTACTGGGGAGCTGTGGGGTCCCCGGTGTAAGGAGGTGACTGCGTTGGATGTTTGGATGGAAGCTCAGCCTGTTTCTCCGTGGGGATGCTGACTTAGTGATGCCTTTGAAAAAAAAAATTAATACAAAGTGAGTAGGCTAATGTAATCAAACAAAGGTAATGAGCAAGGAACGAGGTCTGTGGTATCACAGCAATGAGCCCAGGGAAGACCCCTTCCCTCTCTTAGAGACTTGGTGAACTGGGTGGAGTGGGAGCTCTGAATGCGCCTGGGCATGCAGAGTGTGAAAGCAGCTGTGCAGCAAGGCTGGGACGGGCTTCAGTCGCCTTTTCCTGGTATGCTGCGTGTTGTTATGCTGCCTGGCACTGAGTCGCAGCCCTGAGAGTCATCACAGCTGACTGGGGCTGTCCCTGACCTTGGGCACTTGTCTGCTGCTGTCAGGGAAGGCTGCAGGATGTATCCTTGTTCTGGAGTTTGCTTGAGTTCTTCCTGTTGGGATAGAAGGTCTCTCCTCCAAGGAAAAATGTATGACTTAGTTAATAACAGTTGGGGTACAGGGAGTAATTATATTGCTGACCAGAGATGTGTTAGCAGTGCAGGGATGTGCTAATTACATCACCTACACCAGCCAGCTTGAGTGGGAATAAAGCAAACTGGAGGATTCCTGGGTGTGTTGCACTGAGGACTCCTGAGAGAGGGCCAAGCCTCCCTTGGCAAATCCAATTAACAGTGCCAGGACGTTCCCCGAGCTCACCCCTGCAGCTCTGCACTGGAGCAGCCGCTGGCATGAGTGGACCCCTCGGGAGGGAAGTTGAAGGTTGTCAGGCTGACTCACCGTCTGAGCTGAGCCATGGGATCCAAGTCGATTTGCTCCCGGTTATTGTGTCAACAAGTCATCGGTGATAAAAGGTCATAAAGCATTGTAGTGTCAGGTATTGACAGATGCTGTCTGCGATCGGAGGGACGTTTCCAGCCTCGTATGGCAGCGCCATGTGACTGAGCTTGTGTTGTTGCAGAGAGGTATGCATTCTTCTCCCTCCTGTGTGGGTTTGAGTTTGCTCTTGGTCTCACAAATGTGTGTGTACACAGAGTGTGTTACTAGAAGCAGAGGGGACTGCTGGTGAAGTTACGTGTAAAGGAGATCCTGGAAACAAGCTGTAGTTAGGATTTCTTTGTTACCACGAGCAGTCACATTTTTCCTGTGCAAGGGAAATCGATACTCAGTTTTCGTCTGAACTTGAAGTCCAGGATTAACCTGGACTTTGTGTCTTTGCAAACATGCTACTCAAAGTTTAATTTGGATAGGGTTTTTGTCATGGATAACTAATAGAAAAGAGTTTCAGAAGCACAAAAATAATTGTTGGGAATGCTTTCTGGTCCTGTGCAGCTTGGGGGCAGGAGTCTGCCAACATCCCCAGGTCTCTGGTGAAGAACACTCTCGAGCTATTATTTAAAGCTGATTTGTAATTGAATCTGAACGTTTTCTTTGCTTAACAGGTAAAATAAGTTGTGTTCGGATTAATTTTGTGTGAGCACTTGCATCTGAATGGGATCTGCAGGTATTTGAACGAATAAAGCCTGTTCCTAGACTAGTTCCTGGAGAGGAGTTTTTTAATCTCCTCTATCTCTGCTAGTAGATGCATTTTGCAACTCCTGCACCAGTATTCAGAGCTCGTGGCAAAGGCTTTATTTATTCTGCAACTGCTTTACTAAGGGAAATATTTGTCAGTTCTCATGTCTGTTTAAAGATGTACAAATGACTGTGGGGATCCACCTTCTAAACACATGTGCAGCATAGAAGTCCCCTTACAGAAATCTAAAAGTACCACTGCTGCCCCTTCCTGCAGAGGGAGAGTCACTGCTTCTGTTTGCTTGGCTTTGTATCTGTTCTGTGCCAGAAAAACATTGTCGGCTGGTTGCAAGGGGAGCAGCAGCACAGGGCTGGTTAAACAACAGAGCTCACCTGCAGTTAAATGAGCACTGCTGCTTAATACCAAAAATAATCTAAACATTAAGACAAGGTCACTTGACTTTTAGGACACGTGTAGGCAGACTTGGACTTGCAGTTCATGTCCTTCTGGACAAACATCCCGGTGGTTATAGGTCAGTGATGTTTGCAAATGATTATACTGCATTCAGAGTGCTGGTGAGAGCCGTGAGATGACTGTCAGAGGAACTTCTCTCTCTGATAAAACATTCCCTGCTGCTTCAGCCTCCAGCTTCCACCTCAGCTAGTGCAAAAGCCTCTGATTCAGCACACTGGTGGTTGTCCTCCTGGATGTGAGTCTGGCACAACTAGACCAGCTTGGCCCCTTTGCCAAGGCGTACGTGGAGGCTTTTGAAATGCAGCTGCCTGTTCTTGCCGTGGCTTGTTGGCAGCTTTATCTCCTGTGCAGCGTTTCCAGCTTGGTGTGATTTGGGCTTGCTCTCCCTGCGCTCACTTAACACAAACAACGTGCCGTCTCTACTTGCTGGGGTTGTAAGAAGCTGTTCTGGTAACAGTCGTAGTCCCTGCTTGACGATGCGCCTGGATCTCCCAGTAGAAGTCACCTACCTGAGTCTGGATCAGTGGCTTTGCTGTGTGGTCACATAACAAGTGATACCAGTCACTCTGCGTAGGGTTCTCTTACACCAAATTAACCATTTTTGTAAAGCATACGAGTCTCTACTAACCTCTAGCAGCTGCTCTACTATTCTCCCTGTCTTTTGTAGACAATGGCGCTGCACCCGCGAAGAGTTCGCTTGAAGCCGTGGCTGGTGGCCCAGGTAGATAGTGGCATGTATCCCGGCCTTATCTGGCTCAACCGAGAGGCGAAGCGGTTCCAGATCCCCTGGAAGCACGCAACGCGGCACAGCCCGCAGCACGAGGAGGAGAACACCATCTTCAAGGTGAGGGAGGGAAAGCTTGGTTCTACCACGGCTCTTGAACAGAGACAAAGGGTTGAATTGTTGGCCCAGGAGCTGGATAGGCATCTCAGTAGCTGTTTCCAGGCACATTTTGACCTCAGAAAAGCCACTTTGTGCACCTGGATGCCAAGCCTGGCACTGCCTGAAACGGTGTTGAGTTCTTTAACCCCTTCCAACCTCCAAAGACCTGGTGATGACTAGTTGTGTGGACTCTGGAACATGGCTGCTCTCTGCTTCATCTGCTCGGTTTAGAATGTGGTAGCTGGCTTTTCCTTAGAAGCAAACCATTAAATGCTCTTACATAAACCTGAAGAGGTCCAATGCTCATCACTGTTGTCCCTAATATTCTTATCCCAAGGGATTCATTATAACTCCTACACTCTGACCACGGCCTTGGAGGGATCTTGGGCCGATAGCCTGATCTGGGGTGACAGAGGGCCAGCTGGGTGTCTGTGCCTACCCGTCCACTCCTCCTGTGCAGCATGGCTCGCTGTCAAAAATGACGTGGTATTGAACCCAAGACACTGAGAGAAGCTCAGTGCAGAGTCATGGACAATTTCTACTTTAACTCCTGTGAAGATACATGCTCAGAGTTGCTAATGGTCGGGGGAATTTGGATTTAAGTCCTTCCCCCTCCCCCCTTCTTTTAATGGGAAGGGCTATCAAAGTGGGAATTTCTGTTGTTATGAGAAGAGCTCTAGTTTAGACTTCTGCAAGAGAAGGGTTTTTACAGTGAATTTCTTTGGTGGTTTGATTTGTGATAAAAGCTGCTCTGCTGAGAGGGCTGGACTGAGCGCAGTGTACTTTGTCCCCAGGCCTGGGCTGTGGAAACGGGAAAGTACCAGGAAGGAGTTGATGAACCAGACCCTGCGAAGTGGAAAGCCCAGCTCCGATGTGCTCTTAACAAAAGCCGGGAGTTTAACTTGATGTACGATGGCACCAAGGAGGTGCCCATGAATCCTGTTAAAATTTATGAAGTGTGTGATATCCCGCAGTCCCAGGGATCAATCATTAATCCAGGTGAGGGCCTTGCTGATACAGGGCTGGTGACTGAGCAGGCACTGGGCCAATGCCCGTTCCATTCCCTCCGTGGCATTAACCCTCAAGCTGCCTTGGTGTGTGACTGGAAGCAGCTGCCCTGTGTAAACCCAGCTGTGCTTAAATTGAAGAGCATGCTGAGCCACAGCATGCCTGCACACAGTTGCATGTCTTCTGCTAAGAAACAGTGGCAATAGTTTCTCTGCTTCCTTAACTTTCTAGAATTATGTACTCAACTGTAAACAGTATGTAGCATGGACCAGATTTTTGCTTTTTAAATTATATTCAGAAAACACACAAATAAAATTCCAATATTGTGCAAAGCCAGTGTGAAGATGACATCATTTGTTTCAAGAAAAGCGCTGCAGTGCTTCACACCGATCGGCTTCCCACAAGAATGTGCTTGTTTGCAGGTTCCACGGGCTCAGCTCCATGGGATGAGAAGGATAATGATCTTGATGAGGAAGAGGAGGAAGAACTTAATCAGTCTCAGCATGTCCCTATTCAAGAGACATTTCCATATCTTAATATCAATGGTTGGTGGCATAGACTAATGCACTAGCTAAGGTATTTCCTTGTAAATTGGCATGTGCTTGAAATAAAGTCTCAGTGCATTAAAGGACTGTTTCCTTCTAGATTCTCCAATGGCTCCAGCCAGCGCAGAAAACTGCAGCCCTGAAGCCGTGTGGCCAAAGAATGAACCTTTAGATATGGAAATGCCCCCAACTGCGCTGCAGCACGACTTCTTCAGCAGCCCCGAGCTCTGGATCAGCTCTCTGCCAAGTACGTACATGGATCTGTAGTGCTTCTGTCATTGTATTTTTTTAAAAAGTGTTGACTTTTTTCCTGTGGCTGTTTGCTTGTTAGCATGGAGAACTGGGTATAGTGAAACATCCCTGTGACTGTAGCGTGGGTCGCATGGTGTGTCGCTACTGCTGACATGGTACATGCAAGGCCCAGGAAAAGCCAAACTGACAGTTTCTCTCTCAGTGACAGACCTAGAAATCAAGTTTGAATATAGAGGAAAGGAGACTGGACCGACGACGACTGTAAGCAACCCGCAGGGATGCAGACTCTTCTACGGAGAGCTGGGTCCTATGCCAGACCAGGAAGAGCTCTTTGGGCCTATTAGTTTGGAGCAAGTCAAGTTCCCAGGAACAGAGCAAATCACCAATGAAAGGCAGAAGATCTTCACAAGTCGGCTGTTGGATGTTATGGACAGGGGACTGATCCTGGAGGTCAGTGGCCATGCCATCTATGCTGTCCGGCTCTGCCAGTGCAAGGTGTACTGGTCTGGTCCCTGTGCACCTTCCTCCACCACACCGAATCTGATTGAAAGGCAAAAGAAAGTCAAGCTCTTCTGTCTGGAAACATTCCTAAGTGGTAGGTAGCTTCTGCTTCTGGAAAATAGCTTTGGACACTGGTCTGGGCACTTGGTGGTACTGCTGAAAAGTCTGGCTTTAAGGAAAGCTCTTCTGGGTGCAAGAAATAAGCTGTGATTTTGTACTGGTCTGGGCACTTGGTGGTACTGCTGAAAAGTCTGGCTTTAAGGAAAGCTCTTCTGGGTACAAGAAATAAGCTGTGATTTTGTAGGAGTGGCTCTGGGAAAGGTCAGCATGATCCTAGACAGTATAATGTGGGATGTGGGGAGCATTCCTAACCAAAAGAGGACAACTCCACAGCATTCTGCTTTTCTTCCTAGAGCTGATTGCCCATCAGAAAGGACAGATTGAGAAACAGCCACCATATGAGATATACTTCTGTTTTGGAGAAGAATGGCCTGATGGAAAACCCAGGGAGAGGAAGCTGATTGTGGTTCAGGTAGGAGCTGAGGCTCTGAAGTGACAGGGGCCAGCTGAGCTGGGGCTGGTGTGTTGGCTCTGGATTGATGTCCACAGATCCCAGAGACCTCCTCTTCCCTGGTTAGTGACACCAGAAAACCTCAGCAGAGCTGCTGGGTTTTGTCACAGCCAATACATGTGCCTAATGGCATCAGTCTGTGAGTGCGGTTCAGGTTATTGTGGAGAACATCCGGTGCATCCAGGGGAGGGGAATCCTGGCCAGATAACAGGACTGTACTGTGTGGCCATTAAGCTAAACCAACCAAATTCTTCTTAAACAGGTCATTCCAGTTGTGGCTCGGATGATCTACGAAATGTTTTCCGGTGATTTCACACGCTCCTTCGATAGCGGCAGCGTGCGGCTCCAGATCTCGACACCCGACATCAAGGACAACATCGTGGCTCACCTGAAGCAGCTGTACCGCCTGCTGCAGAACCACCAGGAAGCGTGGCCCATGCAGGGCCCCCCCATGCACATGGCGCAGCCGCTCCCCGCGCAGTGACACTCGCTTTGCTTTCCCCTGCGCTTTCTTAATGTTGTACATACAAAAGAGTTATTTCTTAACAAGTGCCTTGCCTAAGCCTGAATAAAATCTGTAAATCTGGTCATCTGATTCCAAGTCAGCTGTCTGTGGTACTACTGTTGTAGCCGTGTTTAAAACAGAGGTGGTTACAGGGTGCCTCTAGCTCCTTCGCTCTTTTCAGCCATTTGCTTAAACCACCCCTCTGTATAAATAAAATTTTCAGTTCTGTAATGTTTTTAATCTGCTATTGGTATATTGTGTATAAATACCTGGTCTTGGGGGGTGGGGGAAGGGAATAATCTGTGCTCTATTAAACCTCCCTGGACAGTATCACCTTGCCTTGTTTTCTCTCTTTAACTGGGATAGAGCTGCACCCAGGGCAGGTGATGCTGTTTCCGGGCAGGGTTAGGGTTTTACATGCTTTTGTGCACACACACACAGACGATTATATGAACACAGATATATTTAATCAACTCTGCCCGTCCAAGCAGCCCCGTACAAAGGGCTGGAAGGGACCTCAAGAGCCCATCGCCCTGCTCTAGCTCAGGGTCGTGGGAGCAACCGTGCAATAAGGCCTGGTGCTGGGCGGCGCGGCTTGCCCGGGCAGAACCAGGCCTAGAGCGGGGCGGAGCCGGCTTCCCCCGCGGCCCCGCCCCGGGCCCCTGCCCACGCCAGCGCCCAGGCCGACCCGGAAGCGGTAGGCCCGGCTGTGGCTTCTCCTCAACGTGCCGCGGCCATGGGCCCGGCGGCCGAGGTGGAGGCCCCGGTGGGTAGAGCCCTGTCGGCACCGCGGCTGGTGGCGGCGGCGCGGGAGGAGCTGGGGACCGGGCGGCGGCGGCGGTTGCCGGCGGGCCGTGCCCTGCAGCTGGCCGGGGAGGTGCTGGCGGTGGCGGCGGGGCTGAAGCCGGCTCTGCTGTACGACTGCGGCGCGGCGGGTCCCGCCGAGCTACGGCGGTACTTGGGCCGGTTGCGGGAGGCCGGGCTGGCCCCGCGCCGCTTGCACTTGCTGGATGCGGGGGGCTCGGCCCTCCTGCTGCACCCGGGACTCGCCCGGCAGAGGCTGGCGGCCGTGCTGCGCTCCCGCCCCGCGCCCTTCATGGATGTCTCGGCGGGGCGGCAGTGCCCGGCTCTCTGTGGGCCCGTGGAGGCCGAGGCCATCAGGGGCCACCTCGCCGCCCTCCTCGCCCACCTGGCGGCTGTCGAGGCCACCGCCACCAGCCCCGTGTCCTCCAGCGACGTTGTCCCCGCGGGCTGGAACCTCTGTACCGTTGTGGGGGTGCTGCTGGGCTACCCGGCATCGTATGCCTTCTCCATGGAGGAGGGCGAGGAGAACTGCCTGGCGCTGACCCCGCTGAGGGTGTTCACAGCCCAGGCCTCCTGCCCCAGGATTAAGGATGGCCTCGTGGTCCAAATCTACTCCTTCAGCATCCCGGAGAGCCTCTGCGTGGAGCTGAAGGAGCCGCTGGATGCCTGGTGTGAGGAACTGGAGGAGGCGTTCAGTGCACAGAGTGACTTTGTAGACCTCCGCATTTCGAGCGAGGTGGTGACTCTTCCAGCAGTCGCTTTGTGAAACACAAACTCAGACTTTTATGGCCTTTTTCTCACTTGCCTTAGGGACTGAGACAAGAGCTGTGGTTCCCATCCATGCACGGGGCCCGCTGAGGCGCTCAGGAGAACCCCAGAGCACCACGGACTGAATGGTGACCACCTCAGGCCCCAGACCTCGCAGGGTGGTTGCAGATCAAATACACATGCACTTCCCACAAGATGAGTGTGTGGATGTCTGTGCTCACAGCTGCCCTGCAGCCTCTGTCCTCACAGCAGAGCACACCCTGTAAACTCAGGGTGTATTTATTTGCTGAGAGCAGCTGAGAGTTCAATAAAAAATTCGCACACTGTGGTATTCTGAATTTGTGAAGTTTATTGTAGACTCTGTATCATGTTTACTACTGGTGTGAAATAGTGTCACACACCGTCTCCTAGCTGAGCTGGTGCTGGAATGAGGGGTAGGTGCTACTGTAAAACCCACACAGTGCAGCGTTGGAGGGGGCTTGAAACCCCTGTGTGGGTTTAACGTGGCGCTGGCAGTGAAGGGGAAGCACGTGTGGCTGTGGGGATGCTTGGCCGTCAGTCAGGCTCACTGGGGGTTGAACTGGGCCCAGTGGGCAGGAGGTGGGAAGGTTGTTTGGGATCTGTGTGGAGGGAGCGTGAGGGGGCTGTGCTAAAAGCTGGCTTTATTCCTCAGGTACCAGTAGAGATGGTCCAGGGTCACACACTTCTCATTTTTGGGAGGAAATAAAAGAATTGTGTGGCCTTCTCAGCCGCAGGGTGTGAAAACCAGAGGGGCTGTATCCAGGGGGAACAGCCTGCCTCATCCTGCCCGGTGTGAACCCCGGCAGTGCTGGCTGGAGTGGCTGTGTCCCTCGGTGCCACAGGAACTGGGCAGCACAACCTTCAGCTGACGTGGAAGAGCCAAAGCAGTGTCAGGAAGGAGTGATGTCCCAGTTGTTTATGTGAGATTCTGGTGTGACACCAGCCCAGGTTATGAACCAAACAGGTGAGTAGAAAACGGCCGATGTGTGGTGCAGCACACTGGTGAAGCAGAAGTCAGTTCATGCAGTGAGATGGGCTATCCAGAAGGGCCTTCATGGTCTGTAAGTTGTGAGGAAGGCAGCTGTGGCCACTGCTACCAGTGCCACTAGGAGAGGGATCCAGTAGCTGCGCTGTCTCTGCAAGGAGAAGCAAGGAAATTGGTGGGGAGAAGAAACCTCTCCTCTCCCTAGCAAACACTCCTGTTTCGGGAATGCACAAATAAATTGGGGGAGCTTTTCCCAGACCGATGTGCAGCCTGTGTGGGAAAGCACAGGGAGCTGGGGTGAGGAAGGCCTCTCACCTTTGCCTGCTTGCCCTGGAAGTGATTGAGCTCGTCCCGGCACTGGCGCAGCCTGGTCAGGCAGGAGCGGTACTCCTCGCTCAGGGCCTCCAGCTCCGAGCGCAGCTCCAAGCACTGCAAGCAGAGCGAGGGGCCGTTAGCGGGAGGGATCCCCTCGTTCCTGTACGCACCCAGAGCGACTGGGCCCCCGCAGCGGCTGCAGCGCTTCGCCGGGACGCTGTGGTGATGGGGGGGGGTCGCTTCTGCTCCCTGTACGCCCGCTTGTACCTGTAAGGAACAGAGCAGATCCCAGCGTTATGGGGATGTGGTGATACAGGCAGCGCCTGGCCTGTGATCGCCCCGTGAGCTGCTCGGCCCTGCTGCCCCGGAGAAAGGAGCAGAGGTTCTTTCTGTGACCAGAGAAGAAGCTGCAGCAGGATGGAGCAGAGCTCGTGGCAGGGGCTGCTGCTCGTTCTGAGATCACCTGCATGTCACTGACTGCCAGAGCAAGGGCAGAGCCCTCTGCACCTTCTGAGACACGGAGCACATGTGTCAGACATGGTTAAACAGCCTGGCTGTGCTGTTTAACCCCAAATCCCAGGGGGTGTCCCAGCAGCCCTGGTGCCTTCCCGGTGGTGTGCTGGGGAAGGGGCAGCCTGTGTTCCCCGGGGCTGCCAGAGGCAGGCAGGGGGGTGGGCAGCCAGGCTGGGGGGTGGGCAGCCAGGCTACCCCCAGCTGTTCCCTTTTGCTGTGATTGTGCTGTACAAAACCCTTCCCCAGGTGGTGCTGGTGTGTGTTTGTTAGCACGGGTCAGTAGGATAGGGTCTCCTCCTGTGTGCCTCTGAGCTCTGCTACAGTAAGTTATCGATCCTTTTTTACAAATTCTGGTGATGTGGGTGCTGCTGTGGGGGGGCTGGCTGGCAGAGGCCATGGTTTGGGCTGGCGGTACTGTGTCCTGAGGTGGTATTTTGGAAGGGAAGGTGCAACTAAGAGGCCAGAAGGCTTTGAAGTTTTTTGCAGCCCAGTTGTGAGGGTGTTGCTTTTCAGGCCCTGCCTGTTATTTGTAAGCCTTTTTCTCCTTCCTTTTATGCTCAGAAATTCACTCAAGTATGGCTTTGGCTTTTCCTTGTTGAGACTCTCCTGCCTGTGGGAGCAGGAGTGGGTTTGTATGGAGAGAGCCCTGCTGCTGCACCCTGCTTTTGCCTGTGGAGGTTGGGGTTTGGCTGAGGCTGGTATTAGATAAAAATTCAGCAGAAATCATCCTTACAGGAGAAATCAAGCTCTGGTTACTGCTGGGGCATTGTGTCCTGCTGCTGGAGCACTTATACCCACAGCTCGCTCTCCAGCCTGGACCTCTGTCCCAGCCATGTTTTGGTGATGTCCTCACCTCTTTCTCCTTTGCTGTGAGCTGGGATGTCCTTTTCTGTATCTCATCCTTCAGACTTTCTTCTCCCTCCTCCTCCTCATCCTCCTCCTCTTCCTCAGGGTGGTCTAACAGAGTGTTTTGTTTCTCCTTGGCAGGAGTGAGAGGTGGTGGGGTCTGCGTGGTGAAAACCTGGTCTAGAAAACAGTCAGGCTTCTGATGAGAAACAGGTCCCTGGCTCTCAGTTTGCTTTAGATCTTGTTTGCTCAGCACAGTTTAAAGATAATATTTGCGTGCAACCCTACAGCAGAGGACACAGGAGCTGCTCTAATGAAGAGCCTGCCTCTGCTGTAGCTACAAGTTAATCATCGTTAGAGGAATATTTAGAGTAAGTTGCCAGAAATGGGAGGGAGGGTTAAAATGCTTTTTATTACTGTTTTTTTTTCCCAAGTGCAGCTGTAGTTGCAATTATAAACTGGAATGGTTTTGCTTAGGGAGGAAAAAATGGCATAGCCACCACTGCAGAGTTAGCAATGCAATCCATTTATTTTAACGTGTTTGCCAACATAAATACACTTATATTTAATGTTAACTAGCAAAATATGGTAACTCATTTTTGTGCAGTTTAAAAATAATCCTTTGTTCTAAACCAATGTAGACTTCTAGAGCCAGGTCTAATGCTCCTGTATCCAGGGAGAGGGGTGCTAGGTGGGAGTTACAAAGTTTGCTGACCTTTCCTTTGCACCATCCCGTCCTGGCTCTTCTGTGTGTTGGTCTGGTTCTGTATCAGGTCTGTGAAGGTGGAAAGCCTGGGTTACCCTCCACAGCACCAACTCAGAGCTCTGGCTTCGCGCTTCTCGGTGTCACTTACTGTGCAGATGGCTGATCTGTGCCTCCAGTGTCACCTTCTGGGTTTGTTCTTTTTGCAGTTTATCTGCAACAGTGGCAAGAAGAAAACCAAGGCTGATGTCAATCTCTGTATCTTCTAAGGATGGCAACTTCCCCTTCCCCACATGTGTTTAATGGGAGGGGGTGTGGTTGGCTGTGCTGAGCTTTCTTCTCTGAAGGGACATGAGTTTTAGCTGGTAATTGCTCCATTTCATCAACTTTTCCTGGTGTGCCCTGTGTTGTATTAACTTATGTGTGAGATCTGTTATGAAAGTAAACTGCTGGCCCTGTTCTCTTCCTGGGTTGTGTTTTAAAATAGCCACGTGAAGTCTGGGGCAGTTTCCCTGCCTCTACCTGAATTGGTACTTTAAGATGCTCTTAGGTCACGTTTAATACACCAGTGACACCTCCACCTCAGACAATAGCAGGCGATGCCCTGCCGCTGAGCAGGCTTGTGTTGCAGCACCTGATGGGTCTGACAGGGGTGCAGAAACCCTCATCAAAGCTGAGGGCTCATCTTTGGATCTTTTTTTCTGGGTCAGGTTTTTATTCCATGCTTGCTTCTAGAAAAAGTTACTGCACTCCTCTGAAGTCCTTTAATTTAGTTGGAAATGACTTCAGGAGCCCTCTGGAAACGGCTTGCTCAGCAAACCGAGATGCGTGGCGCATCCTGCACAGGTGTGCTTGGCTTTAAGGACTGGGATTTTAAGGCAACTTGCCTTCTCTTCCTTTCATTTGGAGGATGGATGTGCCCTCACCACCGTCCCCCTGCCCACCGTACCTTCCATGGCACTGATGCGCTCTGCCTTCAGGTCGTTGTCCTCCCGCAAGGCGCTGGCTTGCCGGCGGAGCACGGCGTGCTGGTTCTGCAGGCTGCCCAGGGCTTGCTGGAGCTGCTCGTTCTGTGTGTCTGCTCGCTGGGGGTGAGAAGAGCCCCGGGCAGCATCAGCCCAGCCCCAGCACCGTGCCGTGGGTGGCCTGTGAGCACGTGGCTTCAGCCAGCGAAAGGCAGCCCCAAGCTGAGGGCTGGGTTGTGGCCGCTGCCCCTCACCCAGCGGGATGCTCTGCTTGGGGGTCTCACCCTGGGGGCTGCACCGCTTGCAGACTGGGAGATGGCAGCTCCCGTGGGCACTGCTGTGTTGGGGATGCCACGTACCTGCAGCTGGCTCTGCAAGCCCTGGGAGCGGCTCTCCAGCTCGGCGTGTGCCGCGCTCAGCCTGGTCAGTTCAGCTTTGAGTGTGGCGTAGTGCTCCTTCCAGAAGGCAAGGTCCTCTCTCGTCGCTGCCAGGCTTCTCTGGGGGGGGGACAAGGGCCCAGGGGCTGGGCTGTGATCGGAGGGTTTCCCCAGACTGGGCACAGCGTGGGGGATGAGCAGTGTGCCTGCCTGCTGTGCCAGGGCCATGACATCCTGCGTGGGGCTGATGCCATCTGATGGACAGCACGCAGAGGGCTCGCTCTGCTGCTGGGAGCATTGTGAAGCCTGGCAGTGTCTGGGGTCAGAGTTACTTGTCTTGCTGAAAATACCACTTACCTTGTAGGTCAGAGCAGAATGCTGCTTCTTGGGGGGGAAATCCCTTTTTACATAAAGAGCAGCTCCAGAAAAAAGTGTCCCTGGATGTCTCTGTGTGTGTGGCTGCTGGTTCTGAGTGCAGGATGGGGAAGAAGGGTTGATGGAGGAGGAGTATGTTTAGAGCTGCCAAGCAGCAGTGTGCTCCCCCAGCTGAGTGCTATTCGAATAACCCGATGTGTGGGTCACAACAAGCACAGGTTGCTGTTAAACTGCTTTGGACTTTGCTAAAATGAAAAAGAGATATTTTTGCATCTTTGCTCCTAATGGTGAGCCAGTCACTGCCCTTCCCTGACGTGTGGGGGCTCTTTTTTGCTGTTGGACTGGATTAAAGCAAAGCCAGGGTGAAACATGCTGCTTACTTGAGAATTCTGCAGCTGCTGCTCTGTTTGGAGCTTGTCCTCCAGCATCTTCTGAAGAGCCTCTTTTGCCTTCTGCTCATAGGTCTGTTTCTGGTCCTCCATCTCTACCAGGATCTTCTTCACACACTCCTTTGAGTAACTCTTTAAAGGAAGAATTAAAGTGCTTGGAGGATCTTATCCGACGTGTTCTTGATCTTGCTTGTGTAAATGCTACTGCTAACGTGCTGTGAAGCATTGCTTTAGCAAGGAGGAAAAGTCCTTTTCAGATCTGCATCTAATCAGATTGCTCTGAAATAGAGACTTGACCTGGCTGGGTATTCTGTTTCTGTGCTTCTCAGCAGTCAGAGGGTGCAGGGTCTTACCTGGGTGCAGGTCTGCAGCTGATTTTCAAGTGCCCTTAGTTTACACTTCAGCTTATCTTCATTCAGCTGACCCTAGGGGGGAAAAACAGTTGAACCCATGTGTGGAATGGTGAGCTATAGAGTATGCCCCCAGGGTTTTGCTTGTTTCACTTTCTTCCTTGTCATCTATAATACTGTGGCTAAACCTGCTCAGAGTCATTTCAGTGGTCAGATAACCCCTCACGATCTCAGAATAAACAAGGTACAGGGGAAGGAAAACTTCTACACACTGAAAAACTCTCCTGGGGCAGTTCCATGGGGTGCAGGTACTTGCTGTGAGCTGGGAAGTCCAGAGCAAGGGGATTTTGGGTTAGTCTGGCTGGCACAGCTGCTGGTCCTCATACACAGCTCTGCTCCCTGGCCTCCAGGAGCCAGGGATGGTTCCTCCCTGCGATGCTCCTTGCCTAAAGCTCTGGCTGGTGCTAAGGTGTTGTCTTGCTGGTTCCCTTAGGAACTAGGTTGGGTCTGCGTTACAACATCTAGCAGCTAGGCAGGGGGATAGAGGGCAACAGCAAAGATTCCTTTTCCTGATAACCTCCTCTCAGTGTTACTCAGGCTTCTGAAGTTCTGTGAAACCAGACTGCATGCAAATGCAGATAAAACTCCTAGCAAGGCCTTCACGTAGGCTGTTTTTCCACCACTGATACTGGTCTCCTCTCTGTTTGAAGTCAAGCCTCTGAAAAGCAGCTCCTTGATGTTACAGGAATAGCTGCTAGACCCAAGCAAAACCAGATTCTCTGGTGTCTTAGCACTGTTTAAATTTGCACAGAAATAACTTTGCAGTCCAGGAGACTAAATCTTCCCAGTGCAGTTGTTGAGATGGAGACCTAAAGGCTCTATTTACTTGGAAAGTGGGTGGAATCTTGAAAAGCATCTTTGTACATGAAGTATTACGCCCAGCTTTCCTCTGCAGTTTGTTTTATTCGCTGTCTGAAAGGCTCCTGTTGGAGGGTGGTGGTGTCACAGCCGTTGGGCACAGATGTAAATGACTGTGCAGAGTACGAGGTGGCAGAGCACCGGGCCCTTCCTACGCTGCAGAGAGGTGCTGGCAAGCCCCTTTCGTGGAGAGGCAGCCTGTGCATTGGCAAAGGAACATAAAGGTTTCCCTAAACAGGTAGAGGTGGCTGTTTGGGCTGGTACCAGACCAGCATGGCAGTGGAGGGGGAGCAGCGTACGTGGGAGGGTGTGAAAAGCAATGCTGCTGACCGGTGAGGTTATGGGAGCGAGTCTTGGTGGAGGCCTCGTGCTGAGGGTTACTGACACGAAAGGGGATGCTCTAAAAACACCAAACCAAAACCCTGCCACTAAACAAAACACCAACACCCCATGGCCACCATCACCCATCTCGGAGTGTTCCTCTCATGACTGTGTCCCTGCTGCTGTTAAAACGCTGCCTGGGGGTCCCTGCACGGCTCCTGGCTCGAGGCAAAGGACACCCCTGCTCCCAAGTACCAGGTTTGAATTCTCCATAGCCCTCTTCTCCAGGGTTACCTGAATGGGCAGCTCCAAAACCTCTCTCAAAGCCTTCTGCAGTTATCTCTCACTGCTGTTTAAGTGCCATCTCAGCATTTTACGCTGGTTTTGGCTGACAGCTGTAGTATTCTGGTTGTACTGTTCACTTGGTGCCTTATCTGATACTCCTTCCCTTAATCACTTTAAATAGCTGCTCCAAAGCAATAGTAATAAATTCTGTTTCTGGAAGGCTTCCAGTGTGCTCAAATGTGATGCTTGTGCTAGGAAACAAAGTCCATGTAGTAGTAGTAATGCACTGGGAAAGACAGAGCTTAAACTTGGCAGCACTGTGGGGTACTCCCAAGAGTCAGGCTCCCTTCAGAGGTCAGGGTGGGAAGAGAATGTATTAAAGTACCAATTCTCTTCTTAAAGATGAGATTCTCTTCCTTAAGAGACTCTAAGAGATTAAGAATTCTTCAAGAGAAGAATGTTTATCAATATGGTGATAAGTGCTTTGTGTGTATATATAAAACAATTCTCCTCTTGAAGAGAATTCTCTTAATAATAATGAGACTGACTTTGCTTCCTTCATTTGGCAGCATCTCTGAATCAGCTAAGCTAGTTTTACAACAGATGGGGGGGATTTAAGCACAGACCTGTGGCAGGAAGGTCTCTCTAACCCAGAAGTAAAGTCACGGGATGGGGAAGGAACCAGATACTTCATCCCTTCAGTTTAACAATCCCTCCATCCTCTTGCAAGGAATTCACTTGCTCCCTCAAGGCAGAAGCCCCTGTGGACATGAGCAGCACCTCAAAACCAGCTCTGGGGCTGTCTCAAGGCTTGCTGCCATAGTGCTCATGTGGATGCAATAGCGTTTCTTTGAGACCTGGAGTATCTGAAAGGATTAAAAACCTGGTACCTCAGCCAGGCCTGGAAAGGGTCAGCCAGCCATCAGTTCCCATGGCACAGTGTTACAGTGCAGGACCTCTCCATCCCTCCCGGAGAGGCCCCCAGCCTCCCTCTCCCTGTGCTCCCCTCCACCCCGGCAGCATCTACCTTGTTTGCCCCATCGTCCCTGCTGCCAGCAGCAGGTTAATTTTTACTCTGCTGCAGCCTGAAAGCCAGTGGCAGAGCAGAGCCTCTCCAGCGCAGCAGAGATAGCGAGAAGCAAAGGGCACCCACCTGCTCTTAACCTGAGGCTTCATGGCCGCTTCCTGCAGAGTGTGGCAGGGTGTTTTTTCCTGCTCATGTTATATCGAAGCAGCAAGCACAGGCGGAAGTGCCTAACCACAGCACCAGGGCTCAGAGCATCACCCAATCGCTCCCCAGCTCCAAACCAGCTTTGGTTGGCCAGGAGCCAGTGGTGTGCCCTGGGGTCAGAGAGCCCCTGGGATCCAGGGGGGCATCAGGAGGAGTGTGGGCAGCAGGTCACAGGAGGGGATCCTCCCCCTCTGCTCTGCCCTGCTCAGGCCCCACCTGGAGTGTTGTGTCCAGTGCTGGGCTCCCTGGGATAAAACAGACAGGGATCTCCTGGAGAGAGTCCAGAGGAGGCTGAGGAGATGATGAAGGGCCTGGAGCATCTCCCCTGGGAGGAAAGGCTGAGGGAGCTGGGGCTGTTCAGCCTGGAGAGAAGAAGACTCGGGGGGACCTTATTGATGTTTATAAATATCTTAAGGATGGGATGCAGGGGAAATGGCCAGCCTCTTCTCAGTGTCTGTGGGGACAGGACAAGGGGCAATGGCTGCAAGTTGGAGCACAGGAAGTTCCACAGCAACATTGGGAAGAACTTCTTCCCGGTGAGGGAGCCCTGGGACAGGCTGCCCAGGGGGTGTGGAGTCTCCTTCTCTGGAGAGATTCCAGCCCTGTCTGGATATCGACCTGTGTGCCCTGTCCTAGGGACCCTGCTTTGGCAGGGGGTTGGACCCCAGGAGCTCTGGAGGCCCCTTCCAACCCCCGTGATTCTATGAACTTTCAGGCTGCTTTTTTTAATGGCACAATGAAGTGTAAATTAATGCTTGATTGCATCACCCTGCGCAAAATGCACCGTCTTAATTTTACCTCCTCACAGCAGAGCAGGAAAGGGCCCTGGTTCAGTGCTGCACAGAGTGTTTGGGTTTCGTGGGGCAACAGCTGGGTGCTGGGCAGCAGCACACGTAAGGTGCCAGAGCATCACAGTCTTGGCTCCTCTGACCTGTGTTTGGGGCTGGAATATACACCCACACACACACCCCCAAAGGAACCCGGGAAGTGGTGTGTGCAGGATGTGCCCGTGGGAGGGGCTGTCAGCCTTTGTGTTCCCAGATAAAGACATCATCTGATCGCTCCCCCACCTGATGAGTGTTTGCCAGGGCCTGGGGCCACCAGATCATCAGCTTGATGCATCTAAAAAACATATGTTTGGGGGGGATGTGGGAGGGAAAGCTTCCAAATATTTTAAACTTATTTTGGCCAGGAAAGAAACCTTGGTGGAAGGTGCCTGTTGGGTCGATTCCAATTGTTTTTCCCCACTTACAGACTTCTGTTTGCTATTTATTTAAGAAATGGGAAAGGGGCAAGTACAAAACCCAACCAAAGCCTCACAGAAGGGAAATGGTTTCCACTTCTTGTTGTTCTGAAAGCAAAGTGCCTTTTGTAGTGATCTTTTAGGGGACAAAAGGGGGAAAACTTGAGGCAAAGTGTCCACCTGACCTCTGAGTGTGTGTCCAGCCCTCCCTGGAAAGAAAACTGACAGCAAGGAAGGAGGCAGGGCATGCAGGCACTGCAGGAGAGTGGTTCTGCCCCGCGTCTTGCTGGCTGCGTGTTGGGCTTCACACCTGCAGCATCCCCACACCTGCAAAGCCCCAGAGCTGGGCAGAGCGAGAGCTGAGCTCTGAGAAGGACAGACAGACAGACCTGGGCTCTTCTTGCTTCACACAAACCAGGTGTGAGGCAAAACCTCCCCCCAGCCCCCCCCCCCCCCCCCCCCCCCCCCGAATCGTTGTGTGTGGTTCTGGTACCTGCCAGGATCTCTCTGACGCTTGCAGCAGGGTGGAGAAAAGCTCCTGCAGAATGACCATCTTCTGCTTGAGCAGCAGCTCACGGTGCAGGGCCTCCTGAGGGAAGGGGAGAGTGGGTCAGTGGGACCCCCCTGGTCTGGTGGGGACCCCCTTAGTCTAGCAGGGACCCTCCCCACCGGGGCTTCTGCCATGCTGGGGGTTCAGACAGGTTCAGTGACTTATCTGGAGCTTTCCTGCCCACATTGAACTTGGGCACGTGGTGATGCTAACTGGGCATTTAATACTAATTTTAACAGCATTGATCTGCTTGCTGAGGACCTGTTTTCCCAGGGGTACTTAGCAGGTTTTGGTACCTACCTTCAGGTAGTTGGACAGCTGCACCATCTCCTGCAAGGGGAAGAGTGAGTGGTTAAACCCACAGGGTTCTTTGTAAACGTTGTGAGAACTTGCTACAAAATCCAAATATTTTGACCTAACCGGGGAAGTTCCCAGCCAGTGTTTGGGTAGAGGAGGAGACCCTGCTGGGCTTTGTTTGCTTGTTTTTCCAGGGAAGTGAAAACATCTCCTGTAACTTACAGCATTGGAGCTGTGGCATCTTTGCCATGGGGTCTATTGAAGGGGGCAGCTGCAGAGCCCTGGGGTAGAGCCCCCTCTCTCTTCCACAGCAGCTGGTTCATCATTTTTGAAGTTCTAGAAACTAAGCATCAGTTGGTGCCCCAGCAAGACACTTCAGAAACTGATTTAATTTGCAGAGGTTCAAGGCTGGTTATTGCCTGTGCTTCACTCACCTTGTTTAAAACTGCTATTCCAGAGCTAAAATAAAAAGAGAAAGGGTGTTACTGAGGTAGGCATGCTGTGGGGGTCTGCAGCCATCTGTGCCTCTGGACCCCAGCACCCTGGGGGGTGTGTACAGGAATAACTCGTGCTGAGGTGAAGCGTGTCTGGGCTCGGGCATCGCTGCTGCCCCGTGGTACCCAAACTCATGCCCCAAGGAGGGAGGGGAGGACAGGACAGGACTGGCTTACTCTGTCTGCTGGCTCGAGTGTTTCACTCCTGCGTGTGGATGTGTAAGGGTCTGGGTTCCTGGGAAAGCAAACAGAAGGGTGTGAGTGATCCCCTGTGCAAGGGGCTGCGATGAAGCCCTTCTGTTTGGGTGCCCATCTCTGCCCTGAGGGCATCGCCTCTGGCACGCAGAGTGGCTGTTGGAGCAGAGGCTGGGAAAGTGGCTGTGTAGGCAGGAGGGGACAAGGAGAGTCCTGCTCAGATGGACAGAGATGTAGAAGCTGAGTGGTCTTGCAGTCCAACACCAGCTCCCAGGCCCCTGGATAATTTGGGGCGCTTATGGGGAAGCCATAAGGGCAAAGCAGAAATGTTCTTTGGCACAGGGCAAAGCAGGAATGTTCTTAACATTGCCCTGTTCTTGCAGGGGAAGCTCAGCCTGGGATAGTACAACTTGGCACAGGTGTGGGGCTGCTGGCAGGGGAGCTCAGGCTGGAGGGGAGCAACCAGCTTGCATCCCAAACTGCTCCATGGAGACTTGGAGGTGGGAGGGAAGTGCTGTGGCTGCTGTTGTGCTGGGAAACCCCAGCACTCCTCACCTACCTTGGGTGTTCACAGAGGCACCTTGTCTGGGGACAGCTTCTGCTGAAATGCTGAGAGAGGGTTGTGCAAGGGAGAGCGTGGGGCAGCTCCACGGGTGCTGCAACGAGAGGGTGGCACGAGTCAGGGTCTCTCCGAGATGGGCTGTGGGGAGTGGAGGGGAAGGGGCTGTGGCCAGGCTGGGCTCTGTCCCTGCAGTGACTGAGTGAAGAGCCTCACGGAGATGCTAAGAAACCACAGCAAATCCACGAGGATCTGCTGCTTTGGCTCTGTGGGAAGTGGGGGAAACCTGCTGGCTTTGGGGGAAACACAACACACTGGAACAGGACAAGGCCCCCCAAAGTCTCTAGAGACTTTTGGTGGGGGAGAAATGAGGATTAGGGCAGCAGGGAGCTGGGTTCTGGGTTGGGTCTCTGCTACCATTCAGCCCGGAGGTACCTGCTCTTCCTTAGGGCTGGGGGAGTGGATGGCTCACTGCATCACCCTCTGCCCCTCGTTACCTCTGCACACAGTCAGGGGAGTGTGCTGTGCAGGGGTGTGTGTGTACGTGCTTGTTCCAGATTCCTGCTGTCTAGCAGGTGATTGAAGCCAGGGAAGCAAACAGCAGCAGGGGGTGGGTAACTGCTCTGTGGAGGGGTCCTGTGGGTGTGCCTGTGAGGAAGTCACCTTGTGTTCGACTGCCTCTGCCCACGGAGGCTTGTGCAGCCCCTGGGGTGAGCTCACTTTGCATGGGATGTGAGTTTAGGAAGAAATTGGTTTGGTGCTCAGATGGGGGTGTTGCACCCTCCTGTAGATGTTGTTGCAGGCTCCTCTGGGCTGCTGTTGGCTGTGCAGCACTGGGCAGGCCACAAGTGCCAGGGAGTCTCCTAATTCCTGCACCCTTCCTGATGGGGCAGGTGATGGAGGGAAGCCAGGTGCTTAGAGCTGAGTTTCCCAGGGTAAAAAGAACCTGTGCAAGTGCAAAGCTGTAGCCTGGCACTGCAGATGTGGGGTCACACTTGGAGGAGCCGGAGGGGAGCGTGCTGGGGGGAGTGGACAGCATTTACCTGTCCCAAATTCTGCAGTTCCTGAGGAAATGCATGTTTTGTCTGTGCGTTCCCACTCTCTGGCTGTACTTTAATGTTGTTCCCCATGCTGCTGTGGTCAGTGGACAGGCTGTAACTGCTATCTGGATAGGGCAGAGCACTGAGCTGCACTCGGATGTTACCTGGAGCAGGATGAGTGGTCTTGGCTCCAGCCATGAGGAGGGGCCCAGGAGGGTGCGTGCTTTGGGCTCCTTTGGGCTCCCAGCATCACTATCCAGGTTCCTCCTCCTCAGGAACTCCCTTTGCCGGGGGCTCTGCTCCGGCTGCTCCGCTGTCCGGCCGGGGAGGCGGCAGGTGGTCGCGTTGTGCCGCCGCCGCCGGTTCTCCCGCGTCTCGTGCCGCCGCTCACACTTCTCCTCGTAGCTCTCGGCCTGTCGGTGCTGCGGCCGGGCCTTCTGGGGCTGGCTGATCATGTTGGGCACAGCTCTGCTGCTCCTGGCCCCCTCTGTCCCTGTGAAACTAAGGGAGAAGACACGATTTGAGGGAGGAGGAATCGTTTGTAAGGGTACGCGAAGGTGAGGCATCGGATGCTGGGCCTGGGGTCGTCATGCAGTGGGTATAAGTGGTGTTCCCAGAGACATTTGCTGGGTGTGTGTGTGTGTAAGATGCTCTGTGCTGTTCCTGCTCCTCTAGCAGGTGGTGCTGACAGGGGGATGCTTAGAGCAGAATTTCTAACAGTAACACAGCCTCATGGGCTTGGCCTCACCACCAAGCAGTGATGCTCCCAGTGCTTCCTCAAGGAGGATCCCTGTCCTGGTAAAATCAATCCTTCTGTGATTCAAACTGATGCTTTGTGCACCCTGTTACAGCTCTTCAGCCTACCTAAAGCAAGCAGTGAAAGCACAGGAAGCGCAGTAACTGCTGTCTCTGCAGTGAACTTAAGTGTGCACCTCTTTTGCCATTGCCTTTTTCATAGGTCCAAATATCACAGTGCTGTGGTGTGACTTACTTCCCAAGCAGCTGCACTGTATTTCTTAGCGGTGGCTGCCTCTTCTGTGGGCACAGAGAGGTCTGGAGCACTAAAGACTTTGCAGTGTTATGAAGGCTTGGGGATTTTTTTTTAATGGAGCTTCTATTGAGGTCACCACATACCCTCTCCCTGAAGAATACAGCTACGGAGTGCTGCTTCCTTATCCCCTGCTTGCTCCCCGCATTCCCAGCTCTTGGGTTGGATGCTGTATAGCAGCATCCAGCAACATGCTGCATTGAGGCCTGAAGCTGGGTATGACTCTGTAGCTTGGGATGTGTGCATCTACAGCCAAACCCACTCCCAACCCATCTAAAAGCATACTTCAGCTGGTTTTTTTCTTAATTGTAGAAATAACCCAATTGCATGTTGAATCCAGCCCTCCGATGTCCTGCTCAGTCCCCACCCATCCAGCTCTTCCCATCCGGAATTGCTTGATCCCTCTCCTGCCTGTGCTGCCTCTGGGCTGCCCAGCCTGGCACCATGCCCCCCAACAACAGCTCTAGATATCCTCTGTGAACCAAAAATGCACTTTAAAGCAAGGTAAAGCTTAAAGAAATACATGGTCTACTACTCACCCCGCACTGAGCAAACTGCTGAGGCCTCCTTGACAAGCTAATGCTCCATTTCCTCCTTCTGCTACCCTGAATCACCCTCTCTAATTAGCAGACACGTCCTTTATCTTTGCCTTCCAAGCTGTTGGGCTTCTTGCTTCAAGGGAAACCAGATTAAAGAGTAAAAGTGCTGCTTGCTGGTTCATGTTCCAGCCTCCCAGTGTCAATGGTGCAGCTGAGAACGGGCAGGAACAAATGAGGAGAGAAGGTGCACACCCCTGCGTTCAGCATGGCGGCTCCGCTCCCCTCCATCCCTCACCGGCCCTGGGGCTGCGGGCACTTACCTGGCCTGGGTGGGGGTCCTGTCCTACCCCTGAACTGCCACGAAGGAGCAGGGGGCTCTCAGGCACGAGCACGCTCCATCTGCCACCTTCGTGCCAACCGCCCCATGCTGCTGCTCTCGCTCTGGGAACAGGAAATGTTGCAGCCACAGCCGAGCCCCGGTTCCTGTCCCTGCTCACAGCCTGGCTACAGGCGCCCGGCTCGCAGCAGGGTTGGGGTTACCTTGGGACCCCAAAGTCTCCAGCTTCTCTAAGCAGAGCTAGCAAATGTCTTTTGGGTCATCTCCCCTTATCGGTCTCTGACTCGTGGAAGTTGGAAGCTCGCAGAGCTGCCTGTGCCACTTGAGGACCGAGTGTCCCCAAGCTGCTCTGCGGCAGAGAGATCCAGACCTGGGGAAGTACAGTAATGCTACTTATTTTAATGCTTCTTGCGGATTGGAAAGGGGAAAAAGTGTATCAGCAGCTGAGGGCAGGTCAGGAATGGCAGAAAAGCGTTAAGGTCTTTAGAGAAGTGAAAGCTGTGTCGATGCAAATCATGTCGGGAGGTCGGTTTAACCAGCTGGGTGCTGATAGGGCTCTGCGCCTGTGCATGTAGGGAAGGAACATCAGCCACAGCACACACACCTTGTAAAGCAATGAGCAATGTAGGGTTTATTGTTATGGAGACCTGCCTGAAAGGAATACACAACAACACTCCCAGGTTCAGAGAGCCTCTTGTGGCTTCGGGTGGCTCGTGCTGCTTGGCCCAGCCCCTTGCTGGGCCACAACAGTTTCTGGAGCAGGATGCTGGCAGCAATCCTGCTGCCAGGAGCTTCCCTGAAGAGCCTCTTGGTTGGAAAAAGCCAGTCACAAGAGTTCATTGCTGGAAAGGATGTTTTCATGCTGCATCTTGTCTTGGGCGCATCGCCACGGGGCTGAACCAGTGGCTTGGAAAAGGGCACCCAGCTTAACCCCCAAATCCCTGGGGACTGGCCCAAGGTGTCCCAGCGCTCGCCTCCGCGGGGGCTACGTCCTTGGGATGTTTTCCACCTTGTAGCCATTCCTGAGGAAGGAGTCGAGGAAGTCGGGGGCGATGCCCTGGAAGAGGAGCAGGCTGCCCACCAAGCGGTACGGGTAGTGCAGCTCACGCTGGCGCAGCGCCCCGCTCTTGATGATCTCCAGGGCACACTCCTCCTTGGGTGCCGGCGTGCCCCGGATGGCGTGAGACACCGCTCGCACTGCGTTCTCTGGAGGGAAGGGGCAGTGTCAGAGGGGGGGCTACTGCAGGTACTGCCAGCTCGCTCAGGGGGTCTGTGGCTTCCTCTAATGAACCAACAAACTCTGGGGGTTGGACCTACTTAGCAAGGCTTAGAGTAGCTAGAATAAATAGAAGCGTAGGGGTGTCCTTCCCTTCCCACCTCTCAAGCAGCCGTAGGACTGAACTCCCACCTCCCCTGGGTTTACTGCAAGGATCAGAGAGTCAAACCTCTCAGGCCACGCTTTGCAAAGCTCCCACAGTCATACAGCCACCGCAGGCTGCAGGGGCGAAGCAGCGTGCTGAGCAGCCTGGGGACAGGGGGTGGGCTCGGCTCTGCTGGGCTCTCTCTGGAAACGCACTGAGTCACGGGGCGCCCGTGATGCTGAGCTTACCTGTGTTGATGTAGCCCAAGATGCAGACTGTGATGGAGACATTGACCTTGTCCACGATGAATTCCTGTCGCAAGGAGCTGAAAAATCCATCTAAGGCAAACTTTGTGGCAGAATAGGGGGCAGAAAATGGGCCAGCAATTTTACCTGGAGCAGAGACACAAGGTCAGGATTCAGGTACTGGGCAGACACCAGGCTGCACTGCTCTCCTCTCGCTTTCCCTTGCCCTTTAAGGAGCTACAGTACTGTGATTTAGGTGATGGAGTGGTTTAGGTGATGGAGTAAGCTGTTGTGAGTGCTTGAGAAACAGATAAATGCAGGGATGGTTTAACGGTAACATGTGGCACACAGTGGCATGAATCCCTTTGGCTGTGGGTGGTGCTGCTCTCATACTCCTGCACATACACCCATGTAGAGCAAATGATGTGTAGTATGTGGCTGTGCACACAGTAACCTGTGGTGTGCAGCACACGAAGGTGACTGGGGGTGCCCAGACTAGCAGGACAGGATACAGGTTATAAATCCCTTGGAGGAATTGAATTGTGCACCCAGGATATGAGCTGTACAATGATCCTGACTCCCAGCAGGATGGCTCTCTGCCCAATGGGCCCTATCCTGCTTTTTGGAGAAGGTGGAGTGGGGAACCCTTGCAGGTGGAGGAAGGGCCATGGGCAGGGAGAACCTGGCCCCTCGTGTGCTCACCTGCCAGGGATGACACAACCACGATGCTGCCCTCACTCTCCTTCAGCATGGGCAGGGCAGACGTGGCCATGGCCACGTAGCTGAGGAAGTTGGTCTCAAGGAGCTTTCGTATGTGCCCAACGTCCCCGTCAAAGAACTTGAAGTAGCTGTGACCGATGTGATTTAGGATGAGCATGTCCAGGCCTCCTGCAAGCAGAGAGCTTTTGCTATTGGCAACCTGCACCTCAAAACAAATGAGCTGCTTGGAGGCTGCGATGGCCCCAGCATGCTGTGTGGGGTGTGTTGGGGAGTGGGTGGGGAGCTGCCCCTCCTACCTACCCCAGGTGTTCTCAGCCTCCTTCACCACCACCTCGGGGAACGTGGTGTCCTCCATAGAGCCACTCACGTAGCGGGCAGATGCAGCGCCCAGCTCGAGGCATCTCTTCACAACCTGTGGTGACAGACCCGTGTTGGTAATGGCCTTCCTCCATGGACCCTCCCACCCCACGTCCCACAAAGGCCATTGTAGTGCATCTCTGTGTTCTCTCCTTCACGGGAGGAGACCCATTGCCCAGGAGAGTTTCTGGCTGCGGAGTGAACAGTGACACATCTGAGCCAGCACTTGATGTCTGTCAGCAGGGCAGGATTGTGTAACTCAGGGTCTTTGTGTGTGGGGTGTGTATGTGTCAGAAGGGGCTCACGCTAGGGAAGCGCTGGGTAGGTGGTAGGATGCCCAGCATCCCGTGTGCCTTGCTGGGGTTGGTATCTGCGTTCTGGGTCCCAAACGTGTCTTGTGCACCCTGCTTGCCATTTACTTTCTGCAGCTTGGCCTCCGTCCGTGCTGTGAGCAGTAGGTGGGCCTCCATGCGTGCCAGGTGATACGCCATCTGCTCCCCGATGCCGCTGCTGGCCCCGGTCACGATCACCCGCTTCCCCCGGAGCATCTCTGGAGAGGAGGGCACAGAGCTCAGAGCTGCCACAGCCTGTACCATTCCCCTGCCCGTGGGCAGTGAGGCTCCTCTCTGCCCCCACTGCCCCTCACCTTGGGGTGTGGGGGGCTGCAGGCAGCGGCACTGCCCCGCTGCAGCGTGTGCTGCTCGTGCAGACCCCGCAGGGGTCCACTGGCTAATCCCACTCTGTGGGGAGTGTGTGTGAGGCTTGAGCTCTGCACCCAGCCTGGCCTGGAAGTGGCTTTTGGGAAACAGGGATTACTGACTAATAAACAGATTAACTCCTTCAAGGGGGGAGCTGCACGGTTCCAAAATAAATGACTTCTTGAGATCAGACACTTGCCAGTGCTTCCCAGCAGAGCCTGTGAGCTTTCCAGTGCATGCAGGGTGTGCTGACCCTTGTTCTGGGGGCTGCACTCCCCTCTGCACCCCCACCACACCCTCAGCCCCCTGTGCTGTGGCTATTGGGGCTGCACTTTGGGCAAGCCCTTCCAAGAGCCTGTGCTCTTCTGCTTGGGCAGCAGCCATGTTGACTGTGGATTTAAAGCAGTGACTTACCTTCACTGAAGTTCTCGGTTCCTGAATAAAAATAAAAGGCCATTGCCAGTCCCAGCAAGGGGATGAAAACCTTGAGGAGCAGACCCATCCCCCTGTGAGAGCGTGGGCAGGAGTGAGAGAACCTCCAGGGCTCGGGCCGTGGGGAGGTGGCCGTGTGTCCCGGGCTGCAAGCAGGGCTGGGAGCGATGGCAGTTTCGAGCTGGTTCTTATCTTGCACGACTCCACCGGTATCTGTTAGACCTTTTCTTTGTGCTTCCGTGATTTAGCAAACATTAACCGGATGGGGAGCGTTGCTGTGGACTTTAGGCTGCCCCTTTGCACCCTTGTCCCACGTTTGAGGCGTGTTCTTTTGGGGGCGTTGCAGGGATGCACTGAAGGAGCAGTGGGCATGTTGTTTGGGGTGCAGACCTCCTGGGGTGGGCACCCTTCTCTCTGTGCCTCCCTTCCTCACCAGCTGCCTCAAGGATTTACTGACCAGCAGCCCCCCTGTGTATGGGCTCATGGGAATATCTAGAGAGAGCAGGGCTGGCAGGTTGGGGGCTTAGACCTTTATCAGTGCTTTGGGGTTCTCTTACGTGGTACCGCTGCTGGTGTGATGCTGATGGTGTGTTGGGTGGTTCCTACACCTACAAAACTGTTCCCTATCTGTGGAGGAACGTGCTGACTGCAGGCGGCAGTAAAAGAGCTGAGGGGGGTGAATGATGAAGATCTTCAGCTCTGACAAGTGCTGTGTGTCACACTGCTCAGTGTCTGCCTGGGCATATGGCGAAGGGGCCTGCGAGCGGTCTGCTGAAAGGGAAAGTGTAAAGGGCAGAACCCGTCCTGCGTGTGCTGGTTTGTGTGGGCGCTCTCGGGATGAGCAGCCCAGCAACACCAGTTCCTGAGTCCCTGGAGAAACTGAGGAGCAAAGGGATCCTGGGGAGTGCTTTGGTGGGAGGGGTTTGGGGGGCTTTTGTTATGGTTTGTCTCGGGATGTTGGTGTTTGAGTGGCCAGAACCTTGTTGGATGTAAATGTATCCGCTTGGGTGCTGCTGCAGGGCTGGGGGATGTGTTGCAGAGATCACCGTGCCCCTGTGCTTTGGGCTTGTGTTCAGTGTGTGATGCTCCTGGGCCCCGTGCTCCCAGCCTAGGGTGGTGATGCAGCAACTCTGTGCATCTGGAACACGTCTGCCAGGTATACTCTGTGTGTAAGAAACTACCATGCTTGGGAAGCCTTGCTTGGGGTAAAAACTGGTGTGTAGTTGAACTAACGAGTAATGGGCTGTGGAGATGGCTCTTCCTACGGATAAATAACGAAGGATTGTTGCTTCAGCCTCCCTGTGGGAGGCAAGTCCGTGGTGTCGTGACGCTTGCAGCAGCGTGTAGTGATGGGGAGAGGGGGATGAAGGACCCACGGCGCAGGCAGAGCGGGTGGGTTAGTAGTTTTATTGAATTACTGGCTTGTTACTGCTGTCCCCGGTCTGGGGCAGGGGAGGGGTCTGCCCAGGAGCGATGCTGCAGGCATCTGCATCCCTCCCGCCTCGGACCGCGCTATGTGGCCGGAGCCGGTACTCTCGACCTCATCCTGACGTTATT
This sequence comes from Laterallus jamaicensis coturniculus, assembly GCA_022605575.1. Taxonomy (NCBI): domain Eukaryota; kingdom Metazoa; phylum Chordata; class Aves; order Gruiformes; family Rallidae; genus Laterallus; species Laterallus jamaicensis. Next base: position 2,212,188 of record JAKCOX010000038.1, read on the forward strand.
ACCTCGTCCGAACGCGAGCGGGGCTCTGCCGGGCCGCCCGTGTCCCGTCCCCCCCATCCCCGTGCGAGGAGCGGCGGCGGGACCCGGCTGCAGGTCCCGTCCCCGCCGGCAGAGGAGGGTATTGGACCGGCGAACCCCCCCCCCCCCGCGATGCCGGCCCCGCTCAAGGCCGGGGTGCGGCGCGGGGCCCCGGCCCCTCTCCGCGCAGGCTGTCCAGCCGGTACCGGCTGCGCACCAGGTAGTCCAGCAGCTCGGCGGCCCAGTCCCGCAGCAGCAGCGGGATCCTGGTGGAACCGTACCGGTAGTAGAGCTCCCGCCGGCGCAGCGCTCCGCCCTTCAGGATCTCCAGCGCGCACTCCTCCCGCGGCGCCGGCGGCACCAGCAGCACGTCGGCGGCGGCCCGCACCGCGCTCTCTGCCCGGGAGCAGACGGGGCTCAGCCCGGGGGCCGGGGGGGAGAGTGCAGGGTGGGATGTAGCGGTGCGGGGCAGGAGCAGAGGGAGGTTGGTTGATGAGCCCGAGCTGCCCGAGCCCCCCCGAGCTGCCCGAGCCCCCCCGAGCTGCCCGAGCCCCCCCGAGCTGCCCGAGCCCCCCCGAGCTGCCCGAGCCCCCCCGAGCTGCCCGAGCTGCCCGAGCCGTGCTCATGCACCCCAGCACGTGCAGAGCCCCCCGAGATGCCCTAACTGTGCTCATGGACCCCCCCAATCTCATCCCATCGATAGATGGGGGTGTGGTGGGAGGTGGGTAGCCAGCACATCCACTTGTGCTGTGTGAATGCTGGGCCCTGCCGGTGGTATCTGGTTTGATGTAATGGGGGAATTAAACTTGTGTCTTGGTAGGAGAGAGGCAGGATGCCCCAGGGTGTGTTTTGCATGTGCCTGTGTTACAGGCTGGAGGAAAAGCGGCAGCGAAGGTGAGAGGGGAGTTGAGATGCAGGGTAGGAAGCAGAGAAGGTGATGCTTGGGGTCCTGATCAGACAGATCGAACAGCACAGATCTTACCAGTATCAATGAAGCCAAGGATGCAGAGTGTGATGGAAACATTAACGTTCTGAATGCTGAATTCCTGCCTCAGGGAGCTGAAAAATCCGTCCAAGGCAAACTTAGTTGCAGAGTAGGGGACCGTAAAGGGAAACCCGACTTTACCTGCACACAGAGTGAAGTTGTTAGAGCACAGAAAGCCTCTCCCCAAACCTCTGGTCTGCCCATTGTTGGGTCAAGTTATTTTTACCCCAAGGGAGCTGTTAGTGAAATGCCATCCTGGCACCTCAACAGCAGCATTACAGGTATTCCTGCCAGCTTCCAGCTCTTCTAGGGTCTTATGGCCAACGCCGTGTCTCGGGGTATGCAGAACCTGCAGCAGCTAGGAAACCCTCAGAGGGGGGAGATGGAGCAGAGTTTGAACTCCTGCCTCTGGATACTGAGCTAAGCTGATTGCCAGAAGACAGTAACTGCTGTGAGCAGGGACATCTGTTCCTGATTTAGTTTCCTGACTTAACAGAAACTTAGTAGAACAGAGTCATGGTTTTGTGAATAGTCAGTCAGTAACTCCACAAATGTCAGCAGGAACTTGACCTGCCAAAACAAGGTGAGCGATCAGAGACCCAGCATGGTGGGAAACTGCCACGTTTCCACTGTCTCCATAAAGCTGGAGGTGTATGAACACTCAGCCTCCCAGCAGCATGTGGGGTTGAGTTACAGGGCTGGCCATCAAGCAAGCTGGGGTAATTGGATTGCATCAGAGAATAAATTCCATTGAATATGAAAAAAATAATCTGGGTTTAGGTGCCCTCTTTGTTTTTGAGAGGGGTGTGTGTACGTGAGGCTGTTACGGCTCCTTTATGATGCCTGGTGACTCTGCTGGCTTTTGAAAAATCTCCCCATGGAGACTGAGTCCCGTGTCACCTGCCTCACTGCCCACTCACCTGCCATGGATGAAACCACTACGATGCTGCCCTCGCTCTCCTTCAGCATGGGCAGGGCAGACGTGGCCATGGCCACGTAGCTGAGGAAGTTGATCTCGAGGAGCTTTCGTACGTGCCCAACATCCCCATTGAAATAACCGAAGTACGACGTGCCGACGTGGTTAAGGATGAGCATGTCCAGGCCTCCTGCAAGCAGAGAAGCAGGCATTAGGGCAGGGTGGGAGAGGGCTGCAGCCAGCAAGCTCAGCCTTTCCTGGGAGCAGAAAGCATGCCATCAAACGAAATCAGGTTTTTGGGTCAGAGCTGTGACCTGCCATCTCTGGAGCAGGGATGGGATCCAGAGGGTGGTTGCCAGTAAAAAGCTTTGTCGTGATTTATTTTCGTTCCCCTGGTTCAAAATACAACTGCCCAGTCCCCAGGGAGATCCCCCACCCCCACCCCGAGCTGCCCACAGCCCAGGATGGGTGCGGGGAGCTGCGTTTCCGCAGCCGTGACCCATAACCGCAATAGCACGGCTGCTGCAAGCCTGACGGGTGTTTCAGACCACAGTAGCTGGGGGGTGATGAAATCCAGGATTATTACACTGGAACAGGATGTCATGAGGGCACAGGGCTGAAATCCAGAGCGCAGTTCAGTTCAAGCTGAAGCTATGAAGCTGGGCAGCGGAGTGGGACTGCAGAAGGCACAGTTAGGGGAAAACCTCCCCCACCCCACTCTGTCTCTGTCTCTGCTTCTCTTTTCTTAGTAGCCATGTGGCATACAAGCAGCATGGCCAAGGAGAGATGCAGTGTTGCGCCGTCGCTTGCGGGAAGCAGGTTGGAAACGTACCCAGTGAGGTCTGTGCCTCCTTCACTACGTGCTCGGCGAAGGCCATGTCCTCCATGGTGCCGCTGACGTACCGCGCGGAGGCTGCGCCCAGCTCCAGGCACCGCTCCACCACCTGCCACACCAACACCGTGCCTCAGAAACCCTCTTCCCTGCTTGGGAAGCCTGGTGTGGCAGAGAAAGAGGGTGTCTGCTCCCTGTGATGCATCCCCACCTTAAAACAGCGGTTTTGGAGCTTTGGGTGTGTGTTTGGAGCCTTTAAAGCTTCAAAGGGAGCTTGGAAAATTGCTCCTTTGGTGAATGCATTTCCTAAGGCAGTCTGGCGCTTTATCGGCGCTGGGGTTGCCTGTGTGCAGGGTGAGCAGGCGCCTGTATATCACCGCAGTGGAATGAGGGTGTGTGTGTGTGCCGTGGGAGCCCGTGTGCATGGGGATACACATACAGAACTAAGCACCTTCAAACACCACAGTGTGTGTCTGTGGGAGAGGGGCTTCTGTGCATGCAAGAGCCCCAGACAGCACAAGTATGTGTGCCTGAGAGAGAAAACTCTGCCCAGATGGTGTTTGTTACACCTGTGTGCGTGTGTTTGTGTGTGTGTGTTCCTGCCATGTGTTGGTGTGTGCACCACCATGACCGTGCGAGTCCCCAGCTTGCCATTTACTTTCTGTAGCTTGGCCTCTGTCCGTGCTGTGATCAGGATGTGGGATCCCATCCGTGCCAGGTGATAGGCCATCTGCTCTCCAATCCCAGTGCTTGCGCCGGTGACAATCACCCGCTTCCCTTTCAGCATCTCTGGGGACCGAGGCACAGGGAGTTAATTTATCCAAACCCTATTTTAAAAACAAATAAAATAAATAACACTCCCCCCCCAATGCCCTTCAGAGTAAGTAGTTAACTGGAAGCTGAGCGAGCCTGCGAGGGCAGGATGTCCGGCACCAGGATGTCTCTTCCAGCTGCTGGGAAAAGCTGTGCTGAGGAGCAGCTGCAGCTCCTCACCGAGCGCAGGGACGCGGCCACAGCGCTCCACTCATTCAGCAGTTTTTTCCACAAGCCAGGACAGAGCTCAGAAAAACCCCGAGTATTTTATAACAGATCATCTGCTAAGTGCCTGCCTCAGAGCTGGAAGCCCCAGCATTGAAAAGCCATGCTTATAAAGTCTCTGTTCTCTCTGCATGCTGGAAAATGGAGGCTGGGAGCCCCTGCCTCGCCTCGGGACGCCTTTCCGCACGCTGTTTGCTTGGTTGGATTTCAGGGCTTTGTTAAAGCAAGTTCCCAGCGCCAGCCACTGCACAAAGGCTGGGACAGGGTTTGGGCCAAGCTCTGTGCAGCCTCTACGCAAAACACTCAGATGTGGCTTTTAGTTCTTCTCCTTAAAGGCAGATTTGCTTTTAGCACTTACCCGGCTTGAAGTGCTCCCTCGCGGAATAAAACCAGAAGGCCAAAACCAATCCCAGAAAGGGAATGAAGATCTTCTGCAACCAACCCATCCCCCTGTGGAGTCAGGAAACACAGCATGAAAGAGAAGGGGGGTGGGAAAAAAACCAGCCAACCCACCCCAAACAAACCCAAACTCACCCCAACCCCAAAGCAGCCCGCTCTGCAGAGCAGCGCCAAGCCTTTAAAACCTGTTAGCGAAGGAACTACAACTTCCCAAGGGCTGGAAAATCCCGGGTGGATGGAGGAGTGAAGAGGAGCCTTCGGTGTGCTCCTGCTGGAGCCGGGGCTGCTCGGCCTCACCGAGGGTGCTGGTTGGGATCTGCCCGGCTCTTTTCATATTTCCTGTCCTACGTTAAAATGCAGAATTTTGCACAACACCCTGGAAGAGGTGTGTCTTTGCTGAGCAGCATCAAGTTTCACTCCCAGCACATCAGAGGCAGCCTAGTGCAGGTGGTTAAACAGTGATTTATTTTTTTTTTATTGTTATTATTATTATTCCTGCTGGCACTGTGTGTGGGGATGCCATCTGCCTCCCATCGCTCGCTCTTGGGGGCTGCTGCGCTGTGACAGGGGATGTTCAGCAGGGGACACGGTGGGGGTCCCGTGCTCCCCAGGGCATCGCTGCTCTGTGCCCTGACGCAGCTGGGATACTGAGATTGGGGGCCCATCCCTATCCTTCTCCTTTCCCGCCCCCCCTCCCTCCCCAATGAGCTTCAAAAGCACTTTGCTGAGGCAGGGTTTATTATTTGAGCAGATGAGGAAGCGGGGGCTGAGCTGAACCCCTCACTGGGGGTGCAGCTGCCCCAGTGCCTAGGGGCTGCTCGGCACAGGGAGGTTTGCAGCATAATGCTGGATATTGTTTCCTGCGGAGAAATAAGGCTCCTCGCTGCTGTGGTTCTGCTTTGGGCTTGGCAGGAGCTTTGTTCTTACTTTTTATAAGTGAATAATCTGAGGGAAAACCACACAGCATCCGCTAGCTCTGAGCCCAGGCGCCAGCATCCTCAGTGCCGTTGATCTTGCTCAATAGGTATGAGCTGGGCTCCGGCTCTGGACTGGTGCTGGGATCTTCATTGTGGGGTGCTGGTACCTGGTGTTGGCCTGTGGGATGGGGCTCTGCTGCGGAGGCTGCTGGTGCCCCCGGACCTGCCCTGCTGGAGCCTTTTCTGCCCTCCCAGCTGAGGAGAGATGTGTTTGCTGGGACAAGAGCCTCACTGGCTGTGCAGGATTGGTTCTACCCAGCACATTGCCATACTGGTCCTGCTCAGACCCCTCCACTGTAACCAGCCAGGAAGAATGATTTAAAGAAATGTCCCCCATTATAGCTTTAAAATTAAGATGGTTGGATTTAGTGACAGTTGTGGTTGGGCAGCGCAGCTCCCTGGCCTTGCTTCTGCCTTGCAGAGTGTTTGTCTCCTTTTTCTGCCTTTCTGCTTCATTCTCAGCTCTCCCCCTGATAAGAAGCGCCCAGCCCATGCTGGGTCAGATAACACCTGTAGAGGGGCTCTGCCTTTTCCTGCCCCCGCCTTGCTTTGAACTTGGGTTGTGCTCATAGGGCAAGCATTTAATTCCTGGGCTTGGGGAAAAAAAACCCTGGAACTAATTAACCTTCCCTCAGCAATGATGCTGCCAGCGGGCAGGGAGGCTCTGCTCGGATGCTGCTGTTTATGGCTGGCGTGGGGATGCTGCTGTGAAGCGATGTCAGCCTTTGCGTGGGTGTGTGGGGAAGGTCGTGTGCTCTTTGCTCCGTGTTGGCATGGGGAAACATGGGGATGGAGGCAGCACGGTGGGTACAGAGCCAAACACCCCACTTTGCCTTGCTGGTATGTCCTTTAATGGGAATTCTGCGCTGGTTTGGGGAGGGGGGGCTGTCTATGAAGCCAGATAGCCGCTAAGAAAGGACTGAAATACTCTTCCTTTTTATCAACACTATTTTATTAATACTATTCCTTTTTCTAAAGGAAATACCTGTGTTTGTGCCATTTTAAGGTGTCCTGTGTGGAAGCAAAGCGTTGGTGGATACTGGTGTGGTCCCTGGGGGTCTGGGGGCTGTGGCAGCTGCTGGATCCAGCCGCTCTTTGCTGCCCACCTGGGTTCGGTCTTGGTGGTCGGTCACCTTTCAGGGTGCTGCTGCTCCTCACTCCCACTCGCAGCTTTTTCTGGGCTTGTTTTGCTGTATGCAACTTAAGAACTTGTTTTTAACCTTTTCCCGGGGGCGGTGAGAGAGGGAAGGGGGGGGGGGCAGGAAGACGTGACTGCGGGGAAGTGTTTGCTGATCTAAGGCTATGAGGATGGTCCTGGCCCCGTCGCTGCCTTGGCAGAGGGGAGCTGGCTGGTATGCCCAGCTCTGGGTGCAATGGAGCCCTGGGAGCACTGGGAATGGCCTCTTGCTTCTGAAAGGCTTCACCTGATTTTTTTTTTTCTAGAGGTATTTCCTTGCACATCGCTCCTGTATCACTTGGTGAATCCCTGGGTTCCGAGGGGTGATGCTCAGTGTTGCAGTAAGTGCTCTGCCTGGGGAAGGTGCTTCAATTACCATTGCCTGGAGCTCACTGGAAGGAGATGGGACACGGAACAAACCCGTGCTTCCAGGGGAAGGCCAGACCAGCAGAGGGGACCCCACTGCCTGGAGTGAGCATATTCCAGGGGCAGGCTTGTGCATGCAGCCCAAGGACTCAAAAGCATTTGGCAGGAATTGGGATACCACTTCTTTTTTCCCTTTCTTGAGCCATATTTGGCTTTTTTCAGCCCATTATCGAATCTGTTAAACACAGCAGATTTTTCTCTTCCCCCTCCCTCACCTTGCTTTCCTTTCTCATAATGCCTACCGCATCACTCCTCACACCTAGCTCTCCCACCGCTCTTTACCACGAACACAGATCTCAGCCCTTTCCTTACCATTATCGATGGGATTGGTACAGCGTGCTGCCCTTGGTTTATACTCTCATCAGGCTGATGTGCACATCAGTATGATGTTGTTGAGCTGTGACAGGTGTGTTATGTGTGTCAGCACAGCCGCACGCTGCCTTGCCAAGGCTCCTGGACACAGTCCATATCCCCCAAACAGCATCGTGCTCACAGCTGCACCGCTCCCAAAAAACACACCCTCAGGTCCCAGGGGAGACTCGAGATGATTTGGTTCGAGGGACTGGTTTGGTTCGATGAGGTTGTTCCTACTTGCTGCTGGGTTGGAGGAAATGCCGTGAGGTTTAAGCACAAAAATGACTTTTTTTCCTGTGTGAGAATTGCTGCCTGGGTATTTGATTGTGGGTCCTGCGGTTGCTTTGAAGCTTGGCCCCTATCCATGTTCCTGATGCCCTTGGTGTTGGGTGGCAGAGGCTGCTGTGCTTATCTGGGGCCCTAATTTTAGCCTGGCAGCTCTTGAACCGTCCAGAGCCCAAACTGCAAATAGGGAATAAGGACTCAGTAAGGATGTTTGGCTCACGCCCTTGAAGAGGGAGGGCTGCTGGGGTTCAGCTCCCAGTGATGAAAGCCTGGACAGCGGCTCCAAGCTGAAACGAGACCCTTAAAGAGGTGCTGCAGGATGGGCACAGACAGATACTGGCCGGGTCTCGTACCAGCTGCAGGTTTCATGAGGATTTAATGTACCAGGGAAACGTCACGTTTACAGGGTAAAGGAAACTGGGTTTGGACAAGTCTTGGAGAGTAACAGAAGTCAACTCTGTTGGCTCAGCAATCGAACTCATGCTCTGGACGTGGCTCTCCTCAAGAGCTTGTTCCTCAGGACTCAGTCTTAAATGCTGCATGTGTTCTACAGCATAGCTTGCCTGCAGTGTCCTGATGAGTACCGACTGTACCTCTTACTCCATCTCCTTGCTCTCTGCTCTACCCTGGTGCTTACAATTATCCCTGCAGTTCACACACGGCTTTGGGAGTGGCCCCACCATGCTCCATTGCTGGGGGCTGTGTGGGTGGCTGGTCCCGAGGGGCTGTGTTTGTGGCAGTGGGGTTGGCTGGGGTTTTCCCCAGTTCATCTGGTGTGGGGGCACAGATGTGGGGGGGTGGGGGGAGAGGCTGGTTCGGAGAGTCGTGCCACAGCTCCACAGTGGGGATGTTTGCTGAAGCCTTTTTATCTACTGCACCTGGCAGGTCTGTCACCCTTAGAGCTAAATGGATTACTTGGCCACTTTATTGTGAAGAGCAGGTTAAATAAGACCTTATATGATCACTCTGGTTAAATCAGCTGTCAATACGTGTCTGATTCCCCACGCTGCGGGGAGCCGGGCCTGCCCGTGTCCGTGCAATCCGCTGTGGCAGCAGTAACGTGTAGGCTTGACCTCTGAGCCTCACCTTTCGGGGTAATATGCAGGAGGTAACGACCCCTGAGCCCACACTGCGTCAGGAGGCAGCAGATTGTCTTCTGCAGGGCGTGGTGTTACCGAGTTGGCTGCGGCCCCGCCGGCGCAGTGCGTGGTTTAGCTGTCTAATCCTGTTATGGTCTTAGGAGGAGCTATTTTGACTGTTCCACAAACCTCTTTGCTTTAAGCTCCTAAACCCCGTGACTGGATGGATAACTGTGGAGCAGAGGTGTGGGCAGCGGGGTACCAGCACCGTGGGAGGAGGCCATGTACACGGTGTGAGGATGGAGATGGGTGTCTGAACCCAGACGTGGTGGAGGCCTGTCTGGCTGGGCTGGAGTGCCCTGGTGACCCCTGGTCTCAGAAGCTGGGCTCCAGCTTTACCTCCTCATTTTGTAAATGCTCCCTTTTTCACAGGGCAGGATGAGAGACCTGCAGCTTGTAGAGAAGGGCTGGTTGTGGGAACTGATGTGTGGGTGACCGTTTGCAGTAGCCTTGGGCAAAGATGTGGTTCCCACCTCAGTGAGGCCTGTTCATCAGCTCGTTAGCTCTGCTGCAGCAGCGATGCTACTGCCTGGCAGTGACATGCTGTGAGTCAGACCTGGCCAAGTTTCCACCCCTGATGGCCACAGACATTTGTGTCCCTGGTTTTCACCCATGCCAAGTGTCCTGCAGGGATTCCAGGTGGCCATTCCCACTCCATGGAGCCAAGCTGCCAACATCGAACCTTTTTAAAGACCGAATCAAGGGGAGTGGGATGGCAGGGCAGTATTCAGCTGATGGCTTTCTCCAGGCATGACTTCCCTTTGGTATCGATGGGGTGTTGACTTGTTCAGCCTTTCCAGAGACCAAAGCCTTGGCTACAGGCTAAGGCAAGTATTTCATTCTGTAGCTGGACTCTGCTCTTTTCTGTGCGCTTGCTCTGAAGCTCGAGCAGGGCTGTGCAGGCTCCCTGGGTTCCCTCCTCCACAGTCTCCTGCTGGTTGATTTCTTATTGGTTTTTTTCTTGATAGAAGTAATTGTCAACAAAAGGAGCTGCAGGGCTCTGTGTTAGGGAATGTCAGGGTGAACATCAGCTGTGCTTTTAGATCTCCAGATCCTGACAGTGACTTGTGCAGCTCTGGAAGGAGCGGTGATGCTGGGCAGTGCTTTCCTACTTCCCATAACCTCCTGCTGTCCATGCCGACTGTTTCACTTTTTGGAGATGGTGGTGTGTCACTGGTGTGTCTCTGGGCTGTGAGTGAGGTGCCTGGCCTGCTCCTGTGTCTTTGCCGGTGACAGATCAGGAAGGATTTTCTGCCTGTCGTGATGGGCAGGGACTGTCTCTCCCCCCACTCTGTAGCATAGTCAGGATCTTTCAGCTCTGGCTGTCTGGAGGGTTTATTTGACCAAGATGGCATAATCCTGAATGCAAGAGATTCTTACTAAGCCCAGGAAAGACTTTTCTTAAATAGGTGAAACTCATCTAATGAGTCTGGCAGTGCCCTGGGTAGAGCCCTGAGTGTGGATCCCAGGTTCCAGGCTGACCATGCAGTCATGTCTGTCCGTGCCTCAGTTTCCCCGTCTATGGCACCCCTGCAATACTGGAAGCGAATATTATTTTGCACACTTAGGTGTCTGTGGCTTGTTTGTGAAGGGTCCTAGTAAAGGCAGACTAATTTTTTTAAGCTTTCTTTAGTTGTGCAGCAGCCTGGCTGGGGGAGGGACAGCTGGGGCTTTTGTTTGTTTATTGGGCCCGCATGGCCATGGCAGAGAGGAATCTGTGCCATTAAACCCAGATAACCCCAGGAAGGTACAACCCACCTCCAACTGAGGGCATGTGTCTGTCACCCAGGTGCAAAATGCCACCACCTCCCAGTTGGCCCATTGTGGCCAAGAGGAGCTGCCCCCCCCCCACCCCCTTTCCCCAGAGCAGCCTCTCCAGGGAGCCTTTACTGCACGGAGGGTGCAGCCACCACTCTCCCCAGCTCCCTGGGCCCCCCCAGTACCCCTCAAGGAGCCGGAGGCGCGAGTGAAACGGCTTCACAAGGCTGTAGGAGGCGGCTGTGGACACAGAGGGGGCAGGAGAGCATCGGTACCATAGAAAATATTTATTGATCTTGCAAAACGTTGTAAAACGCATCCGTAATAAAAATAAGAAACCATGCTGTGCATCTTGCACGCTTTTATACCAACAAAAGGTATTTTTTCCCCCACTGCTGCACAGCAGCAAATATAACCCTTCGCTTCTTTCAAGTCTGGCACTCGCAGCCTCCTCCTTCAGCCAACTCTCCTCTCTTCTTGCTGGGACCACCAAGCAGGTCGGGCAGGGCAGCAGAGTCCCTCGCGCTGGGGTGCTGGGCCGGCACGGCTCCCCGAGGGGCTCTTAGGAGGCGTGCTGCCTGGTCACCAGTGCCCGCTGCATGGCCCCCGGCTTCTTGCTCTTTTCCAAGATCAAATCCTCCTGTTTCTGAGGAAGGGTTTTCTCCTGCCTGGGGGCCCGCTGCTTCTCCTCCTCCTCTAGCCTCCCTTCAGAGGTGAAAGGGCTGCACACTGTCTCCACCAGCCCGATAACCACTCCAAAGAAAGCCAGCACGCTGCCCAGCATGTACAGCTTGACCATCTTCCTGTTGGGCTTCTGGCTGAGCATTTCTTTGGCGAAGGGGATCAGCTCGTGCATGGTTTCCATCTCTGTTTTGGTTTGTTGGTGGCAGACCTGGGAAGATCTCAGTCCTAGGAGAGGAGAGAGGGACGTTAGATAAATCCAGCTGCTTGTTCCCATAGTGCCCAGAGCCCCCCAGGCAGCCCGACCCCACACCAGACCCCCCCAGCCCTGCTTTAAGCCGGGATTTTTTTGCTGGAGGTTCCCTCCCTTCGGGAACACACGTTCCCCCCGCTCCCCCTTCCTGTGACCCCGCTGCTGGGCGTCCGGCAGCACAGACCCTCCGGGGGCAGGCCGGTCCCGCTCCGCATCCACCCCGCGTCGCGCTGCATCCCGCAGCATCCCCAGCGTCTCGCGCTGCATCCCCCCCATCGCACCCCCTTACCCAGAGGCGGCTGCTGCTGCGGGGCAGGAGGGGGGAGGCGGTGAGCGCTGCGGGCTGGTGGCCGGGGCTCGGCTGGGCTGCCCGGGGCTCGGCTCGGTGGCTGCTGCCCGCCGCTGCCGCCTTATATCGCCGCCGGGGCGGGCGGGGCCGGGCGGGGGGGGCCGGGCCGGGGCGGGCACGGTGCCCCGAGCACGCCGCCAGCACGGGCCGCCCCCCCGCCGCCTTGGCAGCTCCTGTCCTTAATCCGGCCAGGCTAAAAAAATCCCTTTTCCTTGGTTTGGGGTTGTTTTTTTTTCCTCTTGTTCAGAACTTGTCAATGTGTCTCCTGTCCCGTCCTGTTCCCCCACCCCCCCAAATACCCTAAAGTCTGGTTTCAGAGCCAGAGATCCTCTCTGTGACTTGCAACGCAGCTTTGTGTGTCCACTATATAATTTACTCTCTAATGAGGCTGCATTTACTGGGCTCGTACTGGGGAGTGATGGTGGAAGTCTGTGTCCGTGGCTCATAAAATTAGGGGAGGGGGTTTGGATCTGGGGCTTGGATCTGAGCAAACTCCTGGTCAGCAAAACATGTTTTCACCTTGCTGCCCTCTGGTAGCGAAGTGGGTAAAAAGCTGCCCCAGGGAAACAAAGGTGTTACCAAACACCTTCACGCCTTGGGCTGGGTAAGGGCTTCTCTAGGTGGCTCATGGCAGAGGGAACCCTTAGAGAGTGGATAGACGTGGCTTGAGACTTGGAAATCAGAGAATAACTGGAAGTTCCCAAAGTAGTGAAAGCCACAGGCAGCCTGTTACGCCCCCGTTTTTCACCTTTCCTACACGCGATGCTGAAAGTCTGTAACACCCTGTGGCCAGTGTCACTCCTTGTGATTCACCTAAAGGACGGTGTATTTCCTTTTTTGGGGAAAAAACCAGGAGGCAGCACTGTCACACTTCTTCCCTGGCTGGCAGCCGGGGAGCATTGCATCAGTAACACAGCGCAGATGACATCACCTGCCTCCCCGGGTGTCTCCATCAGAGCAGCATGCTGCTCTGCCTGCAGGAACCAGCGGTGTTCCGGTGGCCACAGACCTTGGGGAAGTTGCTAAAGCCACGCAGAGCTGGTGGGATTTATGAGTCCTGGTTCCTCAGAGCAGAGGATGGTGCCTGGACAGATTTCTCATCCGATCCATATGGCTGAGAGATGGGAGCTGCTCTGCAAGGGCACCGCGCAGGCTCCGTGGTGCAGTGGGAGCTCGTGCTGCAGCAGGGCTTTTGAGGAGCTGTTGGTGCACGTGAAAGAGGAAGAGCTCCGAGGGAGACTTGTGGAAGGTGCTGTAAAGGAGGTGGCTCCCTGGGATGGACCCTCTGGAGAGGCACCCAGGGGTGTCAGTAAACCCCTGAGAAGCGCAGCCCCAAAGCAGTCTGGAGCTGAAGGGGCTGCCCTCAAACTGGGAGGGGGGAAAAAGCAGGGGGGTTCTTTTCTTCCCTGCCCTTAGCTTATGGAAAGGAGGGACAGTGGCACAGGGAATGGGGGGGTTCATGACCTTGAGCTGGGCTTTATCACAGCCTGCACAGGAAGAACCTCTCTGTGACGTGATTGACTCATGATGTGAATAAGTGTGTGGTGCTTCCCCTTCCTGTGACATCCCTGCGTGCGTGGCACACCTGGGGTCAGCACCAGCTTCACTTCCCAGTGTGGGAGCTCTGAGAAATGTGGGAACGACTTGCATGGTGCATTAGCCAGCTCCCTTTTATCCTTTGCTGGAGGATTTAAACACCTTCCCTTCTGATAAACCACCCTGTGAGGTGACACTGCCCAAACTCTCCCCTAAAATCACAAAGCTGGATCATAAGACTTGGGCTGGATGATCTTAAGCCCCTCTCAGCTCCCTGATGGTGGGCGCATGGACACTGGCTGGTCCTTCTGAAGGGACGTGATGCTTCAATTTGTTGGTGGCTTTGTGGTTTGGTGTTGGGTTTTTTTTTTCCCCCCTTCCTTGTTGAGCTCTGCCGTGGGCATGTGAAGAGCAGTGAGTCATTCCCAGCTCCTCACATCCCGCACGTCCTCGCTGGGAGGCTGGAGGCTTTCCCCACTGCTGCCCCTCCTGCCCCCCCCCCCCAGCACCCACTGCTGGGTGTTCACTCCAAGGAAACTGCTGGGGAAAACTTGGGGCTTTTTTTTTGCAAGTTCTGAATGTGCTTAGGAAACTGCATTGCAAGACTGGCTGTAAAAGTTGCTAAAGACTTGTCTATCCTCCTCAGTGTCTGGGTTTGGGGTTTTTTTTTCTTTCTTTAAATAAAAGGCCCTTATCTCCTCTGCCAACTTGGCAGCAAAGGTTGCAGCTGATTCCTGCATTCAAGCCGTGTTTTTCCCTTCTGCAATGCTTTGAAAAATGACCATCGCAGGGAAGATAGCTGGAGGAGACAGCAATTAGACAGGGAAAGTTCAAGGTCACCGTACCTCTGGCCAGGGCTGGCTGCCCGGTGAGGCTATGGGCTCTTTGGGGTGTGAGGTGTTCCCTCTGCCTCCAGCCCTGCGGCGCTGGCCTGGGTGAGCTCCTCTGGCCCTGCACAAGCACCAGTGAGCAGCCTGTCTGTGCAGCAATCCCCAACCAAAGGTCAGTGGGAAGAGTTGGAATGGGGATGTTTTGCCTTTAAAAAAATCATAAATAAAATAATACCAACATTCTGGGTTTCTCCTTCAGGCAGGATTTTCTTTCCCTCCTGACCCTTATATTTGAAAGTTGCTTTTCCAGCTAGGAAAGATGCTTTTTACTCCCTAGGCATCCATGGAGCTGTCCATGCAGTCCTGACCAGCCAGAGCTGTGGGGGGAGCACAGAGCTCAAGAGAATTTTGAGGGTTAACCAAGCAGCTGTTAATCATCTGTGGCAAACGCCTCTCAGAGCAGCACTCAGATTGGGTGGATTTAATGAAATAATATTTAATTCAATTTTGTTTTAAATTCGAGTAACAAAAATCTGTGCAAGCTTGTTGTGTGGACACTTAAATTGGATTAAAACTGGATAAAAGGATTAATGATTAACACTAAATTAGACTAATTTTAGCTGTTCCTAATCTTATTTAGGAGAGTCTGCACAGGGAGGTTGTCAGGTTTAATTGCAGCTTTGATTAAACTGGGCTTTATACTGGGAGAGCTGCCTGTGTTTAACGTCAGCTGGGAGAAGAGCTCTGCCTCAAACGCCTGAGGCTTAACCTAAATATTGCCAGGGGCTGGCTGAGACGTGTGACCGCTCAGAGGGGCTGGGGGAGGTGATGCTCCACACGTGCTGAGCTCGGCTGGATCCTGGTGCTGGAGCTGCTGGCTCTGGTGAAGCTGCTGTGAAATGGCTTTGGAGGCTCCAGGCAAATCGCTGCTGCAGTGGGGCAGCTCTCTGCCCCGACTGAACGAATTTAATGGGGATAACCTTGGTCATGCTCTTGGGGTGGGAGCACTGCCCTTGCTGGATGTGCTGGGGCAGAGGAGCAGCGAGTGTTTCCAGCTCTGCAGGAGTGGGCTCGGCTCCCAGGGCCATGGGGCTCGCAGGTGGCTCAGCTCTGGTTTCAGCTCTGTCCTTCCACAGCTCCGTGCTGGGGGGGGGGCAGGAGCAGCTGCCCACCCTGGCAGGGGCACGGCAGGTGCTGGGCACGCTGAGGGCGCGTGCTGGCAGCTCGAAGGGGAGAGGGGAAGGGAAGTGACCGTGGCGTGAGGACCAGTCCCTGCTGCCAGAGCATCCCTGAAGGAAGCTCGAAGGACTCTTTGGGGCAGTTGGTGTGCTCGGGCATAAGTGTGCTGTAGGTGTTGATCCCCAAAACGCTTGTGTGAAGTAGGGATGTGAAAAGGGACCCCCAGAGCCCAGCAAGGTATGCTAAGGGCCTGTCCTGTGCTGGAGCAGAGGAGATGTCAGGAACAGCCATGGGGACTTTGGTGCTTAGCACCTAAAATTGCCCGTTTCACAGAGTTCTGCAGCCAGCTCTCTGGCTGACTCCCTGTAGGCCAGGCCCAGTTCTCTTGCCTGAATCCAGACTATTGTGTTTTTTCATTTACTGTTGCTTACCTTGGAGGAATACATTTGAATATAGCTAACACAGTGCTGTAGAGCAAGAATTGGGAGTCTGGGGGCCCATCCTGACCTTGCTGGGAGGCCAGCCCCATGCCCTGAGCGGCATGGAGGCACCTTCCCAGGCCATGGCTCTGGGTTTAGCAGCATACTGGAGGGTCACTCGAGGCCAAAGGCTGAGCTGACCCGTGCCTCCTGGTGCCATTTCCCAAAGCATGGCAGAGCCATCACCTCAGTAGGTCTCAGCAGGAGTGCTGCTGTGGCAGGAAGAGGTGTTGCCTCATCTCCCACCTGCCTGTGCACAGACAAGGGTCGGGTGCTGCTGGACTTTGTCCATCACAAGCATGAGCTCCACGGTGCACACTGGGGTGCAGGGCTGTGCTCCAGACCGCCAGGATCAAACCCCATGTGCAGTGAGCCCTTGTGTCAAGCCTAGCAGGTGAGGGGGGAGGAACAAGTTGGCAACCAGGAAGCAGAAAATAGTGTGACCTCTGTTTTGGTCACTACTTGTGGTGTCAAGGAAGATGCACAGCTTGAATAGGGCTCCCCAATCCCCCAAATGTGAGTTTAACGTTTCTGCTGGTTGCAGGCAGAGGCAGGGTGGCTGTGGGGCAGCACAGAGACCCCCTCCCTGTTGCATCGCCACAGCCTGGAAAAGCCAAGCTCCTCTGGCTGGACACAGCCTGGTGGAATCTTTTCTCCTTTAGAAAATGGGGACAGGACAAAAATAAAGATGTTCCCCTGCAAGGATAATTTTATCAGAGCTCCCCATGGAAAGCAGGCAGGCTTCCCAGCCCCTGCCCGTGCCGCAGCGTGCCTGGGGAAGGCTGTGCCATGGGAGGGGCAGCCACAGGATGGCTCCACACAGGGTCCTGTGCTGACCCTGCCTGTGTCTGGGCACGTGGAGCTGCTGGATGCAGAAAGGAGCGAGTAAGGAAAAGGAGAAGCCTGGCTCGAGGGTGAGCACAGACAGCCCTTGCTCTGGATGTAGGTGGGAGCACCACTCCTGAGGGAGAGCTGGCCCCACATCCATTGGGATCTGGGGCAACTTTGCTGTGTATGGATCCGCTGCCCCTTGGCTGGCTGCAGACAGGAGGTGGCAGGTCCTGTGCTGCTGTACTGGGGAGGACTGGCTGCCTCCGAGGTGGCACACAGCCGGCATCCCAGGGCTGCCTATAGCCCGCACCGGGCACGTGCTGTCATGGGGCTGCAAAGGGGGGCAGAGCCAGGTCCCAGGGTATGGGGAACCTTCCCAGGGTGCCCTCTGCAGCTCCTGTGCTTCCAGCTCCAGGTCTCAGACCACCTTCCAGGTCTTGGCTGTGAAGGTTTGCGTGTGTCTGACGAGACCCACGCTGGCTGTACCTGCTCTAAGCGTTTGGGGCTTCATCCCAGGCAGGGGCTGGGACTCTGGAGTCTGCCCTGCCCCGTGCCAAGATCCTGCTTGGCATCACTAAGCAAATAACCTCGCTGCCTTATTTTTCCACTTGTAGTAGCGGCTGCCCATAGAGCAAATGTGCTTTCAGGAATTGTGTTTGAGGCATTTATTAATCCTGCAATGAAAAATGCAACAGCAGCTTAAGTATTGTTTAATGTCAATATGCACAAGCTGTAAAATTATACTCAATTAGCATCCTTTTTCCTTGATGGGGGTGTTAGGTTTCAAGAGATTAAGTGTGCTTGCGTGCAAAGCTCTGCCCCTATTACCTTTGTGTTCCTCTGAACTCCACAGAGAGAAGTTAAAAGCTCGTTCCACAGGGTCATTCCTGACTGCTCAGTGCTGACTGATGGGTATCACCCCTCAGGAGTCAAAAGCTACTGAACTCGGATGGTGTCCTTGGGAAAGGGAGTTCTCATGTGCCCCTAATCTGAACAGAAAGCGAAGTCACATCCGAGGAAGTAAAACAGAGCCACTCATGCAGGAGTCATCATCCTCTTCAACTTTGCCTCCGCCGCCTGAGCCGTCAGTACCGAGTTCACCCTGGGTGCAGCATCCGGGGATCAGGAACCTGCCTTGACCCCCCCCTGCCTCCAGCAGAGCTCGTCATGCTCTGTCACCGACACGGAGCCTGCAGAAGGAGCAGGGAGCCAGGCTGCACGTGGCACCAGGCTCTGGCTGCCTGTCCCTCTATGGTCCCTGCTTGTAAGAGCAGAGGATGAAAGGTAAAAGCTGTTGCCAAAGGTGAGTTGGTGACGCTGATGACATGTGTCCCCAGCTGGCAGGGCTGCTCTGTGCTGTTCTACCTTGCTTTTAGGAAGGGTCAGCTGGTAATCAGCGTTTCTGTTCTCAGTGCTGTAGCCTCTTCCCACCTGGAATTTAGATGGGGCCCAGCAGCATCTTTCTCAGTTGGTGTCAGTGTGGAAGGGACTCAGCCCGGCGCTGGCACGAAGATCGGGGACATGATCACACGACGTGGAGCTTGTCTGCCTCTGATGAGCATCTCTGGGACAGGAGGGAGAAGCTGCTTAGCAGCTCAGACCCTTGCACCATGGAGCTGGAGCTGACATCATCCTGCCCGCGGGAATGTCACCGGTGTGAAGAGACAGTGACTTTGGTGCAGTGCGCAGCGGGAGCTCCTTGGGGACTGGTCACACATCCCAAAGAAGATGCTTCCAGCAGAGTAGTGTCCCCTAACGCTGTGTGAGGGCAGGGTCTGTCCCATGACTCACAGCAGGATCCTGCAGGAACTAGTTTCATTTGTTTCCCAGGGAATGTCTTACCCAGCCCTCTGCGCCTTGCAGGCTCCAGCACGGCTTGTGCAGGCTGGTGCAGCTGCAGGCTAAACAGAACAGGCACTGGAGGTCCTGGGAGCATCTTCCTCGTCCTTCCTGCTGATCGCTGAGGATTGCTCCAGCATTTAGATCGTAGTTTTCACAGTGCTTTTTTACAGCTACATCTCCTCTGCACGTAGCCAGCCCAGCTGTCTGGATGTGTCTTGATCTGTAAGACATCTTCTCTCCCCAGTACTCCGTAAAATGCCGTGGTAAAGTGAGCAGAGCACAGCCTTTTCTGAGCCTGAGTCCCATCAGGGGCACAGGGCTGTGTCTGGGCTCCCCTGTGCTGAGCCTCAGTGTCCCTGAGCACCCAGCTGCTCTTTCCTTGCTTTTATTGATGCACAGTAGATGTTCTGTAACTGAGACTCTCCCTGGCTGCTGTTCTTGTCTGAACTTGCAGAGCCTGACGCCCCAGGGGATGGTTTCTGTGCTTTGGTTAGTGGCTGGGGTGGGTGGAAGGAGGAGAGGGTGGATCCAAGGTTTTTGGGGATAGCTCATTGGGACAGCTCGATGTTGGGGTTCCCCTTTTCCAGGGTGTCCCTTGTTTGTGTGGCAGGATTGCCGTGAGTGCTGTGTGCTAACTTGGGGTGGAGCATCGCTGCTTCAGCTCCTGCTTGGACATTGACTCTCTTCACAAGAGCAGCCTCAGCCTCTGCTGCCAGGCATGGCTTTAAGCCAGGCTGGACCCCCTTGGGCTGCAGATGGGTTTCACTGCACAGGGGTCCGCTCACAGCATGCCTGCTGGATCGGATGGGTGTCCAGGGCTCCTTGCACGCCTCATCTCTCCCTGTCTGTGTAAAACATCCCTGTGTTTCTCCCTGTTTCCTTTTCCCTGCCAGCCAGGGCATCTCCTCTGTGGGAGGAGGAGGAGGAATGTGGTGTTACAGCATTGCTGAGCCCCGCACGGTAGGTGAGGGCCGGCACACCCAGCCGGGCACACCTCAGCCGAGGCGGAAGCTGAGCTGATGCTTCGCCTGCTGTAGCCTTAGGGACGAGATTCTGTTTTCCAGCCCTGTGTGTACCTTCCCCTGAGCTCCTGATCCTCAGCTCGCACGCGCCTGTGGCTCGGCTCGAGGACGGGCAGGTAGGTAGCACCCACAGCAAACCACAGCAGGGGTGATCCAGAGGCTGATGTGGGCTGCTGAGCCCCACTTTCACCCCCCCAGCAGGGCAGAGGATGTGATTTTGGGGTTGTTTCAGCAAAGGAAATGGATGAGGCTCGATGGGAATTTTTCTAGGGATGAAAACCTGTGTTTTAGCTGAAATGTGGGATGGGAGCAGTGCCTGGGGGTGCTGGGGGGTGCCGCGTGGTGGCTGCGGTGCGAGCTGCTGAGCTGGGCTCCCAGCTGCCTTCACTGAACACTTGGCACCTTAGGCAGAGCTGTTAAAACGTTGTTACTTTGCTGGCAGGGTGAAAACGTAACACAGCCAATAAATCCCTGATGATGCTGTCTCCGTTACTCCGGATGTAAAGCAGCAGTGACCACTGCCCAGTGCAGTCTGCTCCTCATATCCAGGGCGTGCTGCTGGGGGGAGAATGGCTCTTCCACATGCTCCCAAGTTGATACCAGCAGCCATCCTGGTGTGATAAGGAATCCTTTTGGGAATCTTGCCACTCTTCTAGGTGTCCAGACAAGAACTGTGTTCCTTAAAATATTTGATTGTGACCCTGACTTTTTTCCCAGCTGGTGACCTCACAGGACCAGGTTTTGTAGGTAAACCTCAAATCATCTTCCCTAATTCAGTGTCTTGAGGAATTCCAGTACTGGAGGCAGGACTGGGGCTGACCCTGCCTGCAAAGCCTGGCTGCTGTGCTAGAGGTCACCTCCAGGCTGAAATCTGGCACATGGATCCACGGAGTGATTGTAACTCATGTGGACATCCCTCATTAGGCTTTAAATAATTGGGTTTAGGTGCTGCCTTGTCCTCACGATGCTAGGCATGATACACAAAGCCTGTCTGAGGGGGTGGGTAAGCAGTCAGGTCCATCACCCGATGCTGAGCTGCACCGTGGCTCTGGAGGGAGCTGGGTTTGAGGTGACCTGGTGATGTGTGGCGGCGGCTGCCCCTGCCCCAGGTGGGGTTACCTACGGGATGTGGGGTTACCCACAGGATGTGGAGTTACCTACGGGCTGGGCTTTCCCTTCCTGGTTACCTGCAGAGCAGCTGGTTCACGCTGCCGTCACCCTTGTCTGCTGTGAGTTATGCCTGCGGCCGTGTGCCCTGTCTCGGAGCTGTCATGAGTTATCCAGTAACTGGGTGTGTCTGTCTGAAGATGCCTGAATCACTCCCTTTATCATTACTGCACCCACAGGCACTTTCTCTCCCAGGTGAGGCAGCTGCCTCTTAAAAGCTGGGGAGCAGCGAGCCCGCACTCAGAGGGCTCCTGGAGCTGCAGGTCGGCTCCTGGGTGGCACGGGGAGAGTGAGAGGAGCTGGGGACACGTGAGACGCTGCGGAGACCTCTCTGGGGACACAGGGACGAGGACAGGTGAGGTGTCTGGCTGCTGGGGGTGTCCTGGCAGCTCTGCCTCCCCTGGGCTGGATGGGGGGTGGTTTCCCTGCAGGGACCTACAGTGGGTGCTTGTTCCATGGTGGTTTTTACGTGTCTCTTCTTGTAGAACAAGACTTTGGGCTGTGCTGGGCGAGTTTCAGTCCGAGATCGATTCTGGCAGCGCAGGGCTCAGGGTGGGGCTGGGGAGCAGAAAGGGCAGCGATCCGGGGAGAAGGTGGCTGGGGGGGGGTTGTCCACGTGCATGGGGACGTGCACGTGCGTGTGCGTGCACGCTCACTGGGGCACAGCTTCTAGCCACACGTGGCACTGGTGCCAGCTCCTTGCCCGCTGCACGTCGTGGTGCTGGGGGCTGCGGCTTCTCCGTGTCCCCCGGGCAGTGGGGCAGTCGGGAATCTCAGCCCTGCTGGAAGCAAGAGGCTGTGCTGGTACCTGCCATTCGTCCCAACAACACCAGAAAGATCCGAGGGCAGCGTGTGGGGAAGAGGGCAATCTTGTGCACACTTCAGCAGTGTCTTCATGACTTAGATGAAAAGCTGGGGCTCCTTGTGCATTAAAAACGCATCCAATCTGAGCAGATAGCTTTCCTCTTGGTTACTCCTGACTTTTCACCCCCGTTGTTCTCTTGTAGATCAGTCAAAACCATCTCCCTGTAAACTGAGGAGGAATGTGAAGGACCTGGGCTGAGCTTGGTGTTTTCTGCTGGCTTTCGCTCCTGCTGGGAATTCTTCCCTAGGTGTGTCCTTGGCAGCATGGAGCTGTGCTGCCAGCTTTGGCCACGGGCATTATTTGTCCTCCTGGGTAAGGCTCTCACAATACAGTGTTTCTGGAAGGAGATGGGGGGAGCTGACTAAACAGAATCGCTGCTAATGTAAGCTTTGTGTTAGCAGTGGTGTTGTGGCAGCAGCCAGGAGACTGGGACTTGATAACAATGCTGGCATTTGCCAAAAGCTGCCCTGTGTCCTGGGGAGCCAGCTGGGGAGCTGGCTGTGTGGGTACAGGGGGGCCCACACATCGGCACCGAGCATCCCCACAGCCTGGGCACTGGCCTCTCACCAGAGGAGAGTTTCAGAAATAACTGTTAGTACAAAGTGCTTTTAAAGTGCCTTTTTCTTGTTAAAATAAAGGGAATTTGGGGGGAAATACTTGTATGTGTTTTGTGGGTTGTTCCCAAGCGTGGGCTCGTAGCTGTGGAAAGCAGCAGATGTGCTGGTTGATGTCTGTGTGCCACCCTGACCCAGCCCCACCTCCTGTGTTCCAGCTGCCCCACAGCTGCTGGGCGCAGAGCTGTCCTGCTCCCATGGAGCCTGCTACCCCCCCGCTGGAGACCTGCTGCTGGGACGGTCCCAGCACCTGCGAGCCTCCTCCACCTGCGGCCTCACCAAGCCCGAGACGTACTGCACGCCCCACGGAGAGGTACAGTCACCTTGTGCTCCTACACCTCACCTGGGAATGAGAACGCCTTTCACCCTCCCGTCCTTCCTACCCTTTGGTGGGGGTGTGTTCAACCTATTCACCCCCTTTCCAACCACCTTGGGTCACTGCATCACCCGTGGTGTCCCCTTGAGCCCTTCTCCACCATCCCTGGGGGCGAGAAGGGGGGCTGAGCATGAACTCGCTGGCAGGGAAAGGGCAGCACAGCTCTGGCATGAAGCACTGGGGGCAAAACAAAAGCTTCCACATCCAAAATATCCCAAGCCTTCCTATACCCAGGCTGTTTAGCTACATACTGAACTCTTATTCCCCTTGTCAGAAACGGGAACGTTTCAGGTCTCCACAAAGACTTGGAAAAGCTCCTGAACTGAACAACTGTTTTCAATTCTGCTGGCTGTGCGGGGGCAGGAGATCGTGCTGGGGAGGATAACGTTTCAGCCAGCTGCAGGCTCCCCGGGTACAAAGCTGCCACCAAATCAGAGCAAGGCTGGAAGGATGAGTCTGGCTGAGCGTGTCCCTGGAGTGAGCTTCCTAAAGCCTTTCTCTGTCGGTCTGGTGGGGTTAACCCTGCAACTGCTGTGGGAGGAGTTGGAAAGGGAGCGGGTTCGATGCAGGACAGGCAAAAAGAGTCTTGGAAGGGATGCTTGAGGGGAAAGAGAGTGGCAGAGCTGCGGTGAGGCAGTGATTTCTACAGTGAAATCCAGCTTGAGTGAGTCAGCTGCTTCCTGCTCTAATTCCCCTCAGGTTGATGGCCAAGATGTGGCAGTAAGTGGATTTGTTGTGGAGCTGGTGGTGTTCTTGCTGGGCTGGAGAGCTTTTAGCTCCTCTGAGAGCTCAGGGATGGCCAGGAGCTGTTGGGCAGTAGGAAACTGGGGCAGCTCCCTGGCCCTGATAGGTATGAGCATCACGTCCCCCTGGATGCTGGGCTGGCTCAGCCTCTGTCCTTTGCCAGCTTGGTTTCCAGGCTGACAGCTGTGGTCAGGCATTTCCTCCATTCAGGCTCCCACTCTTTTTGGAGCTGTTTTGCTGCTCCCAGGGAGCAGGGCTGTTTGCTCTCCTCCCCAGCAAACCCCTGCTGCTTCTCCTGGGTGCTGTGGCCCAGTGACAGGAAAAAACAAGTAGCTATTTCTGCTCTGACTTAACTTTTTTTCTTCCAAATTCCTGTTTATGCTCAAGGAACACTGTGCATAAACCTACCTCTGAATCCCCACTGAACATTGGCTTTTGACAGCGCCTTTTACCTGAGGAGGGGACTTGTAGAATGGGAAGTGAGTGTCTGCAAAGTCTCATTAAGCTGGTTGTCCCAGTACAGGCTGGAGTGGGATGGCTATTCCCATTGCCTGGCCTGGAGCGCTCGCTCTGAGGAGCCTCCAGTTGTGATCATCAGCATCCTTGAGCCATCTGCAGTGGAGACTGGGCATCTCTCTCATGGCTGGGGTGTGCTTTGGGCAGAAATGATCTGCTGGTGAGGGAGGTCCCCTGGCAGTGCTGCAGGGGAAGGCAGAGAGAAAGACTGACAGTCTCTTCACACTTTCCAGTCCCTAAAGCAGTCACTCTGTGTTCCTTACACCTTGCCTCACAGCTACTGGGGTGAAGAGGGGTGTGAAACAATGAACTGTTAGATAAATTGGATTCCCCAGTTGCAGGTTTGGGAGCGGGGTCTTTGCTTCCTGACTGGCTGCAGACACACCATCCTTCCCTGAAGTGAGAGCTGGGTCGTTACTGCAAGCAGGTTCCTCAGAGACCTTTATTTCTGTTCTATGGCTGGTGGAGGATCTGGGGGTATCAGCTCCTGTCTTTGCAGGAGAAATCTCCCTGGGTTGAGTATCTCCTAATGTCCTCCTCCCTTTCCCTACTTACCTAATTTAGGCAAATATTAATCTCCTGAACTCAAATTCCCCTTTCCCGTCCCATAAAATGTGAGCACAGTTCATTTATCAGCTCTTAGGACTGGGGGTTTTTTTGCATTTCAAGCCTTGCTGCTCTTCTTTTTTTTTTGCCAAATAGGTACAAATTTGGAATTGGTTTTGCAATCTCAGCAGAGGGCATGGGATGAGGGGTTGCTCTCTCTGGCTGCTGGTGCCCCTGTGCCAGCTGGCAGGGGGGTGCTGTCTGGCCCCACTGCCAGCCCACACTGCCCCCAGGGTCCTCTTTTGCAATTCTGGTGGGTCACTCACTGCAGGCATCGATTTCAGCCTCTGCTCTGGCTCCAAATCCCCCTAACCTTTATACTTCGCTCTCCTGATTGCTCCATTCCTTGGCTGTAGGCTCAGTCTAGTGAAATCCAGGAGGGACACTGGGCATTGCCATTTATAGCACAGCAGGCTGCAGCCCTGGATAGGGAAGTGATGGGGGGTGGAAACCAGGCAGACCAATGGTCTGGCTCAGAAACCAGTTGGAGCTTGGGAAATGGCCACTGGGGTGGGCAGGGGAAGGGAAAGAGAGAGGGAAACTGAAAATACAATAGACAAGTAAGTGAGCCTGGATTTGGAGCCGTTAGAGGTGCTGATGTGTGTGTGAGGACTCACTGAGCGAGGTGTGATTCGAGGCCCAGATAACTCAGCTCTTATTTAAATGCTAAATATAGCACTCTGATAGGGATATCATTGAATCCCAGCCTGGTGTGGGTGAGCGGGGCCCTTACAGCTCCCTCCCCAGTGCCCCCCTGCCATGGGCAGGGACACCTCCCCCACCCCAAGGTGCCCCAAGCCCCATCCGACCCCACCTTGAGCCCTGCCAGGGATCCAGGGGCAGCCCCAGCTGCTTTGGGCACCCTGTGCCAGGAGCTCCAAAGAAGTGATGCTTCCACCTTAGACATTCATGGCTAGAAGGTGGCTATGGGCTTTTCTGGGTGTTTCATTCATTTGAAGCATGCCCAGAGTGCCCTGTGCATTGCTGTGAGATCGTTTGCTGAGGGACAGGCCAGAGAGGAGCAGAGCAGGGCGTCCATCAGGTGTCCTGGTGCTTGTGCTGCTGCTCTGTGTGTGTGGTGACTATGTGGGTCTTCACACCCCAACCCTGGGAGACTTCAGATATGAAAATGTTGTTTGCCTAAGGTCAAGGACTGAGATTCACTGCCCTCTCACTCAGTGTGATGAGGAGCAAAGGGTGGGAGGTCACCTCTGTCAGCCCTTGTGCTGTGGTGACCTGGGCTCGTCCAGGTGGGAATGGAGAGGCAGCAGAGAAGCCCAATCCTGAGATGAGTTGGTGGGCTGGGAGTGTGAGCAGGACAGCTCCTGGCGTGTTGGGGGATCCATCCTGCGGATGGAGGGTCGCAGCTGCCTGGCAGGGGTTGGTCTGTAGCATCTCCTGTGGTGTCTCAGCACTGAGTTGTCTTTGGCTGCTTCCAAAAATACAGGCCAGTGTCTGTGAAAGGGAACAAGTGCCAGACTGATGCTTCTGCCTGCTGCATCACTAGAGTCTGATGGCTGCAGCTGCTTGCCCACCTGCACACATCAGCTGGGGAGCCCGGTGCTGATCCGAACCGTGGTACCTGCTGGATGCTCTAGCAGGCCTGAGCTGTGTTGGAAGAGGGGAGAGCATGCTGAAAAGCCCCTGTGCCTTCACCATGCCTCCCAGCTCACTCACTTTCCAGACCCTCATCACCTGTCAAACTCCAGTCTTTTTCACAGAAAAATGCACGCTGAAAGTCATGAGCTCCCTGTGGCTGGATGGGACTGCAGGAGGTCCAGCCCCCTGCTCAAAGCAGGGCTTCTACTTTTGGGAGTCGCTTCACCCTGTCAGGGGTTTTCACTGGATAGTTTGTATTCCCACCCTGTTGTAGGTAATACTGCAACCAGGAGTTGCTGCTCTGTGCTTATCTCCTCCTGGCCTGGCATTTGGGCACACCCTGCAGGGATGTGTCCCTGCCTGTGGTGAAATAGGCTCTTTCTTCTGCACATTTCCCATTATTTTCCTCCTCCTCCCCTCTGGATCACCTTTTCCCACGGGAGGATGGTAAAGTGACACGTGTGCTGGGAGACACGGTGTCGTTCCCTGGCAGAGGCAGCAGGGCCCAGGCGCTGTGTGGGGTGCTGAGGTGGGCTGGTGCAGCAGGGGCTGTGCAGCCTGCCATCCTGGCAGGTTTTAAATGAAGCTGAGGGGAGGTGCTGTGAGAACAGACGGGGTGAGGGAAACAGGCCCCCACCCATGAGCTTGCTTTGAAGCAGGAGGAATGAGCTTCATTTCCTTCAGCCCCAGCCCACCCATGTTGGCCCAGCTCGGGTGGCTTCACCCCTGTCTCTGCTGTCACCTCTGAATGTGGGGTCACTGGTAGAACCTGGCTGAGGGTCAGGGCCCCCCATCTGTGCTCTGAGCCGACCTCAGAGCTGGCTTCCCAGCGTGGCTGTGACTGTGGGTGTTAGATACACCTGGTGTTGGAGCACAGTCCAGTTTAGCAAGTCCCAGCCACTGGCTGAGAAGTTCCACCACACTGACATACCCCTGGGTAGCTCCAACCACATTTTCCCTGGGAAAACCAGCAGGGT
The DNA here is from genome assembly GCA_022605575.1 of Laterallus jamaicensis coturniculus. NCBI lineage: Eukaryota > Metazoa > Chordata > Aves > Gruiformes > Rallidae > Laterallus > Laterallus jamaicensis. The sequence goes on from JAKCOX010000038.1 coordinate 2,238,958, forward strand.
CTGTGGCAGCCAAAGGGGCCCCACTCTGCCAGCCTGGCACAGCCCATCCTGCAGCTGATGGGGATGCAAACCAGTCGCATACAGAATCCTGTAACTCTGCCCTTGTTCCTAAAGTAACTTACTCCTCCTGCCCGCCCCATTTCCTACCAACCCTCAATCTCTCTGCATACATACAAATTCCCACTGCTTTTCCAACCATCCCCAAGTAAACTTGGAACAGTAATTCCTGTCCCTATATGATGCTAATTGTGCAAGACCACACGAGGCTCCCACATGGGAGGCTGGGTGCCAGGAGCCCGACTGACACAGTGCCTCTCTGACATGCTGCTGGCTCCAGCACAGGACCACCGAGCTCTCAGCAGCTACCAAAGGTCTTCGTTTCGTGACTGGAGGGAAGCTGCTTCCCATTCTTGCTGATGAGTAAGTTCAGGTTATTTTAGGTTGTGCACCTCTGCCAGGAGGTTTTATTTCAGGGGCTCTCTACCCATATGAAGGTGGCAGCCAGAGCTGCTTAAAATACTTTGGTCTGAGTCCATCAGCTTAAAATGGTTTGTGGTTTTCTGCTCCTGCATGAGCAGGGAAGCATGGGAGGCCAACCAGAATCTGGTTCACAATGTCAGAGCAGGAGGAGAGCAGGAGAACCTGCAGCAGAGCTGTGGGAGTGCATGGCGAGGGCCGGGTCTGTGCCTGGCCCTGCATGCACCAGGCAGGCGTGTCCCAGGGTGTGATGGATGTACTCAGGGGCATTTTTACAATGGATGCTTGTTCTACTCAGACTTTTCCTTTTTTTTCCCTTTCTCATTTATTCCTGAGACATGAATCTGTTTGCTGGCAGCAGGCTGGCTGTCCCTCTGATGACTGCCTCTCAGGAGTTACCTTCAGAAGGCTGGAACTGATTTCCTTTTGTCTCCCGACCTCCATATAACTCGCATTTCATGGGACTTTGAAGAGCAGCTGGGAGGCACAGAGGACAAGGAGTGGTTTCCTTGCGGACCTGGAGGTTCTCTTTCCAGTCAGCCTTTTCAGCCCTGCACCCTGTACCTCTCCTCACACACGTACCGATTCCCTTCTGCGGCAGCAGCACAGGGGCTGGATGGAGCCTTTGGCACTGGGCAGGGAGGGGACGACGTGCTGGGGAGCCAGGGCTGCCCTGGGGGTCAGTGACCCAGCTTAGACCATGACCATGTCCATTTGTCCCTGTCTATTCCTGGCCAGCCCAGTTCCCAGGGATCTGCTGGGCCAGTTGCTGTGCCGGTCAAAGCCAAGGGGAGAGCGAGGGGAAGGTGTGTGCTGGGTAAATCTCCCCTCAGACTCATTTTTGGTAATTCCCTCTGTCCTGAGGAACTTTGAGACACATAGAGACAGCCAGTGATGGCAGACCTCCCGTTGTGCAATAGAGGGGTTTCACAATTTGCTCCCAGGATGTGGAATGAGTTCTGCCTCCAGAGTTAATTGTAGCCCTAATTAAAGAGCTGCAGGGCAAAGAAAAAAAAGAAAGGGGAAGTAAATGAGGGGAGGAGATTTTTTTTTTTCCATGGAGCACAGCCCCCCCCTGCCCTGGGAGGGTCTGTCTCCCCCGGTTTAAGCTTGTCAGGTCACAGTTTAAGTGTGACCTGTCAGCTTGACTCAGGTCACAGTTTAAGTGTGGTTGGGGCTTCATTGCCAGCGCTGGTGGTTGTAGCTCCTAGAAGGCGCTGGTGTCCCTGGCTGTGTGAATGGCCTAATGAGCGTGCCTGAATCAGCCCTAATGAATAATTTAGCCGAGACTGACCTTTCCCCCTGCAGAAAGCCTTCCCTCTGCCACTGGCAGCCAGGACCGTGTGAGGTTTAATCATTGTTGGGAATCGTTCAGAGGATGATTTCTGTGAATAATCCCTGCAGCTTCCTGACAGTCTGCTGCCAGCAGCCCTTATCTGAAATGCCTCCTTCTGCCCAGATCCTGGGTATTTCTGATGCTTCCTGGTAGAGCCAGGAGGAGTTGGTAGAGCCAGGGAAATGGCGTGATTATATATTCCGAGTTCTCTGTTTGCTTACTCTGCAGCACTGTTATAAATATTGTAGTTAGCCATCCCCTGTTCTGGGATGTTTATAAACCTATATAAAGACTGTGGAAAACAGCATGGAAACTGATCAGCTCAAGCTTGAGGATCTCTCCTCACGCTTTGTCCCCGGGGATGGGACAGAGGGATGGGGTTTGTTGTTGGGTTTTGGTTTAAAGGCAGTTTTTGTGAAGCCAAGTCCCTTTTTTGTAGGAATAACACACTCACCTGGTGTGGGTTTCAGAGGAAGCATGCCTAAATCTGGAATGAATCTTTTAAACCATGAATCTTTTAAACCAGGAATCTTGGTGCCACCGAGCCCCCCCAGCCACTGCCACCTCTCTGGGGTACAGATCTCCCCCGACCCCCAGCACCTGTGTAGGGTCCCGTTCCCCAGCTGGGTTGGAATCAGCTGGCTCGAGGATCAGATGGGGAGATTTTGGCACAGGGTGTGAGGTGCTGCTCCTCACTTGTCACCCGATAGCTCTGCTCCACCACTGATCTCCGGGATCCCAAACATGCTGGTGCCTCTGGTGTCACCTTGTGCCACTCCATGACTACCAGCCCTCCCAGCCAGGATCTCATGGCTTCCCCAGTGTCAGCTGTTAAACCTGGTGCCAGGCATGCTCCCCTCCTCTCTCCCCAAAACCCCCCATCCTCCTGGGATGACCATTCCAAACCTGCAGGGTCTCCCCTCCTCATTTCGCTGTGACCCTCCCCCAGCCTGCTTGCCCACCCGGTGCCCACCTTCCCCCTTGGCCAACGTCCAGACCTCCCCACTCCTCATCTCTTGCTCAATCTCCTTCCTGCTGCTCTCTACACATCTCAAGGCCTGTTGAGTGCTGCACACACCCGGTGGTCCCGTGTCAGCGGTGGCACGAGCCGTTGCTTGGTTAGTCAAAATTTGGGTATTTGTTTGCTCCTCAGGGACCCTGTTTTCTCCCGTCCCTGCGCTCCTTGTGCTCCATCTCTGCTCCATGAATTACTTGCTCAAGTGAAGGGCTGAACTTTGAGACGCTCAACTTCCCACCCGCTGACTTCTCACCCGCTGAGCTGTTTGCTGCTGCTCCCCTCCCAGGGGAGAGCGCCGGGGGGCCGAGCATCGCCCAGGGCTTTTGGATGCAAGAGAAAGGCCTTTCTGTTCACCCAAACAAACAGCCCCCTCGGCTGTGTGTGGAAAAGGCAAGCTGCTCCTGAAAAGCTGCAGAAAGCTTGCTGTCAAGTGTTGGAAAATGGGGTGGTTGGCTTAATTAAAGGGCTTTTTGGATGGTTTGCCAAAAGCGTGTTGTAGTCAAAGGTGTGTTGGGATTAGTTTTCAGTCTGTAAACCCAGGAGTTGAGCTCTGTTGTTGGCCTTCCCTCTGGTGGTTCAGGTCTCTGACGAACCAGCTTTACTGATGCTGTTTGTTCTGCCCGGAGTCCGTGCTGCACCCCCTCGCCCCAGGGTCTGCAGCGGGGTCTTTCCCCCTGGCCGAGCTGGGATGGTCACTTCCCCCCACCCTTCTCTTGCAGTGGAGCATGAAGTGCTGCCGGTGTGACTCGCGGCTGCCGCACAGCTACAACGGCCACCGCCTGGAGAACGCCCTGGCGCCCGCCGGGCCCGCGCGCTGGTGGCAGTCCCAGAGCGGTGAGTGTGGGCTGGGCACCTTGGGGTCCTGTGGCTCAGGGAAGAGGAGGAGGTGTTGAATGCAAGAGATGGGAAGGAAAGAAGGTGTTAAGTGACTTGGCTCAGGTGGCCAAGTGGTTCACTTTCCTGATGCCCTCTGGAACTGCCTCTCTGTGCCCACAGGCATCGAGCGTGTCTCTCTGCAACTGGACCTGGACCGGACATTCCAGCTCAGCAGCATCCTGCTTCACTTCAGGGTTTGTGTGCAGAGTCTCTGCTTGCAAGGAGGTCATGGGTGGTGGAGGATGGGTCCTGCGGGCTCCCCACGGGACATGGGGGTCTTAGCATACAGCTCCCTCCAGCTCTGGATAGGAAGCCCATCTCTCCGTTTTCCCTGGTTGCTCAGCTGTTCCTGGGGCATTTGGGCAGGTTGGAGCAGGGTGGTGGGTTCCCATCTCATTACTGTCTGCTGAAACATCCCCTTGGAGCAGACTGGTTCTTTGTGGCTGTGAGTGTGGGGCTGGAGCAGTGCTGGTGAGGGGAGGGGAAGCTCAGGGGTTGTTGGTAACCTGTAAGTGGGAGCTCAGGGCTTGCTCCAGCAGCCTGCAGAGACCTGAGCCTGGAGGGTGGAGGGAAACAGGCATCCCTGGGCTGGGAGCTGGCTGGGGTGTGCTGTGTCACAGATGTGCCTCTCTCCCTGCTCTGCAGTCACCCCTGCCCGCTGCGATGCTGATTGAGCGCTCCACAGACTTCGGCAAGACCTGGGAGGTGTACCAGTACCTGGCCTCTGACTGTGCCACCGCCTTCCCCCACGTCCCCCAGGGCTCCCCGGAGAGCTGGCAGGATGCTCGGTGCCAGACACTGCAGGGGCACCCTTTGCCTGGGGGAAAGGTAGGATTTGGGGGGGTTTTGTGGCAGGGACCCCCACACAGGCCTATCCAGCCCCCTGCTGTGACCTTGAGATTGGGGCAGGTGACCTGCACAATGCTGCAGGGACACGTGGTGGCCTGGAAGTCTTGTGCATGTATTACATGGGGCGAGGGATGAACCCCAGAACTGCTGAGGGGAGTCCTTGGGAAGGTTCTTGCTCCTTGGGAAGGCTCCTGCTCCTCTGTGAGCGAAGCCCTCACCGCTTCATGATGAGTGGTGCAGTGTTGGCCTTCTGTAAAATGCCCTGAAGCCTTTTCCCTGTGGGAAGTGATGTTCCACAGAGGCAGGCCTGGAGCATGAGTAGAGCGTGCCCTGTGTTTCCTGCTTTTTAACCTCTGTTTTTCCTTCCCAGGTGAAATTCAGTGTGCAAGACCTGGCTTCCACCATCTCTACCTCCTACAGCCAGACTGTCGAAGGTAAGTGGACTGCTGCTTTTACCTCTGGGAAAAGGAGAGGGGGATGCTGCACCTCGTGGCTCTTCCTACATGTGATGGAGAGCACTGAGCTGGGGTATCCCCATGGGAGAAGCAGGTTTTTGGCAAACAAGGCCTTGGGGTGTGTGTCAGTCTGCTGCCCTGGCACCTCCGACACACCAAGGAGCAGCGCTTGGTCTTTGCTGGTGACTCAGCTGCTGCTCCTGGTGCTGGTGCCTCTGTCTCTTGCCCTGAGCCCTCCGCATGAATCGCGATGCACCTCTGCGTCCAGTGCCTGGGTGCTCACTGTGCCCTCACCCCTCTCCCCATCCCCAACAGAGCTGGGGCAGTTCACCAACCTGCGGATCAACTTCACCAAGCTCCCCCACATCCCGCGCCAGGGCTACCACTCGCCCAGCACCTTCTATGCCCTGACAGAGATGCAGGTGCTGGGGAGCTGCTTCTGCCACGGACACGCCGACCGTTGTGATGCTTCAGGAGACCTGCACACCATGGTGAGCATCAAGGCAAAGCAGAAAACCTCATACCCTGTGGTGTCAGGGTCCACTGCACACCCAGGAGTGTTCCTTGGGAGACCTTGGCTGGGATGATCAGCAGTGGGGTGTGAGAGTCTTTCCCCAGGCCAGAGGTGCTTGTAATTTGGGGAAATGATGCCCTGCTTTGCCTGCAGCAATGGGGTGCTGGCTGTGAGACAGCAGCCTGTGCTATTCCTGCACAACCCCCTGTGCTGGGGGGCTTTATAAGGGGCTACAAAGCTCAGTGGCTCTGGGAGGTTGTGCTCTGTGGGAGCCACCCCTGCTAGCTCTGGGGACCTCAGCTGCATGGGAAACATGCAGAAGGTTTCACCAGGCTCCTCCACGCCCAGGAGGATTTGCCAGCACAGGTTGCTTGCTGTGGTAGGATTCTCTTGGTCCTGTCTGCTTTGCCTTCAGCATGGCTGTGCTTGTGGCTGTCCCTGTCCCTTCAGCTGTCTGGGCGCTGGGGCATCATCTGGGCATGGGAAATGGGGCTGAGTGGGAGCTGGCCAGGGGCGTTATTGGAAAGGGAACAGGAGGATGATGCTCTGAGCAGAGCAGCTGCCTCCCAGGAGCGGTAACACCTTGTCTCTGCAGCAGGTTCATGGGCACTGTGTGTGCCAGCACAACACCGCTGGTCCCAACTGCGATCGCTGTGCACCCCTCTACAACAACCGGCCCTGGGCACCCGCAGAGGACCGGGACCCCCACGAGTGCCAGAGTACGGCGAGTTCCTTCCCCTCTCCTCTCCCCAAGGCCCTTCCTAAATCCTCCCCAGCCCGGAGCAGTGGGAATGGGAGCGAGCAGAGACACCTCTTACCGGGACACTCTGTGGGGCTGGATGCGGACACGGATCCCAGACACCTTTGCACGCTGGGCATTGTGCGGGGGCTGCGGGCAGGCGATGCCCCCCACCCCTGGGCTGCTCGGCCATGCAGTGGGGCTGGTGCTCGCTCGGTCCCGGGCTGCTGGCGGGTGTCACCGTGTCACGCAGGGGGCTTGGGCACCCTCTAGTGCTGGAGCCGTCGCTGCCGGAGGGGTTCGCGCTGTTGCAGCACTAGCAGGGATGTTTTGAGGTGATTTGTTGGGGGGGTTTTTTTTAGGGTGCAATTGCAATGGCCATTCCTCATCATGCCACTTCGATCCGGAGCTGTACCATGCCACTGGAGGGGCGAGCGGGGGGGTCTGTGATGACTGCCAGCACAACACCGAGGGCAACAACTGTGAGCGCTGCAAAACGAACTATTTTCGCAACCAGAAGCAAGATCTCGCCCATCCTGAAGCCTGTCTGCGTGAGTGCCCTGTTACCCCCAGGGAGCACCTTCCCCAGCCCCCCCCCAGCCGCCCCTGCACCTCTCAGCGTTGCCCCTTCTCTCCTGTTTCAGCCTGTGAGTGTGACCCGGATGGCACCGTGCCGGGCTCCATCTGCGACCCGCTGACAGGGCGCTGCGTCTGCAAGGAGAACGTGCAGGGGGACCGCTGCCACCTCTGCAAGCCAGGCTTCACCCAGCTGGCCAACGCCAACCCCATGGGGTGCCGCAGTGAGTGCACCCTGAGACACCTCCTGCTTCCCTCTGCTCTCAGCATCCTCGGTGGCTCTATGAGGGACACCAGTCCCAGCCAGCTTTGATCTGGGGGTTCCAAGCCAACCAACCCCCTTTCCCCAAGGCTTACAAACCTCCTTGCTCAGGCTGTGGCCTGCCTCAGGCAGCCGTGTGGCAAACAGCAGAAGGAAAGTGGAGTTTGGGGCGGCTCTCGGACTGTATCCCCTTCCCGAGCGCCTCCCCGGGTGCGCAGGATGCTGCGGCGGCTGCCCGAGGTGATGCTGCGCGGACGAGCGGGGCTGTGCGCAGCAGAGGGCAGCCGTGCCCAGGGCAGCATCGTGTGTGCTGCTGGGCTGGAGGGATGCTGAGCCCTCTGGGGCTGCTGCATCTTGGGTGGGTACCACAGCCGTAGAGCAGGGGCGCGGGTGAGTCCTTTGTGCCGAGCTCAGGTATGCAGAGGAAGAAAGCAGTGCGTGTCTTCGTGTGGCTGCAAGGTGTTGCCACGGACCTGGCTTTGTGAGAAGCCAGGCTGGTGCCCTGCACCCCTTTTTAATACTCCAAACCCTCCCTGTTTCAGGATGCACCTGCAACACGCTGGGAGCGCGGCAGGACGTGCCCTGCGACGATGAGACAGGGAGGTGTTTCTGCTTGCCCAACGTGGTGGGGAAAGACTGTGACCAGTGTGCAGCTGAGCACTGGGACATGGGGAGCGGCCAGGGCTGCCGACCCTGCAGCTGCCACCTGCATGGCTCCCGCAGCCCCCACTGCAACCAGGTACCACCCAGCCCACCCTGAGCATCCTTGGGGGGCAGGCTCAGCGTTTTTCAGCAACGCTTCCTTTTTGTTTTCCTGTACCAGCCAGCTTGTTCTCTTTTTCCTTCCTGAACTCTGTGGATGCTGCTGTGAGGGGCTGCGGGGGTTGAGCTGCACAGCTGAGCTGTGTCCCCACCGCGCAGCCCTGTGCCAGCGTCAAAACCATCTGCTGGGTGGCTCCGTCATCCTGCCCTGTCCCTGGGAGCCTCGTGCATTCCCTATCACCTCCTGCTCTTCATTCGCCTTTTCCTCTTTCCTAGAAAACGCTGTGACAGGCTATTCAGGAAAATGAAAGGAGGTGGTAATTATCAAGAAAGATTAAGCCATTTTAAAGGGCCTGATATTTAGTAAGGGAGCCCTAATAAGGGATCTTCACGCAGGCAAGGCAAGTTAATTATCCCCATTTGTCAATGAAAAGCATGTGCGTCACTTCGGGCTGAAGAGGCAACTGGGAAAATTAAATGTAAAAAAAAGAAAAACAACCCACCAACCCCCCTCCAAAACCCAACCCATGACAAATTCTAAGAGCCAAAGGTGTGTTCCAAAAGGGAGGAGACCCGGGATGCAAACTACCTGCTGTGGGTGCTCCCTTTGTCTTTGGAACCAAGGTTAAAGCTCTGCTTTGCAGTGCCAGGGCTGTTTGGACACAGTTTTGGAAAGAGTTGGCTCTCCCTGAAGCATTTCTCTCCCCTCAGTTCACAGGGCAGTGTCCGTGCAGAGAAGGCTTCACGGGACGGACGTGCTCTGCGGCGCAGCTGCGGGTGTGCCCGGACAGGCACTACGGAGACGTGCGGGTCGGCTGCACAGGTAGGGAGCATCCATTTCAGCTCAGCCTGGTGCTGCTCAGCACTGTGTAATCAGGGGTGATCCAGGAGGGACCTCTTGGTCCACATCCTGACATCAGTGTTTCCCATCCTGTTTTCCTCTCTGGAACAGTTTCCTGGTTAATCCCTGGTGCCTGTCCCCATCTCCAGGTTTCCACCAGTGCCTGGGCTAGACCCTTGGCCATACTGGTCTGGCCTAGGAGGG